>OX457139.1:13717303-15007803 GCA_949752895.1 Dendrolimus pini
AGGGACACATTACGCGACGTGGTTGGCGCTCTGTTCCCCTCAAGGGCTGAGCACGTGCCTCCTGCAATGGCCCCGCCAGAGGCGGAGCCCAGCGCGGATAGAGACCCTGTGCCCACCGTGGACCGGGTAGAGCTGGGGGTGGCTATGCTACGGCTAAAGACCAAGAATGCCGCCCCCGGCCTTGACGGCATTCCAGGGCGTGCGTGGGTTCTGTCCTACGACGCCCTCGAACCCCGACTGATGAGGCTCTTCGGCGCATGTTTGGAGCAGGGCCAGTTCCCGCAACGGTGGAAGACCGGAAAGCTGGTCCTGCTGCGTAAGGAGGGGCGCCCCGCGGACTCACCGTCCGCCTACCGGCCCATTGTGTTGCTGGACGAGGTTGGCAAGCTCTTCGAGCGTATCATCGTCGACCGCCTCGTCCAGCACTTATCGACGACGGGGCCGGACTTGGCGGACAATCAGTTTGGATTCCGCACAGGGCGCTCCACAATTGACGCTGTAATGCGCCTGAGAAGCCTGGCGGAGGAAGCAGTTTCCCGGGGCGAGGTTTTATTGGCGGTGTCTCTTGACATCGCCAACGCTTTTAACTCCTTGCCCTGGCCTTGCATCATGGAGGCACTTCGGTATTTCGGGGTGCCTCTCTACCTCCGCCGAATAGTCGGGGATTATTTGAATGAACGAGCCGTCATTTACCCGGTCCACGAGGAATGGAATCGGCGAGCCATGGTGTGCGGTGTTCCACAGGGGTCGGTTCTCGGTCCCCTCCTGTGGAACATCGCATACGACTGGACGTTACGTAGCAGGGTCCCCCCCGGCGTCAGCATCATATGTTACGCCGATGATACTTTGATCGCAGCACGGGGGAGGACCCACAGGCAGGCGTGTCTTCTAGGCACGGCTGGGGTGTCTTTAGTTGTAGGCAGGATCCGGCGTCTTGGACTGGAGGTGGCGCTTCAGAAGACCGAGGCCGTGTTTTTCCACGGTCCTCGGAAACGTCCACCTCCAGACACCGCTATAATAGTGGGAGGCATCCGCATCGGCATCGGGGAGACCATGAAACACCTCGGATTGGTCCTCGATGGCCGGTGGGATTTTTCGGCACACTTTCGGCAGCTGCTCCCCAGACTCAAGGGGGCAGCGGGTGCGCTGTCGCGCTTGCTCCCCAACGTCGGGGGGCCGAACGCCACGTGCCGAAAACTCTTCGAAGGCATCGTACGGTCGATGGCCCTCTATGGGGCCCCAGTATGGGCAGACCGCCTGACGGCCAAAACCGCTCCGCTGTTGCGTCAGGTTCAGCGTATAATGGCCGTCAGGGCGATAAGAGGATACCGTACGGTGTCCTTCGAAGCGGCCTCTCTACTCGCCGGATCCCTCCCATGGGACCTGGAGGCCAGGGTGCTGGCGTCACTGTATGTATGGCGCAAAGAAGCCCTGGCCAGGGGCACCAGACCCGCGCCTCGCGAAATCGAGGCGTGCAGGTCGGAGCTCCGCCAGGTCGCCGTGGGAGTCTGGGAAGATCGCCTCAGACGCCCCAGCGCGGGCCCCGCCACCATCGAGGCGGTGAGGCCCGTCCTGCAAGAATGGATTGAACGAGACCACGGCACCCTGACGTTCCGACTGACGCAGGTCCTCTCGGGGCACGGCTGCTTCGGGAGGTACCTGTGTCGCCTTGGCCGCGAGGCCACGTCAGGGTGCCACCACTGCGACACAGGCGACGAGGATACGGCGCTGCATACCCTACAGGAATGTCCTGCATGGACGGAGCAGCGCCGAGAGCTCGTCGCCTTCACCGGATTTGACCTTTCGCTCCCGGCCGTGGTTCGCACCATGGTCGGGAGCCACACCGGATGGGACGCCGTCTCCTCCTTCTGCGAGCACGTCATGTTTGCGAAGGAGGAGGCGGAACGGGAGCGTGAGCGCACTTCTCTGCTCCGCTCCCGACAAAGGAGGACGCGCCGACGCCGGAGGTCAGACCTAGACCTTCGGCCACCGTAAGCGGGCGGCGCGGGTGGGGCCTCTAGGGGTATAGAGGTTCTCACTCACCCGCACATGCCGTCGAGATGAGAGCGCGAGTGTTCCGCGCGCGCTCATCTCTCTTCCCGTGGGGCGCGTTACAGACCGCCCCACGCCCGGAAAAGACCGAGAAGTCGCCGGGGGAGTAGCTCCCCCGGCATTGGAAGAGGCCCAGTGAGCGGGGCCCACGCCTGCCAGGGAATGCGGAGCCGGGTAGCCTATTCCCGTAGCCCTGGCATAAGGCGCAGGACGGAACACCCAGGGGTTTTAGTGGGTATCCCTAACTGGGGAGTGGCAATAGCGTGGCTCCGGTTCTGACCGGGCACGCTAGTGCCACCCCCGATCTGGCGAATCCCACACTGTCTCACCAAGGTCGCGAGCATCCCCCAGGCTTCTGTGTCTGTCGCGGCTTAGTCCTCAAACGGATTTCCCCTGGCCAAAAAAAAAAAAAAAAAAAAAGGAAAGTAGGTTTAAGTAGTATTACAAACGGTGAAAATGAGTTTGTTTGGATATTTAATGTTTGTTTGTACCTTGTTCATAACCAGCTGGATAGATATATGTATCATAAAATTATGTATTTAGATATATGTAAATTTTATTTATTTTAAGATAACAAATATAAACATAGGATATTTTTTATACTGGAAAATGGTTTACTTGAACTGGAATACAATCCTAATGTTTACATGTGCGGAGCCACGTATGACGAAGTCTTTTTAGTGTCTGACTTTACTATAAAATCACTTTCTATCTAAGATAAGAATAATACTTTTCATATGAAAAATCGCGATACAAATTCAATTAATAAAAACAAGAATGTTTAATAAAAACATAAGGGAGCACTGGAAAGGTTAAGTGATTTTAATAGGCAGGCAAACAGTCCCCAATTTGAGGACTATTCCCTGTTCACAAATCGACGCGCGGTGGAATCGTCGCAAATCAGACGGCTCCGGGAGGCGGGTTGGGGGAGCGCGGGGGCCATTCTCAAGGGAGAGCCCCTTTGATCCCTAGCTGACCCGAAAATAAAAAAGGTTCGTAATAAAAAACGGACCGACATACGGAAGGTGGCGCCGCTTTTTTATTTAAATTAGAGTGTTTTATAGGGGGAGGGCGATATTGCGTTTTGCCGGTGTCTCGGAGGCTGTTCAGTAAGCTATACCCACGCATACATCTCTGTACGTAAATCCTCGTGGCCCAAAAGCGACGAACCCTCGCCAAATACTTTCGGGTCTTAAGGTATTTTCCTTTATCCTGAGGGTGTTTTCCGATCGTAGTCGGCGTATAAAAAGGTTTTTTCACCTTGTCGAACAAAGTAATGATTTACGCGGAGCCCGCATTATTATATCGTACGAGAACGTAATAAAGGACGTCTTTTACCACACGTCAATACTACTTACTTTAACACTTTTGATGATTAAGTGTGATATTCGGTAATTAGATACGGTTATAATCACGAGTAAAGTGCTCCGGGCGTGTGTAAATAATACACGAGATATTTGATTAGCAGCCAAAAGTTCCGAGTAGTATTAGGCAGCAATCGCGATAATTATTCACACGCGATGTTTACCGTTTGTTTTGAACAGACATTCAATATGCGGTGGCGGAGTGGAGGCAGCAACATTGTCGATACATGTTGTGTGATCGAGTTGGCATCGAGCCAAAGAGCCGCTTCGAGATTATCGACCGCCAACGGATGAGCGACGAGTCACTTCTAAAGTTTTATTTTCGCCCTCATTATCTTTAAAGTGATTTATTTCTGTCACGAAACACCTTCAAGCAGAAACGAAACGTCAAATGCTAACATGCCGAACGAATAGGTCATACAGATAGTAACCACTTGGCACTCGACTGCGAACGAGCCTATTGAAATAATACTAGGCAATGAAGTCCTCACGACACTTACACGTTGAAAAATACAATTAGTGTGTTGTGAAATTAATTAGGAACTCAATTTGAGGACAGATCCTAATTTGAGTTCCGATATGCATTTTAGCATCATCGCTCGTGCAAATTGGTGTAAATGCTCTCGCGCATGTGTTGTTTCGTTACAACGCTCGCCCACGCCGATGACAAACAGCTGCTTCGAATTATATAAACACGCTAATTCGCGGCGAACGTGCCAGACCGTCGAATAATAAAATTATTTTGTATATAATAGCGGTAGTTTGTAGCAATTTTATCAATAGCCCGTTGTTGGACCGCAGCCAACTCGTCTTTCCCGGCTGAGATCGTTTATAATTAACGACCGTCGAACTTTCGACCTGTTGATAGCTGTGCTTTCGGAGAATCAAGTTACTTTACACGCAGACCCGCTTGTTTTGAACAAGTATTCGTCCGAACTCTCTTTTACTAATGTTCTGGTGTTAACTACACTAACGATTGTTGTTCGCTAGAAAAAACATATTGTTTTTATTTTATATCTACCGAATACAGTTATTGAAGACAAGCCGACTATTCGGTGTTGGAGCTATTAAAATAGCATTCTTCACTAAATCATTTCATTTAAACGTGATTCCGAAAATATTATATCGTATAATTGGGACGCCTTACAAATATTTATCTTTTAGCTAAACATAATAAATGTTTTAATCAACATTGATGTATGATTTATTATTGTAATACCGTTTTCAATGTCATGGAACGAGATCACAGGCTTCCAGTTATTTAGTTCGCGTATAACGAGCAAATAACTATGCAATGACAGAAACAGCCAACTAGTCGGTGAGCCGGGACGTGAAATGTTTGGACAGATGCCACACACTCGCGCACTCGACATCAACCGTCGACACTTAAAACAAAAAATAGTCTGGCTATCCACTGATATTGAGCGCCACTCAACTAATTGAGTAACGGCAACATATCAAATATCTCGGCGAATGTCTGACACTGACCTATTTAAAAACAACGTATCGACTTCTCTTAGATTGTTCAAAATTCGAATATATTCATTAGTATTGTTTCACAAGTTCGACGTTGAAAACTCAAGTTCTATACTCCGTGAAAACTTTTATTTTATCGGGATATGAAGTGGCTAAAGAAAGTACCCATTACGAATATTCATGAAAATTAGTCTCTATTCTAGAACGTTAAAATACAACAAATTACTGCACAAATATGTAAAAAAAAATGCTAAGCCAACATAAGGGTCCTTTGACTAGATATTTCACTCAGCGATACTGCTTAATTTTCAAACAACTTTAACGTTTGGACCTTTTGCCAAATAAAAAAAATTATATACATGTATATACATATGTAAATGTGTACCATATCTCATAAAGTAATTCATGAAATAATCAGCTATAATACACAGAAAAACAAACAGATATAGAGTGAGACTATTATAAAGAAAGAAAGAAGGAAAAAAATACTTTATTTAAAGAAATAGCGACGTAATTACATTCGTTATACATATAATATACAAGGTTAACTTTAAATTTTTAGTAGATATCAAGCAACGGTTTTCTAGAACATTTATTCCGCGTACAACAATAATGATCTGGAGGGAACTTCCCGGCACGGTTTTCCCTTTGCGCTATGACATGGTGTTTTTTAAGGGCGTTATAAATTTCATAGAGCTCGGCAAAGAGTTTGCAAACGTCCATTGGTGATGGTATCCACTTTGCTTCAAGTGGACCGTCGCCTGTTTGCCTGCTTTAGGCCACAAAAAAAAGTTTAATTTATTTGTTTAAAGGAACAACCATGACGATTCTATGGCGTAATAAACAAGTAGAGTAATAATGTATTTAGTTAGTAAATTAATATCTGAGTTGGTGGACAGCTAGCCTAAACGGCGGCATTCCATGGCACATTTACAACCGACCTACTGCTGAACAAACAAGACACGTGTTGTTTCAATCGGTTTCTCGTGAAATATTGCGTATTTACACCGACGAAGAAATTAATTTTCTTTACCGAGAATTTTATATACGATCCACGTCAATTCAAAAAACTAAAGAATTTAATGTTGTTCTATTAAGAATTATATGTTGATAAATTTATAACATCACTTTTCTAATACATACATATTTAAATAAACTGTATCGGGGAAGAATTTTGTAAAATTCATACTAATTTATGCCTATAGTATAACTAAACATGAAAGTAGTTTGTTTGCTTGTTTATTCTTTCGTAAACAAACTGTGATATAAGAAATTAAAATTAAATGAAACTGATTGTACTAACAATAAAGTTAGGATAAAATTTGTAAAAAGTGGGTATGATTTGCAAACAAGCTACTACAGTCTGTTTTAGTTATATGGTCAGATAAACCGCAAATAATTATATTGTATCAAAACCTGACTCTTGTCACTTAAAAATTTGATAACTTATGTGTATTTTATATATACTAATATATATATATATATATATATGCCGCTACACAATAGGGTTGTAGTGATATTTTAAAAACGTAAAAATCTATATTAACCTAAGCCTATTAACAACCTTCCCTATTGTAATGCCCTATTCTATCCCATTCCTGCTGTCTGATTCCCTGTACCACCTTCTTTCTCTTTCTATGAGCTGGCACGTCTGTCTATTTGTCAGCTTCACAATAAAATAAGGGTGTGTGCAATTCAAAACGGCAGAAGTGAAACTTGAGAAAAGTTCTGATACCATAGATATACATAAATATAGAGAAGTGTCAGGAGTTTAAGGATAATAACAAGATTTATTATTTTTCTAATATTTTGGTCAAGCTCAAAAATTATTATATTTTAATGCGAAATATTACATTTCATATATTACATATTTAAGATGTTATAATAACACATATTATTCAGATTCCATGTTTTCACGTTGAACAAATGACACGAGAGGCTTATGATAACTAAAATAGTAAAAAAAGCTCTAGTTTCAATTTGATTTATGAACTTCAAAACTTTGAAATATTTCCAACCCTACCTTTATGAGCTTATGAGCATAATGTTTACATGATTAAATATCTATTTTTAGTGTCGCTTTTTTGTTTCATCGAGTTTCAAAAAACAACGATTCTAAAGAAGTTTCATCACTGCAATAATAAATCCAAAATCGGAGCTAACTCAAGCGAAATCGCGAGAAATGTTTTAGTTTTATAAAAAGTAGTAGTAACAAACTGTTCCTCCCACGTGTAGAAATGTCGAGTAGTGGGGTGCTACAGTGCTAGTTGAGAGCACTACATTGTTGTTTGTTTAACACTTACCCCTATAATAGCGTTGAGTTCAGTCATGGTGACCTGTTTCGCCCGCTCCACCGCCGAGGCCACTTGCTGCTGGTGCTCCTGGGATAGAAACGGCAGTATTTGCGCTATTATCGCATTTAACCGTTTCGCTATCTCCGTCTGAAAAACATTATCAAAATTAAACATAAAAGAAGCATTGTAATCTTGCATATTTTTGTAATTTTTTATTTTGTAGTGCAATAAAGTGTGATCTATGTAGCTATCATTAAAACCATTACACAACTTGGTACAATGTCTCATTTAATGCACTCTATATTATTATGAAATCTATATTAAGAGATAGACATCAAAGTGAAAAACGTATTTGGATTATGTGTATTTCCTTTTAAATGTCTTACGAAACAAAGGATTTATCTTAAAATTTGGTAGATATGTATGTAATTTGGATAATGAAGATTAACATAAAATAGAGACTAGATGTGGCCGCACAAAGTGGCCGCCTTTGTAGAATTGCTTAGTGAAATTGACACGTCGTCGTAGATATAATGGTAGTTGTTAGGCATATCATAAAAATAAAATTTATTTTGGTACTTGTTACATTCGTAATACGAAAGCGACCACTTTAGGCTCTCAGAAGTCCACAGCCACGTGGAAAACATAATAACGTCTATAAAACAAAAAGATCGCCTAAGTAATGAATAATTAAAATTCACAAGCCAGTGTTTAAATAAAATAAACATTTATATTAAAATAAATTCGCCCATAAAACGAAACGACCCATCGCTAAACTGCAGAGTTATGTTTTACATACAAATAGGCGACCGAAAATGTTACCACATTCCGATGCAAATTAAATTCAATAATAACGCTTATAATTAGTTGATAAGCCGTACGAAGAGCAACAAATAAAATTAACACGATAAACAATAATGCACGCGGTCGATCGAATAAAATGATAAATCGCAGCGGCGTGTTACCCGAACGCCCATATTTATTGGCTTTGTTCGAATTTTCCGTTTAAATGCACATTTATTTTATTCGCAGAGTCGCACCGAATTAACATAATTGAGTATATTATTATATTGATGTCAATCCGTGTAAACATGAGGTTATATCGACATCTCGTTTTTAATATCCCGCTGAGCGATGTAGTCATGTTAAGGTCAGCTTGAATTGATTCATTAAGGGCAGATCATCTCAAGTCTGTCATAAATTGGTCTAAGAGGGCTTGAAGTCGTCAGAGAAAAGTGTATGTGCCAATAGTTTATAAGGAAGGAAGAAGTCCAACGGACCGGGAGATTTTAAGATAATGTTCCGAACGTTATCGAGATTTAAAGTTAAGATGAATATATCGGACTTGTCATTTTTATACCAATTATCGTAATGAGCTTAAATCCGCGTGAGTAATTTTCTATACTAATTTTAATTAATAAAAAATTACTAATTGCAATAACTATCACTCATTAATATCTTTATAAATACGAGTACGTTTAATCACATGTAATTTTAATCAAATTTTATAGTGCAATTAGAATATTAAATGGAAAATTGTTTTGGAATTGACCTTTTTCTTATTTTATAACAAATGAAACAAAAGTTTTAATTTTGTTATAACACTCAAATAAACGTTAATTTATATATTTTATTTTCTTATTGGATAACATAAATACATAGCTATTATCTCATAAATAAAAAGTCATTACGGAATATCATAATGGTTTTAGAAGACAGGACTGGTCTAACAACATTCATACGTCTATGTTGATTTAAAAAAAATCAGATCTCAGTTTTATGTATAGCGACCAGCCGTAATTTTTATGTCTTTAAAACGTCACTACAACCCTATTATGTAGCGGCATATACACTACACCTTCTCATCAAATTTAATCTGTCCATATCCCAATTTTAATATATTTTTTGTTTCAAAAACTGCCCAATACCAACAATGTAGGGATAACCCTCCGTAATACTTATGTGGAGAATTAACAGTTAATCGAGTCCCACGCCACGAAAATCATGTTTAGCAATGTGATCATTCTATTGACATTAATATGTGTCGGTAATAAGATGTTATCATTGACATTAACAACCAAAACTAATTCGTTGGCACGACAAACACCGGAGCATTTCTACTCGGACGCCAAATTACAATATTGCCGGGGCATGATGGTTCATTACCGCCACAAAGCTTCCATGCCTACATATCTCAGCCAATATGCCTTACATAACAACTTTCAGAGCGATATTGTATATCTAATTACTTTTTGGCAAACTTCTAAGTCTTTTATGCAAAATGATGAAAACAAATTTTCGTCAGATATGACTCAGAATTGTTATGACAATTTTATACATGAATTACAAGAAATATTGTTCAAACTGTGAATTTGTGGAAAGATGATTAAACCTCTTTACAGTAATAAAGTTATTTGAGAGATGTTTTTATTTAAGTACCTATATTGTTTGATTAAATGACATTAAGGCTGGTGTGCACCGACTTTTAACCGATAGTTAAAATAAAATAATCGCCCAAAATGTATGGAAAAACAGTGATTATTTTTGGTTAACCGTCGGTTAAATTTCGGTGCACACCAGCCTCAGACAGATATTTTTTTTAAATCGAATAAAATGTCTGTATTTATTAAACTGTAAAATTATGGTAACGAGTAATTTAAATTTTTAATAGTACTTGTAAGTTTTTATAGTCATATGCTCTGAATGCTTTAAGACATCGAATTGAAAATCATAAGATTTAAAACAAAATTCTTATTTTCTTAAAATAACCAATAAAATCTTTTGGACTGTTTCGAGACAACATTTCGAGCGAAAAAAATCAGCCCACGCAGTCGATTGTTGTAATATATAGTTTATTATAAAACAATGCCCGAACGGAGGGATGAGGCAGTCAAGCGAGGATTACGATACGAGCAAGACGTAGATTCCATGAGCGATGTAGTGTCGGACTTTGCGCGTGTTATTGAATCGTGCAGTTTGCACTAGTAGTGTCTAGTTATATTTGTACCTATGTTATACGTGTTTATATAGTTCTCATAAATTCTATTAAGCTAATAAGCTTAAGGCTATAAGTCTGGACACAGTTCCGAACCAACGTCTCAATCCTCGAAGAACTCGACATAAAACAACGTCTCTCTTCCATCGTTCAAGGTCGTATTCTCACTTTCTTTGGACATATTACACGACGAGAGGACACGTTAGTGAAGCGATTCGTAGTCCAGTGCAAAATAGAGGGCACGAGGGCGCGCGGTAGATCACCAATGCGCTGGACCGATCAAGTCAAAACCGCACTAAATGGTCCACTCCACGAATGCACGAGACAAGCTACAGTACGAGAGGAATAGCGACGAATTGTGAAGCTTGCCACCACCCCTGTCATGAGGACCACGACCACTCTGCCAAGAGTGTGACGACGGAGAAGAAGAATAAAATCTATAGTAATTCCAACGGTATTTTACTTCGAGTTCTGCGTAACTCGTTACATTAATTATATCATTTTTCAATTACAATTCAAAAGTTACAAGTATTGGAAACATCAGTCACAAATTATAAATCACGAATGTAATTCCACTGATTGCTCGTGGGTCAAGTTTTTAGTGAAACAATAACGTCAAAGTCCCTGCGATATTACAATTCACTAACTACGTAATCAACAAACAATCATTTGAAAAAACTCGTTGAATAAATATCAAAAAAATTGATGAACCAACTCGAGTCACTATTTTACTTCTAGTAATTATTAACCACTTTAACGACTTATTAAAATAGGGCGCCCTAGAAAGTGGTGGATAGAAGATATAAAAGAGATAGCAGGAAGTGAATGGAGAAAGAAAGCTATGGATAGAGAGGTCTGGAAGAAGCTGGAGGAGGCCTTTACCCGAGAAGGGGTTCCGATCAATAGCACTGACTGAAGAAAGTAATACGATAGCGAGTAATAGAAAAAAACTTGAGAGCTGTCAAGGGACACCCGGATGGAACGAAGTTCCTTTCGATTAATTAGTGAAGGAATGCGACCAAATGCACCAAAATGACAAAAATGGCAAATCACAAAAAAGTGTCGTGACAACTTTTCGTAAGAATTTTTTCCGTCTAGCCCCCCATTCGTACCGCGCGATAAGGAACTACGTTCCAATATAGTCCCACAACTCTATAAACAACAATTTACGATTACCGAACCATCGAATAAATTGCAGTATTTATTTAAATTTATTTTGAAATCAAAAATAGATTTCCATTTTATAATATTAGTATAGATAAAATACATATAAGTTATCTAATTTTTAAGAAAACTATTTTACACTTTTGTCTTTTAAGATAAGAAAATATATAGACAAAGATGAAACTTCGTGACAAGAATCAGGTTTCATTCAATATGATTATTTGCGGTTTATCTGACCACATAAATAAAACAGACCGTAGTAGATTATATGCAAATCATACCCACTTTTTTACAAATTTTATCGTAACTTTATTGTTAGTACAATCAGTTTCGATTAATTATAATTTATATCGCACGATTACTTAAAATTTAAATTTTAATAACCGTATCGGTTTTTATTGGGTCGTAATCGAATTCGTATCGAATTAAAAACCATAATCGCAAAATAACTAAAATATCGACCTAAATCGATTTAAGAAATTCGTAAAGAAGGTAGCGTCACTGTTCTGTAATGTTTTGACTAAAATGATTTCGGAAGGGTTAATCAGGAATACTAAATCGAAACACCGTATTTTAGTGTTGCATGAATGCCTATAAAACATTTAATTATATTTTTATTTTCCTTTCGGCGCATTCTTTTTAGATCATTCAAATGATGGAGGCAATCTGATAATGCATTGAGCTGGCCTCCTAGGTACTAATTGCTACAGTTTTAGTAGGTATAAAGTTATATACTTATTTGTTTATGAAATACATACATACAATGTCTATAGCATCACTTATGTTTAGCTGAATTCTGTATAGCAATAAATGGTATTAAAAATATAATGCACCAGTATATTCAACAAAAGTAGGAATTTTATGTTTTTCGTAGAATTTACAACGTTATAAGAAAAATACATATGTTGTGAATTTTTACACGTCATTTTAAAATGTAAGGTGGCTTTTAGCGTATTACTATAGCGTGTACCTCTGAAAGTAAGAAATCTTAAAAGTACTATAATGTATACGCACATGTAGTACACATATACGTCGTGTACATTATAGTATATATACATAGTATAGCTTTAAGTATATCTTAAAAATGTATTTTACATAATATTATAATTATGCAACAGTTATTTTGTCTGCTTAAAATACTTCCGTAAAATGATAACGAGTTTGTTTAATTAAATAACTGTTTAACGCAGTAGTCATTGTGAATTATAATAAGATAAATTAATCACAAACAAAAATATGATCTGTCGGTTTCATTTATAATTTAATCACATTCCTTATTATGTACAACTTGTATTATATTATTCATATTTATTTGTCTTTCAAGTTTGGTTATTAGATAGATTTGCAGAATATGTTAATAACAGAAATAATGTAAATCTTTCACGTCTTGGTACAACGAAATTAGATTATCAAGCTTTTAATTTTTTAAAGACAAGTTAATAAAGTACATCTTCAAAGAAGTAAGAAAATATGCTTGCATAAATGATGGATTATTAAGAAAGAAACAGAGTAAATGTTGGCTAGCCGTGTGGAGTTTCTTGCCGTGTCTACCCTCAAAATATCGATAGAGCATTGCAAAACAGTGTATGTAGCACATGAATTAGGAGGTAATTTTATTTTAACATGTTATCAATTAATACTTGAATTTAATCTTGGATAACAAACCTAGTAAAAACTCGAAAGAAATAAGCTCTTTGAGTACCTAATTGTGATGCAAAATAAATAATATAGATGCTATGTTTATTGCGCTGTTGAATAAGAGTACGAAAAAATATGAAAAAGCTTGAACAGACACAGTCTTAGATATAATTTACTTTAGATTACACTATAATGCCAATAACTTAGAATTTAATACTTAATGACATAATCAAAGTGACTATCACAAAAGAAAATTTGGGCAAGTACGAGACACTGCCCTGAAGAAGGGTTCTGTAGAGGTAACAATCATCAACTGTTTTTGGCATTTCGCTACGGAAACTAAAAAAGGAAACATCCAAAACATAGGGTATTCACATCGCAATCGCTCTTCGCCGGATACGAATGTATTGTGAAGATCTACAAATTCATTTTTTTTCATAATTTTTATTTCATAATACAAACGTTTCAGCAATTTTTACGACTTTTGGGAGTCTAATATTATTACAGAACAGCATCCTACAAAATAGAACTTGGACAATTTGACATGATGTTGTAGGTGGTTAGTGTTTATTTCAGCAAACGTCATTGACCTAAAAATGCTTTGATCAGATCATCCAGTTTGGAAAACAAAATATAAACATGAAGTATGAATAAAATGGTGTCGGTGAGAGGCGGGCAAGCGGGGTAGTGACGGAACACACCACGCGGCCGCAGCGCCCGCGCCCGAATTACCGCAAATTACATTTTCATTCGGCGCCTCGACCGACGGCCGGTTATTGTGAAAATTTACTACCTTACTGGAAAATACGCCGCTGAATCTGATGCCCTTTGTGATAAAAACAGATTTGCTTTTTTTGTGGCACATTCTTGCGGTATATTTTGCACTCTTTTCACGGAGAGCGGTGAAAATTTATTTCAAATTCTTTTTATGTTGAAAGCTTAATTTTAGATCTCATATTTTATTAACAGTGAAGAAAGGTTTAATTTGAATGTAATTTTTTATGTTAATATGATTCATCCTTCTTTGTAGAATTTCGTAGTCATTTTGACAGAAAATGAAACTTATACGAGTATAATATCACTTTGAATATTTTATTCAAAGACTAAAAGTCTATTGACAGGGAAACTTACTCTACTTACTTACTGTACACAAATATATTATAATATACTTTTATAATATCGTCTAGTATACATATGTAATTCAGTAGTTAATTCGCGAAAAAACTAAAGAAGTAAAATAAAACAAATTATTCCTGTATCCATTGGAGTCTAGAATATCGTTACACAGGCCTTGGAAAATATAATTATGCTTCTTATACTCGTAGATCTTAATAACTTAGTACATAACTACAATAAATTTGTATATGTTATCGCTTCTGCAGTCGTAAAAAGTTTGTGTGTGTGTGTATGTTTTCATTATATCAACAACCAGTTTAACATTAACAAATGTTCACTTCTATATATGTATTATTTCACAACCTAACAACAATAATATTGAAAGACATAATTAAAATAAGGTTATTAATTTTATTTAATTATCGCTATAATTTTATTAATTGAGCTATTAAGTAATGTGGTAAATTTTATTCTCTACTTATCACTGTAATGTTATGTAATAAAATAGGTTTATATTTGTGTGAAAATCATAATGATTATGTTTTTATAGCTAAATTAAACATGAGAGTGAAAATGTTATATAAATGATATAATATTAGACATCCTAAATTAATTTATTTTAGAATTATGTCGAAATGTACGGAAGTGGCTGAGGAGGTTAATTGTTCGTGATGCTAATGATGCAAATTTCCAGACCGTTTACGCTATTTTGAATATTCTAATTACATATATTTATAATCTGTAAGTGTTTTAATTATGCAATATTTGCATTTCCTATCTCTCATGCTCTTATTTGTGCTTAGCTATAAAAAAATTACATGTTTTTGCTTTCTACGAAATGTTTATTGTGAAGTTATTATTACGCTAATTAAGATGTAGAATATTTTTTTTTTTTTTTTTTTTTATTGCAGGAGGTCAGCAGACAGGCAGACGGCCCACTTGATGGAAAGCGGTTACCATCGCCTATGGACATTTGCAACACCAAAGGTGCTACAAATGCGCTGCTGCTCTCTTAAGGAAGACTGGAACCTGGTCACTAATGCCGGAACACAAATCAAGGTTGTTATGGCGACATACTTTAGACCAGGGGTGGTAGCCATCCAGTCGGGCAAATGCCCTACCACCTGGCTGTGGGTTGTTTTGTCGCCTCTTACGACAGGCCGCCCGGCCGCAGGAAATTGTATTCTTTCTCCGTTCCTGCACGGATAAAAAGAATGTAGAATAAAACAAAAAAAAAGATGACCTGGATGGACATCTTAGCTTCAGAGCTGATGTAAATTTCTGTTACATTACAGCATAGCGTTGTGCCAAAGTTATAATATTAAAAGCCCACAAACTTCCCACTGCTGGGTCCGGGTCTCCATTTTTATATGCGAATGGACAGCATACCAGTCTCGCTTTCCCGAGGTGGATGGGCGGGTTTGACACATCGGTGATCTCGATGTGCAGGTTCCATTACGATGTTATCCTTCGTCGTTAGAACGTGGTAATTGTTATAAGTTTAAGTATGTGGCGGAGTTTTAGATCTGATTCCAGTAACAGCCAGACCAATATATAACGAAGAGTTTGTTCATGACATTTTCTCCATCCCAAATCGAACCTGGGCCATTGAGATTGTATTGCATCAACCGGGCTAATTGATGTATCCCGCCGTATGTATCTGATACCCGACCTTACTCAGTCTGTCAAAAGTGAAACAAAATATGCCTAAAATCTTTTTAACCATTTATTAATTAATATAGGTGTGTTAAAAGTGCCGTAGCAATTCACCCTAAAATTAAAGTATAGCGAAAACGGTGACAAAAGGATTAGAGATTGAACCAGTTTTTCTTATTGTCGAACGATCCTCGTCCCATCTGCACCTCATATATCCCCAAAGTAGCCGAGAGAAACCGGCTGCGGAATAAAAAGCGGGCGTACAAAAGGGCCGCAAAATACGTACTTTTGCGAGCTCTCCACAAAAGATATAGTACGGTTTGTCATTAAGGAGTTCATCCCCGCGCGAGAAATAAAAGAGGAACGTTGGGTTTCGGGGTAAACGGGCGGTTTCCACGGGTGGGGGAGATGGGGGTGCACTAATGGCTCCGACACTCATCCGCTAATGCCGCGGGTGACTCCTCTTTTTGCGCGATTTTCACGTGGTTTAGTCAGTGGAGCTTTTAATCTGGGCCTGCATCTTTCCACTGGCAACGCTCCATTTGTTCCCTCTTTAGGCGTGTTCCTACTCAACATTACTTATACTCGTATGAAAAAGGCGTCAGATAATATTTTCTGTTTGGTAGAAATAGAGTTTGTAGCGTTGCCATTCAACGCGGTAACCAGCCAGTCTTTTGAAAACGTTCCTCACTACTGATGCGGTCTAGCACCAAAATTTGTTAAATTGAACTAAATGTGTATATTTGTTTAGTTTATTTTCAGAATTTGCTTTTAGGTAGGAAATAATAAATATAACTCTACAAATTAAAATAATCATAAAACTACAATGTGTTTATTAAATTACTGTAGCGTAGTGAACATACACCGTGTAATTAAGTAGTAAGTTGAAAAAAGGCGACAAAGAAAAAAAGGCATAATTATAAAAGCTTTTATAACTATAAAATGAACGATAAATTCTATAATTAACTTTTATGGATCTTTAAAACAGCGTTTCTTTACAGAGCTCGAATTTGAATCCTAATTCTAGGATACATAAAGTAGTTAAGAAATAAAGTAAGCTAAGCAAATTACGCTTGTGTTATGGACAATGTTGGACAATGGACAAAGTGTTTTTACAGAAAATAGACCATGAATTTTTGGATTTCGGTACTGCTACCATCAGACCCCACTGTGTCCCTAGAGTTCTATATCATAGATGATGTATAAATGTCATCGCACAGCCGCAGTCGGTGTTTAGTGTTGTGTGTAGAGAGCATAAGCTGCAAGGCGGTGACCTAAATGCGGGTCGCGGTCGTGGTTGTACACCGCAATTTATTGTCTCTCCGTAGAATGCTCACGCCCGCGGTTGCGTTCACAGTAAGGACGTGGCGGAAACGATACGAATACTAAAACCATCCCACAAGGCGATTTCACTTTTACAACGCGTGCAGTCACGCTGAATTTAAATAGAATTCACGATACGCGGACAATGAGGAAAGAAGAGTAATACAACTGACAACCCAGTGTACATAAGCTCACACATTAATAGCCAGATGCTCCATGAGTGGCAGGCGGGGTGTGTATTCAATTATAAGTTAGTGCTATGCCACCATCGTCAAACACTTCGCCTGGCGAACTTTTACAGCTTTAACCGCGTTTCAGTTTTATAAAGTACACAGGCGAGAGAGCGGGCACCCACCGTACTTACACTGCGGTTTTGGCCTTCATTAATGACTTTCAACTTTTTATGAATTATTTATGCATTGCCGCCGCATTCTGCTTATCTTTGCCGCAGTGCTCGAGCCAAGTTTCCACTTTATTAAACAAAACATTCTCCAATCGAAAAGGCTATTGTATTGAAAACAACGTCGCTCTTATGGCGCGGCAATAAATAATTCCTCCAGTGAAATGGCAGTTGATTCGATAAATGGGCTATTATTACAGCAGAGGCCAACATTATCATCGATTCGTATCGCATTGGCGATGCTATAATTGTTTAAACATGGCCTGCCGTGGAACATTAGTGGCTGGCGCATCGATAATACAGAGTGCCAAGCGGTGTCCCCGCTTCTCTTTAACTTTCTAATTGTCTAACGTGTATTGACAATATACAAATTTGTCTTTTTAATGAGGCTTCTCTTAATGAGTGTAAACGAGTCGGTGTCAAAACTAAAATAATTAGAATATTACTTCAATTTACGTTCCGGTATCATGCTATATGTAAGTGAAACGGTGGCTAACGAGAAACGGTCTAAATGACTTTACTTAAAATAATTGCTACTTCAGAGTCGATATTTATAATAAACAAGTTGTGGAGAGTGGAAGGCGTGTCATTAATATTCATTATAAACAAATGGGTATAATTACTTGGCAAGAACAAGTTGATTCGAGAGCCTTTGAGTGGGTGTGTAGTGCGAGACACGTCGTTATCTCGATTCTCGATATCGTGGAGAGCGAGCAGTGCCGCGGTGTCGTTGTGCCGGTGTCACCTCGTAATCAGATTGTAATTGCACGATCGAAAACCCGTAATGCTCGAATAACTACCACCTGTCAATTTAAACCACCACGCTACCACGGACGCGCATAATAAACACCTACACTTTGTACCAATACGACCCCATTTCATTAATCAATCGAGCCATCACTATAAAATTATTTTGTAACTGTTTTAATATTTAATTAATATTCATCAAATTAATGTTTATTAAAATATAAAATCTTAAGCGTTGAAATAAATTATGCATAAAACCAGTTTGCGTTTTAGTCGACGTGTCTACTTTACAATACATTAATTAAAATCTGTATCAACGTGTTTAACACGCAGTCTATGAAAGCATTAATTAATAATGCTGTTTAACATTTGTGATAGTATCAAGTATAATGTTACGCGAAGTCATTAATGTTAGTTTGCCGGCGAAGTAGTTAAACTTCAATAAATAGTTAGGGAATTTGGGAGTATAATATAGTCGTACTATTTATTGGAATTGATTAATTTATAAATTGCTTTACGACGATGGGAATCACGACCGAGCGATTCTGATTGACAGATTAGCGTGGACACGCTGAAGGAGGGTGCGACACATGGCCCTGTAATTAGGACGGGGAGACGAACCGAGTGAGACGATCCGTACGCGGCCGTGTTGACTCGCATGTTTCTCGCCAAACAAAGAGCCAGCTTCCTAGCTACCCTTGTTTGTTTAGGTCCATGCCAAACGTTTATTTCCCTTTGTGTATCTTACCTCTCGGCGAAGCGTGAAGCCTTTTTGACTCGGCACTTTTTACAAGAGCACTTATAAGCGTGTGGATTACTCAACATAGGCACCGAAAAACAAGCCGCAAAAGACATTTTACGTAAGTGAGCGAGCGGTGATTTTTGTTTGCAAATATGGCGTGTCTTGTTCGAAGTAAAAGCCTTAAACAAACAAATGAAAACATGCTACATCATAGTCTAGTCGCAAAGGCCGTGGAGAAACCACATTGCTGCTTACGTCGTGATAATAAAGTAACACAAGCAAGTTTCTCGGCATATGAATTGACCAATTTGTAGAGGCTAGATAGTTTCACAAGCGGTTTCTATAGACGAATCAATCATCGTGTTGCACGCGGAGCTTTTTTGCGGGCATTAACGAGCCGGCTCATAATGACTATGCTATTCCGGAGTCTTGTGAACAACTGAATGTACAAGAACACAATGCTGCCAGTTCACAATACAAATAGGAGTTCGTTCGGCGGTGTTATAGCACAGCAATTAGCGCTGTTAATACACTTATAATTTATGCAGTGTGCAACGGAGCTCTGTTTACCACGCACACACCTACGAATCGAGTGCTAGTGTTGCATATTTAAACACGACTTCAACTTCGTATGTCTGCGTGGTCGTGTTCAAGTCGAATTATTTTCGGTTCGACGCGCGCCGATTATTTTTAGTTTCGCAATGATGATTACTGGCATCGTAGGTATATCACGGATCATAACCACGGCTCATATCAGCTGGTTATTCGGAATAACAACATTAATTCTCTGATAACCGAACCTAACCCAAAATTCGATGCTTATCATAATAAATGGTATTATCGGCTCGGCATTATCTCTTATGATTTTTATATTCAGCTGTCTTGCTTTTGTTCAGACAAGTGAGTTTATCACGGATTTTGCACTAAAATTGATTGGGCTGATTACGACGAGTTCCTGATAAAATATCTAAGTATATGTATTATTTTTGTATGATCAGTAAAGCTGTAGATAAAAGGATTAGATAAAGCCGTGTTATGTTCTGATAAACATTCGATATGGACTAAATATCAGTCAAACTCTGCAAGTTAATCGGCTTCGACAAAAAATATGATTTATTGTAAGGTAGTGCTGTCAGTTAATATCGATTCTAAGTACAGAGTGTTGTAAAAAAAAACCTCCAATTATCTTTTGAACTTACTTTCTTACTTATATTAAAATTTATAAGTAATACAGCTACCTAGGCGAACGGAATTTTAAATCTTATTAAAAATTGAATTAAGTCGGCAAACACACACATTGTATATCCCCAAATTAAGCCAGTTACGCTTGTGTTATAGGCGATATACAACGGACTACTCTGAGGCCGATCCCTGACAGCCAGACCATAGTAAATAACAGAAAGTTCGTTTTCCGAAATTTACGATGCCAGGAATCGAACTCGGAGCAGCCTCTACGTTGCAGCGAGATCGACCAGCTAAGGCAGCCCAGCCCGCTCAACCACAGAGGCCGTCAAATCTACTAGATATTTGGTAGAAGGCATTATATTTACGGAGACGTTGTGTTTACAATGTTTGCAATCTCGATGTTCGGGGGGTTGCATTTCCTTGTAGATTGTAACATATCGATTTGTAGTTTAATAAAACTAACGTTTGTATTAAATCTGTACTAGAGTGATAAAGAGGAAAGATTTGTATTTTTGTAATGAATGAACTCAAAAACTACCGGACCGATTTCAAAAGTTCTTCCACCATTCGAATGTCACAGTATTTTATAATAAAAAAAGACTTGGCGCTGAAATCGGGTTCTACGATTTTGAGGACATTATATGTGTGTTTGAGTGGGTCCCGGGGTGGTTATTTGTTTAAGGTAAGACAGCGTATGGCGAGATCGTTAGTTTTACATAATCTCCAAATATGTCGAGAACCTACACATGCTTATTTGGTAGTGATAAAGAGTAAATAGCTTAATATTGAAAAAGATGCTAAGTGAAGTAACTGATCATAATCATTTTTTTCAAACGTATCCGGTTTGTAAACGACTTAACTCAGTGACTTAAGGTTAAATACATTCCTATAATCCTTTCTCATACTGACTTTAGTTTTTAAGATCCTGTAGTAATTTTGGTAAAATTGGAGACCTTTTCTTTTCGTCATTTCCGTGTCTGTCTCTTTGTGTGCGATTTGTCTGAGAAACTATTAGGTCGGTAGAGATGAAATTTGATACAAGGGTGTAATTTACAATTATATGACGTTACAGCAGGCATGATAGCACTAATAATTTAAGGCTCCCGCCAATGTAATTGAGGCTAGTAATTTTTTTTAAATGACAGTTAGAGTGGGGACACAATTTTTAAGACTTAGTATTCAAAATCTATTAAGAACATCGTGATGATTTTTCTTGATATGTCTAATGATCTCCTTACACATATATTAAGTGTACAGATTACCCTCACCCTTAAAAAAAATCCTTATTAAAAAATGCATTTACCTTGAAACCCGGGTTTGCTTATATTCCACTTGCTTTTTATTTTTCCTTAATAGATAATTATTTTATTTTAACATTTACCGCAAACTGTACTAAACACAGTTTGAAATCAACTGTTACCTTCAGCCTTAATAGACGTAAGTTCATATTTTACTCAACGCGTGAAATGTTCGGCTAATAAAATAACATGTGCGACATTTACGCAAGTAACGTGTTTTTTTTTCCGATTGTCCAAAGACGTGAAACATTAAATAAATATTATGTTAAAGTGTTTATGATAATAGCGTGTTTAATATTTGATTTGTAACTGCTATAATAAGTATGGTAGTGAATATATTTTGTTTATGCCGGCGAACGAGGAATGGAGTTAACAAGTTAACGTGTATTTATTCAGCTTATTTGCAAGCTCACTGCTGATTGTGGGCCGAGACACTGCCAAACAAGAATGTTGTTTAATTTATTATAAAACATCATATCCTTGTAACAAGTGGAGATATTCCAACTATGTCCGTCCAAGAATTTGTCAGTATCCACTGTCCACAGAATTTGACCGATGTTACTTAGAACTTGGGATAACTTTGAAGTTTAGAATTGCCAAGTTGACAGTTTTAGACTGCCTAAAATTCAAGTACGAATAATATCTACTCAAGAGAAATGTTTTTAGTATTTATATATAATTATGGAGTTATATATATAAATACTAAAAATATAAGCAATACAAGATGTGCTGTGTTGTAACTCATGCATTTATTTTATTGCGTGAATATAGAAAATAGGATAAACGCTCACCTGCTTAATAGTGGTCATTGTCTATGGCCTAAGCAATATGTAACACTGAACATATTGCGAGGATATTTATAATGATGGATTGATGATATTTCTTGTTAACGTATGTATGAATCGTGACATTTTGACAAAGGAAATAAATATATCATTTGCTAAAATCAATATGTTGTTATTTTTACTACAATAAATCTGTAAATAGTTCGAATTTGTACAAAGCGTTTAAAAATGTGACCAAATCAAGGGAGCCAATTCAGACCAACTGATTCCGAAAATGCAATTTTTAGAACTTTTATTAAAGAGTTATTTTATATCCCGGGGCATAACTTAAGATAATTTTATCTCGATAAATGACGTCGTTTTCCTGGGTTAGACAAAAATAACCAGAAAGTTGGCACTGCGATCGCATCCTTTTTGAAACCTACTGAATGTATGTGGTTGAAACTAGACATAGTACTGGCTTATAACTCGAACTAATGAATTGAACAAGAAACGAAAGTATTGAAATTTTATCTATACATATAAATAAAATTGGAGTGTCTGTTTGTAATATTGAAATAACCGCTTTTTACTACATGCATATGAATATATATACGGTACATACACCAAAATAGCATTTCGTAAAATTTTTGTCTGTCTGTCTGTTTGTTCCGGCTAATCTCTGAAATAGCTGGACCGATTTTGACGGGACTTTTATTGGCAGGTAGCTGATGTAATAAATAGTAACTTAGGCTACTTTTATTTTACAAAAAATCTTTTATTTTATAATTATAACGATTTTCAACCACCACGCGGGAGAGACCGCGGGGCGCAGCTAGTGTATATATAAAACACTTAATTATTTTTTTATGTACGTAACATAGAGCCCTAGGGTTTTTCAGACGGGGAAAACTCTAGTGTAGATATATTATAGGAAAATTCCCATGTACACATTTTGTTTAATTATGAAATTAATTTGTAATAATAATTATGTTCAATAGGGATAATTGCAATGAAATTGATAGAGGTAAATTGAAAATAAAATTACAATGTAGTAAAACATAAGAGTTTAAAATTTATATATCATACTTTATTTTGACTATAAAGCTAAAAACATTAACAAACCGTACTTTAACGCGGGAAAACGGGAAGAGAATGAGTGGCGTGCGGCTGCGGGGCGGGCCGCGGAGGGGCGACCGCGGCGCAGCGGTTAACCGCAACCGCAGCACCCGCCGCCCACTACGCCACCACTGTGCGCCAGCCCTAATGCTAAGCTGGACTTGTCTCTACACATGATCTAACCGGCTTTGTAAAGGGTTAAGGGGTTTAATTGAAAAATATTGGACTCACAATATTTTAATATAGCGCACCATTTACGAAAATCCTTAACGAGATTAAAACCAATTTATTAGAAAGGGTATTAAATCTTATGTACCTGTATATTAATATAGATATATTTTTAATTGATGGTCACATTCAATTGATGGTCACGCGATAACAATGTTTAGTCGAAAAACCACTTAATGTATGAAAATAATATTTTCAAAATTCAATACTTTTCCTGACTTTAAATAATAATTTGCCGCAATTATCTAACACTCTAAAGGGTTTTTTGAATACGGCACGACGTCATAATAATGCATTATATAATTGCACAAGCAAATATTAATAGGTTTCTGTTGCCTCAACTACGACGATGTTTAATTATGATTGTTAACAGTCGACAAAGGGGAATTTATTTACAAAATCAGTACCAATATTTATTTTATAAATGGACATATTGTGTGTCTTGCGATTACTGCTTATCTCAAAACTGAATCAACATAAATAGAGAATTGTCTGTAAAATTCCAATGTTAGATTTATTTGTGTATTTATTCGTTACTTTATTAACTGAATTTACACTAGTGAAATACTAATCTAGGTTTAATATTTTAATAATATTATGTTGATTTGAGCTTCGTAAGATAGATACGTTTTGCCTTAATTGAAGGTTATTAAATGTGCGAGAAGTAATCTCTGTCTTAGACCAAGTGGATCGGCTCACAATGATATTTTTGTCAAATTTTTTATAATATTAGATACAGTTGAATACAATGTAAGAAAACTTAACTTATTTGTATTATATTCTACCCATAGTACCTCAAGACTAAATAGAATACTCAGCCCAGATCACCGTCTTCTATGGGTAAGGTGCCCAGAAGGCTGGCTACGTTTCCTAGCTGGATCGCCATACTGATCCGTTGGCCGAGGTAGGCACCAGCCTTCTGATCACCTGAAGAGTCAATGAGTCGTTTCGATAAATTTTGGGAGACGCTCATGGCCTCAGGACCCCACGGTCCAATTTTTGAAATTAAATCTCACTTGGCCGATGGTTTAATCAAATATCTCCGATCAAGTTGGGTATGGCTAAAAGTTGTCCACACAAATTGTTCTCTATACAAAACTTGCCGCTGATTTTCTAGTTGACGATAGATGGACATGAAATATTGCATCGTGTGAAAGGTCGCGTGTGGCGGACCACATCGCCCTGTTTGTAGTAATAATGACACGTGGCGCCACACGCAAACATTATGTTCAATGTTCATAATACCTATATTGCCTACACCCATTTACAAGTCACAGCCTCGTAAACGGCTAGTTTCAACAATGCACGCCATCATTTTGTACGTGTACATAACACCTTGTTAATTAAATGCTGTTGGAACAACTAATTATTTCTTTATACCATTAATTAATTGTCTGGAAAATGAGATAATGGAGTGCAACCAAAACATGTAATTATTTTACAACAGAATTTTGAAATTGGCTACATTGTTGAACCTTAATAAAATTATACTGCTGTACTGTGCTATTATAGTCGTCACGCTGGCGTTAAAATTTGAATCACGTTTGCTTCTTGAAGTTCACATTATTAATCAAATGTCCCTTTTCCTACTTTTTGAGTTAAAGATATTTTGTGGTTATACCATCTGTAGGATTTAGTAGCTTAGTAGAACTACTTCGTTACTGGCTGAATATTATGTCTAGTATTCTTGTTGCATGGTTCCAGAAACTTGAGCAATAATTCGATTCTGTACGACAAACCATTTATTCCACAATAATTTGTTTGTAACCCACAGCAGTGATGAATTTTGGGACGGATTAAATTGAAAATGATTATATTTACTACTGACAAATGTTTTAAAGTTATTGTACCACTCCCTGAGTCAGTCTAATGTTACCTGCCCTATATTCTTTTACAGTTAATTACTGTAATGGTCGTTGAAGAGGGGTATCGTGATTTTATATAAATATATACTGCTTTTTGTGTAATTTCTAATATATATACTCAATAAACACTACAATGGATATTAATACGTGTATTCGTCTCAATAATTTTCACTCGACAAAAAACAGTTTGACATAAAAAATAAGAATCACATTCAAAATTCAATTCTATGAGAATAATAGGTTTTATACTAATGAGTCCGCAACAATTACATATCATATTCAAAAAGCAGTGTTTATATCGTGCTAGTGCGGTATGAAACTATAATGATTAACGGCCGGCTCCTATATCTTGCCGATAGTTCATTTACCTTACTGTCGGTTATAATTTAACATAAGCTCCTTATAATTATCTAATATCAAAATTCAACCGATGGTGTGGCAAATTAATGAAATGTAGACTTTAGGTAAACCATTAATGTAGATATTTTTCTAACATTCAATTTTCACTTTCTCTAACATATTGAAGCTGTTGAAAAAAGTTATTAGCACTTTTAGAATTGACGATATTTCGAGTAAAAGTCAATGACGTACGTTTATGTGCACACCTGTACACATCCGGTCATGATAACATCTAAACAGGAAACACGTGGTAAAGGAAACCGTCACTATCCCACTAAAAGAAATATACACGTCACCCATTCACTCATTAAACGACGCCCGACTGTTTTATTTATCCGGTTGTCCTATATCTTGAACGTTATAATCTAGCAAATGGTGTTGATCTTGCCATTATTTTTAATAACGTTATAATAACAGATAAACTAACTGTTATTTCTTCGTTACGGTTATGTCCACACTGATATATAAATGGAAGTGATTTTGTTTGGTTGTTGGTAAATATATTTGTATTTTTTCTTTATTAAATATGACTTTTACATGATTTGCATATCCAGCCCGTGACAAAAAAAATTGAATATTCATTCAGTTAAAATTATCTACAGTAAAATAGGGTTTATAACAAATTACATCAATTTTTAAGACTAATAATTATACATATTTTAGTTTTAGAATAGGTAAATTATGTTACATAAATTCATCTATGGTAGTAATTATTATTACCTTTTTTTTAATAAAATTAATCCCACATATTTTTGAAAACAATAATTATTCTATTTACATTTATTTATATTGCACAACAAACTATTATTACCTTTCACGTTTCCTACAAAAGTTCCTATGACAATCTTTGATAATATTAGTAACTAGCTTCTGCCCGCGACTTCGTCCGCGTGGTGCGGTTTTTTTAATTTTTCGGGATCAAAAGTATCCTATATATTGACCAGGGATATAAGCTACCGCCAAACAAAATTTCATTTAAATCGGTCCAGTCGTTTCAGAGATTTGCCGGTACAAACAGACAGACAAACCGACAAACAGAGAAACAAAAAAATTGAAAAAATTCTAAATTAGTTCTATTTCACTTCTTACATCTCACTGACTCGGTTTTTAGCATTTGTTTTCATTGTACAGGAATTCGACCTCTACAGTTTTATTATATGTATAGATGTGGCTTTTTCTACACAATCCATGTAGGTATCACAAATAATAAGAACGATGGTGATATTTTATTCCGGAAAGTGGGATAGTTCTCATGGGCAATACAGCTGACGTTTACGCGAGTGAAACTGCATCATAAGCTTCTTTCTTTTATATTTCAGACGGCGTAGGTGCTTTAGACAGACCGTTTTAGTCATACGGTAGTATTACAGCAATTTACTTTGTATTAATTATAGATAATAGCCGGGTGTAGCATATTATTAATGCAGAATGCGTACTTAATATACAGCTGATATTCCGCCGCGCTTACTAATAGTAGCTATCACTAGTTGGAAACTTATTTATTATTCAAAAAGTCACCATTGCAATTATTGTATTGATATATTTCCTTTTAAATATTCATTGCAAATTTAAAATACAAACTATCAAAGCTTTTCACACGACTTCGTTTGTTATTGCGATACACCTATTTAAAATTCTATGATAATTGGTCATAATAAAATATATAGATGAAATTTGATAAAAAATGTGTTTTGTTCTACGTCTACACTACACAGTTGTAAAATAGATAAAAATATGATATATATTTCTTAGGATTTTTTTAATTTAATTCAATGCGTTTACAATGTAAAAATTGCGTGACACCGGTCAATTTTTAAATTATACAGTAGAAAAAAAAGTCATAATGGAGATTGAGCATACAACATACTTAAATTAAACTATTATATGATATAGATTCTTGAATAGTTTTTTTATATATAATAATATGGTGTTTTGTTTAAATCAAAAATTTCTTAGCGTTCTGCAGCCAATTGACAAAAACCGTGGATATGTTTTTGTTAACTCTATGATACCCTTACAATGCACATTATGTATGATATTCAGCCGATTATACCTACGTTTAGAACGTCGATTATACTTATACATCAAACTCATTAGTATTCTGATGGACAGTTTGATTCAGTGTAAGCGGCCTTTAAAAAAATTAATGTGAAGTGCGTGACTTTGCATTAATTTTTCCTCTTATAACGGCAGCTAACACTTACACGAGTGCACTTTAATATCAATCCACCAAGTGTATTGTGTAGCAACTGACAGATTGCAGGGGTCCCAGCCGTCAATAGCCGAGAGGGTCGCCACCCCGTATATTTGTTCTTACCCCGTCACCCTATTTGCATTGTTTAACCGTATTTGAATAGAGAACCGCGAACCGCCGCACCGCAGTACAACTGTTACCGTTTTCATCAAAATATAACCGTGATTTAATGATATCTAAGCACATCAATACAACAACATAACCGTACATTTTTAACAGACTTTATTATGAATGTATAGGTTTGCGTTTTACCACTGTCTCACCTGATGATGAATGATGATGCGGTCTAGGATGGAACACGCTTACCTAAAATATTCACTAATGACTTGAAGAATTCAAGATTTTATTTGTCAGTAAAAACAGACTCCGGCAAATTATACCACTCTTCGGCAGTGCGCACCAGAAAAGATGAAGCGAAGCGCCTCGTCCGGTCTGGTGGTGTTTCCACCATGTGACGGCAGCACATACCGGTGAGTCTGATTATCCGATGATAAAAAAGAGGAGGTTCTCAATGCGACTACATTTTTGTATGATTATTACCCGATTTCCCCGTCAATTGTGGAACGATTTCCAAAAAAATTAAAAGAAAGAATATCCTCCTGAGGTGAATCCATTGTCACCAAATCAGGTTCTGTTGAGTGAATCCCAGGGAAAACGAAAGCAACTCTCGAATATTGTAGGGACTTACAACGTGTTTCATATATACTTCTTTTTATAAAGCTACCTATTTGCGTGACTAGAAAGTAGATAATATTCTTTCAACAAAATACAAAATCGAATCTCTTCAAAAGTAACTAAAAAAGCAAGAAATAATTATATTTTACAACATCTTGAAGTCCGTGCCACGTAAAACTTTAAAAAAATATGTGACTGTGTGTGCAGTTCACACGCAGTAGAAGTGAAACAAAGTGTGACAAGGGGTGGGAGGGATTCTAAATTTCGTGACTTCACATTTCATATATTATATATCCTTATAATATATTTAAGCTTTAAATCACGAAAAATTGAGCTATTAACGAAAAACTTCAAAATGTTTCCAATTCTATCTGTATGAACATAGTGTGTAAATTATTAAATACAATGTATTCTATCTCATTCTCTCACAGGCTCGGTGTTATAGTTTTATGTGTTTATCGCTCTTTAGTGTCGCTTTTTCGTTTCATCGAGTTTTAAACCACAACAATTCTAAAGAAATTTCACTTTAAAAACAACAACAAAATTGCAAAATATGATCATTTTTATACTATACTTCGCAGCGACTTCAAGATATAGACAATATTTGTTTTTTGCTTTTTAGTTACTATATACAACAATTTGTATAAGTAAGCACATAACATGTTGAAACTTCCAATTTAGTATGCAAAGCAAAAAGTCAACCTCTTAAAATTCTTACACCGCCCGAGCTGCAGTTTTACGGGTTATTACATTGAATAGGAAATGAGTGAGTCATAGGCGTGTAGTTTACGACTCGAATAGAAATCGTCTGTTTTAAATGAACAGTCAAGGAGCGAACAAGGCGTTCATTATTCATGAAGGCATTTTCACGCCCGACCACGGAGTAGCCGGCGAACAGTAATGGGGCCACAAAGTTATCTAATTAAAAAACAAATTAGAAATTCAATAGGTATGTAATTCTATTTATTACGTATAACATACATTACAAATGTATACAATGAAGAAAATTTAATCTAATTGCATTTCATTGATATTAGTTACGTATTTACGTATTTAAAAAACTATAAATAAAATAATGGAAGAATACTAATAATGATTCTAACGCTGAAAAGCTTATAATCTTACAAGTATCGATGGCGTTTCGGTACACTTCCTTAGCTGTTCATGTCTTATTTATTATTTTATATTTTAGGGATTTTTGTCAACATGGACACGTCAATACCATTAGACACCACTAAACTAAATCTACCTAGATTACTATAGTGAGTAATAAAAAAAAATTAAATCTGGATTTTTCCGAATTATTTTCCGATATTTCAACAGTTGAGACGTCGGTATTTAAGGTAAATTGTCACACCAAACCGATCAAAAATTAAAAAGCTGAATTATACTGAAACAAAAATCCTTCAAACATTTTTCTATCGTAAGGTCGACATAAATTGATTTAAAATCAATATCCGTGTCTCAATCAGTGCAATTAAGGTAGCCTGTGGAACAGGGGCCGTGTAGTGTAATTAGTTTCACGCCGGCGCCGGCGGCCGTTCCGAGGGGCGTAAAATAAACTAGAAGAAATTATATATATGTAGCGAAAGGGACGTATTCATAAAATCTCTATCTAACAAAGATCAATAGTTACTAAAAGCTATTTAAATCATGTAAACATGAGCATGGGTAGAACAGTAATTATAATTGTAACCTTCCGACTGATGTATCACAACATGTGTAAGAGCAACGTAGATTAATGTTTGTATCAGCAAGATAGCGTTTCGAGCTCTCGGTCTCGCTAAGTACTACACACGTTATATTGTTGTTTCATTGCGTGGTTTAGGCAGGCCGTAAAACACTGTTTATTAGTCACGAGCGCTCACGGCCGCATTACACGGGCCAGTTGAATGCGCACGAACATTGATTTTGGTAAATTGCTTACATTTTATTAGAGTTCCTCAGTAATTTTGGCAAAAAAGAGTCCTTATGCTTTTGTTTTGTCCGTGTGTCTTCTTATGTTACAGTATTTCTCAGGTTTCTTAGTATTTCTTCTTCATTATTTACGGTCAAAAGGATGAAATTCGAGATAGTGATATAGTTTTTATGGTCTTGCATATTTGCAAAAAAAATATTAATGAGCAGCAGTCACGTGACAAAAATAATATTGATGGGTAGAAATGTAAAAGTAGACCAACAAAAAGAGTTGGATAGATTGTGTGAAGAATGAATGATAGGATAATTATTGGCGTGACAGAGGACATATTTCAAAATAGAATGTATGGAAGGAAAAGACATTGTGCCAACCCCATGTATCAGAGAGAAGGTGGAAGAAAAGAGAGAGAGAGAGAGAGCATAATTGCATAAAAAAATAGGAGTCGGGTACATTTCATTTGTTTACATGTACGAAATGAGGCTCCTCGTGTTAACCAAGGGATGAATAAAAATACCATACCTGTATGCATGTAATGTATGCATAGTTATATAAATATGTAAAATTCAAGTCGAAAAACATCATCAATAGCAATATTAATGGTTACAGCCTGTGTTTACGGTTCCGTGGCCAAATCAGTAGACGTTCTAGTCTATAGAACCCTCCCTGTATATCAAGTCGTATTTTCCAAATTTTTTATAGATACAAATTGAATGTTATAATTTAAAGAGCACAGTATACGCAGGAAGAGTAACAGTGAATTTAATAAAGCGATGAGGGTGTATACGCCCTGTTTTTTCACATGGCGCTGCATATCACGTCCCCTGTATTATAGGGGTTGAATTTGAAAACACAATTAGACTTAATACAGAGGTGATTGTTGGGTAGCGTACGAGGGTCGCAGCCGAGGGGTTATGGCAAATCCTTTAATTTGGCTCCCCGATCAAATAATAAAGCGGACGAAGGGGCAGCGAGCGGCGATATCGCGTTTAGTGGTTTTATTGCAAGCGCCATCTGCCGCGCGACGCACCCCGTAGATGGAGAGATAATTTCGCTTTGAAAGCGAGGGGCGAATGGTTACGGGGGCGCCCGACCGTGCCATTGTGAGTTGTTGCGTTCGTTTAGACAATTCACAGCGCTGTATCCGCCTGTTGATGTACGAGAGATAGCGCGCCATCCGCCATTATGCGGGGCCCTTAACGACTACTCGCATTGCACGATGATGAACGCTCGACAGTCATAATTTGATAAGACACGATACTCCCGGCCCCGTCCATCTATCCATCCATATCGCATAGTGCATCGATATCCGTGTTGACGTTTTCGAAATATTTACACTATACAGTTTATAATGAATTTAATGCGTACTCAGTAAAAAGGAAACCCCATTTGATACGATCAAGATTAACGATACCGACATGGAATTAAACATGAACACTTTAAGTATAGGAACTTATCAGCTTACGACATAACTGATAGATTTGTAATTTTAGATGTTGTTTTTAAGTCAGTCAAAAGCCGATAAAACTGCAATCTAAATTATATATCAACTATACTTACGTCACCAATAAATACTTCGGTGTCTTATGATATAGTTATCGGTATCAAGAAGTCTATCGTTATTATAGCGAATAATTGCCGAGTAAATTTTTCATATCTATAATCTAGTTCATAAAATATTTACGAGTTCAATAATAGTAGGTATCGCATGGGCTATTAAATAGTGGAATATTATAAAAGCGATATTGAAAACAACCGTAACCAGTGCATGGATGAGTGGCGTTGTTTCATTATAAATAGGTTTAAGCGAATCGAGGCACGTGCACTGTTTTTATCAATGAGAGCTGGCGGGCGTGTTGTGGACGCACCCTAATGCAGGGGCAAACAATCCTCGGGTCTCGCATGAATAATTTGAGTACATCGGGGCGGCGAGGGCGAGCGAGCCTGGCGTCGCCTGCCTGCCTCGCCTAGGGCCCAATTCTGCTATTACTATCTCGTCAAAATCGCCGTATGTACACTATCATCTTAATCTTAGATTTGCTTGATTTCAGCATTCTGTCAATCCCAATGGTGTGCCACGGGCACGCCAACGCTATCTTTATATAACATTGATAAGTGAAAAATTGTGAAATAAATAAGTGTTTAAAATTTTAATAGCTTTTCAATGTTCATTTTGGCTAACGCCATTCATGCTGCTGATTGTAATATCAATTTTATTCTACCATTATTCTGCCGCGACTATGACTATATAGAGACGATATTGTGGGTTTGGTAGAATACGAATTTTGGGCACTTTCACAATTGCGTACTTTGAATATCTTCGCAACGCCAAGATATTGAAATAGCAGAATCGGGCCCCTATCCGCCTGTCTGCGACCGACGGAGTCGCAATAACCCGTGGATTATTAAATTATACGGACACGTACTGCTCTACAAACTGTTTAAATGGATTTTTCCAATTCGATTAGAATGCGAATTCAACTGTAAATGATTCATCGTCATGCATTTTATTATCGACTTGCTTTTGAATCGATAATAATGATAATATGACCGGACATAAATCTCACTAATAAATTGAGATATTTATTTTTATAGCACGTTTTACGATAAAAAGTCCTACAATAAATTAATTACACGAATATTAAATATGATATTTTTAATCGGGTAATAAAATACGTAACTACATATCGTATTATAAGCCAATAAGCTACAGTCTAAGTTCGTTTTAGAAAGTTTATTGTTTGTATTGTCATTGTTAAATTCATACAAAAGAATAGATGAAGCATAAATACGTTACAACAAACATAGTAATGAGTTTTAAGAAATATCTACATGATTCTATAAAAATATTCTCGTTTGTATTTCAAACAAAGCGTTGAGTTCTCGCTATTGATATTTCATAACAAGCGAGTGTCAGTGGAGGGTGGTGAATGCGTGCATTGGAGCGAACTCCGCAGGGGTTTTGACGCTCGTAAACCTCGACAAAGTATTTTATCGACATCCCGTCGAGCGTCGTATCCCACCCCCACCCCATCGACCCTATTGTCTCACCGACAACTGTGACACTTCATGAAACCACTGCACCGTTATGAACTCATGAATTTACAACACACATTTCACCAAACCCAAACTAGTTCGTATCGCCAAAGGATCGACATCAAAAGTCGATTCCAAGTAAGGAAACCGTTGCGATAATCGACAGCGTGAAAGTCTGTTCGGGCGTGAATAATAGCTCGAAACACAGAACAATAAGTCTCCGTGTCGATACAGCCACACAAAAACGAAACAATCAATTCACGGCGTAAGTAGGTGTGATTCGGCACGGTCTCACTATGCTATGGCCCCGCGACTAACAAAAGAAAATCTAAGCAATTAGTCGTCGTCAGAAAGAGCGGAAAACGCGCGTTAGACGCGGTCACGGCATAGGACGCGGTGCGGTTCGGTCACGAACCACGATGGCTACTCAAGAGAGGCTGACTAAGCACCGCTCGTGACGAAACAGACCTTACGGACTGTCCAATGTAGACATTAGTTATGTAGGCACTATTAAATATCAAAGCGAGATTCGAATTACACCGAGATAATCTGTGACGACCTTGAGACGTCACAAGTTCAATGAAATTAAATAAAAAATAAATTGAAGTCAAACCGTATCTGAAGTTCGGATACAGATTAAAATTTATTTTAATCTCATTTTATTGAGTGTTCAACCCGAGGCGACCGTCGAATAGCGTAGAAAAACAAGCACGATATCGAACGAAAAATGTAAAAACATCACTTGTTATTCTATTACGGCCGGTGGGTATGTTTTAAAGCTTAACTAAGTCGGGTACGTTTCTGGTTCTCGCTCGACTGAGCGTGTTAAGTGCTAATGTAATAATCCATTACAATGAAGCGCGGCAGTGTACGCTAAATAGCGCATTCAAGCATTGAGCGGGCGAGGGCCGCGCCATCTGTCCGCGGCACTCGGAGCTCACTCGCCAAACAATGCCACCCCGCGTAATCACCCCTCGTTGCTAGTTTGTACACCCTAAACAAATACCGCTCACTGCCGACGGCCACGGCTTTCACATGCCCAGATCTGCGGATAATAAACTATAGTTTAAAAGGTCATTTGCCACATAACAATAATATATCGTGATTGTTTTGCTTTATTGCAGTATTAATCCAACGTTGAACTCCCACGTAAGAGCACACACGTACGTGTTTCAAATAATATTCATGCGTATTTAGAAACCCACAACACCTGTTCGTCCCTAAAACCTTCGTAAATATTTAATTACAAACGTGGGATTCGAAAAAATGTTTTTTTAATTTTTTGTTATAAAAGTTGTTGTGCCGTAAAATGATTACAGTGCCGTTTTGAATACGTGTTAAAGTAGGGGGCTATTATTAAAAACGGGGTTCGTTTCAGGGAGGCCAGTGAGCGTAAAATCAACAGATTACCCCTGAGCCCCCTGTGGATCGCATGGAACCCTGCTGCATAACATATACCAATTTCTTGCCCTACCTATTGTTGTCTGACGGACAGGGATGGCAATAACAAACAGCGTGTCCTGTAAACATTCATAATGGAATCTAGTAGAACATGTGCGACATCAAAATAGTTCAATATAATATACAAACACCTACAAATACTTTAACTTTAGTTATACGAATATGTCGGGACCCAGTGTCAATATCACTTACTGTAAAAGAAATCGGTTTATACAGTATTGTTTTAATTCGACAAGAAATACAGCACTATACTAACTCTATTCCCAAGTAAAGCAAACTAAATGCTGGAGTTGGACATTGACATCCCTAGAGAAACTCAGACTAGAGTAACGAACAGAAAGTTGGTTTGCTAAATTTATTCTTTAAGGAATTGAAGTTATTGATATTTGAGTTCAGTGGTAAAAGTAAACAATATACAGATTATTATTATAGTCGAAAAACCGACTTTAAATGTTTATTATATAACATTTTGTTAGACAAGTATTTATACAAATATAATATAATATAGTCTTAAGTTTTCACGACTTGTATACATAATAAAACTACGTTTTAACGGTTTTAAGCGCGTTAATTTATTTGATTTTGGTTTGTCCGACGTTTCGGCCGCTTTTTTGACATCAGAAAACACCCAAATTTCAATAGAGAAGATGGTTGGCAAGTACCACCTGTTTGGGATCCGATCATCAAAACTATTAAGACCCAAACCCAGCAAAAACCAACTGCCAGACCTCAAGACACAGTGAGCTCTTTCTGCGTGCAACGGAACACAAACCAACTTGACTGATAATTTCTTTTATTTTTCCTTCCAGCCATTTTAATATTATATAACATTTTTAGAACTAGGCATGTTTGCTGAAGAGTTTCTTGCGCCGCTTCTTCTCTTTCAGCCACAACATGTTGTGAAGCGGTGGTATATTAGATAAGGCTCCCATAGAGTAAATAATAACCATAAACAAAATTAACAATACTCGTTGGACAAATGTCATCTTTGTCGTCCGTGACCACGGCCACTGAAAAGCGGCCGAAACGTCGGACAGACCAAAATCAAATAAATTACCGCGCTTAAAACCGTTAAAACGTAGTTTTATTAAATATCATATAGTTTATGCGAACTATAAATTTACTATTCCAATAAATTGAATATGAAATTGTTCAAATCTCGGAGCACTATTAATACCTATAAAATTTAACTGCTTTCCAATTAGATACACCGACACGCCATTATTTGCGATACAAGACACAAATAATACATTAATTATAAAGTATTGTTAGTATAGGTGTTAATAATGATATTTTGTTGTATATGTTCCCCTCTTATGAGTTCTATGAAAGAAAAATAATGACGGCCGTCCCAACCCTACAAATTGCCCCTTCTGGTGAATCTTGCTAAGCGTCTAATTCATAGATATATTATTTTCTCCGCTTGAGTCGAACGCGTTAGGGGAGCCATAGCCTGTTTAGTATTCCCCCTTTGCCCCACAGCGATGTTTCGTTAATAATATATTGAAATAAAAACCCATAATAACATTTACGTTGAGCTCAACTGTGATTACATCTTCTTTCTCCTTGTTATATATAAAATCGATTGGTGTTCGTGAGTCTGGCTAAAACTCAAAAATGTCTTGACCGATTTTGATGAAATTTTGTGCATGTTTGAATGGGGTTCCTGGATGGTTCAGATTCACAATTGAAACCGGTAGATGACGTTGCAATTGTATTCTAGGTTTTTTTAGGGCAGGACAACGTTTATCGAGCCCAATATTTATTAACTTTTAGTAAGTAATTAGTGTTATATTTGTATTTCAAGGATGCTGAAAATGTAAAGACGTAAAGCAATTATAATAGCAAACTTGGTGCAAATTAAAATAAAACCCAAAATGTCAACAAAGTGGCTTGACCACGAGCGGCGTAACTCCTTACCCCCTCTCATGGACTCTCCCAGAGGGCGGGATGAGGGTACGGGCGCCTGTCAAACAACGTTTATCCACCAAACGGTCACAGTGCAATAATATCACACATTTTTTACTTTTAAAAATGTTTTAAAACCCCACGCTTAAATTCAACAACCGCACGCGGGAATTAAATAAAGTTTTCTTTCCCTTTACGGAATGTGGCAACATTATTATGTAATATGTAGTTTTATTACCTACGTTATCGTTAAATTGTTAAATAGGAATGACTTTATTTAAAACTATGTCTTTAGGGTGTACGCGTGATTTTAATTTACTTATTCATTTTACGGACACGTGTGTAAAATTAATTAAGTACAAGTAAAACAAAACTTATTGAGCTTAGACAAAAATAATGTTTATATTACAGTAATGGATTTTTGAAATCTGAATTATTGTGATCAAGTCAGTTTAATAAAAGTGGTAAAATCAAATTAAAAGCACGCATAATTTTAAAATACAGTTTGTTTTATAGATTTAAATATGTAGATTGTCAAATATAATTAAATCATACCTGTTTGTGCATTTCCACGTTGAGGCCGTATGACATTTCATAGTACTGTAACATAAATGACACACTTTAGTCCAGATCGTTTACAATTTATGCGTGAAATGTTACGTGTCCGCACTATGACACGGAAAGCTTTTGGCACATATTAGCTTCCTCAAATTATAGGAGTCGGGTAACTAAACATCCGCGGCAGCGCAGTTTGGACCACAGCCAGAAGTGTTTCCGACACATAAAAATGCTACCGAAAAATTCCTACCAAGCGTATTAAAATAAATTGCAAGCTATTTGGCAACACTTAATCCTGATTCATATTTGAATGGAGAGAACATGCGGGGATTAAGGCATGCCAAAATATCTGTTCGTTTAAAACATATTGCACGATTGTGTGTGGGCCGATAATATGTTTATACACGCATGTTTCCGACGGGCCCGTTGTTAGTTTGATTGATAGAACACTACACAACATAACTCTCAAATATGTTTGTTATTTGTGGAATATTGTATTTTTGGATCACATGTTTAATAACGATAGCATTAGCCTAGATATTTGGAATAATTTCGACTCGGCGGCCGACTGTCTAAATAATAGGATGAATGTAATACAGTCATATTATATCCAATCCCAGTATAATTGTAATGCTGGCTGCGGCCAGAAGAAACAAATTTATTAGGTATTTTCGCACATCGTGACATGTTAAATGTGACCATATGGGAAAAACATCTCTATTGAAAAGTTAAAATAAGCTCATTACCATCATCAATATCTCATTTTCTTATTTCAAATAAGAAAATATTTTTACGGTTCTGGCTAGAAGGCCTTTTTAAGTGAAATACAATAGTAGAAATTGTTAAACTTACCATAACATAATGCCTTTGTATTTCAATTTTTTCACTAGCCAGTTTTTCACATTCTAATTTTAAACTGTAACAAAAGAAAACGTAACGTTATTTCTCATTAAAATATTGACACTTGGCTAAGTTTTTAAAGAGATAAAAAAGATCAAATACATATTTAATATTACGTCATTTATAACACAGCGAATGATTTAGTAAGAACATTAGTGACTAGAACATAAGATGTTAGGAATCGCATACTCAAGCTTTAAAACCAATTTTCTACTATTTTAAACACATTAAGCTCATAACAATCACTATTAATTAAGAATCAAACATAATAACTTATTAGATTTCTTTTTAACTAACTTTGCAACTCATTCAAATACGTTTCTGAACAAAGATTAAAAAGAATAATAAATCGCATTGAAATTACTATAGGTTAACTACTTTAGACATTATTATCATTCATCTAAAATCCATTCGTTTTAATACATATATTTAAAATTGACTTCGTTTTTATTATTATACGTACATTTAACAAAATTTCATATTTTTTATTTTGGAAAATGCAAGAACACTATTTTCTATATGTTCGCGACAGTTTACATGTTTCATACATAACTACATTTTAAGGGTTTTATTTAACGTTTTCTCCTGTGATCACGGCTACTGTAATGTGACCGAAACGAAGTAAACGTCAAACAATACTGCGCTTCAAACCGTTAAAACGGAGTTATACATGCAAGAATTGACAAATCTGAATTTGTCGTCGTCGTCAGCGAAAAAAATTGGTGAAGGAATATCCTTCACTAATTTTTTTATGTCACAAACAAACGCATAAAATTGAAAGCATTGTGCCCAGTAGTGGGGCATTCTATGGGTTAAAATCTTTATATATTTACAGGCAGTCTTTAATTATAAATCCCCGAGTCATTACTTAATTATATCAAGCTAATTGTGTTCGTTTAATCTAAATATAGACTTATTTAATTGCACGGAATATTAAGTTCTCGGTACACTTGTCTCAAGATAAGAGGGTTTAATAAACAGTTTATTTTATAGTTGTTATCAGGAGTACCATTGGGTCAATCTTGTTATGGTTATTGTTTTTATCGTCAAGTACTCAGTTTAATTACAGTTCTGGATTATAAAATACACTTATAACTAGGAGTTCTAATAACTTGAGTTGATGATATAAGGGTTTTATAACATTACTTGAAATGTTATTATAGGCGTATGTAGACTGTACGTGAGATATCTAAATACATATTTTATGTTTAACTAGATATGACCGCGACTTCGTCCACGTTTGAGTTGCAATTCTGAAGGGATTGCCGGGGTAAAGCATTAAAAAATATATAAGCTATTGTTTTAATGAAAACTGTGTCAAGACCGCTCCCGGGAAAATTCCAGCGGGATTCCCGCGATGAAAATATCACACAGTTTATTACTTAAAATTTGCTAACGATCAGTGAAAAATCGTATTAAAATTATATTTTTTTTTCAATCTGGTCAACTTAAATAATTCCCAGAAAAATTCCAGATAAAACAGGCAGATTTACTAAGAATTTGCTCTTGATCAGCTAAAGCCGTATCAAAACCGGCCCAATAGTTTTAACGTTAATCCCGAACAAACAGACAAGAAATCTAATAAGAGAGAATTAGAAAAAGTTTGCATCGTGTTATCGTTTATATACTCTATTACTGTTGTTTTTTATTTCACATATCTTCAATGTACCTACAGAGACGGAAAGTTTAGAATTTGATAATATTATATTGTTACGATTTGTAGGATGTAAAAGAATCCAAAAAAAATCGAAAATGCTGTTGGAATTATCACAAAGTTTATTAGATGTACACACACGTAATTTACACATTCTTACAAGTATAGCCGAATACAACAAAACCAAACCGTATGGGAGAAAATTATTATCACATAAATCGTGCAAAGTTCGTCGTTATAAGATACGCTTCGTACGCACTCAGAACACGACTGGCGCATTTCCCGACTGCTCTACCCTCTCATTTTCAAATAAGACAGAGCCTCCCAGCAACATGCCCACCATCGCTTTGAATTATTAACTTGTCTGCTCAGTGGCTGCGAAGAATTTGCATGAAATAGTTTACAAAGGAATAAGGTTTTATCACGTCTTGCTGCGGCGTAAACAAAGAGATTAGTGCGAACAATAGATCACTCAAATTCAAAGGGATAATAAGATACCTGCAAAGGATTAGTCGTATCGGCTCGCAACAAGATATTTTTTGTTCCTGTATTTTTGTAGTTCATAAAAAAATGATAATTAAGTAGAGCGTAGAATATAACATCAAACAGAAATACATTTGTGGATAATATTGAGAAAGCCTTTATTTAATTTTCTTTTGTTTGGGAAGGTTAAGGATATAGGAGAAATTAAGGATTGGGAAAAATGACAAAATCATTCATCAGAGTTTATCATGCGTACTGTTACATATATTGTACCTATCTAATATCTGTCTACATAAGCAGTCGGGAATAATGATTACTAAGTAAATAGAATAAACTGCAAGAAACTACTCTTTACAGTTTTTCCAGGCAGTTCGTTATGATATATCATAATGTCACGAGAGAAAAATATTTTAGATTTAATGTATTAAAAAAACAAAGGTAAATAAAATAAATACACGTAAAAAGTCCCACAGGGCAGGTAAATCTTTTTTTTAACAATTAGTCACCAATCCTCCTAACAGATTTAAATGGCAGTGAAAAGAAACTATTGTAAGTTTTTTTGTAACAATGAGGGTAGATAACAAAGGGCTGATAAAAGGGTCTTGAGGGACGGACATATTAGGGTTGCCAAACACTCAAATATTTTAATATTAGAATTGTCATAAATATTAATATGTGAAATAACGTGTGATTGAGCGCAGAGGCTCAAAGTAAGTTTTGTAAACGATCTTTCCGTTATTTACTATGGTTTGGGTGTCTGGGATCGGCCCCAGAGTGGCCTGTTGTATATTACCCATAACACAAGTGCATCTTGATTAATTTGGGGATATGCAATTAGTTTTTTGTCTGCTGATATTTTGAATAATTTATTTTTTAATACATCTATATAAATTTATTATCATATTTAGCAGAAGAACCAAGAAGAATGTTTAAGGTAAATAAAAATTAAATGTAATAATTGTGAGAATGTACGCAAATTTTGTCGATTCGGTGTATTATTGAATCTTGTAATTCAAAATTATTTATTTATACAAACATATTTTATAGGCATTATACCTATTAATTATAACAAAATTATTTTATCTGCTGCTCCTTTATGCTTTTATGCCGATTTTTTACTAATCTTACTATGTATTCATTTATACCTCACCATTAATAGAGAATTTACGCTACGTAATTGACGTTACATGAAGATTATGTCCAATTTTATCCTGTAGTACAAGCAAAGGAATGAATTGTACAGTAGATATAGAAAACTTGAATTACAATAAATTATAATATTAGACCTCAACTAGCCCAGCGAGAAAAAAGTATTTCAGAAAATCAACAAAAGCAATGCATTTTAAACGTTTTGATATTTCAATATTTTATTTAGTGTACCTAATATCCGATGTGGTAGCCCTAAACGCAGGTAGGGAATGATTCCGCCGATTCGTTGATACGCCTAGCAACGGATCATCTGTCTTTTGGCCTTTGTTTGTGATAGTTTATCGCTGCGACAACATAACCCTGTATGGGTTTATGTTGAGTTTCACTCTCTATTATTTCCACTATTGTAAAGCTTTCTTAAGTTTCTTGAGATTAGTTACTATAGTAGAATTATTTGGTCCGTGCAGTTTGGGTCATAAATCATAGGTCGGCCTCAGCCCGGCTAAGGCGGTGAGCATGATGCGCGGGCGAAACGCCATTATCGATAAAAACTCATTTTTATCAAAGAAAGATTATCATTCTTATAAAAATCATTATTATCTTTTTTGCTGATCATTTTAAACTTGAGATATAAGTATTTATATTTATTTTTAATATAACTTGTTACATTCTAAAATTTTGAACATATAGTTTTTAATACGTAGATACCTAATTTATAATTTATTTTAAATCATTATTAATCTTATTTTAATAAATACGTTGTTTTATCTATTTTTTTCTTTCATTTTTATCACTAACCCACAAAATGACAAAACTAAATACATTATCGATAACGCTTATCGACAACAATAATGCGTATCACTATGCCCGCCCATAAGGCCCGTGAGTGGAAGAGAGAGCGAAATACTTGCTTCACCGCTCCGATTATTTATGACCGAAACTGCACAGACAAAATAATTCTACTATAGGTAGGAGATCAATTGTTACTTATTTGTCGTCAGACTCCTTATAACATGAGCGATCTGCCAGTTAAAGTCCCGTTAAAATCGATCAATTAGCCGGAACATCCAGACAGACAAACAGACAAAAAACCGTATTTTCGGAATTCCCGGTCCGAATTATTCCCCCTGATGATCAATTTTATCCATTTGTATAGATAAATTTCAAATGACGCAAAAGCAGATGAGCCATAGTAGAAAAGTAAATACTAGGAATGAGAATCGCCTATTACTAGATAGCGCCAATAGTTATTCTTGTTTATTTTAAACATATTTTTAGTCCAAATCAGTCAAACATGTTTACAGCAAAATATATCCATTTAGGGCTGGTTGCTTTGCCATTAGTACAAATAAGACATTACTTAGATATATAAAGATTTTAACTACTTGTAAGGCAAATAAAGATTTAGTGAGATATAGCATTAACGGAGCCATTCTAATGTCGCCGCATGTAAAACTGAGGAGTTTTTCAAAGATAGATACAACTTTTACTGGGCATCGCTCAGTAAAAATTACATTATCATCCCCAGTATTCTTCTTGGATGGACTAATTTGAATAATACTATTTTGTAAAAGTTTTACAAAATTGTAAATGAATATTATATTAGATAAATGACGTAGGTATATATACCCATTGACTTTAGTAAGTTAATTGTAAGGGCATGCACGCACGGTTGCAACATGCGATAGCATTTGATAGTCAAGCGCGACGCGACAGCGGGTACCATCATAAGTTTCGTATGCAGCGCACTCGAGCGCCATAGTGCCGCCTCGCACAATGCGCCTTTCCGCATACAAAACCGAGAACAATCCGGACTACACGTTTTGAGGACTCCCGTCAGAAAACAAGTATTAAATATAAATTGCATTATTTATGTTTAGTAACGAATACTCACTTATGATATTGGGCTTGTAGAAAGTTGAATTCTTCTTTGATCCTATCACATGATTCTCCCACTGTGAATTTGATCGGTTGACCGGGTTGCGGTGGACCCTGAAACAAAAAGATCAGAGTAATAATTTAATTCACTTAAATTATTCCAAACAATCATCACGAAATTGAGTTGTGAGTAATAGCTGTTAGTCCAACCCGTTTAGAAACATTTAAGTTAACACGCAACGTTTGAGAATTGAACGCAATAATACACTACTCATCAATCTCAGTCTTGCCACAAAAACATTCCTATCACGAAACAAAAATTACACGCATCCTAAATTACCATAATACAAATTATCCTTTAATGACCATAATTCAGTGTGAGCCTCGATTAATAAAAAAAGAATACCGCCGACCGCTCGCCTCTTAACACAAAAATAAAGTAACGTGAACACGCGAGCACGTAATAATAAAGCAAAAAAAACTAACTCCATAATAAGAAGCACGAAAATAAAAATAAAGCGAGGGACACAACAACACACGGTCGCCGGGAGGCCGATGGCAAAAAATAAATAACCGCCGCCCGGAGCCGGCGCGAGGAACAAACGGACTTTAAAAATAATAAAAGGAGCGTAAATAAAAGCGTAAAAGGAACTGGCGCGGCGTGTAGACGTTGTAAATGGAGCTGCGGACAATCGGGCTCGGGAAAAATGTGGACGGGAATTTAGTGAATGTAACCACCGGCGAGATAGTCTTGCGGTCGCGCGCCTCGACGCCGCGCCGCTGTAATGGGTGATCGCACTTAATAATGTAATAGCCACTACGTCTCAGGTAACGTAACCACATCAGAGACTTTCAATAAGTAAGATCTCCATTAGATTTGTAATAACATTCACATTTTACTGGTGATTCGTGATGAACTTTCAAATATAGCTGGTCATAATCATAACAAGGCCTTTGGCAAATTGAATAGTTGCCTATTTGCATATTTTGTTTTATTAGAAGCTCAAAAGCGCTATAAAAAGTTATACATTAATAGGTGGCAATAAAACGAGCAAGTTTAAAAGCACTTATGTGCAAAGTGAATTGACTCAAGCAATTACTTATCCGTGTTCATATCGTTGAATCGAAAAATAAAAAGGGAATGTGAGTTACGAGCAGCGCCACAACGTGCTATAATGTTCTTTTAAAGTGGGAGCAAAACGCCATGCGACATTCTGACAGTAGCGGTATCGCGTCGGGAGGCGATCATTGCACCCATGTACACACGGCCTTATTAAGATTAATTTTCTCTGCTAACAAGTCTTTGAAGTATTTAAATATCTTACGAGACAAATTTAAAAAACCTAAACACATATCGCTTCATTTAAATTATACTATACCTATTTTTAATACTTATATGTTTACAAATACTTTGTGAAAATTTATTGCGTTTTATTTTGGAGCAAGGTCGTCGACCACAGCAACGTGCTCGCTTTAATTGAGCCGCCTCGCACCCTTGTTCAGACCCTCAAGTCAAGGGTTAATTAATCTCTTAAGCAAATATTCCCATCGTGTTGTAAGATTTTGCTACTTCTGTAGTCTTTTATCCATCAAAAAGAGGGTTGGATGACATACGGCACGACTTATCCAAATATAAAATAATGATTAGATATTTTATTTTTTGTTTGTTCTACTTCTACCTACGTTTTATGCTTCTTTCTGATATTTCTTTCTATCCATCTATGGACATGGAAGATTTTTACACAAAATACGTGTCATAGATATTTACAAAAATCTATAATATTATAAAATTCTAAATATGCCGCATCTGTACATTGAAGCTATTTAAAAAAACCATCTGGAAAAGACTATATAAACGATGCAATATTTTTTAGATTTCTGGTCTGTTATCTGTTTTTTCGGGATTCACGTAAAAACTACTGGGCCGATTTCGATGCGATTTTTGCTAATCAACAACAAATTCTTACGCTGAAAATCTGAGCTACTTTGTAACCCGGGAATCTTGCGGGATTTTTTACTAGGAATGATTTAAAATGCCCAGATTGAACAAAAATTAAATTCCAATCCAATTTTCTCACTGATCGAAAGCAAATTTTAATAAATAAGATGGGTGATATTTTTTAACCGGTGAATACTGCGGGAATTTTCCCGGGAGCGGCTTGAAGTGATTTGGGTGCATAAAAAATTGCTTATACAGACACATTTTTATTAAAACGAAAGCTTCCATTCTTTTTTAAATGCTAAGATACTGTGTGTCCCGGAAATCCCGTGGGAATTTACCCGGATATGGTACAAATTAGTTTGATTGCATATATAATAGCTGATTTCAATACGATTTCTCTAAAACGATAGCGTAAGTTCTTTTTAAGTGATGCGATAATTCATATTTCGGGAATCCTGCGGGAATTTTTCCGGGAGTATTGTTCATTATATTACTTCAAATCACTTTGACTCACCTCACTTTTGCTGGGCAGTTGTCTAGATTATATGGACTTAGTTTCTTTGTTATGATTATATGTTCTTATATTATATGTAAAACACCGAATTTAATTTTTATGTAAGTAAAATAAAGGTACCGCCTACAGATTGATACGCGGCGTAGCCGCAGGGCAAACTCTAGTAATAAATATGGTGCCGCAAGGAATGTTTTAAAAATCTTAAAAATAATGTTAACAGTGGTGTAATAAAATAAGAGTTGCGATGCCTATTGGCGTAACTAGTCTCACCCTCTTAACCCCACAGCCCCTTATCATAAATATGTAGTTTTATAACGCGAATGCTTAAAACAGACCCACTTACTTAGCTTATCACGCAAAAGGCCAGATAGAAGTAAATAGGTTAAATTTCTGCTTGCAAAATGAATTTCGGACATCTTTTGATCTAGTGTAAAGCATATAATAAAATCACGCATCACACACTACAAAAAACCTATTCAATATGTCCATTGAAAACTATAACAAATATTTTACAATACTTCTATTATGGCAGAAGAAAATGCAGGATTGCGTACGTTCCGTACGCAACCGGGACTTACGCAAAGATGGTGATACTATATAATCACTTCTTATTGAGTAAATAAAGAAAAACAGTTACGCTTTCATACAGTCTTGGACCCAGATTGTAGAGAGATGAGAGTTATTTTAAGATTGCTTTTTATTATGTTCATATTATTATAATTCTAGTAGGTTTAGTTATTTTTAATAAATTAATCGTGTGGTGTAAATGTTTATATATTATTAATTGTTGAAATTCATTACGATAAATCGATTAAGGTAATCGATAACTAATTTTTTTTTGTCACCTTATTTTTAAGATTTATCGTCTTCCAGATAGAATTTAAGGCTGATGTTTTCTATTTTGTAATAGAAAAATATAACGCTTTTTTAAGCCATATCTGATCTCAACGTATTCTTTATTGACATTACTTTGACTCAAGAGGCCTTATATCCTTCTTGATCGTAGATAAACCGGCACACCAAATAGCTTGGTGTGCTAAGCCGGTCTAAGCAGTATTTCACCCCGCGGCTTACTTAGGCCGCATATGAAATATAATACTGCATACACTTTTGGGCTGGAGCACCCGCTTACCAGACTGACCCTCATGACTCCATCCAGCATAGCACCGTGCGTATAGTCGACGATCCCACACTAACAGGAGGCTTAGAATCGCTTAGTCTGCGGAGACACTTTGCCTCCCTCTGCGTATTCTATCGCCTGTACAACGGAATGTCTTCCGAGGAACTGTTTGTTCTGGTGCCAACGCCTCATTTTCACAACCGTACCGCTCGCCATCGACGGGATGTTCACTCCCATTTCTTGGAGCTCCCACGCTCAACTATGATCTGAAGAGAACTTCCCGCCGGGGTTTTCCCTCTGCGCTACGACATGTGGTCGTTTAAGAAAGGCGTTATAAAATTCCTTAGAGGCCTGCAACGCCCTTGGTGTTGCAAACCTCCATAGGCGATGGTAACCACCTTACATCAAGTAGACCGTCCGCCTGTTTTCCTGCTTCAGGCAATAAAGCAAACTACCTATAAATAACGAAAATAGAACCGGAATAAATCACAACTTGAAATAATGTTTCGATTATATTAAATGCTTTTTCCGTTGTAAATTGGTTGTACAAGCCAATCGCCGCTATCTAGACTGGCGCTATCATAAATCGCAATCATTCGTGTTTTAACTGCGAAATTATTTAATTAAAAGCATTGGTATCTGAACGTTGATTTTTATGCGAAACATAATCAATAAAGTATATTTAAATAATTTAGAAGCAATCAAATCTGTAATCATTTTTTTTTCTTTTTGATTGTGTTGGGTTTTAGTGATTTGGTGTTTATTGATTTGTCACACAAATAACGAATATACTAGTCATTCAACTTGATTGCTCGTGGTCCTTGGTGTTCGTGACAAATCCACATTAAATGGTCAGTCTAGAGCAGCTGGTGCAGCGATGTGTTTCTACCAGTCTGTTTCGGCATTGTTGTCTATATACATACATATTTACCTATAACAGCTAAAACAAATATTTAACATTTTCGTCGCCGCCGTCTTCTATTATGTAAACAAATTATAAAGGATTATGTATATTACTAGGATTCGTTCACGCTTGACTTGAAATTCCCCCGGGTTTCCCAGGGCATAAAGTATAGTAGCATTTAGGGAAGAATGTAAGGTATCGTGTTAATGAAAACTGTGTCGGAAAAAGCTATAAGTTTAATGTACTCGAACATTTTCAAACTGCTTCGGGAAAAATTCTCGGAATAAAAATATCACACATTTCAATACATACAATTTACTATCGACCAGTGACAACATTGCATTGGAATTTGCTTTTTTTTCAATCTGGGCATTTCAAATCATTCCCAGAAAAAAATCCCAGGAATCCCGAGATTCCTAACTTAAAAGTAACGAAAATTTTAAGTTTAATTATCTGTCGGTCAGCGAAAATCGTATTGAAACAGTAATTTTTACGTGGATGCCAAACAAACAGACAAATATCTAAAAAAATTGCAACGTGTTCTCCGTCGTTTATATAATTATAGTCTATTCCAGTTTGTTTTTTAATTATTCCAATGTACAGACACGGCATATGTAGAATTGTATAATATAGGTTACACCGGCCGACATGATTTTTTTTCTAAGATATAATAAATTTTTCCCCTAATTTTATAGTGCTGATAACGAAATCAGACCTCATTTTATCGTATCACATCAGATTTTTAATAAAACGAATATATTCGCTATTTTTGATTATTCAGTAAAAATGAATTAAATTAATAAGTTATGGCGCTTCTTTATTGAATTAAGCGACATCTCGTGAAAAAATATATTAGTTGGAACCGCGACACGCCCATTCGAAACGTGTTACATGGAAATAAGCCTTTATAGTTACTTTGTTTACAAATTTTTTACTAAAATCAGTGTGTTTATTTAAAAAAATTGTTTACATTTTATTTTTGGTGTTTAAAATATTTAATTATTGATTTGTGGTTGAAAAACGGCGGAAAAATATAATGTCTTCAAGAAAGTGTCGTAATAGTCCAAATACATTTTGTTACATTTGTGGAATTTTTTTGACTTCAAAGCAGAAATTGAAAATTATTGAATTTGTGGAAAATACTTATAATTCTTATTTTGGCTTTAAAATTCAACTCAGATCGTGGACTCCGAACTTTGTGTATACTATTTGTGTTGAACTATTAAGGCAGTGGACATTTTTCTAGGAAATCACAAACACCCTGACTATAAAAATATTGTAGCAAATTTATTAAATAAGTATCAAAAATTGAGGTGTAATATGAGTATAAAACTCCATTTTTTAGATTCACATTTGGATTTTTTCCCTGATAATCTTAGAGATTATAGTGAAGATTAGGGTGAAAGGTTTCACCAAGACATCAAAACTATGGAAACAAGGTACCAAGGGCGATGGAATGTGAATATGATGGCTGATTACTGCTGGTCAATAAAACGTGATATTATTGACGATTCCCATAAAAAAATTACTCCCAGACGTAATTTTACAGCTAAACGCAAAAGATCTCACTCAAAATAGCTTCATAGCAACTATTGTACATGATATTTTCTGTAGAAGTTTTCAAATATATGTATTTATAATATAATGATTGATTTCTTTCTTAAAATTAAAGAAAAACTGTTATGGTTCTATGTAAAAAAATCTGATGTGATAGAGTACTTATGTAGGTAATTTTGTGTTTAAAACACTATAAATTAGTGATATTTATCACTCATTTGAAAACAACTTTCGAAAAGTCTTCATTTGTCGGCCGGTGTTATTTATTATTCATTAAATATATTTATTTAATTTTATGGTTACAGTAATAAACTGCCAATTAACGAAAGCCCATAAACGCTCATAAATATTAATCTTAAAGTTAAATTATGAGTAAAACATTTTAATTACCACATTGTATTTTAAAAATTCAAAGATAAATCTTCCAAGTGCCAATTGATAAAATTTATTCCCACGAGAGACGAAGCAAAATATTGCTTCGATCTATAACAGACTTATCATTCTAAAATTTCGGGCCGATCACAAAAGAAAATATAATCCATGACAATAATAGACAGAGTATACGTTCCCCTTGGCGGAAAAAAAAGATTCCCATAAATTATCGCCGAAAAGGTCAAATTAAAATACAATGAACAGTTTTTGAGTGGTAGTATTGTGTAGAGGGCCGGATGAAAGGGCCGCATCGGCCGCTGCTCACAAAAACAAAACTAAACAGAATGCGTTTAAACGGATATAAAAAGAAATACGTGTTCTTATTTCGAATTATTGAATACGTCAGTCTGGCCACGTCTACCTGCTGCATGCCGCTGCCGCCTGCCGCCCCGTCGATTATTTTCCCTTTTTTATTGGAACTTCAATTCTTAAACGACTGAATGAATACTGGCTGAACGTAATTTTGGATATTAGGCATTTCGTACCGTATTTAAATACAACGATGTGAGAGTGATTTAAAACTATTCGGTCAAGCGTGTGAGGTCAAACTTGGTTGACAATCAGGATTGGAACTATGAGTTGCTTTCAGGGAAAGTGAACTAACATTGACAAGTTTAAAATAATTAAAACTAGTTTCTTTGGGAGTCTGATACAATAGGCGAAAAATATTGATATAAGTCTGCTACGTTTTAATTAAGATGATGAGCTTTTACAGCAAGGTTCAGATTTTTGCGTCTAAACAAAACTTACTAGGAAATATAAAGGCTGTGAATCAGCAAGTGCGCTTTAAACTTATATAGTCAGTTTACTCTTGACGATGACTTGTTTCTAGAATTTAGGCTACAAATTCTAAAATGTTTCAATTTAGATGTCCGTTACAAAAAAGTGGATCGATGTCAACTATTTATTAGTATTATTAGAAGTATTAGAAGCTAGCCGACAACGCGGCATACGCACACGAGTTCAGCGGCTTGGTAAACATCTAAACACCATTCGCACTTACAAAGCAAACAAGCTCATACAAATATTTGAACATCGAGATTGGTTTCATAACGTAACGCCTTAATGTCGTCGCGTCACATACAAAATGATGCTTTATTGTGTGCGTTTTAGAGCTCATAAAACTGAACACAAGTCACTGATTTATCGCCTTGTGTGAAGGGAAATAAAAAAAACGCTGGTAAACTAATATGGTAGCGTTGGGATCTGAAAGCTTATTTTATTTTCCGAGAAACACAACACCGTATGCCACCCGATGTGTACGGGACGGTTAATGGCAGGTTGGCCGTTTGATATCGGCTTCTACGAATAAAGGTTTAATTAAACAAGCTATCGGAGATCGCCGCTCTATGTGGGTGCCCACGTATTATTATAAAATATTAGTGGCCATAAATTAATTAGGCGCCTGTTATTAAGATATCATGTTATTTATTGGATGTTAAAAGATTTAAATTTTAGCTTTCTCTAGATTATGTCTGTGTTTAAATATTCGTCTACTTAATTGTTGATGCTAGTATTTACGTTTAATTAGCGAATGACATGGTATGTGGTATAGAGGATAGATTCTATTATTAAGATGTGTGTTTGTGTGGGCGCGCGAGGCGGGCGGCGGGCATGTCGATGGAATCTTAATTATGACGAAGCATTGTTTGCGTACTCTAAATGGCGTGTTTGTGCTAACTGATATCGCATTATCTAGCTACGAATGTCGGGAATTATTTTGGATGAACATTGACTCAAGGCACTCCGCTTATCACCGTATGATAATCCCGACAAGACGCGTTTCCGTCGACGGCACTCAGCATTACATTTACAATATCGTCATAATCGGCAATGACACAGATTTATTGTTATTTCTAGAATTTAAAAGATACACGTTCTTGTGTTTGAAGAAACTTGGAATATTTGACGAGACGCCATCTCATTTGTCCGTAGCGGTAATTCTGTCAGTCAAATATTGACTGAGTAGGACGCGACACGGATTTTGAGTAAATAGACAAAAGGCATTTACATTAACACCCCGCCAACCCACTCTTCGCCCCCTCCCCTTCATCCGGCCGGTCCCCCCTGACCCGGTCGACACTTCAATATGACACTCATAAAATTGTGGAGACGGCTCGTAAAAGAAAATGCTCTGCGTAAAAGTACAGTCAACATGGAAAATACGACCGAATCATATAAGTTCATTATGAGATAAGTGATTCTGTTTGATAACTGTTAAATTATGTTTAAGTATCCATTTGAACTTTATGGTCGGATTACGACATAAGTCATCTACTAACAATTTGTATTACGTAGGAAATTTTAATTTAAACTGGAAATACCTTAGAAATAAAATTGTACTTAATTTTCAAATAATGTTTGTAATTAAATGCAATCACCGAGTAATCTTCTATGACGGTTAAACAATGAATTTTTAAGTGTCCTATAAAAAAAAATAGCTATGAAAGAAGCCGTATTGTTCCTTTTTATAAACTTAAAAAGCACAATAAGATGAATGCTTGAGTAGAGAAAAAAAGGTATCGAACGAAGTAAAAGAATCGAGGCCCTACTATTTTATTCCCTACAAAATACTGGTTTGTTTTTGTAATTGTATATTTTGGTGTGCAATAAGGTGTTATATCTCTCTCTCTCTGTATTATCTTCTAACTAAAACATTGCAATTTCATTTTAAGTGAGGAAAATGTGTTATAGTTGCTGTTAATAACACAATTGGGACTTTTGCTAAATAATGTATATGACTTTCATAGACAAATATAGACACAAAAAGCACTTTTGTGTCAAACACTATGCTTCATGATGTTTATAAACTATTAAAAGTCGTTTTGGGAAAGAAGTGATATCAATGCTATTTAATTATTATGTAGAAATAAATAAAACTTTAAAATAAATTATATATAACTAATACATACAAATAAAAACACCTAACAAATTTATAAAACATAAGTACATTATAAATACATTTTTGTCTAATTTCTATAATATGTATTATTAATTAATATTTATTAAGGCTTTTAATTCTTAAATTTCTTTAGTTTTGTAACGAATTCACTTGAACAAAAGATAATATGTATTCAATGTCACTTCGTGAATTTAAATTAATATAATTTATAAGTGTATCATTATGCCGTCGCAACAAGAATTTCTTAGGAACTCATGATTACATTAATAAGGCATGAGGCGTCGAAGGGCTTCCTGTACAGTAAGCTACCAACAATTCGATCGTTTATTATTGTAATACAATCTCTTGAACAGTGCATCTAACACATAACATATATATCTTATTTTATACATATTATTTAAATTTATACTTCCCATTTAAATTAGCTAACATTCCTACTTAGTAGCCTAACATACAACATTACAATCACCACGTGTTTATTTTTTGATGACCACTGTACTGAAGTTTCCCTGCATATCAAGACAACTTAGGTACCTACTGATTACTAAAACATGACTGACGAATCTGGTTGATACACGGCCAGTTCCTAAAATAACGAGATTTGTGACGAGTAATGAGATGTTGTGAGCTGTCTTTAATATAATTATTAGAAGACACTTTTTACAGGATTCTCGATATAATGCAAGAGGAATAATTACGACAGACAGTCGCCCAGTAAAGAAGAGTAAGAAAAGCTTCTTTCGCTTTTTGACATTTTATTATTTTAAAACATGTTTTTTTAATGCTAAAACAAATTTATGCCTTTTTGTGGTGCATCATAGACGTCTTAAAGAATGGCCAGGTAAAAAGCACTATAATAAACTTGTATGTATGAAAAGATTGAAAGTAGATGAAGCAAAGGATGCTTTCAAGATCGTAGCAAGAGGAAATTGTCTCTGCCTACCCCTATGGGAATTAAATCGGTACAAATTTAAAAAGAAAATTGTTAAGACCCACCAAAGTTTGGACTGATTTTAGTCTAAAAATAATGATCAGATATTAAATAATAAAACGACCAAAAAATGAAATAACTTTGACCCGTGGTGCCATATTGTTATGGATGATTTAGAGAGGTTTTTGGTAAATGTCAGACCCGCCAACCCCTCCCGCACATTAATGTTCTTTGAAGCTTACAAATTAAGAGATGGGTTTGTACACAATAATTCTTAACCGGTGTTCTAAACGACAATGGGTGTACTGTGCCACAATAAACACATTAAACAACAATGGAGAAATGTAAAAGCGTAAAAGTATTACGTGAAGAAGGTTTGAGAAATTTATTGTTATTGAAGTTGCTTACGCCATAGCTATGCCCCGCGGCGTCATGTGAGATTATTCCCCGTAAAGAAAATCTCGCACACAAACTATTCGGTAGAATATGCTCTGGATTGGATGTTACAGCGGTCGGTCCAGTAGGTAGTATGGGTAAGCATTTTGGTTACCTAGCGTACACTTTTTATACTTTTTTTTTATTGCTAAGCTGGCAAAGAGGCATATTGTCCATCGAATGGAGAGTGGGCGTTTGCAACACTATGAGCGTACTCAGCGCGTTGAAATAAAGATGGGATGGTGAGATTAGACAGAAGGAATGGAATAGATAGGGTGGAATGGAAGGGATACACTCACACTCATCGTATGGATCACGATTAGCTCAAGGTCAACCGTTTCATGCCAATATCCTATAAATGCGTAGTAACTGGTAACTCGCCAAGCGAACCAATAGTAAAAGCTGTAAACAAGGAAAGACTCCTGCAGGGCTCTGCCATAGGGTTGCCAGCCCTAAATTAAAAAAAAAAAACTAGGATTTGAAGTTGGAAAATCTAGGACAATTCAGTTCAAAAACAGTACGCAGTAATAAAGGTGCAATAGTTAAATGAAATTCAAGGAATGATAATAGTCATTCATATTTTTGAATAATAAAAGTATTTGAATAAAATTATAAGAGTTGAAAACGAGTTATTAAAATATAAACAAACACTTTAGTTTGTAAAAAAATATTTAACCTTAGGTTAGTTACAATATCTAATAAATTCTAATAAACTTATTAAGTTGTACTATACTTTCAATCGCACTAATTTCCTTCAGTATTTGTGTTTGAGTTAACAAATAAACATAAAATTGGTCTCACAACAAATATTCTATGAATAATAATCACTATTGAAAGTCGATGAATATCAAACCATCAAATTTATAATCATAGATGTAAGCATAAGGGAATTCTAAATAATCAATCAATCCAAATTGCATAATAAGGCACATTTAGCGATGATTAAAATTTTAAATGTTTACACATAAAATTCAAACCAATCTTCTTAATTCAACGATTGAAATGCAAAGATTGTGAAATCGGTTTTTTTTTGTTTATTCGTTACTTCGCGCAGTCAATTAGCGAGTTGTTATTGCGAAATGTTTTTAAATTGTCTTTGCAATGAATTAACGTAAACTTTACACGGTATGATCTCACGGTTTTTATTACATGTGTTTTCTGACATTTACTTCAATGTCAACTACTAAAATCTTTTTTCTTAGTTGTGTAATTATGAGCATTAATGTTATAGTTTCAATTGCAGGTGAGAATTCGTGAAAATGAGCACTGATTGGTGCATATAATTATGTCAGTCGTACTGCTGGGATATTGACAGGAACTAACAGCATACCCGCCACACTTTTTCGAAGCGGATTGGTGGGTTTCAACTTTCACATAAAGTAAAATATGGATGTTTTCTTCATAATGTTATTCTGACTGTTCAACATTTGTTACTTAGATATTAGGCCAGAAAAACATCAATACATCATAATATTATCATTTTAAGGTTTAATCTACACTAATATTATAAAGAGGTACAGTTTATTAGGATATTTGACATAGAATATATTTCATTGTAATTAATAAATAAAAAATAAAAAAATAACGACACCCAGCGAAATGGGCATGGGTTAGCTAGTAAATAAATAAAAATGAAATTCTGTTGGCCGTTACTGCCATATTTGGTGAAAATTATTATATTAAAGGAAATACGAACAATTTTTATCGTAATCCCGTTTTGCCGACGGCCAAAGAACAGATATTGTGGCTTGTGGTTACCTTAACCACATTAAATATAAATCGATAAATATAATACTTATTATAATAATATGTTAGTAGTAACAGGCATGATAAACCGGATTAGCATTATTTTCTAAAAACAATGTGTTAGACAGAGAACAGAGAATGTACGTGGTTGGCATTCTCACAAAAAAAAACTCGATAAGTAGATCCCGGGCTCCGAAGCTTTGCTCCAAACGCAACTGGCTTTTAACGCTAGGATAATGATAATAAGAGAATATTGTAAACATGAATTAGTAACATCATATTTCTTTGCACTGGAAAACCATTCAGTTAATAGTCTTAGTCTGAAAAAGCCTGTTTGTTATCATTTACCACAATTTACTTCAGATTATAGATTACGCATGGTCGTAGTTTTTACAGAAGTAAATAGTTAATTAGTTACATTTATAAATGTATTGTCATGATATAAAATGCATCGCAGACGATTTCACGGGTAATTGAGCGTGTGACAATGATCGCCAGCCGGCAGAGCGGCGGACCCGACGCCGCGGGGGTCCCGTCTCTCATCCATTTATTTGTACCATTCAACTGTTTATTATTTTACACTTTTATTACCACTCTAAGTTTCTTTTTCTCTTTACAAGAATACAATATTGAACATTGTTACATTTTACTGAGGGTCGGGTTTTGAAACTATTACAAATATACCGATAATGTAGAACTACTAAAACTCCAAACCACCGTTACGTCAGAGTGTATAGAAGGAAAATTTGAACCTAACTTTTAATGTGCTTCAGTCATGTGTTTGTTTTGTAATATGTGTCTTGAAAATTTCTTGTGTATGTTATTTACCGGATGCCTGGCAGCCGCCACAGCAGCGGCGGCGGCGGCGGCGTTCATCGCGCCCGCGCTTGGATACATCCCCACGTCAAACACACACGCTCATAGTCTGAACACTTATCAGTAAAACAGGGCACAGCACACACACGACACGGGGCACATCAACAACACAGCAGGCACGCACGTACTTAGCTCGCGGTCAGTCACACGCGATACACTGTTTACAGGTTAAGCGACTAAACACAACCTACACAATCCAACGTTGCGAGCGAAATAACGCGCGGCGTGTACGCGGGGCCCCCCACCCTCTCGACCTCAAGGGCCCCATCCGAACCGACCCCTCGCATGCCGATTGCCGCTGCCTGCTGCCATACATATTTTCTCCACTCGAATTTTTCGTCGACTATCTTCATGTTTGAGGAATACTTTAGTGGAATCGGAGATATACGCTCTAATAGATACGTATTATCTGGGGATTTTCTAGGGGTGGAATGGGAGGGTGGGTGTCTGTGTCACGGTTTGCTGGTTTATGTTGCGGTAATCCCCCTTGTGTTGTTTTGACAAACAAAGTGCATTTTTAAACAGTTTTAACTTTTGTTGACTTTACTAGATATAAGTATTATACTTTGTATTACCACTGATATACCTATACATATAGGTATATAAAATCAGCACTTTGATATTTATAACGTAGTCATTAAGTGAGTAATATTATTATCTAAACACTTTATATTCACCCGAAGTAGTCACAGTAAATTACTTAAGTAAATTAACCTCATGCTCTACAATGAAAATGTATTCAGACTAATGTAGGCACTAGAGCTAACCCAAAACATTGTTATTTAGGAATTGTGATGTGCCACTGATTAAAATATTAATGCGGCTGGTTAATTCGGGAACATAGAGTGCTAGTCGCTATCAGCTAAATAATATCAATAGCTTTAACCAATTACCAAGTCACCAATTACGGCTTGCCTGAATACTTCTGTAATAATGAGTTTTTATTTCATAAAAACGTTCCAGAATCTGTAAGCAATAATAAGCAGCATCCGCAGGATATATCTTGTTTTAATTCGATATACGTTACTGAAAATGTAATGTTCGTGTCTAAAAAAATGCCTTTGAGCCAATAACGTGATGTTGTGGTATATTATGCGTGTATGAAGGAATTATGTGTCTAAGCCTAGAAGTACCTGTATTCCATATTGAAAAACGTTATAAGTCACTTATGATAAACCCCCAGACAACACCTAGATGACAATATTTAATCAATACAATATTAAATCTAATGGTTTATTATAGGGATTTCATTAATAAAACTGTTATTATAAATTCGTAAGTAATTCTGTTTTTTGTATGAAAGACTATTTCACATCTAAACTACTGAATTCAGTCGTAACCAATTGTCTAGTGTCTTAAAGGCCGACCTTGAATATATAGGGAAAATTTTATCCTGTATGCTGCTAAAGTTTACGCTACTGAAGTCACAGAAAATACCACAGTCTTATGCTAGACTAACAGCTAGTCTGTGACTTCGTCCATGTGGAATTTAATTTACTTCACCTTCAGCCAGCCGTTTCAGAGATAAGCCGAAACAAACAGACAGACTGATAGAGAAAAAATAAAAAAATGATTTTTTATATAAGTGCCGTAAAGTTTATACATACTTTATATATACATAGGTACATGGAAACGGGGATAAATAAATTAAAATCATTAGTAAAGTAGTGCCCCCATTGAGCCTATCCAAATACTATCCTCTATCTACCCAATCATTTTACTAGTAGGTATTTATTTTTATATGGATAGGTGTTATGTAATTATAAATATAGTTCCTGTTAAAATGGTTAAAAATACTGATAGAATGACAAACCATGGGTGGAGAGAGGTGGAGAGGCAACACAGAAGATGGTAAGACGATACAAGAAAATTAGCAGAGGTTACTTGACGCGCACCGATCCGCACGCGCCCTCTCATCTGGAGGTGAGATGAGAGAAACCCAGAGCTCCGGCCAATATGTGGTGAGGCCAGCCCGTAAATGGGCCGGCAGTCGTCCGTCCGGGTCGGAGGTGAATGCGCGAGCGAACCCACAGCCTGGACGAAGGACGGCAGAAGAGGAGAGAGGAGAGGAGGAGATCATTAAAAAATAAAAAGGGGATACATGAAGTATAATAGCAAGGGTGAGAAGTGACGGGAATGTTGGAAGAGGCCCACATACCTAAAGACACGCTGAATATATTTACCTACATAGATAGGTATAAAAATATGTAATTCAGATTAGTATAACAATTCAGCAATAAAGGTAAATAAATAAATACTGGTAATTATACTCAATACTTAGTCCTTGTAGGTTTGGGTGTTTGCGATTAACGTGATACATCCGGCTTCAATGCATTCAGCTTAAGCTGCTCAGTTCTAGCTCGTTACCCTCTGCCATTAGAATTATACTTTATTACCGTATTAAGTCTTAATTGGAATTTTTATAGCCTGTTTGAAATAATCCACAACTTAACCGTTCTTTATTATGAGAAATTCATAGCTAATAATAAACATGCAGCTCATTGCCATAATGAAGACAATGACAGCCGGTGTTGTATATACCTAGTCTTCAAGTTTTTGAATACAAGTCAATCAGTCTTAGTTCTAGATGTTTCACAATGTCCCCACTGCGTAGGGGCTTACAGAATTAATATAATATAGACCAGGTGTTTTGTGAAAAAACGCCCAAGACAGAGACAGATCGATAAATTGACGGACATGAAAATTGTTTATGAGTTCTGCTTTTGTCAAAATAAGAAGTACGATGTTCAATGGTCATGTTGTAAATACTAAGAAAAGTACAGAATGTTAAAGAATTTTAAAGGAACCCGTTATTAATCTAAGATGTATGAGCGATGTGAAGATTGATGGATGGATGTGGATGGATGTGACAGATGATATACCTATGCACGAAAAAGAAGAGAGATAAGAAAGAAAGATATTTTTATGTCATATTACTGCTACTAGACTGATCAACCAAATTTAATCAATATGGTCAATAGCCACAGAACTGAAAGGACCCGACAATAGTAGATGACATTGAATGATTCAAGTTTATGTTTATATGGATAACTTTGGTTGATTCAGCCAAATTGAAAGACAGAAATGTACCATCTAATATTGGCTTAATAAAAAACTCACACATTACAGATGCAAAAGGAAATCTTGTCACTTAGAAAGCAAGGAGCAATATGTTCTCAACCATTAAACAAAATAACGGAGATAGAATTTAAATTATCGGGAATGAAACAAAAACGTGTAACTATAAGATTTCCAAAAACATAACATTATTCAGTATAATACCTTAACAACAAAGAAAAACAAGAAGCTAAACTTAACACCATCTTAAAACCAGTTACAAAAAGTAAGGAATCGTAGAGTAGCTTCAAAACTTAGATTTCTGAGAAAAAGATTAACATGAGCATTTGTTAAAACTGGATTTGCTTAAAGTTTTAGGGGAAAATAGCGTTATATCTTCCCATCGAAAATGTTATGTTACAAGTTCTAGTTTCTTTAAAATTCTTTACATTAGATACAAAGTTTAGATATACTTCAAAATTATATTAGATAGGTAGCAATGTTTAAAAAAAAATAGTTTTATAGGTATTGCTCATTCGATAGCTCTGACTTAGAGCAGTGACAGTGAAGATACGTGTTGAAGTAGTTGGAGAATTACTATTATGGAAGTTTGTGCACTGAATCCGATTTCTGTCATCCGATTTTACTCCGTCATGCGTGAAAGTCAGTTTCGGAGAAGATTATTGACGGACCGAAGTAGCCATCTATTATTTGTAAACATTTTAAGTGGCCCCTGAATTGCTTGGTTTTGGATCGGAGTTCGGGCTAGCCGTAAGCTATATTCGAATTCAGTCAATCTGCCAGATCCGTATTTTCACGGATTCGGATCGGAAACATCGCTTAACCGCTCTTACTGCTTGAGACAATATGTACCTATATTGGAAATTTGCATTTTGATTTGGAGTTAAATTTTTTGTTGATGTACACACCTGCCTATGAGTATTTCATTCGTAAAGAGTACTTGTGGTTGCACTTGGCAGAGTATGCACTGCTTCGGCTGCTTTTTTCTTATTCTTATAATGACCATAATTATGTCTATTAAATTAAAGGAGCACAAAGAACAAAGAGAATTAGAGTTTTTAACTTTTGTAAAATAAATATAAATTATAGAATTATCTAGGCTCAACAGTAGTGTTGATATACTTTTTTGTAGTAATTTATGTAAACTAGCAGGAAGCATTTGTCATGTTATAAAAATGAATTGTTCTTACCTACAGTTTGCAAATTAAATAGTAATAATACGATTGTGAAAAAGAATGAGTCCTTTTCAAATATAATATTACATAGTACTCACACTTACTGATATATCCATTAATAGAAGGTATATTGTTGTGATCAATAGGGATACCTAAAGTAGGGGGTCAAAAACGATATGATAAATTAAAAACATATGAATAAGCGGTGTCAAATTAAATAACACATATGTGCCTATTTAAATTAGTAAGCAAAAGAGTAAAAAAATAAGATAATCAATTAATCATACTTAGTAGAATAAACATACCTAATTGTGACTCACTTTTTGCTCTTCTCATCTTACACGACAAATAGGAAAAGTTTCGTTTTTAACATTTTTGGTGAAATGAAAGATCGAAGACTTGGCCAGATGTCTTTTGTTATTTCACATTAAAGCCTACGGATGTTCAGTATTCAAAAAAATAAATATTTTAGTGCCTGTGGTTTGATTTTCAGTTACTTTTTAAAGTCGGTTATTTTTTTTACTTTTGAGTTACGCAGTTGATTTCCGTCAGCTAAGCCGTCTGCCTCTTTACTGAAATTGTGAAAAAAACGCCAATAAATATTTGAATAGCTTTATAAAAATATATAAAACATATTGCACGTGCCTGTAATATTCGAGAGTTGATTTGGATTTCCCTGGGATCCACTCATCAGATACTGACTTTGTGTCAATCGGACCACCTCAGGAGTATACTATTTTCAATAAAAGGAATTGAATGTCGGTGTACAATTGGCGGTGAAATCGAGTGACAAATACACTAAAAAACATACAGTAGAATCGAGAACCTTTTTTTTTCAAGTCGGTGAAAATGTTAAATACAGTTTATATACATAAAAAGAGATGTTATTGTTTTGTGTCAGTAGACTTGTAATATGTATTTCCTGAGATCAAGTATTACCGGCTTTGCAAAAACTTAATCTCTGAACATTGAACATTGTAGATTAATCAAAAAGACTGGGTTCTTACTCAGGCAAATTCTAGAAACACTATAGATGAATCATTGTTAAACTGAGATCATTAAGCGTTTTAATATCTCAGTTAATATTTTGTTACGAAAACGTAGATTATGTTATATTAGGTATATATGTGCAGATTACAATTTTGCTGGTTAAGAGTGAGGGAGCATAGGTAAATAAAACAAAAGTAAAATTCGCGTCGTTCCACATAATATAGTGATGACGAACGTCCACTGTATTAGCAATTTGACTACCTTATCTTAAAATTCGGCAAAGTGCACTTCAACTATTTTTTCCCCTATTTAAGTAGAATTATGAAATTATAAACTAGTACAAGGAAAGAAACTTAACTTATATTGTATTCTACGTATAATCTTTTAAGACTATAAGTATAATACTGAACCTAGGTCATCAAATTCAATCGGTAAGGTTCCCAGAAGGTTGGCTACGTTACCTCGCTGGATCACCATACTGAGTTGTTGTCTGAGGTAGCAACCAGCCCTCTGATAACCCGAAGAGTCAACAAGCCGTTTTGAAATATCTTTATAGAAGCTTATTGTCTCAGGACCCCACCGTCCAAGCGTGTCAACAGCAAATGGTACAAAAGCATTATGTAACTCTCACCGAGGGTTGCATATTTGAGCCGCTTGAGTAATTCAGGTATTTCCGCTGCCGAATAGACATTAAGAGAAACTACACAGCTCTTTTTTTATTTAACTTAAGCTGTCTAAAAAAACAAATTATATTAGTCAACCTTGCTTAAATTACAACACTTTATAATTTTTAAAATAATTACTTTAACAAGGTCGCTAAAACGCTAATTAATAAAAACAAATATGAAGGAAACATTGGATAAAAATATTAAATAATAATTATAATCGCTAGGTAGGTACTTAAACAATGCTATGCTAAAAATAACCTCTAAATTCGTTAATTAATCCATTGGGGCAAATTCTTAACTAACAATGGCACATTGTTGTGAATATATTACGCTAATGGCTCAGTTACAATTTACTAAAGTTAAAAAGTAGCTGATATAGATAACAGGGGCCCAATTCTCATATTACTATTTCGTCAAAATCGCCGGACACTATCGTTTTAATCGTAGGTTTGCCTGGTACTCTATCCTTATAAATATTTATACGCATCGACTCGCGAAACAAATGTTTTAAATTGTGGTAACTTGTCTGCTAATGATGATATCAATTTTTATTCACTATCATTCCGCCGCGACGATATCGCGAAGATATTGTATGGATTTAGTAGAATACAAACTTTTGACATAAAATCAAACTTGAATATCTTCGCAACGCCAGTATATAGAAATAGCAGGATTGGGCCCCAAGTGTAATAATTAAAAGTAAAAATTAACATGTTCATAAGTTATTAGTGGAAGTCATATACATGCTTGATGTTAACTAATCGCATTTTGTATAATATTTAATGTTTATATTTTTTCCGCACGACCTGTGTTTAGCTTGTGTCAAGTGTCCAGGTATATTCAACTTTTAATTTGCTATTTTTAACTGCGAAGCTGGTTAACAGACAGGCAGGATATGGGATTGGAATAGGGGGATGGGGTAAGAAGAGTGGAAAGTGGAACTCTCACTCATCGCGCGGAGCATCATTAGCTTAAGGCTACTCATTTCACGACAATAATCTGTGAGAGCGTGGTATCACACCAATCGAGCAAGCGCTTAGAGCTGTATAAGATATTGATTCCAGCACAACTCTACCTTGTGTAAATCGTCTTCTAGAAGCAAAAGTCGCAGCCAACTCGTAGGTCTTTAAAACTGACGTCGAGCGAGGTAGTAGATACTTGCGAAAAGTTGAAACAACATATTCCACTAGTCAGTTGACATAGGTATTCAGCATAACCCGTGGGACGATACAAACCGCCCCACGCCTAGAGAGCTTGAAGTTGGGGGACAAAAGTAGTCCCCGGCAGTGGAAGAGGCCTCGCGAGGCCCACGCCTGCCAGTGCTGCGGAGAGGCTAGGTCATATACCCGTAGCTCTGGCATAAGGCGAAGGACGGAACGCCCAGCGGTTTTAGAGGTATCCCTGACTGGGGAGTGGCAATAGCATGGCACCAGTTTTAACTGGGCATGCTAGTGCACCCTTGATCTAGTGAATCCCACTCTAGGTTGCGAATTATCCCCCCAAGGTTCTGCCCTTGTCGCGGCTTAGTCCTCAAACGGATTTCCTCTGGATAAAAAAAAAGGTATTCAGCACAAACAATTCAAAACAATTTACAATTGGTTAAAAACAATGAATATGCTACAAATATATTATATTGTTCAATTTTAAACAGATCTATATACAGCTGTTGTTAAATACAATTTTGTTGGCTTTTACTTTAATGCACTCAACAAATGGTAAGCTCTAAAAGTTTAAATAGCTCTTTACTTATTTTTAATCTGTCTATTAAAAATAGGTGTAAATTACTCCAGACAATCCATGAGTTACTGCACTTGCTTCGATGTAGCTTAGGTAGTAAGGACGCACTTATCCTACTTAAATTGTAACTACTTTTATAATATAATTTTAAGTTTATTACGAACAATGACGTGTCATTCAGTGAATCATTAATCTTTAAAACGCTTATTAACAAGGTGATAACAGACAGAATGCGTTTTTAGATCATTTTCTCAACAATTTTTACAGTAGTTATACACACTTTATTGCGGTGAAAAAAATATATGTCAATCTTGATCATATTTCTGACGTAAACTTTGTACTCAGAACGCATTTACGATAAATTTTCTCGATAGAAAATAATTGCAAAGTAACCTCTAAACGAGTTATTCAATCTTGGTTATTGTTATTACTGTTAATCGTACATCGCTAAAATAAATAACAGTAACATATTATATTATAACAAATTCAATTATAGATTTTTATTGGATTACTTAACTTAATTTGGAAGTAATTAATTATTTTATTAAAAATGACTGCAAAAATCCCGCCTGCCGGTCCCAATGTATGGAATTTATCATAACGCCCGAGGCTTTCGTCTAAACTGCACGCGCTGCTCTGCTCCGCGACCGCCATTGAAAAATAATTTTAAATAAACGAAGGAGCAATAATAACAAGAATTTTGAAGCGGTCGCGCTATACTTGTTTGGCGTATACGGTAGAGGTCTGGTCTAAATCACTAGCTGTGTGGGTTCGAACCCTACTAGTTTCACTTGATCTAGAAGATTTTTTTATTTTGATATGAAAGTTGATAAAATGCTCTTTTTCTCTTCCTAAATAATTTTATAAAATGCAATAAAAATACTTTTCTAAATTTTTATATTTCATTTCATCTGGACTTTTATACTATTGACAATAAAACGTATTTAAATCAATCTTACCGGTAACATTAAAATTCGAAAGCGCCATCTATGATTCTTCATAGAAAATTACGTTGACACGTGGATAAGTAGAGTTATAATTATTACAAAACTTTCAATACTTTCTCCAATGTTATTGTGGTAGAGTGAGTTGATACTAGTACACGTACGATTAGAGTTCATGGTTCGAGTGCTCATTTCATTTTTCTGTCTAATTTTTTTATGTTTTATCTTTTATCTATTATAATTTATTTTAAAGTTCTTATCTATACAGATAAACAAATGGTTTGTTTGTAATGTCAAAATAAAAACTAAAAAATTGGACCAGGAGATTCCAAAAACGCAAAGTGAAGTGCCTGTTTGAAATCTCAAAATAAATTTAAAAAAAATCGGACCAGGAGATTCCGAAAATGCTATTTATAGAATTTTTGTCAGTCTGTCTGTGTGTCTGGATGTTCCGGATAATCTCGGACACAGCTGGATCGATTTTGACGTAATTTTAAATGGCAGATAGCTGATGTTATAAGAAGTACCTTAGGCTACGTTTTTAGGGTTCCGCGAAAAAAAATCCAAAAGCATATTTGTCTTTCTGTTTGTTATCCTTTTATGGACAGACTATTGAACCGATTTGGATGAAACTGGGTACATATGTTATTTTAATATCGAGGGTGGCCAAGAACTACTTTTCATCCCGAAAAATGAGATAGTTTCCAATATGAAAATATATTTGGCCGAACGGGCCTAAATAATCAAACGGCCGAATGACACAAATGGTCGAATTGACCGAAACGACTGAATTGGCTGAAATGGCCGAAATGGCTGAAATGACTGAAATGGCTGAAATGGCCCTAATGACCGAAATGGCTGAAATGAATGAAATGGCTGAAATTGCCCAAATGGCCGAAATAGCTGAATTGACTGAAATGGCTGAAATGGCCGAAATGGTTTAAATGGCCCAAATGACCGAAATGACCGAAATGACTAAAATGGCCGAAATGGCCTAAAAGGCCCAAATGGCCGAAATGACCGAAATGGCCAAAATGACTGAAATGGCCCAAATGGCTGAAATGACCGAAATGGCTGAAATGGCCCAAATGGCCGAAATGACCAAAATGGCCGAAATGGCTGAAATGGCCCAAATGGTTGAAATGACTGAAATGGCCGAAATGACTAAAATGGCCGAAATGGCCGAAATGACCGAAATGGCCAAAATGACTGAAATGGCCCAAATGGCTGAAATGACCGAAATGGCTGAAATGGCCCAAATGGCCGAAATGACCAAAATGGCCGAAATGGCTGAAATGGCCCAAATGGTTGAAATGACTGAAATGGCTGAAATGGCCTAAATGGCCAAAATTACTGAAATGGCCTAAATGGCCAAAATGACTGAAATGGCCCAAATGGCTGAAATGACCGTAATGGCTGAAATGGCCCAAATGGCCGAAATGACCAAAATGGCCCAAATGACCGAAATGGCCCAAATGGCTGAAATGACTAAAATGGCCGAAATGGCCTAAATGGCCTAAAAGGCCCAAATGGCCGAAATGACCGAAATGGCCTAAATGGCCAAAATGGCTGAAATGGCCCAAATGGTTGAAATGACTGAAATGGCTGAAATGGCCTAAATGACCAAAATTACTGAAATGGCCTAAATGGCCAAAATGACTGAAATGGCCCAAATGGCTGAAATGACCGAAATGAATGAAATGGCCGAAGTGACCAAAATGGCCGAAATGGCTGAAATGGCCCAAATGGTTGAAATGGCTGAAATGACCTAAATGGCCAAAAATACTGAAATGGCCTAAATGGCCAAAATGACTGAAATGACCGAAATGGCTGAAATGGCCCAAATGGCCGAAATGACCAAAATGGCCCAAATGGCCTAAATGGCCAAAATTACTGAAATGGCCTAAATGGCCAAAATGACTGAAATGGCCCAAATGGCAGAAATGATCGAAATGGCTGAAATGGCCCAAATGGCCGAAATGGCTGAAATGGCCGAAATGGCCAAAATGACTGAAATGGCTGAAATGACCGAAATGGCTGAAATGGCCCAAATGGCCGAAATGACCAAAATGGCCGAAATGGCCCAAATGGCTGAAATGACCGAAATGGCTGAAATGGCCCAAATGGCCGAAATGGCTGAAATGAATGAAATGGCTGAAACTGCCCAAATGGCCGATATAGCTGAATTGACTGAAATGGCTAAAATGGCCGAAATGGTTCAAATGGCCCAAATGACCGAAATGGCCGAAATGGGTGAAATTACTGAAATGGCCCAAATGGCCAAAATGACTGAAATGCCCCAAATGGCCGAAATGGCTGAAATGACCAAAATGGCCGAAATGGCTGAAATGGCCGAAATGACCAAAATGGCCGAAATGGCCAAAATGACTGAAATGGCTGAAATGACCGAAATGGCTGAAATGGCCCAAATAGCCTAAATGGCCAAAATGACTGAAATGGCCCAAATGGCCGAAATGGCCGAAATGGCTGAAATGGCCTAAATGGCCAAAATGACTGAAATGGCCCAAATGGCTGAAATGACCGAAATGGCTGAAATGGCCCAAATGGCCGAAATGACCAAAATGGCCGAAATGTCCCAAATGGCCTAAATGGCCAAAATGACTGAAATGGCCCAAATGGCTGAAATGACCGAAATGGCTGAAATGGCCGAAATGACCAAAATGGCCCAAATGACCGAAATGACTGAAATGGCCCAAATAGCTCAAATGACCGAAATGGCTAAATGACTGAAATGGCCCAAATGGCCCAAATGGTTGAAATGACTGAAATGGCTGCAATGACCAAAATGGAAAATCACAAAAAACCTACCCCATTTTTTGGGATAACCCATAATATTGATTACATAAATCCATTATACCGAATTTTAACTAAATCGGTTCGGTAGTTTTTCCGTAAAAGGATAACAAACAAAAAAAGACAAATATATTTTTATCCCGGAAACTATTCCATATTTCGGGATAAAAGCATCCTATGTTCATTCTCAGCATCGAAAATATATATCAAATGAATTTCAGCCAAATCGGTCCAGTAGTTTTTCCGTGAAAACGGAACAAACAGACAGACAGTTACTTTCGCATTTATAATATCAATAGGGATAATATGAATTCATTGTTGTTCCATAATACAATGAAATGATTTTTATAACATTTACATCTAAAAACTAATATCATTAGAACAAAGTTTAACTGTATCAAAATTAGTTACAAAAAGAGAAAAAAAAACCACCTGTGTGCGGGATCGAGTCTTCAACCTCCTCACTACCTTAGTATTAGAAAACCACTAGGCCAAACATGTTTAGTACCTCGTGTCGAATTTTCAATACGTATTATGCACGTGAACTTCTCTCACTTTATCATGTTTTGTCTCGCTTCCTCTTGTTCTCAGCCGCATGAATAGTGTGATATCGGTGCCGTGCAATGTTCGTTAGCTACGTATACACCTATTTATGTTACGTAGCGTATATTCGGTGATATACAATATTTTACCACACGCACGCACGCCTTAAATTGGCGCTGTCCCATCGAAGTAAACATTGGTTGCGCGGGGGTAAACTATGTGAAACGCCGATTTGAATTAGTAGTATACAGGCTCTTAAGAGCCTAGTGGCCTAGTGGTTTTCTAATACTAAGGTAGTGAGGAGGTTGAAGACTCGATCCCGCACACAGGTGGTTTTTTTTTCTCTTTTTGTAACTAATTTTGATACAGTTAAACTTTGTTCTAATGATATTAGTTTTTAGATGTAAATGTTATAAAAATCATTTCATTGTATTATGGAACAACAATGAATTCATATTATCCCTATTGATATTATAAATGCGAAAGTAACTGTCTGTCTGTTTGTTCCGTTTTCACGGAAAAACTACTGGACCGATTTGGCTGAAATTCATTTGATATATATTTTCGATGCTGAGAATGAACATAGGATGCTTTTATCCCGAAATATGGAATAGTTTCCGGGATAAAAATATATTTGTCTTTTTGTTTGTTATCCTTTTACGGAAAAACTACCGAACCGATTTAGTTAAAATTCGGTATAATGGATTTATGTAATCAATATTATGGGTTATCCCAAAAAATGGGGTCGGTTTTTTGTGATTTTCCATTTTGGTCATTGCAGCCATTTCAGTCATTTAGCCATTTCGGTCATTTGAGCTATTTGGGCCATTTCAGTCATTTCGGTCATTTGGGCCATTTTGGTCATTTCAGCCATTTCAGCCATTTCGGTCATTTCAGCCATTTGGGCCATTTCAGTCATTTTGGCCATTTAGGCCATTTCAGTCATTTTGGCCATTTAGGCCATTTCGGTAATTTGGGCCATTTCAGCCATTTCAGTCATTTCAACCATTTGGGCCATTTCAGCCATTTCGGTCATTTGGGCCATTTTGGTCATTTCGGCCATTAGGGCCATTTCAGCCATTTCGGCCATTTCGGCCATTTGGGCCATTTCAGTCATTTTGGCCATTTAGGCCATTTGGGACATTTCGGCCATTTTGGTCATTTCGGTCATTTGGGCCATTTCAGCCATTTCGGTCATTTCAGCCATTTGGGCCATTTCAGTCATTTTGGCCATTTAGGCCATTTCAGTCATTTTGGCCATTTAGGCCATTTCGGTAATTTGGGCCATTTCAGCCATTTCAGTCATTTCAACCATTTGGGCCATTTCAGCCATTTCGGTCATTTCGGCCATTTTGGTCATTTCGGCCATTAGGGCCATTTCAGCCATTTCGGCCATTTCGGCCATTTCGGCCATTTCGGCCATTTGGGCCATTTCAGTCATTTTGGCCATTTTGGCCATTTAGGCCATTTGGGCCATTTTGGTCATTTCGGCCATTTGGGCCATTTCAGCCATTTCGGTCATTTCAGTCATTTTGGCCATTTAGGCCATTTCAGTATTTTTGGCCATTTAGGTCATTTCAGCCATTTCAACCATTTGGGCCATTTCAGCCATTTCAACCATTTGGGCCATTTCAGCCATTTCGGCCATTTGGGCAATTTCAGCCATTTCATTCATTTCAGCCATTTCGGTCATTAGGGCCATTTCAGCCATTTCAGTCATTTCAGCCATTTCAGCCATTTCAGTCGTTTCAGTCAATTCGACCATTTGTGTCATTCGGCCGTTTGATCATTTAGGCCCGTTCGGCCAAATATATTTTCATATTGGAAACTATCTCATTTTTCGGGATGAAAAGTAGTTCTTGGCCACCCTCGATATTAAAATAACATATGTACCCAGTTTCATCCAAATCGGTTCAATAGTCTGTCCATAAAAGGATAACACACAGAAAGACAAATATGCTTTTGGATTATTTTTCGCGGAACCCTAAAAACGTAGCCTAAGGTACTTCTTATAACATCAGCTATCTGCCATTTTAAATTACGTCAAAATCGATCCAGCTGTGTCCGAGATTAGCCGGAACATCAAGACACACAGACAGACAGACAAAAATTCTATAAATAGCATTTTCGGAATCTCCTGGTCCGATTTCTTTTTAATTTATTTTGAGATTTCAAACAGGCACTTCACTTTGCATTTTTGGAATCTCCTGGTCCAATTTTTTAGTTTATATTTTGACATTACAAACAAACCATTTGTTTATCTGTATAGATAAGAACTTTAAAATAAATTATAATAGATAAAACATAAAAAATTTAGAGAGAAAAATGAAATGAGCACTCGAACCATGAACTCTAATTGTACGTGTACTAGTATCAACTCACTCTACCACAATAACATTGAAGAAAGTATTGAAAGTTTTGTAATATTTATAACTCTACTTATCCACGTATCAACGTAATTTTCTATGAAGAATCATAGATGGCGCTTTCGAATTTTAATGTTACCGGTAAGATTGATTTAAATACGTTTTATTGTCAATAGTATAAAAGTCCAGATGAAATGAAATATAAAAATTTAGAAAAGTATTTTTATTGCATTTTTATAAAATTATTTAGGAAGAGAAAAAGAGCATTTTATCAACTTTCATATCAAAATAAAAAAATCTTCTAGATCAAGTGAAACTAGTAGGGTTCGAACCCACAGCTAGTGATTTAGACCAGACCTCTACCGTATACGCCAAACAAGTATAGCGCGACCGCTTCAAAATTCTTGTTATTATTGCTCCTTCGTTTATTTAAAATTATTTTTCAATGGCGGTCGCGGAGCAGAGCAGCGCGTGCAGTTTAGACGAAAGCCTCGGGCGTTATGATAAATTCCATACATTGGGACCGGCAGGCGGGATTTTTGCAGTCATTTTTAATAAAATAATTAATTACTTCCAAATTAAGTTAAGTAACCCAATAAAAGATCTATAATTGAATTTGTTATAATATAATATGTTACTGTTATTTATTTTAGCGATGTACGATTAACAGTAATAACAATAACCAAGATTGAATAACTCGTTTAGAGGTTACTTTGCAATTATTTTCTATCGAGAAAATTTATCGTAAATGCGTTCTGAGTACAAAGTTTACGTCAGAAATATGATCAAGATTGACATATATTTTTTTCACCGCAATAAAGTGTGTATAACTACTGTAAAAATTGTTGAGAAAATGATCTAAAAACGCATTCTGTCTGATATCACCTTTAACACTGCGCTGATTTTAAGACTCCTTCTCTGAATCAGAATGGTGTTTTTGAGAGTTAAAATCTGTAGCTAATCCAGACCCCCTGCACTAGGTACCTAAAGTGTAGTATACAGGTTTAATGTAATATAATTATTTAATTATATCAAGTCATGAGAATTGGTTCATCTGTTAAGCAGTGTGCAAAGAACACAAGGCTTATTAATATCGAGTTAATTAAAAGTTTAACTATTGATATTCTGTGCATTATTGGATCTAGAACTTCTTTAATTATTCTTTACAATCATTACAAGGTTACACGTTTAAAACTGTGTGCAACCGCTTTCCAAATAATACGACACTTGTGTAAGTAAATTCATAATTATAATCATATTAACTTAATAGGTATTTATTGACATAATTTATTTCATGTTTTTAAAGGGAATGAAGTATTTTTTAAACCTATAGGTAAGGTATATTTTATGCATAACTATAAGTTTAGGTCTAGTAAAGAACCAATATTAAACTTACTGTCAAAGCTGTGAAAGTTTTACGGTCGAACTCAATTAACTTAAAAAAGCAAACTAAATTGATTTAAAATTATATTTAAGTTATTCTATAAATCATATTTACAACTTAATCACTCCTAAATAATTAAGTAGTAACTTAATTAAAAAACCGAAATGTGTGCTGGGACACATATTAGAAGTGAAACTTCAACGGACAAGTGGAAAAACGAATCGCAACGGACAAGTGGAAAAACGAATCGCAACGGACAAGTCGAAAATCTTCAACTGAAAAGTGACAAAATGAATCGCAACAAAATTTCAACTTGAAGTGTTACGGGCAGATTGTTAATGTACTTGTCCAATTTAAAAACCTGCCCGTAAAACTTCAAGTTAAAATTTTGTTGCGATTCATTTTGTCACTTTTCAGTTGAAGATTTTCGACTTGTCCGTTGCGATTCGTTTTTCCACTTGTCCGTTGCGATTCGTTTTTCCACTTGTCCGTTGAAGTTTCACTTCTAATATGTGTCCCAGCACACATTTCGGTTTTTCGCAGGTTTACTGCAAATTATGATTTGGTTAGGTTAGGTACATTTTAATGGTGTAAATGTAATACGCTACACACGCACCAAATATTTTTATACGTCAACAGTTTTGCCGTTCGTTGTCGTTCACTTTTGTTGTGACTTTCGAAAAACTGAACCGTTGGCAAAGTTTTCTTGTTGTTAATTTGTTTCCTTAACAAACTCTCTATTTTTTTTTTACATAAACTACAAATAGTGGCAGTGATACCCAGTCGTGTGGAGAGCAGAGGTATAGATAATAAAACTACGTTTTAACGTTTTTAAGCGCAGTAATAACGTAACTTTATTATGTATACGCGTACAAGGCGCAAAAATTAAGAAAATATTAGCAGAGCATAGTTCGATGCAAACTTAAGTTTGTCTCCATTAATGTCGGCTCGGAACATCGCACATTCCGATGTGCTGAACGCGATTTTAGGTATTAGAGGGACGAGGTATATCCTCGCTCGCTCTCTCGCTCGCTTTACGGGATTTGCCCGGCGCTCGGCTCACTGGGGCTTCAATAGCGCTTTCGGAGATAGATAAAGCGCTTTTTAGGGCAACCCAGCTCCGAATTCTATTAAACAACTTCTGGCGCAAAATCTTACGCTTTTTGTAATATGCACATATCGAATTAATTTTAAAGTAAATATATGAATATCTGGACTAATATTATTAAGAGGAAAGATTAGATTGTTTGTATGCATTGAAGAAGCTCTGAAACTACTTAACCGATTTGAAAAATTCTTTCACTGTTGGCAAGCTACACTATTCCTGGGTGACAAAGGCTATATTATATTTACAAAAAAATTAGGGATCCTTACTAAAACTCCAATAATGTAACACAAGGTGTAAAAAATACCTAAAATCGCGTGCACTGCGAAAACTATTGATGATAGAATAAAATAATGTACTACGACTTTGCAGAACACATCATTATCTACAAAAAGTGTCGCGACAGCATATGTCTAACTATTATAGTTATGCCACAATAAGTGTCCTTTTATTTCAATAAATTAATTAAAATGCCGCCGCTAGAACAGGCACTTTATTTGTATCTTGATATTAATCCTTATCAAAATAAATTACTTCATATTCAAGACTGCTTCAATAACTTTATTATAACTTTATGAATTATTCAATTCGGACATTCCATTCGAAAGATATCACGAGTTTAAAAAGTATTAGAACACGCGGCTTTGATGATTTATATTGACAGAAAAAAGTATTTCAAAAAATATTTCAAATATACTTACACACCGCGGAGAATACCAACAGAGCAGATGTAACTCCTATAATATATATTTTGTCTGTATAGTGTAATACACTACACACGCACCGACAATTTTTTTCTGTCAACACTTGTCGTTCACCTCGTTGTGACTTTCGAAAAACTGAACCGTTGGCAAAGTTTTCTAGTTGTTAATTTGTTTTCTTATTGGAACATCCCACTTTCCGATGCGCAGAATGTGATTTTAGGTATTAGAGGGACGAGGTCGTCGGAGAACGAGGTATATCCTCGCTCGCTCTCTCGCTCGCTTTCTCGTTTGCGGGACTTCCCCGGCGCTCGGCTCGGCTCACCAAGTCTGCCACTTTAGCGCTTTCGAAGCTAGATATAGCGCTTTTTAGGGCAACCCAGCTCCCAATTTTATTAAGCAACTTCCAGCGCAAAATCTTGCGCTTTTTATAATATGCAAATATCTAATTAATGTTATAATAAATATATTTATGAATATCTAGACTAATATTATAAAGAGGAAAGATAAGATTGGTTTTTGCTTGCATGAAGAGGCTCCGAAATTACTGAACCGATTTGAAAAATTCTTTCACTGTTGGCAAGCTTTTTTTTTTTTTTTTTTTTTTTTTTTTTTTTGTTTGAGGCGAGGAAAAATGCTGACCGATTTACGCACTCTCAGGGCCGTCACTAGGAAACGGCGCGCATCCATCGGGGGCGATAACGCTAGCAATAGTATGCTTTGTTTGCGCTTCGTCCGCGATGGCTTGACACTGAGGAGTGTGGAAGACTCAGAGCGATGCCGCACGGGCGAGCAACCTCAATACCCACTAAAAAACCTCTCCTCCCGTCGACCCTGCGCTTTGTTGTGAAGGAAAGACTGAGATATAGAACATAGTTACGCAACAGTCGATCCAGCGCAATAAAGTGCCTGAAGTGTGCCCTGGGAGAACACACCCCACTTCGAAACGGGGGCTGAATCCCTTGCGTTGAAACTGTTGGCAAGCTACGCTATCCCCGGGTGACATAGGGTATATTATATTTACCAAAAAATTAGGGATCATTACTAAAACTCCAATAATGTAGTCCAAGGTATAAAAAAAATACCTAAAATCGCGTGCGCTGCGAAAACTATTGATGATAAAATAACAAATAAAATAAATTACTGAACCGATTTGAAAAATTCTTTCACTCTTGGCAAGCTTTTTTTTTTTTTTTTTTTTTTTTTTTGAGGCGAGGGAAAATGCTAACCGATTTACGCACTCTCTGGGCCGTCACTAGGAAACGGCACGCATCCATCGGGGGCGATAACGCTAGCAATAGTATGCTTTATTTGCGCTCCGCCCGCGATGGATTACACAGAGGAGTGTGGCGACTCCGAGCGATGTTACACGAGCGAACAACCTCAATACCCACTAAAAAACCTCTCCTCCCGTCGACCCTGCGCTTTGTTGTGAAGGAAAGACTGAGATATAGAACATAGTTACGCAACAGTCGATCCAGCGCAATAAAGTGCCTGGAGTGTGCCCTGGGAGAACACACCCCACTTCGAAACGGGGGCTGAATCCCTTGCGTTGCCTAGTAGCAAGGGGCCCCTCGTACCGGAACCTAACTCAGGGAGGGAAGTAACGCGCGTACCTGCCTCGTCGAGTGCCAGCTGAAGGCCGGCGGCCTCGGGTGACATTAGCGGCACGCGCTGAAGGGCTTCGCTCCCTATCCCTTTCTGCGGCCTCTTTTAGAGACATAACCGCCTCACAGAAAGAGACCGCAGACTCCCAGCGGTCGTCGCTGTGCAACATGGCCGTTACCAAGTCGCCAAGCGATCGGACGGCTCCTACGTGTGTCTCGAGCTCGAAACGCTGAGGCGTCCATGCAGCGCACTCAACAAGCGTGTGTAACGCCGTATCGGGTGCGCCGCACTGGCGGCAGTCCGGGGAAGGCAAGCAGCCCACAATGCGAAACAGATACTGGTCGAAACAACCGTGTCCGGTCAGTATCTGAGTCGTCCTGAAGGTCAGGGTTCCGCTGGTGCGGGTCACCCATCTCTCCAGCTGCGGCCTGATTGCATCCACCGTATAGCCGCCGGCCACAGGGTGTTCGAGGTCACGAGACCAGGCGACGAGGCAGGAATGAGTTTCCCGCTTCCTGACCGTCTCTAATTCGACTTGACAGAAGGTCAGTCCTCTAGCTAGGGCATCCTGCCGGGCGCGACGAACCCTGGACAGGACGTCTGCCTGGAGAGGCCAGGGCAGCTCGCCTGCCAAGAGAGTCGCCGCCAACCACGACACTGTGCGGTACCCCCGTATGGTCCTCACGGCCAGAACCCGCTGCGCGCGGTGCAGCAGGGTTCGGTTGTGGCGGTGAAGCGAATCGGACCAGACGGGCGCACCGTAGAGTGCCATACTCCTCAGGATGCCGGAATAAAGCTTCCGCGTCGCACCCCCCGGCCCCCCCACGTTAGGAAGAAGCCTGGAGAGTGCGCCCGCGGAATTCACAAGTTTGGGAACTAGCTGCTCAAAGTGCGCTTTGAACAGCCATTTCCCGTCTAAGACTAGCCCAAGATATTTCATCGTGGGCCCTACTCTGATCGCCACCCCCTGAACTGTAACGGACAAGTCCGGGGGTGGATTCCGGAATTTCCTATGGAACATGACGGCCTCCGTTTTCGCGGGGGAGACCTTCAAGCCCAGCCTAGCTATTCGATCTACGACGATCGCCAACCCGTCGTTGGCGACGTCCACGGATTCCGCAAAAGACGCGGCGCGTGCCGTGAGTAGGGTGTCGTCCGCAAAGCAGATCAGCCCTACTCCGGGCCGGACCGTCACCCGAAGGATCCAGTCATAGCCTACGTTCCAAAGGATAGGCCCGAGGACCGATCCCTGTGGAACGCCGCACGCGACACGTCGCCGACCTAGCACGTGGTTGGCGGACTCACCACCCTCCCAAAGGATGTGCCGATCTCGCAGGTATTCGCCCAACAGCCTCGTGAGGTACGGGGGGACTCCGTGCGCGCGGAGCCCTTCCCTGATCGTCTCATGAGGGAGGCTGTTAAAGGCGTTCGCTATGTCTAGCGACACTGCAAGAACGACGTCCTTTGCTTGGACGGCTTCGTCCGTCAACGTTCGCAGCGTCTCGAAGGCGTCCATCGTGGAGCGCCTCCGCCGAAACCCGAACTGCGTATCTGATAGCCCCGGCTCCACAGTGTCTAGATGCTTCACAAGCCGCTCCGCCAAGATCTTCTCGAAGACCTTGGCGACCTCGTTCAGCAGCACTATGGGCCTGTAGGCGGACGGATCGTTGGGAGGCCGACCTCCCTTTGGAAGTAGGCACAAACGACCCTCTTTCCATTGCGACGGGAACCTACCTGCGCGAATACAGGCTTCGAAGAGGTCCCGCAGCTGGCTGCGTAGGTGTTTTGCAGCCAGGAAGAGGAGTCGACCTGGAACCCCGTCGGGTCCCGGTGCCGTCTTCCTGCCCCGGAGCCGGTCCAGGGCGACGTCTAGCTCCCCCTCGGAGATGGAGTGAGGCTCCTCGTCCGTGGGGGTATCGGGAATGGGTGGACCCATACTGGGGGGAGTGAAGTTCCCCGGATCCGGGAAGAGCCCATCGATAACCGACCGGAGCACCTCGGGTTCGAGCGTTTCCGTGACCGTGGATGTGCAAGGCCGCAACTTGTTGCGGGCCCCACGGTACGGGCGCCCCCAAGGGTCCCGATCGAGCGTCTCGAGGAGCTCGGCCCGAGCCCGGGCTTTCGATCGCAATATTGCAATCGAAAGGGCCTTTCTGGCCTCTCTAAACTCGCCCACGAGTCCATTTTCCGCGACGAAGTCCGGAGGACGGCGCGCCCTGCAGCGTTTGAGCCTGTGGCTGATGATGCGAACTGCCTTTCGCATCTCGCCCAGCTCCTCGGTCCACCAGTGGACCGATTGCTTGCACGGAGGCTGCCGCTTGGAGACGCGTGGCATCGCAGCGTCGCAAACCCTCGTCAGGGTCTTGCGCATGTGCTCTGCCTGCGTATCCAGATTCGCGAAGTCGGCTGGGTAGGCCCAGCTTTCCGAGAGTGCCCGCTCCTCGGCCTGCTCCGGCTCGAGCTTGGTAAGGGCCCAACGCGGGAGGAGAGGGGGGCGACGGTGAACAGGGCTCGGACCGGAGGAGGGGGTCGTGAGCTCAAATCTGATGTACCGATGATCAGAGAGCGACTCCACCTCCTCCAGCACCCTCCATCCGGTCACTCTGCGGACGGCCGCATGAGTGGCGAATGACAGGTCGATGATCGATCCACCCCGCGCGCGCACGCAGGTCTGGACCGACCCCTGGTTCAGTATGGTCAGGCCGGCTTGAAGAGCCCAATCCTCGACCGCCCGACCCCTAGGGTCCGTGAGTACGTTTCCCCAGGAGAGGTGCTTTGCATTAAAGTCGCCCATCACGAAGATCGTTTTGGGCGACAGTCTGCGTACGGCGGCCCCGACGGCGTCCAAGTGAAGCTCGAACTCCGCCAGGGGGCGGTTGCGCGAAAAGTAAACGCCTATGACGACGATACTCCCGCTCTCCGCCACAGCATAGCCCTTTCCTCTTTCGAGACATGTAAGCGGTGTGCCGGACCCGGCTCCGGCCACCACCGCTACCATGTCATCGAGATCGCCCACCCAGTTCCCTGAAGGAGGGACGTAATAAGGTTCACTTATTACGGCTAAATTCGCTTGCCACTCCGCCATCGCCTGCAGGCACAAGTCCTGAGCGGTGGGGGAGTGGTTTACGTTAGCTTGAAAGAACGTCGTTACGGGTGTACTAGGCATTGGAGGTGTCCATTGTCTGTACTCCCGATTTGCCGGTACGTGGTCTCGCCCGTGAGTGGACGAATTGGCCCCTCACGTAGGGAGGTTGGCAGAACCTCGCCAACGTGGGGTGGGCCGCGTTCAGTCCCCCCGCCGCGCACGCCGCGCAGTGGGGTTTCCGTGCCGTGCAGTCCGGCATCTTGTGTCCGCTTTTACCGCAGCGGAGACACAAGTTAGTCCGGTCCGGGCACGTGTCCGGACAAGTTTGGGTGCCGTGACCGACGTTGAAACATCTGTAACAACGTATCGGTCTGGCTTCCAGTGCTTCGACCTTCGCCGAGGTGAAGCCGACCAGAAGGTAGCCCAACCCGACGATGGTCTTGGCGGCAGCGACGGGGCACAGCACGTACGATGCGCCCAATCCGCCCGGTCCTGCACCGATGTGCTTCGTGAGCACGTCGTCGCGCCGGCAGTTGCCCGCGCGCGCGATCGCGTCACGCAGCCCATCGACCGTGACTGAGTCGTCCAGCCCTGAGACGTAAAGCTCCCCACGCTTTACGGGGCGGACGACCTCAGCCATCCCTTCTAGGGCCCCGCGCAGGGCTTCGGCGACGCGGTCCGCCTTGGCCGCGCTCTCGGGTCCCGGCTGGAACTCGAGGAGACGCGCGTCCCTGGCGGTCCGCACCACCTTCAGCCCCTCGCGGAGGCCCATGGCGGTGATGTCGACCACCGTCGAGGCCTTTGCGAAGACCTCGCGATAGCCGACACCCTTCGCGGCCGCTGCCGGCAGCAGTCTAATAATGACTGCGGCCGACTTCGGCTCGCGGAGAACGACGGCAGGCCTCGCGGCCTGCTTCCGCGGTTGCTGCCTCCACCCCGTCGGTGGGGCAGCAGCTTGCGCCTGGGGGGGGGGAGGGGGCCCGTTGGCCCTCGCCCCCTTACCCTTTTTCCGCCCCACGACCGTGGACCACGCCCCCCCCTCGGGAACGGGGGCGGGGGCGGGGGCCACGGGCGTCGGCGGCGGCGCGACGTACGGGGCGGCGTGAGGGGCGCGAGGGGCGCGCGCCACGGGCGCCGGCGACGGCGCCACATACGGGGCGGCACGTCGGGCGCGCGGGACGGGCGCCACCGATGGCGCGGACGCGGGGGCCATTTGCCGCCCAGAGGCCGAAACGATCGGGGCGGGCGCCGAAGCGAAGGCCGCCGAGGCAGCGGCGGCGGCGCGGGCCGCCCTCCTCCGCTTTCGGAGCGTTCGCTTCACGCCCCCCCTGTGTTTTTTCCTCGCGGGGGGGGTCGGTGGCAGTGGGGAGTCTGCCACCCCGGCGGCCGGGGCCGCCGCTACCTCCATCGGGACCGGGGTACTTGCTTCCCCCAGACCCCGGCGGACTGCAGCGGCAGCCGTGGCCGGTTTGGGCCCTCCGGTGGGCTTCGCGAACGCGCGGGGAGTCGGCCTGGGCGCCGGCGCCTTGCCTCCGTCGGCCGCAAGTGGTGGACGGAGGGTCGGCGCGGGGCCCAGCCTGTCTTCTATGGCGGCGAACCTCGCGTTGATGAGTGGCGCCACGGCATCGAGCACGACGCGCACGAACGCATCGTACTCAACGCCGCCGCGCCCGAGTGGAACGGACGGCGGCGCCGCCCCGTCGGCGGGCGCCGCGGCCGGCTCCGCCCCGTCGGCGGGAACCGGTGTCGACCCCGCCACCGCGGCGGGGGTCGGACGCGATTTTTTAGTCGCGACGGGCGCGGCGGGCGATTCCGAAATCGCCGCCACCTCCACCGCGACCGCCCGTGCCTTCCGCTTGACGGGCACGGGGGGCGGCGCCGCCACGACGGCGGGCGCCGGCTCCACGGCCGGAGCGGAGGCCTTGAGGGCCTTGCGCATTTCTTCGAACTCCTTGCGATAGGAGAGATTCTCCTCCCGCAAAGAGTTCACTTCCATGCGCAAACGCGCATTCTCGTTGCCGAGCTTCCACGCCTCGGTTTCCGGATTCCGCGTGACCAGCGTGTCGACAATGTCCGACACTCTGTTCGCGGCATCCTTCAGCCGACGCACGTAGCCACCCTTCAGATTGCCCGACGTCTGGGCGATCTGAAGGATCTCGGCCACCTGGGCGCTCGCCGCTAGGCGCAGCTCCCCGGGGCCGAGGGCCGTGATGTCCTCTACGAGGGCGGCGCACTGGCTAGCCGCGGCCAATTTGGCGTTGGTTGCCTTGCGCGCCTTGCGCCCCTTTTCCCCCCCCTCAGTGCGGAGGAAGGCCTCCGCACCCGCGAGAACCGACGCGGCCGACGCGGTCGATTCGGTTGCGCCCCACGTGGGGCGCAAAGGCGAGCGCGCGCGCGCTGGGGTGGACGCACCCGACGTAGGGGCCGAATCGGCGTCGCTGCTCCGGGACCGGTCCCAAAACCGTGACCCCGATCCGGCCGCAAATACCGGAGCACACGATACAGGGGGCACAAATGTCCCCGAAGACGTAGCCCGCTTCGCCGAGCCCGCCGCAGAAGACGACGAACCTGTGGACGCGAACGCGGACGAAGTTGCAGTCGCCGAAGACGAAGACGTTGACGCCGCCGCCGTCGCCGCCGTCTCCGCAGTCGCTGCACACGCAGGCGCCGACGCCGCGACAGCGACTCCCATCCCAGTAGGGAAGGAAGACGAAGGGGTCGCCGCTGCCGCGCCTACAAACTCCCTATTCGCGACCTCGGTCGATAGCGCGAGTGAAGCTCGCGCGACGACCGGGGTCGTGGGACGGCCGTCCCCGACGTTGCGAACCGCTAGGTCGCAAGCCAGTGGCAGAGGCGCAGGTGAGGCCTGCGCGCTATAGGCCACCGTCGTCGTGGGGCGACCGCCCCCCACCGTCGCTGTTCCGGCCGCCGTGTAGACGATTTGTCCACAGGCAGGCGAAGCAGGGCGGGAATAATCGAACGCGCGAACGGCACCGTCAAGCGCACTATCCAGAGACTCTGGAGTGCTACCTGACAGCGGCGTACTAAAGCCGCCTTCGTGCCCGTCGCTCCCCTGCACAGGTGAGGCCCATGCAGAGGTCGACGGCGTCCCGAAGGCACCTACGTCTATGTCGCTCGCGTCGCTCACGGCCAGGTAGATAGCCGAGTGCGACCCGAGCGACGAGCTCCTAGCTATATCCAGGTGTGCGGCCCTACTTGCCGCACGGCTGGATGGGGGCCTACGCGTCACGGGACCTTCCGGTGGCCCCATAACGTTAGTCCTACGAGCGGGGGCATCCACGGTGAGATCCACCACGGACGCCGCCCTGCCTAACAAGACAGGCGCCTCAGGTGCCGCCGTGATAACGGCAGCAGCCGGGCAGCCTGGACGTGGCCCGGCGGCAGATTTGCTGCGCCGGGCGAACGATGCTGACGGGACCTTCTTCCTACGCGTCTCGCCGATCTCCGCAGCCTGCCAACCGTCCTTGGCCTCCAGGTGGCCTCTCTTACAAGGCGCACCTGAAAGCCCAGGGGGTGGTTTTGGGTCCTGGGCATCCATTGCTGGATGCCCGCTCCCCGTGCGAAACCAGCGACGCGCGCGGGTGTACTTAATGTACAAAATAAGTCGTTAAATGTTGCGCAATATGCGCCAAAGCGCGCGAAAGCAAGCGAAGAGAGTAAATCACTCACCCGAGCCAAAAAACTGCGATTCGCGCCGGAATCGAACTAGATATCACTGTACACTGACACTACACAACTATATTCGCAATTTATCGCCTTTTTGGAAAGAAAAGGCGCGACAAAAACTGCAAAATCCAGGAGAACAGGGCATCTGCGACCGCCTCGCACCAATGCCTGGCCGGAACTGACTCTTGGCAAGCTACGCTATCCCCGGGTGACATAGGCTATATTATATTTACAAAAAAATTAGGGATCATTACTAAAACTCCAAAAATTTAATCCAAGGTATAAAAAAAATACCTAAAATCGCGTGCGCTGCGAAAACTATTGATGATAAAATAAAATAATGTACTACGACTTTGTAGAACACATCATTATTTACAAAAAGTATCGCGACAACATATATCTAACTATTATAGTTATGCCACAATAAGCGTTTTTTTATTATAAAAAAATAATTAAAATGCCGCCGCTAGAAAAGGCTTTTTATTTGTATCTTGATATTAATCCTTATCAAAATAAATTACTTCATATTCAAGACTGCTTCAATACCTTTATATAACTTTTTGAATTATTCAATTCGGACATTCCATTCGAAAGATATCACGAGTTTAAAAATGTAAGAATTAGTGACGGTGATCACGTGACTGTGACATCTTTTCGTGAGTCAAAACTCCATAAGACCCCCTCTATATAGAAGTTTCACTTCAAAAGTTATTATGAAATTAGATTAGGTCTTTATTTCTAAGTGTTTTTCACATCTCACTTGCCGATGGGACTTTTCGGTACATTTTAGGAAATTGGCTCCCAAATCGGTCTGGAAAGAGAGCCTCAGATTACCCCAACGAGGGTCATACAAGCATCGAGGCAGTGAGGCCCATTCTGCAAGATTGCCTAAAGTGACGACACGGCACCGTGGCGTTCGGGCTGGTACAGGTCCTCTCGGGGCACGGTTGCTTCAGGAGGTACCTGTATCGGCTAGATCACGAGCCAACGTCAGGGTGCCATCATTGTGACGCAAGCGACGAGGTTACGGCGCTGCACACCCTCGAGGCGTGTCGTGCTTGGAAAGAGCAGCGCCGAGATCTAATCTCCTTTACCGGACTGGACCTCTCGCTCATGGTCGTAGTTCGCACCATGGTCTCCTAACCATGGCGTCTCATACGAGAGAGCTCCTGCTCTCACGCCGTCTATGATGCTTGCTCAGGAGGAGGCAGAGCGGGAGCATTAGCGTACATCTTTCCTCCACTCTCACCAAAGGCGAGACGTGTTGGCGCCGGAGGGCCAGTTTGGGCCCTAAGGAAAGGGTTCCTTACCTGCCATTATGCCGTCGAGATGGGGGCGCGCCGTGTTCGACGCACGATCATCTCTCCACCTATGGGGTGCGTTACAGATCACCCCAGGCAATGACAGCATGAAGATGCCAGGGAACATAAAAGAAGTTTCTCGGTAGTGGATGAAGTCGTCGCGCTACCGCCTGCCAGCGCCCGCAAAGGGGCTTGACCATGTACCAGAGGCCCTGGCATAAGGGCGAAGGACGTAACACCGAGGAGTTTTAGAAGGTATCCCTCATTGCGGTGTGGCAATAGCACATTTGGTTTTAGCTAGAGATGCTAGTGCTACCCCGACCTGGCAACCCCACACATCCGCTGCGATTTTCCCCTACACGCGGCTGAGGGTCCTCAATCGGATTTCCTCACGTTAAACAAAAATATTGATAGGTATACGTATCCTCACCTGCAGTTTAAATTTTGTTGTACCTACCGTTTTTTATCAAAACCGTTTTAATGGGACTGATTAGGTCTCGTATACATAGAAGTCAATATCAGTTGCGAGTTGTGATAGATCTCAAAGCTGTAAGTTATTTGAAAATGGCAACGCACTGAACGTGTAACTCCTAAATAAACTTTGGGAACGTTGTGGGTTTTTGCGCGCGCAACCGTCTGGTGTGCAACGCGCGTCGTGCGCATAATTTAGTGCCCCCACACTCATTCCACGTCCAGCCACTTGAACAATTACACCACCCCACGTTGTTTCTTTAATCGTTTTATTGTGACAAGTTGAAGAATGAACTAATCATTATTATACTTAATGGAGTTTGTCGTAGTGACTAAAAATCCATTATTCTTACACCTGCTTTGTTCTGTTTGAATTATTCAAACATTTTGAAATAAATAAGTAGCAGCTCGTTGATGCGATGGTGACCTTTTGTTGACTGTTAATATATTTTAGTTTTAACTCGATTGATAACTTCGCTGGTTCTGGACTATATAAAAAAATTACCTGATTAAAATACTTAATTATGTATTGCCGCCCTCCATGGTTGAGAAGCCTTTGCCGGTCAATGTCACTACAACACAAAGACTAGGAAGGGTACGATTTCTGGCATAGTCAATTTCGTAAGTGAATTTTCCGTTATTTACTATGGTCTGGGTGTCTGGGATAGGTCTCAGAGTGGTCCGTTGTATATTACCCATCACATAAGCGTAACTATTACGTAGGTATATGTAGGTACTTATATGTAAAGAATAAAATATACCTATATTCTCGGATCGTAGGATTCTGGGGTAATGGACTCTCAAACCGCTGAAGCGATGAAATACATCTTCGTTGACAAAAACAATAAATGATTAATTTCAAGGAAGTTTATTCAATTTCGCATATTTAAAATCTTTTTATTCTCAAAACTGAATTAAATAACACTTACTTACAGTTTTTAATAGTTTAGATATGGATTTATGTAGCTACCTGAAAGATTGCCAGTGGAAAATGTGCTTAAAAGGTTGGTTGCATTATCGAGTTATGAATCTAATGCTTATTTACTGCGCGATATTCATAGGTATATATTTTTTATATTAAATAAATAATGTTACTGAGTTCATATTTGAGTGTAAAGCCACAGCCAGAAAGTGAAGGCGACAGCGTCTTCTTTAAAATAAAATAAAGCGTCATAACATATTTAATTGTATGAGTAACATTGGGTTATAATTTTAAAGAGCAAACACATTAATCTTTAACTGTCATAGAACAAAGTTTACCAAATTTAAATCTTATAAAGATCTCCTCACTCACGCTATCTCCGTCTACCTATATTTAAACTAGAGACATGTATAATTGTTTAAAAATGTATTAAATTAAAGCTACTTTACCATCAACATGTGAGAAGGAATTAAAAATAAATAATGTTGCACCCACATTTACGTTTAGTTAATATGTGGTGGTTAGTTAGCGAGTTAACGCATCGCCTCACGAGATAACTTGGAGTCGCTGCACCGTGCACCGTACACTTTGCACTTGGATGTGTCACAGTATATTAAAAATATAGTAAGCCCAAGCCTTTGATAAACGAACAAAAACTGAAAGAAGCATGTTGAGATTGAATGTGGTGAAAGAAATTCAAATGGTAGGAATCAATTTGCGAATGTATCTACGTCGATTACCCACCCCGTAATAACCATTGTACTTTAAATTCTGTTAGAAACACAAAAGAATAGACCAGAATATGACAATCTTAGTCATTGGTTCATTTTACTAATATAATAATTACCTATTAGGCACAGGTCTATGAACAACAAATATTAATTACAGAAATAAGTGACATATCGTCGGCGTCAATGCAGGACCTTCTAACGAAATTTTCGGATCAAATTATTTTCTTCATCAAAATATTATCAAGTATTAGGTACTATAGGCATTTAACAATTTTGACGAAAGCAATGTAGTTATAAGGTCGTCTACACTGACGCCGACGATATGCCTTGGTTCTTTTCAAATGTCTTTTTTGATAGGTCAAAAATCTACATGTTCAGTTACACTCACCTTGCTATACAAACTCCGCACAGTTGTTCCATGTGGGTTTAAGATCTACTGATAGCGACACAAATATTCTGTGGGTATGTGTACAAACATGCAGTAATTTACGTGCAGTCGCACCCGCGTGGGGCGGTAACGAGCTTCGACAAAAAAAACCCCGCGACCGACGACGTTCGTTTCCTTTTTACTTTTTTCCCTTTTCTTATTTCGAATCCACAGTCGTTTTGTTCGATGATGCCCACATGTCGCGCGGCGATGTCGCACAAACACAATGGATGTGGTAATATTAATGGCTCTACCTGCCAACTTAAAATTACCGGATCGCTTAACTGCTCGCGTGAAAATACGACGCTGATCCCCTTTATATTGTCACTGTTAAATTTTAATAGCCTCTTATTATTCCGAAACTTGGGCCGTGATTTTATTATGATTCCAAACATTTAAGAACTGTTGCGAACTTAGCGAAAACTGTTTAAAGTATTTTAAATTAAAGCTTGGAATATTTTTACATATTAAATTGGTGTTTTGAATGTTATCAAAATACTTCGATATCTACATTTAATGTTACATGTCTATATCGTGTTTATCCCGCATAAAATATACGTCTAACGGGCTCTTTAAGGGACATGCTGGTTATTTATGTGGTGGCTTTTGAGATCAATGTGATATGTAGTGTAATGGCCGGCTCCCAACACGCGGTGCGCAGGCGGTCGGCGATCCACAGTAGTGATGTTAATTCCGAGATATTTAAACAATCGAATGAATCACAATCGATCCAAACTTACATCAAGACAACAATCGAGTCGCTCTCATCCTAAACAACCGAGATGTTTTCAGATTGATTCGAGTGAACTTATTCCAGTCGTGACTCGTACTCGTAAGTCGCGTCGATTATTCGTTGAGTCTTGTTGATTACGACGCGCAAGTCGTCTCGAAACCATCGCAGTGAAAAAAAAACGAGGAGTTACCCGTGCAGAACCGGAGAAATAAAATACAATTTCCTGGGCCGGGCGGCTTGTAAGTGGCCGCAATAAAACCCACAATCTGGATGGCTACCACTCCTGGTCTAGACTATTTCGCCAAAACAACCTTGAGTTGTGGTCCAACACTAGTAGCCTGGTTCCAGTCTTTCCCTCACTCTTTTTAGAGAGCGGCAGAACATTGGTAGCACCTTTAATGTTTCATAGGAGATGGTATCCGCTTTCCATTAGGTGGGCCGTCTGCCTGTCTGCTGAACTCATGCCCTAAAAAAGTCATCAATATGTTTGAACAATCGAATTGAGCATCTCGTCATCGCACATCGCGAGACCTCTGTCTTCGGTCGATCTCAGCGCGATAAAGAATAAATAAGAATCACGCGATATCGCCGCAACATCGGCGCGACATCGCCGCGCCTGCCCCCACCTTTTATATTATCTCTGTGGAACATGAATTTTTTACGATCCCATTGCGTTCACGTCGATGGTATCGCGGCGTTCAGAAGATAAGCATTAATTAATTGGGAGGTCGGTTATATCGACCCTTTACTTTCGTGTCCATTTAATTTACACAGTTGATGACTGTAATAAACACCCTACATCAAGATTACCTAATTTGAAAGTTTTATGCATCGCGGAGCTCCGTGAACGCCCATGGGTACGCATTTAAACAGTTTTAAACATTTATGTGCGGCCGATAATAAACATTAAATAAGTATCGATAAAGTTACAGTAAATTGAAAAGACGGGGATTACTGTATTAATGTTAGTGGCTTAATTACGCAACGTGCATTAAAATGAATATGTATGAGATTTGGCAGGCGATACGGTAATGCTCTTAAATCGCTTTATATCCTTTAAAATGGGAAAACAGTTAGATAAATGGATCTTGTTATTAATAAAACAAGAGCAATAAATTCTATTGCAGGCGTTAAGAAAGAACTTAAATTTTAAATGTACTAATAATATCCACAGCTTAACAAGTAAAAATTACAAATAATAAATGGGTCCCACATCATCGTTATTCGGGAATGTTACCGCTAAGACGTTGCCCCAAATACAGGCTAGTCTTTTAGTCCGAGACTTTTATTAACCGTGTTGATAGGTCTGGATAAAGGCCGTGGGCTTCTGGACCCCATGGCCCTAGAGCTTTGATACCAAAAATCTAAAAATATATCTGCTGCTAATGGACACATACTTGCGGGGTTTTAACACTGCAAACTGTAACTGCACGTGGCATCCCACACTAATGGCCGTCCCATCTTTCAGGGCACCAAAGACATCCCGTCCGGTCTCTTGTCATTGTAGCGACACAATCCATCCGGTTCTAGAACGGTTGGAATCCTAGCAGTGACAAAAGCCCGGCGGATAATGTCATTCAGTAGGGGCGTGGTATACCTATTTTTAATTAAGTTCATTTTTAATTATTGTAAATATTTGAAGTTTAAATAAACATAATAACGTAAATGCGTACGGTTTTAAATTTACAAAAAGTTTAGTAAAGTGAAGGTTTATGGTGGTAAAACTTCACTTTATTAAATCAAACTTTAACAATACTCAGTGAGACTTGACATCTTTATCTTCCGTGATCACGGCTACTAAAAAGTGGCTGAAGCGTCGGATTAAAAAAAATGAATAATAAAATCGTTAAAACGTAGTTTTATTATTAATATAAAATCTATCTATCTAATCACGAAGACTTAAGAAAATATTATTTAAACTAGCTGATGCCCGCGACTTTCAAGCTGTTAAATTAAATCAAGTTTTGTAACTATCCTACGGGAACTCTTTAATTTTTCGGGATCAAAAATATTCTATATGTTGACCAGGGATATAAGCTACCACCATACAAAATTTCATTTAAATCGATCAAGTTGTTTCGGAGATTAGCCCGTACAAACAGAGAAACAACCAATTTGAAAAAAATCTAAATTAGTTCTATTTCACTTCTTACATCCCCCTGACTCGGTTTGTAGCATTTATTTCATTGTACAGAAATTCGACCTCTACAGTTTTATTACTTGTATAGATAAACACTTGTTATTACTGCTGATGACTGATTTGCATACATTAGCAAAGGTTACGTTACCATAATGCCCATTGGCGTTGGCACTGAGATCGTTTACTTCATTAGCTCGAGTTGTGGTTAGCGCATAAATAGAAGCGATTAATTGACAAGACAGCGGGCGAGCGGCGAGTCGACCGAGGGCAGGACCGGGCTCGCCTTATCGCGAATCGCGGCCCACCACCATCCAAATGTTTGCCAGCCACCTAACTTTCCCGCGTGCTTTTGGCGGCAGCCTGAAGGGTGATATATTATTTTACTATGCAGTTTTAATTTCAAAAAATGTACCTATGTAAGATATTGGTGAAAATACCACAATAGTTGTAAGATAATGACTTGTGTTGCAAATATTAATTGTGTAGTGAAGTCTGTCTTTTGGAGCTGCGACCTAAACTCGCTGATTTGAGATCAGTGAAGAAGATACAATTTAGTTTGAGGTTACTTATAACAGTTTTAAGCACGGTTAAAACATAGTTTTGTTATGTATACTAGTCGCGAAAACTTTAGAAAATATTATAGGTACCAATACATATTACATTCATAGATACTTAAAACTTACCAGACACATAAATTATGTAAAGCCATATGGCTATATATCTACTTATTTACAAAGATTAACGTTTCTTCACATGATCGACCGAGAAAGTTCTATGTCTATATGTAGGTACATAGGTACCTATCTACTTTCCTTATGGTACCTAAAGCAGAAATTCATATTCCTAATCTCTTGCCTTCTCATTTTAGAAAAATGAGCGGTATACCCGCTATATTGTCGAAGGAGGATTGGCAGATGTATTCATTGATTTCTAATGTTCTGCAGCATAAGTAGATATCTACATAAAGACACAGAAAATAAATGTCAATATTTAAGTAAATAATACAGGCAAAAAGATTCTTTAAAGATATATGTAAGATACTCTTTGACAGTAACCGTGATCAGAAGGCTGGCTCATATTTCGCACAACAAATAAGTATTGCCATACAGCGGGGAAATACAGCCAGTCTTCTGGGCTCGCTCCCCGAGTGCTCTGCTGCATAGTGTATTTGAATTTCGATGTCTTTGTTATTTAAATGTTTATGAAATAAACCATAAAAATTTTTTTTTAAGTAAATAATGTTATTTAAATGATGTCTTCTCAGAATATTTGTCTGAAAGAATTTCAATGAATCAATTTTTTATCTTTATTTCAATATCTTGCAGGATTCAAACAAGATGAATATAAATATTATTAGTACATAAAAAGCGAATGAATAACCCAACAATACCCCCTAAGGGATTTCTAAAAAATAACCCCCCATACGGGATACTTCGGACCGCACCACGCGCATCTCTAAACAAAACAAGCTGCATAATTAACCGGTGCGAACAATTAGTTGTATAACCGGCTATTGTATCGCTTAAAAGTATTAAGAGCGAACATTTTTTTGTCGTATAACCCAGTCAATTTCCCAGAAGACTTCAGCCCGAGGCTTTAAGGTGTCCTTTTTCTTTAGTTTGCTTGAGAATTAATATTTAATGGCGTTCGCGTTGCATGCGATCGGTGTTCAGATATTCTCGCGCTGACTTGTTTAAATACTTCGCTTTACACAGTAGCGGTAGATTTTGATCATATTTAAATTAAGCTTGTAGGTTCTGCAACGGCAGTTGGAGGTTTAATTCGATTTTACTGATGAGTCGCCTTAGACTTAAAATATCTCTTTACGACAATAGATAAGTTTCTAATATACTTCGTGAAAATTGAAATTTAGGTATCTATATTTTAAAAAAAATCTAAAAACACAGATTATACATTAACGGCCTCACTTATAATAATGTGGTTAAGAAACAATTAGGCATCTCTTAAATAAGAGACTCTTAAGCCCCTAATCAATGGCTGTTTCAAATAAAACTTGCCATCTTGCCCCTTAGTAGTCACTTAAACTACCTCTCGATGTTAGTTATTTTTGACGTTATTTTACCACCACCTCTTATTAAAAGGAGTTTATGGGTAAGTTTTTCGTTAATCAATTCTTGACCAGTTTCTTAAAATTTAACAAACGATTAGGTAAGGCCGTAAGACTATACATTTATTTATTTTATTTATGGAAAACTTACAGCTAAATACATTTGATTAGATAACTATAATTAACAAAAGAAATCCAATGACAGGTTTTCTCGAATAAGCTATTGCTTAAAAGTAACATGCAGATGTAAAAAAGGCACCGAGATGAAAAATTTAAAGCTTAACACCGCTTGGCTCCTGAAATACGAGTACCTACTAACTGCAAATGGGTCTATGTCATCGTGTTTACTTACATTATTTAAATAATTACTTGCTCGCACTAGAAATGAGTTTTATCTGTAATTAGTAAACTTAAAGGTACATTTATGGGTTGATTAAATCGTATAGACTTCGTATACTTAAAAGATCTGGACAAACAATATCGGAGGAAATAATTTTTAGAAAAAGTAAAATGTCAGCAATATCTCTTCGACCTTTAAGTACATACTTAGGTACCTAATTATACACATATTGGAACTGAAATGCCAAGTTTGATTTTATATAGAGTGAGTACGTAACCTAAACCTCAAAAAAATATTTTTCCTATTGGTAGGTATTGAAGTCTAATTAATATATTATAGTTACCTACAACATGTGTCGCGTTACGAGTCACTTTCCATGGAATAAGGAATGATGCATTGAACAAATAGGTTCTACTTTATTGCATTACAAAAATGTATTTTTATTTAAATCAGTTGTGGCGTTTCGAAGTTACTGCATCATAAAGAAGCTTACACCCGTATATTTTTCAATGATCATGTACAGATTTGTTGTTATTTTTATTTGGGAAATGCTGACGATATCACTAACTTGTATTCGTCAAAGAAAAAACAAGCATGCCTACTGAGCTACGAGGCTAGGGTCATTTACGAGCGCATTCAAATTTGTTACAATATTATTATTATAGGTACAGTAGTAATTTATATTTACTCATCTTGTGCCTATCTGTGGGTTGATTAACTTCAAGAGAATTTAAAACATTTTCTTGTTAACGATGTACATAAAGTAGGTACCTACAGCTACTACCGGTTGAGTAGTTGACTTGGCTATTAAACGAGTGGGCTGCGAACGAGCACAGTAGCCGATTGTGTGGCCGTCACTCGGATAGGGACGGGGACGGGGGCGGGAAACGGCACTCTGCGATTACCTACATTGCTCATCGGAATGCAGTGTCTCGGAGACGGTGGATGCCGTCATTAGCGCCGCACATTCAACAATAATGAACGAGCCGCACCGAAATATCCCCTGTTTACACCCACTCGGTGCGCACAACTCGCACCGCCGCCGCTTGGCCGCTCCGCACCACACCGCACCACGCCACACCGACCGACCGCATTTTATTTTTTCGCTGTCGCACATTTCGCCGTCATAGCTATTTCCACTCGAGGCATTATACGCGCGCCGATGTGTGCGTGAGTCCACGTGGACCGCTTCGTCGTCGGCGAGCACGACTCGCTCGATCCGCGCACACGATTGGCCCGCGCGCCGAGATCGCTTATTAAGGGTGGAGTTACACACGTTTCCGTGTCCTGATTGGCCGACCGGCGGTTCCGCTCCTTTAGTATTGGCTGAGGCGATTTTTATAAGAGCGACGGTCCACGTGGACTCGTTTATCTATTCAGACGCCGGCGGCGCGGTCGCGGGGGGAGGCCGGGGGGTATACGGGCAATCAGTAAAGGCGGGAGGAATACGGCCATATTTATAAGAGCTGCGGGGATGCAATCACGAAGCGGCGCGGGGGTGTGGGGGGGCCGCTGGCGCGGGGGCCGGCGGCCATTTTGAGGGCAGCTCTTTTTATTCGTTTTTCGCGCGCGGGGTGCGTCGCCGTCGTCGGTCGTCGGCGGCAGGAGCACGCCGCGCGCCGTGCGCTAATTGCGGGGGTAATGAGGGCGCTCCACTCAGCTCGCTCACTCTATTAAACTCGCTCGGTATCAGCCTTATTGATTTGTCCTTAATCGCGGTGTGGAGTGGCAGTCGCGGGCCGCGGCTCTTGCCTCACCGATGTAAACAAAGCGCTTTTGACCCGACCCGGTCACGGCGTGGATTGTCGCCTCGCACCGCTAACTAAAGCGCATCGGCTGATGCATCGGTCGTGTCCGCGGAAACCTCGGCCGCAAATTGAATTAGAATTATTAAGGGCGCGACACACTGCTGACACGCTCACCGCACGGTGTGCACCTCAAATGGCAAATATTATTATTGCGCGATGAATAAACACATTACTTACCATTTACCAACGCCATTTGACGTCAGTTGAAGCTAAGCTACAGCTAGATTTAAACCTATAGCGATATATTTAAATAATATGTAGTTGCAATATCCACCGTAAAAAGCAAATAGGTTTAAGTACCATATTACATAAAATAGGTACCATATTATATAAAACACTTAAATAATTAGTATAATTATTAGAGGTTGATGAAATATCTACAATTTACCATTTAATTGTAGGTAATTAAGTATTTACATATAGGTAGATACACTTATCTTCAAAAAAGCGAGTAGGTAGTTTATTAGCTATTTGGGTTTTATGGTTTTTGTTAGCTTTTACCATTTGAATTAATTGTTATGTGGGTTAATTATTTTGTATTTATGTATTTGTAGGTATACGTTTGAAAATATACCTACTTAGAGTTATTTATTGTACTTATTTCTTTAATATTGACATTGCCTATCAGTTTTGATGATTTCGGATACAGTTTTGTACACTTTTGAAATCGGTATTCAAACGCACACATTGTGTATCTACCTGCATATTTTCTTTTTAGCAATAACAGTAGGTATACTTCTATTATGTCTATTTAATATAGAAAGGATTATATTGGAATTGATCCGAGACATCCAGACCGGAGTAAATACAAAAATAGCCAACAGCGTGTCAATGCGCGGACAATGAAAGGTTCCGTGGTAGTGATCAATGTCCACTGGTTTTGTTATAAAAGTCTTTAGGTAGGTACGTAGGTAATAGGAAATACCTCTATTTTAAAATCTACTTAACAAATAGGTAGATATTGTTCAAATAAATTTTCGGCGAAAGTATTTCTGACCTCTGCTTGTCTTTTTTCAAGTGTTTCCACTAGGTAGGTAATTAAAAATTTTTATAGGGGTACAATTTTTACGACTTTGGAAAAGAATATTTTCGAAGTTGGGCAACCTAAATAACAAAGTTATTAAGGAAAATTAATATCTATTATATAGGTATTTTTTTTAATATGAGTAACGGTAGATATGTAGGTACCTATTACTCCACTTGCTTGTGAACAGTGAAAAACATTTTTTCTGTATAAAAAAATCTTTAACTTGGATGAAGTAACCAAAGTGAATTATGTATTGTAGATAAACATAAAATAAAACAATGTCAATGAATGTTGTCGTGTTCACTCATTATGTACGTTTCAATCAAATTGATTCAATTTGGTCTAATGTCAGTATTGCAGCATATCTTAGGTACCTATACAAAAGTATCTAGACTCAATTTCACAGTACAAATGGCCAGAAGTGGCCGTTTTAGGCCCCAGGTTAAGTCTAACGGCCGGTTTATGAATTGAAGATAATAAAACTGTTATTTGTTAAAATAATTTTATCCGTGCAGGAACGGAGAAAGAATACAATTTCCTGCAGCCAGTCGGCCTGTCGTAAGAGGCGACAAAACAACCCACAGCCAGATGGTAGGGCACTTGCCCGACTGGATGGCTACCACCTGTGGTCTAAACTATGTCGCCATAACAACCTTGAGTTGTGTTCCGGCATTAGTGACCAGGTTCCGGTGTCCCTTAAGAGAGCAACAGCGCATTTGTAGCGCCTTTGGTGTTGCAAATGTCCATAGTAGATGGTAACTGCTTTCCCTCAAGTGGGCCGTCTGCCTGTCTGTTGAACTCCTGCAATAAAATATAACAAAGCTCGTTGGGTGGCTGACCAGTAAATGGTGCGCTTTATCGTATGGTAATCTGCCCACGTTTGAATACAAAATGGTATCTTACAATATTGGTAAACGTCAAATAAAACTATTCCACTTCGCCCACGGGGTTCCGTACGCCATATGGACGATTACCTGGAACATATTCGACCCCGAATTTTTTCACCTGACCCCTTTTGGGAGATTAGAAACATAGATATCCGTTATTTTATTAATGTAACTATTTTTCATAATATTTGTGGTATTAGTAAAAAAATAAATTTTGAATTTTAATCCATACTTAAAATAACTTTGTTTGTTACCATTTCAAAACTAATCGTCTGAATAATTTCCATTGAATATATATAATTATAATATATGTCGATCCTTCACTATCATTTTATCGTAAGCGACATTTGGACCTAACTAAATTTTTAGTTGCAAAATGTATTTTAAACTATTATTTTGTTTACAGACTTTCAGTTTTTGAGTCAGTAGACTGTAATTTAAATAAAACTGGTTATTTTCAAAATAAAATAGAAGTTTTAAAATATCTTTTGCAACAAAAAAATATGTTTAGGTCCAAATGTCAGTTAGTTTTCTCGTGGCTGCACTGCATGAAAAACCCTAGTTAGTAGCTCTATGCTACTTCCATAAAAAATAATTTACTGTTTTTTGTTAAATTCACAATAGGTAACAATCAAAACAAATATCTACTTTTCTACGTTCAGAGTTGGATAATGGTGCGTTACTTTTATCTATTGCATAAAATTGTATTTGTCATATGTTTTACTTATACTTATTCTAATAATTAAATGTTAATGTATCGGGTGGCGCAATAGAACGTGCATATTTAAAATATTGATTAAAAAATAAATACAAAAGGTATAGTTAAAATAAAACTGAGGTATTATTAAGAAATAACGAAAGTTTATTTTTTAAAAATAACATCGTCTAAATGATGACCTACGACGACACTCCTTTAATCGCAAACGGAAGTTATTGAAAACTTTCTTCAGTAATGCTGGTGTAATTGCTGCCATTTCACCACGGATATTCTCCTTGAGCTGATCGATGTTTTTCGGATTATTGCTGTAGACTTTGTTCTTGAGGTATCCCCACAAAAAAAAGTCAGGAGGCGTCACGTCTGGACTACGTGGGGGCCATGGGATATCACCTCTTTCCGAAATCAGTCTGCCAGGGAACATCTGTTTCACAACCGCCATGGAGTCATTTGATGTGTGACAGGTAGCTCCGTCTTGTTGAAACCAAGTCCTAGAATTCACTATTCTTGAATTTTCAAGCTCTGGAGCCAAAAAACCTTCCAACATCGCAACATAGCGTTCGGTATTAACAGTGACGTTTTGCCCCCGCGCATTTTCAAAGAAAAACGGTCCAATTATTCCTCTACCAGAGATTGCTGCCCATACTGTCACTTTAGGACTATGCAGTGATTTCTGGTGCTTGAGTTTGGGATTCTTACTGTTCCAGTAACGACAATTTTGACGGTTTACGAACCCATTGATATGGAAGTGGGCCTCATCTGAGAAAAGGATATTGTCAAAATTGGAAAATCGATTAAGCATTTCATTAGCAAATGCGAGCCTTGCTCCGAAGTCAGACTCTTTCAATTCTTGTGTTAACTGCAGCTTGTAAGGATGCAGTTTAAGATCCAAGTTTAAAATTCGTTGCAAACTTCGTCGCGATAAGTGTAAGACAGACGATCTCTTGCGAGTAGACATTTGTGGATCTCCTCGTACAGACTGCATAACTCTCTCAATATTGTCGTCGGTCCTAGACGTTCTTGGACGACCTTTTGCTTGTAGTTTAAACGTTGAACCAATCTCTTCAAAACGCTGTACCCATATTTTAATTAAATTAGCACTCGGAGCTTCACTAATTTGCCGTAGTCCATATTCAGAACAATATAAACGCCTAGTAACGATGTATGAACGAGAGTTCTCCTAAAATGCGCGCACGCAAAATGCGCGACGCTTCCCGTCGAAGTGACTCATAGTGACTAAAACTCCATGAGCCCGCCTACCCAACGATGCAGCCTCCCCCCGCCCGCGCACTTTCTACCCCGCGAAAAAAGATGATGCAATATGCACGTTCTATTGCGCCACCCTGTACTTTATTTTACAGTAAAAAAGCCTTGGTGGTTTAGTGATCAGTATACGCGCTCCAAACTCAAAGGGTGCGAGTTCGAATCCTGGCCAGCATCGACCACTTAGGCAGATGTCTGACCTAATATGTATATTGTTATCTATAATTACCACGTGCTAACGGTGAAGGAATACATCCTAATGAAAATTGCACATCGAGACAAACAATATGTCAAACCCGCTAATCCTCCTTGGACAAGCGTGGTAGTTATAGATACTGGTATAGTGGGAGTCCCGAGCCCAGCAGTGGGAGGTTTATGGGCTGATATTATTATTATTATCTACTACCTTCTGCCCGCGACTTCATCTGCGTGGAATAGTTTAAAAATAGTAAGTTAAAAAAAACCCCGATTTTGTAACATTCTTCATTGGTGCTCCGCTCCTATTAGTCTTGGCGTGATGATATATAGCCTATAGCCTTCCTCGATAAATGGGCTATCTAAAACTGAAAGAATTTTTTTAATGAGACTAGTACTTCCTGAGATTAGCGCGTTCAAACAAACTCTTCAGCTTTTTATATTAGTATAAGATTTGTAACGAACACAATGTTCAATCGTGCAAAAGAGAATAAATACAAGATTTTTGAGGTTTGAGAAGTTAGCCGTTGAGCTCTAAAGATAATTCAAATGTAGGGCACGTATACGTCACTGTTGGTAGTCCCGGACAACTGCTCCGGCCGATCCCGAGTGAAGTTCGTGCGCACTCGCTTGCTCTCTAGGCAATCAATTTTTCTAATATTTATCAATAATAAAACACACATAGTTAACACAAATATTTGACATTTTATCTTTTATAAGTATATGTTTACTAGCTGACCTGGCGAACTTCGTACCGCCATATTATCTGAATTCCTAAAAGATTTTGATGACACAAAAAAAATACAAAAACCTGGCCAGGTGATTAGGAGGATTCTAGAACCCGATCTCAGCGCCACCTACCGGTTCCAATTGTGAATCTAAGCCATCCGGGAACCCACTCAAACACACAAAAACAAAATCGGTAAAGTCGTTCTCAAGTTATGTGCATACATACATTTCTATGATTAATTTTTATTGTTATTGTTTATATTATTTAACAATATAGTTAATATATTTTATTTTACAGGCAACACCGAGCGAGCCGTTCATCCAACGAAATCTACCGTTAACACTATTATTTACTTAATAACAAAGGCCACCACATTTTATAATTTCAAAACTATTATGTGAAACGTCTGCGCATTTACCTACAAACAAAAAAAAACAGGCAAGAGTAGGTATGACAGCTACGAACTACGTAGAGTTCCGCGGAGGTAACAAACTTCCATTATTTTTCTAATTTGGTTAGGGAACTTTGAAAACTACTCAACCAATTTCTGTTGAAAGTATTTTTACCTACAAAGTAACTGAATTTTTCAAAAAAATTTAGTCCATACCTTAAAAGTTGGAGTCTCTCCACTTTTTAAAACTTAGGTCTTAATATTGACTTTATTGATGTATTCACTTAAACAAAAGAGCAATTTAAACCAATCATTATGATTTTCAAAATCTGACACTAGATTTGTCATATATGTGTACCTAATTGAAGTGGCTTAACCCAGTACCCGGGCCTGAGTAGTTTGTCTATATTAGAAATATACCTACCGTGCATTCTTGTTACTCAGTACCTGCAGTAATAACATAACAGCGCTGTTGTTGACATACAGCCAGACATCTGTTAGCTCTTGCTGTAAGTGTAACACGACCGTTTCAATTCAATCGCTTTGAGGGCAATGATTAATTTTGAAAAAATATTTATCGCATTTCAATATTATTAATAATTTACTTAAACGGATAAAAAATGCTTATTACGTATATAGATAAATTACGTAGGTAGGTAATTTAAATACGTTTTACAAATAATACCTACGAGTCCCAAAGCAATGTCCACTGAAAACGTTCCCAAAACGCTGGATGCATTTCCATGCTAGATGGTTTATAGCGTTGTCATCCAGCGTGAATATGTACCCAGCGTTTTGAGTTCCCTACGTTCCCTAAACACTGATAAAAAGGTATATTATAGTAAACTTGTATTTTTAAGTCGTACCTATGTATCATTTATATTTAATTTATGTATTAAGTATAACTATCTACTTATTATAATAACTTAGGTAGATAGATATATTTAATTTTGTTAAGATAAATAAGTATATTATAGTAATAAGTAACATTATTTTTATTTGCCATGTTATGCAGACATTATGAAACTGACACCAGATAACGTTATTTGCCTATTTGTAATTAAAGCACGTAATTTAAATAATTTGGACTGTTATAAACAGAAATTAATACACTCGCAGTCAAATAAAATCATCTAACCTATCAGATAAGTAGGTAATAGCTAGCTAGATATTGTCACAATTATTACGAACCTTAAGTAGTTAGCATGAGCTTTCGGTCGAGGTTGTTCTAAGAATTCCAATGAAAGGTTTTTCGCAAAAGGTGTCGTATTATTCCCGTGAGTTGTAAATGACCAGAAATAAATAATAAGCATTTATACAATGTGTCTTACTTAATATCTAAACAAATAAGGTAAAAAACCTATCTAAATATTAGACTAACAGTTTTATTTTTAAATTGAAATAAGTAATTGCTACCAGTTTTATCTGCCCACAGCTTATTATGTTGGTTGGGAAGCATGTCTAGTATTTTTTAATAACCACGGCATCCGGCCGTGGCTAATTACTAATCGCTGTTAAAATTGCAATAAATATTTAGATATCGATAATTTCTATCCGTAGATAGTTAAGTTTCTTGTGTCTTCGTCTCATTTCTCGTTAGACGATACATATGCAAGTTTGTGAGATTTCCACTTGGTAATGCAAATGATGGTAGGTAGCTGCTTTTGCTGTCGTCATACTATTCCCGTATTGTATAGTATTGAACATATGGCCTATGTCAAAGTCGGACTTGTACACGAGAGCTGATGAGGGAAACGAGTTTTAATAATAATAATATATCTATCCGTGCAGGAACGGAGAAAGAATACAATTTCCTGCGGCCGGGCGGCCTGTCGTAGGAGGCGACAAAACAATCCACATCCAGGTGGTAGGGCATTTTCCCGACTGGATGGCTACCACCCCTGGTCTAGAGTATGTCGCCATAACAGCCTTGGATTGTGTTCCGGCATTAGTGACCAGGTTCCAGTCTCCCTTAAGAGAGCAGCAGCGCATTTGTAGCACCTTTGGTGTTGCAAATGTTCATAGGCGATGGTAACCGCTTTCTATCAAGTGGGCCGTCTGCCTGTCTGCTGAACTCCTGCTTTAAAAAAAAATATTTTTATTAATATTTTGAGTTTACTTTTTTAATAAAAGGATATATTGTTAATAAAAAAAAGGATATATCATCTACCCGTCACGGTGAATCTCACCGATCTGCCTTGAGCCTTGGGCAACAGGGCAGATCGGTGAGATTCAGACATAGGTTATCTGGATGTACCACCTTTTACCTGATGCCTGTTTACTTGAAGATAATTCTAAAACTTCAATATTCATGAGTAGTTAACACTGGCCATGTTTGAAATATATGAACAAATAAGACCATAACACCAACTGTCAAGCGATGTAATTGTACCAGTTGTACTATACGAAACATGTGTTCGAAGTCTGACTAATACATCCATTGAACGCGGGCGTATACGAGCCAAGACTGTACTATGTTAACGTGTACAATTGTACACAATATATGTGCCAATATGTACACACAATAGCTCGCAACACTCGGCAACTGTGTCAATTGGGGAGCAATTGTCGCCGCTGCGTCGTCTTCGGGCGTCATTTGCGACGCACGACGATTTTATTGTGTTCACACATGTAATCTTGCCAACGCATCTATCTACACTTTAACCTTGTTTTTTCTAGCTTTCGATCATTTCATTTTTGAAAGAATAGACGCTTTTGTTTCATCACCAATTTGCAATGGACATAGGTAGTAAGCTATTCTTCATATTCCATATGCGCTGCGAAGATGTGGAACGCCATACCAAAATCGATCCAAATACAGGACGTTATATTTTTTTTAACTGCTGGAGTACAAGTGACTGATCTACTGGGTGAAAAGTGGTTAACGTTGCATGTGGACATTTGCAATACCAGAGGTGCTGCCAATAAAGTATGTTCTATTATATTCTATTCTGAATAGAACGCACAATACTGACACTAAAGAGTAGACGCAAATACCTAGAAGCTGTTACATTGTACCATATCGTAAATAATGTTTTTGACTGTATAGAGCTAAGTAAACTAACTAAACTCCGTATTCAAGAAGTTATTTATTATTAATTTATTCATGACCATAGAATCAAAGTCTTTCAGTCGGACACATGTTAATTAAATAGGTCTTCATATAGTAGCGCAGTTGTATTGCAGGCTAAAACCGACGCCATTCAATGGAGTTCTTGTGAAAACTCGAAAGATCACATCTGACTATACAGTTCACATTTCTCACAAAAACACATAATTTCTACTCAAAAACTATCAATATCCTGCAACTATTGTTCATTTTAGAGTAATTATACACATCTTTAGAAAATAAAACTGCACAGCACAACGTCTCCTTTCAGTTCCCGCCAAAAACTCCGTATTCAAGAAGACTTTATTGGTGTTGCCACACATATATTCCAAATTTCATGACCTGTTTGTGTTACCAGGTTAACAAAACCAATTTGCGCAACCTCTAGTGTTGCCATACTTACATATTGGTATTATGCCATCACACCTTGTCGTAGACAATTTTATTTAAGTTATAATTTTGTATTTAATTTTAATAATGTAGCTGTTTGTTGTTCCAATAAAATAAGATAAAATAGAACTCTGTTAAAGAATTTTCGATACTTTTATAGAACTATATAATAGACACATATATAATCATTCTACATAATAAATATGTATTGTATACTATTCCAATATGTTATAGGTATTACTTAAAAATACAAACACTCGCTTAATATACTGGCGATAAAATGATTTGCGGTCAATTCAGTTTAAAAGATCAAAGGTGTTGGTTAGTTAAATAGAATTTTAATTAGGCAATTAAGAAAATTAATGTTGTCTCTGTTTCTGTTTTAAAACTTTTTGTAATTAAGACTGAATAATTATTAACATGAATTGCGGAGTTCGAATTTTTGAGATTTCAAAGACTGTGTAATATGTGTGAAATGTATGTACCTACTTATAAGGGAGATCAAAAAAGAGATGAATGGATTTTATCACGGATGTAATGCGGTTTTGTCCTGTGACAGCGGATATAATAATATGCCAGAATAGAGGAGTATGGAAGGACGAACAAAAATATTAATTTTGATGCTCTCGGTTTACCTTGACAGACATCCTCTTATATATAAAAATGAATGTTTGTCTGTATGTCCTTTATAGAATCGTAAACTATACATTTGATCATGTGATGATCTTAAGCAAAGTTGTTGTGCTTGTAGCCAGATAAGGTTTCTGAGTTGGTTCACAATTGGACCCGGTAGGTGGCGTTGCTGTCGGAATATCGATTGAAGCTTTTCCGGGAAGGACGACGTCTACCGGGACAGCCGGTATTGTATATACCCAAGCTAGTCGGCATATCGAGACTTGACGCTTGTATTGTGGGTAATAAACAACATACCACTTTAGGGTTGATCTCAGACATCCAGCCCGTAGTAAATAACGGAAAGTTCGTTCACGAAGTTTACCATGACAGGAATTCAACTCGAAACGACTGATTTAGCGAGATAGACCAACATAGGCTTGGCCTTTCCAACCACAGAGGCCGTCACTTACATATTTTTCACTTAAATATAGAAACAAAGTGACAATTATTTTATGATGTAATTATATTAGAAAGATTCAATTATACTCTTAAGTACATTATTAAAATTGAATTACAAACTATCTTAAAAACTACACTTCGGTACTAATTAAAAGTTAAACTAATAATGGTATTTAATAATAATATAAGTATTACAGTTATATCTTGTATATCGGACATTGATTGTTTCTTGTGCTTATACATATAATGAAATATATAAGCACAAGAATACTTCTTTGAGACAAACTTTAAGTGAACCTAAAGGTTGTCTCTAATAAAGCACAAAATGTAGATACCTACTTGAATACTCGTACCTATTTATCTCTAAGTACTCAGGGCCGGATTTAAATTTGTGCCGCCCTGGGGCACTGAAGAAAATGCCGCCCTATGGCTTAAATTTTATTTTTATAGTTTTGATATCTTATTTTTAAAGAATTAGAATAACTCATTGATTGCAGGAAATTTATTGTATATTATATATAATACATAATAAATAAATATATATTATTAATATATATTATATATATATATATATATTAATATATTATATACTAGAGTTTACCCCGCGGCTCTGCCGCGGGTCTAACTCTAGTGCGTACCTCTTGTTTAAACAGCCGGCGTTAAAACAGGTTAAATTGTTGTATATTTTTATATTGGTGCTAATTGCCCTCATAGGATTTACTTTTTTTATTTATTTATATCGCAAACTATCCCATCTGCCGGGATGAAAAGTATCTATGTTGATTTTCGGTATTCAGACAGACAGATCGAGTTACTATCGCACTTTTTTCTATAGGTTATGATTTTTTAACCGACTTTGAAAAAAGGAGTCGGGGCGAATTGAGAACCTCTTTTTCTTTTTCTTGCTTTTTATGTATGTTCGCCGATTACTCCGTGATTTATGATCCGATTTACATGATTCTTTGTTGGTCGACGCGGAATAGCTTCCAATTGGTCCCCTAAAAAATTTACATAGTTTGGCCCAGTACTTTTCATTTTATGAACATTTTTTATGAAAAAAATTTCCTTTTCGTTCCATATGTACACCGATTACTCTGAGATTTATGATTAGATTTACGTGATTCTTTTTTTGTTCGACGTGCAATAGCTGCCATGTGGTCCCCTAAAAATTTGACATAGTTTGGCCTAGTAGTTTTCATTTTACGAACATTTTTTTGTTCTCGTTTCTTGGGACCTATATTTTTTAAGAAGCGCGGCACCATTCGTAAGTCCACCCATGCATAGCTAGACACTAAAAAGTAACAAATAAAAACTTCGTTTAAAAAAACCGACTTCAAAAACTAAAAAACTAAAATGTATAAAATAACTTATTTGTAAAGCTCTTATTATTAATGCATATTATCTAAAACATCTTGAAGTCGGTGCAAAGTAAAACATAATAAAAATTACTATATTTTGCAAATTACTAAGCACATCTTAAAGTCGTAAGATGTTTTAGATAATATATATTAATAATAAGAGCTTTAGAAATAAGTTATTTTGTACATTTTAGTTTTTTAGTTTTTGTTATATCTATAAACTTGAGAAACGATTAGTCTCTCACTCAAACTTTCATCTATTTTAGTTTTATTTTTGCGATCAAAAGTATGACCAAAATGGTCAAAATGACTGAATTGGCCAAAATGGCCGACATGGCCAAAATAACCAGAAAGGCTAAAATGGCAAAAAGGACCCAAAAGGCCAAAATTACTGAAATAGCAAAATGACCAAAAAGACCACAGTGACCGACATGGCCAAAATGACGGAATAGGCAAAAACGACCAAAAAGTCCAAAATAGTCAAAAAGGCCCAAATGACCAAAAGGGCCAAAATGACCGACATGGCCAAAATTACCGAAATAGTAAAAATGACCAAAAAGGCCAAAATGATCAAAATGGTCAAAATGACCAAAAAGGCCGAATTGACCGACATGGCCAAAATGACCAAAGAGGCCACAGTGACCGACATGGTCAAAATGACCAAAAAGGCCAAAATAACCAACATGACCAAAATGACCGAAAAGGCCAAAGTGACCGACATGGCCAAAATGAGTAAAAAGGCTAAAATAGCCAAAATGACCAAAAAGGTAAAATTACCGTAAAGGCCAAAATGAAAAGTATCCCTTGTCCACCCTCGGTATTTAATTTACATACGTACCGAATTTCAGCCAAATCGGCCCATTAGTCCTTCCGTAAAAGCATAACAAACAGAAAGAAAAATATATTTTTATCCCGGAAACGATCTCGTTTTTCGGGATAAAAAGTATCCTATGTTCATTCTCGGCATCGAAAATATATACATATTGAGTTTCAGCCAAATCGGTCCAGTAGTTTTTACGTGAAAACGGAATAGACAGACAGACAGAGTTACTTTCGCATTTATAATATAATAGGGATTATTGGATAATTATCCAATTTTAGAAAAATTCATTAATCAATGAAAGTTTCTGTTATCAAAAAGACATACATAATTTGAAAATATTTTTAATTCTTCAAAAAAACTACATAAATTTATCAATTCCAGAAAATAAAAATATCAACTTTAATTTTTCAAACCTTTATGGAAATAAATAAATTAATCTATTTGAATAGTTTTTACTTAAATTTCCTATATTATAATATACAAAATTTTAATTTGATACATAATACTTAAATTATATTTCTTGAAGATAAAATGTTTATTTAAAAGAATTAGTTAATTATATATTGTATAGAAAATGTTTTCTCACTTTCCAAATTTTGCCGCCCGAGAAAATTTGCCGCCCTGGGCACTAGCCCCGACTGTCCCTAGTGTAAATCCACCACTGTAAGTACTTGATGTATCTGAAAAGTCAAGTGTAAGTATTCTATTATATTTTAACATTACATATTATAAGATACATACATCTATAGGGGAATTTACCTACAGAAAGGATTATTGCCAACTAATACTTAAGAACAATGGATTTATGAATAGGTAAGGAGGATTAAAAGTAAGTGCCCAAATGTCTAATGATGATATATTAGGTTACCAAAAATATCAGGTAAATAATGTAAAAGATAACAAAAATCGATCAAGTGAGTGTGAGTCCACGCATGATGATAGGTTCCAATAGATGTGGCGAACGTCTAATTAGCTATGCAATTTCAAAACCTATATATACTACCCGTGCGCAGAAAAGGTTTGCCGATAGCCTCATGATGTTACACGTCGATGGTCAGTAGGGTTGACAAAAAAAGGTTACATAAATAGTTGTTACAATAAATTTATTATTGTATATACTTAACATAACTATATATAATAATAATAATAATACATTACAATAATAGTGAGTAGTCATCGGCAAACCTTCTGCGCACAGCTTATAATAATCAATATACTTTTTGAAGTGAAACTTTTTTAGCCACAGTAGTGAATTGTTTCGATGGGAACGAAAAAGCGTGACGCCGTGAATTTAATAATTTAAACACTATTTACATACATATAGAGTTGCAAATGTTTTAAAGTTCATAAATCAAATTGAAGCTAGAGCATTTGTTTCCTATTTTAGTTATCATAAAAATCTTGTGGCAGTTGTTCAAAGTGAATACATGGAATGTGAATAAATGTGTTATATCTTAAATATGTAATATTGTGCATTAAAACATAAAATAATTTTTGACCTTGGTAAATATAATATATATACCCTATGCCTGAATCTCATTCTCTTGTAGGCTACTTTTCTGAAGTTTCACTGCTGTCGTGTGAGAAGTGCACACACGTACTTTTTCTAAATGAATGTCCCTCCATTCAGTGTCTTGATGGACATTTACCAATGTATCCTGTTTGTGAAAACATGTAAAAACTATATCAAAACATGATGCTATCATGCATACATTTTTTATCCATCCCAATAAGCTAATAAAGTAGCTTTGAAATGGCACATCGTTAATGTTTGTGCTTTTACTAAAATTTCTTTGAAACTACCTAACCATATAGCTTCAGCTTATACCACCCTAAATTTGCTCAGTTTGTGCCTAATAGTTTAAAGTTAGAGAAGGGGAACAATACGATTTTGAAAGAGAATATCTCGCCACCTATTGACAAAAATAAAAAAGTCACTCAGAAACATTAAAATAATGATTTTTCAAGATTTGTCTATGGATATCCTACACGCTTAACTTCAGTAAATTTTTCATCAGTTAAGGTACCTACACCCCTAATCTTTTTAGTGATAGTCTCTATACCTACCAGACGTAGTTGCATAATATGTATAGTAGTAGTTTACAATAGGTGCTTTCTAACAGACCCAGTAGTCTTTGAGAAAAATGGCTGTAATATATAGGTTATTTTTATTGTATAAGTTCAGCATACAGGCAGACGGCCCACCTGACGGAAATGGGTTAACATCGCCTATGGACATTCGTAACCTCAAATAATGTGCTACTGCTCTCTAAAAGGAGACTGGAACCTGGCCTCTAATGCCGGAACATAACATTATGTAGACAGACTAAGAAATAGAAATGAAGAAATAATAAGGGTTTCTTTTATGCCATTTGGCTAAAGATCCCTAGAATATTAAATACTTAAACCAGGCCATGATTATTATTTTTATGGAAATTTTTAAGGATTATTTATAGAGTTAGTCAACGATTATTTTAAGAACTGATAAGGACTAATCCTCTCTGACGATGTTTTTAACCAACTTCAAAAAAAGGAGGAGGTTCTTAATTCGTCGGGATCTTTTTTTTTTGCTTTTTTTTATGTATGTTCGCCGATTACTCCGTGATTTATGATCCGATTTACGTGATTTTTTTTGTTCGACGCGGAATAGCTGCCATGTGGTCCCCTAAAAATTTGACATAGTTTGGCCCAGTAGTTTTCACTTTACGAACATTTTTTTTGTTCCCGGTTCTTGGGACCTATATTTTTTAAGAAGCGCGGCACCATTCGTAGGTCCACCCATACATAGCTAGACACTAAAAACTAACAAATAAAAAATAAAAACTTCGTTTAAAAAACCGAGTTCAAAAACTAAAAAACTAAAATGTATAAAATAACTTATTTCTAAAGCTATTATTATTAATATATATTATCTAAAACATCTTGAAGTCGGTGCAAAGTAAAACATAAAAATTACTATATTTTGAAAATTACTAAGCACCGACTTTAAGATGTTTTAGATAATATATATTAATAATAATAGCTTTAGAAATAAGTTATTTTATACATTTTAGTTTTTGTGTTATATATTTAATTTGAAAGCAAGAATGCTTTAAACGGTTCACCCTATCATGATGTTGGGGGTTGTCTTTACCTTAATTTTTAAATACTCTTTTTCACGATGTGTTACATGCGCGCGCGTCTTCACAAAAAAATGGCCGAGAATAGTGATGTGTCGATTAATATCGATGAGATGGTTAGTGATGTGCTTTAACATGCCCCCCGGCGTTGAAGGTCTTGATCTTCAACAGTTTCTTCGTCTAATGGAAGTGGACAAATCCTATTAAAAGCTCGTGTAATGATGCCTTTTTTGGTTTGTATATCAGCTACTCTGGTTACTCCATCGACACCTGGATGAACTTCAACAATGCGTCCAAGATTCCATTTCATGGGGGGTGTTGTTTCTTCTTTTATGATGACTAGAGTGCCCTTTTTTAAGCTGCCCTTTGAGTATTTCCATTTAGTCTTCTGTTGTAACTCGGACACATATTCTTTATGCCAACGTGTCCAAAAATGTTGGCGAAGACTTTCAACACGTTCCCAGCGCTGTAGCCTAGTTGGATTAATGTTATCCAACTTTGGAACTGGCAGAGCAGTTAGAGGACGTCCGACCAGAAAATGTCCTGGCGTTAATGGATTTAGATCATTAGGATCTGAACTTAAAGGGGACAATGGGCGCGAATTAAGTATTGCTTCTATCTGGACTAATATTGTATAAAGCTCCTCAAAAGTTAAATGGGAGTTTCCTAAGACTCTGTTTAAATGAAATTTAAAAGACTTAACCCCGGCTTCCCAAAGCCCACCACAGTGCGCTGCATAAGCTGGAATGAACTTAAAATTGATGTTTTCATTAGCTGTTATATCGGAAATGGATATATGGTGTTGTTTTAGAAATGCACTAATTTCATTTTTAGCACCGACAAATTGTGTGCCGTTGTCAGATACAATTAATTGTGGCTTTCCCCGTCTTGCAATGAATCTACGCAATGCAGCAATGTAAGCTTCCTTTGTCAAACTAGTGACCAAATCAAGATGAAGACATTTGGTTGTGAAACATACAAAGACTACAACGTAAACTTTTATTAATTTGCATCCACGTCCTTTGCGATCAGCAGCAAGCAGTGGACCCCCATAGTCCACTCCAGCCGTTTGAAATGGATAGCCTGGCTCCAGGCGTTGCTTTGGTAGTTGTCCCATGATGGGATTTACCTGTTGAGCCTTAAGTCTAAAACACTTATGGCATTTGTGTGTGACAATCCTAGCTAAGTTGCGACCTCCAATGGGCCAAAATTGATCTCTTATGGATGCTAGCAACAATTGTGGCCCTGCATGCATGAGTCGAAGGTGCTCATCCGTAAATATAAGTTTTGTTAAGCTATGTTTACAAGATAGCAAAATAGGGTGTTTTTTATCGTAAGTGTATTGTGAATTTTCTAATCTGCCACCTACACGAATTAAACCTGTGTCATCAATGAATGGAGATAAGCTTAAAAGTTTATTTTTATTGGATAATGATTTTTTACGTTGTAATGTATAATATTCATCGAATGATTGTTTTTGTGACCATTGTAATAGTAAATTGAATGAATTGTTTATTTCCTCTGTGGTGAGGGGTCCAAATAACTTTAGTTTTCCTTTTTTGATATTATTAGTAAACCGTAATACGTAAGCTAACGATCTTTTTAATTTTAATAAATTAGAAATTCTCTCGAAATTAATTAAGCATTCTTCTGGTTTAACAATGGTGGATGTGGTTGTAATTATTTCTGGAATTTCTTGATTCATATTGGAAAAATTATTAATAGGCCATTTGTTTTCTTCATCCAATAAAAAAATTGGTCCGTTCCACCACAGGGATAATGTATGTAATTCTGACATGTTTACTCCTCGAGTCAACAAGTCAGCTGGATTAAGATTTGTGGGTACGTGACGCCACTCGTAATTGATTGTAAGTTCTTGGATTTCCGCTACGCGATTTTTTACAAATTGTTTGAGTTTACTAGGTTGCGTTTGAAGCCAACCCAAAACGATTGACGAATCGGTCCATAGAATGCATTTACTTACAGGTCTGCGAAATGACTTGAGAACTTTTTCAGTTAGACGTGCAGCTACAAGAGCGCCACATAACTCCAAGCGTGGAATTGTAGTGGGCTTTAATGGAGCTACCCTACTTTTTGCACACAATAAGTTTACATGAATTTGCCTTCTGGCTACTGATCTTATGTATAGACATGCACCGTATGCGTCTTGGGATGAATCACAAAATGTGTGAATTTCTATCACACATTCAGGATTGTTCATAACAATGCAACGCGGAATTTTAATATTTGAAATATGTTTTAATTCTAAAAGGAATTTTTGCCAAATTTGAATGATATTAGTGGGCACTATGTCGTCCCATGACAATTTTAATAACCAAAGTTTTTGCAATAGAATTTTAGCTTGAATGACACATACGCTTAATAATCCTAACGGATCAAATATTTGTCCTATGACGGACAAAATAGACCGTTTGGTTGGGTTCTCGTCAGTAACTGGTTTTATGGCAAAATACAATTTGTCACTAGTCGGTGACCACCCGAGACCTAAAGTATTTGATAAACCTTGGTCACCGAGATTCAATGTTTGTGTTGTATTGGATTCAGAAAGTTCTATGTTGGATCTTATTTTTCGCAAATTAAAACAACCGCTTGCTAATATTTTACAAATCCCTTCTTTTATTTGAATTAATTGATTTTTTGTTATAGCTCCGGTCACTAAATCATCGACGTAAAAGTCTTCATCAACTATTTGTGATAAGAGTTTGTCTTTGCATTCTATGGCCAATTGCCTTAAACAACGTACGGCTAAAAATGGTGCAGACGCTGTACCGTATGTTACAGTGTTTAATTTGTATGTTTTCAATTCTTGGTTAGGATCACTACGCCATAGTATTTGTTGTAAATGTCTTTGATTTTCATTTATAAGTACTTGTCGGTACATCTTTTCGATGTCTCCGGTTATAACGTATGGATAATGTCTAAATCTCAACAAAATGGATAATAAGTCGCTTTGTATGGTAGGACCGACCATCTGTATGTCATTGAATGACATGCCTGAACTCGTGGGTGCACTTGCGTTAAATACCACACGTAGTTTAGTGGTGCTACTATTTTCTCGCAATACACTGTGGTGTGGGAGAAAATATGAATTTTGTCGATATGTATTGGTTTGTGACATATGTCCTAACTGTATATATTCATTCATAAATTCTGTATACATTTGTTTTAATAAAGTTTGCTTTTGTAATTTACGTTCAAGCGAAAGAAAACATCGTTTAGCGCGTTCATGCGAGTCACCTAAGCAAGATTCTGATTTCTTGAGAGGAACCGCTACAGAAAATCGCCCGTCCGGCATTCGCTTATAATTGTGAACAAAGTTTTCTTCACATAAACGTTCTTCCACAGAATACACATGTTTCGAATTTTCCGATACCTCTTCAAGGCTCCAGAATTTAGCCAACTGTTCCTGTATTGTATTATTTGTCATTAACGTACATGTGAATGAATTTAATGGATTTGAATGTTTTGTATTAAGCCCACTGGTAGGCCCAGAAACGATATATCCGAGTCTGGTTTTTTGTAAAATTGGACAGTTTGTACCTAAACGTATTTGTTCTGGTTCAAGCAAATCCCAGAAAAGGTCTGCGCCGAGTAGAATGTCTATGCTCGACGGACAAAAGTGTTCTGGATCCGCCAACATTATGTGTGTAGGTATTTTTAATTTAGGTACATGTATTTGGTTACTACAAAGTGTCGCTATGTGTGGCAGCACTAAGAATGACATTTTGTTTTTGTATGAGGTAGTTCGCGATTCAATAAATGTGTTGCAACGCATTTTAATTGCTGATGTAGAATTATTTATTCCAACTACGGATGACTGTATTTGTGTATAGTTTAATTGTAATTTACGAAATAAGGAATCCGTCATAAAGGAGGCTTGACTTCCTGAGTCAAGAAGTGCCCTAACTTCATGGCGGTGGTTGTCCTTATCGTATATGTATATCACTGCAGTCGATAGAAGTACACGCCCTGTCGGTTCGACTGAGAGCGATGTCGCACCTATGACTGGTGTTTCATTTGATTGCGATGTGTCTGTATGCAACATTGTATTATGTCTGCGTGAACATTTTGTGCACGGACCGAGTCTGCAATAAGGCGCCTGATGACCAGGGCGTAAGCAGTTTTCACATAATTTGAAATTCTTTACTACTTGCATTCTTTCAATGACTGATTGACTTAGAAATTGTTTACATTTGTATATCCGATGATTTCCTTTGCACAAGGGGCAAGGATATGTATGTGGCTGTGATCCTGGCTGAGGATGTTGTTTTGTATATGTATTTTGTATTGGATAAGTTTTAGTCACTGATGCTAAACCTTTATAGTGCTCGCCAGGCTTGTATCTTGAAGGTCTGGCGGTATTAGTGCCATGAGCATTGTTACTCATGGCTATGGACTCGAGTAGATCAGCCCTGTTTTTTAAAAATGAAGTGAAATTTTCCAATTTGATTGGATTTAAATTGCATTTATGTTCTTCCCATTCCCGTAATGTTCGAGGGTCTAATTTAGTGCTCATTATATAAATTATGAGGGTATCCCAAGAATGAGTGGGCTCACCTAAGCTATCTAAGGCTCTTAAGTTTTTATTAAAGGTGTCTATTAATTTACGTATAGATTCAAAGGATTCTTTTTTAATTGGTTCTAATGAAAACAGCTCTTGAATATGATTTTGAATAAGCAAACGTGTGTTGTCATATCTGCCGCACAATAAATCCCAGGCAATTTTATAATTTTTAGAAGAAAATTCTAAAGATCGTATTACTTGAGCAGCGCTCCCCTCCAAGGATGCTCTCAAATAATGGAATTTCTGAATGTCCGAAATGGAAGAAGAATCGTGAATTAATGAAAGGAATGTGTCGCGAAACTCCAACCAACCCTCATATTGACCGCTAAATTTTGGTATTTGAATTGTGGGTAGTTTAACACTGCACCTCGATGTATGCTTCAAAACCCCATGTCTGTGTGGATCTTCGCCAGTGCCATAATTTGAGCTGGCAGAAGAGTGGTTGTCGTTATTGTTATGCACGGACTTATTCATACTTAATATTTCTTGTGCAGTCGCAACGTTTGCATAAAAAAGGTTTTCAAAATCAGTACGCTCGGCTGCCTGTACCGCTATGTCCCTCTCATCCACTATAAGGCACTCAATTGAAGTTTGAATTTCCTCGAATTGAGAAAAAAGTGCATCTATTTTGTTTAAACGAACTTGAAGTTCTATAGTTTCGACTGATGTTAAATTATCCAACTTGTCTATATAATTAATAAAATTTGTCAAACGACCCTTAATTACACCACGTTTCTTAATTAATTCTTTAAGCTCAGTTGCCATTGTATTGGGTAATGGAAGAACAATCTTACAATCTGAATATAATGTATAATTTATGAATAATTTCAATTAATTGTTTCAATAAAATTAGCGGTATATAAATGTCAATGAATTAGGTACTTTAAATTTATAACTCTTAATTGTATTATTGTTCTTTGGTATCAATTTGTCTGTTGTTTATAATTATCATATAATTCAATTTATTATTTTATAAATGTTTCATCTTAAAACTTAAGTAAACCGCTTAAGTGATGATATAATTATTAAATGATAGAAAAAAATGTCATATGTATTGAATCCCTAATTAAAATGTGTCATTAATACTGTATACAATTCAGTTCTAAACCTAAGTAAATAAATTATAAATCAAATCTGATAATAATGTATTATATTTATTTCTAATGTATAAATGTGAATATGAACTTGTTTTAGCTTGTATATTCGTTAAACCGTTTCGTTACCCCACCTTAGAATTTATTAGATTTTTATGAAAATTGGTTCACTTGTCTCTCCGTAACGTAATAGCAATATTTAAAAACAAAATAATTGCAGCAGGAAACGTATTCGAAGCTTACGCAGGCGTAGCCGCCGGTTTACACTTGTGTATGATAATCGTAATATGTCGGTACCTATGTAATTAATATTAATTTCCTATCATGTCATAAAAAATACCTAATTCAATGTTTAATTTAATTAGATAATAATTGCACTAATGTATTTGTTTAAAATATATGTCTGTAATCAATTTTATAAAACATTGCAGCCGCGCAGCGCACGTTTTTTAATGAATGTAGGTAAGATTGAATATGACCGTCGCCGGTCGGCGTTTGCGTTAAATTGTATTATGACGAATAATACGTATTAATATGACAATGTATTAGCTGATCAATAAATATTTCGATGTATATGGACTGTAACGTATGTATTTTTAAAAATCTAAGAGATAAATTGGAACGGACTCACTCATTTGCTCATCTCGCCTTATTTCCAGTTTTTGGCTATGCACTTTGTAATTTGAATTTTCACTTGTCTTCTTTGTATTAGGGCTCGTTCTTTATTGTATCCGGCCGATGGATCAGCATGTTGGGGGTTGTCTTTACCTTAATTTTTAAATACTCTTTTTCACGATGTGTTACATGCGCGCGCGTCTTCACAAAAAAATGGCCGAGAATAGTGATGTGTCGATTAATATCGATGAGATGGTTAGTGATGTGCTTTAACCCTATCATGATATTTTTAGAATTTCCACAGTCAAAAATTGAACACTTGTTATTTCTACCTGCCTGTCTGTAGCAATCTTTCTTCGGTCATCACTACTTATATGAAAACGAAGGAAGATGACTCCTTTTATTTTTTTTTATAGGCGTAAAGCTATTATATATGCGAAGAAGTACTTTATTTAATTTCATTTTATTTAGTATCTGTTTTACAAACCGCTCTTACGTATGTAATGAGGAATGATATGATGATGTCTTGTGACAGAGTCCATATGTCAGAATAGAGAAATGTGGAAAAAACCAATTGTGCTGACCCCAAATATCTGGGAGAAGGTGAAAGAAAAGATATCTAAGATAAGAAAGGGATATCTATTAGTGTGTTATAATGACATAGCATAAAACACTTTTAGTTTTAATTATACATTGTATTCTATAATTATTATATGTATATTTCTTTTTATTGCAGGAGTTCAGCAGACAGGCCAACGGTCCACTTAATGGCAAGCGGTTACCATCGCCTATGGACATTTACAACACCGAAAGTGCTACAAATGCGCCGCTGCTCTATTAAGGGAACCTGGTCACTAATGCCGGAACACAACATAAGATTGATGGTAGCCAACTAGTTGATCAAATACCCTACCACCTGGCTGTAGGTTGTTTTGTCGCCTCTTACGACAGGCCGACCGGCCGCAGGAAATTGTATTCTTTCTCTATTCCTGCACAGCTAGAAATATGAAATAAAGTAACGATATTTTTTAAATTTCGGCCAAGTGCGTGTAGGACCGCATAATGCATATCAATGGTTTCTGAAGTTGTGCTGAACGTCCACACTTTTGTCATTTGACTACAATAGGTATCTACTTAAAACTCTCAACTGATACTGTTGAAACCATATTTTATTGATATCTAGTATTTTTTAAGCTATACTAATCTTAATAAAACTACGTTTTAACGGTTTAAAGCGCGGTAATCAAATAAATTACCTCGCTTTAAACCGTTAAAACGTAGTTTTGTTATGTATACAAGTCGCGAAAACTTAAGAAAATATTATATACTAATCTTGACTTGTTGAATCTTATCGAAAGGGAAATGACGTCAGATCGAATAAAATAATTAAGTTACATAAAGTGTGCAATTGGATTAATTAACGCCTAAAGATAAATTATTAAGCTTTTTTTAAAATATGTAGTTTATATGTTTCATATTTACCTCTTTCAGCTTCATATACCTTAGACATAGACATAGACAACACTTTATTGTTCACCAAAACAAAAATTACAAAAAATGCACAAGAAAACAATAGTTACTTGGTAAAACAAAAGGCGGCCTTATCGCTAAAAGCGATCTCTTCCAGGCAACCTGAGTACGTACGTACCTTCAGGTACGTAAAATTACATTTACTTGTCTTTGAAACATCTTTGTTTCTCTAATACTGAAAACTCTTATTTCTATCTTAACGGAGCAGAAAATTAACAGATCTCATAAAATTAGGTGGTGTATTCAGGTTCACGAGATAGAACAGAGAGATATAAAATACTGTTATGTCGAAAACATTCGTTATTCTAGTGAATACAAGTTAACAAGTAACTTGAGGGAAACTAGTTATTCCCTTATCAGGCCCACCTGATGGAAAGTGATCACTAACCACCTCAGGACCGGTTTATATATTTATAATGGTTTTCACGTAGGCAGATGGACGACCAATTTTAGGTACATACGTATATAGATTCCGTTTTTGCCTAAATGGATAAAGAAGCTTAAAATGAGAATTAACGTTAAGAAATATTTAGTTTAGCGAGGAAATACGCTGGAATTGCTTGGTATATCAAATAATAAAGTTTTGACTATTTTCACGACTTCACCTACGTGAACTTTTACTTCCGTATCTTTAGAAAGCTATTGTATTTTCCGAGATATGAGTACATCCTATTCTATGTTCATTATCAATGTCTACAAACTATGTCTACCAAACTTCATTACAATTTATTCATATTATAATTGGGAATGACACTAATGTTCCAATAAATTATCAAATATTCCCATATAAAAGAACAGGCGTTAAAATAACATATTATCATCTTACTTTTAAGATACCACGATAGAAACAATTTTTATTAGTTTTCAAATCAAATCAAATAATTTATTTACTTTAAAATACAATGAATGAAACGTAACAATTTGACATCTTTTACTTGTACCTACTTATGATGTCATAAGATAGTACGTTTCTACAAAATCTATGAGACAGCGACGTTCCGTAAGTTTATAAAAAATATCTCCGTTCATTTGACTGCCCAGTCCCCCCCCTATTGACTTGACTGTCAACGACCCTGTTATTAAAAGCCGTGAAGAGGAAACAAATTAACATAAGTAGATAATTTCATATTCCTTATAAATATATTACTTGGTAAAAGATAGATTCAGAGTTTGATTAAGTTTAAATTATCTACACGACTGTGTAAAAGATAAACATCATTTTTAATTTATTTGTTGATTTCTTTGATAAACAACCTTCACATTAAAGCAAGTAATTTAATTAGCACCGGGGTCGAACTCGCTGACGCTCGTCACACGAGCGCGCACTCCATCCACAAGACGGTGGGCAAACAGCGCGCGTGAACTCACGAATAATTCACACGCGAGCCCTACAAATAACGCTTTCCCCGCGCTCCCTATTTTTTAGGGTTGCCGCGCAAAAATATTTGCTGTATTTAAAACTAGCTCTGTCCGCCATCGCGGTCGCGCGGGACTTAGACTTTATTATTTATATCGCCTCAAACCTGCAATACATAGAAATAAAATAAGCACGAAAATTTTAAAATACTTTTTTGTTCTAATCTTTAAAATTTTATTGAAATCCGTTGAACCATTTCGGAATCCATCCGGCATAGTCATCATCATCCGAGTGTTAAATCGTAGTTGCATTCGGAGCGTTAGCTCCAAGGCCTGGGGTCTGCTTTTCTTCTCTTCTGCGGCGATCTTCAGCATTCTTTGTTTTGGCACTATTGGTAGATACGCTTGTAATGACTGTAATTACTATCCCACAATATGGGCCGTAGAACGTAGTCTATTTGCTGTTCTTCAACAACTAAAGCAAAATTAGATGATATAGCTATAAAGTTCAAGTCATATTTTTGTTATATCATACAAAGATAGTTAATATTATTATATTTAACTAATCTAAAAGTTATTCATCACGTCAAAGAACAATCCTTAAATAAAAATTATTATGTCTGTGGCATAAATCTGCCATTTAAAATACGGTTACATTGCTCTGGATATGAATAGATATTCGTGAAATTTTATTAATACCTAATATTATCTTCAGGAACCAATTACGTACAATTAGAGTAATTTATAGTATTATGTCCAACATTCTCTGTTTATTTCACCTTTTCACAATTATTTGGGGTCTTTTTCGTCCATACTCCTCTATTCTGACATACGTCCTCTGTCACACCACTAATCATCATATCATCCTTAACACAATCCATACATCTCTTTCTTAGTCTACCTTCACATTTATATCCATCAATATTGCAGTTTAAGATTCTTTTTGTCACGTGACTTTTATCCCTATATAATGAAAGCATTACATGCCCATACCACCTCAGTCTTCTTCCGCTCAATTTTTCAGTAACGGGTGCAACTTTCAAAGATCCCCTTATGTACTCATTTCTCACCGCATCCATTCTTGTAATACCACAAATTCATCGCAACATCCTCATCTCAGCTGAGTGGAGTCGTTTGTGTCGTATGATAGATTTATATGTCTGATGTTTTAGTTTCAGAGGCATTAGTTTATTACATGTCACACCGGTTACCTGTCTCCACTTTAACCAAGGTACATTTATTCTTCTTACATCCTTCTCTATTTCACAATTACTCTGCAGTAATAGAAAAGGTATCTGAATTCAAGGTTAAACGGTAGGGTAGTTGATTGTAGTATAAGGGGCAATCACTAGAGGTTCCGCCGAAATCGCAAAAAGGTGTTCTGTGTGGTTCTGTTGGTTTTCAACCCAACGTCCTCTAGAGCTTGCCGCCACCTGTCCAGTTTGTTTTGAAGTGCCACCCCGTCATCAACCAGAAGAATATCATCTGCAAAGAACATGCACCCGGGGGCTTCATCCTGTACCTCTGCGATCAACGCATCCATGACCAGCAGAAATAGCTAAGGACTTTAGGCAGATTCCTAGTGCAAACCTACTTTCACAGAGAACTTGTTCATGGTTCCTACTGCAGAGTGGACTTGTGTACCTACTAGCATTCTCATATATGCTTGCTATCAATCTTACGTACTTCTCTGGCACACCTTTCACTCTGAGAACCCAGTACAGATCTTCCCCAGGAACATAGTCGTATGCCTTCTCAAGATCTACGAAGATCATATGGAGAATTTTTGTGCCTGTCTATATTGGTCCATTAGCTGGCGTATTGAAAATATGGCATCAGTTGTGCCACGACCAGGCATAAACCCAAAATTATGTCCAACATTGAAGATTTTAAAATTACAATATTATAATTAACAATAATATTATCAGTTACATTCTTCTTTTTTTAATGAGTTGTACGATTTATTGAAATTAAATAACAAGGATTGAATAAATTGGATTGAATATTAATAATTGGTTTTCATTTTAAAATATTTTTACTGTTTTGATTTGTAATTAAAAATAATTAAATAAATTGGATTGAATATTAATAATTGGTTTTCATTTTAAAATATTTTTACTGTTTTGATTTGTAATTAAAAATAAAATATAGTTATACTGTATATATCAATCTTGGTGTAGGTATCGTATGCCAAGGAAATAAAATATTTTAATTAATGAAAATAAGTGTGGTTGTTTAGCAGCCCTAAGCGTAACCCTCACGTCGCCTGGGGCTACCCCGCTCGCTCTCCTGGCCGCAAACTGAGTTATTTATCGCCCCCGCTTACCCCCCTAACCCCGCGCGGGGACAGAAAATACCCGCACGTATTTTTACTGCCGGCTGAAGACCGCGCATTTGGGTTTGCCATGTTCCCGGTATCTGCGACATTTCCCGGGTTTTTTTTTAATTTTTTAATTGCAGGAGTTTGATATTGCCTACTTATTCTTCATTTAAAGAGATTCCTTTTAAAAGATTGATAGTTACCTAGGTACATATATATTACTCCGTGTTCGTAAGTTTGTTATTAACTACAACCGAATCAGGAGTAGGTACGGTATGAACAGTACCGACCTATGTGTTATTTATATTATGTTAGTTTTAAAAACAGGTTATTTGAAAATTATAAAATAATAAAATAACAGAAATATAGATAGATATATCATAATGCCATTACCTATAGTTATACCAATAATGGCTTTTGAATAATTTAAATAAATGTTTTTAATACTTTATGAAGTTTTTATTCATAATAATAATAGGTGATTTCGAACGAAGTAATTTATATATATATATATATATATATATATATATCTACTTATATAATTTATAAATAAGTGCTAAGGCCACGTATTGTTTTTTTCAAAAAAGTATTCTAAAATATGCATCCATAGATCGCTGGTTCACATCAAAATGATGTAGGGTGAGTTCCTAACATGAAATAAAATGAAATGAAAGGATTAAACTTATTGTTTTTTTGAGTTCAAAGACATGAATGGCATGCACGCGTGAACGGATTTGCGCCTGCGGAAATGTATGGTGTACGATTACATTGTACGTCGATTATATTTACTTTTGTTTTACTTTAGGGAATAATATTAGGTAATATTTATGTTTTCGATATTTTAATATACAGCTGGCAACCCGTTCTCTCCAAACCCTGGCGACATCTCTCGTGGGGTAGGCACATTGTAAACCCTCGACGATCCACTTAACTTGATAAACTATGCCTATTACCGAATACGGTTGATTTCCATCTGCCTTTATAACAATTTATTTTATACGTTTATTTTTGGTTAAGTCTTATTCATATCTACGATAATTTTATGGTATCCTTTTCTTTGTTCAGTTATTTGTTTATTTGTTCCCTCTTCATTGGTTTTATACGTGAATCTATTTGTTCATTAGAGAACGGCTGGTATTCAATAATATTATGAAAGTACTATGGCGCGCGCCAACTCAATAGACAAAGTCAGATCAACTGAGACACTTTATATCATCTTACGAAACGCCGAAGACTACTATACTTCGTTCATGATAACTTGACTCGCAGGGTTACCAACGATCAAAAACATTAACACTTAAACTTGAATCAAAAAGATCTCAAATCGCGATAGTTACTAGAACATTCCAACAAAAATAAAAAATTATTAACGTTTTGTAATAATGTCTATTTATAACTTACTTTATAACATGATATTAAGTGATGTTAATTTTTAGAATTTGGTAACCCTGTGCGTCAAGTTATCGTGAACGGGGTATAGATTCTAATACGAATATTACAATAGCAAGGTAAAATGTCATAACTTAAATAAGTCAATAAATGGCTTATTAATTATTGTCTAAATAGTTGTTAAAATTAATGTTATCATGATACATTAATAGTCAGATAATACTATATACTTAGTATGGTGGCCGTTCTAATTAAGGTATATGAAAATAATTTTAGAATATGTTGTAAAAATTGGAAGCTTCATAAGACCAGTTATTATCGGCTGGTTCCTATAGTTATCATACTATACATTCACTAGCTTGGAGCTTTTGTCAAATTTTAATCAGTACTATTAAGGTGAATGCACGGTTAGGTACTAAGATATCTATAATATAAATATATAAATAATAATATTATAAAATTCTAAACATGCCGTGTCTGTACATTGAAGGTATTAAAAAAAACTGGAATAGACTACGTATACGACGGAGAACACAATGCATTTATTTTAGATTTCTTGTCTGTTTATCGTTTTGTCTGTTTGTTCGGGATTCACGTAAAAACTACTGGGCCGATTTCGATGCGTTTTTCGCTGATGACAGCTAATTCTTAGACTTAAACTCTGCGCTACTTTTTATCCTGGGAATCACGTGGGAATTTTTCTGGGAATGATTCAAAATGGCCAGATTAAAAAAAAAAACGAATTCCAATATGATTCTTTATTGATCGATAATAAATATAATGCAATAAAATGAGTGATATTTTTTTATACCGGGAATCCCGTGGGAACTTTCCCGGGAGCAGTTTGTAGTTACGCTATATAAAAATTTACTTATTTCGACACAGTTTTCACTAAATTGATAGCTTATATGCTTCTTTTAATGTTGCGATACTTTGTGTTCCAGGAATCCCACAGGAATTTCAAGTCAAGCGTTTCGTTTCTAGTTAATTATATATATAAATATAATATTATAGGAACCGGCTATAGGTCCAAACGATGCTAAGGACATATTTGCAAAATAACATACAAATCAGGCTTTAGTTCGATCGTTAAAATATTATAAGTAGGTATTGTTCGTAATTTCATTTTTATGAGGAACGCATGAGATTTTACATCGCAAAAATATCTATTATGACAAAATTTTCGTGTACATTAATATTTAGATAGCTGCCTCGTAGAGGATTATAATAACCTTGGGTTGTATGACAAAACGCATTAGCCAACCCATACGAGCAGTTTCAAAATCAGTTTCCATTCAAACGCGCCCGCATCATATTACAACCGATTATCCGAAACGCTTTCAAAGAAAAAGAAATATGTTGACCTTTATTTTGTTCTGAGTAATTTGTTATTGAAGTAACTTGTGCACACTGTTAATTAAATATTTATTCTATCAACTCAACAAGGGGTTTAATTAAAAATAAATATAATAATAATAAACCAAGAATGTGTCAATTAGTATAACTGATGTTATTTCTTCATGGAAACAGGACAATGTATGAGGTAAACGACATGTATAGTATTCCCTTATTGTATGTATTTTTAGGAAAACTATTATAATAAGGAAGGAAACTTTAAAATAATTTTACAAAACAACTCGATAAGTATATTGTGAGTCATTGTTTGGCATCGGAGCGGTAATATCTCAGTATTTGCGGTCTCTATGGGTTGTTTGTGAGTTAATTAGTGGTCGCAGAAAATGTGCCCACCGGTACCAACGTATACGGTGGTTTTATGGCGATACACTGCTACCAATACACGAGTTTACAATGGCGAGTTATTCAAATATTTAAATTATCCCCATTATTCGAGCGTTAAATCCCGGTTGGGTTCGTTCACTTATCTACTTTTTCTTCTTCACTTCCCGCGGTCTTACGCATTCCCATGTGTTCACCGGCATCTACGTATACGTGGTTTATGACGGTAATACATTGCTGCCTAAGCAATCGAATTCACAATGGCGAAGTCATTCTAATATTAAAACATTTGTTTTGTTTTTAGTCTACCGGGTCTAATTGTGAATCTAAACCATCCCGGGATCCTCTCAAACATATATAAAAATTTCATGAAAATCCGGGAACCCGATTCCAACGTCACCTACCGCATCCAATTGTTAATCTAAAACATCCGAGGACTTACTGAACACACACAAAAACTTAATCAAAATCGGTCCAGGGGCTTAGGGGTTCAGTGACAACCTTGACAACTCACTAACATCAGAAATTTATACATAATAAAGATAGGTACGCCTTTGACCATTATCTTTCCCGATGTAGAGCGGAGATATTTTGATTTAACATGGAGCGCTTACATAGAAGGTACCTATTCACACGGAACTTGAAGACACCTAGGTTATAACTATTGGGAAAGACAGACTCCGGTAATGAGTTCCACTCTTTTGCGGTGCGCATGATAAAAAGTGGGCGCAAAGCGTTTCGTTCATATGGGTGGAATATCCACTATATACCGGTGCCGCATGCCGGTGCGTCTGGTTTTCCGATGATGGAACGGAGACGGTGGGATAAGACTGATAGAAGACTTCATATGCATACTGCAAAGTGTATTCGATAGAAAATAGATAAGCTAGCAACCCTGCGTCGATGTTTGAGAATGAGTTTGTCATTGAAACGCTGGCCATTGCTAAACAGCTTCCTGGCTCTCCGCTCAACCGACTCTAGTGCTTCGAGTTGATATTTGGCTGAGCCACCCCAAAGGTGAACACAGTACTTCATACAGGCTTGTACTTGTGCTTTGTACGGCATCAGCAACTTTATGAAGTGCCGTCCACCTTCGAGAGTATGCCCAGTTTTTTGCCTCAGTTTGGGCTTCATACTTACTACTACTAATACTAAGAGCCAAAGTTGAGCGATGCGTTTTAAATAAAATGGGCAGATAAATAAAATAACGTAAATTAAACTAGCCTTAGGGGGCGCGTAGTGTTATCGAAACTGTATCGTAAAAAATTAAAAACAAAATCCGTGCACCCCTTCCCTGGCGGAGTGGTGTGGTTTGCCCCCATTTTTTGCGGGTAGGTAACGTGCTCGGTGACACCTCGCGCGGGTCAAGTGGGGGCACCGGTGGGGGGGGGGGGCGCTAATTCCGAGCGCGTGACCGCACCCCCCCCGCGCTCCTTTGAGCCCCCGCGCAGAGCCGTTTTCCCGCCGGATTTGCGTTCATACAGTAAAATAAAAAGGGCGATTTGGCGCCCTCCATCGACTCGGCCCGATTAGCCGCGCCTGGGGAAATTAAAAGTATTTTATTTCAACATTTATTCCCTGCTATGTTTGTGTTGAATAACACATTAATGTGTACGCAGCATGAGGAGTGTATTGTTTGGTACCGAACCGCGCGCGTTGCACAACGAGATTACGTCTATGCTAATATTGTAAATATGAAAGTAATTCATGTTTCGCTATTACGACAAAACTAATGAATTAATTTTAATATTTAAATTATTATAATTGATAATAAAATATAAACATAATATTTTTTTACTGCCAAGCTGGCATATTATCAGAAGGCCCAGTTCATGGAAAGTGGTTACCGACTACAGACATTTGCAACACCATGGTCGAAGCCAAAACGTTGCTAGCCTTTAGGTTGGGATAAAGAGGAGAGATAGTGGCATGACATAAAAGGTTCCGACAGGAGAAATGGGATAGAAAGAATGGGATATGCCATTGGAATATAGGTATGGGATACGGAAAATGGGATAGGGGGAGGGAGATTTGGGCCACCGGAATTCTCACTCATCGCACGAAACACGATTAGCACTTGGCTGACCGTTTGACGCCGATATTCTGGGAGAGCGTGGTATGACACCGATCGTGCTGTAGTGCTGTTGTGACGTTGGGAGAAGAGTCAGCTCTTTCTCCTTGTCTACAGAATAGGTTGAGGTAGATCAATGATTTCTCCCGTAGCCCTGGCATAAGGCGCAGGACGGAACACCCAGGGGTTTTAGTGGGTATCCCTTACTGAGGAGTGGCAATAGCGTGGCTCCGGTTCTGACCGGGCACGCTAGTGCCACCCCCGATCTGGCGAATCCCACACTCACACGGGTCGCGAACATCCCCCCAGGCTTCTGTGCCTGTCGCGGCTTAGTCCTCAAAGGGATTTCCCGTGGCCAAAAAAAAAAAAGGTCAATGATTTTTATACTATAATTACGTAGGGTGTTCAAATCATAATTCAATCTGTTCCGTGGCAACAGGTGGACTTCTATGCACACCAAGGGTACACTGGCCTGTCGAAGCCTTGGAAGCTCTTCAAGTCGAGTAGTGCAATAGCTCTAGTGTTAGCTAGACCGGTAGTTGTCCGCGTCTAGAATATGTTGGCAGGTTATCTTAAGCGAAGTAAGGATAACCTTGATCCCCAGCGGGAACACGTAGTTAATTATAATAAAGTTAAAGGAAGTTTTGAACTGTATAAAATAATATATAACAAAAGTTAAGAACAGCTGATATTTGAATTTCGTGCGAGAGCCAAACTAAACCGCTGTCACAACTTTGTTAATCTCTCGACAGTGACATAATTTGCGAGACATTAGTATTGTCATTGGCTATGTCTATATGTTTTTTTAATGGTGCAAGTGCAACGTTACACTGTAAACTGTAACCAAGACCCATAATTCCATCATGGCTCTGCTTTAGAACATATTTACATATTACTGAAATGCTAATTAAATATTAAATAATTACGACAGCCAAGTCGCATGTAAAACTCTAGTAGTCAATAAACGGACGATGAGATGTGATAAAACGCTTTTATTATCAATTTCGTTGTTCACGATCTGGATAAGGGATTATCGTTATAGATAAATATTTGGAGGGTATGCACTGACTCAGTGAAGCACTTGATTTTTTATCTATCAAGTGAACTTGTTTGTTTGCTATAACAAAATGACGTTATCATGTTTGTTTTATCGGGAATTATTTAGTAATGTTTTCCTTCTGTTCTTTGTTGAATCAATTAAATTTTCTATGAATAAATAAAATGTTATCCGCATTTCGTTTATTCGCCTTCCATGGAACGCGTCCTTTTTTCCAATAAGCTCACCTACATTGAGCCAGTCATAAATCAAATGTTTTTGCTTTAAAAAAATGTTAACAAAAACAACTCCGCCAGTTGGAATGTTAGAATCAAAACAGGGCCGCGACGACAGGGCTGGTTGGAGCTTTTTCCCGGGGCAACGGGGCGACGAGCTAATAACTTCGTCTATAAATCAAATATTAGCTCTAATAAAACGAGGGAGGGTTCCACGAGTTTGCTGATGCCGCTGATGCTTTTCCACACGTGGCTATGGTCATACGAATGTCTGTGTGGCAGGATTTCATATTTGGAATCAGCAAACCGGAAAACCAAAAATAGACAACGTTACGTAAGAAATGAAACGGTGCAGACAAAATAATTATTTATCTATGGGCACAGTTTTACTTCTCTCATAATTATACATAATTATTTAGATGCTACTGGTTCATCTTGAATAATGTTATACCATTATTTTCATGGTTATACTTAGCACAACATCTCCTTTCAGTTCCTGCCAAAAACTCCCTTAGTTATTGACCGTTTCACGCAGATCTAGTGGTGGGCTTAATGCGTAATTTGGATGCGATATTGTTATTAATTAATATGATGTCAATTTTTGACAGATAACATAAGTAATATTTATATATGTGTTCACAAATAGCTATGCGTTAACGGCGTTATTTCTAATCCTATAAACAAGACGAATTTAGCCACAGTTAATAACTAAGTATAACACTACCGCAGGTGAAGCCCGACCATGAAGAAAAGTTTGTTTGTGTGTTGATTTGCAGTAATTTGAAAAATTACACAAGTAAAAAATATAGCATAAACTGGACTGTTCATAAGAAAGAATATATATCATCATATGATGGGAAAATCACAACTATTTAGTGAAATGTCACCTTTTGTCTTGGCATAGAAGGAACACTGTAATATTTCGTAAATAAACTGGACTTGATGTTATACATTTTTATTAGTCGGGTGAAATGACAGACATGACAAAAGAGCTATTTATAAATATACAATAAAGCTTCAAGGTACATTAATTACAAACACAGTTATTTGAAGCCAGTCAAAGACTCATAAGTTGCCTGGGTCGCAGGTGGAGGGGCTAATCCACCTTTTGTCTGGTGCCTATTTAGGTACTTGAAGATTATTCTTACGAATATTCCTTGATTTGATAAACTTAAAGAGAGCTTTTAGAAAATTAAATGACTTAAGCATTGACTTAATTTTTCAAAATTCTTACTTAATACAATACGTACAAAAAATAAACTGTTTATGGCAAAGCTATTTACAAAAAGCTTCCGATTTCAATGGTAGCCATTAGCCAACGCGATTCAAGTGTTCCAGAAAAACAACACCGCGTAAAAAAATACGTTCGACCGAGCCCGCGCCATGTTCGAACTTCGAAGCCGATTGTTTTATTTTTTTAATAGATGGTAAACATGGATTGGGACGTGAGGTTTTTGAGCTCAATATAACGTTAACTTTAAACAACTTTGAATAAACTATTGTATTTTCATCATCCCTGACATCATTGTAGGTAGGTAATATAAATGGAAAGAAAATAGCTCCAATGGAATACAACTTACTCCTAATGTGGATTTTTATAAGAGGAATATGATTTTTAAATTTTATACCGATACGAATTCTTTTTTTATATCTGCCCAAGAGAGGTTGTTTTGGTGGTTCAGATATATTTACTTATTATTAAATATTATTATAATTATCGCAATCTTACATCTCATTTATTTTTTAACAACGTTTTTGAATAGACCGCCTTTCCAAACACCAGCTGTAGATATAGATCAATTACTCTAACTAAGTATGACAAGTACATAATCAAAGACTAATTACTTTATTATTGAAACACAAAAAAAAGTAGAAAGAACAGATTTAATAGAATACATACTAGTTTACTGACCTATGGTCATTTGTCCACGTTAGCTACATTGGTATTAGCGTAGTCCGCTACAATTTTACTATTGTGAGGTTTGATTATATAAGAACTTTATATAATTAAAGATCGTGAATTATGTTGTGAAAGGAAAGCAGAACAACAAATCAAAGTTCGTTTGTTCTAAGCACATCTCGGCGCTCCTCGTTTTCCCGCCCAGTTAGTGCGGCGTAAGCAATAACTTGCCCTCTATTCTGTTCTCTCTGTTCACAACGTCAAAGGGCCGAGGGGCCCCTTCATATTTCCTGTACCTTCCACAAAAGATCCCCTTTCATTGAATCAAAAACATAATCGTAAAGACTCGTAAAGGGCTTTTAAGGAGTCGATTTGTTTCAACGAACCTTTGTTTTGAATCACGTTAAATAGTCATATGATTTAAAGGAAAATATTTCTCTCCATTTGTTAAAGATGAGAACAAATGGGTAGGTACGTGATAATAATTAAATTAGTTAACAATGCAATAGGTGCACTAGGTATAAGAGCATCTATTTATTCTAGTAGATGCCTACCTATTTATAAAATGATATTTAATGAATTACTAACCATTACCTTTATATACAAACATAAATAATTTGTTTATATTTATAATAGTAGATAATATTATTACCTTATCTAGCCAAATAAATATAATATATTAAAATCTATTTATAAAATAAAATACGTCCGAAAGATAAAACGTTTAGATCGCCTTTTCACAATATTGCAGACGTTTGATGTAGAGGCAATGGGTGCGTGCATTTCGCATAGACAGCTATGAAAACGTCCTACTCGGCACAACAGTTGATGCTCCACATACTCGTACGTTTATACAAGCTGAACCTACTACCTACTACAACAAAGGCAGAAGGGGGCCAGGGGGCGCTAGGAGGCACGCTGTGACGATGCAGTTTGCACCGTGCGGCCCCTACAACCTTCACCAACTTGCGCCCGTGTTCTTGGGAATCGTTTTAAATTCAAGAACCACAGAACACTCACCGTCCAACAGTACACTTTAACCGACAAAGATATGAACTGAAATCGAAACGTCCCCGTACTATATGACGTTTGGAAACTAAGGTACCTCACCCCTGCAGCACATGATTTAAAGCTCTAAATCCGCAGCAAAAAGTTGAGAATCGTCTAAATCAATAAAAAATGGCAGCTGTCCTCGGTGTGAGTGCGGAGGTGAGAAATACATTAGCGGTACCGTTTTCCATTGGTCGTTGCTCCTGTGTTGATATTAAGCAGTCCACGTGGACTGCTCCGCGGTTGCTTGTCTCGTTTTTTTAAGGGAACGAGTCTCACCCTGTCCCTTTCTAACCTGCAACGAAACGTGGAATGTCATGTCCGGAGTTGTTCAGAAAGTCGTGAGCGTGCATTGTGCTTCCAAGTTCTTCGTCGTTCTAAAACGGTATAAGTTTAGGATATTATTTTACAAAATTATACTTCTTTTCTTTGGCATAAAGTCGAATTTTAAAAAAGCTTTTGTGGCTAAAGTGACCATATTTAGACGGAATATTGATAAGCATTTTTAAGTCAATTAAGGTTGTAAGCTAAAAGCGGTTGTTGCTACATTTAAATTATCGGCCGGCATTCAAATAACGCTATTTTTTTCGTGTCGGCACGAATTTATTTAATAGTTAGATATATGTTATGGTGGGTATAATAATGCGGTGTGGTCGCCGTGATACGTGCTGTTTCGTCTCAGGGTAGGTGTGCGCATCATGTTAGATCATTTATTCACTTAGTCGCGATATCCGGTTTCTAAAATCAGATTATCTACCTTTAATGATTTATCATTACGGCCTTTAACATCTCTTTATTTTATTAGCTACAATGACCTTACTTATAATCGTTTGTTGAATTTTAAGAAACTGCTTAGCAACTGATTAGTGAAAATACATACAATACATACATACATAACTTCACGCCAGGTCCCTTGCGGGGTGGGCACAAACAACAGAGCGCCATTTAGCCTTATTCTTACACACCTCACTTGCTTCTTTGACATTCATAGGTCTTGTCATGCACGCTCGTCTGTTTTTAAGGCTCCTGACATCACCTTCTGCTAGTACACGGTCAATTTGATCATGGAAGGTGTGTCGTGGCCTTCCGCGAGTTCTGCATCCATCCACTTTTGCATTGTATATCTGTTTAGTCATTCTTCTATCATTCATTCTTTCCACATGCCCGAACCACCGGAGCATCCCTTTCCTTACCTTCACCCCGACACTCTCTTTCAGACCAACTCTCTTTCTTACTTCGGTATTAGTGAAAATCTTCCCCATAAAGTCCTCTTAAGGATAAGGGGTGGTAAGTAAAGTAATTCATAAATTCAAAAATAACCAACATCGAGAGGTAGTTTAAATGACTGCTAAGAGGCAATTGCAATTTTTATTTGAAATAGCTGATTTTCACCGAGTACGGGAAAGGGGACCGAATCTGTGTATAAAAATATATCAGTAAAAAGGCATTTAATTAAATTGGGGGCGCTACCGTAGGGCTAATTTTTAAAGAAAATGCTAGAAGTTTTGTAAAATTAAACAATATAAAATCACTAGGGTATTATTAAATTAACTTACTTAAGAAATGGCTAATGATTTCTTAACGAGATTATTATAAGTAAGGCCCCAAGTCTGTAGAAGAAACTAAAAAGCTTCTAGGCTTTATGTGCATTAATAAGATTTTAATAATGAAATATTTACTAGTTTTTAACTATTAAAATCCCGTCTAGATACATAAAGTAAGTTACATTTTACAACACGGTAATTAATAGTCAAATTAACGGAGATACATACTTTTTATCAACATCCAAAACGCCGAAGCCACCTAGATTTTAAACCAACGTTGCAAATTATAACATTATTTCTATAACGAGCCAAATAGTGTAATAATTATAGTTTAAACAATAATTGACATTATTTCTATCTAGATATTTTAAGCGCCCAGTCTTTTATATGAAAATTGATTCCGAATTTATGGTGATATGTTTCTACTACCCCATTATGAGTTAATACGCGATAGACATTATTCTTTTTCCATGGCGATGGTAAAAATATTCGAACTAATCCAAACATCACTTAACATAGATGTAACTTGATACGAATTAGTTACATGGAGGTACACATAATAAAATAAAAGTTTGGTATTGCCATCTATCCGATTAGCAGTGACGAACATAATATTTTCAGTCATTGGAATTTTATTTACGTTTGTTTCCTATGAATATATGGCTTACTAATTGAAAGCGGTGACATCTATATAAAATACTTGAGAAAATTATGCAATTAGTGTGTTGTAAATATTCTAGATGGCGTTGTAAAGACACCATTATTAAAATAACGTGCAAAACTTTACAGCGAGAACTTGAAGAACGATATTTCATTGAACAAATTTATTTCAGTGAGCTGTTTCTCACCTTTGTGTTTGTTGACAAAACAGTTAGATGTCTATTAAATTTATTGTCTGGCCATTCAATATTGTAAATTATTTCTTACGCGTATTTATTCCAATATGAGAGGTAAAATCGTAAAGTATTAAAGTATTATAGTTAGAGACTGAATAAAACATTTATCATTTTCGATCGCAAGGCTTTTTTTTTTTTTTTTGAGGCGAGGGAAAATGCTAACCGATTTACGCACTCTCAGGGCCGTCACTAGGAAACGGCGCGCATCCACCGGGGGCGGGAACGCTAGCAATAGTATGCTTTGTTTGCGCTCCGTCCGCGATGGCTTGACACTGAGGAGTGTGGAAGACTCAGAGCGATGCCGCACGGGCGAGCAACCTCAATACCCACTAAAAACCCCCTCCTCCCTGTCGACCCTGCGCTTTTGTTGTGAAGGAAAGACTGAGATATAGAACATAGTTACGCAACAGTCGATCCAGCGCAATAAAGTGCTTGGAGTGTGCCCTGGGAGAACACACCCCACTTAGAAACGGGGGCAGATGAATCCCTTGCGTTGCCTAGTAGCAAGGGGCCCCTCGTACCGGAACCTAACTCAGGGAGGGAAGTAATGCGCGTACCTGCCTCTCCGGGTGCCAGCTGAAAGCCGGCGACCTCGGGTGGCGACATTAGCACGCGCTGCAGGACTTCGCTCCCTGTCCCTTTCTGCGGCCTCTTTGAGAGACATTACTGCCTCACAGAAAGTAACCGCAGACTCCCAGCGGTCGTCGCTGTGCAACATGGCCGTTACCAAGTCGCCAAGCGATCGGACGGCTCCTACGTGTGTCTCGAGCTCGAAACGCTGAGGCGTCCATGCAGCGCACTCAACAAGCGTGTGGAACGCCGTATCGGGTGCGCCGCATTGGCGGCAGTCCGGGGAAGGCAAGCAGCCCACAATGCGAAACAGATACTGATCGAAACAACCGTGTCCGGTCAGTATCTGAGTCGTCCTGAAGGTCAGGGTTCCGCTGGTGCGGGTCACCCATCTCTCCAGCTGCGGCCTGATTGCATCCACCGTATAGCCGCCGGCCACAGGGTGTTCGAGGTCACGAGACCATTCGACGAGGCAGCAAGCGGTTTCCCGTTTCCTGACCGTCTCTAATTCGACTTGACAGAAGGTCAGTCCTCTAGCTAGGGCATCCTGCCGGGTGCGACGAACTCTGGACAGGACGTCTGCCTGGAGATGCCAGGGCAGCTCGCTTGCCAAGACGGTCGCCGCAAACCACGACACTGTGCGGTACCCCCGTATGGTCCTCACGGCCAGAACCCGCTGCGCGCGGTGCAGCAGGGTTCGGTTGTGGCGGTGAAGTGAATCGGACCAGACGGGCGCACCGTAGAGTGCCATACTCCTCAGGATGCCGGAATAAAGCTTCCGCGTCGCACCCCCCGGCCTCCCCACGTTAGGAAGAAACCTGGAGAGTGCGCCCGCGGAATTCACAAGTTTGGGAACTAGCTGCTCAAAGTGCGCTTTGAACAGCCATTTCCCGTCGAGAACTAGCCCAAGATTTTTCATCTTGGGCCCTACTCTAATCGCCACCCCCTGAACCGTAACGGACAAGTCCGGGGGAGGATTCCGGAATTTCCTATGGAACATGACGGCCTCCGTTTTCGCGGGGGAGACCTTCAAGCCCAGCCTAGCTATTCGATCTACGACGATCGCCAACCCGTCGTTAGCGACGTCCACGGATTCCGCGAAAGACGCGGCGCGTCCCGTGAGTAGGGTGTCGTCCGCAAAGCAGATCAGCCCTACCCCGGGCCGGACCGTCACCCGAAGGATCCAGTCATAGCCTACGTTCCAAAGGATCGGCCCGAGGACCGACCCCTGTGGAACGCCGCACGCGACACGTCGCCGACCTAACACGTGATTGGCGGACTCACCGCCCTCCCAAAGGATATGCCGATCTCGCAGGTACTCGCCTAACAGTCTCGTGAGGTACGGGGGGACTCCGTGCGCGCGGAGCCCCTCCCTGATCGTCTCATGAGGGAGGCTGTTGAAGGCGTTCGCTATGTCTAGCGACACTGCCAGAACGACGTCCTTCGCCTGGACGGCTTCGTCCGTCAACGCTCGCAGCGTCTCGAAGGCGTCCATCGTGGAGCGCCTCCGCCGAAACCCGAACTGCGTATCTGATAGCCCCGGCTCCACAGCGTCTAGATGCTTCACAAGCCGCTCCGCCAAGATCTTCTCGAAGACCTTGGCGACCTCGTTCAGCAGCACTATGGGCCTGAAGGCGGACGGATCGTTGGGAGGACGACCTCCCTTGGGAATTAGGCACAAACGCCCCTCTTTCCATTGCGACGGGAACCTATTTGCGCGAATACAGGCTTCGAAGAGGTCCCGCAGCTGGCTGCGTAGATGTTTCGCAGCCAGGAAGAGGAGTCGACCTGGAATCCCGTCGGGTCCCGGTGCCATCTTCCTGCCCCGGAGCCGGTCCAGGGCGACGTCTAGCTCCCCTCGGAGATGGAGTGAGGCTCCTCGTCCGTGGGGGTGTCGGAAATGGGTGGACCCATACTGGGGGGAGTGAAGTTCCCCGGATCCGGGAAGAGCCCATCGATAACCGACCGGAGCACCTCGGGTTCGAGCATTTCCGTGGCCGTGGATGTGCAAGGCCGCAACTTGTTGCGGGCCCCACGGTACGGGCGCTCCCAAGGGTCCCGATCGAGCGTCTCGAGAAGCTCGGCCCGAGCCCGGGCTTTCGATCGCAATATTGCAATCGAAAGGGCCTTTCTGGCCTCCCTAAACTCGCCCACGAGTCCATTTTCCGCGACGAAGTCCAGAGGACGGCGTGCCCTGCAGCGTTTGAGCCTGTGGCTGATGATGCGAACTGTCTTTCGCATCTCGCCCAGCTCCTCGGTCCACCAGTGGACCGATTGCTTGCACGGAGGCTGCCGCTTGGAGACGCGTGGCATCGCAGCGTCGCAAACCCTCGTCAGGGTCTTGCGCATGTGCTCTGCCTGCGTATCCAGGTTCGCGAATTCGACTGGGTAGGCCCAGCTTTCCGATAGTGCCCACTCCTCGGCCTGCTCCGGATCGAGCTTGGTAAGGGCCCAACGCGGGAGGAGAGGGGGGCGACGGTGAACAGGGTTCGGACCGGAGGAGGGGGTCGTGAGCTCAAATCTGATATACCGATGATCAGAGAGCGACTCTACCTCCTCCAGCACCCTCCATCCGGTCACTCTGCGGGCGGCCGCATGAGTGGCGAATGACAGGTCGATGATCGATCCACCCCGCGCGCGCACGCAGGTCTGGACCGACCCCTGGTTCAGTATGGTCAGGCCGGCTTGAAGAGCCCAATCCTCGACCGCCCGACCCCTAGGGTTCGTGAAAACGTTTCCCCAGGATAGGTGCTTTGCATTAAAGTCGCCCATCACGAAAATCGTTTTAGGCGACAGTCTGCGTACGGCAGCCCCGATGGCGTCCAAGTGAAGCTCGAACTCCGCCAGGGGGCCGTTGGGCGAGAAGTAAACGCCTATGACGACGATGCTCCCGCTCTCCGCCACAGCATAGCCCTTTCCTCTTTCGAGACACGTAAGCGGTGTGACGGACCCGGCTCTGGCCACCACCGCTACCATGTCATTCGATCACAAGGCTTGTTTTTTTTTTTTTGAGGCGAGGGAAAATGCTAACCGATTTACGCACTCTCTGGGCCGTCACTAGGAAACGGCACGCATCCATCGGGGGCGATAACGCTAGCAATAGTATGCTTTATTTGCGCTCCGCCCGCGATGGATTACACAGAGGAGTGTGGCGACTCCGAGCGATGTTACACGAGCGAACAACCTCAATACCCACTAAAAAACCTCTCCTCCCGTCGACCCTGCGCTTTGTTGTGAAGGAAAGACTGAGATATAGAACATAGTTACGCAACAGTCGATCCAGCGCAATAAAGTGCCTGGAGTGTGCCCTGGGAGAACACACCCCACTTCGAAACGGGGGCTGAATCCCTTGCGTTGCCTAGTAGCAAGGGGCCCCTCGTACCGGAACCTAACTCAGGGAGGGAAGTAATGCGCGTACCTGCCTCGTCGAGTGCCAGCTGAAGGCCGGCGGCCTCGGGTGACATTAGCGGCACGCGCTGAAGGGCTTCGCTCCCTATCCCTTTCTGCGGCCTCTTTTAGAGACATTACAGCCTCACAGAAAGAAACCGCAGACTCCCAGCGGTCGTCGCTGTGCAACATGGCCGTTACCAAGTCGCCAAGCGAACGGACGGCTCCTACGTGTGTCTCGAGCTCGAAACGCTGAGGCGTCCATGCAGCGCACTCAACAAGCGTGTGTAACGCCGTATCGGGTGCGCCGCATTGGCGGCAGTCCGGGGAAGGCAAGCAGCCCACAATGCGAAACAGATACTGGTCGAAACAACCGTGTCCGGTCAGTATCTGAGTCGTCCTGAAGGTCAGGGTTCCGCTGGTGCGGGTCACCCATCTCTCCAGCTGCGGCCTGATTGCATCCACCGTATAGCCGCCGGCCACAGGGTGTTCGAGGTCACGAGACCAGGCGACGAGGCAGGAATGGGTTTCCCGCTTCCTGACCGTCTCTAATTCGACTTGACAGAAGGTCAGTCCTCTAGCTAGGGCATCCTGCCGGGCGCGACGAACCCTGGACAGGACGTCTGCCTGGAGAGGCCAGGGCAGCTCGCCTGCCAAGAGAGTCGCCGCCAACCACGACACTGTGCGGTACCCCCGTATGGTCCTCACGGCCAGAACCCGCTGCGCGCGGTGCAGCAGGGTTCGGTTGTGGCGGTGAAGCGAATCGGACCAGACGGGCGCACCGTAGAGTGCCATACTCCTCAGGATGCCGGAATAAAGCTTCCGCGTCGCACCCCCCGGCCCCCCCACGTTAGGAAGAAGCCTGGAGAGTGCGCCCGCGGAATTCACAAGTTTGGGAACTAGCTGCTCAAAGTGCGCTTTGAACAGCCATTTCCCGTCTAAAACTAGCCCAAGATATTTCATCGTGGGCCCTACTCTAATCGCCACCCCCTGAACTGTAACGGACAAGTCCGGGGGAGGATTCGATCACAAGGCTTTTTTTTTTTTTTTTTTTTTTTTTTTTTTTTTTTTTTTTTTTTTTTTTTTTTTTTTTTTTTTTTTTTTTTTGAGGCGAGGAAAAATGCTGACCGATTTACGCACTCTCAGGGCCGTCACTAGGAAACGGCGCGCATCCATCGGGGGCGATAACGCTAGCAATAGTATGCTTTGTTTGCGCTTCGTCCGCGATGGCTTGACTCTGAGGAGTGTGGAGACTCCGAGCGATGCCGCACGGGCGAGCAACCTCAATACCCACTAAAAAACCTCTCCTCCCGTCGACCCTGCGCTTTGTTGTGAAGGAAAGACTGAGATATAGAACATAGTTACGCAACAGTCGATCCAGCGCAATAAAGTGCCTGGAGTGTGCCCTGGGAGAACACACCCCACTTCGAAACGGGGGCTGAATCCCTTGCGTTGCCTAGTAGCAAGGGGCCCCTCGTACCGGAACCTAACTCAGGGAGGGAAGTAATGCGCGTACCTGCCTCTCCGGGTGCTAGCTGAAGGCCGGCGACCTCGGGTGGAGACATTAGCACGCGCTGCAGGACTTCGCTCCCTATCCCTTTCTGCGGCCTCTTTTAGAGACATAACCGCCTCACAGAAAGAGACCGCAGACTCCCAGCGGTCGTCGCTGTGCAACATGGCCGTTACCAAGTCGCCAAGCGATCGGACGGCTCCTACGTGTGTCTCGAGCTCGAAACGCTGAGGCGTCCATGCAGCGCACTCAACAAGCGTGTGTAACGCCGTATCGGGTGCGCCGCATTGGCGGCAGTCCGGGGAAGGCAAGCAGCCCACAATGCGAAACAGATACTGGTCGAAACAACCGTGTCCGGTCAGTATCTGAGTCGTCCTGAAGGTCAGGGTTCCGCTGGTGCGGGTCACCCATCTCTCCAGCTGCGGCCTGATTGCATCCACCGTATAGCCGCCGGCCACAGGGTGTTCGAGGTCACGAGACCAGGCGACGAGGCAGGAATGGGTTTCCCGCTTCCTGACCGTCTCTAATTCGACTTGACAGAAGGTCAGTCCTCTAGCTAGGGCATCCTGCTGGGCTCGACGAACTCTGGACAGGACGTCTGCCTGGAGAGGCCAGGGCAGCTCGCCTGCCAAGAGAGTCGCCGCCGACCACGACACTGTGCGGTACCCCCGTATGGTCCTCACGGCCAGAACCCACTGCGCGCGGTGCAGCAGGGTTCGGTTGTGGCGGTGAAGCGCATCGGACCAGACGGGCGCACCGTAGAGTGCCATACTCCTCAGGATGCCGGAATAAAGCTTCCGCGTCGCACCCTCCGGCCCCCCCACGTTAGGAAGAAGCCTGGAGAGTGCGCCCGCGGAATTCAGAAGTTTGGGAACTAGCTGCTCAAAGTGCGCTTTGAACAGCCATTTCCCGTCTAGGACTAGCCCAAGATATTTCATCGTGGGCCCTACTCTAATCGCCACCCCCTGAACTGTAACGGACAAGTCCGGGGGAGGATTCCGGAATTTCCTATGGAACATGACGGCCTCCGTTTTCGCGGGGGAGACCTTCAAGCCCAGCCTAGCTATTCGATCTACGACGATCGCCAGCCCGTCGTTGGCGACGTCCACGGATTCCGCAAAAGACGCGGCGCGTGCCGTGAGTAGGGTGTCGTCCGCAAAGCAGATCAGCCCTACTCCGGGCCGGACCGTCACCCGAAGGATCCAGTCATAGCCTACGTTCCAAAGGATAGGCCCGAGGACCGATCCCTGTGGAACGCCGCACGCGACACGTCGCCGACCTAGCACGTGGTTGGCGGACTCACCACCCTCCCAAAGGATGTGCCGATCTCGCAGGTACTCGCCCAACAGCCTCGTGAGGTACGGGGGGACTCCGTGCGCGCGGAGCCCTTCCCTGATCGTCTCATGAGGGAGGCTGTTAAAGGCGTTCGCTATGTCTAGCGACACTGCAAGAACGACGTCCTTTGCTTGGACGGCTTCGTCCGTCAATGTTCGCAGCGTCTCGAAGGCGTCCATCGTGGAGCGCCTCCGCCGAAACCCGAACTGCGTATCTGATAGCCCCGGCTCCACAGTGTCTAGATGCTTCACAAGCCGCTCCGCCAAGATCTTCTCGAAGACCTTGGCGACCTCGTTCAGCAGCACTATGGGCCTGTAGGCGGACGGATCGTTGGGAGGCCGACCTCCCTTGGGAAGTAGGCACAAACGCCCCTCTTTCCATTGCGACGGGAACCTACCTGCGCGAATACAGGCTTCGAAGAGGTCCCGCAGCTGGCTGCGTAGGTGTTTTGCAGCCAGGAAGAGGAGTCGACCTGGAACCCCGTCGGGTCCCGGTGCCGTCTTCCTGCCCCGGAGCCGGTCCAGGGCGACGTCTAGCTCCCCCTCGGAGATGGAGTGAGGCTCCTCGTCCGTGGGGGTGTCGGGAATGGGTGGACCCATACTGGGGGGAGTGAAGTTCCCCGGATCCGGGAAGAGCCCATCGATAACCGACCGGAGCACCTCGGGTTCGAGCGTTTCCGTGACCGTGGATGTGCAAGGCCGCAACTTGTTGCGGGCCCCACGGTACGGGCGCCCCCAAGGGTCCCGATCGAGCGTCTCGAGGAGCTCGGCCCGAGCCCGGGCTTTCGATCGCAATATTGCAAATTCGATCACAAGGCTTACAACGATCCATGTCAAGAGGTGAGTCGAATAATCGTTCCACTTGTAACGCCGGCAAGCAAGTGGAACGGGAAAAATCGCGGTCGTGAACGTGGTCGTTGTGAGTCTACAGTGGAACGTAGCCTATAATATCGTAAATAATCGTAATCACCAACAGTGACAGACGTAGACAGAGAAAAAGAAACCTATTACCGTAGAACTGTCTACGCCTATTACCTACCTGTAGAGTGTATAGACAAATTGACGTAGAAGGAGAAATGTCTACGTATTATATTTGTTCAATAATCATGAACTGTCATGAAGTTTTTAAACTTTACATATGTTAATTAATTTTTAAACATTGTTCTAACTAGTCTGTGATTGTTATGATATAATATGTTTTGTTAATACAATAAAGTTATTGACTAATAAGGTACTAAAGATAATCGCGATACATATTATTATTATCTTACTAAGGAAACTGATTAATTTGTAAAAGTAGATCTGATAATAAATATATAAAAGTTATATCTGTAAAACAGCAACTTATTACAAAAGAATACATTGATTATGAAACTAAAAGTAATTTTATTATTTAGTGGTAAAAGGAAGTCTGGGAAAGACTTTCTTACTAATAATTTACAGGCAAGGTAATTGTAATACATAACTTTGTTAGTTTATGATCATATGACTAGTTATTAATTTTGTATATTTTTTAAATACAATATTTAGGTAGATTTTGGGTGTGATTTACATATATGTCCCCGGAATCATAAGGGGGGGAGGAAAACTTACCCCTTGTGCAACTCCTATGTGGCGGAAATGTATAGTTCCTGAGTTATTAATGTTTTTGTCAATCTAACCTCACTTCTGTTTTTCACTAATATATAAGATAAATAGTGAATGGTTACATACACATACATATGTATGTATGTGTATGTACACACATAATACACGTATTTTGTGAAGTTATGTGTGTACATACATAACTTCACGCCAGGTCCCTTGCGGGGTAGGCACGAACAACAGAGCGCCATTCAGATGATGCCTTACCTTGTTGAGTGATGTCCACATTACTTAGATATTTTAAACTTTGAATGATTATTGTTTTATCGGAGACAACTTTAGACACTATAATATTATAGCAGCAGAAGGTAGACAGTTAAATAAAACTTCACGATGGCAGAGAGTAGTATTCACTGTCAAGTGCTGATGAAAACTCAAGTGAACTCATTTATTTTCGAAATGGTAACTATGTACAAATTGCATACAGTTAGTACAATATATAGCACAATATGTGAGTGGAATGGATGATGTGCGGGTGAGATAGAGCAACTATTAATTGGGGTGCTCTTTTGTTGCGATAGCCAGTACTCCGTTGTGCACTAAGATGGCTGGATGTATGCAGCTCCCATAATGTCTTACTTCTCTTATATAGCTCTTACAATAGGTGGTTGAAAAACCAAGAAATGAGTATGGAATAGATTCCATACTTATTTCTTTCTATCATTGAGATTTACATCAATTTTGATTTGCTTATTTTTTATTCTGTTACATATATTTTGTTTAGTATTTTATATTAGTTATGATTAAAAATACTTATTTCTTGTTAATACATATTTCAGGTTAGCTGATAAATGTGAAGTTATAAAAATATCAGAGCCAATAAAGAGGCATTGGGCTAAGGAGAAAAATTTAAACTTAGAGGAATTGTTAAGTGACAGTGAATACAAAGAACGGTACAGATTGGAAATGATTGAATGGAGTGATGAGATGAGAAAAAAAGATTATGGTTATTTTTGTAGACTAGCCTGTTGTGATGGTATGATACTCAAATTTTATTGAATAGATTATGAAACAATGTTCATAAAAGGGTTATAGCAATAAGTATTGTGCAGAGCAGAGTTATTTATTCCACATACCATTATAAGTCATCTGCAAAGAATTCATACAAAGTGTAGCATTATAGAATACAATCCCAAGCATGTTTTTCAATCCCGGGATTAGGGGACTTTTGATGCGTAATCCCTGGATCCTGGGGCTATCCTGGGATTAGACTATGTGATTTCTGGCTATCTGGCTGAAATTAAGAAAAAATTAAATATTTTTTAAAAAATGTTTTTAATATTGTTGCACAAACAGCACAGAACAAAACTCACAATATAATAAAGAAAACATGCTTTTGTAAGAAATATAAATGTAATGTATAAAAAAAGACAAAACAAAAAACCTGTATAGAAATTCGAAAATACTATCCTAGAGATATCAAAGCATCCAATGTTTGACTTCTCAGCCTGCTTCGTAGTTTATTGCCAAAATGAGCAGCAGCTGAAATCTCTCGCTCGCATTCTAGCCTACTTGGAGGAATAGACAAACATATTATTAAGGCTACCTGTGTAGTACATATCATATGGCTTATCCAAGGGTGGTTCTTTGGTCCTTATGTAATAAATTACATTAATATAATCTAGGCAGTCATTGTTAAGGCGCAAACGGACTATGGAATACAAACTAGACCTGTTTGTGGCATTACCGAAAATCCAGAGATTAGTCAAGAGCAATCCTGGGATTTTCGGGGCCAAAAAACGGCCAGGATCCCGGGATTGTATTCTCTAGTCTAAACAGCATTCTATTTTCAATATATATTTAGGTCATTCATAAATTTGGTGTCATCTTTGGTATATTTTCATTTAAATAGGCAATTTATTGTATAATGTCTGATAAGCACTATAAAATGTTATTATTAAACTAATATGTATGTTGATTGAGGGTTATGATATTACTAGAGAGCTTCTATTTGTATATTATTGCTTCTTACAGCTTTACATTTTGAATGCATTTCTTGCTGAAAATGTTTTTTGGTGTATTAATTGGTATTTAATTTTATGTTCATAGTAATTGTTCTTGAAAGTACATGTACTTGTACTTGTACTTGTAAGTACACACAGTTGATTTATTCTGAAGTCTCTGAAGAATGAAGAAATAAATATAGAAGGGTTAGCTCATGTACATAAAGAAAACTCGAATGTGTCCTGGGACACATAGTAGAAGTGAAACTTCAGACAAGTGGAAAACGAGCGGCAACAGACAAGTGGCAAAACAAATCGCAACAAAATTTTAACTTGAAGTTTTATGGGTAGATTGTTAATGTACTTGTCCAATTTGAAAACCTTTTCAGTTGCCATTCATTTTTCCACTTGTCCGTTACAATTCGTTTTTCCACTTGTCCATTGAAGTTTCACTTCTACCGTGTGTCTCAGCATACATTCGATGTTTCGCAGGTTTACTGCAAATTATGATTAGGTTAGAGAAGGTACATTTTAATGAATGCATTTTTTATTTAAACATTTTATATTATCAAACAAAATTGAAATTGAATTTGATCGGGAACCAATAAAAACATTCATAGACTACTCTAACATTATGCTACTTCTCACCACGCGATATACCTTCTACTCCCTCCACGCGTCCGTAACGTTTTTTCGTGACAGAAAAATTCTAATACCCATAGAGGGTATTAGAATTTTTCTGTCACGAAAAAAGTTTCACTTCAAAAGTATAAATTAACTTAAAAATTTACACTTAAAACTATTTTGAAAACATTTTTATAATTTTTTCAGCTAACATAAAACCAATTTGGATTGTCAGTGATATTAGAAGAAAAACAGATGTTAGGTGGTTCAAAGAAAATTATGGTGATCTTATAAAAACCATAAAGATCATTGCCGATGAAGATACAAGAAAACAAAGGGGCTACCAATTTAAGCCTGGTGTAGATGATGTCACATCCGAATGTGATTTAGATGATTATACTGATTGGGGTCTTATAATTAACAATGGTCAAGATAGACTACCAGTTGAAGAACAATTAAGAACTATATTAAACTTGATACCACCAGATTTATAATTACTGTCATGACTTAGGTGCCGACAAAAATAAATTCACACCTGCAGCCCTGTAGAAACACATTTCATTAAGACTTCTTTTGTTTACTTTGTGTTTAAAAAAAATGATAAGAAAAACAGCCCATTGTGTATTGTAACCTTTTATGGTAGTCATTAGCCAGGTGTGATTCTAAGAAATTCGGTCCACACGGTCGGGCGGATATATGGCGTCTGTGCAGTATAAAGCAATGCCCCAATTGAGAAAGAGGGGGCAGTCGAGCGATAACCACAAGCGGAGCAAAACTTGTGTACATTCGGAAATCTATTTAGTGACGGACTTTGCGCGTGTTATAGAATCGTGCATTATTTTTGGACTGGTTGTGTTCAGTTATATTTGTACCTGTGTTATACGTATTTGTATAGTTCTAATAAACTCTATAATAAATCTAACGGCATTTTAATTCGAGTCCTGCAACTCGTAACATTACTACTATATAAACTGTCCGGAATGAATATTTGTTTAAGTGAGCAAAACAGTTGCTGAATAAAGCGTTGGAACTTAAAATTCAAGGTTTTCTATAAATTGTGTCAGTCAAAAGTATAGTTTTCCTTGTAGCAATCTAAATGCTGTGGAAAAAATCGATACTAACAACATCTAGGGAACATTGAAGTTAACAACAACAACACTTGTTTCTAGCCAAGTATAAACTAGTACACTTCCATGTGTAAATAGAATCGCAAAGTAACCGTAGATGGCAGTAGTAAGAATTTTACAAGTTTTAATGTTATAATAAATGAGGAAGTACTGTGTGTTGTAGGCGGAAAACTGGGTGGTTGGAAATAAATTTCATATTTTATATACACGTATTATGTTGTTTTATTTTTAACTAGGATATGCCCGCGACTTTGCCCACGCTTGACTTGAAATTCCCGCGGGATTCCCGAGCCACAAAGTACTTCAAGTATCGTTTCAGTGAAAACTGTCGGAATAAGCTAATTTTTATGTATCCGAACAATTTCAAACAGCTCCCAGGAAAATTCCCGCGGTTTTCCCGGGATAGAAAATATCACGCATTTTATTAAATAAAATTTGCTAACGACCAATGAAAAATCCGCATTGGAATTAAATTATTTTTTTAAAATCTGGCCCTTTTAAATCATTCCCAGAAAAATCCCGGGATAAAAAGTTGCACAGATTTTAAGTCTAAGAATTTGCTGATGATTAGCGAAAACCGCATCGAAATCGGCCCAGTAGTTTTTACGTGAATCCCGAACAAACAGACAAGAAAAAAAAACATCGTGTTCTCCATTCCTTATATAGTGTATTCCAGTTGTTTTTTTTAATAGCTTCAATGTGCACACCACATGTTTAGAATTTTATAATATTATAGATACATAAATTGACAAGAGAATGCGAGGGATATTAACTGCAACTAGAATAATACTGATAGTGTAAGTATTAACTATAACTATCGTACCTTAGTACTTAATAGGGCCAACAAATGTGCATATGATGTTATTAATAATAATAATATCAGCTTATCAACATCCGGTCGCTGGTCATGAGTTTTTTTTTTTTTAATAAACCAACGCTCGTATATACAGGCTTTCAGTACCCCAACAGTACAGTAGGAGAAATTTTGGCTTAAACGAGATCAATAAAAAATAATTTAATTGTTAAAATACATTTTTTTTTATTACAGAAGTTCAGCAGATAGGTAGACGGCCCACTTGATGGTAAGCGGTTACTATCGTCTATGGACATTTGCAACATCAGAGGTCTACAAATGCGCTGCTGCTCTCCTACGGCAGACTGGAACCTGGTCACTAATGCCGGAACACAACATAAGGTTGTTATGGCGGCATACTCTAGAGCAGGGGTGGTCTCCATCCAGTCGAGCAAATACCCTACCACCTGGCAAATAAAAAACATACCCACAACATAATCTTATATAATAAAAAAATACATGAAAACAAATAATCATACATATGAAATTTATGTAACTTGAATATTTTATCTTCCGTTTTTGTGTTTGATTCATAATCAGCTTAGAAAAACAGATCCAGCTTGCAATTCACAACGCATCCAATCACTGGCCAGGATTTAAATCCACCATCTAAGCTACCACGACTCCGCTCCATCTATTTAATAGGATTTTGAAATTTAGTTTTTTTATTGGGGAGCGGGCAGACAGTCCGGCTGATGAAAAATGGCTACTTTCGTCTATAGAGTTTGCAACACCAAGGGCTAAGCCAACGCGTCTTGAGGATGGGATAGAAGGGCTGGGATTAAAATAGAGATGGGATAGGGGGAAGTGGGCCATCAGAACTTGGAATCTATGGATATTTGGTTCGCCCTTCGAGTATATTTACCTATTATATTACTAGGTGTGACAGCGAAGTATCGTTCTCGTTCTTATGACGATTTGTTAGTGGATAGCAACTACCTACAAATACCTCTGAAAATTATTAGATATTTTCTAAAGTATAAGTAATAGGATTAGTGTTAGCGCGGCTAAAAGTATATTTCGTCTCTTTTTTTCTTCCAAACATCGTATTAGACCGAATAAAGTTTTACAGAACCGCACTGAACAGCAGATAAAGCAGATTTCATATTTGCTTCTGTTTAATTAACGCAAATACCTCTAATTTTGTATCGTGCCATATCTTAAAAGAAAAAAATGGCAATGATGCACGCGATATATATGGCCATTTGTTGGCCATATTTTCAGATACTAATATTTTTTCCAAAATTTACTCTATTAATATACACATTGACAATTGAGAAAATGCACAAGTTAACATAAAAATTCAACTACATAATAATGTCAACAGAAAAAAATAAAATCGTAAAGGGCTGGCCTATATTTAGGGCAACGGATTAGCTTTGCCACACGCATAACGTGAGAATATGTCAGCATTTTGGGCACGCACCTCGCCGACAGCGACCTGGAGTATATTTTTTACTTATAGATTGTTAATTTGTAAATATAGTTATATTAAATTTATATTATAGTTTAATTTTAGTGTATAGGAATTCTTTAAAAAAAAGTATTTAGGTTAAATCGTAAACCAATATTGTTAACGCCGACCTATTTGGTCACCGCCTCTTTGTTTCCTTTTTTCTTTCGCCGCATCTGTCACTATGTAAATGTAATGTGACATAGTCTACGTCCGACCGCGGACGCACCGCTGCTTCTGCGCAAACCTCACCGCGTTTTGAGTATTGTGCTGCTATTCACACCCGCTTATATCAACTCGCACGCTGGAAGGTCCACGCTGTATCGTTCCAGCTGGTCCACTAGTCGAAGGAACCGCAAGACACAAAGGAAGGATCACGAGGAAGAAGTGCCTGCCGCTGCGAAGCCTGCATCGTTCGTAGCGTGTCTGGTGCGGCGACTTTATCCTGTAAATCCTTTCCTTCTCTTTATCCCCGCTCCACGCCTGCGCCGTCAAATATAGATACAGGATGAAATTCACTTGGGATTTTTAGAATAGCTACGTAATCTCTCTTCATAACGACACTGGACGATTGGCGTCAGCGCGAGAGGGGTAGCGGGTGCGTGGTTGGAATACTAGCCTCGCGTAGATCTTGTACCGACACAGATCTTTATATATCGTCTACTTGTTTTTGAAATAATAATGAATTGCCACATTTATCGGTTGGCCAGTTTTGACTCTGGTACCTTGTGATAGCCACCACAAATCTTTATTTTTGTCGATTTTACCGCAGTATTGTGTAACGGCTTATATTTTACATATTTATACACTGACGGACTCATAAGCTGCATCAAAGTAATAGACGACTTTGAAATAAATATTTTAACCAAGTATGCAAACTTTCTATACAGATTTAAATTGAAACCTCTAGATTGGTTCGTGAACTTTAAAACAGCGTAGGGTCATATCCTTAAGTTTAAGTTTGTGCACTGGAAAGGACCTTAAGACTTTTTTTGAAGAAAAAACAGAAATTTAAGGAAAATTGGTTTAAATAAAAAATTGGTTTTAATAATAGACACAAACTTTATGCAAGGGTTTATTTATGTTTTAATAAGGTGTATTACCTTATTACGGATTCTAATCGGTTCCGCATAGATTTTATTAGGGTTATTAAAAGATCTTGCGGAATATTGTCCCATTCTTCTGAAAGTGCTGTTCTTAGTGCTGTTCCTTACGTACTACTTACGTGTATGTTACGTAATTACTTACGTGTAATTCATTGTACGTATCCCAACCTCTTCGCAATATTGTCGAACTTGTGCAGCAGGGTGCGGCCGGGCATTATCCTGCATTAAAGTAAAATTTTCGCCTATGAATCCCATGTAAGGCACCACATGATCTTCTAAGATCTCTGTTATGTAGCGATGTGCAGTCAAACCCCCTCTATTACCGTTTTGACGGACCATGTCTATGAACACAAGTTCTGTTCGCCCGTTCATCGATATGCCACCCCAGACCATACACGAACCGCCTCCAAAAGGAACACGCTCCTCAATGCAACTTTGAGCATATCGCTCCTCACGTCGACGATAGACTCTTCTGCGACCATCTGCACAATATAAACATGTCCTACACTCGTCCGTGAACAATACGGAGGTCCATTGCTCTTCTGTCCAATTCAGATGATCACGCGCAAATCTTAAGCGAGCTTGTCTGTGTGCTACAGACAACTTTGGACCATTTGCTGGTCTAAAAGGGGTGATATCCGCTTCCTTTAACCTTCTTCTTATTGTTCGTGCACTCACGTTTACTCCACGCACTTCATTAAGCTCTGTTTTGATGTTAACAGATGTGAGGAAACGATTTCGCAGGGAAGTTGTAACAATAAATCGGTCATCACGACGGTGACGGTGACGGTGGTTGCTCGAGCCCTGCCTGTATCACGTCTCCTTCTGTAAGAACCTGTCTCCACAAAACTTCTGTATATTCTAGAAACCGTAGACTGGTTTAAATTTAAATTTCTACCAATCGTTCGTTGATCCAAGCTTTCCCGCACCAATGCTACAATTTGAGCCGCTTGTTTGGACGAAATATCCATATTATGGTTCAAAAACTCTCGATGAGTTAAAAAACTAACCCAATAATTCCGCTGGTAACAATAATTCAATTGACAAAAGAATAAAAAATCAATGAGAATCAATTTAAAACTTGGCTATAAATAACACGCAAATCTGATACTACGAGTAAATTTTCTTTTCTCGGCTATATTCAATTGTTTTACTGCAGTTATTTTTAAATTTTCCTTTTTTTGAGATTAAGAGCCAGTCTCTCCATATTTATATAATTTAATCTAAAAAGTTTGCATACTTATTTAAAAAAATCATTTCAAAGTAATCCTGAACTTTGATGCAGTTTATGAGTACGTTAGTTTACTTGTCTCTCATTTATCGACCCAGTAATCTACCAGAAGAAGACGAAGATGGATATCATGATTTCATAAGGATTCCGTTCTTTTGAAAATGGCGACGGAACTTTAAAAAGCTGTTACGAAACATCATTTAAGGCCTGTCGTGTAAATATACCCAACACGCCCATTTTACTCTCACAGAATATTATTTTCTTTCCTAAGTAATATTTGCGGTGGGTATTCCTATTGCTTTGATTATAATATATTTTTACCATTTTGTAGCGACATAATTTGATCTTTTTTATTTTTTTCATTGCATGTGTTTAGCAGTGAGGCAGCCGGGGCAACGGGTCTTTATCGGTGCAGGAACGGACAAAGGATACAATTTCCTGCGGCTGCGCGGCCTGTCGTAAGAGGCGACAAAAAAAACTCAAAGCCTGGTGGTAGGGCGTTTGCCCGACTGGATGGCTAGCACACCTGGTTTAGAGTAAGCCGCCATTACAATCTTAGAAGATTGTAATGGCGGCGTAAGAGAGCAGCAGTCTGCCTGTCTGCTGAACTCCTGTATTAATAAAAAAAGTCGGTTTACTGACGATAGTTGAACGTGACAACGTCATAAGAAAATACTGACGGAATGGTTTCCTTTTTCAAAAGAAAATTTTAATTTTATTTGTTTGATAGATATTTTGTATGGATATAGAGAAGGAGGTAAATGGAAATCACAATTGAATTGATCAAGTTACATTTATTTGTATGCATAAATACAATTATGTCAATTACGCTGCCGAATGCGGAGGCCGATTGTGCCTCTTTGTCGCTCGTTCCGCGCTCTCGCTTGCACTTCAAGTCTTAAATGGAACGCCTCAGAGCGAGGTAACGCCGCATGAGTCATGTTTTTCGTGCGTGCAGCCGGCTCCATCGAATTATAAGACGTTGTCACGTCAAAAGCCGGCCCACCTGATGGAGAGTGATTACCAACGCCTATGGACATTCGTAACATCAAAGATGCTACAAATGTGTTGCCCCGCTCTAAAGAGAGACTGGAACCTGGCCGGTAATGTCAGAACACAAATCAAGGTTATCAGGGCGGCATACAGGCCATCCGGGCGGGTAAATACCGTACAACTTGACTGTGGGGTGTTTATCACCCCTACGACAAGTCGTCCGGCCACAGGAAATTGTATTTTTTTCTCCGTTCCTGCACGGATAAAATAATAGATAGATAGATAAAAGGTCTATATCCGTAAGCTGAGTTAGCCTGTCTTGAGGCAGTCAAATAGCTCAGCGAATAATATTGCTTCAGGGGCCCTCTAGCATCAAGGGAGCAGAGGAGTCTTCACCCCTGTCGTCGAAGTGAGTTCTCAGGCACTTTTGCGCTAGGATCGGTGTGGGCGTAAATACGTTCTAAGTCTCATATCTTTCCTGCCTTCAGCGTGGGGCATCGGAGGAGGGTGGTTTTAGTGGATATTAGCCATTGTACGTCCAATGGTTCGAGTCTCCACATAAGCTGATCATTTACTGTTTGGATTGCCTTTAATGGAATGCCTCCATAATTGATAACGGTCTAATCCCTTGCAAAGGACCCAGTATGTGCGTAAATAGCATTTCCCCCGCCTTAAAAAAAACAAATAACTCAGCAAATTGCGATTAAAGTGTGTCTATTCGATTAATGCGCCATTATTCGACTCTGTGTGCGGATTTTAGAGAAACTCAGCACACATCGAATTTACAAAACGCAAAGTTATCTCCGGAAACTATGTCATGCCCCCAGTTATTCAAAACCGCAGCGTCGCGCCGCGCGCCGCCCTGTCTGGCTCCTTGGCAGTCGAGCCAAAATTTATCTCCTAGCCTTTACCAGATGGCACTAGGCGTTCATGTCGATTCACTTACGCAACTCCGACTATACCTCCATTGTCGGGAAGCCTTCATTGAGATATGCTTCCGTTGAGAATTCATAGATATAATTATACTTAGTTATAAGTGTAAGACTGGCTAACAAGTAACATCGAGTAGGGACATTAATAGTCACTGACAGACCTTTATTAAACGGCTATAAAACTTTGCGACGTTATGTACGTAAAATAGGAAGCAGATTGAATTTTTAACTCACATGTATGACTTTCAAAAAAGGTTCTCGAGTGGAACATAGCTTGTACATTTTTATTCTTTGAATATTGACTAGCTCAGCCTACCAGTTCGTTCGTACGGGACTATGACTTTATATTTTTATGTTCATACTAGGATATGCGCGCGACTTTATCCACGCTTAACTTGAAATCCCCGCAGGAATTCCGGGGCACAACGTGCCGCTGCACTTAAAAAGAATGTAAGCTATCGTTTTAGTGAAAACTGCGTTGGAGTAAAACTTCGAACCGCCCCCGGGAAAATTCCCGCCTGATTTGTGGAATAAAAAATTATAGATTATATTACATAAAATTTGTTATCGATCAGCGGAAAAATTATATTGCAATGTGATTTTTTATAATCTAGCCATTTTAAATCATTTAAGCCTAAGAATTTGCTATCGATCAGCGAAAACCGCATCAAAATCGGTTCGTAGTTTTTAAAGTAAAATTACCCTTTTAATCTCCAAAATTGTAATTGGAATCCGTTCACCCGTTTTAGAGTTTATCAAAGACAAATTTAAACACAAACCAAAATTCCAAAAACACTCATTTACGAGTAGACATAAAACGCTCTTCGATTTTATACTGGCTGACAAAATTTTTATTCATTGAAGGGTATTTCTAAACGACAAATAATAATATTAATTAATTTTTACCAGAACCAGAAATGTCTCTGTAAGCCATAAAGCTGTTCTAGTTTGTCCATTGTTCCGAATATTTAAGTATCCTTGCAAATATACCGACTGTTACGCCCCGCATATCCTTTGTCAATGTATATTATTCTAGGACAATACATAAAAGTAGTGCGGGCATTGTAAACCGTTTCGATCGCTATGAAAAGGCCCATAATCGGGTCACCAGATGACCTTGCGCGGTTCTTCCTAGAAGTGGCAAATTTAATTGCTCTTACGACCCACCACAGGCCCTTTGTCGCAAACTCATTTTGCACTTGGCTGTTCGTTTGACATTCTCATATGCATAATGTTTTATAACTATGTTAACATATGTACGACACTTTTTTACCGATTTCAAAAGGAGGAGGTTTCCAATTCGTCTGTATGTAACGTATACGCGATTTTCAATTATTTTTTTATTCAAAAGTGTATACTCCTGAATTGGTCCCAGTGGCACCATGTCAGGATCTGATGAGTGGATCCCAGGGAAATCGAGAGACCCTCGAAATTTCTTAACTGACTTCTTTGTTACACGATATCTTCGTCGATTGTGGAGCAATTTTCATTTTGTTTTCTTTATTCGTAAGTCTATTCTCCCGAAGTGGTACCATGGTCACCGAGCCAGGGTTTGGTGAGTGGATTCTAGGGAAATCAAGAGTAAGTAACTCTTATTAAAGAACGCCGATTTCCTACATTTTTAGAAAAAAAGCTTGTATACACGTGCCAGTATCACATTTTCTACAGGCCCTTCATTTTTTTGTATGCATGTTACGCGATTTCTCTGACAATTGTGGGCTGATTTTCATTTTTTGAAGTGATACCTCTTATGGGAGGGTAAACAGCTTCGTTGCGTAACGCGTTACATTCCTTACGTTCACAATGACTTCAAGATGTTGTAGAAAGAAGTCGGTTAAATATTTTTTTTTAGTTTGAAGTCGGTTTTGTTTTTTTAGCTTGTTGTAAGGACAAGCATTGATTGCATCTATTTGATTGCGAAGTTTTATTATTGTTTGTTAATATCCGGATAGTAGGTGTATTCATCTTAGAAACATTCTCAAAAGGCTACTTTTCTGAACTCACATTTATATTGTATACATAGTATAGTCGGTTACAAAATATATATCCGGTAGTACATTACAAAGTACCTTTCTGTGTACGGATATGGAACCCGAAATGTGATGAGCGACAGTGACAAGCGCGGTTGGTGCGGTACGGTGGTGTAAATGAGGCTTGGTCGTCGTTCACCACTACCCGCCTGTAATGTGCGTTCCGCTCCAAAATGAGCGCTGTGGTGCGGTGGTGTTTCTGGTGTGGGATGTGAATTGCGGCAGGGTCTCCAGATTGAGTTTAAGAAAATCCCCATGTTAGACGAAATAATTCCTCAATTTCATACTATTTTGTTAACTTTTACCCAAAACATCTTTTCTCTCTCTTTATTTATAGGAGGGTTTGGTTAGTACTCGGTACTGAACATGTCACCCTTATAGGAACAACACACTTAAATTAGCAGCGTTTAATGTGCGTTATCTTAAAACTAACTATTCATTTAAAATTTTAATTATAACTTCTTATCAGTGTTTATTGCCAAAGGAGTTGTAATATATTTAATTAAAACACTAATAAAACCCGTATGTCCATATTTATTATGCTAAAAACGACATGATATTAATCATCATGGTTATTATTAGATATATCCTCCGATTTAAATTTGTAAAGCGTTTCAGTGATTTTGCTTGAATTTGTTACATTCCCGTGGTAAAATTGAGTTTCCCGAAATGTTCGCCAAGTGAAATCTTTTTCCCGAGATCGTGAAAAAAGCTCTCTATCTGGAGACATTGAGTTGCGGGTGTTCGGGCTCGGTGTGGGCGCGCAGGGGCGGCCGCGACCGGCGAGGTATCGATGCGGGTGCGCGCGCATCTTCCGCGCCCCTCGCGTTCGATTTTCCCCTTGAGGAGCGCCGGTCGGCGGTGGCGACAGGCGGCGCGTTGCATAACTGTGTGGCGGCACTCCGCGCGCGACCCCGCAACGAGCGCCCGCCGCGAGCGCGCACAACGCGCACACACGCGCAAAGTCGCGCCCTTTACGTAACGCGCGCGATCACCGTGGACTGTCCGCCCCAGGATACACGGCTCACCAGTGTAAAACATATAGTGTTCCATTGCCTGACTCTTCCGGCCCCTGGACGACGGAGACGCTGCGGTCGGGCGCGGACCGCCGGTGGGCTGGTAGGTGTCGCCGCAGTGCGCGCGCTCGCCCTTTGTCCGCTCCGGAGGCGCGGTGGCGGTGGCGGTCGCGTGTTGAATAATTGACGCCGAGGCTGGTCGGCGGCCGCTATCGACCCCGGTCGCGTGACTCGCGCGTATTACCCGCGGCCGGGGCAAGGACGCCGCGCTGGCTGCGCCACTACGCCGACAAAGTGGCCGTCGCAATCGCCGTCGCCACCGCTGCCGCTGCGTCTTCGCTCATGTGCTTTCTTATCGATTCTGTTGTGTTGCTACCTTTTTGCGCTGTATATGTTCTGTATTTACGTGCCTCCACCGACACGGATACCAACAACCGACGTTATCGGTCCTTTGGGTTCGAGTGCGGTTATATACCTACTAGTTGTTGTTCCACGAAATGATAATTGATAGCTCGTTGGATCGATCAACTTTTTACCGCAAAACGGAAAGGATAGTCTAGTTTATGACTAACGAGAAATGTATGGCAATACAATGTATGAGTAACTTTCACATATTCCGGTTTCACATATTACTATTCCGGTTGAGGTTAAAAGTAACTCATAAAGACAAATATATTTCACAATAAGTTTACACGATTTGAGACGACATGAATAAAACTGTCAAACTTCTTATACGGTGTAAGTTGTAACGTATTACGTAAAAGGGAATTTGCGCTCTGTTGAAATCGGAAGGTAGTTGGCACTAAGGAGCGAAAAGTGTTAAGAAATTCTATGGGTTACATACTTGTAGTTAAATTACGTAAAGAGGTGTTTTAAGGATTATTTCTTGCTCTATTGGTACAATATTGGAACATTATAGATGGATTCGTTTATCGATTAATTATAATCTAAATTATGTCTTCAGGGAACAGGAAACGTTCCTATAATGCTAGAAATATTGATATAGATCGTAAAGAGCGTAGCATTCGTCAACATATTACGTAGAGTGCTACGATGTTGCTACGAGTTACACATTTGCTACAATTTCCTACGCTTTGTTAGATGCATAATTTTGCGCCAATAAGCTTAATTCAATTGATTTTCAATGTCTTGCTTCCTTCACCAGGATAAATGAGGTGTTTTAGTTTAACATTGAATATAGCATTTCTTTGTGCTTTGACTACTTTAAGGATAATAGTTTGATACCTAGTTAGAACATAATATATAAGCAATGGTATAAAGTTTGTTTTGGCCTAAGTTTGCATTAATCCGTCTCAGGAATGTTTGTGAAACTTCTACGACACAATGTTGCTGCTGTACTGAAAAGAGTTGGACAAGATACATAAATGGAGTGCTGTATGGTCCGCTCTAGATTTGTGATATATATTGATGTAATAAGAGAAATTATACTTTTACATAATAATGCAGAATTACAGAACAAACATATAATCACGGGTTTATGACCGTACTCTGAGACGTAATGAGGAAACCTGACTGATTAGTTGCTAATGTGTCAGTTTACGAGGCTAGCTGATAAAAGGTTAGAGCAGAGAAACATATAGATACGTAAAACATAGTTGCAGTTATATTTATTATGCCACATTAACCAAATCAGACTATCTACTAAACTTAGCTGTTACGAACCTCTTATTTCTATTTCTGTGTACATACCTTAATGTCTTTATTTGTCCACTATTTATGTTTTATTTAACAATTAATTTTGTTAGTCGTGTTACATATAAAGTAAATTTTATACAATTTCATTACAAAATTACAAATAGTATATAGGTCCCAAGTCGTTGTTTTTTAGGAACGTGCCCATAACCGTGGTCGCATTCCCGCGCTGGATAGCAACGCCGATGCGGTGCCTCAAGAACAGGCCAGCCTTTGGGTACCGTGAGACTTTTATCAGGCGAAATGATAGGTGTCGATAAAGTCTTCCTGGCATCGCGGGCCCCAATGGCCCTAGAGTTTCGACTTCGAACGCCACAAATATCTATCAATCGATCCGTCGAATATCTGAATTTTGTCTTGATTATTATATTTATGAAGAAAAAGGAAATTGAGCTCTATTCAATTAACCGATTGTTGACATGAAGCGTTTCAGAATAAATTTAATTTCGTGAGTCTTATAAGATTTTGTGAGAGGGCCTGTGAGGTTCTTATTAAAATTCATCACTTGTAGTGTTTTATCTATAATATTTCATGCGGCTTCACATAATATTTTAACATTGTGTCTATATCTCGGAAGGAATATTGAATTTCAATATAAAAGAGATTGATTTTTAACGATAAGACCTTTTTAGAATAAGAGATATGGGAAGTCCGGGCTAAGTGGACCCCTTAACGTTTAATAGGCTATAGGAAAATAATCAATAGGCATATAAATAAAACAAATGTTCAATGAGAATCAACATTTATTAAAGTTTTTATTCTAATCAATTGCTTAACAGCAGTTCTTTTATTTTAATTGTCAATAATATTGCAACATATGTCGGTATCCACTTTGCCCCATAGGTCGGGTAAAGTGGATAGGACGATAGGGCAAAGTGAACACAAATACTTAGCCTAGTTTTAAACTAATCAGTGCAGGTATCACAAAGAAATAAGCCTATTCCCTCATAAGCCGTGTATTTTTCGTGACTCTATTGCTTACATTTATCACATTGGATCCAATCATCAACTGGTTTTTTATTTATTTCTATATAGTTCTCCCTGCAATAATAGCATACACAGTGTTCTTCCTCGTTTTCCTTACCACTATCCTTGCTTTTATCTTTAACAATTATATTTTTGGTCGCTTTACTATTTTTCTTTGTTGCAGTCTTTTATTTAGCATCTAAATCTTTATTCATATTTTTCATTGCTTTGGCATTAATTTTTATAAATTTTTCTTTTTGTTCTCGCTTCACTAGCGTGCTTGTTAACACATCAGACTTTTGCATCTTTCTTTTACGTGTACCCACAACAACGTGTGGCATCGGAAGCGGTCTTATGTCTTTAGGACTGAAATATGCCGAAGGCCGAGCCGTAGATGATTCCAGGTCCTTACTATTTTCATCATTGCCTTTAAATTGACCCTCTTTTATTTCTATACTGTCTTGAGTCAGATCTGCATCTTGATTCGTATCCTCCGTGGACCTTGCTTTTTGTTGTCCAGAGAATTTTTGAGTATTATAAGTTACGGCCGTAACTACAACAACATTGCATGTAAGGGGATCTTCGTCGGGTAATTCAACCTGAATTGAAGGCGATGTATCTCGAGAATGTATTTGTTTCTTATTGGACACTGATTCTATGACATTACTGCATTTTCAACTTCTACATTCACATTCTCAATAAATTCTCTTTGAATCTGTTCCAATGGCTCTACATCAATTTGCAGTGACTGACTTTGGAGCTCTGATGTAGAAGGCTTTCGATGTCAATCGTAATTTCAATATCTTGGTGTATTCGTATTGAGTTAGAATAAGTTATACTGTAAGGTTTGTATTGTTGTATAATAAAGAGTTATTTATCTATGTGATTGCGAATACCTATATTTTATATGGTATAGTGCTTTACTCTTCTCTTTTTACTACTGCACCTCTTACCATCGACTGAGTATTGATCCTCATTACCTTAAGACAATTTATTCGTGTACGCAAGGTTTCAAGAACATTTCATAAGCGATTATATAATTGTGGGGATTTGGAATCAAATTTCGGCTGAAGTATTCCCGTTTCCAAAAGAAGAGAGAACTTTGCTTCGGGTCCGGCATCGAGGGCTTGGAAACCGGAAAAAGTCGAAATGGTTACAGTCTAAGTAGGTACATAAGAGATTTTGTTTGTTGGGTTTTGTTCTAACTTGAACCTTAATTAATCGATTTTTAGTATGAAAATTCGTTAGTTTCGAACTAATTTTGAAGCGCATCTTCAAAATGCAATCACGTGGTAAACACGTTTGCAGTTACACACAATGACATGTTTATATTACAAACTCTTCTCATATAGAATAAACTTTTAATGCAGGTTTACATCACACTCTTGTTAACTATTGGACTCGGAAAGAAATAGTTGAATGAAACCGGTAATAACAGACTTGAGCAGTTGATTTTAAACCGGTTGCAAGCCTTGCCAGCACTTAGTTATTGCCAACACTTGCCACACTCTTGCTTAAAAGTACTTGAATCAAAATATCTTTTCATGAGATTCATTGAGTGGTTTTTAAAATGAAATATTTCCGATGAAGTGCTTTTTAGTGTTCTGTGGTTAAATAAATGAACAGCTAACGATCGTTACCAATACGGAATCTGTGATTTTTTGGAATAATATGATTTTAGCCGATGTGATCTTTTACATAATAGGCGAATTCGTTATCTGTATGTTTAAAGGCAAGTTCAGCTGTCGTTTATAGGTAAACGGGTTTTTTATACTTTCATAATAAATACTTGATGAAATTCTTTAGATACCTGCCATTAAAGCTAAGGTTGAAGGTTAATGGTTTTTGTTTAATTGGAATACCTTGACTCTTTCGTAGTACTATAAAGGGTGGAATGACAATCGCTCAATAAATAATAACCTGACCATAACGTCTAGAACATGAACTATTTTTTTTGCCATATAGGTGTTATAAAGCTTTGGCTTACTAAATATTATGTATCTCTCTGCAGACCCCGGGCCATAAACATGACCTGGACTTTTGGAGGGCTTGCGCGGGGCCATGGGTAGGCCAATACGTAGAGAGAGGACCCTGAGACAAATTTAATCGAAATGTGGCGTGACACTGACTGGCGATGATCCCTGTTGGAGATATACAGCGGACCATTCTGGGGCCGATCCCAAACACCCAGACCGTAAATAACAGAAAGTGTCTTTGCGAAATTTATAATGCCGGGAATCGAACCCAGAGCCTCTGTGTCCAGCCTTTAGGCCGGACAAGATTTAGCCCGCTTAACCAGAGGCCGTCGTAGTTACTTGCCGTCGTCAGCCAGGCGTTGTCCACTGCTGGACGTAGATCTCACCAAGTTCGCGACACCTATCCCTTTCCGCGACCTTCAGTTTGTGAACCAACCCCAGTGTCAATCTCCACGTCTCGACACCATACGTCATGACGGGTAGGGCGCATTGCTCGAAGACTTTCTTCTTCAAGTATTGCGGAATGGTCGACATGAAGACCCAACGGCGCTTGCCGATTGCTGCCCAACCTAACTGAATCCTTCTATTGACTTCCGTTTCCAAGTTATGTTTACCCACTTGGACAAGGTAAATATATAATTATGTGCCATTGACGAACATCGGTCTCGGAATGACATGATCGTTGAACATAACTTTTGTCTTGTCCAGATTAGTGCTGAGACCCATTCGTCGAGAGGTCTCATCTAGGCCATTCAGCATTTCGGCCAGCTCTTCCGTAATCTCCACACAACCGACAATGTCATTAGCGAAATTTGTTCGAAATAAAAAGAAATATTTCTGCAATTCTTATCCATATTAAATTTCACTAAGCTAAATCTCACACTTTCGTGCGCGAAATATGCCTAAAGAGGGGTCCGGAAATTTATCATGGTGCTTCCTCCATTTATATATAAATTAGAGTAAACATCCTTATTACATAGTATGAAATATGAAACCAGCATCTATATAATTTTATCATCCCTATACAATTATATAAATCCCATATTACATAACAATTTGGATTTCGCGGAAGTGATATGTTTTCGTGTTTATAATTCGATGTTAAAATTAGGAAGCAAATAACTGGCGCTTGGCGGTATTTTATCTATCTACTAGCTTCTGCCCGCGACTCCGTCGGCGTGGAATGGTTTAAAATAAAGTAAGTTTAAAAAACCCCCCGTTTTTGAAACATTCTTCATTGGTGCTCCGTTCCTATTGGTCTTAGCGTGATGGTATATAGCCTATAACCTTCCTCGATAAATGAGGTATCTAAAACTGAAAGAGTTTTACATATCAGATCACTATTTCCTGAGATTAGCGCGTTCAAGCAAACAAACAAACTAACTCTTTGTTGGGAGTGTCGATTTTATATATGGTTTAAAAATGAGAAAAAAAAATACTGATGGTATTTCCAACCAGATTCCGAAAATGATTTTAGAATTCTCGTCTGTCTACTAGAGCTTCACGAGAAAAAATCTTAACGGATTTAAATTAAACTCGACACAGAACTACCTTATATATCGACTAGATCAACACTTCAGGTACAATTTATCCTGATAAATAATCGTCGTTTCCGTGGCCGAATATAGTCAAAAGATGACCATGAGGTCGCGTTCTTTTGGTGCCGCCGTTTTTGAATAATAACAATCGGCCGACAAACAAATTTTATATCCCCAAATGAAGGAAGTTACGCTTGTGTTATTTGTGATATATTATACAACGGATTACTCTGGGGCCGATCCCAGGCACCCGGACCAAAGTAAATAACGGAGAAAAATCATTTTCGAAATTTACCATGCCAGAAATGGGAACCTGGAGTTGCAGTGAGGAAGGCCGGCAAATGTTTAGCGCGCTCAACCACAGAGTCTGTTAACTCATTAACTGTACAGCGTGTAGACAGTTTGTACAGTTTTTGTTTGAGTACATAATGTAATTATGACCTGGTGCCTGGCCTGTATTGTACTTCCGAAAGGACAAACTGTCGTTCTAACAAAAAACTGCAACAACTTTGTAATTTTGTGATTGTGACAGTTTATACAATAAATGTTTATTCTATTATATTCTACTCTATTCTACACTTGCTCTTGCTTGTAGTGGTGGATGCTGGCAGTAGGTGGTAAGGTTCACTAAATATTAATATAAATATTTATAATCCCGCGCGAAAGAAGTCGCGGGTATATGGTAGTTTGATATAACTTATAACTAACCCAGTAACCTGTATATCTATTAAAATTTAATGTACTGCGAGGCAAATTATCACCATACCTAACCCAGTATGACCTGATTTCATTATAAAACACGTATGTTCTGTTCTATAATATAGTACGTACAAGTATATGCCGTGCCGTTCCATTTCACCTGTGCACGCGTGATTGTGTCGAGGGAGGTGGTCCACCTAAGTACCGACTTCATTTACATCGAGACACGCGACGCGAAGTTTTCTTCTACCTGTTATTACTGAAAACTTTCGAAATATAGAAAAACTACGCTTCATATTTTTTTATTCTTGCGACATTGATATGTACGTATGGAAAATAGAATATTTTGTTCAAAATGAACCCTTTTCCTTAGATAGTCGTTATATATTGTTGTCCTTCACAGAAATTGATCTCCACATACTACACTATCTACTAGTGTATAATACAGTATGTTATTTTTTTCAAAACCAGCCAATTTGATTCTTGACAAGGGTAATTGATTTTTCAAAAATATAATGATACCACATTAGTTTTTTTCATAATCGCCCTTGAAACTCCTTTGAGTGTTATTCGCTATTTAGTATAGTTCTAGTAACCTAATCTAATTAAATTTGTATATAAGTTAAATAGATCCCAGGATTCTAGGGTCGTCACAAGGCTTACATATTTATATGGCAAGAAAAATGACAAATAAAATATATCAGGTAAGTGCTTGGCAGTTTGCATTCAACGAACGATTCCGGAGAGGTGATAAAGAAACGCTAACTGCGGGGAGTAGTTGGCTACGGAACTATAAAGAACTCAAACGAAAATACTTCATATGTCAGTAATTACTCAAGAAATATTGCTCAATTAATTTCCGCTTTTTTAAGCTCCACCTTTAATTTTTTTAGTAATTTCTACAACATTTCTTTTATGTCCGTATAGGTTTACTTTCGACTGCTTTCTCACTTGATGTTGAGTAATGACGCGTTATAGGATTGTATAAACGTTAAAGGGGGGATACAATTTTTTGGACTTTGGGGGCTAATATCTTGACACCCATTAATACTTTTAAATTCATTTAAAAAGTCATTTAGAAAGATTATGTTTCTTTTAAGAACTGACTAACGATACTCCACACGACTGTGTACACTGAAAAAGTAAATCAACCCTTACGTGTATAGCAGCCACGTCTACTCATTACTTTTTCGCGATTTTACTACGTAACTTTGCAGCGCAAGATAAATATAATACACCTTCCTTTTAAATTTCAACCATATAGCTTCCGAGAAATATGAATGTGACACATATTGACGAGACAAATGGACAGCTGGACATGGTGATCACGTGAGGATAGTGTCTGCTTATAAAATCGCCGCAGAACCCTAAAACTGACTTTCGAGCTTTCAAGGGTTAACTCCAGAGGAACGTGTAATTTTGCTAACATAATTCTAATTACAATTTTTCTTTATTTATAAACATATATTTGTAACTATTATTGCCATGGGTATCATGACCAAATGTTGCGTTTACAAAGTCTCGCATGAATGAAGTCCCGGGCACAGCTAATAATAAATATAATGAATATTTGTATGTTTGTCTGCTAAATTCAAACAGCAAGTTGAACATTTTATTAATATTAATCACGCAATACTATATGCTTACATTAAGTTGCTTTCTTCCTGTACGGCATTAAGTCCATTGGGTAGTTGGTAAACAAATTCATGGTCAAATTATATTTCAAAGAAAAGGCTTCAAAAACTTGGTATAGTCTAATTTAGTATGTAATGTAATGTTATATATAAGATCTGTTATATATAAGATCTGTTATATAGTTATTGAAATATGGGTTATTTTTGATGCAATGCTTTTTTCGGTTTCGTCCCCAAGAGACTAAAATAATGTATGTTCATCTTCTTTATGGAACTCTTCATAGTTAGTGGGCTACCACGCACTTGTACAATTTCTGTTTTGTTTTATATCATTTTAAAAGACGGTGAAATTGTTCGCTTTCTCAGAAACATTTAATGTAGTATGATATATTCAATTAATTTTATTGGCATAGCTATTTTTTGAATTGGCATTTAATTATATTTTCTTTATTAGGTACTTCTATATCGTAGTTATAATGCAAACCCACACTGATAACATTACCTATTGTTTTCTGGTCTTAAACTTTCACCTGTGTCTTAAGGTAATGTAAATCTTTTATCCAGCTACTGAATTGGGGAGTGGACTGTCTTCACAATATTCAATCGGGGATATTAAAGTCAGTCAGACTTGGTAGCACTGTACTGACTTCAAATCAATTTACGCGATGCTAGTACGAACTCAGCATTGTCTTCCTTCGAATTTGAAGTCAGTAGCTCTGACGCTTCCTCACACAGAACGAGCTGGGAGGATGTTTGGCCCGTCAGATTTGTCTGGCTCCATGGGAAATATTTTAATATATTATACTTGATAACATATAGCTTATAATATACTTGTTAAAATTCAGCCTTCCTAAAATGACGTAAGTTCCCACATTTTTTAAAGTGTCTTTCAAAAGTTATGGCCCAGTGAAAGTGTCTGGCAACTGTATACCTTTGTTTATAACAATATCATTTTTGACATATGTAAAAACTGGCCTTGCTACTTTGACGTAAATTAGCATGGTTTTTATTCCAGCTTTGATACCTGCTATCTGAAAAATGGCCCCGGTTTCAGCTTAGCGAGTATCTATTCCTTTATTAAACTACCGATCCTAATAATTTCCTAAAATCACGTACGTCTGGGGTGACTGGGATCTTGAACTATATACTCTCATGAAGTCTCTCCAGAAAGACTAGGTTGTATAAAAAGTGCGTTATAGCGCATACCTTGTCCAGTAAAAGCTGAAACCAATTTAGCTGAGAGCCATCCGCGGCCGTCACTGCGAGTAACCTATGTAAATAGATGCATACCTTATTGAGGCGAACCCACCTTCCTACATTACGCCCGAGTCAGTCGCAATTATGGGATTTTCCTACCAACCCGACACTGTTCTACATTGATAGGAATATTGTTTACTATGAAAATACTTTTTTTACAGCACATGCCGAACGTTGTGATTTAGGTACGTAATGTTATCTTCTTCTATATAACGATGTTATCCTTCCCTTACTGGTTTGATGTTTTAGTATGAGCTTAATGTTTCGTAGCCATTTTGGAAAAAATGCATTCGTTATACAATCGTCATTCGCCAAAGTGACACATTTCTCTTAAGCTACCTGACGAATTATTATATAGGTAGATATAATTTAGTATAAAATATATGCCGAAAGTCCACAACACAACAATATATATAGTAAAATCGCCTAATAATAAAATACGTGTTTTAACCCCAATTTCTTTTTTTCTCTACTTTTCGAGATTTTAATATATTTTTTGTTAAATCAAATAAGCCACCAAGAACTTTATTAAAACTATTATTTTATAATTTATTTGGTCCAAAAAATATTTGTGTCCCAGCTTAGTGGTTAGCGTTCTCGCGTGCCTAACTCAAAGGGCGCTGGTTCGAACTTAGCCGGAAAGTATGTACCATGTAGAAAGTTTTCAACCTATATTTCCTCTGTGCAGGCACGGAGAAAGAATATAATTTCCTGCGGTCAGGCAGTCTGTCGTAAGAGGCGACACAATAACCTATAGCCAGGGGGTAGGGCATTCGCCGGTAGGGATGGCTGCCCGAGTCCTGGTTTAAAGTATGCCGCCATAGCAACCTTGAGTTCTGTTCGGGCGTTTGTGACCAGGCTCCGGTCTTCCTTAAGAGAGCAGCAGCACATTTATAGCACCTTTGGTGTTACAAATGCCCATAGGCGATGGTGCCCGTTTTCCATTAGGTGGGCCATCTGCCTATCCGCTGAACTTATGCATTAAAAAAAAGGACCAAGTACGCTGAAGGAAAACAACGTGATGAAGCCTGCACAACGAAATAAGCGTGTGTCACACCAGCCAATTCGCTCTGGGCAACCGTAGCAAAAATACTTTACGTTTACTTATTAATGTGAGCCCCGAGCCTAGCACGCTCATGGGCTGTTGTTATTATAATATAACGTCGTAAAGTACGAAAGCATGACCTGTGGCTATATCTAATTATGTATTCAGAGACACGTTTTTAACTAAGCTATTGTGCTTCTTATTCTATTCTTCTTAGAAGATTTCAGTTCTCTTTCATAGGTCTACAAATTTATGTAGACCTGTAATATTAAGCGGGGCATAGAAACATAACGCTTTATAATATGTGGTTACATAATCGCACCCTTTCGTACACACCCGTGAGAGAGATACGGTGTAAGCCTTTCTGACTCCATGTATATATCCATCTCATGTCGAGAGTATACAGATTAAGCGATGTCGAATATCACAAGTGAAGGTTATCCGAATTTTGCCGGATAATTCACGTAGAAATACGCATAGTCCCGCAGTGGCGCCGAAGGGCAACCTTGAACCTCCCTCCGCTACCCACCGTTCCCCGCCCCCACAAACCCCTGGGCAACCTTTATTTTCTTGCGTTCCCGTTCACAAAATAGATCCGATCGTATTTGAGTACTTATTTAAACTCTTCTAAGTGATCGTTGATTCCCTTTCTCATTTTACCGCGTTAGATATAAATGTAAAAATATAAATTATTTTTTATGTGCCGAATGCAAAGTTTGATATGGTACCTCCCCACGTTGACAATTGCAGGTGTCATTCTCAAGACTGGTTTACATAAGGCTAAAGCAGTTAATAATCAACTAACCATAAAATATTAAATTTGTAAACAATTTCAATGTAATAAAGTATCAAAAGAGAAATGGGGAAATCAAAAGACTGGAACGAGTTGTTATTAGGTAGCTTTATCGACGTGCCGTGAAGGACTCTTGTATCCAATTATTCTCTGAAATCTCTTGTAATGTACTTATATATTGCTTCCCAACAGTACTTACGACCAATCGTATTTATCTTTAATACTAATTAATGTAATCATAACTTATCTATAGCGTAATTAATATCTGGCTAGTTCAGTGCTTATTATAATTTGGACAAAAGAAACCCATTTAAGTAATAAGTTCTCGATTAATTAGATGTCTGTCCGAAACGATGATAGAGCCAATTAAGAAAACTCCATTCGAAAAAGCGCTTCAGTTCCAAGGAAATCCCCTTACCACTTCCAAGATTATTGGGATCCTCGGTGTCGACATCCCAAACGATGTGCAGTTCAGGGGCCATCTTGAAGGTAAGGCAAAACTTCCCTCCAAGAAGCTGTGAGTGCTATACCGGTCCAAGTAGTATTTCACTTCGCGGCAACACCATGTGCTTTATAAAGCCCAAGTGGGGCCGCACATGGAGTACTGCTCACACTTGTGGGCCGGGGCACCCGCCTATTAGCTAAATCCCCTGGACAGTATTCAACGTCGAGCCGTTCGCAATGTCGTCGATCTGATACTCACAAACGGTTTAGATACGCTTGGCCTTTGAAGAGACTTCGCGTCTCTCTGCGTATTTTACCGACTGTACAATGAGGATTGTTCCGAAGAACTGTTCAGAATGGTGCCTTCATATTCCTTTTACCACCGCACCGCACGCAATCGGCTGGGCGTTCATCCCCACTTCCGAGAGCCGCTTCGCTCTTGTACGCAACGGTTCTCTAGAACGTTTCTCTTGCGCACCGTGGGTTTTTGAAATGAGCTCCAAGCCGTGGTTTTCTCACAGCGCTACAATATGGGGTTTTTTAATAAGGGTGTCATAAAACTTCTTCGAGGTCGGCAACGCGTAAGTAACATCTTTGGTGTTACAAACGTCCATAGGCGACGGTAACCGCTTTCCATCAGGTGGCCGTCTGCCTGTCTCCAGCTATAAAAAAAAACCTAAGTACTCAAGTAATGCAAATGTAAATGAGAGGAAGTTCGCTAGAGAGGATTTTCCCCCAGGGAGTATGGAGTAAGTAAGTAAAAGTAAGTACTAGACTTAATATTATGAAATAATGTGAAAAATAAGCAGTTGTTATGTTGACTTTTAAAATTCAATATTGCAATTGTTTTACCCAAGTTGTAGATATTTAGAACACTTGAATTTTCCTCGCGTGTCATTTACTGTTCCCTATAAATAAATATGGTCGGAATTTTTTTAACTTATCGGCTAACCTAATTTTGCAAGATACAGATTCAATGCACGAAGAAACAACAAAGAAATTCCTACTTATAAAATATAAACACAAACAACCTAAATTAGAATACTTTTGAAGCAGAACTGCAACTCAAGGACGACCAAACAAGGATAAAATCGGTGATTAAAGCATTCTCTTCCTTATTGCCCTTATTGCCCAGTTATGCCGATGGGATGAGGGCCCAGCCCATTATTCGTCCTTTAATGGCCATTGCGTTTACAGGCATAAATTGTCAAAGATAAATATAAAAAAAACTTTTCTTTGCTTAAAAGGCCTTACTGTGCATTAAATTTGTTATTATATTAGAGTTTACTCCTTAAAAATCGATTTTCGTATAAGGCCTCCGGGTATGCAAAATTTATGAACAGTAAAATAATACAACAGTTAACTCAAAAAGGCAATGAAATAAGACCTAAAATAATATCCATTACTGCATATTTAAAGACAATCGTGCTTAAGAAGTAAATTCCAGTCGTGTTTCTTGGCTGTCACACATATGTATTTTATTATATACCTGACGTCTTGTGTCTAGAACTTCTACGGGAGTACGGTGGAAATAATACATAAATAAATTAAGTCTCAACTAAAGGTCGTCTTCATTGCACACAAAAAAGTAACTTACCTATCAATCTAGAAAATAGTTATCTGCAAAAAATATATCTAGCAAACCCTTACCTTTAACGAGAAGGGGAAAACAAGAAGCAGCGTTGTGTACATGTGTAGAAGTAGGTATGCTTATACCTTACTGGTAACTGAAAATATACTTTCTGACAAAAACTATAAACGTAATTATTAGTACTCTAATGTTTTTTGTGTAGACAAACTTCACTTGAATTGGGTAAATGATTGGAAGTCTACGCACAATTAAGTGTTATGTAAAAGTGACAGATAACTCCTATTTTCGTTATTTGATTATGCGATCTTAATGTTACGACCGAGGTGCCGACAAAGACAAACTCACACCTGCAGCCCTATAGAAACACATTTTATTACCTTTTTGGTAAAAATACCTAAATACATACATTAATAAAAATAGAAATATTATACCAATACGATATATGTGAATAAAATATTATAAAATACAGTTACATAAATAAATATAAAACAAGAAAAATATGACAATGACTGCTGCATCTTTAATTTGAGCTATTTGAGCTATAATAATCCTTCACAAGTCTATTGAAAATGGGCAGTGATTTGGCTAGCTTTATATTAACAGGCAGCGCGTTCCAAAGACGAACTGCTTGGACTGTGAAGGATTTGCCATAAGAGCTAGTTTAATGCAGAGGAGTTTGAAGTAACAAATTTTCCGAGGATCTGAGAGACTAAGTTACTGGAATAAAGGTAATGAAATTGTTCCTTGAGGTATGCAGGGTTCTGAAGATTAAATAATGTATTATACAGAAGAGACAATATATGAGCATTCCGGCGAAAACGTATTGGAAGCCACTTGAGTTTGGCGCGGAATTCTGAAACGTGATCATATTTACGCAAACCAAATATGAATTGTATGCAAAAGTTTTGAAGTCGCTCAAGTTTATGTAGTTGGCTTTCAATAAGATCAAGATAGCTGACATCGGCGTAGGTAATCTAGAATTGGTATGAGGAGAGATTGTGCAAGTCCATTGTTGTATTTTGTTTGTTTATGATACACTGAAAAAGGTTATTTTAATCCTTAGTAAAGCAGCACCTCTTAGTATTTATTTTTTCGTAATTTAAACATTACATAATTTTGTAGCGCTATATAGATGATACCTTCCAGTTTAATTTTAGTTTTTTCTAAGAAAAATAACTGTTAGGTACATATTCAGCTATACTGACGGACATAAAGTTTTGACTAGGGTCCCGCTTTTGCAAAAATGACTACAGAATCCTCAAAACAGGCGGGTAAGCAAGAAATCGAAAGAAAATATTGAACATCTTATTTAAGCCCATTAGACGGTTCATTTTTGTCTTTCAATTTGAATGAATCGACCAAAGTGATCCCTGTACACATAAGTTTTAATTATTCAACATTGAATAACGTCGTTTTCAGTTCTGAGCGTAACCAAATTCATCTTCTTTATATTGTTACGAGTTACGGGACTCGAATTAAAATGCTGTTGGAACTATTATAAAGTTTATTTAGAACTATACAAATACGTATAACACAGGTACAAATATAACTACACAACTAGTCTAAACGTAATGCACGATTCAATTACACGCCCAAAGTCCGTCACTAACGTCTTGCTTCGCTTGTGGCTATCGCTAGCCTGCCTGCCCCGTCTATCAGGTTATTGTTTTATACTGCACAAATGCAATATGTCTGCCGTATCTAAGTCGGCTTAATTCGCCACACCTGGCTAATGACTCGGCCGAAAGCTGCCATAAAAGAGTACAATAACAATGGACTGTTTTCTAATCTCAAAGTAAACAAAAGATAGAAAAGTTTCAATTTTATTAGCTCAAAGACCGACAGGTAATAAATGTGCTTTGTTTACAGATATGCAGGTGGTCCAATTTGTAACAATATATACAATTCTGGTATTAGTTTATGAACAGTAATTAGTATGTCACTAAACTCCTCTTAAATCTTGAACCAAGCTTTATAAAAGAATTTGTATGTGTACGAGTGTGTGCCAGGATGGCTTATATTCACAACTGGACGCTTCAGGTAGCGCTGCGGTTTATATTTTTTTTACCACAAAACAACGTCTCTTGGTATAATAAAAAGTTCTGTAAAACAATGTTAGTTAACAATGTTAACTGTAAATACAAAACTAGACTATACAGTAAAAAAAAAGTATCTAAATCGCGTGTTTTGGCCGAGCGAATGCAGACAGTGGCCGTTTAAGGGCAGCCTGACACGGTCATATCTATTATTCACGTGCCCTAAGGTATGAGGTTTATCAGTGTTCCCGACGGCTTTTATCCACTTACACTAGCTGCAAAGAGAAATAGATTGTTGTGTTTTGTTTATTTTGGGACATTTATCATAGTAAGTAGCATGTCATTATTATCACTAACGGCCCTACTTATAATAATCTCGTTAATAAACGATTAGGCATCTCTTAAGTAAGAGAATCTTAATACACAGATTCGGTCCCTTTTTTTATTGTTTATTGCCGGAGTTCAGCAGACAGGCAGACGGCCCACTTGATAGAAAGCGGTTACCATCGCCTATGGACATTTGCAACACCAAAGGTGCTACAAAGGCGCTGCTGCTCTCTCAAGGGAGACTGAAACCTGGTCACTAATGCCGGAACACAACTCAAAGTTGTTATGGCGACATACTTTAGACCAGGGGTGGTAGCCATCCAGTCGGGCAAATGCCCTACCACTTGGCTGTGGGATGTTTTGTCGCCTCTTACCACAGTCCGCCCGGCCGCAGGAAATTGTATTCTTTCTACGTTCCTGCACGGATAAAACCCTTATTCCCGTACTCGGTGATAATCAGTTGTTTCAAATAAAAATTGCCATTTTGCCTCTTAGCAGTCACTAAAATTACCTCTCGATGTTGGTTATTTTTGACAGTTACAGTAGACAGACAGACAGTTACAATAGACAGTAGTTTTGACAGTAACTCATAACGAGTTACTTTACCACCTCTTATCCTTAAGAGGAATTTATGTGTAAGATTTTCATTAATCAGTTGCTGAACACTTTCTTAAAATTTAACGAACGATTATAAGTTAGGCCATTAAAGTTTAAGGCTGGCTCTCACAAAATTTCCATGATTTGATGATAAAGACTTTGTTTTTGTGTCTTGATGCCTACAAAAAATACGAGATTACTCCATTTATGGCCGATTTCTGTATCTTACTATTCGTTCAATTACCTTACTATGGGTTAAAATTTCACATAAGCTACAAGTAATGTCAAAATTCAACCCACACGGCCACGAAAGTGAATAAGTAGTAAGTAAGATACAGGTCATTATGAAAACTCGAGTTGATTTTTTTTAATGACTATCGTGGTACACGTGACTTGTTAACAGAGACGTCACAAATATTCGGCTTTTATTTGGTATTCGGCCACTTTTTAACATTTCGGTATTCGACCAAATACTGACTAGTATTCGGGCTAATACATGAATAATGCTTATTACTAAAAAAGAAGTAAATATCACACAATCAAAATGAATCAGCTGAATACCGAATAGTTTAAAAATTTAAAAACTTCGTTTAAAAAAACCGACTTCAAAAACTAAAAAACTAAAATAAATTATATATACATATTAAACATATCTTAATATAATCTGTAATAACTATAATATAAATTACATACTATTGAATACAATGTAAGAAAACTTAACTTATTTGTATTGTATTCTACCCATAGTCCCTCAAGACTATAAGTAGAATACTGAGCCCAGATCACCGTCTTCTATGGGTAAGGTGCCCAGAAGGCTGGCTACGTTTCCTCGCTGGATCGCCATACTGATCCGTTGGCCGAGGTAGGCACCAGCCCTCTGATCACCTGAAGAGTCGATGAGTCGTTTTGATAAATTTTGGTAGAGGCTCATGGCCTCAGGACCCCACGGTCCAAGCGTCTCGACAGCAAACGGCACAAACATATAACTCTCACTGAGGGTTGCATATTTCCGCCGCTTGAGCGATTCCGCTGTTTCCGTCGCCGAACCGGCCGATCTAGAAGTGTTTGGTAAATGGGATGCGGCCAACGTGTCTACGCAAGTCGCATCCCACACCAAAGGCTTGCCACGCTGCCAGGGAATTAGAGTCATTCCGTCAGGGCGCCTGCCATCATCACGTGCAATACCGTTCGGCTCCAATAGAGCCGGCACGTTAGCGGTGGCAAGCGCCCTCCGTAAGACATCATTCAGGGCGGCGTGGCGTGACCATCTGCCGGCACTGCGGCGGCAAGAAAGACCGTTGTATCCCGGGTCGATTACCTCTATACCACAGACACATATGTGTGGTGCACATATGCGAGAACCTAAGCGCAGGTTTATAGCCAAAGAAAAGGAAGTATTATCCAATAATGTACCTATGTTTGGGGAGGGGATAGCTTGGAGCCAAAAACCAGACTCTTTGCGAGAAACGGCACCGACTTCAAGATGTTTTAGATAATATATATTAATAATAATAGCTTAAGAAATAAGTTATTTTATACATTTTAGTTTTTTAGTTTTTGAAGTCGGTTTTTTTAAACGAAGTTTTTAAATTTTATTTGTTACTTTTTAGTGTCTAGCTATGTATGGGTGGACCAACGAATGATGCCGCGCTTCTTAAAAAATATAGGTCCCAAGAACCGGGAACAAAAAAATGTTCGTAAAATGAAAACTACTGGGCCAAACTATGTCAATTTTTTAGGGGACCACATGGCAGCTATTCCGCGTCGAACAAAAAAAGAATCACGTAAATCGGATCATAAATCACGGAGTTATCGGCGAACATATGGAACGGAGTGAAAATTATTTCCATGAAAAATGTTCATAAAATGAAAACTACTGGGCCAAACTATGTAAAATTTTTAGGGGACCAATTGGAAGCTATTCCGCGTCGAAAAAAAAAAGAATCACGTAAATCGGATCATAAATCACGGTGTTATCGGCGAACATACATAAAAAAAAGCAAAAAAAAAAAAAGATCCCGACGAATTGAGAACCTCCTCCTTTTTTCGAAGTCGGTTAAAAATTGGTCGAATACCGATACAAGCCGAATATTTGTAGCATCTGTACTTGTTAACATTAAAGCACTAAAGTTAGAGCGGGGATTTCCTCTTTATATTTAAGTTAGGAAGCATTGTATGTAAAGCTCGCTGCAGTGACGATATGGACATGCGCTTCTATGTTAAGCGCAAGACAAAAGGGGCTTTTCTATTTATACGGTTTTAAACTGCTCTCAACCATATTGTGTTGTGTTCTATGTGAAGGTATGTCTAAAGCGTATACTCTTTGTTAGAATATGAAATGGAGTCGCAAGATATTATCTAGTTTTATGTTGTTGTGTCGATTTTTCCGTGGTAGAGCATTCTAGAATTATTATTTCGATTATAACTCTTAGGGCCGGCATAAACGGTGTGATACCACGCTCTCACAGAATATCGGCGTGAAAAGGTAAGCCTTGCGCTAATCATATTTTGTACGTAGAGTGAAAGTTTGGAGGGCCCACTTCATCCTCCCCCTTCTCATCCCTTAGTTTCTATACCTCCTGTCTGATCTCTCTGACCCATCCTAAAAGCTGATAATGCGTTGGTTTCGCCTCTGGTATTGCATACGTCATTGGTAACTTTCACGTTAACCGTTTATCTACTTAAAATTAATTTCGTATAAAAGAGCAAAAAACTACTACTACTTTAGTTTTAAAACATTATGATCGAAATTAATTTGATAAGAAGTATTACGCTATTAGACTTTTTGTTTTGAGGCGGGGGAAATGCATTTCGCTAATTACCGAGTCCTTTACTAGGGACTAGACCAAAGCGACGAGAGGTGACATCCAAGAATGGAGCACCAGAATCAAATCGCCGGCTTGTGTGGAAACTCGAAAACCTACTCAATACTCCGTTAAAACCACCCTCTTCCCATACGCCCCGCGCTTATGGCAGGAAGAGCATGAGACTTAGAACGTAGTTACGCCCACGCTGATCCTAGCGCATCAGTGCTTGAATGCCCCGGGAAAGGCAAATTTACTTCGTCAACAGGGGTTAAGACTTCTCTGCTCCCTAGATGCTAGAGGGCCCCTGCAGTGGAATTATGGCGGGAAGATCTTGCGCATATCTGCGCCTCCGCGACCCCGACTGACGTCGGGACCATCGCCATCGCCAACGAGCCGTCGCAACAGCTGCGGCCGCACCGCTTCCACCGTCTCAATGCCAGCCACAGGATTTTCCAACTCTACCGACCAAGACTGGATCATAGATGCGCTTTCCCGTGTCCTAATCGCCTGAATCTCGGCCTGGCAGTAAACCAGGCCACGGGTGAGGGTACGCTATTGGACTCCTTTAAGTTATGACGATATACCTTGCTATTCGCGTACAAAATCTATACGGTTGTGACGTGTTGTAAGGTGATAAAAAGCATCTCAATTCAATTGGATATTCTTACTAAGAATAAGGGCAAGTAAGTAGGGCACATTTGTGCGTGCATAAAAGTATCAATCTATATACAAGATTTAAGCTAATATTTCACTAGTTTTTCAAACGATATTCCGGAAGCACACATATAAATAATATGTATAATTGTATATGAATATAGAGATGTTTCTTTTATTTCAAAGTTATTTGTACTATTTTCACTCCTAATACATTATTTACTATGAGATAGGCTATTATTTAGGATAAAATTTACCTTTCAGTTAAATTTTATCCTTATAGACCCTATATTTTTCTTTTTTATAATAATGACCGTGACACACATAATAATATGTAGAAAACATACAAACTGGAAATATGTTCTTATTCAATATTATTAAAATATAGATGTACACTGTACTACATACAACGGCGCTTAAAATACATCAAAAAGCAGGATAGAGGTTTGAAAAAAGAGCTACAAACATGAAGTGGTGCAATGCCGTCGGTGGACAGTGAGCTTTATACCGTGACACCACCTTAAAGTAGGTCATTCCAACAAACGTTAGGTGTAGCGTGGAAATATTGCCCTGAGAACCGCACTTCGGATTAGGGTTCTCAACCCATATTTTGATATATAGTATTGTAGAATTTTTTGTATGCTTGTTTTTAGACAAACTGAAAAACGTGGTACCGTTTGTCAGTTTGCCTAAAAACTTGGTGGTAGGTGGCTACCGTCGCCCATGGACATCTGCAACACCAAGGGAGCCGATGCGGTGCTTGCCTCGTTGAGGCTTTAGTATCTGGTTACGTCCTTTTTCAAGAGCCGCATATTGTAGCGCTCTGAGAAAACTGCGGGGGGAAGGGGGGGGGAGTACATTCCATAACTTGCATAGATACTATAATTTTAAACTATATTTTTTAGAAAATAATCCAGCGTTCCCGCCACAAAATACGTCCCATAGACGCGGTGCTGCAATCGCCGTTCTTAATCCTGCCAGTATCATTCTTTGCTAATCTGTGTAAATCGATGTAGGTAATTACTAAATATTAAAACTGTAAATTTATTTCCTGGCTACTTTAGGAACAAAATTCTAAGCTGCCACTTTTAGTTTCTTTATTTTTCGTGGGACTTCTTTTTGTGGCGCGACCTCTAACTATATTTTCATCACTTTTTGATGGCCTCTGTGGTTGACCGGGTTAAGTCCTAGCCGGCTGAACTCACTGAAACGCAGAAGCCCCGGGTTCGATTCCTGGCATGGTAAATTTCTGAAACAAACTTTATGTACCCATAACACATGTAAAACTTGCTTAGCTTTGGGATATACAATGTGTGTGTTTGTCTATAATTTATTATTATTATCGCTAATTGTCGCACTTTTTGATCAGTCTGATGATTACTTTAAAAATAATAGATCTCTGCTGGCCAAAGCAAAACTAGTCATAAATTCAAAAATGAAATAAATAGAATGTAAAAATATTGAAAAATAAATGTGTATCTACTATTTTTTCCCTTGAATCTCGCAAGAGCATGGAAGAAGTAAATATAATAATGAGTAGTCTTTGTTACTGGGCTACTCCTGTCATTCCTATAGTATTTATCCATGGCAAAAATACTATATTTTTTATAGCTTACAAAGAAAAATACTATATTTCCTTAAAAAAATTGTGGCAACCCTACTTCGCGTAGTTTAGTGAAATACATTTTCATATTTTCGAGCTAACAGGAACGAATGATCGCGGACATGATATGGTATTTATAATTGACTAATTTGTTTACACCTCTAGATTGGGAAAGAATAACAGATGATTGGACAAATTGGAGATTATTAGAGTAGGCCTATGCCGGCGCCACAGAGGTGACTTCTATTTTTGATATGTCAAATAGTACCTATTTTTTTTAATAAGTTATGGTAGTAATACAGGCTTTTTTATTTAATTTATTTATTTTTATTTTACAGTTGTATGTTATTAAAATTGGAGTACCTGTGATTTTAAAAACATCTTAGTTTTAAATGACAAAGTAAATCACCGTTTTAAGATTGGGTAAACGACACCTTAATTCCAATAAATGTTTCTATAAAACAATAAGATTTAAAAATATGTATTATTTTACTTTCAAAATATCATGATAAAGGTAATCCTATTTAATACGAATTATTCGTAAGGTACACCACAACAGAAATATCATTGAATAAATGGCACACAAAAACAAAAATTACCAAGAAGCGCGTATAAATACTTAACTTTCTAGTTGTAAAAAAGGGTACGGAACTCGAGTCCTTAGAGTTTAAAAAAAAACTTATTTAACAAATGCAATCTTAACAGTTATGGTATCACACATCATGACTACATCAGTCTACTAAAAAATTTAGGAGGCTTGCGCGTTTTGTAAGTTGACAAAAAGTGCTGTTGATTTGAAATAATTTGATTGTCAGCTCCATTGATATATCAATGGTCAGCTGCCCTTTTTTGCCTTTAAACAGTCCGAGAGGTTGTCTCGAATAGTCTCCGAAATGACTCAACGGATTTCAGTGATAACTTAAATAAAATAGGAATTTTATCTCATAATTTTCGTCTATATTTAATTTCAATACCTTGCAAGATTCAGAAAATATGAATATGAAGTCCGTGATCCGTGATCCACGTCTATGGGTAGCGGGCACAGGACGGCTAGTTTTAAATCAAATTTAAATCCAAAAATTTATGAACCACTCCCTCCGTCAGCGTCCAGTATTAAAGTAAGTTTAATGGTCTATTAATGTCTTAATCTTCATAAGAATAATAATAGACATGCTGTAAAATAAAGCAAACTAATTAAGGCGTCGGCGTAAAAGCGACGGAACAAACCTGTCCTGCAAATTGGGTCGGGAATCGTAATTATGTAAAGCCGCGAGAAAAGTAATGTCTGGGCCCTCGATAACCGCCTTTGATCGTTACAGCGGCGGCGGCCTAGTTTCGCTACAAGTTTTAGCATGGCTCATTCAGTCCTAGCTCGCAAAAAGGATTAGTATTAATCAACTTTGAAGGACAAACATTATAAGAAATCACGACCGATTAAACTTTATGAATTTATCTTAACGTTGTTTGCTGTTAAAGCCAGTGATCATTTGGATCCGTATTTTAGATGTTGAGATCACAATCAGAGAAGGGTTTTTAGGGCGCAGTTATTTTAGAAAAATTCAAACAATCCAAACCTTTATAAAAATCCGAGTATGTGTAAGCCTGTAGGTAATTTAGGATCAGCGATGGCCTAATGTTTGTTTATTTAAAAGAGAAATTTAAACTATATAGACAAAATTAATACAATTAAAGCTTTGATCGGCATTGATCTAGCTACTTACTGACTTGGGGAACGGAATGACTTCAAATCAATTTACAAGATGCCAGTGTGAAGGCAGCACTGGCTTTCTTCGAATTTGAAGTCAGTGGTTCGACCAAAGTAAATCAGTTTATATTTACAAGACCGACATGTGAGGATAAAAGAATATAATAAAAACGTGGTGTCAAAATATAATACATCTGAGGTGCCAGTGATAAGTTACACGATCTTAATTTAACAAACTTCCAGTCAGTTTTTTCAAAATCTATATAGATTTTGAAAAAACTGACTGGAAGTTTGTATATTAATAATATGATCCTATAAAATTTAGTATGAAGGTATATTTTATACACAAATAGAGGTTGATGTAGTGATTTCGCAAAAAATAGGCGTGGCCACCCATATACCTAATTATGGAATGAAAAAGATTCAGTTTATTAGCATGTCAGGTATCATTAGACAAAGGCATATAAGGAATCTGTGGAGATTTGTCGCAGTATGTTATTTTCCCTTTCTCTCACGCAAGTTATCACTTCTGTCGGGCGTCCCGAGACGGACACGTTTGTTTTTTTGTTTGTTACAACTCTATTAATTCTTTGAAAGTATTTGTAATACAACTTCTATATGTATTTTAAAAAAAGAGTCTGAGATATATAAATCATTATGATGAATGATGATGTTGCTGGGGATTTTCGAAGCGATGTACATAGAATAGGAAATATTCAAATTTTAAGTTACATGTATGACCTTCAAAAAGTGCTCCACTGGAGTGGAACTTATTTCGAATAAAAATTTTGAATTTGAAAGCTTCTAAAATAATTATATTTAGTAAGTTTTTCATTTAAGTTCAGAAGTCATTTTTATTTTTTTAGATATAACATTGTAAGCTCTAGCTTAAAAGAATATAGACGAAAAGATTTTCCAGTGTGTTAGTAAAATCATAACTTTGTTACCTATAGTATAAGAAATTCTGAAAAAAATCTAGGTGGTAAAGCTTAGAAAATACCTTTAAAGAAAAATTGTTGACAAGATCTGTTGATTTGTTTACATACTTACATTTTCTATCCTATTTTGTAATTTTTTGTCAATGGAATGGAATGGAAATTATTTCTTTACTTATATACTAGTAGTTAAGTTTTTATAGTGTTGTTACAAATTGTTTTACTGTCTTTAATGTTTTATAATTTCTAAAGTTACAAACTTTATGTCAAGTCATATTATTCTACTGCCATAACTAATTATGTAAAAGGTATATAAACACAACTTAGCTCTGATGAGTCTTCGGTTAATAAATCAATATTACAGACGTCACGGCAAATTTGTTTTGAATTTTTTATGGGAGTCAACTGTGAAAGGTCATTTATGTACTATGTATAGATTAGGAATACAGTTTGTTCGTTAGGTTATATATCACGTAGATTTAGGGTGACAAAATTAGGATTTTAAATGTTATTAAAAAAACCTACAAATTAATTTTTAAGGCCAGTTCCCTAAAAACATTAATGCGGTTTTATTTTTCAATAATTATTCCCTCTAACTGTTGTCTTTCAGATCATAAACCGCCCTGGAATCTGTGGACCGTATTCCGTCCAACGGGTTTAAGAAGTGTGGTTAATTTCTCAAACAATATTTTCTTTAAAGATTAAAATTTCACACAGATTTTACATTTTGGTTGGTAAAATCTTTCACGTTTTTAGTGTAAAATATACGTAAAGGTAAAAAGGAACACTTACTGTGTTACTTATTGTCTTCCTTTATGTATAACTAGCTTATGACCGCGGCTTCGCTCACGTTACTGCTGTCCCAGAGGACCCCGTGCATTATTCTGCAATAAAAAGTAAGCTATGAACCATTTCACACTATAATCTGTCTCTGTGCCAAATTTCATCCAGATTCGTTCAGCCGTTCTGGCGTGATTGAGTATCAAACATCCATCCAAACTTTCGCATTCATAATATTAGTATAGATATTATCAGCCTATAAATAGACAGTATACACATTTCCAAAGTTGGTTAGCAGATTGGAGAAATTAGTTACTCTAATGTGCAGATAATCACAATATTTTCCTTCATCGTTAGCACGTGGTAATTGTAACAATGTGCTCCGTAGATCAGAAAAACTACTCAAGTGATGCATACTTCGCGACCAGGATTTGAATGCACGTCATTTGAATTAAATACGAGGGCGTTACCTTTTAAATTAGAACGTTGTATCTATACATGTGACAAAGAAGAATTTGAGAATGAAAATGAAATTGGAAAAGTGAATCAATGGCTTATAAATTCAGAGAAATTTGTAGTTCCCTTTGATATTCAAGCCTCTTGTTCAAGAGGGTGCTTAATATAGGGACTATGGCTAGGTGGAGTTCAGTAAAGCTTATACAATAGGGTTGTTAGATTCCATTTTTTTTTAATTAACGTCGTATTGAGGAAGAAGAATATTAATAAAAGTAGTTAAGAAATGTTCTTCGTTATGTAAAGGTTATTTATTATTTAGGACGCCTATTATTAAATGTATAGCAAAAACTTCAATCTACCTTTTGTGCAATTAAATTTATTTTAGTCGCTTTAGACATATAGACTGACCTGGATACATTACTAATTTATGAATCTTAAAAGTTACAAAATATTAAAATTGTCTTCAACCCAAGACCATTAGAGTGCAAAGTCGTATTTTTTATATACCCTGTGTCCTTCATACATGAGTAGGTGCAACATATTGCACAGATATCTTTCACTTAGATTATATGATTTTGTGAAAGCCGCCAATCTAATGCCACTGCTTTTATTGTAAAAAACTTAGAAAAAACATTTTTCAGGAACTTTCTATCCAAGTTTCTCTTAAGCTAATTTGTGATGTTTTTGGAATTGGTATATATATTTTCCGATATCATTGTCTTGCCATGAATTCCTATGTAAAATCATTTCAAGCAAATCTAAAAGTAGGTACCGTTGTATTATAATATATTAGTTGGTCAATGTAACAGAAAAGGTCAAGTAGTTTCGGGACAAGGCACATGCCTTGTTTATTTGTGCAGTAAATTTATTTCTGTGTTCCTGCCCTCAAGATCTCTCAATATTATTGAAGTGAAACTTCTATATAGAGGGGGTCTTATGGAGTTTTGACTCACGAAAAGATGTCACAGTCACGTGATCACCGTCACTAATTCTTACATTTTTAAACTCGTGATATCTTTCGAATGGAATGTCCGAATTGAATAATTCAAAAAGTTATATAAAGGTATTGAAGCAGTCTTGAATATGAAGTAATTTATTTTGATAAGGATTAATATCAAGATACAAATAAAAAGCCTTTTCTAGCGGCGGCATTTTAATTAATTTTTTATAATAAAAAAACGCTTATTGTGGCATAACTATAATAGTTAGATATATGTTGTCGCGATACTTTTTGTAAATAATGATGTGTTCTACAAAGTCGTAGTACATTATTTTATTTTATCATCAATAGTTTTCGCAGCGCACGCGATTTTAGGTATTTTTTTTATACCTTGGATTAAATTTTTGGAGTTTTAGTAATGATCCCTAATTTTTTTGTAAATATAATATAGCCTATGTCACCCGGGGGTAGCGTAGCTTGCCAACAGTGAAAGAATTTTTCAAATCGGTTCAGTAATTTATTTTATTTGTTATTTTATCATCAATAGTTTTCGCAGCGCACGCGATTTTAGGTATTTTTTTTATACCTTGGACTACATTATTGGAGTTTTAGTAATGATCCCTAATTTTTTTGTAAATATAATATACCCTATGTCACCCGGGGATAGCGTAGCTTGCCAACAGTGAAAGAATTTTTCAAATCGGTTCAGTAATTTCGGAGCCTCTTCATGCAAGCAAAAACCAATCTTATCTTTCCTCTTTATAATATTAGTCTAGATATTCATAAATATATTTATTATAAAATTAATTAGATATTTGCATATTATAAAAAGCGCAAGATTTTGCGCTGGAAGTTGCTTAATAAAATTGGGAGCTGGGTTGCCCTAAAAAGCGCTATATCTAGCTTCGAAAGCGCTAAAGTGGCAGACTTGGTGAGCCGAGCCGAGCGCCGGGGAAGTCCCGCAAACGAGAAAGCGAGCGAGAGAGCGAGCGAGGATATACCTCGTTCTCCGACGACCTCGTCCCTCTAATACCTAAAATCGCATTCTGCGCATCGGAAAGTGGGATGTTCCAATAAGAAAACAAATTAACAGATAGAAAACTTTGCCAACGGTTCAGTTTTTCGAAAGTCACAACGAGGTGAACGACAAGTGTTGACAGAAAAAAATTGTCGGTGCGTGTGTAGTGTATTACACTATACAGACAAAATATATATTATAGGAGTTACATCTGCTCTGTTGGTATTAAACTCGTGATATCTTTCGAATGGAATGTCCGAATTGAATCATTCAAAAAGTTATAATAAAGGTATTGAAGCAGTCTTGAATATGAAGTAATTTATTTTGATAAGGATGAATATCAAGATACAAATAAAGTGCCTGTTCTAGCGGCGGCATTTTAATTAATTTATTGAAATAAAAGGACACTTATTGTGGCATAACTATAATGGTTAGACATATGCTGTCGCGACACTTTTTGTAGATAATGATGTGTTCTGCAAAGTCGTAGTACATTATTTCATTCTATCATCAATAGTTTTCGCAGTGCTCGCGATTTTAGGTATTTTTTACACCTTGGGTTACGTTATTGGAGTTTTAGTAAGGATCCCTAATTTTTTTGTAAACATAATATAGCCTATGTCACACGGGGATTGTGAAGCTTGCCAACAGTGAAAGAATTTTTCAAATCGGTTAAGCAGTTTTGGAGCCTCTTCAATGCAAACAAAGAATTAAATCTTTTCTCTTTATAATATTAGTATAGATATTCATATATATTTATTATAAAATTAATTAGATATTTGCATATTATATAAAGCGCAAGATTTTGCGCTGGAAGTTGTTTAATAAAATTGGGAGCTGGATTGCCCTAAAAAGCGCTATATCTAGCTCCTAAAGCGCTAAATTGGCAGCTCTGGTGAGCCGAGCGCCGGGAAAGTCTCGTAAACGAGAAAGCTAGCGAGAGAGCGAGCGAGGATATACCGCGTCCTCAGACTACCTCATCCCTCTAATACCTAAAATTGCGTTCTGCGCATCGGAAAGTGCGATGTTCCGAGCCGCTATTAATGGAGGCAAACTTAAGTTTGCATCGAACTATAGCTCTGCTCTCCACGTGACAAGGCATCACTGCCTCTATTTGTGGTATGTGTAAAAAAAATATAAATAAATAAATAGAGTTTGTTGAGTAAATAAAAAATAACAACAAGAAAACTTTGCCAACTGTTCAGTTTTTCGAAAGTCATAACAAAAGTGAACGACAACGAACAACAAAAGTGTTGACGTAAAAAATGGTCGGTGCGTGGGTAGCGTATTACATACACCATTAAAATGTACTTAACCTAACCAAATCATAATTTGCAGTAAACCTGCGAAAAATCGAAATGTGTGCTGGGACACATATTAGAAGTGAAACTTCAACGGACAAGTGGAAAAACGAATCGCAACGGACAAGTAGAAAAACGAATAGCAACGGATAAGTGGCAAAACGAATCGCAACGGACAAGTGGAAAAACGAATGGCAACGGATAAGTGGAAAAACGAATCGCAACGGACAAGTGGAAAAACGAATCGCAACGTACAAGTGGAAAACGATTCGCAACGGACAAGTGGAAAATCTTCAACTGACAAGTGATAAAATGAATCGCAACAAAATTTTAACTTGAAGTTTTACGGGCAGATTGTTAATGTACTTGTCCAATTTGAAAACCTGCCCGTAAAACTTCAAGTTAAAATTTTGTTGCGATTCATTTTGTCACTTGTCAGTTGAAGATTTTCCACTTCTCCGTTGCGATTCGTTTTCCACTTGTACGTTGCGATTCGTTTTTCCACTTGTCCGTTGCGATTCGTTTTTCCACTTATCCGTTGCCATTCGTTTTTCCACTTGTCCGTTGCGATTCGTTTTGCCACTTATCCGTTGCTATTCGTTTTTCTACTTGTCCGTTGCGATTCGTTTTTCCACTTGTCCGTTTTTTTTGTACAGTAACAATACAAACGAAGTCGTGGTAGCGTAATGGCTAGCGAACGCGTCCAAAACTCAAAGGGCGCGGGTTCGATCCTGGCCGGAACACACGCACCACGTAGGAAGGTTAGTAAGGTAGATTAGGCAGTTTTCTGACTTAATGTGCATATAATTACAATTACCACGTGCTAACAACGGTGAAGCAAAACATCGTAATGAAACCTGCACATTGAGATAACCGATGTGTCAAGCCCGCCAAGTCGCCTTAGACAAGAGTGCCGGCTATACTGTTCGCTCCTCTATAGTGGGAGGCTTGAGCCCAACAGTGGGACGTTTATGGGCTGTTATTATATATTATAATAACAAAACATTCGGAAAGTTTTTATAGCAATCATAATCTTAGATCTAATTTTCATTTGAATTAGGGCTGAATTTTCAATTGATAAATAAAAGTTAGGCATCGAATAAAATACAATATGGATAAATTGATAATTTCAGTTAAGTGAAATAAAACACTTTTTTTCCACTTTCAAATCCAATCATAATTTATTCGATGGATAACTTTTATCTTATGATTGAAATTAAATTACAAATAAGTTCTTGTCATTGTTTAGACAGAAGCTTACTTAATCAACAATTTATAATTTATTTGAAAAATTACTGTTATTTTACAAGAGCTTTGTGTGTGACTTCCTTATTTTTGATGATGCGATCTTCTTTGGGCCGGCCCGTGGTCTTGCTTCTTTCTGAATAATTGAACACACACACACAGGGATTGCTGGTCTAGAACATGGACAAGGTGCTTTAATATTATTATTATTATATTATTAAACTTGCCGGGGCGGTCAGTAGATGTGAATCGGAAAGAAAAAATATATTTTTTCTTTCCGATTCACATCTACTGATATATCAGCGCGGGAGCGGGAAGGTGCGGGACACAAAAAAAATTACTATTAATCACAAAAAGTCACTCTTAACTGATTTTTTGAAGCGGTGCAAAGCTTTTTATGTATTAACAACCAGAAATGTCAATTGGCTAGTTAAAAGAGTAACTCTGAACATTTCCTAAACTCTACATCCATACCACAGGTCGTTCTTCTATAGTTTTTTCACATTTCTTATAACATATTTATATATTTATTTTAACACCCTGTCAGTCCAAAATTTAAGACTTTTACAATTTACATCAAATCAATTAAATTAAAAAAGAAACATGGTTTGTTTTTAATTTTATTGATTTATTATGTTTAAAAACATGTTTTCAATTGAAGAAAATTTTTTTTAAGATATATTTTTTTGTCATTGTTTGATGATTTACGTTACTAGCTTGTTATGATATTCAATGCTGATATAGTGACGGCCTAGTTCCGGGATAGTTTATTGAAAGTATACCATTGACCTAATTTCATCCCCTTGCAGTACATGTTCATGACTGGTCAAATTTATAAAAGGCAACAAATTCTACGATTGCTGAATAGAATCGTTCTTTGCTAACCCTGTCTTGTACTAGGGTCAAACGCTAGTTGTCTAACCACCGTTGACCGGGTCGGCGCCTCGGCATCGATCCGCGACCTGCCGTGGTATCAAGCTCCATGACCTGTTATCCTAGGTGCACCATATTATAACAGTGTGAAATTAAATACTGGTTAAGCATAGTAAATATTGCTAGTGGCCGAACACTGGTCGAAATTCGATTGTAGTTCTATCTAGTGATGCGCTATGAGCTGTATGTTATTGTCAGAGAGCCCAAAACATTGCCTACATTTAAGAACACACTCAGAAAACGTTACTTTTAATCTCTCTTAAATAATAATGCCTAATTCTTATAAATATGTATGTACTTACTTATAAAATAATTTAAGTATGTGTAAATATACAAATAATTTATTAAATAAGTAGTTGAAGTTCTACCTAATAAGAAACCCGGCATACATTGATTACATTTAATTTTTAACCGACCTCGAAAAAAGGAGGAGGTTCTCAATTCGTCGGGATCTTTGTTTTTTTGGTTTTTTTTTTTTGCTTTTTTTTTATGTATGTTCGCCGATTACTCCGTGATTTATGATCCGATTTACGTGATTCTTCTTTCATTCGACGCGGAATAGCTTCTAATTGGTCCCCTAAAAATTTTACATAGTTTGGCCCAGTATTTTTCATTTTATGAAAATTTTTCATGAAAATAATTTTCACTCCGTTCCATATGTACACCGATTACTCTGAGATTTATGATTCGATTTACGTGATTCTTTTTTGTTTGACGCGGAATAGCTGCCATGTGGTCCCCTAAAAATTTGACATAGTTTGGCCCAGTAGTTTTCATTGTACGAACATTTTTTTGTTTCCGGTTCGTGGGACCTATATTTTTTAAGAAGCGCGGCACCATTAGTAGGTCCACCCATACATAGCTAGACACTAAAAAGTAACAAATAAAAAATAAAAACTTCTACTTCTTCTTAGTAATTTTCAAAATATAGTAATTTTTATGTTTTGCTTTGCACCGACTTCAAGATGTTATAGATACTATATATTAATAATAGTAGCTTTAGAAATAAGTTATTTTATACATTTTAGTTTTTTAGTTTTTGAAGTCGGTTTTTTTAAACGAAGTTTTTATTTTTTTTAGCAATGAACAAAATTTCTTAGAAATTCGTTTTCAACTGAAAACAGTTATAAACGACTTGCTATAAAGTTTATAATATATTCTATGCAATCATCTGTGAGTTATTTGAAAAATAACAAAAATATTGCTTATCTTAGTTATACCATATTTAAAAAACAAATACATGTTTGTTGACATTACAATATAAATGATACCAACTGACTACTCACTATGTGTTTGACATTGACAATATGAAGTTAAAAATGGCAATTTAATTAAGCTATTTATCCAACACCCTCAAATCCATCCAACAAAAGACTGTATACACTTCTACATATGAAATTTAATTAAGTATGCCAACTGTCACAATCTTCCTGGCGTGCAATACGCCTAAAAAGGTGTCTAAAATTATATCTAAGCCTATTAAAATATAAATCAAATTAAATCATGACAGATGTGCTTTTAGAAGTGGACACTGACAACCGGTGCTGTGTTGGATCATGTGCATAACAAAACCCTGAATGCCAAACTCGCTTCTTAAATTGCGGCACTCAATTTATTTGTATGTAATATATTGTTACAACCTAGGTGCCAAAGACAAATTCCACGTACTTGTAGAAAAATAAAACTACGTTTTAACGGTTTTAAGTGCGGTAATTTATTTGAGTTTGGTTACTCCGACGTTTCAGCCGCTTTTCATTGACCGTGATCACGGTGACAATACTCTTGGGCATACGGTGTATAAGAAACCTACCCATACAGATAAATACCTTAATGGTAACTTACTTATTTATAGGCATACTTTTCTAGAGAAAAGCCCATTGCTTTATTGTACTCATCTAATGGCGGCTGGCGGCGGACTTATTAGCCAGGTGTTTCGGATTACGTCGACTACGATATGGGTACATTGCATTTGTGCAGTGTAAAACGATGGCCTGATTGAGGGAGGGGGCAGTCAAGCGAGGACCACGATCAAAGCGAGACGTGTGTACTACAATCGGGATTAATACATTATACATTACGTTTGGACTTGTTGTGTTCGGTTTTATTTTTACCTGTGTTATACGTGTTTGTATAGTTCTAATAAACTCTATAATAATTCCAACGGCATTTTAATTCGAGTCCCGCAACTCGTAACAATGTTTTCGATTTTGACTTTGTATTGTGTGCGTCGCAGTTGGAACTAAATATTGTCTTTCTTCTTTTATTACCATATAGTATTCAAATTATTTAATTATTAAAACACGGTCCATAGATTATACTCGTATATACATTAAAAATATGATTTATGACACAACACGAACACGTACCTAATACTTGACAAAATTCATTTACACGTTACTATTCATATTAAGCACATTATCGATTGACACCCACCTGTTATGTGCTGACATGGGTCGGCACTGCCGGCACCATACGTGAAACGTCAACGAGAATATAGTTAAATATAGAAGACATGTCTTTTCGTGTACCTTTTGAAAAATGGTCTACATATCGTATCATTCTCGACCAAATATTACCTTTTTAAACAGAAGTAACCGGAATTTTTGTGGCAACTAAACATGTTGTTTTTCTTAAACAAACACACAATTATCTATTACGTAAAACAATCTACAGATAAGATAGCGATGTTGGTAATTAATACTTATATTTTGGTAATAAATATATAATTAGTATTCGTGAAACATGAAAGACACATTACATATAGGGCGTTCCACTAGTAACGCACAACGTCCAAAATGCTCAGTTAGCCGTTCCACAAGGCGACCGCGAGCGTTGCGGTCGTGGCGAAAACGTCACTAATGACGTCATCATTTTCGATCACACAACGCCCGCAACAACCCATGGCAAAAGGTGGGTCGAAGTGGGCGTTGACCACAGAGCATTAATTCTCTCTTGTCAATACGTTGACAAAGGCGCGAATTTTGAAACAAAGATGGCGAATGGAAAAATATCTTTCTTTATTAATTTTGTAAAATTATTTTAATGTATTTTGAACAGCCATCTATCATTTTCCTTTATTTGTTATTAGCAATTATTTACATAATTTATTTCTAATCAGTTTTCATTATCGTTGACTTGAATATAATTATATAATTAATGAGAAATTTATTGTTTGTAGACACATAGCTTTTGCTGCAGAATTATACGAAAGAGTTTTAACTCAGAATTCAGAATTATAGATAGATAGATAATTCAATGTATTTCTTGAAAGGCTTTTAAATTCTTCATCTGAATAACGATCGACTATATTTTTATATTGTGTAATACGTGGCCTGAGATCACGTTTTTTAGTATTACGTTTTATAAACTTAACGTCCACTCTTCATCTGAGCTAGAAGAATTTGCTTTCTTCTGAATTATTACCGCGATGAAGTAGTAAGGACATTTTGTATTGTATTGTAATGACATTTTGTATAATTAGCTATATATCTTTTAACATAAATTAGTCAAACCTACACATTGAAAACGGCGCGATTTTCATATCAACCAATGACATTTGCGTATGACATTAATGACATCAACGCTCTATAACCCGTTCCACTAGCTTTTATGATTATAACGTCCGCAAGCAAGTGGAACGGGAAAAATCGCGGTCGTGAACGTGGTCGTTGTGAGACCCTAATGGAACGCCCTGATAGTATCAAATAATTCAGTAAAAGTGACATTGACACTATTTCATGGGAGAAAGAGTAGTACAATAAGGCAAAAAAGCTAAACTAACTTAAAAATAAAATTAAATACGAAAATAAACTAAGTAATAAGGTAGTAAGACAATCCTATAAATAAACCTAACATAATTAATAATTTATGTGAGAAAAGCCGTGATGTTATTAAATGTTGGTCATAATCTAATCTCTACTTTGTTAATGACCAAGAAAATATTGTGTTATTATCTAACAGTAAACGAACTCTTATCAGACCCTCTGCTATTAAGTCAAGAGCAGAGGGTCAGATAAGAGTGTGAATTTTTGATAATCATGCTTCAAATTAATATATCTATTGTTTCATAATTTGTTATATGTACAATTAAAGTATTATTTAGTACTAGCGGCCCCGGTAGACGTTGTCCTGCTCTAAAAAAATAAAAATCTAGGACCCGAGCTCAGCGCCACCTACCGGTTCCAATTGTGGATTTAAACCATCCGGGAACCCACACAAAAATAAAATCACCAAAATCGCTCCAGGTGATTAGGAGGAATCTAGAACCCGATCTCAGTGCCACCTACCGGTGCCAACGGGATAGAAAATATTCTATGTCCGTCTCCTGGTTCTAAGCTACCTCCCCACCAATTTTCAGACAAAACGGTAAAGCCGTTCTTGAGTTATAAATACTGTAACTAACACAACTTTCTTTCTCAGTCAAAAACTACAAACTTGCAGTTTTTTTTCTTGAACAATAAGGGTGATTTATCCTGCGCACTTATGTTCTCTAATAAAGCCGACTATTTAGGTGACCAGCAGGCTGGTTCCTAACCTGGACCACGGATCAGTACGGCAAGCTATCGAAGTAACGTAGCCAGCTTTCTGGGATCCTTACCCATTGACTTCAATGACCTAGGTGCAGTATTTTACTTAGAGTCTTAAGAGATTCTATGCAGAATACAATGTTAGTTAAGTATGCTTCTCCATACTAGTTTATAGTTTAATATATCTTTACTAATATTACAAGAAGGATATTTATTTTTGTATGTTTGTAACGAATAAACCATTAGAATATAATCCCAAATTAATATAGGCTATATTTATTATTAGAAAAAATTAAGGGATCCCTACTTCTAAACTTTTTTGTAGATGTTTTTAAATTTTTATTGCAAGAGTTCAGCAGATAGGCAGATGGCCCACTTGTTGGAAAGCGGTTACCATCGCCTACGGACATTTGCAACATGGTTGCTCACGCGATGGTTTAGATTCACCACTAGACCCGGTAGGTGGCGCTGGAATCGAGTTCTAGATTTTTATTTTTTCAGGGCAGTACACCATCTGCTGGATCCGCTAGTGTTTTATTAAAATATTGCATTACCATTTAATTGTTTTACATTTTTTTTATTATTATTTTATTAATATTCAAGTACAACAGTGTGGAGAGTACCTAAATTGTAACTTGGGCATGAAGTAAGACGATATTTTTCTTATTATATAAGTATTTATTACACAACGATACGATACAAAGCAAGGATAAATATAGAGTTAAAAAAAACCAAAAGAAGTTAGGAGAAATGCCAAAAATATAAAAATTAAAACTATTAAAAGAGGTTGATTCCAACAAACAGTTCACTCTTAACAAAAGGATTAACGTTAACTTTTTTGTAATTTTGCTACAAAACCCTTAAAAGTAATAAAAACCCTGTGTGTATTAAAAAATACTATACAAATCCTATTCAATACCATTTTAACATATAGCATTTTCTTTGTTCTACCACCTATATTATATCTGTTATCGATTATAATCATATCATAAATCTTCAAATGTGATAATTATGAATTTAATAATACGTATCTTAACACATATTATGTGTAAGGTTTTTAATCCATACTAATATATAAATTTAAGACTTTTTGTTTGGATGTTTGTATATTTTTTTATTGCTGACCATAGCAGACAGGCTGACAGCCCAACTGTGATGGAAAGTGGTTAACGTCGCATACGGACATTAGCAATACCAGAGTCTTTGCCAGCCCTGAAGGAGAAACTAGAACCACTAATGCCGGAACACAACTCAAGACTGCTCTCACGGCATACTCTATCTCTATCTAGGCATACCACTAGGGGTGGTAGCCGTCGATTCGGGCAAATACCCTACCACCCGGCTGTGGGTTGTTTTGTCGCCTGGCTGATTTCTTTTTCTTACTATTCATTTACTTGCTTTACCATACATCGGTTGATTTTTGACATTATTTGTATGGAGCTTGTTTCAAATTTTAACCCCAGTAAGCCAAAAAGATTGTCGGTAAGATATTGGAACCTTCTATGATTAACGAGTAGTAATATGTAGCTCTAAACAAATTGAAACGAATAACGTGCGCGACGTGATTTAGGGCTATTTTCTTCCTAACTAACGCTATTTCCCGAGTATCATTAGTCCTTGTTCTAAAATAAAGAAATCATGTCCTCTGATTTTAAAGCAAAAGTGTTACTGTTAGATTTCTTATTCTACATGTGAAGGCACAGGCTACGAATCGATTAACTAAAAAATCAGCCCGTTCTCTTAGTTTGTCATTTGGTATTCCTTCTGTGATTCCTTCACAGAAGGAATACCATACCATTGTCAAGTGTTCTTCATTCTTATAAGCTCCTCTATTAACTGGTGTAATATATAAACTTCGTCGTATTCGTAATTTCGTGTAGTTTAGCATTTGATCCTGAAAGCCCACCTGAAAAATTACCTGTATATATTATAATATTATAGTTTTTTTTAATATTATTTTTAATGTAGATATTTACAATACGTAGGTTTTTATATCTAAGTAATATATAAAACATCTAAAAATAATACTACTATTATATACATAATTATTATTGCAGATTTTTTTTTATAGCCAGGCAACAGGGAAACAGGCAGACGGCCCACCTGATGGAAAGTGGTTACCGTCGCCTATAGACGTTTACAACACTAGGGGTGTCGCCAACTCGTTGCCTAGCTATAAGAAATTGTTTAACGCCCTTCTTAAAGAACATAAAGGGAAAACCGCGACGAGAAGTTCCCTCCAGGTTATTGTTGTACGCGGAATAAATGTTTTAGAGAACCGTTGCGTAGTTGAGCGCGGGAGCTCAAGGAAATGGGGGTAAATATCCCGTCACTGGCGAACGGTGCAATTGTAAAAGTGAGGCGTTGGCACCAGAGCGGCAATAAAATACACAGAGGGACGCAAATATTTAACTTTATTGGTATGTAATAATTTCATACGACTAATAACAATACAATACCTACAATAATTATTGGTTATTTTCTTGAGAGGAACTAATTTTCCATTAATATTTCTCATTACTAGCAACCGTACTCAAATGTCAAGTGATCTTGTTTTAATTTGGATTTGGATTGAGGATTGTTGAAATTTCAACAATCCTCTTAATATATATGTAGAATGTAAGATATAAATAAAAGGGATAGTAATAAACTAAAACAAAATATTAAAAGATGTATCTTTTAACATTTTTTTAGTTTATTATTATAATCTTGATACTTATTTAAAAAAAGTATAATCTGCAAAATACCTCAATCTTATCTTAGAGGAAATAAAGCCGATACCATATTTTAACTGCGAAAATATAATGGCTAATTTGATTTGCATTATTGCACATTTATCATCATTATATGATTATCAAAGATAAAAAAATTATATCACCATTAAATTGATAGCCAGACCATTTATTTTGAAAAAAACACAAACATAAAATTAGATATATTGTTGCGACTGGATGGTAATCCTTTATAGGTGTCTAAGACCCCTTTGAATTTGAGGATCTATTGTTCGCGCTAATCTCTTTTTTTTACGTCGCCGTAAAACTCCATAACACCTTTCCTCTGCTGGTATGTAATGCCAATCTTTAGAAGCCATTAAGTCGACCGTTTAAGGATTTCAAGAACTAGAGTGTGGCATGTTGCTAGGAGGCCATGTCTAATTTACAAATGGATGAAAGTCGGTCAGTCGGGAAATGGCCCAGTCGTGTTCTGACTGCGAACGAAGCGTCACCTAGTGTACTCGCGGAGCGATTATTAACAACGAACTTTGCACGATTTATGTGATTACGATTTTCTGCTTTATATGGGTTTTGTTGTGTTCGGCTATATTTGTAAGAACTGTGAGCTACGTATGTGTACTTTTGACAAAATTTGTGATAATTCCAACAGCATTTTCGAATTTAAATCCCCTAGGAATTCGTAACAATATTATAAAATCTCCATTCCCTGTTCGTTTGTTCTTTATAAATATAATGTACTCTATGTTTGTCTCTCGATGTTAGTCAGTTATTTTCCTGAGAAACTAGTAGAGTCACATAGATAATTTGGCAGGATGACTTCTCGTGTCATTGCTAGTAGCCAGGCCTATTAAAAACTTTGTGACTTGATATGTCATTTTTGACAACCTAATTTTTTCTACTTTTGGCTTAGACCTGTCGGCCATGCACTGTTAGGTGTACGCACTTAAGTTTTCTTGATGAAATACCGTGTACTTTAGCGCTCATTCTAGCAGAGCAGGACATGTGTTTATTTTTTTTATCTCCTCGATCCTGACAAACACGACATGTTAGGGCATTTTTTTCTTTATTCTTTAGTATCTTTATTTACTTATAGCTAGCTTATATCTATTACATTTTTGTCTTATTTTCTAATTTCTATAGGTTACATTCTTTCTTATATTTTATTACTCTATGTGTTTATTCAAGTGATTATTGCAAAACGCATTATTTTGAGCGCAAAAGTGTACCAGCAACATTGAAATGACCCAGTAGTAGAGAGGAAGGCGAGTGATTTTGCCCTCAACAACTGTATATTATATATGTCGTTACAAAACTGAAGATGGTATAGGCCACGACACGCACTTACAATATCATTTATTTTTATATTCTTTTGAATAATCTGATCATTATTATGAGAAGGTCATAGAAACTTTGAATATAAATTCATTTGTAAAATATTCAAAGTTAAAACGAAACTTAATATATGGGGATATTTATTCAGTTTACGCAAAGGTTTATATTATTTTCCTTACACCCATTAGGGTAAGGTCGATGTCGTAAATCGGCACCGGAGTACGGACGACGAAAGATAACAAATCGATAGAGGCAGCCGCGGGGAAGCGTAGCTAAGGCATTATTTAGCTACGTGACACAGTATGCGTTGTACAGTGGGAAACTAACAACCAAATAGTGACATAATTATGTAATCCTAAAGGTAAATTTAAATACAATCATGTAGCAAAACTCGGAAAAAAGGAATGAAAATATAGTTAAAAGATTAAAGACAGGACATTTCCGAGAACCCGGTCCGTCATAGAGAGTTAGCATCAAAAACTGTAAATTCTAGTTGTTGTCGAAACATCCGCTTTCCTACTTTTCTTCCTTCGCTTTGTACGATCTGCGGCATCTGTAATTATGAGATCATTGATAGTGTTACGAGTTGCGGGAGTCGAATTAAAATGCCGTTAGAATTACTATATAGTTTATTACATCTATACAAACACGTATAACATAGGTACAAATATAACCGAACACAACAAATCCAACCGTAATGCAGATGCCGTAATTCAATAAAACGCGTAAATTCCGTCAATAATCGATTACTAAATGTACACACGTCTCACCTTGATCGTGGTTCTCGTTCGACTGTCCCTCCCTCCATCGGGCCCTGGATTATACTGTATAAATGCAATATGTCCGCCTGGCAACGTGGACCGAATTTCCTAGAATTAGCTTGTACTTTAAAATCCTTAACATTTGGCTAAAGATTCCAATACAACAATAGGCCGTATGTCAAGTAAACATAAGAATATGTCAATAAGTGTATGTCAATAAGTAAACATAAGAAGACGATCATAAAAGAATTACAATAGTTTTAATGTTATTAGTTCTAATGCCGACGGGTAATAAATGTGATTTGTTTTAGATATGCAGGTGGATTTTGTTTTTGTCGGGACCTGAGTTGTGACAATAGTATAAAAATCTTCATAATTTACATGTAAAGTCTCTTGTGATAATAATTTTTATTCCTATGTTAATTACCTTACTGTTTTGTCTTTTGACTGTGATCTTCCTTGTATAGTGTAAAATACGTTCGACTTTGCAACCTGACCTAAATGCGATGAGATATCTTAGATATCATCTAGTCGGGTACCTGAACTGGAACAGACTAATATCGATATGTTTATGACATTGTCATCTAGGATCAGTTTATCGATTTATGGCTGTAGCCTTAATCTTACCAATCGTTCGTTTGCTATCGGTGAAAATCGATATAAGTACATTCAATCGATGGTAAGTCCAGCGTAAGAATAGTAATATATAGGGACCGCAATTTATATGTTGTGTTGAACCCTAACAAAAAAGAAGTTCGAGTTACTTCACTAGGAAGGGTAATAGTACATTATGGTACTAGTGTGTAACATTGGTGATTAACGCCGAGGCGCCATTGAGACTCGAGCCGTAGGCGAGGGTTTTAAGAGAGCCGAGGACGGTAATCATCAATACACACGTGTATCATACGACGTTTTTCAACACACTTGTGACACACAATCATTTTCTTCGTAACTAGACATTTTAATTAATAAATAACTATAATTTCAACAGTGAAAACGAGTTGTGAAAAATGTTTCGCTATGGCGGGAAAAAATAATCAGTTTTCCTATGCGCGCGCATTGCGATCGGCCACAGACTAAAGGGATGAGGTTTTTTTTTATTTTCCGCGCATAGGGTTTGCGCCTATTCTGCCACGTACAAAATGGGGAATTTAAAGTTCTCTTTTATTACAGAGAAAAAAAAGTTATATATGAGTGAAAGTTTTATTTATTAAACACGTACAAATTAAAATTATCTATTTAAATCAGAAGTTGCATGAAATGAGCAAGCAATAGGAACATTAATTTATTTATTCTATAGAACACGATCTTTTTTTTTGAATAAAAACTTTTTTAAGAACAAAGCAACTCAACCAATAATATTAAAAAAAAATCTATAACTCACTAGTGAGTAAATATTTTTTTTTTGTCACAGTTTGATTATGGGTGTCATTCTGTGTCTAATTGCGGTGACCATAGAGCAACTTTATGAGCAAGTGTGTTGAAAAGATTTTTAACGTCCGCTGTTTTTATTGTATACACTTCTGTACATAGACCACAAAGAAGTATTTGATATAAAAAATACCGCAAACTATCTATCAGGCAGACACGCATATCATTATAATACATAAGTACGCCAGTGTGGAGGTGTAATCACCAATGGACTTTAGCATCGTTTAAGGGATTAATTCTTTACCACGTGTCTGGCTGTATGCACAAACTGTGATAAGAAAAAAACTAATAGCAGACGAAGCGGATTCGTATAACATTAATAAGTCTTTGGGTGTTATGCCAATGGAACAATTCTCAATATTCTAAATCGAAAATAAGGGTAGAATTCTAGTTATACCCTTACCAAGCATTTATTTTACTATTGACAGCTCGATGACGGATCGATTAGTACTGTTCTAATTATTATACGCTACCCACTCGATTTGTTGTAAAATTTTCTTTTCTTAGAGTAGAACATTTATTATTTTCAAATTGATAACCTTCGATTTATTTACGTACAGTGTCGATGGTTTATTAGTCTCTGCATTAAATGATTAGGCTCCCATAAAGTAAATAATAACCATAAACAAAATTAAAACTAAATAATTTAAACTTTAACTTATTTTAACAAGTTGGCGGTAGGCTATATGAAACTTTAACAATCAGTGTCAATCACTTTGTCTACCGAGATCACGGCTATCGAAAAGTGGCCGGAACGTCGGAATAATAAAAATGAAATGAATTACCGCACTTAAAACTTGTAAATCGTAGTTTTATCATACATTTCTATTGTTACGAGTGCAGGACTCGATTAAAAAATGGCGATTATCGAATGTACACAGTACACACGTCTTACTCGTATCGTAATCGTCGCTTGAGTGCCTCACCCCTCCGTTCGGGCATTGTTTTATACTAAACTATACAATGTCTTGACACAATACTCGACCGCATAACAATAGTTTCTAAAAATTACACCTGATTAATGACCATCATAAACGATTACAGTACACAATAGGATGTTTTTTCTAATTACAATTTTAAACACAAAGTAAACAAAAGAAGTCCAAACGCCAACAGGTATCAAACTGCAGGTGTGCATTTACTTTTGTCGGCGTGTAACAGTATGTTTAAATCTTATACGTTGTCTAAAAATACTCATAGAGCCTCTTGTATACAAATCGAGTTATTCAAGGTCAATATTCGCGACAACAGGTTTCTTAAGTATCCTGTTTAAGTAACGTATTTTGAATGTTAATTAGAATTATATAAGCAGTAATATAAAGAGCTGAGACTCGTTTAAAATTTAAATCCAAAAATACATACACACGAAATAGAATATACAAGAAGTAAGTGCAAGTGTGGATGAAATCAATTGTTTTGCTTATTCATCGTGACTTCTTACTAGTTTGGGAAGGTCGAAATATGTACTTGTAAATTACCACTGAAATTATAAATACTTGCTGTCAAAATAAACAAGGATTAAAGCTAGTTATTTAACCGACTTCAAAAAAAGGAGGAGGTTCTCAATTTGTCGGAATCTTTTTTTTAAATGTATGTTCACCAAATACTCCGAGATTTATGATCCGATATGCGTGATTCTTGTTTTCTTCGACGCGGAATAGCTGCCATTTGGTTTCCTAAAAGTTTGGCCCCGTAGTTTTCATTTTATGAACATTTTTTATGAAAAAATTTCCATTCCGCGCGGCACGTTTCGTAGGCGTACCCATAGATAGCTAGACACTAAAAAGTAACAAAAAAAAAACTTCATTTAAAAACCGACTTCAAATACTAAAAAGTATAAAATAACTTATTTCTAAAGCTAGTATTATTAATATATATTATATAAAACATCTTGAAGTAGGTGCAAAGTAAAACATAAAAATTACTATATTCTGAAAATTACTAAGCACCGATTTTAAGATGTTTTAGATAATATATATTAATAATAATAGCTTTAGAAATAAGTCATTTTGTACTTTTTAGTTTTTGAAGTCGGTTTTTCTTGTATAACTTGCACTCGACCCATGGCTTTAATCGTGTAAACTTTTGATGACAATGATGCATAATATGCAATCTCGTTATTGGAATTAAGCACATATCACAGATAATCAAAATTCAGCTGTGTAATTTAATGAATGTTTATCAACGATAAGGATTTATCGTCTTACTAGGTATTTGCCAATGTATTGCGCATAACAAAACATTTACAATCTATATCAATACATAACATCGCTCTCAATAAGCTGCTTAAATAGTACTTATTAAAATAGTATATCATTGATGCACGTGATTTTTTTGGGGTCTGGTGTAACATTTCTTAAAGTGCAGTTGCTAGTTTTTGTGAACTGAATTAGTTTTGTCGGGAAAGTATCACAAACAAACAGGCACAAGATTTATATTCAAACGCCTCTCGGCAATGGTTTTCGTCGAATACACGTGGAAAATTCTACGAAAGCCGTTGGCAGTAAGCCCTCAGATACTTTCATATTATCTGCATCAAAACACTTCACGTCTTTTGAGTCTAATGCTGGAGTAATTAATGAAATTCTAATAGGTAAACATAGCAGTAAGTAATTAAAAGTTAGCCACAATGTCGAGCCCTTGGTTTCGAGGTCATTATAAGTAAAAGTATTTAGCTATGAATTAATTACAGAAGTGGCTTCAGATTAAATTGTAATTTGTTAAGGACATTTATACATACAAAAAAATGAAAAACGATTAATAAAAAAACGTGATTTTGAAAAATTCCTGAACCAAACATAAAATCTAAATTATCTCAAGTAGGTGTGTATATAGAAAATTGGGCTAGCTATTTATAACAAGCTTTCCCAACGATGTGAATAAAGAACAAATAGCATACAAATATCCAAGTATTCAAACAAAATTACTATCATATTTAATTTCATATAATAAATACACGCGATTAAATTTGGCAATTCAGCATTGAGGCTTTTTGCGCAGTTATAATAAAAATTACATGTACAAAAATTTGATGATAAAACATACGTAATTAAGGAAACAAAAAAAGATAATAAAACATATTAACAATTTGATTAATGGCAGCTAAGCGTTTTTCTACAGTTTTTTGTTAGTTCTACTCTTCAGGGCAGCGATGGCGGGTCGCAAAGGATTTATTAGGGTTCCGTAACCACTCTAATAAAAAATCGTTATGTCCGTCCGTCGTCTCCTTGTGACACTATTTTTTTGTCGTCAATTTTTCCCATATACGAATATAATATATAATATAATATAGTACTTTTCGAGATACGGCGTATTTTCAATTTATTTAGGCTTTTACGTTACATGATGTAAATTATGGCCCTTTGTCATCGCTACGGAATCCTCTATTGAGCATGGACTGTTACGCACTTACCCGATTATATTATTTAGTTATTTACTATTTTCAAATTAGTTCAAAGTAATTTATATGTTTGTGTTGTTTGCTGTTGAAACAGTTAGACAGACCGTGGGGTCTTGAAACTGTGAGCCTCTACCAAAATTTATCAAAACGACTCATTGACTCTTTAAGTGATCAGAACAAGAAGGCTGGTGCCTACCTCAGGTCACGGATCAGTATGACGATTCAGCGGCACGTTACCGATAAAAGGGGGTGATCTAGGTTCAGTATTCTACTTATAGTCTTGAGGGACTTTGGTTAGAATACAACATAAATAAGTTTTCTTTTATTTTATTAGATTATTTGTTATAAATATATTTACATACATCCCAATTATTATGTATGGAATATGATGACTTGTTCTGTTGTTATGGTAATACAACACATGTTCCGTCTTTGATAGGGATACAAAGTCATCACAACGTTTTTGTAGCATTTTGGGCTACACTATTTGCACTTATGAATCTTATTTTACTTTATTTTACAAGCTTTACATCATTCTGATTTGCTTTTTCATAAATATTCTATTTACTACAATTTGCTGAAAAGTGGCCGAAACGTCGGAATAATAAAAATAAAATAAATTACCGCGCTTAAAACCGTTAAAACTTTGTTTTATAAGGTATACCAGTCACGAAAACTTAAGAAAATATTATATTAAAATTTATCTATAATATTTAAAGCACAATTATATATAAATTGGAATTTGTTCCTCATCACATAGAAAGAATAAAAACTTGGAAAATTTCATTTATGGTAAGTCAAAAAAAATTGACTGTGGCTCCTAATAAGCCGATCAAGCTTTCACAGACATAATAAGAAGTATTAAACTCGTTTGCCCTTGGCTTTGCCATTTGCAAATCACAATGACTGGTCGTATTTTAATTTATATAACACAGTTTGAATACACATTACGTATTTAATTTGCGTCGCAAAATACTGACAAGTAAATATAGGATAAGACAAGTATTTTTATGGTTGTAGCTATGTCTAAATGTCGCACTCAGAGAGTTTGAGTACCTATTAATTTAAGTGCAATTAAAATGTAGAAGCTTAACTAATATTATAAATGGAGATGTGAGTTTGTTGGTGACGTTTTCACGCCTTAACTGTGCAAGAGATTGTCACGAAATTATGCACCTGGCGTTTTATTGGCGCTAACGTTGCAATTCACTAACGAATACTCGGTCATGGCAACGAGAATGAGAGCCAAAATTTTAACGTGATGCTGTCAAGTTTAGTTCCACCTTCACTAGATGGCGTTACGCGTGTTTATCATTAGGTGTTTTAAATAAAAAGGTTCGTCATTTTAAAGAATAATAATATGCCCACATTATGACATACATATCATTTTTCAAAGCAAACGAAGCTGCGGGCAAGAGCTAGGTGAATTATAAAATCAACATTTTTGTAATTTAAGTGTTTTGTAAGCAAGTACCTATACAATACTTGTAAGTTTTGCTTACAGATATAATGTCGGACTAACTTGATTTCTTGTTTTTATTTTTTTATTGTATAATTTCTGCAGAAAGACAGGTGACTCACCTGATGGAAAGCGTTTACCATCGCCTATACACAGTTGTAACACCAAAGGTGCTACCAATGAGCTGCCGCTCTCTTAAGGAAGACTGGCACCTGGCCACTAATACCGGAACACAACTCAAGGTAGCAGCTATCCAGACAAGCATTTTGTTATTATGATTATTTGATTGCTTTTTCTTATGGCTTTATAATTATTTTCCGTTCATTAATATGACTGTGGAACTTTAAAATTACAAAAGGAAACTAAATCGTCGCTATTAACTCTTAATGGGCCATTGCCACACCACAGGTGCAACAATTAATGTGTATTTTTTTACCTCTAACTATATTACCAATAAATATATTACATAGATTTATCTACAGTTGCAAGTAATGAAATTCAATTGAATAATATACAAATCTTTATCTATAGAATAACAAAATCCAGAAGCGATCTTATCATTTGCAATAATGCTGTGATGGCATTACAAAGCAGTTTTTTTCGGAACATTCATACTAGAAAGCGTAGGTATACCGAGGACATTTTGGTACATATCCATAGTTAAAAATTACGCGACGTATCAAACAGGGCCCGTCGGATTGCAGCGATGGCTAAACTACTGTATTGCGGTCCTGGTACCTACAAGGTGTCTTCTGCAGTTGTTACTTCTGCTTTATTATTTGGTTGGGAGCTGCCCCTAGCAAGGGTACCTTGCAACCGTCGCGTCGAAGCTTTACAACCAAATATCGCTGCTATTGCGCATCTCTGATCAAAAATCAAAGAATATTACTTGTAATAAGTTGAAAGGCCTTTTCGTTTGCTAATCTTTCGATAATATTCATCGACTTAATAAATAGCTTTTTCTACTTAAACTGTTAAAATAAAATAAACAAAGTAAGATTTGAACTGAAAATATTCCTTAATCCTTAAAATAGGGCCAAACTCAGCATAAAGCTGATACCACTAAGTAATTAATCTTTAACTTCATCATGCATTAAACTTTCTGAGTGTTATGATTAGGCTCTTCATTTAAATTGGGTAACCGTCGCAGATGGCAAAAAACTTATTTAATCATTAAATGATTTATTATGTATTTCTATATAAAGAATTTTATCACGATGACTGGTACAAAAATATTTTGTATGTGAATTATGAATTGGCACTTATTGATGTCATAGTAACTCAAATATATACAGAAACGAATCCATAACTATATTTTTAGGGTTTTGTAGCTAAAACTGAATTTTTTTAAAACCATTGACTCCATGTATATAATACTTATTTTTCTTTTAAATTACTGGGTCAATACTTATTTAAGTTATTTTTACTTACAAATAAAATAAAAAAACTTCGTTTAAAAAAACCGACTTCAAAAACGAAAAAACTAAAAAGTATAAAATAACTTATTTCTAAAGCTATGTATTATTATTAATATAAATTATGTAAAACATCTTAAAGTCGGTGCTTAGTAATTTTCAAAATTTAGTAATTTGTATGTTTTACATTGCACCGACTTCGAGATGTTTTATATAATTTACATTAATATTCGTTGTTGGTGCCTACCCCGCAAGGGACATGGCGTGAAGTTATGTATGTATGTACATTAATAATAATACATAGCTTTAGAAATAAGTTATTTTATACTTTTTAGTTTTTGAAGTCGGTTTTTTTAAACGAAGTTATTTCTTACTTTTTAGTTTCTAGCTATATATGGGTAGACCTACGAAAGGTGCCGCGCTTCTTAATAAATATAGGTCCCAAGAAACGGGAATATAAAAATGTTCGTAAAATGTAAACTACTCAGTCAAACTATGTTAAATTTTTAGGGGACCAAATGGCAACTATTCTGCGTCGAACAAAAAAGAATCACGTAAATCGGACCATAAATCTCGGAGTAATCGAAGAACATACAAAAAAAAAGAAAAAAAAATCCCGACGAATTGAGAACCTCCTCCTTTTTTTGAAGTCGGTTAATAAAATGTGGCAGGAACGTATAGTCTATTTTGCTACACAAAGTAGTAAAGTTCTGTTCGCTGAACATGTAACGGGTTGAAAAAAATATCGTATACTAGCTGTCCCGGCAGACGTTGTCCTGCCTTAAAAACCAAATTTAGAACCCGATTGCAGAGCCACCTACTGGATCCAATTGTGAGACAAAAACTATCCTATCTTCGAAGTTGGATCAAACTGCACACGGTGTGCAAATTTGATTAAAATCGGTTAAGTAGTTTAGGAGTCCATCGCGGACAAACAACGTGACACGCAATTTATATATATTAAGAAGATATAGACGTGTGGCCGAGGGAAGTTAGTCTTTCGAAAAGTGGTACCAAATCATCAGCATGTTTTAGTAACTAGTCAATAAATAACGAGATATAGCGCTTTCAGAGTAGAAAAATTTCTTTTCATCTTTAAAACCCTTTCAAGAAAAATTAGTTTCAACTATATCTAATTAGCAGGTATGAAATACTTTTGATTAATTTTATTATGTTCAACATAAAAGTTGACATGTACGGAATTTTCGCTGTGCGTTGACACCTACAAGTACCTACTATCGTTTTATCAAGTACGTACTCTTGACTTTGTTATATTTGTCTTATTAGTACAATAACAAAATAATTAATGAACTCTACGATTTTGGTATAATTTTTTATATAGTAAGTTTCTTTGTTTCAGTTGAGAAATTAGGTTTTAAATTCTAATCTTACTGCAGCACTTAGGCGCTTAATACTCGTATTAGATGACAATCTTGGTAAATTGACAAATTTTTCACATTGGTAATACCTAGTGTTAAATGTTTTATAGGCGACGGTTACTACTTACCATCAGTTGGCCAGTCAGTCTGTCTGCTTTATTCCAGCATTAAAAAAAGGCGGACCCTGTGCTAAATTGCCAGCTTCACAATAAAAAAAAATCCAAATTTTTTAGTGATAATTGATACGATGCGTAACCATAAGTCTATCTTATATATAAAATTCTCGTGTCACAATGTTTGTTCCCATACTCCTCCGAAACGGCTTGACCGATTCTCATGAAATTTTATATGCATATTCAGTAGGTCTGAGAATCGGCTACTATCTATTTTTCATCCCCCTAAATGTTAAGGGTAGTCCACCCATATTTTTTTTTAAATTTTAGTTAATATTTTATTTTTATTTTTTTATGATACAGCATTAAAAAATATATACAAAATTTTCAACCCTCTGCGATCAACCCTATTTTTTAATAGCGATACATATTAGTATTTTTATAATTTTCTACTGGGATGATTTAGATTTTAATTTGAACCAGGTAGATGGCGCTGCAATCGGGTACCAGATTTTTAATTTGTATTTAGGTGTTCTTTTTGCTGTTGTATGTGTTGAAGTTTGTCCCGGAATGGTTTAAATAAACGATTGGAACCAGTAGCTGGCGCCGCGATACTCCTAAAGACTGGACCTGATTTTGATGAATTTTTTTGTTTGTTTATTTATTTATTTAGGCACACCAATAGCACACACATTATGGTTACATTACATATCATTCACTACAAAGGTTCTGATGTGTGGACCAATTAGAGGAGTGCACAGCATTTACAATTTAAATGTCAATTCCTAGTAATTTAATTAATTAATGTCAATATTATGCATATGTCAAGTAGAAATATAATAAAAAGTTAATGAATGTAAATAATGTTGTCAAAAGAATATAAGGAAAGCAAAAAAAAATAAAATGCAAGAATTAAATTAAAAATAATTATATAACTATGTACAAGCGTAAACATGAACGGCCTCTCAATTATTTTAAAGTCACAGCTGATGTCAACACTTTATTTTTAAACCAATTATATGATTTGTGAAAAATATCAAGATCATCTAATTTTGAGTTTAGACGGTTGTAAGTATTGCACATTCTTGTGATAGGGCTGCTGAGGCCCAGGTTGGTTTTAACCGGAGGAATGTAGAAGACTTTCGTAATAACATGTCGAGGAATCAGACGAGGCACACTTATTTTTACATCTTCGATAAGATTTATACACATTATGCTATTGTTGACGAGTTTATGCAAAAAACAAACATCGAACATCATTCGGCGATTGCTGAGCGTCTGCATTCTAAAATGTGACAACCGCATAAAGTAGGGGCAACGGTGTGAGATTCCAGAAGAGATGTACGCCAAGTGTTTGGTAAAGGATCTTTGTATTTTTTCCACCCTTTGAGAATGAACACTATAGAATGGATTCCATATACATGAGCAGTATTCTAAATGGCAACGAACTAAAGTGTTGTATAATATAATTTTAGTAAGTGGTTGTTTGAAGTCTTTTGTATTTCTCAATAAAAAACCCAACATCCTTGCTGCTCGCTGCACAATAGAGTCAACATGAAGATTAAATTTAAGAGAGCTATCAAACAAAATACCTAAATCCTTTATCAAGTCCGTTGTTTGTACGTTAGAGTTGTCGAGCATATAAACAAAATTTGCCGATACTTTTTTTCTGGTAAATTTGATGTGGTAGCATTTAGAAAGGTTAAGTTTCATGTCATTGTCTATACACCACTTCTCGACTCTTCCTAAATCTTCTTGCATTTGTAAAGAATCTACAGCACAATGTATAGTTTTAAATATCTTCATATCGTCAGCAAACAGTAGTACCTTAGAGTGAATGATATTAGTAACGATATCATTTATAAAAATTGAAAATAGCACAGGACCAAGGCGAGAACCCTGCGGTACACCTGAAGAAGCAATGTATGACTGCGATTCGCTACCATTAACAACTACAATTTGTAGTCTTTTAGCTAAGTATGATCGGAACCAGTGCAGTAGTGACCCATGTACACCGAAATGTTCTAATTTCTGTAGTAAGATATTGTGACTTACTTTGTCAAAGGCGCTGGAAAAATCAGTATAAATAGCATCGACCTCGTAACCATGATCAAGCTCTCTAGTAAGATAGGACGCATAGTCAATCAAATTGGTTTGTGTTGAACATCCGGAACGGAAACCATGTTGATGTGGTGACAGCATGGGTTCAACATGTCTAGTTAAAATAGGACAGACAAGAGACTCAAATAATTTAGAAAAGCAGGACAATATTGCAATGGGGCGATAATTTTTCACATTTTTCAAGTCATTTTTTTTATGAAGCGGAATGATGCGGGTTCTCTTCCACTCCTCCGGGAAGCACCCGTCGCGCAACGAGCGATTAAAGATCACACACAATGGTAAAGCTAGGTAATGACCACATCGTTTCACAAAAACAGCAGGAATACAATCGGGACTGGAGCCTTTGAAAATGTCTAAACGTTTGATCTTCTTGAAAACTTCAGATTCAGTAAAATGTAGCGTAGATATGAATTTGCTGCTTGGCATTGAGTTGGGGTAGAACGAATTAAACGTATTCTCGGAATTGCTATATGTCGAAGAGAACTGATTTGCGAAGAGATTAGCTATTGCGGGACTGGTGTTTGCAGTTTTAGTATCATCATGCATTTCAGTGGGAATATTAGAATTATTGTTCTTTTTTCCTTTTATGTATCTCCAAAATACTTTATATTTTTCTTTTCAATAGACAATGCAATAGACAAGTCTGGTATAACTTGTGACAGTGACTGCGCACAGCATTAAATGAAAGTAAGTCCCTAGGATTTTTATACTTTTGATATTTGAACCTCAGCTTATCTTTTTCTTGAAGACGCTTTATGAGTGAATGACTAAACCAGTGTGGAAATTTAGATTTATTAATTTTGCGCTTGGGAACATAATCAGCTATTAATTTGTTAATTGTAGTGTAAAGTGTTGAGACCATCTGATTGACATCATTTGAGGTTGAAAAAATTCCCGTCCCGGTCCCGGTAGATGACGCTGGAATCCGGTTCTAGATTTTATTTTTTAAAGGCAGGACAACGTCTGCCGGGTACAGCTAGTAATATTATAAAATTGTAAAAGTGTGTCTTTTGTTTTTTTTAAAGATATTTTGCGTTTGTCTGTTTGTTCAGATTCACACAAAAACTACTGGGCCGATTTCCAATGTAGTTTTCGTTGACCGATAGGAAATTCCGATTTAATATCTGCGACACTTTAATTCTCAGAATCCTGCGGAAATTATCTTGGGAGCGATTTAAACTGGCGAGGTCGGAAAAAATGTTATTCTGATTAACTGTGATCTTTGTCACCTTTCCAACGTGGACGAAATCGCGGACGTCTCATGGTTATAAATATGAATCCGTAGCTAAATAATGAAACCAATCGACGTTTGTTACTTCCTCGGAATTCTTCGCTCTCTACGCAATTGCAATATTTATTTGAAAAAAATTGCATAGCACAGCATATTCTTCAAATTCTCATCGAAAACTTGACTTTATTTTTGTGTATAGGGCCTCGGAGGTTCTATGCATAGGGTAATATTCTGTAAGAATGATACGCTGGTTCCGCGAAATTCGTGCTAGTTTGTGCAACCCTGGTAGGGGGTCGGTTGGCGCGTAGCGCTGCTCGCCGCGGTATCGATCACTGCGGCACCGGGTTTGTTCACCCGCCTGCCCAGACGTATCAACAACCACTCATTGAATTACAGACACCGAGGAACCGATGTTTATTACTTTCTCCGTCGAGTGCCGTTTAGTGCTGGAGATCATGCAGTTCGAACATGTGCATCAAGAGATGTTTGCATAATAACATTTGAAGATACAATTAAACGTAAAGCATATTGTAAGTTGTTAAAATGCCACATGCGCATTTATCAATTATTGTTGTAGTCGCAGGCTAGTTTGTTTTTAGGAACTTTTTGTGTTCGTATTCCTTCGTGTTTGACCGTAGTCTCACCTGATGTTGATTGATGACGCGGTATAAGATGGAGCACGCTTATCTAGAAGATACCTATTCACTCGCCATATGAAGAACCCTAGATTGTATCTGTCAGGAAACAGAATTCAGGTACCATTTTTTGAAAGTGTGTACCAGAAAAGACGAAACAAAGCGCTCTGCCAGTAGACGTCAGAAAAACAAAAACTTTTGGCATAATATTAAATAATTCACTTCAAAATAATTTCTTTCGTTCTTCGTTATTTAGTAATATATACAGATAAGCCAAGCATAATCCTTTAAATCAGGTTGTATCAGAGAGCTGGCTCTTTGCGAAAAAGCTGCTTGTTGTTTTTACTAAGAAGATATTATAACTACTTATGCATTTTCTAATTTTCTATTTTAGTAAGAGTTAATGTTACCTTTCTGTTTAAAAAAATAAAAAGTTGTTTTTATTAGAATAAGAATAATTTATTCAGTAAAAAAATTACTTTTAGTAACAGTATAAAAGACAATAAAGTTTGCTCTAAAGCTAATGTATGAAAATCAAGGTAAAAACCTGTATAATTTTATTTCACTAACTAATATAGATATATACTCGTAATATCGAGTTTTTTCCTTTGTTTTATCGAGAAATTAACTAAATATCTGATAATAGCACCTCGTTAGATCTTCATATTTCTTTGACCGATGTAGGTAAAATACTGCGAAAACTCTCGATAAGTCTTTGTTTTGGGACTTTAGTATGTTAAGTTGAACTAAGTCCTCTAATCTCAGTTCATTGCTATTCTATGAAGTTTGTTTATCAAATTTTACAGCTATATATATGTTACCCGATCAGCATGATAGCACAATTCACTGTTTTTTATGATAAAGGTTTATGTACTATAAATTTTTCCTTAAGTTCCCGATAGGTAACGCTCCAGTGTATTAACTTTTATATAATTGTATTACGTTAATAATCTTCTATCATAAAAACCGTTCATTTTCTCACTTAGTTCAAAGTCGCAGTAACGTTAGAATTAACTTTTGAAAATAATATGCATTCTCGAAACTAAGGCTTCTGGGGTATATAATTGCGTAACATAGTCTGAGAAAACGCCTTGACCTAATTCCAGGCGGATTTAAAGACCGCACTTCGTCAAGAATTTTTCTTAGACAATAAAGCCTAGAACACAAGACAAGAAACCACATATTTCTTAAGTGATATAATACATATTTAGCAATGTTACATAATCTCAGTGTGTTCTATTCTTTTTATATGTTAAATTTTGTATATAACGACATTTATGTAAAGAATCGCGAAAAGCATATACCGTAGGAATAGTTGAAACGTTAGAAAACTTGCTTTTAATATATTAAAAACTGGTTTTAATGTTATCCTTTTAGTTTATCTTGTTATACATCATAATATATAAATGACTAAATTTGTCATATAATATTTATACCTATAATAACCTAACCGTAACCTAAACCTTATTAACCCTATTTGCCGTAATTTGGTAAAAATAATAGATTCAAACGAAAAAACTTGCGTTAGGTTTTGGCCATTGGCCTTGTGCAGAAGAACATTAAAGTTGATTTCCTATAGGCTTTTTACGGCAGACCATACAATATATTATGTCACTAGCTATAATAAGCTCGATAGTATCTGAAATAAAATGACGCCACAAACCATTATCTCGACGCAGTGACAGTGGTTGTCAGACGGTTCTATTGTAGTTGGGAGGGAGCATTGCAGACTCGTCGTCGCCGTTGAATGTGAAAATGGGAACGCTTCTGGGTATATTGGAACCAAATCTTTGTATACGAATGGAATGAATAGTTCACGGGTTCGAATTTTAAAATACTTACTTTGCATTTGTGTTTAGGTATTCGTAACCATTTTGCCGACCATTGTCGGCGACGAACATATGTATTTGATAATTTTACAAAAGTTCCATTGAACTTTTGTAAAATTATCAAATCCATCTGTTCGTCTCTCCGTTTATCTTTGTAAGTCAGTTTTTTCTCGACTACTACTGGATCTATCTCTCTTTTCTTTCACCTTCTCTCAATTAATTTGGGCGGCGCAAAAATTATATATACATATGTGTGTGTGTGTGTATATACATATACTGATCGATAGCAAATTTTATGTACCTAATAATTATATATATTATCCCGGGAATCCCGCGGGAATTATTCCGCGAGCAGTCTGTAGTTTTTGGGTATCGGGTGACACAATTTCACTAAAATGATAGGTTTTACAATTTTTTTAAATGATGCGGTACTTTGTGTCCCGGGAATCTCGCGGGAAATTCAAGTCAAGCGTAGACGAAGTCGCAGGTATATCCTAATATTTTCATATGATCTATCACGTTCATAGACATAATATTGAACATTAAACTTGTTTGCCCTTGGCATTGCCTTTTGGAGATCACAATGACTGGTCGTTATTTAAGTTATATGACATAGTTTGAATACACATTACGAATTTGATCTGAGTCGCAAAATACTGACATGGTAATAAAGGATGAGACAAGCTTATTTATGTTTGTTGCTATGTATATATGTCGCACTTGGAGAGTTTGGATAACGATTAATTTAAGTGCAATTAAAATGTAGAATCTTAATTAATGTTATAAATGCCGATGTGAGTTTGTTTGTGACCTTTTTTCGCTCTAACTACGCACTTTATGACATACATAAATAGTTTATCAATAAAAATTGCTTTATGTGTGAATTTATAAAAATAGCGACATGCCAATTTTTCAACATTGTTGTGATAAAAAAAACATTAAAACGCTATACAAAGTACACTCTGATTTGACTTTGAAATCGCGATTAAAATAGACGTGACGGTATCGCGAAAAACTACAGTTTTTTGCTCTAAGTAGCATACAAAAAACTAATGTATGCTTTGGTTGCTATGCATATTACGTGACTTCCACGAGTCTCACCCGCAATTATATTATACATAAATGTACACATTATTAAGTACGGTCACATTACAAAACACAGTTTTCAATAAGTCTCCTCCTAGCTCTTAATTAGGACTTTAGCATACAATATATGCATTCCTTTAATTTGTTTGGTTTGCATACTGTTATTAAGATCTTCTTATCACATTTAAATGCATTCCACCAAGGGGGCCCAAGACTGGTCGCATCGGGTCATATTTTATTATATTTGGGGTGTTCTTCGAGGGTACTACTCGATACTTGGACAGAAACTTCACGATGCCAACTCTAAATTGAAGTTTTGCAAAGCGGTAACCTGCAAGAAATTAAAATAAATTAGAAAGATACGAATATACTCGTATTGCGCCTCTTTGATATTTAAGAGTATATAAGAAATTGCTTCAACCATTCAGTGACAAATAATAATAATAATAATTGACCCGCAGGGGGGCTTTGCGGTGAAACCTTAGTTTAGTAGCGACACCTTGTACCCGGCTTCGGGCTTGCCTTAGGCTTTGCCTTTGCCAATACGTAGTAGAGGTCGCTAGAATTAAGACTCAAGCTCCAGGAGTGGAAGTGATAAATGGCATAACGTCGGAAATAGCCTCGGTGAAGCTGCAGCCCACCTTTCTATACCCCTTAGTCACTCACACCCATGTTGCCCCTCGCCAATCTTGGCATTTTTAGGGGCCCATGCAGTGAGTGACGAGTCATCATCTGCACATTTTTCTATGTTTCCCGAGTATTGCGACGGGCAGACGCCATATTTCCAGACCCCTAGTTACAGTTCACCCCAATAGCCCGGTACTTTTTGTTCTAATTTCCCACAGTAGTCCTACACTGGCCGGGGATTGTTCTTGGGTGCATTATTATATGGTGTAGAAAGGGATAATCGCCGGTCAGTGTTAAGCCACATTTAGGATAAATTTGTTCAGGTTGCCTCTACGTGTTGGCCTTCGCATGGCGCCACGCAAGCCCGCCAAAAGTCTGGGCTATTTTTATGACCCGTGATGTTCAAAGATGTGTATAAGAATAATAACAGCGATAAATAATAGTCACCTAAACTTGTTTCATTAACAAAAAACTTTTAAAGTATTTTACTGCTCTAAAACTAATTGATAACTTTGACTTTGCTTGAATTTATTAAGAACTTTGCTAAATGAAGAAAATGCAGCTGTAATGCTAAAATACGTATATATACGAGTAAATCCTTTTTTTTTTACAAAATCTTAAAGGTAGCAAACCTTTGCATATGCTTCACACAAATTGTTATATGTTAGATACATTTCTTCAGGATTGTTTATTGTGACAAACGCTAGCCGTTTTTAAGACCCGTTCAGCCATTGATGGCCCCTTTCTACACCAAATGAACCGTTAATGTGCCTTACTGTCGGTTAAAATTGGTCATAAGCTCTATGTAAGTACAGATTAAACTTAAAATTAAAGATAAAAAAATTGTTCAGTACTTTAACTTACCAATACAACTTCTGGGACCAATTCCAAAAGGCATATGAGCACAAGGATGTCTGTCTGCAGAATTCTCTGGGGAAAACCTTTCGGGATCGAATATTTCTGGGTTAGGATAATATTTTTCGTCAAGATGAATTCCCATCGGTAGTGTGAGAACCGTCATACCTTTTTTGATAACGATATCTGTCCCTGGCACTTTGTAATCACAGTTCGCATTTCTCTGCAGTGGTTCTAATACTGTATGCATTCGTAATGTTTCTTTAAACAATTGTTCTAAATATACCATATTGTTTATTGCGTCGTAGGTAAGTTCACCATTATTTTTGCTCACCACATCGTCTATTTCTAGTAGCAATTTGTCTTGTAGTTTGGGATTGAGGGCGAGACGATACAAAAAGAAAGTCATAGTCGTAGCAGTAGTCTCATACCCTGCCATATAAAATATAAATGCTTGAGCTGCAATAATTCCATCAGTTATTTCAACTGTAGTTGATTGTATATCTTCGGATCCCGTCTTTTTCATATTTTGTAATTCTCCTTTTTTTCTTAGTTCCAATAATATATCCATGAAATCTTTTCTTTCAGATGGCATATTGTTTCTTTCTGCTACCACTTTTTTCACAAGATTCCCAAAGAAATTAGTCACAAAAGCAGGAAATAATGATGAATTTAACTTTCGTAAGAGACCTGGGTACATCATGTCCAATTCAACAAACAAAGATTGTTTTAAAACTAATTCGTCCACTTTCTTTAAGGTTGGTAGCTGGTCTTGCATCTTTTCAAAATCAAGACCAAAAACACAACTTGCAATCGAAGACATAGTAAACCTTTTCATTAGTTGATATATTTCATGTTCACCTTCTTCAAGGGATGCAACGTACTTCAAAAAATTGTCTCCAAGATTCTGCATTAGATGAAACATATTCTTTAATTTCATAGAGGTAAAAATAGGCGTAAATTGGGTTCTTAATACACGCCACGTGTTCGCATCTGCGTGGAATAGATTAGCACCCAGTCCCTCTTTACTTAATTCGATTCCACGTTCACAAAATACGTCAAAATCTTTTATCATCACATGTTTGATAATGTCTAAGTCTCGAATTAGAAGACATGGTGTTGTCATTCTGTATATGCCAACAACTTTCTGATCGGGAAACTGGTCATAAATATCTTTGAGAACTTCGCCAATGCATTTTCTGCGTAGAGTGGAGTCCTTAATATTACCGAATAGTGCCACTGGTTCAGGACCAACTACATTTCTCTTTTTCCAATATTTAAATGTCCTTGTGAAGTACCAATAAATAGCAAAAACTGAACTTATCACAATTATAGGTAAATATTTAATTTCCATTATGGAATAAATCTGTGAGTATATAATAAAAATACTACAGTGTGTGTTCAGCACAACGATACAAAAGCTACTATTTAGTTTATAAGGCCTGTACTGACTGCTAAGTAGTTGGCGATAAATCAGTGACCGACAAGTTCGTTTTGTAGGGACAAACAAGAGAATTTGGATTATAAGTTTTAGCCGTAGTGGTAGGGTTTAAAAATAGATCAAGTGGTAATAGGCCCGCTGAAATGCATTGAAGTAGTATTGCATTACATCTCTTTTCAGTGGCCATTGGATCGTAACATTAAATAAAAAAATCACTTGTCAAATTAATTTGATTATTATTTATTAAGTCGTGGTAGCGTAATGGTTAGCGCCGCGTGCGCCCCCCTAGATCGAAGGGCGCGGGTTCGATCCTGACCGAAACGCATGCACCTCTTAGTCAGTTTTCTGATCTAATGTGCATATTGATACAATTACCACGTGCTAAAAACGGTGAAGGAAAACATCGTGATGCAACCTGCACATCGAGATAACCGATGTGTCAAACCTGCCAAGCCGCCTTGGACAAGCGTGGCGGGTATACTGTCCGTTGCCCTATAATGGGAGGCCCGAGCCCAGCAGTGGGACACTTATGGGCTGACATTATTTATTATATTATTTATTAACTAAATAGGATTGCGTTTTTCAGATGACGCAATTTAATTTTTTTCATGTGTAGAGGGGTTAGTATAAGCTTAAGTTCAAGTTTGTGAAGTCGCCACCCTTGTCCCCCGGCCGCCATCTTGGGAAATGGAGTACAAAGAGTTTTCGCGCTGTATCTCGTAAACTAGCAACACAACAGAAAAAATTTTAAGGCATTATTTGTAGCAAATTAATTTGTCTACATAATGTTGTATTCTTATTACTTTTTACCATATAATGGTATTTCTTTCGGGCGCTATAACTTTTTTATGCTCATTTTACAATAAAATAACGAAGAAATATTAAGAAGATAATATTTCTAGGAAAACTAAACCTAATGGTTCGTTTTCATCGTATTCTTACTAGTATTCAAGAGAACCCGGTCAACTTCGGAGCGCTGTAATACCCAAATGAATTAATGAAATTAAACAAATTTGTAGTGGAACTTATTTAAAAAAAACCCCTCTATAACTTTGCTCTAATGTCATTTTATCGTAAAATGATCAGACGCCCAAAAGAACGTTTTTCAAAATTTTGTATTTAAATAAATCTATTTTTCGGTTCAACTATGAACTTTCATTGGTCATTTTCATCTGTATCTTGCGTATCTGCAACAAGAAATGGTAATGATACTTGACATTTATTTATTTATTTCATGATATTACAGTATTGTGAAAAAAACATACTTGAATCTAGAGCATCTCCTAAATTATCAGGTGCTATGACAACATCTTCATACATTCCTTATCTCCAGTTTTCTATTCACATTTGTTACGGAAATACATAGTTCTCAGCAGCTGCACGTACCACACTTTGTTGATGATTTTAACTACTTCGGCTTGTTGAAAGCGGCAGATTATTTATTCCCGTGATTCTTGAATGCCCTTCAAAATAAAATAAAGAATTGACCGTGCTCGAGAATGTCCACGTGACGTTTTTTTACTACTTTGTGACTCTCCTATTTCGCTTTCGCTCTCGTATGTCTCGCGCAAATTGTCAGATTATTGAAATGTCGACGTTCCTGTAATGTAATGTAATTAACTCACCTTTTCTTAATCTGACGCGCTGGAGATTTTTTAACGATTGTTTTTTATATATTTTGATCTGCCTTAAACGCAGTACCCTATATGAAGGGTTTATATATGCAAAATCCCCGCTTGGCCTCCACTACTATTAGGAAACTTGGTATTAATATATTACACTGGTTTTAAAGTTATTCTTTTATTGTGTTTTCTTATACATCATAATATATAAATGTTAATTACAGGAAACTGTCTACATTTGTCATATAATATTAATATTTGTAGTACAAATATTAATACAAATTTTGTACCTATATAAAAATACATTTCTTAAAAAAATGCTATCTACTACATTATTTTTTATAAAGTCAATATTTTTTTTATGTTAAAAATGGTATGTAAATTTTATTTAGATTTCTGGTCTGTTTGTCCGGGATTCACATAAAAACTACTGGGCCGATTTCAATGCGATTTTCGTTGATAGACAGCAAATTTTTAGACTTAAAATCTGCGCTACTAACCTGGGAATTTTTCTGGCAATAATTTAAAATGGCCAGGTAAAAAAAATCGAATTCCAGTATGTTTTTTTCACTAATCGATAGCAAATGTTATGTATTGTGTGTGATTTCTATCCCGGGAATCCCTCAGAATTATTCCCGCGAGCTGTTTGTAGTTGTTTGGGTATCGGGTGACACAATTTCACTAAAACGATAGCTTACATTCTTTTGGACAAAGTCGCGGGCATATCCTGGTATTTTCAATCTATCACGTTCATAGACATATTATTAAATACGAGCTTCTGCCCGCGACTTCGTCCGCGTGGTACGGTTTTTTAACTATCCCACGGGAACTCTTTAATTTTTCGGGATCAAAAGTACCCTATATGTTGACCAGGGATATAAGCTACCATCACACAAAATTTCATCCAAATCGGTCCCGTCGTTTCGGAGATTAGCCGGTACAAACAGACAGACAAACAGAGAAACAAAAAATTTGAAAAAATCTAAATTCGTTCTATTTCACTTCTTACATCCCCCTGACTCGGTTTTTAGCATTTTTTTTTATTGTACAGAAATTCGACCTCTACAGTTTTATTATATGTATAGATTAAACTTGATTGCCCTTGGCATTGCCATTTGCAAATTTCAATGGCTGGTCGTAATTTAAGTTACATAACATCTTCGATCAACAATGATCGAAGCATAACATAGTTTGAATACACATTACGTATTAGATATGAGTCGCAAAATACTGACACGTTAATAAAGGATAAGACAAGCTTTTTTATGTTTATTGCTACTAAATGTCGCACTCAGAGAGTTTGAATACCAATTAATTGAAGTGCAATTGAAATGTAGAATCTTAACTAATATTATGCTACTAATATTTTTGTGGTTTAACTACGCAACAAATTGTGACGAAATTTTGCACGCAATGTGCCCACTCTATGACATACATAAATCCTTTTTAAACGCGAGTTATGGCGTAGTTTATCAATAAAATTTGTTTTATGTGTGAATTAATAAGAATAGCATGCCATTCTTTCGACACTGTTGGGATAAAAAAAACATTAAAACACAATATACAAAGTTCACTCCGATTTGAATTTGAAATCATGTTTCAAATAGACGTGATGGTATTGCGAAAAACTACAGGTTTTTTTTGCTCTAAGTGCCACACAGAAAACTTTGTATGCTTATGTTACCATGTATATTACGTGACTTCCATGAGACTCACACGTAATTATATATAACACATAAATGTACACATATTAAGTACGGTCCGATTACAAAACAAATTTTCAATAAGTTTCCTCCTAACTCTTAAATAGGACTTTAGCATACAAGACATGCAATCCATTAAATAGTTTGGTTTTGCATACTGTTATTAAGATCTTCTTATCACATTCAAATGTATTCCACCAACGGGGCCCATTATTGGTCGCGTCGGGTCATATTTTATTATATTTGGGGTGTTCTTCGAGGGTTCTACTCGATACTTGGACAGAAACTTCACGATGCCAACTCTAAACTGAAGTTTTGCAAAGCGGTAACCTGCAAGAAATTAATTTGAAATATGCGACTGTATTGTGCTACTTTGATATTTAAGAGTATATAAGAAATTGTTATAATCATTCAGTCGACACGTAGTAAAGATCGCTAGAGTTAAGACTCAAGCTCCGCGGGTGGAAGTGATAAATGGTATAATATCGACAGTGGCCTCGGTGAACCTGCAGCCCACTTCTCTATACCCCTTAGCCACTCGCTCGCACATGTTGCCCCTCGCCAATCTTGGCGTTTTTAGGGGCCCATGCAGTGAGTGACGAGTCATCATCTGCACATTCTTCCATGTTCCCCGAAAATTGCGACGGGCAGACGCCATAGTATGTACTAGGGCTTACTCCAATAGCCCGGTACGTTTGTTCTATTTTTAACCTGTTCAGGTTTTGTTCTTGGGTGCATTATTATATGGTGTAGACAAGGATAATCGCCGGTCAGTTTTACGCCACATTTAGGTTAAATTGGTCAAGGGGCCTCTTCCATGGCCCCACGCAGGCCCACCAAAATTCGGGCCATTTTTATGGAGGCCCGTAGTATTCAAGTAATAATAATAACAGCCAGAAATAATAGTCAAGTAGACTAGTTTCATTATCCAAATAAACTATTATAGTATTTACTGCTATCGAACTACTTGAAACTTTTGACCTGCTTGCTTGTATACATACATATTTTATTTTTATAAGTTAGATGAATGATGAATGTGACAAAAGTTAGCCTTTTTTAAGACCCTTTCAGCCGTTTATAGCCCCTTTCTACACCTTATCAAAAGTTATTATGCCTTCCGTCGGTTAAAATTGGACATGAGCTCCATACAAGCAATGTCAAAATTCAACCAAGGGTTACTTGTTTGGTTGGTTGGGTACCGCATTTATGTATATATATATATTAGGGTGGGTCAAAATTTTTTTTTTAAACAAGTGACACGGAAAAATCGTTTGGTAGACACCTTAAAAAAATTCTCACCAAGCATGAGCTCTTTATTTTAATAGGAAGATCCTCCGCATCGCAGTTTTGTATTTTTTTCTCAGTCTAATAGAAAAAATTCATACCTCATCATTTATCGATTGAACAGAAAAATGTTCCGAGATAATTTTTTAGGAAATTTAATGCTCTACAAAAAAGGTATCTTATATTTTTTCCGTAAACCTCACCATTTGAAAGATATTAAGGATTTAATTTTGATTATTTTAAGACAAATTTCATTTTTGTTTATGAATTTTATAACTCGACAATAAATGACTTTTACAAAATGCGCAATACAAATTTTTGTTGGAAATTAACTGCTCTATATAAATGGTTTCTTATGTTTTGGCGATGAAATTAACCGTTCAAAAGATATTCATCATCAAACTTTCATGTGTACGGATTTTAAAAGTTTTTGATGAGATATTCGAAAAATTTCAAATTAATTTATAAATTTCATATGAATTTCATTTCTTGTCATTAATATAAGTATTATTTGAGTTTTATTTTCAAAATTATCAAATTTTTTCTTCAATTATTCTAAACATTTTATTTTTAATCATTAGAAATCACGATCCTAGGGAAAATTTCTCCTCTAAAGAATTTTGGTTTTGTATTTTATTTCATCTGTTTGAATTGTGAACTAGCGCCACATACTTTTTCCTTTATTGTTATGTTGTTGTTGGTTTGTATACATTTATTTCTACAGCATTTTTAGTGTTTCCAAAATTTATGATCTCGTATATGTGATCGAACGATTAATTATTTACAAATATTGCGGTTACTACGTGAATTAACTTGATATTTATCGAAAATATATAACTAATTGAACATTGTTTTTCTCTGATACTGAAACATATCATAATATATCGCACCCCCGGTGCGAGACTGTCACTTATGCAAAAACGCAATTTTTCAGGAGAAGCATTTAAAATTTTGACTTCCCAAAAAATAATGTTATTTCAAGATTTAGACAAGATGAATAACTTATACTACAAAGTCAACTTTTAACTTCCTTCTGAATAAAAAATGACCACATCATATTGTAAAAATGATGGTATACGATTATTTTAAACTTGCCAACCCCCTCAGAAGTGATGTTGTGGCACTAACGAAAAATAATAACTGTAATTATGTCACACTGAGTTAAAAAGAAAAAAAGAAGAAATTGTTTACTGAGTTTTATTTTAAATCACAAATATGCACTGTTATTGGCGTAAGAAATAAAATAGGACAAAATTCTAGAAATTGCTGTACTTTTAAAAATTTCTACAATAGTGTATGTAGTACAAATAAAATAAAAAATCAACCAACAACAACATAACAATAAAGGAAAAAGTATGTGGCGCTAGTTCACAATTCAAACAGATGAAATAAAATACAAAACCAAAATTCTTTAGAGGAGAAATTTTCCCTAGGATCGTGATTTCTAATGATTAAAAATAAAATGTTTAGAATAATTGAAGAAAAAATTTGATAATTTTGAAAATAAAACTCAAATAATACTTATATTAATGACAAGAAATGAAATTCATATGAAATTTATAAATTAATTTGAAATTTTTCGAATATCTCATCAAAAACTTTTAAAATCCGTACACATGAAAGTTTGATGATGAATATCTTTTGAACGGTTAATTTCATCGCCAAAACATAAGAAACCATTTATATAGAGCAGTTAATTTCCAACAAAAAAATTTATTGCGCATTTTGTAAAAGTCATTTATTGTCGAGTTATAAAATTCATAAACAAAAATGAAATTTGTCTTAAAATAATCAAAATTAAATCCTTAATATCTTTCAAATGGTGAGGTTTACGGAAAAAATATAAGATACCTTTTTTGTAGAGCATTAAATTTCCTAAAAAATTATCTCGGAACATTTTTCTGTTCAATCGATAAATGATGAGGTATGATTTTTTTTCTATTGGACTGAGAAAAAAATACAAAACTGCGATGCGGAGGATCTTCCTATTAAAATAAAAAGCTCATGCTTGGTGAGAATTTTTTTACGGTGTCTACCAACCGATTTTTCCGTGTCACTTGTAAAAAAAATAAAAAAATTTGACCCACCATAATATATATATATATATTAGTACGGGTTAAAGCTAAAATTAAAGATAAAAAGATATTACAAGTTCAATTTTTCAGAACTATAACTTACCGATACAATTTCTGGGACCAATTCCAAAAGGCATATGAGCACAAGGATGTCTGTCTGCAGAATTCTCTGGGGAAAACCTTTCGGGATTGAATATTTCTGGGTTAGGATAATATTTTTCGTCAAGATGAATTCCCATCGGTAGTATGAGAACCGTCATACCTTTTTTGATAACGATATCTGTCCCTGGCACTTTGTAATCACAGTTCGCATTTCTATGCAGCGGTTCCAATACTGTATGCATTCGTAATGTTTCTTTAAACAATTGTTCTAGATATACCATATTGTTTATTGCATCGTAGGTAAGTTCACCATTATTTTTGCTCACCACATCGTCTATTTCTAGTAGCAATTTGTCTTGTAGTTTGGGATTAAGTGCGAGACGATATAAAATGAAGGTCATAGTCGTAGTAGTAGTCTCATACCCTGCCGTATAAAATACAAATGCTTGAGCTGCAATAATTCCATCAGTTATTTCAACTGTAGTTGATTTTATATCTTCGGAACCTGTCTTTTTTATATTTTGTAGTTCTCCTTTTTTTCTTAGCTCCAACAATACATCCATGAAATCTTTTCTTTCAGATGGCATATTGTTTCTTTCTGCTACCACTTGTTTCACAAGATTCCCAAAGAAGTTAGTCACGAAAGCAGGAAATACTGACGCATTTAACTTTCGTAAGAGACCTGGGTACATCATGTCCAATTCAACAAACAAGGATTGATTTAACACTAATTCATCTACTTTCTTTAAGGTTGGTAGCATGTCTTGCATCTTTTCAAAATCAAGACCAAAAATACAACTTGTAATCGAAGACATAGTAAACCTTTTCATTAGTTGATATATTTCATGTTCACCTTCTTCAAGGGATGCAACGTACTTCAAAAAATTGTCTCCAAGATTCTGCATTAGATGAAACATATTCTTTAATTTCATAGAGGTAAAAATGGGCGTAAATTGGGCTCTTAATACACGCCACGTGTTCGCATCTGCGTGGAATAAATTAGCACCCAGTCCCTCATTGCTGAATTGGATGCCACGGTCACAAAATACGTCAAAATCTTTTATCATGACATGTTTAATAATTTCTAAGTCTCGAATTAGAAGACATGGTGTTGTCATTCTGTATATAACAACAACTTTCTGATCGGGAAACTGGTCATAAATTTCTTTGAGAACTTCGCCAATGCATTTTCTGCGTAGAGTGGAGTCCTTAATATTACCGAATAATGCTACTGGTTCAGGACCAACTACATTTCTCTTTTTCCAATATTTAAATGTCCTTGTGAAGTACCAATAAATAGCAAAAACTGAACTTATCACAATGATTGATAAATATTTAATTTCCATTTTGGAACAGGCCTGTGAGTATATAAGAAAAATACTACTGTGTGTCCACTACAACGTTACAAAGGCTACTATTTTGATTATAAGGCGTGCCCGGACTGGTAAGTAGTTGGCGACAGATCAGTGACAAGTTCGTTTTGTAGAGACAAACAAGCGAACGCATCATAATTTTTAGCCGCAGTGGTAAGCTTTGAGAATAGATCAAGTGCTAATGGGCCCGCTGCAATGCATTGAAGTATAATTGCATTTCGTCTCTTTTCAGTGCCCATTGGATCGTTATATTTGAAAAAAATTCACTTGTCACATTAATTTGAATTAATTAAAGTAAACTATACTATAAATAGCTTTACTTAGAAAATAACATAAATCTTTAAATAAAAATTGACTCCAAATCGCTGTAGGTGGGGAGCGTGCCCAAAATGCTGGCAGCATTTCCGCGTTGGATGGCAACGCTAATTCATTGCAGTAGGTGCAAGTCAGCCTTTTGGTCACGCGAGACCTCAATTAGACGCGTTGAGAGGTCTCAATAGAGGGGATGAGCTCCAGGCCCCCACGGCCGCACGGCCCCAGGGTCTCGACCCCGTAATGTACACATATTTGCGACATTTCAGGGCCTCCTCTTGTGTAGCAGCAACCCCGGCTGTCACAGCTAAGTCTGGAAGATGGGACGCCGCCAAAGTATCGACACAAGTTGCGTCCCATCTTCCATGGCACCAACGACATTGGAAATTATATTTTAAATATGAGCAATTTTAATTTATTTATTTATTTATTAACTTACGAACATCGCTATCATTACAATACGATAGCGTGGTACACATAGCACATTTTATATACATATTCAATCGTCATAAAATATAAATATATTAAAAAAAACTTCTCATAAGGCCACAGACGTACGATATGAGAGTGTTATAAAAAAATCGCTATCGCGTTGTTGCGTTGCGTGTTTGGTGACTCGGCCACGATCTTAGCAAATAATAATGTTTATATATATACTTAAGACACTAAATGTAGAATTTAATATCAAACTACAACTAACTTAAAACACATAATTAAATACCAAAAATTAATTAACTTATACATATAAACTTCAAAATGAACTACAAATGATACTATAAACTATATAAAATCTAAAACTTAATAAAAAAGGGAAAAATAATTAAAGTTATTGGTCACAAACCACTGTCATTTACCGGAAACGTTCCTCAAAGGCGGGCAGCGTTACCACGTTGTATAGCAACGCTTAATCTTTGAGCAAAATAGACGCCAGTCTTCTGGTCGCGTGTGACGTCTATTACATTTGGCGACGTCACGGTAGACCTGTAGGGCGTTAGGACCTCACGGACCCAGAGTGAAATTAATTTAAAAAATTATATTCCCCACTGTAATTTAATGAAAATTATTTATTGTTTTATTACATTGGCAAAGTGGGGTGCAAACGAAACCACTTTTCGTTAATATTTACTGATCAATAATTGATCAAAAAACACATAAATATTCACGATATAAGACGTAACGTCGTTTTTTCGTAATTTCCTATAGTTATTTCAAGTAAATAAGAACAAAATTCACCAAATTACCAACTTACCTCCAAATTATTGACATTAAACCATTTTACTTCTTCAATTTTTATCACGTTTATAAAAGAGAGATAAATAAATTGGTATAAAACCTTTTTAAATTACTTAATTAAATATTTTTTAATGCATCCGAAATACGACCTCGTTTATGGAATCCCCCACATCTTTCGAAAAATTTATGTCGAACAATCCAAGGACGTTGGCGATGCTACAAGCTTTTTATATTTTATATATTATATAAAACTATATTATGTTTTATGTACTTCAATGTGCAGGGTCTTATAAAATAAAATTAAATAAAGTAAAATGTAGAATCATTTTAAAATATTAAAAAAGGCCTTCCACACACCTTTTTCTACACACCTATCATAATATCACATAAACTGAGGTGATCCACAAAGAGCTATCTATGGTTCTTCCTAGAGCTGATTTTTCAATCACCAAACAAGAGTTATTCATCGAATAAATTAAAACATGTATAAATTTAAAATGTCAGTGGTATGAATATTTTTATATATATAGTGGTTGAATGGTTTTAGTTTCATTTCACTCACATTATAATTTATTCGATTAATTACTCTTATCTGACGATTCAAATATCGGCCCTTAATGAATTAAAAAAAATAAAAAAAATATTGCAGTAGTTCAACAGACAGGCAGACGGCCCACTTGACCCATTTTAGTAACCCTTTATTTTAAACTGAATTATAAATGATGTCACGTAAAAGTCTTTTAAGTTTTTTAAATCACAAGTATGTATACTATTAATACAAACGAAAGAAACAAAACTAAAATAATTTATTTAAATATTATGTACCACTCTAATACACGTATATAGAAATACATATATACACATACTATGTACTATATGTATATATGTATTTAAATTCGTCACACGTATTTACTTCCTCTTGATAATGTTCAAATATATCCCTCCTGCTGGCGCGATTATTATTCTCCTTGGCTCATATTCCATTTTTCTTTGTGTGTTCTTTGAGGGTTCGATACGGAATTCGGATAACAATTTAACGATGCACACACGAGATTGCGTTTGAGCGAAACGCATTCCTGTAGCAAAGAAATTGAGATACATGAATTAACTTGTTATATCAAACATGACATAAGATTATATTATAAATAAAAAATAAAAACTTCGTTTAAAAAAACCGACTTTAAAAACTAAAAAACTAAAATATATGAAATAACTTATTTCTAAAGCTATTATTATTAATATATATTATCTAAAACATCTTAAAGTCGGTGCTTAGTAATTTTCAAAATATAGTAATTTTTATGTTTTACTTTGCACCGACTTCAAGATGTTTTAGATAATATATATTAATAATAATAGCTTTAGAAATAAGTTATTTTATACATTTTAGTTTTTGAAGTCGGTTTTTTTAAACGAAGTTTTTATTTTTTATTTGTTACTTTTTAACCGACTTCGAAAAAAGGAGGAGGTTCTCAATTCGTCGGGATCTTTTTTTTTTTGTTGCTTTTTTTATGTATGTTCGCCGATTACTCCGTTATTTATGATCCGATTTACGTGATTCTTTTTTGTTCGACGCGAAATAGCTTCCAATTGGTCCCCTAAAATTTTTACATAGTTTGGCCCAGTAGTTTTCATTTTATGAACATTTTTCATTCAAATAATTTTCACTCCGTTCCATATGAACACCGATTACTCTGAGATTTATGATTCGATTTACGTGATTCTTTTTTGTTCGACGCGGAATAGCTGCCATGTGGTCCCCTAAAAATTTGACATAGTTTGGCCCAGTAGTTTTCATTTTACGAACATATTTTTGTTCCCGGTTCTTGGGACCTATATTTTTTAAGAAGCGCGACACCATTCGTAGATCCACCCATACATAGATAGACACTAAAAAGTAACAAATAAAATTTAAAAACTTCGTTTAAAAAAACCGACTTCAAAAACTAAAAAAATAAAATGTATAAAATAACTTATTTCTAAAGCTATTATTATTAATATATATTATCTAAAACATCTTAAAGTCGGTGCTTAGTAATTTTCAAAATATAGTAATTTTTATGTTTTACTTTGCACCGACTTCAAGATGTTTTTTAGTGTCTAGCTATGTTCGGGTGGACCTACGAATGGTGCCGCGCTTCTTAAAAAATATAGGTCCCAAGAAACGAGAACAAAAAAATGTTCGTAAAATGAAAACTACTGGGCCAAACCATGTCAAATTTTTAGGGGACTACATGGAAGCTATTCCGCGTCGAAAAAAAAAAGAATCACGTACATCGAATCATAAATCTCAGAGTAATCGGTGTACATATGGAACGAAAAGGAAATTCTCTTCATAAAAAATGTTCATAAAATGAAAACTACTGGGCTAAACTATGTAAAATTTTTAGGGGGGGAAGCAATTCCGTGTCGAACAGAAAAAGAATCACGTAAATCGGATCATAAATGACGGAGTAATCGGCGAACATATATAAAAAAAGCAAAAAAAAAAAAAAAGATCCTGACGAATTGAGAAAAAAGGAGGAGGCCTTTTTTCGAAGTCGGTTAAAAAGTGGAGTTTTAAACAAGCATCATTATGAAATTCGTTTTTAACCAATCATGAGTTTACCGTTTTCCTCGAATTGACTCGTGACTTTTTTTGGGTAAGAATCGATCTTATTCTACTTTCTTTTTATTTGAAAGTTATTATAATATATAAGGAAGTAGAAGTGATCTTAGTTTCATTTTGTCTCGGTGATGAATAATGTTAGTTATACCTACATGTTTTCACTAATTTCATTAATAATTATTATAAAATATTATGTCAAGATTATAAATCTGATTGTAATAGACGTATTTATTACTAAAATATCAGTCATCGTACTATAGGAGTATAATATTTGTATCACCATTGCTGTTTTCAGTTATTTATTACAGGGACTGTCTAGAAAAGTTGGATTTTTTGCGATAAACACACCCTTTATGCAAAATCAACTACACTTTATGTATTTAATTTTAATAATTCATAGATATGCAGTAAATAATACAATATTAATAAAACACCTACTTTTATTATTGAGGTATCAAGCATCTAGGATTCATAGTCCTAGGTGCTCTTTGCATTAAATTATACAAAATATCGCTTGGAATATTATCTAGGGCTGCTTTTTCTATATTACGGTTATATTTCATCGAAGAGTTTTTTGTTTCAAAGAATAAAATAACTTTTAATGTCCACAATTATAAAATAATAGGAATTACACATGATCTCACTTAATTAGAATGAATGATAATGACGAATAGAAACTGGAAAATATTAATAAGGGGAATGTGTGAAATCTAATACTTATTTAAAAATAGTCGTCTATGTGTGTAAACAACGAATCAGAAGATTTTGTGTTACATTATTAATTGAGTGTTTATGAAAGTATTAAATGCGCTGGCTAGGTTTATTTTGAGTTCCAACGCATCACAACTCATTGGTAAACAATAAATATTTCATTTAAAAATAATGCTTGTTATAAAGTAGAAAATATTTTAAAATTAAATAAGTTATTTTAAGAACCATTATTTTTTTAAAGTAATAATTAAATGTGTACATATGAATGCTAAAGCTATTATAAGAGCAAACAAAATATGCAGCTTACCTATACAATTTCTGGGTCCAACTCCAAACGGCATATAGGCACAGGGATGTCTGTTTGCACAGTTCTCCACTGAAAACCTTTCAGGATCGAATTTTTCCGGTTTAGGATATAAATTGGGATCTTTATGAATACCTCTAGGTGATATTAACACAGTTTGACCTTTCTTAACAACAACATCAGTGCCGGGTACTTTGTAGTCAGCTAGTGCATTTCTTTGCAGTGGATCCACAATTGCATACATTCTAAGGGTTTCTTTAAAAACTTTATCCAAATAAACCATATCTGCCAAACATTCGTATGTTATCTGCCCATTGTGCTTCGCGATTACTTCATCTATTTCTGTTAGGAGTTTATCTTGAATATCGGGGTTACGAGCCAACTCGTACAGGAGAAAGCTCATAGTGGTGGCAGTTGTTTCGTATCCTGCGATATAGAAGACGAATGCTTGAGCTGCGATTATGCCATCCGTTATTTCCACCGATTGATTTTTAGCTTCGTCGTTCTTCTTGAAGCTCTGCACTTGTCCTTTGCTTCTTAGTTCAAGTAACAAATCCATGAAATCTTTTCTATTTGACGGAGTATTATTTCTTTCAGTGACTATTTGCCTTACCATGTTGAAGAAAAAATCTGTGACAAACCTCGGGAATAATGATGAGTTCAATTTCTTTAATATTCCCGGAAACATCATATCAATTTCAAACGCGATGTTCGGGGTTAAAACCATTTGGTCAATTTTTTTCAATATAGTAAGTTTATCTTCCATGTTATTAAGGTCCAAACCAAATGCGCATGCTGCGATTGTTGCCATAGTATACTTTTGTACAAGCCCATGTACCTCCTGTTCAGAATTTTTTAATGATTGAATGTATTGAACAAATTTGTCTCCTCTATCAGTCATCAGGTATAACATGTTCTTTAATTTTGAAGTTGTAAAAATAGGAGTAAACTTGTTTCTTAAGGCGCGCCATAATTCTCCATCAGCGTGAAATAAGTTAGCCCCCAAACCTTCCTTGCTAAACTCGACACCGCGGTCAGTGAATAAATCGAAGTCTTTAATCATCACATGTTTGATGATGTCCAAATCACGAATTAGAAGACAAGGTGTGGTCATCCTGTACACTCCTACTACTTTCTCGTTAGGGAATTCTGTATAAATTTCTTCAAACATTAGGGCCATATTTTTTCTTCGGAGTGCAGTTTCTTTTAAATTTCCGAATAAAGGTGTAGTTTCTGGATTAATCACATTTCTGTCTTTCCAATAATTAAATGTTCTTGTGATATACCAATAAATTCCAATAGCTAAGGTTACTAAACTTAATCCCACGTATGGAAGCATTATTAACGATGTTCACTGACTTGATAATTCGTGAAGAATAAGTGTTTAGAGTATAACTTGTCTTATATATTTACCGAATTTTGACAGGTTGTTAGGCAGTGTTTTTCTCATATATTTTTTTTATGAGACGCCCCCTAAGATGAAGGATACGAACGGTGCGGTCTAATATGGCGTGTATTAAACGCTCGACCGCAGGATTTTACGTGGTTTCATGTATTACATTTCACGTATTAGTAAAAGTTCCGCTACACGTATCAGTCTCTTTATTTAGTATCTTATTAACTCGGTAATAAATTTTCGTAGTATATCCAAATTTTTGTAGTATAACTACAATGAGGCGTTTTGTTAATAATGCGTTTTTGACACGATCCGTTTGTTGAAGCCTAAAACTGGTTATAAGTTATGCTTTGCACAAAAACAAGGCTAATGCCAAATCTAAACGTAAACGTGTTCCGTTGAATATAAAACATTCAATCTATATAGATAAACAAAACTGAAGTGTCTGTTTGTTATATCGAAATAAAAATGTAACAAAAATCATTGGGTTAATTCGGATCAGAGATTTCGAAAAGCAATTTTTAGAGTTTTTGTCTGTCTGTCTACATCTATCTGAATGTCCCAGCTCATCTCTGAAACAGCTGGACTTGACGGGCACACGGAAGCTGAGCTTACTTGGACCTTCTCCTTTTTTGAGAATAGGCTGTATTCCTGCCACGCTTGTTCAAGGTGGATTAATTCTTAATTAAGTTCTATAATCAATTATCTAGATATAGGATCACCTTTTTAGTGTCCTTAACGGTCAGCACGTGATTATTGTTACAATATGCACATTACATTAAATAAACCGCCTAAGCCATTTGTGCCTTTCATCCAAGTTTCGAACTTATTACATCATTGGCAGGAGATGTGAATGCTAAATTACTACTAGCTACCAGGATTTTCAGCTATCACAACGGTATATGGAGCTAATAACGGGCTTAGGAGACATAAACGTTAAAATAACAAGTCTTAATACAGTTACATGAAAATATATTCTAAAATGAATTCTATATACATGTACTAAATTAATAACTATTAACTATACACAATTATAATAAAATTTAAAATATTTATTATTAAACTACCTTGTTTATTACATCCTAAGACGTCTTGCTATTTTCTAATATCACTTACTTAATATATTTAATGATAGGTTTAACCTATCTAGAGAGATATTAGACCTTCCAACCAAAAAAAAGATTACATTTTTATAATGTTTAAAACTAAAAATTTTGAAAATCGAAAGGTAGATAGACAGATAATAAAGTATCTATACACTTTATTACACGCCAAAAAACAGACAAAATACATTAATTCTAGTATTTATAGGCAGAACAATAGGCGGCCTTATCGCTTAGACGTCTTAGAGCGCTCTCTTCGAGGTAACCTAGCTTATAAATTATCCATGTATAATTTATTATAGTAGACGAGTCGAGTGTGTAAAAAAAATAATGAAGACTCGACACAGAACTAACTAATATTATCCCGGGTCAACACTTAGGATAACTTTTATCCCGATAAATATAATGGGATTTATTATATTTAGACAACTATATTATTATATAGCCAACCAATACTCGTATACATGTGATTATTCACAGGTGACATAATTAACCTACATTTAGAATAACAAGGTGTAACTGGACTAAGCTTGTCGGTTAAGCTATGGACGTGGCAAGCATCGAGTCATGTAGCAACTGGCACCACGTGTAATTACACTTCATTTATAAATAAGCTTTAATCAATTTAACATATACATATATTTTTGATAAAAATAACCACGTGTAATAAACATATACCCACATTTCAATGAACATGTTTTACATATATTAAATAAGCAAAATAAAACGGCGCTTCTTAATAATTGCGGGATTTTTCTTTAAAGAATATTTGTTTATTTTCGAATCGATTACATTCGATTATTTACGTCTATTGTCGATGGTTTAAGTCTGTGCGTTACATGACTCACAGAACATGACTATTACGTCACCCACAACAATAAAGTACGACAATTATGTTATTCGTTATATGTGACGTGCGAATGTCAAAAGTAAAATAAACGCTTGGAAGCAGTATAAGGTTCTTAAATAAAGAAGCCTACAAAATGACTATAAGTCAACATAAATAAGATGACTGTTATTACGAGCTAAGTTATTTAGTTTGCTTTAGTTTTTAACAAATCACTTCCCTATAACTATATATAGGTACATGTTTACTGTCGTCATATTTACTTTCTCTTTACAATATTCAAATAGATTCCCCCAGCTGGTCCAATGAGCAATCTCTTGGGTTCGTACTCCATTTCTCTCTTTGTGTTCTTTGAGGGTTCAATACGGAATTTGGACAGCAACTTAGCGATGCACACTCGAGATTGGGTTTGAGCGAAACGCATTCCTGAAATAAGTTAATTGACGTAAATAAATAGATAGAACACTTATCTATATCGCAATTAAATAAAGGAAGGACTTTTGGGCCAAAGAAATAGAATGAGTTGAGATATGGCTTAAAAAAAGCGTTATATTTTTCTATTGAAAAATGGCAAATATCAGTCCTAAATTCTATCTAGAAGACGAGAAATCTTAAAAATAAGGTCACAAATAAAATAGGTTATCGATTACCATAATCGATTTATTAGAATGAATTTCAACAATAAATAATATGAAAACATTTACACACACACACAATTAATCCATTTAAAATAATTAAACCCACTAAAGTTAAAGTTCGGGTCCTCCGGCCGCCATCTTGGAAAAAGGGGTGAAAACACTTTTTTCGCGATATCTCGGAAACTATGTGTCTTACCAAAAATTTGTGAAGTCATAATTTGTAGCAAGTTGTTTTGCCTACAAATATTTTTATATAACTTTATGCCCTAAATTAAAAATTAAAGAAGTTATAAGCAAAAAAGTGAGAAATTTTCTATAAACATTTTCTTTCTTGCTCTATAACTTTTTTATACATTTTACAAAAAAATTACCCCAGTCCAACCTTGTAGATGATCTTTAGAGGTATTTTTTCCCTATAATTTTTTTTAATTTCATTCATTTAAAACGCTGTTACAGCGCTCCAAAGTTGACCGGGTTCGTCAATGCTCATAAGAATCCGGTCGAAACGAAATGTTTAACTTATATTTTTTTTTTAATATATTCTTACAAAAATTTTGTTAAATTCGTACACCTTTACTTATTCATTCCTAACTCTTTTCTTTACCAATTATGGAAGAATATCCTGAATTAGCTGGTGGTACCGCGCTATTCCTGAGTGAGAAAGTCGATCCATCTTTGCTCACTCTTGTTGACGAACCTTTTTTCATAGCTTTATACGGTGGTAATAAAGACGACTCACTAGACGGCTTGCGATACAAACGATTTGCCAAGACAATGACACTGAGTTTTTATCAGTTGATATTTTTGAGTACAGGGTAATACAAAAATATCAACAATTCTCTAACAAGATTTTAAAGTTATAAATTACTTTTCACTAAATTATTTTTTTAGTTAACATACGTTTGAGCAAAATATTTACTATCATCAGTGACAAAAAATACTGATTGGTAGAATGCCACAGACAGAGAAAATTTCTTGACGTTTCATATTAGGTTGGGGAAAAAGTTCCTTCGCATTTTATATAAAAATTCAAAAGGTTTTTTTATAAAGTTTATTTACATTTGACTAAAGTATGTAGGTGCCATTTTGTTGGATAACTTTTTGCCATCTTGCAGGTAGGGACGTGATCCCATTGCTATAAAAATTTTGCTTTAATCTCATCAGTTGTTCGCAGTACAGTTCAGAATCGATGGTCCTGTCTGGCGGTAACAGCTCATAATGAATAATGCCCTTCCAATCCCACCATACACACAGCATCACCTTGTTGCGAGTTAATCCGGGTTTCGCCACAGTCTGTGACGCCTGACTGGCCTTTGACCACGATCTTTTTCGCACGGTCTTGTCGTACGCGATCCACTTTTCATCACCAGTTATCAGCTTCTTCAAAAATGGTCCGGATTCATTACGTTGTAATAAAGAATCACAAATGAGTACACGGTTCATTAGGTTTCTTTCAGTGAGCTCATAAGGCACCCAAATATCGAGCTTTTTGTGTACCCAGCTTTTTTCAAATGCGCCAAAACCGTTTTTGTACATCTACATCGTAACTACTAATATGCCGATCTTGCTCCACTTTTTCAAAAATGGCATCAATTTTGTCCGTAACAGGGCGACCAGAGCAACGTGCATCCTTGATATCAAAATTTCCGAATTGAAAACACTTAAACGAAATTTGCGCTACTCTCACAGATACTGCATTAGGTCCATAAACATCACAAAATTTTTTCGCGGCTTGTGTTGCATTTTTACCTTTTTTGTAGTAAAATTTCAAAATGTGTCGAATTTCTTCATTAGATTCACTCATTTTAACAATAAGAAAAACAAATGAAAATCACACATTTTCCTAATTTGAATTTGGAATTGTCTTCTTTTAAATTAAAGTTTTTTAATAATACCAAAACCAGCCAGATACAAATGGTCTAGCCAAAGATATCTTATCACAAGTTCATACATACTATATGCGAAAAGACTTTTTCTCCAACCTATTATGTGATGTATTAAATGAGTTCATCAGATTTAAATATGGATTTAATGCCTGATCTCACTAGAGAAGTAGTTGTTTAACTAAACTGTTTTATTTACTATGTATTCGACATGAAAAGCAGAGTGTTCTGTCGACTGTGATTGTAGAGTATCGAGTGAAATGCCCATTTGAACATTCTGGCAGCTATATATTACTACGTGCTAACAACGGTGAAAGAAACGCCTTGGACAAGCGTGGCGGGTATATTGTCCGTTCCCCCTATAATGGGAAGCCCGAGCCCAGCTGTGGAACATTTATGGGCTGATATTACATACGTAAATTAATTACCGAACACATAGTATATCATAGAATAGGATAATATCAAAAACAATTGAGTGCTCTCGCGTATACATTATTAAGCTACACATTTACACATGGTCATTGTTCATATTTTAAATAATGCAATATTTTTTAATGTCCACAGTATTTGTTTTTAATTAGGATGGATTACTAGTGTTTTAGTACAATCTCCATAAGACCACAAAGTATTACAGCATTTAAAAAAGATCTATCGTTTTAGTGAAAACTGTGTGGGAATAAGCAAATTTTTATGAATCCGAACAACTTCAAACTGCTCCCGGGAAAATTCCTCAGAGACTCCCAGGGAAAAATATCACATTTTATTACATTAAATGCTATCGATCAGTACAAAATGACTTAACTCTTAAAAACATCTTTGTTCCGCCTGGCCATTTCTAATCATTCCCAGCAAAATTCCCGCGGGATTCCCAGGATAAAAAGTAACGTACAGTTAAAGTTAAAGAATCAGCTGTCGATCAGCGTAACCCGCAGCATAACCGGCCTAGTAGTTTTTACGTGAATCCTAAACAAACAGAGAAACCGACAAACTGACATAAAATTTTAAAAAAATTATATCTTGTTCTCCGTCGATTATTTAAATTATTGTATTTAAAAAGTGAATGAATTGGCATACTTTCAATGCTCATGTTTGTTTCAATATTCTTTATTGTGATTACAAGAGTTTCCAATTAGTACAGAGAACTTTATATGTTTTTTATAATTACTTTGCTTTGCTTACAATAACAAACGCATTAAATGCAGTATGGTGTTTTTGACAACCTTAATTTTTCTAGAATTAGTATGCATAATTTTCAGCTTACCTATACAATTTCTAGGTCCAACTCCGAACGGCATATAAGCACAGGGATGTCTGTTTGCAGAGTTCTCCACTGAAAATCTTTCAGGATCGAATTTTTCCGGTTCAGGATATAAAGAAGGATCATGATGAATACCTCTTGGCGATACTAATACAGTTTGACCTTTCCTAAGAACTACATCAGTGCCTGGTACTTTGTAGTCACTCACTGCATTTCTTTGCAATGGTTCCACAATGGAATACATTCTAAGGGTTTCTTTAAAAACTTTATCCAAATAAACCATATCGGTCAAATATTCGTATGTGACTTGACCGTTGTATTTTGCAATAACTTCATCTATTTCAGCTATTAGTTTATCTTGAACGTCGGGGTTGCGAGCCAATTCGTACAGAAGGAAGCTCATGGTCGTAGCACTGGTTTCGTATCCACCAACATAGAAGACGAATGCTTGAGCTGCGATTATACCATCTGTTATCTCTACCGTTTGCTTTTCAGCTTCGTTATTCTTCTGGATGCTCTGCACTTGTCCTTTGGTTTTTAATTCAAGTAACAAATCCATAAAATCTTTCCTATTTGACGGCGTATCATTTCTTTCAGTAATTATCTGCCTTAACATATTAAAGAAAAAATCGGTGACAAATCTAGGAAATAAAGATGAATTAAATTTCTTTAATATTCCCGGAAACATCATATCAAGTTCAAACGCGAAGTTTGGGGTTAATACCATTTGATCAACTTTTTGCAATATCGCAAGTTTATCTCCCATGTTATCAAAGTCCAGACCAAAAGCGCATGCTGCGATTGTAGCCATAGTATATTTTTGTACAAGTCCATGTATCTCATGTTCTGGATTTTTTAAAGATACGATATATTGCACAAATTTGTCTCCTCTATCAGTCATCAGGTATAACATGTTCTTCAGTTTTGAAGTTGTAAAAATAGGAGTAAACTTATTCCTTAAGGCGCGCCATAATTCTCCATCTGCGTGAAATAAGTTAGCTCCTAAACCTTCCTTGCTAAACTCAACACCGCGGTCGGTGAATAAATCGAAGTCTTTAATCATCACATGTTTGATGATGTCCAAATCACGGATCAAAAGACAAGGTGTAGTCATTCTATACACTCCTACTACTTTCTCGTTGGGAAACTGTTTGTAAATTTCTTCAAAGACTAATCCCAAATTTTTCCGTCGAAGTGCAGCTTCTTTTAAATTTCCAAATAAAGGAGTAGGTTCTGGGGTAACCACATTTCTATCTTTCCAATAACTAAAAGTTCTTGTGATATACCAATAAATTCCAATAGCTAAAGTCACTAAAGTTACTACCACGTATTGAAGCATTATGCACGTCGGTAACTGACTTGATAATTAGTTACGAATAAATGTTCAGAGCCTAACTGGGCCTCTTATATATCTACCAAATTTTTTTTCACGTAATAACACATCATATTTCGCTGAGGCTTTTTCTAACTGAACGCGTTGTAGTGTGCGGTGCCGTCATTAATGTCTGATGACTATTAAGAATGTATTACCTATTATAGCTGTAAGTGGTTATTTCCATCATTCGTATCCTTTGTCACTTATAAGTTTTGTTTTTTGTCGCAAAATATAATTTGGCGTTATTTTACAACCTTAATCCTAATAAATTAAGGTTGAAAAATAATTGATACGTTCTGTTTCACAACACCCGAAACTGGTTCTCTTATCTGGTTATATAATACAAATATAAGATTGAGAAAACATGCGAAATGAATTCAATCTAATCTAGTTTGTTTTAGGATTTATCTATACTTCGTACCTTAACGTAAAAGAAAGCGATGTTTCTTTTTTCATTACTCCAGTGGACACTTAACTTTTAGGGATCCTTTGTATTAGAGAAGACTATGATATATTCTATATGCTGCTACATAGTAGTGTAGAATAAAAAATAAAAACTTCGTTTAAAAAAACCGACTTCAAAAACTAAAATGTATAAAATAACTTATTTCTAAAGCTATTATTATTAATATATATTATCTAAAACATCTTAAAGTCGGTGCTTAATAATTTTCAAAATATAGTAATTTTTATGTTTTATTTTGCACCGACTTCAAGCTGTTTTAGATAATATATATTAATAATAATAGCTTTAGAAATAAGTTATTTTATACATTTTAGTTTTTGAAGTCGGTTTTTTTAAACGAAGTTTTTATATTTTATTTGTTACTTTTTAGTGTCTAGCTATGTATGGGTGGAACTACGAATGATGCCGCGCTTCTTAAAAAATATAGGTCCCAAGAACCGGGAACAAAAAAATGATCGTAAAATAAAAACTACTAGGCCAAACTATGTCAAATTTTTAGGGGACCACATGGCAGCTATTTCGCGTCGAACAAAAAAAGAATCACGTAAATCGAATCATAAATCTCAGAGCAATCGGTGTACATATGGAACGGAGTGAAAATTATTTTCATGAAAAATGTTCATAAAATGAAAACTACTGGGCCAAACTATGTCAAATTTTTAGGGGACCACATGGCAGCTATTCCGCGTCGAACAAAAAAAGAATCACGTAAATCGAATCATAAATCTCAGAGTAATCGGTGTACATATGGAACGGAGTGAAAATTATTTTCATGAAAAATATTCATAAAATGAAAACTACTGGGCCAAACTATGTAAAATTTTTAGGGGACCAATTGGAAGCTATTCCGCGTCGAACAAAAAAAGAATCACGTAAATCGGATCATAAATGACGGAGTAATCGGCGAACATACATAAAAAAAAGCAAAAAAAAAGATTCCGACGAATTGAGAACCTCCTCCTTTTTTCGAAGTCGGTTAAAAATGTTCATAAAATGAAAACTACTGGGCCAAACTATGTAAAAATTTTAGGGGACCAATTGGAAGCTATTCCGCGTCGAACAAAAAAAGAATCACGTAAATCGGATCATAAATCACGGAGTAATCGGCGAACATACATAAAAAAAGCAGAAAAAAAAGATCCCGACCAATTGAGAACCTCCTCCTTTTTTAGAAGTCGGTTAAAAACCAGAAAATCTGCATGAATTGAACAATAACAAAATAAATATTATTATTATTTTATTCCTAAATTGCTGAAATGATATATTTTTTTAATAACAACAATAAATGTCTATAACATTATATCACATAAAGATTATAGTAAACACAAGCGATGTTCACGTCAACTTTTTATTTATTTAAACAATTTCAGTAAATTTTAAAACATCCTTTATTAGTCTAGTTGTACTTGTTTTAAACAAACTTACAAAAAGTGATTATTAAATACGTTTGAATAACAAAAGGCCCTGTAAATAACTATACACATACATATATAACAACGCTAAAAAAGCGGAAACGCCGTAACCCCAGTAACGAAACACAAGATTTTCATCAAAAACAATAACTTTTTGACATTTTATCACTTCGTTATTGTTGTACTTACTAATATATTTTTGTATACATTTTTTCATAATTAGTTATAATAAGCAGCATTCAAAGTCAATTAGAAATTCCTTTTATTGGCATGTTCAGAAAAAGTGAATGTGCTATTTAATGGTGTTGAATTACAAAACCAAAAATGTACACAAATTATATTAATAGTACAACAACAATATTTTTTCCGAATATTGAAAAAATATGGAAGTTGGGTTTTCCGCAGCTTTTCCGCTTTTTAGGGTCCATAATTATTTCTTGTCCATTCTGTACGTCGTTGCCTGGTCAGTCAGTACATGTTCTATAGCATACGTCGTATTTACTTCCTCTTCACAACGTTTAGATAGATTCCTCCACTTGGTCCAACTATACTTCTCTTGGGATCATATTGCATTTCTCTCTTCGTGTTCTTTGAGGGTTCAACGCGGAATTTGGACAACAGTTTAGCGATGCACACTCGAGATTGGGTTTGAGCGAAACGCATTCCTGTAACAAGGAAATTGACATAATATTATATAAATAAAATATCTACATCAAACTCTAGTTTGATGTGGATATTAGTTTGATGTGCTAGGTATAGATAACTAACACATTCGTACATATGTATACTGGCGTATCGACTAAGCTAATTTTTGATAAACACCTAATTCTACTTAGGGGATTACGATAAAACAGATTTATTAAAAATTATTATCATGTATGTTATGTAATGTGTATGTATGTATGTATATGCATGTATACTATACATAGGCAGAGTGCTCGCTAAAATTTGCTATTATTTTTGTTTTTGCTTTAATTTTGCAATATATCTACATATAATAAGTGTATACCAAATTGAGTGTGAAATTTAGTACATTTGGTTCAAACATATAGTGCATGTCTCACATGACTAAAAGGCTAGTCTATATTTTGGTTACATACGAGTATTATAAGCGATTCCATTTAACGAGTCAACGCGGCCGGATTATTAAGAACGTTCCCTTTCTTAAATATAAAGCTAATTATGTGTAATTCATTAGGTAACTTAAAAATTATTGCATACTTTTTAGTTTGTTTTGATATTGAAGCGTGTTATTTGTTTAGGTATTTTCAAATTATAAATTAACTTCTTAGTTTTAGTTTAAAACAGAAACTGAAAGTAATGGTTTTCAGCAAAAACTAATTTATACTATATTATAGGACAATTTGGAATTACTCTAATTTTTATTTTTTCTATATTTTTTTGCAGTGAAACTTACATTTAATTCACGAATACTAAACTCAATAAAAATACATCGGAATAAAATTTATTGCAGGATTTCAGGAGACAGGCATACGGCCCACTTGATGGAAAGCGGTTACCATTGCCTATGGACATCTGCAACATCAAAGGCGCTACTAATGCGCTGCTGTTCTCTTAAGGGAGACTGGAACCTGGTCACTAATGCCGGAACACAATACAAAGTCGTTATGGCGGCATACTCTAGACCAGGGGTGGTAGCCATCCAGTCGGGCAAATGCCCTACAACCTAGATGTTTTGTCGCCTCTTATGATATGCCGCATGGCCGCAGGAAGGCAGTCTTTCTCCGTTCCTGCACGGATAGAATGTGTTCATTTGGCGTATATTAATGACTGCGGCATTGACAATAAAAAATACCACTTAAGATACCTTCAGAGGCTGATTTATTAGGTATAAAGGTTATAAAAAAAAAAAAAATACTTTCATTAAATAATGTTATAATATGAGTAAGGAGTGAATAGGAATAATTTATGTAATATTTTTAATTTCGTTTGTACAGGGCTATTAATTGCTTTCGCTAGATTTATTTCTCGATAGAATGTTTTATAACACGTTACTCTTGTGTGGTAAAATAAAAGAAAAATATCTAGTCACAGTGCTTATTTATACACAATGATCATTTTTTTCGAATTAGTATGCATATTTTTTGACTTACCAATGCAATTTCTGGGTCCAACTCCAAAAGGCATATAAGCACAGGGATGCCTGTTTGCAGAGTTCTCCACTGAAAACCTTTCAGGATCAAACTTTTCCGGTTCAGGATATAAAGAAGGATCACGATGAATACCTCTTGGCGATACTATCACAGTTTGACCTTTCTTAAGAACTATATCAGTGCCTGGTACTTTGTACTCAGCCCCTGCATTTCTTGTCAGAGGTTCGACAATCGAATACATTCTAAGGGTTTCTTTGAAGACTTTATCGAGGTAAACCATATCCGATAGACATTCGTATGTGACTTGACCGTTGTATTTTGCAATAACTTCATCTATTTCAGCTATCACTTTATCTTGAATGTCGGGGTTGAGGGCCAGTTGGTACAGAAGGTAGGTCATAGTCGTGGCACTAGTTTCGTATCCACCAACAAAGAATACGAATGCTTGAGCTGCCATTATACCATCTGTTATTGCTACCGTTTGTGTTTCATCGTTCTCAGTCTTCTTGTAGCCTTGCACTTGTCCTTTGTTTCTTAATTCAAGTAACAAATCCATGAAATCTTTTCTATTTGTGGGTGCATTATTTCTTTCAGCAATTATCTGTTTTACCAAACTGTAGAAAAAGTCGGTTGCGAACTTAGGGAATAATGATGCATTAAATTTCTTTAATATTCCTGGAAACATCATATCCATTTCTACGGCAATGTTTTGGCTTAAAACCATACGGTCAACTTTTAGCAATATATCAAGTTTATCTTGCATGTTATCAAAGTCCAGACCAAATGCGCATGCTGAAATTGTAGCTATAGTATATCGTTGCACAAGTCCATGTATCTCTTTTTCAGGTTCTTTTAAAGATTCAACATATTTAACAAATTTATCTCCTCCGTCAGTCATTAGATAAAACATGTTCTTTAGTTTTGAAGTTGTAAAAATAGGAGTAAACTTATTCCTTAAGCTGCGCCATAATTCGCCATCTACGTGAAATAAGTTAGCTCCCAGGCCATCGTTGCTAAACTCAAGGCCGCGATCGACGAATAAATCGAAGTCTTTAATCATCACATGTTTGATGATGTCCAAATCACGGATCAAAAGACAAGGTGTAGTCATTCTGTACACTCCTACAACTTTCTCGTTGGGAAACTGTTTATGAATTTCTTCAAAGAGTATGCCAATATTTTTCCTTCTAAGTGCAGTTTCTTTCACATTTCCAAATAAAGGAGTAGGTTCAAGATAAGCCACATTTCTATCTTTCCAATAATTAAAATTTCTTGTGATATACCAATAAATTCCAATAACGAGAGTTACTAATGTTATTGCCACGTATTGAAGCATTGTAATGTCGTTAACTAACTTGATGACTTGTGGAAAATAAATATTCGGAGCTTCACTCGTGCTCTTATATGTAAACAGATTTGACAAATCATGATACAGCATTTTTCATTTAGGATTTTTCAAACAGAGCGCACTATGTTATGAGCTGACGCTACGTTATATCGTGGCGTAAAAACCGCCAATTTTAGCGGGTATCATAAATATGTATTCTCAATAGTATACATTAATACTTTTGTTAGAAGGACGTATTACTCACACTGGTTGTGAGTGATTTTATTCAACTTTTGTATGCATTGTCATTTTTTCATTTATCATTTTCTTTAATAGCTTAAGTTTTTTTTTAGTTTCTCTGATTTTGTTCGGGATAATTTTAATGCCTGCAGGAGTATAATTTCCTGCGGCCTGTCGTAGAGGCGACAAAATAATCCACAGCCAGGTGGTAGGATATTCGCCCGTCTGGAATATCGTCATAAATAACCTTGAATTGTGTTCAAATAACAGTGGCCAGCTTTTAAGCTCCCTTTAGAAAGTTGCAGCACATTAGTAGCACCTTTTGTGCTACGAATGTCCATAGGCGATTGTAACCGCTTTCCAAAGTGGGCGGTTTGCCTGTCTGCTGTACTCGCACAATTTAAAAAATGTTCACGCTTCAATTTGCCTTGGATAAAGGATGTGGCTAAGTTAGGAGGAACGGAATTCTGTTCGTTCTTCACTGATACTGATTATTTTCATCACAAGTTTTACTGTGAATAAGCAACAAATCGTATTCATATAAAAAAAAAAAAAAAAATTACCTTGCAGACTTCTAATAAGCGAACTGTGACAGAGTAACTACTAACTCCTAGCATTGAGCATTTAAATCCAAATTTTTGTACTCGAACTATAAACTATGTTCTAAAGAAGGTGTTTTGTGATACCCCGCACGATAGAGGCTTTTTTCCGTTTTTGATGTAGTAACAATTCGACGTCAATTATAACGCTACTCTATAGTACGCCCCGTTTGAGAAACCTTTATCGACCTTGTTGTCAGTGGACTTATCAGTTACGTATAACAATTAGGATATGCCCGCGACTTGGTCTACGCTTGACTTGATACTCCCGCAGGATTCCCGGGACTCGAAGCGTTTGAAAAAGAATTTAAGATATCATTTTGCTGAATAGTTTCAGAATACGCTACTTTTTATGCACCCGAAGAACAACAAACCACTCCCGGGAAAATTCGTTACGAATAAAATACTGGGCCAATTTCAATGCAGTTTTCACTAATCGACCTCAAATTCTTAGACTTCAAATGTGAACTATTTTTTGTCCCAGGAAACCAGCGGGCATTTTTCTGGGAGTGATATAAAATGACAAAAAAAAAACCAAAGTGATTTTTTCACTGATCGATAGATAGCAAATTATATGTAATAACATACAATGAGTGATATTTCTTATCCCGGGAATCCCACGGAAATTTCTCGGGGACTTTTCATGTCGTTCGAGTGCATAAAAATTAGCTTATCCCAACACAGTCTGCCCTAAAAAGATAGCTTACTAAATTCTTTTTGAAAAGATGCGGTATTTTGTTTCCTGGGAATCCCGCGGGAATTTTCCCGGGATGCATTCAATTAATTCATACCTAAAACAGTATAAACCGGGACTCTTTATGTTTCCTGGGATTAGGACTTGCTTTATATGACTGTTTCTATATTTATTAGACATTTTAGTAGAACAGGAACAGTGGGTTTTTAGGGGTCTTCGAAATTAATACAGTTTCATATTAAAAATCCGTTGCTCTGCTGATGATACCCTTTGAATTGAAATAATGGCAAAATAACTATAATTTACGTCACCTATCAAGCGTGGACGAAGTCACGGGCATATGCTAGTATAATTATTAAATTTCATTTGTTTAAATTGCTTTAACTGATATCAGAGTCGTAAATTTAACACCTTCATGTCTATTGTAACCATGTTCTCGTTCAGAATCGTTTTGGATAAAATAGATTAGATTAGGTATATTGTCACTTTGTTAAATTTATTTAGTCGCATAGTTGTTGTCATGTTCTTTTTTAAGATTAATAATTAATTTGTTGTACCCTCTTATTTCTAAACGATCTGTCATTTTCTTAATTGAATAATGTTTATTTTTATATAGTCTGTGATAAGCACCTGTTATGTATATAATTTACAATAATTTTATGTAGCAATATTTATCCCTAATATGATATGGTACTGTAAAAATCTCTCAACTGTATATAGACGGTATTCACTAAATTTTATTTCCATGTTGGCAGACGCGATAGATTTATTTACCGAGTTCGATTTATTATATTACAAGTAAAACTTTTAATTTAATATTTTGTATCATATCTATACATATAATAAAATTGTAGAGGTCGAATTTCTGTACAATGAAAAAAAGTGCTAAAAACCGAGTCAGGGGGATGAAAGAAGTGAAATAAATGTTGAATTTTTTCAAATTTTTTGTTTGTCTGTTTGTCTGTCTGTTTGTACCGGCTAATCTCCGAAACGACTGGACCGATTTTTGTATGGTGGTAGCTTATATCCTTGGTCAACATATAGGATACTTTTGATCCCGAAAAATTAAAGAGTTCCAGTGGGATAGTTAAAAAGCTTTAATTACTTAAACAACTTATAACAGACTGAAAGTAATTTCTCGGCAATGTAACATAATAGAAGTGGATATTTTGACAGGGTGTGGTATCGGTGAGAGAGTTTTACCTTATATAAAATATTATCTAAAATTTTCAAACAATTATGTAATAAATACCCGTGTAACACGGAGGTTTTATTCTTCGGCGCCAACCTCTACCAATGTGTAACAATATGGAATGTCATGTCACGTAAGAGAGACTTGACTGATGTCTGCGATATTGTAAGACGTTTTCTAATCACCGCAAGAACAAATCGAATCGAATTTTCTTTTGGAACTAAAAGCATCACCGGTAGAGCATAACTTTTGGAACGCTTAATTATTTCGTTATTACCACTATGCCACCGAAGAGACGCGAACCAAGGAATGACGACAACGAATCCCCATCTACACCATCAGGCTATATACATGAACCTGAAGTGTCGATGTCGACACAAAACATCACTATGTCTTGTGATAAGTGATATGTTGCAAACTTTAGTTGCAAACATTACACAGAACCAGTCTGAAAATAATCGCATATTACTAGAACAGTTACTTCAGACTGCGACTCCGAGGACTCCAACGGTGCAATCCGGCAACTTCGCGCAATGCACAGCTCGCTTCCATGGCACGAGCGGAAACATGGATGAACTCGAGGCATTCATTGAGACAATCGAAATCTACAAAGAGTGTACGAATATCAGCGACGACCACGCCTTGCGAGGACTACCTATGTTGCTGGTCGGTGACGCCGCTGTCTGGTGGCAGGGTATCAAATCATCGGTCAAGACATGGAGCGACGCCCTGTTTCGACTTCGTGGGATGTACAGCAGACAACTACCAGCACGCAGAATATTTCGTGAGATCTTCTGTAAAGAACAGACTGACGAACGTGCTGACATCTTTGTATGTAGATTACGATCGCTGCTAGCTAAATTGTCGTACGAACTTCCAGAAGAAAGCAAATTAGATGTAGTTTATGGATTGTTAAGCATCAAATTTAGAGACAGGATACCTCGAGAGACATTGAACGGGTTAGATCAATTAATGTTTAAACTCACGTCAGTGGAAGAACCGTTGATAGGCTAAATATTCTACAAACTTCCTATATTACGACGACAATACCAGTCGCAGATCCGCCTCTTTCGCAGACTTATAATAATAAAGTGTTCAACGTCAAGCGCTCGCCAACATCTAATCGCAGTGACAATAATGGTAAAAAAAAAAAACGCATCAGACCAAAATGCATTTATTGCAAAATCTTTGGACACACTATCGACGAATGTTTTAAAAAACCTAAAGCAAAGTGTTTGCAGATGACCAACCCAACTAAATTGGAGTTGAGAGATTATGAGGGAACTAAATTGTCTACAAATCAACCTGTACAGCTGAACGCTTTAATGTCAAAAGAACACATCGGTTTGCAAGGACAAAACCACGGTACGAAGTTATCTCAAAGCCAAATAAAATTCGAGAAAGTCGACAAAAGTATGCCGAGGTTTGTGATGATATATTCGACGTTCCGTTTAGGGGGAGGAGGAGCAGGACGGACCGAGGCTTTATCATACCAGATAGCGCCTTGTACAGATATAGAACACAGGTTCAGTTAAGTCCTTATGTAGGGAGCATTGAATCCCCTGTTCATAAGCGATGGAAGCGAGGTAGACCTATGGAGCTGACCTAGACGCGAGGCCGCTTAATCTAGGTCAGAGGGGGAGGATGTAACACGGAGGTTTTATTCTTCGGCGTCAACCTCTACCAATATGGAATGTCATGTCACGTAAGAGAGACTTGACGGATGTCTGCGATATTGTAAGACGTTTTCTAATCATCTAACAAATCCAAATTTATCCATATCATCATTAATTATTAATTGTAGTAACCTAATATATTTAAACTACTATACCCGTTTAATTAAAATGGTTTATCGATGACTTCAATCCACTATAGGTCGTCCTAATTTGCTAAACTTCTTCTCCTGTAAAATTGCTCGAGGGATAGCGAGCTGTTTTAAAAATGTCTGTCGAATGTGTAGAGTTAGTAGATGAAATGTTTGTAAACCGTAAGTAAGGCTCTCTGATTATAAGTATTGTGACCAGTTGCTGTTCTTTTATTACCATAAACCCTTCTGAGTTGTTGCAAGTATTACACTTGCCTATAATATTGTTACGTGTGAGCGGCGGTACGCTCTTATGGATTGGAAGAAAACACCAGTTTTTAATTTAACTCTTTTATTGACTTACATAGCCGCACGTAATACCTCTCTGCAGGGTTGCCCCTATACGCACGACTAACGATCCACAGTCCCGACGATAAGGTGTCCCGCTCACAATACCGTCGCCGATATTGCGTAGACCACCTCCTGCTGCTGCAGTGTTCACCTCCGATATTACGGCGTGTAGCTCGCCTCTAGTTCGTTACTCGAATTACGCTACACTCTTCCTTCACTTACTGCCCACTGAACTTTTCTCTAAATTCACCACTAAACTCTTTTTCCAACTCTTTTGTATCGCACTTGTCGCTTCACTGTCTTGAACTGAACTCAACTCTAAACTGCCCGGTAGGCGCGCCTTACGCTGTTTATATACCCGGAAGAATTTTCTGGATCCCATCTATCTATCTCTGTCTCTTCTTTCCTGAACCTTCTGTTCGGGAACTTTCGTTTATACATCTATCCCTTTCTAACATCTATCTATCTCTGTCTTTCGTTCATCTTATATACCTTTCTAACTTCTATCTATCTCTTTCGTTCATTGTCTATCCCTTTCTAAAATATATCCGTCCTTTTCTTTTCCTTCCAGAATGTTCTAGTTTTTTCTAAAACTAACTAGATGGTTCTTGTGTAAAATATACAAAAAAAGGCTCATACCAATTATTAATAATTAATGTAGTTTCACAAAAATATTTGTCAATTGGTTTTCCCTTAACATTCATTATATATTGTGGCGAATGAAGGTATTCATATATATATATATATATATATATATATATATATATATATATGATCATGATAAGCATAATATATACACGATCAATTAAGCTACTCGAAGTAATTATCTCTACCAATAATAATTATCCAATGATAGCGTAAGATATACTGGTATATATTACGTGGATCAATAAATCCCGGAACTAACTAAGAAAAACACATTTTTTTGGGAAAGTTCGACTTTATTCATCAACATAGTCTCCTTCAAGAGCAACACAATCCACCGCTTCTCTAACATTTCAATACCTTTTTTGTTGAACGATTCATCTTTGGCCTCGAAATAAGCATTCGTTTCAGCGATTACTTCCTCGTTGGAGTAGAATCTCTTTCCTTGGAGCATTTTTTTGAGGTCTGCAAACACACGAGAGCCACTGTGCGGATTATAAAAGAAACTTTTTAGATCTGTCGTCGTGTTGCCCTCAAATACATTGTATTTAAATCGTTTTTATTATGATTAAAATTATATAACAAGGGTTCCGGTCGGCCTTCAGCGCGTGATATTTATATGAATGCGCAAATTTAGTTACAAAAAGCTACCTAAGCGATGTTTGCTTCTCGGTCAGGATTTAAATCTCGCGTCATTAAAATAAGACTCGAATACCTTTACCACTAACCTACTACAACTTCCACTTACCACAATTTTAAACCGGAAATGAAATGAAAAATAAATGAAATCTTTATTTGTTTGATAGATTGATAATGTACTTGTCCAATTTGAAAATCTGCCCGTAAAACTTCAAGTTAAACTTTTGTTGCGATTCATTTTGTCACTTGTCAGTTGAAGTTTTTCCACTTGTACGTTGCGATTCGTTTTTCCACTTATCCGTTGCGATTCATTTTTCTACTTATCCGTTGCCATTCGTTTTTCCACTTGTCCGTTGCGATTCGTTTTTCCACTTGTCCGTTGAAGTTTCACTTCTAATGTGTCCCAGCACACATTTCGATTTTTCGCAGGTTTACTGCAAATTATGATTTGGTTAGGTTAGGTACATTTGAATTAATGCACTTTTTATGTAAACATATTTTATTTTATCAAACAAAAACTGAATTCGATCCGGAACCAAAAAAACATCCATAGTCTACTCTAAAATTATACACATACAACGGAATATTAACAAATGCTCATCTTTCGTCATCAATCTTCATTCGAACCTCAAATTATGTTAACAGAAAAATATTTCAAAAAAATAATAATTCAAAAATATTTCGTTTGCTCATTTTTGATGAAGAGGCTCCGGAACTACTGAACTGATTTTAAAAATTCGTTCACTGTTGGCAAGCTACGCTATTCCCGGGTGGCATAGGCTATATTATATTTACAAAAAAATTAGGGATCCTTAGTAAAACTCCAATAATGATACCCAAGGTGATTTTTTTTCCTTAAATCACTTGCGCTTTGAAAACTATTGATGATAGAATAAAATAATGTACTACGACTTTGTATAACACATCATTATTTACAAAAAGTGTCGCGACAGCATATGTCTAACTATTATAGTTATGCCACAATAAGTGTTCTTTTATTTTAAAAATTTAATTAAAATGCTGCCGCTCGAAAAGGCTGAGGGTTTTCGAAGAATACAATATCCCTCGCTTTATACAGCTTTAATGTTTTAGGATGAATCAGACGATACCCTTTCTTTGCTTCACAGTACCCTACAAAAACTAATTCCACACTCTTTGGATCAAGTTTCTTTCTTTTCTGATCGGGAATGTGCATAAAAGTTCGACTTCCAAACGTTCTTATGTGACTTAAATCTACTTTCCTGTTAGTCCAGGCCTCTTCTGGTGTCATGTCCTTAACAGCTATTGTAGGTGACTTATTTTTTAGATATACTGCAGTACTGACAGCTTCTGCCCAATAAATCTTCGGTAAGTGTGCCTCTTCAAGCATACTTCTGGCTCGTTCAACAATGGTTCTGTTCGCTCTCTCACAGACTCCATTTTGTTGCGGTGTATAGTCCACAGTTAGTTGGTGAACAATACCATTTTCTTTTAAAAACTCGTCAACCTTTTTATTTACGTATTCCTTACCGTTATCACTACGAAGCGTTTTTAAACGTTTTCCAGTTTGAGTTTCGACTAAATTTTTAAACTCTACTAGTTTACAATAAAGTTCACTCTTTTCACGTAAAATATATACAAAAGTTTTTCTCGTTTTGTCATCAATAAACGCTACAAAATATCGTGAACCAGAGAATGATGAGATTTCCATTGGTCCACAAATATCACTGCGTACTAATTCAAGAATGTCAGTGGCTCGTTTGGCTTTCTTTTTTGCAAAAGGTAATGAAGTCTGCTTATCTTTAAGACACGAAACACATTCTACTCTCTCAGGTTCCTTGAATTTAATACCTTCGGCCATTTAATCTCGAAGTATTTTCATGTTGTGAGGACTCATATGACCAAGCCGTCGGTGCCAAACATCAAAGTCGATTTTTATTGTATTTACAACTGAAACATCAAAACAGAGATTAGAACCTGTGCACTTTAGTTTATAGACCCCTTTCTCTTCCTTACATGCATGTTTCACTACATCTTTCACTTCACAGTCATTATCCTCACAAATCTCACAACCTCGCCTTGAAAATACCACTACTTTGTTCCTTTCAATTATCTTACTTACACTCAGCAAGTTCACAGTTAACTCAGGCACATACATTACTCCACTTATATTGAAGCCTATCTCTCTACTCGTACATACGTCTCCACGACCTTCGCCTCTTACTCTACCACCATTCGCACATGTCACTGGCAAAAGCCCTCAAAAGCCCTATAATCAGCAAACCAGTCATTGTGACATGTCATATGTGTGGAAGCTCCTGAGTCCACTATCCAATATCTACTGGATTGACATTTTGGAGTCGAGTACGAAAAAGCGATATTGTTAGCTACATTTTCATTACTACTATTGTTAATTGTCGAGTTGTGTGGACAACTAATTGCTTTGTGCTCTTTACCACATATAAAGCATTTAAGTTTTTTCTTCTGAAACTTCCGTTTTGCGCTGTTCTTAATGACAGAAAAGTTATTTTTCGGTGCAACAAGCGCACTTGTTGAGGGCAACTCTTGCTCTCTATTACCACTCGTTGGGTCCTGTATCTGCAATAGTTTCGTTTTAACGTAATCCGTGGTAATAGCTATATTACTGTTTTCTATAGCCATTCTCAAAGGCATATACTCCTCTCCTAATCCTTGAAGCATGAGAGCAGCTAATAACTCGTCATCCACCTCTTTACCTACGTCTTCAAGTTGTTGGGCGATACTCATTATCTCAGTAATGTAGTGACGCGGCGAGTCGAAATTTGAGAGTTTTTGATTTACTAAACGGCCTAGGAGACGACATCTATTGTTTACACCCTTATCTTCGAAAGTGGTGCGAATCGCCTCCCAGCACTCTTTTGCAGATTTAGATTTTCTTTCGTGTATCAAACAGTGCGGTTTAACCATTAACAGTATCTTGGCACGAGCTATGCTATCTCTTTTGCATGCTGTTGCATTCGTGTCCGGTGGCGTTCTTTCTACATACTCCCATAGGTCTTCAGTTATTAAAAATAACTCCATTTGTACTTCCACGTGAAGTAGTTCGCCGAACCATCTAATTTCTCAAAATTAGGAATACTGCCCCTAGTACTTGCCATCCTTGTGTAGGTTTCGTGGTTACCTCCGTCACCAGAAACTTCCGTGCTCATTTACACTTCGTGAAGATTTTTATTTTTTATTTATTATATATATGTGATTATATACAACAGTTTTCGTAGCAATAATTAATGGAATTAAACGCTCTGCTACCATGTAGATAAATTAAGATCGGCAGTAGTCTGTTTTCATTATTGAAAAAAGCAAACAAGGATATTAATGTACTATAATGTATTAGTAAAACACGAATTAAAAAATAGTGACATAAGAGGACAGAAGAATATATCAAAACACATGGTGTCAAAAAATTCAAATATAACATGGACTTCTAAGGTGCCAGTGCCAAGTTACACGACCTCATTTTAACATGGTTTAACTACAGAGAGTTTTAATTTATCTGGGAATATTCCTTCAGAGAGTGAAGAATTCAAAAGGTTATATAATATGGGACAAATTACATTAAGACTCTGTTTTATTATATGTGTTGATATGTTATCAAAGCCAACTGATTTAGTATTGTTCAGGTAGAATACGATTTTTACAACTTCTCTCACAGTAAGAGGTTTAATAAATATGCTTGAAGTAACTCTGAGCGAGCTAGGCAAAGGACATGTTGCTAATGTTTTATCGTCTTTTGAAATATTGATGAAGAATGAGTTGAATGCATCAGCTATTTTTTCTGGTATAGAAACATGACGTCCCTGGTATTTTACATTGTCAATACAATTATTATAGGACCCTATTATTATAAAATTAAAATAAAAAGTCATAAAATAATAAAATACAATATATTTCAACATCTATGTTATAAATGTATAAATACATGAGCGACATACATAACTAGTTTCACAATTAAAATTACATCCTTTTTTACATCATGCTATTTTAACTTAACCGTTCTACATGTAACATTAATATTTTTTTAACAATTGCAACAAAATTTAGTATTGTTGTCTTCATATATAAAATACTAGAGTTTACCCCGCGGCTGCGCCGCGGTTTAAGCTCTAGTGCGTGTTTCTTGTTTATAGAGCAAGCGCTACAGGTTATATTTATTTTATTTTATATTATTATTAATTTTTTATGTATTTGCCCACGGAAGATTCACTTCATTTTATATCGCTAATTATACCACCCCCCGTCTATCTGTAAACAACATAAATTACAAAACTTGACCAAAAAGGCCAAAATGGTCAAAATGACCAAAAAGGCCAAAATGACCGACATGGCCAAAATTACCAAAAAGGCCACAGTGACCGACATGGCCAAAATGACGGAATAGGCAAAAACGACCAAAAAGGCCAAAATGACCAAAAAGGCCAAAATTACCAAAAAGGCCACAGTGACCGACATGGCCAAAATGACGGAATAGGCAAAAACGACCAAAAAGGCCAAAATGACAAAAGAGGCCAAAATGACAAAAAAGGCCAAAATGACCAAAAAGGCCACAGTGACTGATATGGTCAAAATGACCAAAAAGGCCAAAATGACCAACAAGGCCAAAATAACCAAAAAGGCAACAATGACCGAAATGACCAAAAAGGCCAAAACAGTCAAAATGACCAAAACGGCCAAAATGACCAACATGGCCAAAATGACCGAAAAGGTCAAAGTGACTCACATGGCCAAAATAAGTAAAAAGGCTAAAATAGCCAAAATGACCAAAAAGGCCAAAATTACCAAAAAGGTCAAAATGAAAAGTATCCCTTGTCCACCCTCGGTGTTTAATTTACATACGTACCGAATTTCAGGCAAATCGGCCCATTAGTTCTTCCGTAAAAGCATAACAAACAGAAAGACAAATATATTTTTATCCCGGAAACTATCTCATTTTTCGGGATAAAAAGTATCCTATGTTCATTCTCGGCATCGAAAACATATATATACACTGAGTTTCCGCCAAATCGGTCCAGTAGTTTTTACGTGAAAACGGAACAGACAGACAGATAGACAGAGTTACTTTCGCATTTATAATATTAATAGGGATTATCTTAAACTTCCAAACGGTAATGTAACAAATTATTGTCATTCATAATTTTTATTTAAAATAGTGTTACGAGCTACACAGGACTCGAACTAAAATGCCGTTGGAATTAGTATAGAGTTTATTAGAACTGTACAAACATGTATAAAACAGGTACAAATATAAATGGGTACAACCATTACAAACTGCACGATTCAATAACACGCGCCAAAGTCTGTCACTATGCCGATCATCGAATCTACTCCTTGCTCGGATCGTAATCCTCGCTTGACTGCCCCTCTCCGCCTTGAGCCATTGCTTTATAATGCACCGATCCATACCTGGCAAGCTTCGACGGAATACAATAACAACAAGGATTAGCTCGACACTAATAACGGCCATAAAACAAGTACAATAACAATAGAATGTTTTTCTTAATTACAAATTCTAAACACAAAGTAAACAAAAGAATTCCTAAATGCAGGGAGGTAAATAACTGCGCTTTACGACAGGCAGGTGTGCATTTACGTGTGTCGATATGTAACAATAGTTTATAAATTACTTCAATCCGCTAGCGATTTTGCCAATTTGCAAAGTTTCTTATACTGTAAAACTGTTGAAGGGTTGGCGAGGTTTTCTAAAAATATCTATTGAGTATGTTAGTTCACTGAATGAAATGCATTTAATCCGTAAGGTTCTCTGATTACAAGTATAGTGATCAGTTGCTGTTCTTTTCAAACCATAAACCCTTCTGAATTTTTGCAAGTAGAATAGAATAGAATAGAATATTCTTTATTGCACACAAGAAAATAATAATACACACGAATTAAGAATCTTATAACTAGTACAATCGGCGGTCTTATCGCTAACAGCGATTTTTTCCAGACAACCTTCTGGAGATAATTTTACATTTTTAATATTGGGTCGGTATTTCGTGCGCATAATTTAGAATATATACAATCATATATACATATATTACAAGTGAAAAAGAAATAAATACACATACATATTTGTATACAAATATATGTACATAGGGTTACATAGACATACATAAATTACTGTTTACAACTTTAAATAGTGATCTTTGAGGAGTTTATTAAAAGATGTAAGTGACTTTGCACTTCTGATTCTCAACGGTAAAGCATTCCACAACCTTACTGCCTGCACAGTAAAAGATTTCTGACAACATTGCGTAGAATGTATTGGCGTCATTAGTCGTAGATTTGCTGATGATCTCAAGAGCCTCGTGCTACTTTCTTGAAAGAAATCAAAGCGTTCCTTCAAATAGGAGGGCGCTTTTGGGCTAAAGAGTACATTATACAAAAGGGATAAGATATGAGCATTCCGGCGAAGGCGGATAGGAAGCCATTCGAGCCTACTACGAAATTCAGAAATGTGATCATATTTGCGCAAACCAAATATGAAACGAATGCAGAAGTTTTGGAGTCGCTCTAGTTTATCTAATTGGCTTTCGGTGATATCTAAGTAGCTGATGTCGCCATAGTCAAGGATAGGGAGGAGAAGGGATTGGGCAAGGGCAATTTTAGTATTAAGTGGGAGAAAGTTTTTTAACCTTCGAAGAGACGCTGCACTTACAAACATTTTACGGCTTACTTCTTGTATTTGCGGGCCCCAAGATAAAGATTGTTCGAAATAAATACCTAAATTCTTGACTTTCTCACTAAGATTTATAATAACACCGTCAAACATAATTTTTGGTAACCGAGATAGATCAATCTTAGTAATCATCCGTGAAATCCCAATGACAATAGCTTGGGTTTTCGTCGGATTAACAGTAAGTCCAAACTCTTTACTCCAACTAGCAAGTATTACATTACGTTACCTGTAAAGCGTGGCCAAAGTCGTGGGCAATTCCTAGTATTATATAAAATTATAAGTTTATGGTGACTGATATGATGTTCACGTCAATTCCGTAATTGATCAAAATCAAAACTTCACTAAATTTTAAGACATGCTATTCCCCCCTCATCTACTTTAGCTGCAATGGGGATTGTTCACAAAAAATTACCCTCTAATTTTATATTTTTATTACGTAAAATAGGGTATTTTAAGATACTAATTTGAATATTTTTGTATTTTAAGAGTTAGTTTTTTTATAATTCGAATTTAAAATTATTTCTCCGATGACGTCATAAGGTACAAGTTTACATCAGTTTAAAGAACTTTATTTCTCATAAGAACAAGTAGTTCACTTACAATGAGATTAAGAAAATAATTATTAAGTAATAACATAAGTCTTAACACTAATGTGGTCCTATGCAGTCTGCGATGGAATTACGTTGTGGTTTATTATGTTTGTTTTAATAAGAGGTTTTTTAGTTTTGTCTTGAATAAGTTTGTATTTTTACATTTTTGTAGGTCATCTGGTAATTTATTAAATAAGTGCACACCTTCAAACATAATGTTTTTTTTCCCGTAGTTTGTTCTTGGTACACTTAGTTGAAATTGCTTTTTCTTCCGGATATTATATTTATATGTTTTGGCAGGAAAGGATAGCTTGGAGTGTATATTTTTATTAGTTATCTTTTTTATTAATATGCAGGTATTATATGTGTATATTTGAGAAATATTAAATAGTTTAGTTTTAGAGTATAAATGTTTAGTTGGAGTGAGATAATCTAGATGGTATAATGTTTTGATAATTTTATTTTGTGTAATTTGTAATAGTTTTAAGTTCGTTTTAGCGGCTGACCCCCATATTTCTATAAGATATTCAAGATGAGACTTTACAAGGGAATTGTAAATAATGAGCCGTACTTTGTGAGGTATACAGTTAGAAATTTTGCGTAGTGCTCCCAAGACTGGGATAAGTTTACTTCTTACATAGTCAATATGTGGTCTCCATGTTAGTTTGTCATCCAACCATAAGCCAAGATACTTTTCTTTGTTGCTACGATTTATTTTGCAGTTGTTTATTATTAATGGATTATGATTAGGGATTTTTTTGTTTTTGGCGGCAAAAATCATATAAGATGTTTTATTTGTGTTGATTGTTAATAAATTATATAAAAACCATTCATTAAGCTTGTGCAGATCTTTTTGTGCTTCAGCAATAATGTCATGTATTGAGTGACCAAAATAGAAAAGGCATGTGTCATCAGCATATAACGTGAAATACCCTGTCAGCCCGACATTGACAATATTATTAATGTATATTAAAAAAAGAAGACTTCCTAATATTGATCCCTGGGGGATTCCAAAATTAATTTTTCGTTGACTACTTTTGAACTCGTTAATTTTAACTATTTGAAATCTATTGTGTAAATACGACTTGAATATGTTTAGTGCTATGTCCTGAACACCTATATTATTTAGCTTTTCAATAAGTAGTGAGTGGCTGACAGTATCAAAGGCTTTTTTTAAATCAATAAAAATGCCAAGACATATTTGTTTTTTATCAATATTTGTTTTTATTTTTGTTATCAAGTCTATGGCGGCTGACAGGGTGTTTGACTTCACACGAAACCCGTATTGTTGCTCAATTAAAAATTCTTTACTACACAAATATTCATGCAATCGGTTATATAAGATTCTTTCATATATTTTGGACATTACTGGGAGTACTGAAACCGGTCTATAATTACCAGGATCGGTTTTTGTCCCAGACTTGTAAATTGGGCTCACTTTTGCTAGTTTTAAAACGTCCGGAAAGATGCCATCTATTAGACATTGATTTATACAGTTAGTTAAACTCTCCAGAATTATACTTTTTATACATTTTATCGCCTTTGTAGTAATACCGTCTATTCCGCTACTAGTGTTGTTGTCTAAACTGTCTATTATTTTCCCAACCTCTTCCGCGCTACACAACTTCAGTTTAGATAAAGTTATATTGTGAGTATAGTCTTGTTTATACATTAAGGTATTGATGGTATTAGAGTGATATTTGCTTGGGATATTATTTGCTAATTGTTCCCCAATTGATGAGAAGAAATTATTAAACATCTCGCAAACGCTGGAGCCGTCTGTGATGTATTTTGCATTTAATAAAAGCTTAGGGGGGGTATTGTAGTTTTTACTCTTATTTCTTGCTAGATTATTAATTAAATCCCACATCTTTTTGGGCTTATTAGAACAATCTTTAAATGAATTATAGTAGTAGTTTTTTTTCGCGGTTTTGATCAGTTTGTGCACATTGTTTTTCACTTCATTAAATTTTGATTTTAAGTCTGTATCATGTTGATTTATTTTTATTGTTTTCCAAAGCATATTTCTTTTATTTATTAGATTTATTATGTCTTTATTAATCCAGTCTTTTTGAGGAGGATTTATGATTTTAGTCTTTAGTGTTTTGTTAATTGCGACTTGCTGGCATATGAATTCATTCAAATATGTATAATTATTACTTTCATTCTTATAGTTGGATTCTTTCATTGATTTATACAGTTGGTCATAATTTAAAGCTTCATAATTTACTTTGTTATTGATTTGAGGTTTCGAACGCAAAAGTTGGAAGAATATTTGTTTATGGTCAGAGAGACATGATTCAATTATAGATAGATTAAACGGTTTGTTATTTATATTGCTACAGACGTGGTCTATAATTGTTTTTGTTTTGGATGTTTCCCGAGTGCAATTAGTTTTGTCGATTTTATTTAATATTTCGTACCCCGCCTCCTGAATTTCATTTAGGTATTTTGTAACGTTGTAGTCCTTGCTAAGTAGGTCGATGTTAAAATCACCAAATATAATTGCCCTCTTCCTTCGTTCTATTTGTTCCGAGTAAGTCTCCAAAAATTGGCTTAGGTTAGTTTCTCCTGGCTTATATATTCCTCCTACATGTAGTGATAATTTCTTTATATAAATCCATAAATAGTTATTCCCATTAATATACAAATTTTCTTCTATATCGTAATCTAAGTCTTTATGTATAAATATGGATACTCCTCCTCCCTTTCTATTTGATCTAATGTTGTATACATGTGAGTAGTTAGGTATTTCATATAATTTAGCATCCTCTTCAGACTGTAGCCATGTTTCTGTAAAAATCATTATATGCGTTGTACTTGATATAGCTTTTAAAATGCATTTTATCTCATCTAGTTTGCCCACTGTCCGTATACTGCGTAGGTTAGTATACATAATTTTTAAAGAAGAGGGGTGTAAGAGAATATCTTCGTATTTATTTACTACATAATAACTTGATGAATGTGTTTTTGCACTATTTCTGTTGCTTATCAGTTTTTTTGGTCCGTTTTTTTTGTAATCCGTGGTATTCCTTTGATATATTTAATTATAAGATTCTTTTCCCCGTTATCAGTTCGCTGCTTTAATTCCTCATTTAAATGCCTTATAAATATATACATTGGTTTCTTTGCCTAGAAAACAAAAATAATAAAAGTAAGTTTTATCTATATATAATCATAGTAATCTGTGCTACTATTTAAATGTCACTGTCTCACACTCTCATTACGTATCGTGATCATTTAAATGTTTTTTGTCGCTAGGCTTATAATTTTTCGTGTTCAACCATTATTATTTTCTATAGTTATTGTAAAAAATTTTAAAGTGGTCTTTAGGGAAAATCCATGTTAAAGAACTTAAATCAAATAATGTACAGCTAGAATGTTTTTTTACACTTGAAGCAGGCAAACAAGCAGACGGCCCACCTGATTGGATTTGGTAAGGTCAAATAAAGGTCAAACACATTTCTTACAAAGTACAAGAAGATCGTACGTTTTTTGGAATTTTAACTAGACAGAAATGATTAGGGACACTATTCCTCGAAATGGTTTTTCAAATAGCTAAATTGAAAAAAAGTGAACAATCCCAATTAAGTATTCTAAACAAAACTACATCAAAGTATTTTTTTATATAATTAACTATAAACAGCCATATCCTAAGTCGATGACAAATACCTACTACTTGGTACGCTATACCTAGTCAGTCAATACATCTTCCTAACTAACATCGTATTTACTTCCTCTTTATAATGTTTAAATAGTTTCCTCCAGTTGGACCAATTATCACTCTATTGGGATCGTATTTCATTTCTCTCTTCGTGTTTTTTGAGGGTTCAACGCGGAATTTGGACAGCAGCTTAGCGATGCACACTCGCGATTGGGTTTGAGCGAAACGCATTCCTGCAACAAGGACATTGAAATATTATATTATAAACCAAATATCTGGATCAAATTTTATATCTATACGTGTATAACTGCGTATCGATTAAGTCGATTCCTGATAAAAAAATTGTGATTAGAGGCCCCTTGAACATTCTTCAAGAATGGTGATATAAAATTGTCATGTACTTTCGTCTGTCTATGTAGTTCACAGTAATCTTGTTAATTCCTATATTTATGTACATATATCAACGAAATTTCGTAAAAAGAGATATTTTCTAAATGGCATTCCAAAGCATAGCTTAGTTGTGAAAAAAATCACCAAAAGTAGAGGCGGCGAAACATGTAGCTGAATATTGAAAATAAATGTTTAAAATTATAATGTTTAAAATTTGTACTGAAATGTTATTTTTAACTATCATATTCTGAAAGTACGTTTGGAGTTGCCTAATCACATCGATGAAAACACTTTTGGTCGCTAGGAAACGATTCTCCCAGCTGTCAAAAAATGCTGTCCAGCTTCTTTTACACCCACAACTAAATTGCGGCATAAATTTTAATAAAAAAAAACAATTGTTTAATTTCATTTTGTACTTATAAATTACTTGTCATTAAATGTTCGTGCCTACCCCGCAAGGGACCTGGCGTCAAGTTATGTATGTATGTATTAAATTATTATTTAATTGACATAAATTCGAGCTAAATATTTACAGTTTATCTAAACTTTACAGCTAAATATTTATTTATCAGTGACAAAAAAGTACTGATAGAATGCCACAGAAAAATTATTAGTTTTCATGTGTGACGTACGTAATGACGTTTCATCAGATTTAGATATGGATCTAAGAGTAGATCTCGAAGTAGTTGTGTGTAACTAATCTGGTTTTAGTAACTTTCCTCATATTCCAAATGAAAAGCAAAGTGTCAACCTCGGATGAAAGGCCTATTTAGGCACTCGAATTATTAGCGCCGTCGCTACGGTCGTACACCAAACCATCTTGTGTCTAAATATGTCACTTTCACCTTTCGTTTAACAATCAACTATGGTAAAGTATCATTGGAGGAAATTGTGGTGGTATATTCAATATAAATATTCCTTATTTTTATAGTGTTCTTTCATCAACTGTACGAAAACTTTATCTGTTGTATTAAAATATAAGAATATATTACTATACATGAGTAGTGTGGTTATTTGGCTACCGTTTTTGTGTTTTTTTTGCTTCAAGTTAACTTTACAATATTCCTACATACAAGTTAATCCTAAAGCAACTGTGATAATTCCACAACTAATTTAATCCGATGATCTTTATTTTCTTTTAGATTCTCCGAATTATTTGGAGTCGGTACAATAAGTTTTTCCCTTCCACACTCCTCTATTCTGGCATACGTCCAATGTCGCACCACAAAACATCATACCACAGTTTATCCATCTCTTTTTGGTCCACCTTTACATTTATATGTCAGTTTACTCTTTGTTTCAAATACACAAATAATTGTCTGACAAAATGGTCTCTGACGTTCGAAGACAATTTATAACCCATTATTATTATGTCGCAACATTGTCTAAGATCGAATACAAAATAATTAAAGCAGGTATTTGCAAAAGTTTCCTTGGAGTGTGGAGACTTTTTTTTCTATTGTTGACGCAGTTAAGCAATATATTAAGTCAAGACAAACGAATGGTATTAAGTCACAGTGCCAACATAAAACATTGGTTTTCCTAGAATGAGAAATGCATAAATTTTAACTTACCTATGCAGTTTCTGGGTCCAACTCCAAAAGGCATGTAAGCACAGGGATGCCTGTTTGCAGAGTTCTCCACTGAAAACCTTTCAGGATCAAACTTTTCTGGTTCAGGATATAAAGAAGGATCATGATGAATACCTCTTGGCGATACTAACACAGTCTGACCTTTCTTAAGAATAACATTAGTGCCTGGTATTTTGTAATCAGCCAATGCATTTCTTTGCAGTGGTTCCACAATCGAATACATTCTAAGGGTTTCTTTGAAAACTTTATCCAGGTAAACCATATCCGTCAAACATTCCCACGTGACTTGACCGTTGTATTTTGCAATAACTTCATCTATTTCAGCTATTAGTTTATCTTGAATATCGGGGTTAAGAGCCAGTTGGTACAGAAGAAAGTTCATGGTTGTGGCACTAGTTTCGTATCCACCAACATAGAATACAAATGCTTGTGCTGCAATTATACCATCCGTTATTGCTACCGTTTGTCTTTCAACTTCTTCAGCCTTCTTGATGCTCTGCATTTCTCCTTTGTTTCTTAATTCAAGTAATAAATCCATGAAATCTTTTCTATTTGAGGGCGCATTATTTCTTTCAGTAATTATCTGTTTTACCAAACTGTAGAAAAAGTCTGTTACGAAGTTAGGGAATAATGATGAATTAAATTTTCTTAATATTCCTGGAAACATCATATCTATTTCAAGGGCAATGTTTGGAGTTAAGACCATTTGGTCAACTTTTTTCAATATATCAAGTTTGTCTTTCATATTATCAAAGTCCAGACCAAATGCGCATGCTGCAATCGTAGCCATAGTATATTGTTGCACAAGTCCATGTATCTCCTGTTCAGGTTCTTTTAAAGATTCAACATAGTTAACAAATTTGTCTCCTCTGTCAGTCATCAGGTATAACATATTCTTTAGTTTTGAAGTAGTAAAAATAGGAGTAAACTTGTTCCTTAAAGCGCGCCATAGTTCGCCATCTGCATGAAATAAGTTAGCTCCCAACCCGTCCTTGCTGAACTCAACACCGCGGTCGGTGAATAAATCGAAGTCTTTAATCATGATATGTTTGATGATGTCCAAATCACGGATCAGAAGACAAGGAGTAGTCATTCTGTACACTCCTATTACTTTCTCGCTGGGGAATTGGTTATGTATTTCTTCAAAGAGTACGCCAATATTTTTCCTTCTAAGTGCAACTTCTTTCATATTTCCGAATAAAGGAGTAGGTTCGGGAGTAACAACATTTCTGTCTTTCCAATAATTGAAATTTCTTGTGATATACCAATAAATTCCAATAACGAGAGTTACTAAAGTTATTGCCACGTATTGAATCATTGTGAATGTCGTTACTGACTTGATTACTTGTGGAAAATAAATGTTCGGAGCTTCATTCGGGCTCTTATATATTAACAGATTTGCCAAATCATTACACAGCAATTTTCATTTAGGCTTTTTCAAACATAGCCCATTATAGTGTGGCCTGACGCAACGTTCTGTTATAGCGTGAAAACCGCCAATTTTAGCGGGTATCCTAAATATGTATTTTCAATTTTCAATGACGTATTGCTCACACTAGTTGTGAGTAATTTTATTCGACTTTTGTATGCACTATCAATTATTAATTTCATCAGGTTAAGCCTTTTTAAAACTTTTCTGATGTTGTTTGAAACAATTTTTATTCGTGCAGGAACGGAGTAAGAGTATAATTTCCTGCAGCCTGTCGTACGAATAATAATAATAAATAGTTTATTAGGTACCACAGCATTGTAACAACAATAACAGAAGGTACTATAAAGTTCTATTACAATAAAACAGGTAAATGTAATTAATAACTAGGGATAACTAAAAATAATTAATAAAATTAGTGGATACTAACACCTAAACTAGGCAAAGCCTGTACTATGGGTGTTAGTTCCTTCCCATAATGCGTAAATAGAATGATTTATTTTATGTTCACAAGTGGGTAGATCTGTTACAAATTTGTGAGATATTGTACTCCCGTATAAACTTGTATAGACAGATGTTAACGCGAGTGTATAAAGTAGGAACTTAGGTAAATGTTTATTGTGAGTGTGTAAAAATAATAAAACTTTTGTGAATTTTAACATGTGTAAAAGCATGTTTGTGTGTGCATGTGCGTGTGCCTGTAAATATGCGAATGGTGTGTGTGCTTGTGTGAATTTTTGTGTACCTAAGTCAATGATATTATATTAAAAAAAGTAGATATCGCACTATCGTGCGGTAATTGTTGCAGACAAATGTAGACAATTGTCGTGATTTCATTTAGTCGGTTAATAGAAGCTAGCGCGTTAATACGTTGTCAGAGCGTTTCCGTGGAGTGTTTATTATTAGTACTAAAATGTCGAGCTGTGTGTTAAGAAGGTTTAAAAACTATAGTTCCAAGGTTAATAAAAATGAAGGAGTTACATACCACGCGTAAGTATTTATAAGTACGTAATATTTGTATTTTGTCAGGGTTTTGTTTCCCATTTACTGAAATTATTAAATGAAATCCTGTATTATTAAAAGACGCGTTAAAAAAGGACAGAAAATATATTGTAACTGCAGTGCGACAAGGACAAATAACGGGCGCCTGGCATGCGTTGTAGATTAATCAAACAGAAGGGATATCGTAGGCACAATACATAGTGTCCGCGTCCTCCAGTACCGTCTAATTCTAATTGAATCTTAGTGTTTTTTCATAGATATGCTCATATTACTATTATGTTCCCTGTTTAGTTGTCATTGTTTTTCAGTTAATATGATGGTTATATTATTTGGCAATAATAGTGTTAGAATGTATGTTGGTAAAAGACAGTGCATATTGTTTTGTATTTTCCAGATTTCCAAGTGATGATCTTACGAGAATAAAATGGGTTAGCATGGTTCAGGCGGAAAGAAGTGAATACGACTGAATGCCTACTAAAAGTAGTACTAGTTGTTCCGCACATTTTAAGCAGGAAGATAAATACATTACTTCGAAAGGATACATACGTCTGAAAAGAACTGCAGTGCCTGTTATAAACATTAATTTTTTTAATTTCCTATATTTATTAAACACAATGAACGATGCTATACGAATCTATGCCTTGCTTTGCCTTTAATATTCCTTGAGAACCGAAAACTACAGAAATGCTTATTGTGATGTTATAAAAATGATGATGATGATGATGTCAATTCAATTAGTCGTTTTGAAGTGGGGGAAAATCGCGTTCGAAAATTCCCTTACATAAATTTATATATACAAACCAATCTAATAAAAGCGTGTTAAAAAGTAAACTCCACTCTTTCTCTCATGGTAGCATGTCGATATATTTATGTACAAAAATTAAGTGACTTCAAAAATTAATTCATTCAAAATAGTGAATATATATTAATGTGAAATATCTATAGCGGCGGATTTGAATAACTATATAACCTTCTTTATAAATTATCTGTACAAATTTACTGGGTTTTATGAAACATAAAACATTGTAAATAAATCGATAATAATCTTCTTCGTTGTTTTATTTTTCTACATAATTTTTTATTTTTTAACATACAAATGGCGATATTCAATGTCATATCTGTATCAATTTAGCAGTTAGTCTTTGGTTACTCTATAACTTATTACGTACCCTAAAGTGCAATTCAAAAAAGATAGCTATCTCTTTCTTTACCATGCATTCCGTATTATCTTTCGCATTCTTAATCGTAATGTATGTATACACATATAAATGAGTACGTCATATCATATCGCAACAATATCGGACGCCGTTCGGTATGAAAGTAACCTATCTTTCTTATAATATCATTGACCTAAGTGTAAGTATAGACTAGAATTGAGATAATCATTTTAAAATCTCAAAAAGTTCTTCCACTTCTTCATAGTCTTTAGCCACGTTGTCAATTTTTTCTTGCATTGGAACCTGTTTAAAGGGTAAATATTAAGAATTTTATTTATTTTATTATAACACAAAGGCCCAAGGGAACATAGGAACTTAGTCACATAAAATGAGTTATAAGAATCGATGGGGAAAATTTTATTAGGAGGCGACAACATAACCCACAGCCAGGTGGTAGGATCCAGGCCCAGACGGGCTAATCGTCTGGACAGCTACCACCTCTGGTCTAGAATATCGCCATAAATAACCTTGAATTGTGTTCAGACAACAGTGGCCAGGTTATGGGCTCCCTTTAGAAAGTGGCAGCACATTAGAAGCACCTTTTGTGTTACGAATATCCATAGGCGATGGTAATCACTTTCCAAAGTGGGCCGTCTGCCTGTCTGCTGATATCATGCAATAATAATAAAAATATTACATGCCTACTCTATTTTTAATCTTCAATTTGAGTTAGATAAAGGATGTAGGTAAGTTAGGAGGAACGAAGTTCTATTGGTTCTTCCCAAATATTGGAACAGGAAACTAGAGTGTGCCGTTTATGAATTAATTTTATCACAAGTTTTACCGTGAAAAGGCAACAAACCGCTTCCATACTTAAAAAAATAAAGAATAATAAAATATTACCATGCAGACTTCTAATAAGCCAACTGTGGCAAAGTAACTACTAACTACTAGCATTTATATCCAAATGTTTGTACTCAAACCATAAAGAAAGTGTTTTGTGACACCTTATACCGCACGACATACGCTTTTTTCTGTTTCTTTTGATGTAGTAAGAATTCGACGTAATTTATAACGCTACTCTGTAGCACGTCCCGTTTGAGAAAGCTTTATTAACCTTAACTTATCAGTAGACTTATCAGTTATATATAATAATTAGGATATGGCCGTGTCAGATTATAGATTTGGTAGTATATACAAATATACACACATTTAATGTTTAATATATTTAGTTTTTATTTTTATTGCTGAAGCTCAGCAGACAGGCTGACAGCCCAACTGTGATGGAAAGTGGTGACCGTCGCCTATGGACGTTAGCAAAATACCAGAGGTGCTGCCAATGTGCTGCCTGTCTCTAAGGAGAAAGTGGAACCTGGCCACTGATGGCGGAACACAACCCAAAGTTGTTAAGGCGGCATACTAGAGTAAATGTAAATCTTTACTTTTATGTAAGTATAAATAATTTTCATATAATCGATTAGTATGATAAGATATGACATAGTAGAGACATGCTGAAATTATTATCTTTATTACAGCTCTTCGTTCGGCTCGATCGGTGTGATACCACGCTCTCACAAAATGTCGGCGTGAAACTGTTAGCCTTGAGCTAATTGTGTTCCGTAAGATGACTGAGAGATCCGATCTCCTCTATCTCATTCCTCTTGTCTGATCACATCTTTACTCCATCCGCCCTATTCCACCCTTAAGGCTGGCAGCGTCTTGGCTTCGATCCTGGTGTTTCAGAGGTGTTTAGCCGACAGTAACCACTATTCAGTAGATGGGCCTTCTGCCTGTTTGTCATCTTCCCAATAAGGAAAAAGAATTTGAATACTGAAATATTCTAAGGATATCTAGTTTTTTTTTTTATAAACCGACTTTAAATAGCAAAACCGACTTTTTTCTATAACATCTTGAAATCAGCTTTAGTTTAATTTTAATGTGTTTTTTTTTTTTGCTTTTTTTTATGTATGTTCGCCGATTACTCCGTCGTTTATGATCCGATTTACGTGATTCTTTTTTTGTTCGACGCGGAATAGGTTCCAATTGGTCCCAAATTTTTTTACATAGTTTGGCCAAGTAGTTTTCATTTTATGAACATTTTTCATGGAAATACTTTTCACTCCGTTCCATATGTACACCGATTACTCTGAGATTTATGATTCGATTTACGTGATTCTTTTTTTCTTCGACGCGGAATAGCTGCCATGTGGTCCCCTAAAAATTTGACATAGTTTGGCCCAGTAGTTTTCATTTTACGATCATTTTTTTGTTCCCGGTTCTTGGGACCTATATTTTTTAAGAAGCGCGGCACCATTCGTTGGTCCACCCATACATAGCTAGACACTAAAAAGTAACAAATAAAAAATAAAAACTTCGTTTAAAAAAACCGACTTCAAAAACTAAAAAACTAAAATGTATAAAATAACATTTCTAAAGCTATTATTTTAAGCAATTTACATTCCGGGAATTGAAATTTTCCCGGGAGTGTTTAAAGTGGGTATTATACATAAAGTTAGCTTATTTGGATCCGATTGATACTAAAACAATATAATCTGGGCCTTTATATTTCCCGGGATTTCCTAACTTCGAAATCTCGTGATTTTAGGACTTGCTTGATATAAAAGTTTCTATGTTTATTAGATTTAGATCTTTAGTAGATTTAGATATGCCTTTAGTAACACTATCTAAGCCGGGTTGTGCATGTATTTTCATACTAAAAAATCCGTTGCCCTGCTGAAAATACCCTTCAATTTCAAATACTGGCAAAATAACTGTATTCTACGTTACCTGTAATAAATGGACGAAGTCGGGGGCAAGGTTATCATATAAAATTTTAAGGTTATGGTAAGCGTGTGTGATGTTCACGTCAATTTCTTAATTAGAAGGACAGAAGATAAAAAGAAAATCTTTATTTGAAGAAATAGCGACGCAATTACATTCTTTATACACAGATCATAAGTTGAGAATTTGTACGCTGCATGTTCAGCAAACAAGGTTTGCAACGCTGATTTTCAGTGCAAACCTTCCTTTTGGCGTAAGACCAAAACGACCCGATTTTGGTAAATAAAAAAACTACTTATGTTATATTAAATTGGTAAAACCAATAAATAAATTTTAGTAAAACTAACAATAAAATACTTTCTTACTTCAAAACTTAAAATAAATACTCGTGTACGACTTGTATCGAATAATCTATTCGAATACAATTCGATAGTGCTTGTTGAATACTACCATATTCTGCGTGCCACGTTATTGACATGAGGCAACAAATGAGATTATACTTATAATTGATTAAATAACTTCAGGAAATTTTAAAACATGCTATTCCTATTCTATTCTATTCTAGAATTTTTGTAAATATTTTTTGTAACTATAAACAGCCATATTGAAAGTCGACGACAAATACCTACTTTCTCTTATTGTCAAACATGCATTTTTAAAGCATTTACAGGCTAAGTGAAGATAATATAGACGACAAATTCCAAGAGTGTATAAACATTTATTAATCATAAAAAAGCGATACAGACAATTTGACGCATTTTTTTATTCAGAATATTACAAAATTGCTATTTGGGTTTTTCGTAGTTTTCTCGCTTTATAGGTTCCAAATTACCTACTTTTTGTACCTAGTCATTCAATACATCTTCCGTAACTGTCGTCATATTTACTTCCTCTTTACAATTTTTAAGTAGTTTCCTCCAGTTGGACCAATTATCACCCTATTGGGATCGTATTCCATTTTTGTCTTCGTGTTTTTTGTGGGTTCAACGCGGAATTTGGACAACAATTTAGCGATGCACACTCGAGATTGAGTTTGAGCGAAACGCATTCCTGCAACAAGGAAATTGAAATATTATATATAAAGCAAACATGTACACCAAAGTTTATACCTATACATGTATAACTGCGTATTGAATAAGCCAATTCTTGGTAATCAATTCTATTTAGAGGACCCTTGAACATTTTTGCAAGAACGGAAATATTATAAAATTGTCATGTTCTTTCGTCTGTCTATGTAGTTCACAGTTATTTTGTTAATTCTATACATGTATGCACATATATCGATGAAATTTTGTAAAAAGTGATATTTTTTGTCTCTAAATAGCGTAGTGTAATCGTGAAAAAATTCACTAAAGTAGTGACGGCGTCACTTGTCTCTGAGAGATGAATGAATGATGAATGTATATTTTAAGACAGTGAAAGTTGATGAATGTTCAAGTTCGCTCAAGAACTTTATAGCACCTTCTGTTATTGTCCTTACCATAATGTGGTACCTAATAAACTATTTTATTATTATTTCTACCTGTGTTTTACGTGTCTGTATAGTTCTAATAAACTCTATAGTAATTTAAAAAGAGTTAAACGTTCATCAACTCTACGAAATCCTTCCCTGTCTTAAAATATAACAATATATTATTATACATCAGTAGAGTGTTATTTTGGCTTTGAACTTTTTTTTATTTAAGTTAACTTTGCAAAATACATAAATATATCACAAAATTCTACAAATAATTTAATCCAATAATGAAAATGATAAAACAAAAGCACACAAGCTGTAACACGCACGTCACACTTAAATGTTAAAAGGTTTATCTGAATTTAACGTCAGTCTCAAATATTACAATAATTGTCTGAAAACATGATCTTTGTGGTTCGAAGGCAATTTATAACCCGTTAATATTATGTCTCCATATTCTCTAAGATCAAATACAAAATAACCAAAGCAGATATTTGCAAAAGTTTCCGTGGAGTGTGGATTAAAATTCAAATTATTTTATAATTGACGCAGTTTAGCAATATATTACGTCAAGACAAACGAATTATATTAAGACACAGTGCATATTTTTTAACTTACCTATGCAGTTTCTGGGTCCAACTCCAAACGGCATATAGGCACAGGGATGTCTATTGGCAGAGTTCTGTGTTGAAAACCTTTCAGGATCAAACTTTTCTGGTTCAGGATATAAAGAAGGATCATGATGAATACCTCTGGGCGATACTAATACAGTCTGACCTTTCTTAAGAATAACATTAGTGCCTGGTATTTTGTAATCAGCCAGTGCATTTCTTTGCAGTGGTTCCACAAGTGAATACATTCTAAGGGTTTCTTTGAAAACTTTATCCAGGTAAACCATATCTGTCAAACATTCGTATGTGACTTGACCGTTGTATTTTGCAATAACTTCATCTATTTCAGCTATCAGTTTATCTTGACAATCAGGATTACAAGCCAATTCGTATAGGAGAAAACCCATAGTGGTGGCACTCGTTTCATATCCAGCGACATAGAAGACGAACGCTTGAGCTGCGATTATACTATCCGTTATTGCTACCGTTTTTCGTTTAACTTCTTCAGCCTTCTTGTCGCTCTGCACTTCTCCTTTGTTTCTTAATTCAAGTAATAAATCCATGAAATCTTTTCTATTTGAGGGCGCATTATTTCTTTCAGTAATTATCTGTTTTACCATATCGAAGAAAAAATCTGTTACGAACTTAGGAAATACCGATGAATTAAATTTCTTTAATATTCCTGGAAACATCATATCTATTTCAACGGCAATGTTTGGAGTTAAGATCCGTCGGTCAACTTTTCTTAATAAATCAATTTTATCTTGCATATTATCAAAGTCCAGACCAAATGCGCATGCTGCAATCGTAGCCATAGTATATTGTTGTACAAGTCCATGTATCTCTTGTTCAGGTTCCTTTAAAGATTCAACATATTTAACAAATTTGTCTCCTCTGTCAATCATCAGGTATAACATACTCTTTAGTTTTGAAGTTGTAAAAATAGGAGTAAACTTGTTCCTTAAGGCGCGCCATAGTTCACCATCTGCATGAAATAAATTAGCTCCCAAGCCGTCCTTGCTGAACTCAAGGCCACGGTCGATGAATATTTCAAAATCTTTAATCATCACATGTTTGATGATGTCCAAATCGCGTATCAGGAGACAAGGTGTAGTCATCCTATACATTCCTACTATTTTCTCGTTAGGGAACTGTTTATAAATTTCTTCAAAGACTATTCCAATATTTTTCCTTCTAAGTGCAACTTCTTTCATATTTCCGAATAAAGGAGTAGGTTCGGGAGTAACAACATTTCTGTCTTTCCAATAATTGAAATTTCTTGTGATATACCAATAAATTCCAATAACGAGAGTTACTAAAGTTATTGCCACGTATTGAAGCATTGTGAATGTCGTTACTGACTTGATTACTTGTGGAAAATAAATGTTCGGAGCTTCATTCGTGCTCTTATATATTAAACGATTTGACAAAACATTACACAGCAGTTTTCATTTAGGCTTTTTCAAACAGAGCGCAGTATAGTGTGGGCTGACGCTGCGTTCTATCATAGCGTTAATTTAATGACAAACCACCACTTTTAGCGTTTTTAGGGTAAAATATGTATATTTATTAGCCAACATTAATACTTTTGAAAGAATGACTTATTACCATGGAAGTATTACTCACTCTGACTGTAATTAAATGTTCAACGATTGTATACATTGTCATCTTTTAAATTTATTTAATTTGTTTTTCAATAGTTACGTTTTTATTGAAATTTTTTATGAACATAAAACATGGTTTTCCACATAGTCCCGGCAGTGATCATTTTCTTTGTAACTTTTTGGTATTTTTTGAAATTTTAAGTGCCCTATGTTAATGTTTCAATCTTCATTGTATGATTGCTCACTAGTTGGATGGCGCGAGGACAATATTTTTTGAAAAATACAAATTTAATATGTATCATAATATAAAATTCTTGTATGCCGTGTCTTTACGTTGAAGCTACATATTTAAAAAACAACTAGAGTACACTATATAAAAAATTGTACCGTGATTTTTTTTAATTCTTTGTCTGTTTGTTCGATATTCACGTGAAACGACTGGGCCGATTTAAATGCGGCTATCATTGATCGACTTCAAGTTCTTAGACCAAAAATCTGCGCTACATTTTATCTTGAAAATTTACCTGGGAGCGATTTTTAATTGTTCCGATACATAACATTTTGCTTATTCCGACACAGTTTTATTAAAACGATAGCTTACATTATTTTTTAAGCGTTGCGGTACTTTGTGTCCCTGGAATCTCGCGAGAACGAAATCGTGGGCTTAACCTAGTTATATATAGAAATGCAGCATCTCTATGTCTACGACTGCAAAACTCGTAAAGTGCTTTTGGGTTGACTTTAATATTTTAACCAACGCAAAAAAGGGGAAGGTTCTCAATTCGTCTGTATGTTTATTTTTTGTATGTTTGTTACTCGATTTTCCATCAGTTGTGGACCGATTCTCAAAAAATTCCTTTTAATCAAACGGTTATACTCCCGAATTGGTCCCATCGTCAACATGTCAGGACTTGATTAGTGAATTCCAAGATATTAGCCAAAGTCACTAAAATTGTTACCCAGCTTCTTCGTAACACGATATCTCTGTCAATTGTAAACCAATTTTTAAATTGTTTCCTTTACTACTGATCCAAGAAGCATATTACTCAGTAGACGAATATATGCATGACATATTTTAAACAATATATATATATAAGAGCCAAAAATACATAAATAAATTATTATTATTGACATAAAACATTTCTATAGGCAAAAATTAGTATTGTATTGATTATTATAATTTTAAAATGACGTGTATAATTTTGAAGTAGTTTTAAGCATATATGTACAATTTGCATGCCTGACCGGCAAAAACATGTGAAACCTAAAAGTAACATAATATAATCCATGTATACACCATGTTTTTGAGCAAAAAAATGATTGATTGATTGATTGATTACTCGTAAGTGTATACTCCCGAAGTAGGCTCATGGTCACCAAGTCAGAATCTGATGAGTGGATCGGATCCCAAGACTATCGAGCATAACCCTAATTAAAGAACGCCATACGCCAAAATTCTCGGAAAACTCTTGTATACGCGTGTAGCTATTATATGTCCACAGGCGCTTAATTATATATATGCATTCGTTTTATCACTGACCCAAATTCTACTGTTTTAAATATGTTATCTGTCTGTTTGTTTTTATATTTAATTTTACTACATATATAAAGGCATACGTCCTTAAAAGCAAACGTCGTTGTTGGTTATGTTCATAATGCGAATGTTCAAGACAAACGCAAGCGAAGTTTACCTAGAATAAGTGTAAGTTTTGCCAATGTTATACTCGTAGAAGGAAGATGGACTTTGAACGAATTTGTGTTTGTGCAGAGAAGAATATAATATTTAATTTTTACAGTGTAGTAGTCTATTGACAGTCATTTTGATACAGACAATTCTATATTTAATAGAAACTAGCTCGTGCTGAACAAAACAGTATGATTTACTAATTAATGTACCTACTCATTACTCCGAAGCCCTAAACCATTAATGTATGGTCTAAGCCTGAAGAAGACAAACAGTCGGACGACTTCTCTGATGGTAAGTGGCTGCCGTTGTCTTTGAACGTTTGTAACACCTTGAGCTTTGCCAATGCTTTGCCAGTCTCCAAAAAGTTTTATGACACCCTTTACCCACCCCAACCATAAATGTTATTCTTCATCAAAATCAATAGGTACTGTAAGTTTTTTTAGTTTTTACAGTTCCGTAGTAACTTTGGCAATAATTGAATCCTCATAAAATCGTCATATCGGCTCGTTCGTCTCTCCATTTCCCTTTCCATGTAGTTTTTCTCGAAAAATTCTGAATCCATACGTATTAAATGTCAACAAAACAACAACATTCAATACCATAGGGACATTAAACCATTATGAATAATTATGAACAACGAACATTTTATAGGTTTAATGTACATTTTCACTAGTGCCCGTTTAAACTTGCATTAGCATTTTTCTGTGAAAAAGAGGGGTAATACATATTTGCATGCATTATACTTATCCCTATCTTTATACTTTTTTTTCTCCATGATGAGGTATAATACAAATACTTTGCGTACCAGAATTTTTACAAATATATTTTTATTTATTTATTGCAGGAGTTCAGCAGACAGGCAAACTGCCCACTTGATGCAAAACGGTTACCATCGCCTATGGACATTTGTAACACCAAAGGTGCTACAAATGCGCTGCTGCTCTCATAGGGGATTCTGGAACCTGGTCACGAATGTTGGAACACAATTCAAGGTTGTTATGGCGACATACTTTAGACCAGGGGTACCATATTACCGTGTGAAGTTTTAATAAGCCAACTCTGGCAGACTACTGCCTTGTTACTGTTACCCCCTGGCAATGTGCATTCAAATCCAAATGTGTTTACTGAAACTATAAGCTAAGTTCCAATGAAGATTGTTTATTACTTTATATCAACATTACGCACACTTTGTTTTGCGTTTTTATATAATTGTAGTATCTATTCGGCGTTATTTATGACGCTGTCTATAACATGTTCTGTTTGCGAAAGCCTTAATTATGTTATTATATTATCTTATCCTTAATTATATTATCAGTGGGTTTATTATCAACTATATTACAATACACAAAAATTACAAGTCAGACATCGGCGAAACTAAACTGTAATTGACGAAAGTATGTATTTTGTATAGTAAATTACGGCAACCTAAAATCTGGAAGTCGTGGTAGCCAATAGCTAATATATCTTTCATTTCACTGCCGTGGCGTGGGCTTGAAGCATGGATCGCTTGGGTTTTCGCACCTATGTGTAAAACCCCTGGCTTTATTTGACAAAATTCTCCATACATACTTAGATTTATAAATTTAAGTAATGTCATTACATATCAATCCAATCACTTACATGGCATATCACCTACATGCCATATCACTCCAGGTTCATCGAGCTCCGTGTATTTAACCACTCGACCTATGAATCAATATAAAATTTAGATAAAAGAAAGAACAATTATTTCTTTAGGACTACATTAATACAGTTTACATAACACAAAAATAAAGGGAACAATGTTTCATGTACTTAAATATAAAATCTAAATATAAAAAACAAGCAAATAAAGTTCGGCTGGTTTCACATCGCTTTTATCGAAATGCAAGTGCTTTCACCTTAAGCATGTGTTATTTATATGAATACGCAAATTTAGTTACATAAAACTACCTAAGCGATGTTTGTTTCTCGGTCAAGATTCCAACCTCACGTCATTAAAATGAGACTCGAATACCTTTACCACTAAGCTACCACAACTTTCAATTACCACAAATTTAAACTGGACCCTTTTATTACAACACTAAAATAAAAAGTCATAAAATAGTAAAATACAAATATATTTTAAAATTTTGGTATAAATGTATAAATAAATGAGGAACATACATAACTAGTTTCACAATTAAAATTACCTTTTTTTTACATGATGCTATTTTACCTTAACCGTTCATTCATGTAACACTAATATATTATTTTATTTATACAAATTGAAATAAAATTTCTCTCTTTTTCTTTCACCATATCCCAATTAATTGAGGTCGGCGCAATATGTGTTTTCCTTCCGCACTCCTCTATTCTGACATACATCTTCTCTCATACCACACATCATCATCATACCATCCTTCACACGGTCCATTCAACTTTTTTTGTTCTACCTTTACATCTGTACCCATCCATCTTGTAGTTTAACATTCTTTTTGTTATGTGACTTTCATCCCTCCTCTTTATATGCCCATACCAACTTAATCTTCCTCCTTTCAAGTTTTAGTCACGGATGCAGCCTTCAAAGATCCCCTTATGTACTCATTTCCCACCTTATCCATTCTTGTAACATCACACATCCATCTCAACTTTCTTATCTTGAATCATCATCATCAGTTTAAATAAATTAAATATGATAAAAAATAAATTTGATACCTATAGTATAAGTCTTATAAAATAGTAGATTATACCCCGCGGCTATGCCGCGGATCAACCTCTAGGACGTGCCTTTTGTTTAAAGACATAACACAGGTTACATTGTATAATTTTTTTATGTTAATGGTGTTTGCCCCGAAAGATTCACATCATTTTATATCGCAAAGTATCCCATCTGCCGGATGAAAAGTATTTATGCCCATTTTGTATATATTAAAACTATATAATATGAACACCAAAATGATCAAATCAACCAAAATAACATATATTTACTTCCTTTTTACAATGTTTAAATAGTTTCCTCCAGTTGGACCAATTATCCCTCTATTAGGATCGTATTTCATTTCTCTCTTCGTGTTTTTTGAGGGTTCAACGCGGAATTTGGACAGCAGCTTAGCGATGCACACTCGCGATTGGGTTTGAGCGAAACGCATTCCTGCAACAAAGACATTGAAATATTATGACATCTCTGTGGTTGAGCGGGCTAAGCCTTTGCCGGCCTACCTCACTGCAACGCAAAGGCTCCGGGTTCGATTCCTGGTATAGTAAATTTCGGAAACTTATTTTCTCCGTTATTTACCATGGTCTCGGTGTCTGGGATCGGCCCCAGAGTGGTCCGCTGGATATTACCCATAACATAAGCGTAACTTGCTTAATTTGGGGATATACAATGTGTGTGTTTGTCTGCCGATAAATTTTTTTTAATTATATTATGAACCAAATATCTACATCAAATTATCGTATCGAATAAGCCAATTCTAAATAAACAATTCTAATTAGAGGCCACTTAAACATTTTTGCAAGAACGGAAATATTATAAAATTGTCAAGTACTTTCATTTATCTATGTAATTCACAGTAATTTTGTTAGTTCTTATATGTATGTACATATATCAACGAAATTTCGTAAAGAGATATTTTCTATATGTCACTACATAGGGTAGTGTAATCGTGAAAATTCACCAAAAGTGGTGGCGGCGTCACGCTACACGTGACTGAGGGATGAAAATATTTTTTTCAAATTAAAATGTTCATAATATGTGTAATATATTATATTATATTTCATTTCTTATATGTTGAAAGTACGTTTTGAGTTGCCTAATCAGGGATGCAAACAGCACTTTCAGTTCCTGGGATATGATTCTTCCTGTTGTCAAAAACTTTACAAAACTATATGAACCACAGATAATTACATGCGATACATGACTAAGCTTCTTTTACAGACACTGTTAACTGTCTAATATGTGTCCCAGCACATATTTCGATTTTTCGCAGGTTTACTGCAAAATATGATTTGGTTTTAGGTTAGGTACATTTTAATGAATGCATTTTTTATTTAAACATATTTTATTTTATCAAACAAAAAACTGAATTCCATCCGGAACCAAAAAAACATCCATAGTCTTCTCTATAATTATACACATACAACGGAACATTAACAGATGCGCATCTTTAGTCATCAATCTTCATTCGAACATCTAAAAATATTTCCAAAAAAAATTAATTCAATAAACTTTCGTTTGCTCATGTTTTGATGAAGAGGTTCCGAAACTACTGAACCGATTTGAAAAATTCTTTCACTGTTGGCAAGCTACACTATCCCCGGGTGGCATAGGTTATATTATATTTTCAAAAAATTAGGGATTCTTACTTAAACTCTTATAATGTAACCCAAGGTGTAAAAAAAACCTAAAATCGCGTGAATACATCATTATTTACAAAAAGTGTCGAGACAGCATATGTCTAACTATTATAGTTTTGCCACAATAACTGTTCTTTTATAAAATTAATTAAAATGCCGCCGCTAGAAAAGACTCTTTATTTGTATCTTGGTATTCATCCTTATCAAAATAAATTACTTCATATTCAAGACTGCTTCAATATCTTTATATAACTTTCTGAATGATTCGATTCGAACATCCCATTCGAAAGATATCACTATTTTAAAAATGTAAGTATTAGAACACGCGGCTGTGACGCTTTTCGTGAGCGAAAAATCGTAAGACCCCGTCTATATAGAAGTTTCACTTCAAAAACTTGAGCTAAATATTTATTATCACCAGTGACTAAAAATACTGGCTGGTAGACTGCCACAGAAAAAAAACTTGACGTTTCATGTGTGACGTACGTGATTTACGTTACATCAGATTTAGATAAGAATGTAACGCCTGATTTTATTCGACAAGTTGTTGTTTGTTAAAATAATCAGTTTTTATTTACTTTACTCATATTCGAAATAAAAATCAGAGTGTTAACTTCGGGTAAAAGGCCTATTTAGGCACTCGAATTATTACCAACCTCACTACGCTCGTACGCTAAACCATCTCATGCCTAAATAGGTCACTTTCAACTCTCGTCTAACAATCTACTATAAAAGAGTATTATTGAAGAAAATTGGGTAGAATAAAATTCGTTAAGTAGTTTTGTGGGTGTGATATTTTCAATATAAGTAATTCTTGTTTTTAAAGAGTTCTTGATCGAAAATGAACGTTCATCAACTCTACGACACCTTTCACTGTCTCAAAATGTAAGAATATATTGCTATACATGAGTAGAGTTTTAATTTGGCTACCATTTTTGTGTTTTTTTGTTTGCTTCAAGTTAACTTTGCAAAATATGTATATACATGTTCATGCTAAAGGAACTATGAGAATTCTACAATTAATTTAATCCGATGCTGAAATTAAGTAAAACTAGCACACAAGCTGTTCACAAATGTTAAAAAGGTTTATCTGAATTTTAGTCAGTCAGTCTGAGCTATTATAATAATTGTTTCAAAAAATGATCTTGATGTTTGAAGACAATTTATAATGGATTATTATTATGTCGCAATACTCTCTAAGATTAAAACACAAAATAACTATAGCAGGTTTTTGCAAAAGTTTCCTTGGAGTGTAGAGAATTTATTTTCCTATAATTGACGCAGTTAAGCAATATAATAATAATAAGTCAAGACAAACGAATGATATTAAGTCACAGTACTAATATATAACATTCGTTTTCTTAGAATTAGTAATGCATAATTATTAACTTACCGATGCAGTTTCTGGGTCCAACTCCAAAAGGCATGTAAGCGCAAGGATGTCTGTTGGCAGAGTTCTCCACTGAAAACCTTTCAGGATCAAACTTTTCTGGTTCAGGATATAAAGAAGGATCACGATGAATACCTCTTGGCGATACTAACACAGTCTGACCTTTCTTAAGAATAACATTAGTGCCTGGTATTTTGTAATCAACCAGTGCATTTCTTTGCAGTGGTTCCACAAGTGAATACATTCTAAGGGTTTCTTTGAAAACTTTATCCAGGTAAACCATGTCCGTCAAACATTCGTATGTGACTTGACCGTTGTATTTTGCAATAACTTCATCTATTTCAGCTATCAGTTTATCTTGGACACCAGGATTAAGAGCCAATTCGTAAAGGAGAAAGGCCATAGTGGTAGCACTAGTTTCATATCCAGCGGCATAGAAGACGAACGCTTGAGCTGCGATTATACTATCTGTTATTGCTACCGTTTCTCTTTCAACTTCTTCAGCCTTCTTGACGCTCTTCATTTCTCCTTTGTTTCTTAATTCAAGTAATAAATCCATGAAATCTTTTCTATTTGAAGGCGCATTATTTCTTTCAATAATTATCTGTTTTACCATACCGACGAAAAAATTTGTTACGAACTTAGGGAATAATGATGCATTAAATTTCTTTAATATTCCTGGAAACATCAAATCTATTTCAAACGAAATGTTTAGACTAAAGATCATTTGGTCAACTTTTTTCAATGTATCAATTTTATCTTGCATATTATCAAAGTCCAGACCAAATGCGCATGCTGCAATCGTAGCCATAGTATATTGTTGTACAAGTCCATGTATCTCCTGTTCAGGTTCTTTTAAAGATTCAATATATTTAACAAATTTGTCTCCTCTGTCAGTCATTAGGTATAACATATTCTTTAGTTTTGAAGTAGTAAAAATAGGAGTAAACTTGTTCCTTAAAGCGCGCCATAGTTCGCCATCTGCATGAAATAAGTTAGCTCCCAAACCGTCCTTGCTGAACTCTACACCGCGGTCGGTGAATAAATCGAAGTCTTTAATCATCACATGTTTGATGATGTCCAAATCACGGATCAAAAGACAAGGTGTAGTCATTCTGTACACTCCTACAACTTTATCGTTGGGAAACTGTTTATGAATTTCTTCAAAGAGTATGCCAATATTTTTCCTTCTAAGTGCAGTTTCTTTCACTTAACAATTGCAACAAAATTTAGTATTGTTGTCTTCATATATAAAATACTAGAGTTTACCCCGCGGCTGTGCCGCGGTTTAAGCTCTAGTGCGTGTTTCTTGTTTATAGAGCAAGCGCTACAGGTTATATTTATTTTATTTTATTTTATTATTAATTTATTAATTTTTTTATGTATTTGCCCACGGAAGATTCACTTCATTTTATATCGCTAATTATACCACCCCCCGTCTATCTGTAAACAACATAAATTACAAAACTTGACCAAAAAGGCCAAAATGGTCAAAATGACCAAAAAGGCCAAAATGACCGACATGGCCAAAATTACCAAAAAGGCCACAGTGACCGACATGGCCAAAATGACGGAATAGGCAAAAACGACCAAAAAGGCCAAAATGACCAAAAAGGCCAAAATTACCAAAAAGGTCAAAATGAAAAGTATCCCTTGTCCACCCTCGGTGTTTAATTTACATACGTACCGAATTTCAGGCAAATCGGCCCATTAGTTCTTCCGTAAAAGCATAACAAACAGAAAGACAAATATATTTTTATCCCGGAAACTATCTCATTTTTCGGGATAAAAAGTATCCTATGTTCATTCTCGGCATCGAAAACATATATATACACTGAGTTTCCGCCAAATCGGTCCAGTAGTTTTACGTGAAAACGGAACAGACAGACAGATAGACAGAGTTACTTTCGCATTTATAATATTAATAGGGATTATCTTAAACTTCCAAACGGTAATGTAACAAATTATTGTCATTCATAATTTTTATTTAAAATAGTGTTACGAGCTACACAGGACTCGAACTAAAATGCCGTTGGAATTAGTATAGAGTTTATTAGAACTGTACAAACATGTATAAAACAGGTACAAATATAAATGGGTACAACCATTACAAACTGCACGATTCAATAACACGCGCCAAAGTCTGTCACTATGCCGATCATCGAATCTACTCCTTGCTCGGATCGTAATCCTCGCTTGACTGCCCCTCTCCGCCTTGAGCCATTGCTTTATAATGCACCGATCCATACCTGGCAAGCTTCGACGGAATACAATAACAACAAGGATTAGCTCGACACTAATAACGGCCATAAAACAAGTACAATAACAATAGAATGTTTTTCTTAATTACAAATTCTAAACACAAAGTAAACAAAAGAATTCCTAAATGCAGGGAGGTAAATAACTGCGCTTTACGACAGGCAGGTGTGCATTTACGTGTGTCGATATGTAACAATAGTTTATAAATTACTTCAATCCGCTAGCGATTTTGCCAATTTGCAAAGTTTCTTATACTGTAAAACTGTTGAAGGGTTGGCGAGGTTTTCTAAAAATATCTATTGAGTATGTTAGTTCACTGAATGAAATGCATTTAATCCGTAAGGTTCTCTGATTACAAGTATAGTGATCAGTTGCTGTTCTTTTCAAACCATAAACCCTTCTGAATTTTTGCAAGTAGAATAGAATAGAATAGAATATTCTTTATTGCACTCAAGAAAATAATAATACACACGAATTAAGAATCTTATAACTAGTACAATCGGCGGTCTTATCGCTAACAGCGATTTTTTCCAGACAACCTTCTGGAGATAATTTTACATTTTTAATATTGGGTCGGTATTTCGTGCGCATAATTTAGAATATATACAATCATATATACATATATTACAAGTGAAAAAGAAATAAATACACATACATATTTGTATACAAATATATGTACATAGGGTTACATAGACATACATAAATTACTGTTTACAACTTTAAATAGTGATCTTTGAGGAGTTTATTAAAAGATGTAAGTGACTTTGCACTTCTGATTCTCAACGGTAAAGCATTCCACAACCTTACTGCCTGCACAGTAAAAGATTTCTGACAACATTGCGTAGAATGTATTGGCGTCATTAGTCGTAGATTTGCTGATGATCTCAAGAGCCTCGTGCTACTTTCTTGAAAGAAATCAAAGCGTTCCTTCAAATAGGAGGGCGCTTTTGGGCTAAAGAGTACATTATACAAAAGGGATAAGATATGAGCATTCCGGCGAAGGCGGATAGGAAGCCATTCGAGCCTACTACGAAATTCAGAAATGTGATCATATTTGCGCAAACCAAATATGAAACGAATGCAGAAGTTTTGGAGTCGCTCTAGTTTATCTAATTGGCTTTCGGTGATATCTAAGTAGCTGATGTCGCCATAGTCAAGGATAGGGAGGAGAAGGGATTGGGCAAGGGCAATTTTAGTATTAAGTGGGAGAAAGTTTTTTAACCTTCGAAGAGACGCTGCACTTACAAACATTTTACGGCTTACTTCTTGTATTTGCGGGCCCCAAGATAAAGATTGGTCGAAATAAATACCTAAATTCTTGACTTTCTCACTAAGATTTATAATAACACCGTCAAACATAATTTTTGGTAACCGAGATAGATCAATCTTAGTAATCATCTGTGAAATCCCAATGACAATAGCTTGGGTTTTCGTCGGATTAACAGTAAGTCCAAACTCTTTACTCCAACTAGCAAGTATTACATTACGTTACCTGTAAAGCGTGGCCAAAGTCGTGGGCAATTCCTAGTATTATATAAAATTATAAGTTTATGGTGACTGATATGATGTTCACGTCAATTCCGTAATTGATCAAAATCAAAACTTCACTAAATTTTAAGACATGCTATTCCCCCCTCATCTACTTTAGCTGCAATGGGGATTGTTCACAAAAAATTACCCTCTAATTTTATATTTTTATTACGTAAAATAGGGTATTTTAAGATACTAATTTGAATATTTTTGTATTTTAAGAGTTAGTTTTTTTATAATTCGAATTTAAAATTATTTCTCCGATGACGTCATAAGGTACAAGTTTACATTGGTTTCTTTGCCTAGAAAACAAAAATAATAAAAGTAAGTTTTATCTATATATAATCATATTTTATCTATATGTAATCTGTGCTACTATTTAAATGTCACTGTCTCACACTCTCATTACGTATCGTGATCATTTAAGTGTTTTTTGTCGCTAGGCTTATAATTTTTCGTGTTCAACCATTATTATTTTCTATAGTTATCGTTAAATTTTTTAAAGTGGTCTTTAGGGAAAATCCATGTTAAAGAACTTAAATCAAATAATGTACAGCTAGAATGTTTTTTTACACTTGAAGCAGGCAAACAAGCAGACGGCCCACCTGATTGGATTTGGTAAGGTCAAATAAAGGTCAAACACATTTCTTACAAAATACAAGAAGATCGTACGTTTTTTGGAATTTTAACTAGACAGAAATGATTAGGGACACTATTCCTCGAAATGGTTTTTCAAATAGCTAAATTGAAAAAAAGTGAACAATCCCAATTAAGTATTCTAAACAAAACTACATCAAAGTATTTTTTTATATAATTAACTATAAACAGCCATATCCTAAGTCGATGACAAATACCTACTACTTGGTACGCTATACCTAGTCAGTCAATACATCTTCCTAACTAACATCGTATTTACTTCCTCTTTATAATGTTTAAATAGTTTCCTCCAGTTGGACCAATTATCACTCTATTGGGATCGTATTTCATTTCTCTCTTCGTGTTTTTTGAGGGTTCAACGCGGAATTTGGACAGCAGCTTAGCGATGCACACTCGCGATTGGGTTTGAGCGAAACGCATTCCTGCAACAAGGACATTGAAATATTATATTATAAACCAAATATCTGGATCAAATTTTATATCTATACGTGTATAACTGCGTATCGATTAAGTCGATTCCTGATAAAAAAATTGTGATTAGAGGCCCCTTGAACATTCTTCAAGAATGGTGATATAAAATTGTCATGTACTTTCGTCTGTCTATGTAGTTCACAGTAATCTTGTTAATTCCTATATTTATGTACATATATCAACGAAATTTCGTAAAAAGAGATATTTTCTAAATGGCATTCCAAAGCATAGCTTAGTTGTGAAAAAAATCACCAAAAGTAGAGGCGGCGAAACATGTAGCTGAATATTGAAAATAAATGTTTAAAATTATAATGTTTAAAATTTGTACTGAAATGTTATTTTTAACTATCATATTCTGAAAGTACGTTTGGAGTTGCCTAATCACATCGATGAAAACACTTTTGGTCGCTAGGAAACGATTCTCCCAGCTGTCAAAAAATGCTGTCCAGCTTCTTTTACACCCACAGCTAAATTGCGGCATAAATTTTAATAAACGAAACAATTTTTTAATTTCATTTTGTACTTATAAATTACTTGTCATTAAATGTTCGTGCCCACCCCGCAAGGGACTTGGCGTGAAGTGATGATCTTTATTTTCTTTTAGATTCTCCCAATTATTTGGAGTCGGTACAATAAGTCTTCCCCTTCCACACTCCTCTATTCTGGCATACGTCCAATGTCGCACCACAAAACATCATACCACAGTTTATCCGTCTCTTTTTGGTCCACCTTTACATTTATATGTCAGTTTAATGTCTGTTTCAAATACACAAATAATTGTCTGACAAAATGTCTCTGACGTTCGAAGACAATTTATAACCCATTATTATTATGTCGCAACATTCTCTAAGATCGAATACAAAATAATTAAAGCAGGTATTTGCAAAAGTTTCCTTGGAGTGTGGAGACTTTTTTTTCTATTGTTGACGCAGTTAAGCAATATATTAAGTCAAGACAAACGAATGGTATTAAGTCACAGTGCCAACATAAAACATTGGTTTTCCTAGAATGAGAAATGCATAAATTTTGACTTACCAATGCAGTTTCTGGGTCCAACTCCAAAAGGCATGTAAGCACAGGGATGCCTGTTTGCAGAGTTCTCCACTGAAAACCTTTCAGGATCAAACTTTTCTGGTTCAGGATATAAAGAAGGATCATGATGAATACCTCTTGGCGATACTAACACAGTCTGACCTTTCTTAAGAATAACATTAGTGCCTGGTATTTTGTAATCAGCCAATGCATTTCTTTGCAGTGGTTCCACAATCGAATACATTCTAAGGGTTTCTTTGAAAATTTTATCCAGGTAAACCATATCTGTCAAACATTCCCACGTGACTTGACCGTTATATTTTGCAATAACTTCATCTATTTCAGCTATTAGTTTATCTTGAATATCGGGGTTAAGAGCCAGCTGGTACAGAAGAAAGTTCATGGTTGTGGCACTAGTTTCGTATCCACCAACATAGAATACAAATGCTTGAGCTGCAATTATACCATCCGTTATTGCTACCGTTTGTCTTTCAACTTCTTCAGCCTTCTTGATGCTCTGCATTTCTCCTTTGTTTCTTAATTCAAGTAATAAATCCATGAAATCTTTTCTATTTGAGGGCGCATTATTTCTTTCAGTAATTATCTGTTTTACCAAACTGTAGAAAAAGTCCGTTACGAATTTAGGGAATAATGATGAATTAAATTTTCTTAATATTCCTGGAAACATCATATCTATTTCAAAGGCAATGTTTGGAGTTAAGACCATTTGGTCAACTTTTTTCAATATATCAAGTTTATCTTTCATATTATCAAAGTCCAGACCAAATGCGCATGCTGCAATCGTAGCCATAGTATATTGTTGCACAAGTTCATGTATCTCCTGTTCAGGTTCTTTTAAAGATTCAACATAGTTAACAAATTTGTCTCCTCTGTCAGTCATCAGGTATAACATATTCTTTAGTTTTGAAGTAGTAAAAATAGGAGTAAACTTGTTCCTTAAAGCGCGCCATAGTTCGCCATCTGCGTGAAATAAGTTAGCTCCCAACCCGTCCTTGCTGAACTCAACACCGCGGTCGGTGAATAAATCGAAGTCTTTAATCATGACATGTTTGATGATGTCCAAATCACGGATCAGAAGACAAGGAGTAGTCATTCTGTACACTCCTATTACTTTCTCGCTAGGGAATTGGTTATGTATTTCTTCAAAGAGTACGCCGATATTTTTCCTTCTAAGTGCAACTTCTTTCATATTTCCGAATAAAGGAGTAGGTTCGGGAGTAACAACATTTCTGTCTTTCCAATAATTGAAATTTCTTGTGATATACCAATAAATTCCAATAACGAGAGTTACTAAAGTTATTGCCACGTATTGAATCATTGTGAATGTCGTTACTGACTTGATTACTTGTGGAAAATAAATGTTCGGAGCTTCATTCGGGCTCTTATATATTAACAGATTTGCCAAATCATTACACAGCAATTTTCATTTAGGCTTTTTCAAACATAGCCCATTATAGTGTGGCCTGACGCTACGTTCTGTTATAGCATGAAAACCGCCAATTTTAGCGGGTATCCTAAATATGTATTTTCAATTTTCAATGACGTATTGCTCACACTAGTTGTGAGTAATTTTATTCGACTTTTGTATGCACTATCAATTTTTAATTTACCTTTTTCTTTAACAGGTTAAGCCTTTTTAAAACTTTTCTGATGTTGTTTGGAACTATTTTTATTCGTGCAGGAACGGAGTAAGAGTATAATTTCCTGCAGCCTGTCGTACGAATAATAATAATAATAATAAATAATAAATAGTTTATTAGGTACCACAGCATTGTAACAACAATAACAGAAGGTACTATAAAGTTCTATTACAATAAAACAGGTAAATGTAATTAATAACTAGGGATAACTAAAAATAATTAATAAAATTAGTGGATACTAACACCTAAACTAGGCAAAGCCTGTACTATGGGTGTTAGTTCCTTCCCATAATGCGTAAATAGAATGATTTATTTTATGTTCACAAGTGGGTAGATCTGTTACAAATTTGTGAGATATTGTACTGCCGTATAGTAACTTGTATAGACAGATGTTAACGCGAGTGTATAAAGTAGGAACTTAGGTAAATGTTTATTGCGAGTGTGTAAAAATAATAAAACTTTTGTGAATTTTAACATGTGTAAAAGCATGTTTGTGTGTGCATTTGCGTGTGCCTGTAAATATGCGAATGGTGTGTGTGTGCTTGTATGAATTTTTGTGTACCTAAGTGTAAGTATAGACTAGAATTGAGATAATCATTTTAAAATCTTAAAAAGTTCTTCCACTTCTTCATAGTCTTTAGTCTTTAGCCACGTTGTCAATTTTTTCTTGCATTGGAACCTGTTTAAAGGGTAAATATTAAGAATTTTATTTATTTTATTATAACACAAAGGCCCAAGGAAACATAGGAACTTAGTCATATAAAATGAGTTATAAGAATCGATGGGGAAAATTTTATTAGGAGGCGACAACATAACCCACAGCCAGGTGGTAGGATATTAGCCCGTCTGGACAGCTACCACCTCTGGTCTAGAATATCGCCATAAATAACCTTGAATTGTGATCAGACAGTGGCCAGGTTATGGGCTCCCTTTAGAAAGTGGCAGCACATTAGAAGCACCTTTTGTGTTACGAATATCCATAGGCGATGGTAATCACTTTCCAGAGTGGGCCGTCTGCCTGTCTGCTGATATCATGCAATAATAATAAAAATATTACATGCCTACTCTATTTTTAATCTTCAATTTGAGTTAGATAAAGGATGTAGGTAAGTTAGGAGGAACGAAGTTCTATTGGTTCTTCCCAAATATTGGAACAGGAAACTAGAGTGTGCCGTTTATGAATTAATTTTATCACAAGTTTTACCGTGAAAAGGCAACAAACCGCTACCATACTTAAAAAAATAAATAATAAAATATTACCATGCAGACTTCTAATAAGCCAACTGTGGCAAAGTAACTACTAACTACTAGCATTTATATCCAAATGTTTGTACTCAAACCATAAAGAAAGTGTTTTGTGACACCTTATAGAGTATGTAAATGTAAATCTTTACTTTTATGCAAGTATAAATAATTTTCAAATTCAAATTTTCAAATTCAAATTCAAAAGTTTTTATTCAAAATAAGTTCCACTGGAGAACACTTTTTGAAGGTCATACATATAGGTTAAAATTTAATTTTACTTCCTAGTCTATGTACACCGCTTCGCAACGTGTTATTGCTGTTAAGGAGAAGAAGCGGCAAGAAACTCCCCAGCAACACGTCTAGCTAAAAAATTTTTTTTATTTATATTTGTTGTTCTATTTTTTATATTTAAGTACTTTTTTTAAAAAAGATTTTATACAGAATTATGTTACAGAATAACTTTTGAAGAATTAATGGAGTTGTAGCAAACAGTGCATATTCAATAAGACAAAAGCGCAATAAAAGGATAGAAAATAATTATAGTTATAAATATAAAGACGTAACGTATTTTTTTTTTTTTTGCAACATGTCTCCATATATTCCTTACAAGTACGGCAAGATAAAAACGTTATACTCGTACAAAACACAGTATAAGAGGTTGGAGCGAGCTGTTATGTAAATGAAGTTTTGTCATTTAAATATTCTTCAATAGTGTAGTATCCCTTTTTAAGCAAGATACTTTTTATTTTAAATTTGAATTTAGTGAAGGGCAGATCTAACATTTCACTCGGAATCTTATTGAAGAAGCGTATACCAACCCCCAAGAAAGAAGACAATACTTTTTGTAATCTAAAAGATGGCAATATCAGTTTATTACAATGCCTGGTGTTGAAATCGTGAACATCCTTATATATGATATATATATTTCATATCATCGATTAGTATGATTAGTTTTGACATGGTATATCCTTGCTGAAATTGTTATCTTTATTACAGCTCTTCGTCCGGCTCGATCGGTGTGATACCACGCTCTCACAAATTAGATTAGATTAGTCTTATGCCTGTTTGTCAGCTTCGGAATAAAGAAAAAGAATTTTTAATAATGAAATGGCCTAAGGATATCTAGTAAATATTTTTGGAACGAAGTTCCTTATCGCGCGTTACGAAAGGGGGCTAGACGGAAAAAATTAAGACCAAAAGTTGTAACGACACTTTTTGCAGTTCGCATTGAACAGTGTGGTGTCGCGACGATTATTTCTGTTGAGTATATATATATATATATATATATATATATATATATATATATATATATATATATGCACTGTCTGTCTATTCTTTCGTAAATTTCATAGATGCGCGGGAATTTGTAAACACAACAGTGTGTGAATATATCCTTATTAATATTATAAATGCGTGCCAACTATTGAGTGAGTTTGCCTTCTGTCACTTGAGAATTAGTTCTCTTCGCCAGTCTGCGAACAAAAACAAAACATAGTACTTGTTCACACAACCTCTCGGCTACTCCTGACCAATAGTGATTCTACTTTCCATCAAAGTAACAATAAACTGTAAATATTGTTTTTTAACTATTATTATTTCAAGAATAATGGTCACAATTTCATGATCTCTATATACCAACTCAGTTAAGTGCCAAAAACTTGTCAAATAACCAAGAATACTAGAACTTATTGTTCACGGCTACAAAAAATGCAACAATAATTAACCTCAGTTAAAAAAAACCAGGAGACTGGAATTACGACTATTGTAAACCTTTAGCATTATGGACCTTTGAACTTATAAAAAAACGTGTTACAAAAATTAACTGCATTTACCTACTACGTTTAATAATACCTGAATTTAACTTCAAACACATAAACCGGGCGAAACTTGCATTATTTTAACTTCAAACTAAAACCGGATGAAACTTACGTTATTCTAACTTGAAACAAAAGACATTAATTTACATCATCATCGTTACATTACAATTATCGCTAGTCTAGGTATTTCTTCGATATAGAAAACTCCTTCAGTTCGAAGATGCTGGTCTGAATCGACACCCAGTAAAGTAGGAGAGATTCCTGCAGCGCAAAACAGTTCATCTCATATAATTCAAACATTTCTGGTCTAAATCTTCACCCACTAAAGCAGGTGAGATTCCTGCAGCGCATCACATCAACTGAATCTAACGCTCGCAAACTTTCTTTTTTAAAAGAAACATACCAACGGAAAAAATCGCACACGAACAATGTGTCAAAACCAACTTTACACTATACATATCAAAGTAATATCAGTCGAATGGTAGACTCGATTGTCATGTAAAATCTAATGATAGAAACCACGACTTGTCGTTCATGAGATCTATTCACATCGTCTATACAAGCACATTTCTCGCTAGATATGTAACTCAAAATAAGAATGACAAATACTAACTACGCGATTTTTCGTAATTTTCTATGTTCGAAACATAGCATAATATTTTCGTACACGAAAAAAAATATGAGGGTAGTACAATTGCCTACCACGACCGATGAACCATTACAATCACTTGTAAAATTAATTCACTTTACTTTGCATAATAATTCACACAAAAATAATAAAAAAATAACCATACCTTCTGTGCCAGGTAAAGTAGACACAGTGGCCAAAGTTCCCAACAGTGTCCCGTCCACGCATAGGCCGACACGCCATCGCTCCATAGGCACCTTCAGGGCACCACCACAATGCCGCCTCTAGTTCCGCCGATGGCCGCCTCCCGTTGACGGCCCCGATATGTCGATCCTCGAGCGTGGTCACACATACGTGGTCACACAGACGCGGTGATCACACAGACGCGGCGATCACACAGACGCGGCGATCACACAGACGCGGCGATCACACAGACGCGGCGATCACACAGACGCGGCGATCACACAGACGCGGCGATCACACAGACGCGGCGATCACACAGACTCAATACTTGTACTTATACACGTAGAATTTAGCGCGTTATGTTTTTATTACAATTATAATATATAAAAAAACCTTTTATTGTGTCTCCGTCTTATTGAATATGCACGATTGCTACAACCCCATTAATTCTTTAAAAGGAATTGTTTAGGCCAATTATTTCGATTAGTTCATTTCCTTGATTATATGATCGGAATGAAGTCAGTCGCGCCGACATCTTCCGATCTGTGCCCTGCTAATTGGCCAATGACGTTGTGTCGTCACGTAATGTAAATGGAGGGACAAATCCGCACCACCGCCCTAATATATTATAATAAGTCAAAAATCGTCTACTCTGAGACCATTCAACCAAAGGACGAGCCTCGTATGAGCATACCCCTCCGCCAAGGTACAAGATTATAAAATCTAACGCGTTTATAAAAACTAGTTCAATAATCGATTTCTAACAGTCTTAGTATCGTTATCGCTGTGTGAGGAGCTCCTCAAAAATGCCAACCTGTGCTGTTAACGTGTGCGATAAAATGTCAAATACCTCAAATCTAGAAAAAGATGGTGTAACATTTCACATGTAAGCATTTTTTTGTCTAATTATTGCTTATTTTTAATAAAATAACTTATAGTTGTTTATTAAACTTGATGTTTAAAACATCGATTCTATAATCGATTTAATGAACATCTCGCATCGACTTCCGACAAATCTCTGTTTTACTTTGAACTGTTACTGCGAAGAAATTGAGTCTATATTTGTATAACAATGCTCAAATAACAAAATATTGAAACACTTAACACACACACACACACACACACACACACACACACACACACACGAGTCTAATGCGAAATCCTTCAAGAAATTATAGCCCTTATTGTGTTGGAGACTAATTTGAAATTTGAATATCGAAGTTTGTTTTTTTGGCTACACGAGACTACCTATAGTGATGTTTAATCTGTACATATAACTCCGTGTCGATATCGATAAAACTACCTTTGATGCTGTTAGTCGAAAATATGATTACGTTATACTAATAATGATCCACTTTATTAGTATAACGTAATCATAATAGGACCCTACCTATTGTAAAATAAAGAATGATTTCGTCGGGTCCGTCTGTCCATCTATTTTTCGAGATTAGTAGGTCTACATTGCTGAAATTTGGTACATTTAACTGTAACCTATACTAGGAAAAATATTTAATTGTTGAGAGAGTTTTTTTAAGTATTGCTCCCACAACATGAAAAGTTACGATGGTAAAGAGAGACTGCTTTTACCCCATGGAATCGGGTATCGTTACCGATCTTGAGAGTCTACCTGTTTCTTGATCAGCGCTCCTATATAACCTACCTTGTGAACATAGGGTTAACGGTATTGTAGCGAAGGGTTCCTACTACTAGATGATTACGATTTATGGCCAATATTATGTTTTATTCATTTAATAAATTTTATAATTTTTCACTATATATACTTTTATTTCATATCAATACTTCGGCTTGAGTATGTCATTCCTAGACATCACAGCTTCCAGCCATGGTTATCCGGGAAAAGGGTTCTCGCCCGCCGTTATGCCGTCGAGATGGGAGCGCGGCGTGTTCCGCGCGCGCTGACCTCTCCTCCCGCGAGGCGCGTTACAAACCGCCCCACGCTTGGATTAATATTTTTTTAAACATTACTAATTGACATGTAACCTCGAGTCAAACCGTGATCATAGCTGCTGTAAAGTAGCCGAAACGTGTGCAAAATAAAGAAATATCGCGCTTAAAACCGTAAATAACGTAGTTTTATTTATGTGTAACAATCGCGAATATCTAAGAAAAATACTATAAAATAAATGAATTAAACTTATACTTTAGTTTTATTCCACTGTCATCATATCCAGAGTATTCAAAAATATTACTAGTAAAAATATCGACATTAAAGTATCGATATTTACTATCCCTATGAAATTCACAGCTTTGTACAATAGTAATACCAGCATTTTTGTCCTCAAAATATAGGGCATTTAAATTACGTTACAAGTAAATATTTGAATTATATGTACTTAATTATATATTATGTTCATGGATGTTTTTAGCGATTAGGATTTACATAAAATTGTGAAAGTGTTAATAAATATCACACATCACAATTTTCATCACACAATAACTAAGATCTTATTTCAACTAGTGCTAGTTTAATAGAACATAAATGTGGTACTGTTTAATTATTACAATATTAAAGTTTATTTCATAATCCAATATTATAATAAAAAATAATAATGAATATTTAGTCAATTATTATTAAATTACGAGGCAAATTGAATAATGATATGGCAATGTCTTGTATTTTGAAATGTGTGAGTCGTCTTTGTGTGCGTAATGAGTGTACACGTAATATACACTGTCTCTAAACTAGTTTTGAATATTTGTACATGTGTGCGTTTATAACAACACAAATAATATTTGGGTGTATGCGATTGTTTCAATGTGTGCTTTACTCTTCCCCCCGCAGCAAATGGCTGAATTGTTTGTTAGCAAAATTAGACGCGAGCCTCGTCCTTTGGTTTAATGGTCTAAGTAATCAGCTAACTATGTTCATGCGATGTAGTCGTCACTGGGATACGGACAGTATGACAGGTGAAATATTTTGAATTCGCTTAGTAGGTAATTAAACCAAAAAAATGATCTTTTTAGATACCCGTGCGAAGTCGGAGTAGACCGCTAGTAAGAAATATAAAGAAAAACAATTTTCAGCTAGACATGTTGCGAAGCGGTGTACATAGAATATGAAGTAAAATAAAATTTAAAAGTGTTCTCCAGTGTAACTTATTTTGAATAAAAACTTTAGAATTTGACTTGGCTCACGCAGACTTTGAATAAGGCAGACTTTAAGTAACACAGACTTACGGGCACGCAGACTTACAGTCACGCAGACTTACAGTCACGCAGACTTACAGTCACGCAGACTTACAGTCACGCAGACTTACAGTCACGCAGACTTACAGTCACGCAGACTTTCGGTCACGCAGACTTTCGGTCACGCAGACTTTCGGTCACGCAGACTTTCGGTCACGCAGACTTTCGGTCACGCAGACTTTCGGTCACGCAGACTTTCGGTCACGCAGACTTTCGGTCACGCAGACTTTCGGTCACGCAGACTTTCGGTCACGCAGACTTTCGGTCACGCAGACTTTCGGTCACGCAGACTTTCGGTCACGCAGACTTTCGGTCACGCAGACTTTCGGTCACGCAGACTTTCGGTCACGCAGACTTTCGGTCACGCAGACTTTCGGTCACGCAGACTTTCGGTCACGCAGACTTTCGGTCACGCAGACTTTCGGTCACGCAGACTTTCGATCACGCAGACTTTCGGTCACGCAGACTTTCGGTCACGCAGACTTTCGGTCACGCAGACTTTCGGTCACGCAGACTTTCGGTCACGCAGACTTTCGGTCACGCAGACTTTCGGTCACGCAGACTTTCGGTCACGCAGACTTTCGGTCACGCAGAGTTTAGGTCACGCAGAGTTTAGGTCAACTTATACCCAACCCAGCAGCATAACGGCCTGCCATTCCTGGGTAATCCCACTTCTGAATGTAAACAGCCTTGCCGAGATTTGGGTAAGAAAGTACCAAATATACCTAATATTAACAATTTGGGCAGTTTCCCCTTTACCACACAATAAGCAATGAACCCCGTCTACACGCCACACTGCCTTTTTATACGAAAATACTACGAAAACTACCCTACAAAATAATAATATTGCATCATTGCTAAAAATAGCAATGACATCATAGTGTTGCCAGGATCATATTATTATCTATGAAGATTATCTATGTGATATTAATATACTCTATGGTTCTCATAACTGCTGTGATGGACATCGCGTAACATTATATATATATATATATATATATATATATATATATATATATATATATATATATATATATATATATATATATGATATAGATGCCGATAATAAACATAGGATACTTTTTATCCCGAAAAATGGGATAGTTTCCGGGATAAAAATATATTTGTCTTTTTGTTTGTTTTGCTTTTACGAAGGAACTAATGGATCGAGCTGGCTGAATTTCGGTATATATGTAAATTTTATACCGAGGGGTGGACACGGGATACTTTTCATCCCGGATAATGGGATAGATTTATGTAAAGGTTATCCGAGAAAAAATGATAGGTTTTTTATTTGTGCCATCTTCGTCATAGGTTTTTTATTTGTGCCATCTTCGTCATTTTGTTTATTTTGGTCAATTTGGTAGTTGTGATGGTTGTGGTAGTTTTGGTAGTTGTGGTAGTTTTGGTAGTTGTGGTAGTTTTGGTAGTGTCAGTAGTTTTGGCCGTTGTGGTAGATACGGTTAGTAGTTTTGGTAGTTGCAGTAGTTTTGGCCGTTGTGATAGATACGGTTAGTAGTTTTGGTAGTTGTGGTAGATTTGTTAGGTAGTTGTGGTAGATTTGGTAGTTTATGTTGTTTACAGATAGATAGACGGGGGATATATAAATAAAACTAGAACGGGTTGAAATACTGGTTTGTATGGTAGACCAATCATTTCTCAATATAGTTTGCGATATAAAATAAAGCAAATCTGATGAGGGCAATTATTTATTATGTACAAACTTCGTTCCATCCGGGTGTCCCTTGACACCTCTCAAGTTTTTTTTTACAAAAACAAAACCGACTTTAAACTAAATAGCAAAAAGGACTTTTTTCTGTAACATCTTGAAATCAGCTTGGGCTTCATTTTAATGTGTTTAGGCGTAATACTAATCCGAAAGTCCAGACGTAAATCAATAGGCGCGGGATTAAATAAGCAGTAGTGCGTTTGCCATAATAATGTATTATTAACTCGCCTCTTGACAAACCGGTTTGGCGCAACGGCCTGCGTATACTTATACAGAGTGCTGAAATTCTTCCATAATTTTTTGTTAAAATATTGCTCTTTGGGTGACATTCTTTTAATCTACTTTTCTATAGGGAACGTGCACGGCACGAGAGCCACAGTGCGGCTTAAAAAAGGGTTTTTTTAGATCTGTCGTCGTGTTGCCCTCAATGTTTACATTATATTTTAATCGTTTTTATTATGTTTAAAATTATATAACAAGGGTTCCGGCCGGCCTTCAACGCGTGATATGTATATGAATAGCGAAGTTTGCTTCTCGGTCGAGATTCAAATCTCACGTCATTAAAATGAGACTCGAATACCTTTACCACTAAGCTACCACAACTTTCCCTTCAACTTTCAACCCTATTATTATAACATTAAAATAAAAAGTCATAAAACAGTAGAATGCAAATATATTTTAAAATTTGTTATAAATGTATGAATACATGAGCAACATACATAACTAGTTTCACAATTAAAATTGATGATGGTGATGTTAGGAGCCTTAAGAACAAACGAGCGTGTTTGACAATAAATGTCAAAGAAGCGAGTGAGGTGTGTAAGAATAAACCTGAATGGAGCTCTGTTGTTCGTGCCGAGCCTGCAAGGGACCTGGCGTGAAGTTATGTATGTATGTACAATTAAAATTTTTGACGGAATGACTCTAATTCCCTGGCAGCGTGGCAAGCCTTTGGTGTGGGATGCGACTTGCGTAGACACGTTGGCCGCATCCCATTTACCAAACACTTCTAGATCGGCCGGTTCGGCAGCGGAAACAGTGGAATCGCTCAAGCGGCGGAAATATGCAACCCTCAGTGAGAGTTATATGTTTGTGCCGTTTGCTGTCGAGACGCTTGGACCGTGGGGTCCTGAGGCCATGAGCCTCTACCAAAATTTATCAAAACGACTCATCGACTCTTCAGGTGATCAGAGGGCTGGTGCCTCGGTCAACGGATCAGTATGGCGATCCAGCGAGGAAACGTAGCCAGCCTTCTGGGCACCTTACCCATAGAAAACGGTGATCTGGGCTCAGTATTCTACTTATAGTCTTGAGGGACTATGGGTAGAATACAATACAAATAAGTTAAGTTTTCTTACATTGTATTCAATAGTATGTAATTTATATTATAGTTATTACAGATTGTCAATATAGTTTTATTAAAATTACCTTCTTTTTACAACATGCTATTTTACCTTAGCCGTTCATTCAAGTGACACTAACTTATAATTTGTTTTACTAGTTGAAATAAAATTTAGTATAGTGCAGTAGTCTTCATATGTAAAATATTTAAAACTAAACTAAAATTTAAACTTTAAGTCATGTATTTCAAGAAATGTAAATAGCTTGTTGACTTTTACAATACAACTTTTATAAAACTCAACAAGTTATTTACAATTCTGTATGGTTAGGTGGTTAAAATAAAAAAAATAAAACATTCTACTACCGAAAATGGTAAAATAAACCGATACGAGTATTTTAATAACTACCTAAGAGCTATAGCATCTATATCAATAAATAATATACAATTTTAACCATGCCGTATCTGTACATTAAAACTATTTTTTTTTAAATATTTATGGCTTGGCAACTAGGCCTTTAAGCCAGTAAAACTATTTTAAAAAACACCGGGAGTAGATTATATAAACGATGGAGAACACAATGCAAATTTTTATTAGATTACACGCCTGTTTCTTTGTTTGTCTGTTTGTTAGGTATGACGTGAAAACTACTGGACCGATTCTAATGTGGCTGTCGCTGATCGACAGCAAAAGACTTAACGTCTACGCTACTTACTTACGAAAAAAATCCAGGATAAATCCTGGTTTTTTTTCTGGAAATCATTTAAAATGGCCAGATTAAAAAATCAAAATCCTTTGTGATTTTTACATTGATCGATGGCAAATTTTAAGTAATAAAATATGTGATACTGTTTCTATTATTATTACAAGGTGATAACTGACAGAATGCGTTTTTAGATCATTTTCTCAACCATTTTTACAGTAGTTATACACACTTTATTGCGGTGAAAAAAATATATGTCAATCTTGATCATATTTCTGACGTAAACTTTGTACTCAGAACGCATTTACGATAAATTTTCTCGATAGAAAATAATTGCAAAGTAACCTCTAAACGAGTTATTCAATCTTGGTTATTGTTATTACTGTTAATCGTACATCGCTAAAATAAATAACAGTAACATATTATATTATAACAAATTCAATTATAGATCTTTTATTGGGTTACTTAACTTAATTTGGAAGTAATTAATTATTTTATTAAAAATTACTGCAAAAATCCCGCCTGCCGGTCCCAATGTATGGAATTTATCATAACGCCCGAGGCTTTCGTCTAAACTGCACGCGCTGCTCTGCTCCGCGACCGCCATTGAAAAATAATTTTAAATAAACGAAGGAGCAATAATAACAAGAATTTTGAAGCGGTCGCGCTATACTTGTTTGGCGTATACGGTAGAGGTCTGGTCTAAATCACTAGCTGTGTGGGTTCGAACCCTACGAGTTTCACTTGATCTAGAAGATTTTTTTTATTTTGATATGAAAGTTGATAAAATGCTCTTTTTCTCTTCCTAAATAATTTTATAAAATGCAATAAAAATACTTTTCTAAATTTTTATATTTCATTTCATCTGGACTTTTATACTATTGACAATAAAACGCATTTAAATCAATCTTACCGGTAACATTAAAATTCGAAAGCGCCATCTATGATTCTTCATAGAAAATTACGTTGACACGTGGATAAGTAGAGTTACAAATATTACAAAACTTTCAATACTTTCCCCAATGTTATTGTGGTAGAGTGAGTTGATACTAGTACACGTACGATTAGAGTTCATGGTTCGAGTACTCATTTCATTTTTCTCTCTAATTTTTTTATGTTTTATCTATTATAATTTATTTTAAATAAAAACTAAAAAATTGGACCAGGAGATTCCAAAAATGCAAAGTGAAGTGCCTGTTTGAAATCTCAAAATAAATTTTAAAAAAATCGGACCAGGAGATTCCGAAAATGCTATTTATAGAATTTTTGTCTGTCTGTCTGTGTGTCTGGATGTTCCGGCTAATCTCGGACACAGCTGGATCGATTTTGACGTAATTTTAAATGGCAGATAGCTGATGTTATAAGAAGTACCTTAGGCTACGTTTTTAGGGTTCCGCGAAAAAAAATCCAAAAGCATATTTGTCTTTCTGTTTGTTATCCTTTTATGGACAGACTATTGAACCGATTTGGATGAAACTGGGTACATATTATGTTATTTTAATATCGAGGGTGGCCAAGAACTACTTTTCATCCCGAAAAATGAGATAGTTTCCAATATGAAAATATATTTGGCCGAACGGGCCTAAATGATCAAACGGCTGAATGACACAAATGGTCGAATTGACCGAAACGACTGAAATGGCTGAAATATGGCCCTAATGACCGAAATGGCTGAAATTGCCCAAATGGCCGAAATAGCTGAATTGACTGAAATGGCCGAAATGGTTTAAATGGCCCAAATGACCGAAATGGCCGAAATGACTAAAATGGCCGAAATGGCCTAAAAGGCCCAAATGGCCGAAATGACCGAAATGGCCTAAATGGCCAAAATGACGGAAATGGCCCAAATGGCTGAAATAGCTGAAATGGCCGAAATGGCCGAAATGACCAAAATGGCCGAAATGACTAAAATGGCCGAAATGGCCTAAAAATAGCTGAAATGGCTGAAATGGCCGAAATGACCAAAATGGGCGAAATGGCCAAAATGGCCGAAATGGCCTAAATGGCTGAAATGGCCTAAATGGTTGAAATGACTGAAATAGCTGAAATGGCCTAAATGGCCTAAAAGGCCCAAATGGCTGAAATGACCGAAATGGCTGAAATGGCCCAAATGGCCGAAATGACCAAAATGGCCGAAATGGCTGAAATGGCCCAAATGGTTGAAATGGCTGAACTGACCGAAATGGCCCAAATGGCCGAAATGACCGAAATGGCCTAAATGGCCAAAATGACTGAAATGGCCCAAATGGCTGAAATGACCGAAATGGCTGGAATGACTAAAATGGCCGAAATGGCCTAAATGGCCTAAAAGGCCCAAATGGCCGAAATGGCCTAAAAGGCCCAAATGGCCGAAATGACTGAAATGGCCCAAATGGCTGAAATGACCGAAATGGCTGAAATGGCCCAAATGGCCGAAATGACCAAAATGGCCGAAATGGCTGAAATGACCCAAATGGTTGAAATGACTGAAATGGCTGAAATGGCCTAAATGGCCAAAATTACTGAAATGGCCCAAATGGCTGAAATGACCGAAATGGCCCAAATGGCCGAAATGACCAAAATGGCCCAAATGGCCGAAATGGCCCAAATGGCTGAAATGACCGAAATGGCCCAAATGGTTGAAATGACTGAAATGGCTGAAATGGCCTAAATGGACAAATTACTGAAATGGCCTTGTTCAATTTCCAATTACATTTATTTAGTGCCAGTTTTATTTTTATAAAACTAGATGTCGCCACAGTCGAATTGCATCGCGGTATGGTTTACATTTTTTGAATGGCCATAGTAGTAATGTTAATTTATTAAAATTGTCTACGATCTTCCGGGTGTTTCATTTTAAAACCCCTGGCTTTGAAACTTTTGGACAGGCCTAAATGGCCAAAATGACTGAAATGGCCCAAATGGCTGAAATGACCGAAATGGCTGGAATGACTAAAATGGCCTAAATGGCCTAAAAGGCCCAAATGGCCGAAATGGCCTAAAAGGCCCAAATGGCCGAAATGACTGAAATGGCCCAAATGGCTGAAATGACCGAAATGGCTGAAATGGCCCAAATGGCCGAAATGATCAAAATGGCCGAAATGGCTGAAATGACCCAAATGGTTGAAATGACTGAAATGGCTGAAATGGCCTAAATGGCCAAAATTACTGAAATGGCCCAAATGGCTGAAATGACCGAAATGGCCCAAATGGCCGAAATGACCAAAATGGCCCAAATGGCTGAAATGACCGAAATGGCCCAAATGGTTGAAATGACTGAAATGGCTGAAATGGCCTAAATGGACAAATTACTGAAATGGCCTTGTTCAATTTCCAATTACATTTATTTAGTGCCAGTTTTATTTTTATAAAACTAGATGTCGCCACAGTCGAATTGCATCGCGGTATGGTTTACATTTTTTGAATGGCCATAGTAGTAATGTTAATTTATTAAAATTGTCTACGATCTTCCGGGTGTTTCATTTTAAAACCTCTGGCTTTGAAACCTTTGGACAGGGTCCCTCGGAGCCGGATCGCTTTTTGATACAAAAAGTTGGTACCTATTGTAGTGAAATAATAAGTGTTGTGCAGTGATGTATTCTAAGTGATGTGACAGCAGCACCATCTAGCGGACATTAAAGGAACCCAATCAGTAGTATACTGGACTTAAACTGTGAGTACTCTGATTTTTAGTGAAGAAATAGACTTGTGCAATTTTAAAGTGTAGATTAGGACTTAGAATAATTCGTGAAAAAACGACGAGACGGGGAACCTATGCCCAATTTTAGAACTGTATACATGTGCTAAAAACACTTAGAAAAATTTCAACATCAATTGGACTTAGAAAAAATAGCATCACTTGGGACTTAAGAAATTCCAAATAATTTTGAACTTTGAAAATTTTAAATTGATTTATCCTTACAAAAAGCAATTGTTTGAACTGGACCTTACAAATTTTGATCGACTTGGACTTAGAAAAATTTGGATTGATTGTAACTTTGAAAATTTGAATTAATTCAAACTTAGAGAAGCTATTAGTTGGTACTTGGTATTAAATGTCAAAAATGGAAGCAGAGTTAAGAGTTATGGATGACTTGAAAAATCAAATAGATAAAGGGAGATATAATTTTAAAAAATCGCCAAAAGATAGACTTACGGAGTCTTACGTCACTGCGAGATTAGAAGGCTTAGAAGAAGTAATAGCCAGATTTTCTAAAAGACATGAAAGTATTATTAGTGCCTACAAAACAGAATCTTTAGAGAATTATAGAAAAAGTGAAACTTTCGAAAATGGCTATGAAAATTATTTGCTTTATAAAGGAGAACTGAAAGCTACCTTACAGTCCATGAAACCTGCTACATCATCTAGTACAGATTCTAGTTGTTTAAAAGTCCACACGGAATCAGTCGCCAGATTACCTAGGATATCTATACCCATCTTTTCGGGAGGATACACAGAATGGTCGACTTTCAAGGATTTATTCGTCTCCTTAGTACACAATAACGCTGCTCTGGATGAAGTTCAACGCTTGCACTACTTGAAGACACAGCTGAAGGGAGAAGCTGAACAATTACTTCGACATGTCCCAACTACTCGGGCTAATTATAATAAATGTTGGGAATTGTTGCAAAAGCGATACGACAACAAACGATATATGTTAAATTCTACTCTTAAACGTTTGTTTAGTCAACGTACCATGAATTGTGAATCTTCTCATTCTCTCAAGGAGCTCTTAGATACCACCTCCGATTGTATTCAAGAATTGTCTAATTTGGGTGTCAAAGATTATGGCGATTTGATTATTGTTTACATTGTTAGTTTAAAATTAGATGCCCAAACGCGTAAACAATGGGAACTACACGTAAATACATTGTCCGAAGAGTTACCATCGTTTACACAATTTAAAGAGTTTTTAGAGCCTCGATATCGCGCATTAGAATTTATAGAGCCGAGTAAAATTAAATTTAATATTCCAAAATCTTACCTAAGTAATAATCTTAATGTATTACACAACACCGAATTGGAAGTAATATGTCCTCACTGCACTGAAAACCATAGATTATTCTCATGTCAAGATTTCGCTAAAGAAAATGTATCAAGTCGTAGGGAGATAGTCAAATCTCTAAATCTTTGTTTCAACTGTCTTGGTAATAATCATACCAGTGTTTCTTGTAGAGTACCAACGAGATGCCGCATATGTAAAGCCAAACACCATACTCTTCTCCATGGTCCAGCCAGCGCGTTAACCGTAGCCGTTGCTACCAACTCTACGGATAACGAACAACACCCGGAACCGTCTTTACTTACGGATGAGACCACATGCATTACAAACCATTTTGTGACTGGTAACTCACAAACTTTGTTACCTACTGCTTTAATTCGAGTACAGTCACAGAATGGACAATCCCAGATATTAAGAACTTTGCTTGACCAAGGTTCTCAGGCATCCTTTATATCTGAGGCGGCAGTTCAATTGTTGAAATTGAACAAGAGTGTCGCTAGTAGTACTATTTCAGGCTTAGGTGGAATTCAAAGTGGCTTAACCACAAATTATGTGGTTAAGGTTATTATGCAGTCACTATGTGATCCAACCTTTAAATTGGAAGTATCTGCTCATGTGTTGAATACAGTCACCTCTATTCTTCCAGAGAAAAAATTTATACTTCCTTCATGGACAGAACTACAACACCTTAATCTTGCCGATCCACAATACAATGCACCCAACAAGATTGATATCTTACTAGGAGCCGAGGTATATTGTAGTATTCTAAAGGTAGGGCTCGTTAAAAGTCCTACAGGTATGACTATTGCGCAGGATACTCACTTCGGATGGGTATTGTCCGGTCACGTAAATGACTACCATGTTAAGGATCAAACGTCTCATAATGTCATTTTAAACCTGCACACTCAGGTACACGATAATGCTTTGTTGCCTATACAAACACAAGCTGTAGAGATGAGGGATCATGGGGATATAAGTGCTAAGAAGAAACACGAGAATGTCTGTATTAACAATTTAACGACAGGAGGTCTAACTAGCGTATATAAGGAAACTGGAATAGATCACATTGTTAGAATCCAAGGCCTGACCTGGAATCTTCGGACGGACAAATTGAATTGCATTGTCAAGTTATCATCCAATTCTTCCATAAGAAATACAAATCCTAAAACAGTTTTGATAAGTTACTGTCTTTATAATTTCTTAGAGAAGACAGTTTCACGACTCCTTGTGACAAAATTTTTGACTTCAAAACTCGGTTGGAACGATAGAGTTAGAAAAAGAAAGAGAGAGAAAGTAATAACTTTTCGCTATAAAAACTCTTTAATGCAGTACCCAATAATAAAAATCCTACTTCCTGGATAGTCTATTAAAAGCTATGTTTTATTTACTTGTTTTATGAATATGTTCTGGTATTTTGTTAATATTAATTTTTCATAACTTCATGTTTTTTGCTTATCATTTTTGTATATTTAAGAAATTAGTCACTATGAAAGCTTTGTGTTTTGTTTACTGTCATTTGAAGATTATGTTTTTATAGGTTATTTATTAAACATGTGTTTGAATTTTTTTTAATTGCTATTTTTTTGTTTTATTATTTTTATTTATGTGCTTGTCATATGGTCGACTAGTTATTCGAGATTATATCTATTTTTTTTGTGTTATCTTTGTTATAAATGCTACTGCGTCAAAGCTTGCAATGTAATTGTATGCATAATTCACTTCAGTTATCGGTTTACAGTCCACGATTTCTAAAATGTATAAGCTTTATCGTTGGTTTAGAAGTTAATATAATTTGAAGGACTATACTAGTCCTTGGCCGGGTGTATGTTCAATTTCCAATTACATTTATTTAGTGCCAGTTTTATTTTTATAAAACTAGATGTCGCCACAGTCGAATTGCATCGCGGTATGGTTTACATTTTTTGAATGGCCATAGTAGTAATGTTAATTTATTAAAATTGTCTACGATCTTCCGGGTGTTTCATTTTAAAACCCCTGGCTTTGAAACTTTTGGACAGGCCTAAATGGCCAAAATGACTGAAATGGCCCAAATGGCTGAAATGACCGAAATGGCCCAAATGGCCCAAATGACCGAAATGGCTGATATGGCCCAAATGGCCGAAATGACTGAAATAGCTGAAATGGCTGAAATGACTGAATTGGCCCAAATGGGTGATATTACTGAAATGGCCCAAATGGCCGAAATGACTGAAATAGCTGAAATGGCCGAAATGACCAAAATGGCCGAAATGACCAAAATGGCTGAAATGGAATGGTTGAAATCACTGAAATGGCTGAAATGGCCGAAATTACCGAAATGGCCAAAATGACTGAAATGGCCCAAATGGCTGAAATGACCGAAATGGCTGAAATGGCCCAAATGGCCGAAATGACTAAAATGGCCTAAATGGCCTAAAAGGCCCAAATGGCCGAAATGACCGAAATGGCCTAAATGGCCCAAATGGCTGAACTGACCGAAATGGCCCAAATGGCCGAAATGACCGAAATGGCCTAAATGGCCAAAATGACTGAAATGGCCCAAATGGCTGAAATGGCCGAAATGGCTGAAATGGCCCAAATGGCCGAAATGACCAAAATGGCCCAAATGACCGAAATGGACGAAATGACTGAAATAGCCCTAATGACCGAAATGGCTGAAATGAATGAAATGGTTGAAACTGCCCAAATGGCCGATATAGCTGAATTGACTGAAATGGCTAAAATGGCCGAAATGGTTTAAATGGCCCAAATGACCGAAATGGCCGAAATGGGTGAAATTACTGAAATGGCCCAAATGGCCAAAATGACTGAAATGCCCCAAATGGCCGAAATGGCTGAAATGACCAAAATGGCCGAAATGGCTGAAATGGCCGAAATGACCAAAATGGCCGAAATGGCCAAAATGGCTGAAATAGCTGAAATGGCTGAAATTACCGAAATGGCTGAAATGGCCGAAATGGCCGAAATGACCAAAATGGCCGAAATGGCCTAAATGGCCAAAATGACTGAAATGGCCCAAATGGCTGAAATGGCCGAAATGGCTGAAATGGCCCTAATGGCCGAAATGACCAAAATGACCGAAATGGCTGAAATGGCCCAAATGGCCTAAATGGCCAAAATGACTGAAATGGCCTAAATGGCCAAAATGACTGAAATGGCCCAAATGGCTGAAATGACCGAAATGGCTGAAATGTCCGAAATGACCAAAATGGCCCAAATGGTTGAAATGACTGAAATGGCTGAAATGGCCGAAATTACCGAAATGGCCTTAATGGCCAAAATGACTGAAATGGCCAAAATGGCCAAAATGACTGAAATGGCCCAAATGGCTGAAATGACCGAAATGGCTGAAATGTCCGAAATGACCAAAATGGCCCAAATGACCGAAATGACTGAAATGGCCCAAATCGCTCAAATGACCGAAATGGCTAAATGACTGAAATGGCCCAAATGGCCCAAATGGTTGAAATGACTGAAATGGCTTCAATGACCAAAATGGAAAATCACAAAAAACCTACCCCATTTTTTGGGATAACCCATAATATTGATTACATAAATCCATTATACCGAATTTTAACTAAATCGGTTCGGTAGTTTTTCCGTAAAGGGATAACAAACAAAAAGACAAATATATTTTTATCCCGGAAACTATTCCATATTTCGGGATAAAAGCATCCTATGTTCATTCTCAGCATCGAAAATATATATCAAATGAATTTCAGCCAAATCGGTCCAGTAGTTTTTCCGTGAAAACGGAACAAACAGACAGACAGTTACTTTCGCATTTATAATATCAATAGGGATATTATGAATTCATTGTTGTTCCATAATACAATGAAATGATTTTTATAACATTTACATCTAAAAACTAATATCATTAGAATAAAGTTTAACTGTATCAAAATTAGTTACAAAAAGAGAAAAAAAAACCACCTGTGTGCGGCGGGATCGAGTCTTCAACCTCCTCACTACCTTAGTATTAGAAAACCACTAGGCCAAACATGTTTAGTACCTCGTGTCGAATTTTCAATACCTATTATCCACATGAACTTCTCTCACTTTATCATGTTTTGTCTCGCTTCCTCTTGTTCTCAGCCGCATGAATAGTGTGATATCGGTGCCGTGCAATGTTCGTTAGCTACGTATACACCTATTTATGTTACGTAGCCTATGTTCGGTGATATACAATATTTTACCACACGCACGCACGCCTTAAATTGGCGCTGTCCCATCGAAGTAAACATTGGTTGCGCGGGGGTAAATTATGTGAAACACCGATTTGAATTAGTAGTATACAGGCTCTTATAAGTCATTCCGAAACAGTTTCCACTAAAACGGTGCCTTATATTCTATTTTCAAGCAATACGATACTTTACATTCCGGGAATCCCGCGAATTTTTCCCGGAAGTGTTTAAAGTGGGTATTATACATAAAGTTAGCTCATTTGGATCCGATTGATACTACTGTTTTAGTATCAATCGTATTATTATATTATAATCGTATAATTATAATTTGGGGCTTTATATTCCCCGGGATTTCCTAACTTCGAAATCTCGTGATTTTAGGACTTGCTTGATATGACAGTTTCTATGTTTATTAGATATGTTTAGTAGATTTAGATATGCCTCTAGAAACATTACCTGTCCCGGGTTTTTACGGGAATCTTTGGAATTCATGTCTTTTCATACTAAAAAATCCGTTGCCCTGCTGAAAATACCCTTCGATTTCAAATACTGTCAAAATAACCGTATTCTACGTTACTTGTAAACAATGGACAAAGTCGGGGGCAAGGTCTAATATTATATAAAATAATAAGTTTATGGTGAAAGTGTATGATGTTTACGACCATTTCGTAATTTGAAAGCAAGAAGAAGAACGAAAGAAAAACTTTATTTGAAGAAATAGCGACGTAATTGAGAATTTGTACGCCGCATTTTCAGCAAACAAGGTTTGCTATGCTGAATTTCAGTAGAAACCTTCCTTTTGGCGTAAGATCAAAACGACCCGATTTTGGTAAATAAAAAAAACTACTTATGTTATATTTAAGTAGTAAAACCAATAAATAAATTTTAATAAAACTAACAATAAAATACTTCCTTACTTCAAAACTTAAAATAAATACTTGTGCAACAACTTGTATCGAATCATCTATTCGAATACAATTCGTTAGAGTGTTTGTTGAATACTACCATATTCTGCGTGCCACGTCACTGACATGAGGCAACAAATGAGATTATACTTCTAATTGATTAAATAACTTCAGGTTAAAACATGCTATTCCGTCATCTTCGTTAGCTGCAATTATTGTAAACAAAGTTACTAAAAGAGAATTTTTGTAAATATTTTTTTGTAATTAACTATAAACAGCCATATTGAAAGTCGACGACAAAAACCTACTTTCTCTTATTGTCAAACATGCATTTTTTAAAGGCTAAGTGAAGATAATATAGACGACAAATTCCAAGAGTGTATAAACATTTATTAATCATAGAAAAGCGAAACAGACAATTTGACGCACTTTTTTATTCAGAATATTAAAAAAAATGCTATTTGGGTTTTTCGTAGTTTTCTCGCTTTATAGGTTCCAAATTACCTACTTTTTGTACATTCCGTATGTCATACCTATAGTAGAATTATTTTCTCCGTGCAGTTTGGGTCATAAATCAAACTCGGCATCAGCCCAGCTAGGGCGATGAGCATGTTGCGCGGGCGCAACGCCATTATCGATAAAAACTCATTATTTTCTTTTTTGCTGTTAATTTTAAACTTAGATATAAGTATTTATATTTATTTTTAATATAACTTGTTACATTCTAAACTTTTGTACTTGTAGTTTTTTAATACATAGATACCTAATTAATAATTTATTTTAAATCATTATAATTCTTATTTTAATAAATATCTTGTTTTATCTATTTTTTTTCTTTCATTTATATCACTAACCCACAAAATGACAAAACTAAATTCACTATCAATAACGCTTACCATCAACAATAATGCGTATCACTATGCCTGCCCATAAGGCCCGTGAGTGGAAGAGAGAGCGAAATACTCGCTTCACCGCTTCGATTATTTATAACCCAAACTGCACGGAGAAAATAATTCTACTATAGTCGGTCATCTTCCGTAACTGTCGTCACATTTACTTCCTCTTTACAATTTTTATGTAGTTTCCTCCAGTTGGACCAATTATCACCCTATTGGGATCGTATTCCATTTTTGTCTTCGTGTTTTTTGTGGGTTCAACGCGGAATTTGGACAACAGTTTAGCGATGCACACTCGAGATTGGGTTTGAGCGAAACGCATTCCTGCAACAAGGAAATTGAAATATTATATATAAAGCAAACATGTACACCAAATTTTATATCTATACATGCATAACCATACATCTATAACTGTATATTGAATAAGCCAATTCTTGGTAATTCATTATATTTAGAGGACCCTTGAACATTTCTGCAATAACGGAAATATTATAAAATTGTCATGTTCTTTCGTCTATCTATGTAGTTCACAGTCATTTTGTTAACTCTATATATATATATATATATATATATATATATATATATATATGTACATATATATATATATATATATATATATATATATATATATATATGTACATATATCGATGAAAATTTGTAAAAAGTGATATCTTCTGTTTCTAAATAGCGTAGTGTTATCGTGAAAAAAGTCACTAAAGTAGTCGCGGCGTCACTTGTATCTGATGGATGTTTAGAGGTCTTCAGGTAGAAGTGAAACAATGTTGTGTGTTTGAATTGCAGTTCAGGAATGCATATCTATTTGGTAAAAATACCGATTAATATTTTACAATAGAGCACACATTTAGCTGCTAAACAAAACATAATATTTAATAATAATAATAAGCGCACTCGAGAGGTGACACGTGCGCGGTGAGGTGAGGCGAGGTACGCGCGGGGGGGGGAAACGCCGGGGGCCCGACTAGGGCAGCGCGCTACGCGCTTGCCGATCATTTGTGAGCGGCCGCCGTGGTGATCGGACGTCAGCGGCTACAGGGCTCCCCCTCAAGCGAAGCGTACCGGTGGTTTGACTCGACGTCCGCTGCTGGTGTGAATATTTTCTGTGCCAACTGCCTTTTTCAAGGCACCCGTACGGTCACTACACACTGCCTTTTTCAAGGCACCCGTATGGTCACTACACACTGCCTTTTTCAAGGCACCCGTATGGTCACTACACACTGCCTTTTTCAAGGCAACCATGTTTCCGCACCGATCTTTACTGCAAACTGCCTTTTTTAAGGCATCCTCCTGGTTTCCAACTGCAGGGTGGGTTGGTACAGTACACAGCTTCAGGACGTAGGCGGGCTTCAGGCGGTCGATTGAGACGTTGGTTTCTCTCCCAGGCAGCTTGATTTTGTAGAATTTATCATTTCGTTCCAGGATTGGGTAGGGTCCTTCGTAGGGAGGCTGAAGTGGTTTCTTCACGGCGTCGACTCTGACGAATACGTTTTCACATGTTGCTAGGTCGTGATGTACAAATGTCTTCAGATTATTCTCGTGTGTAGTGTCTGTGGTTGGAGTTAGGTTTCTGATAGTTGCTTGAAGTTTATGAACGAAATCTTCGTGTAGTGGTATAGTTTGTGGTTTGGTAGGCGTTATGAAGGTTCCGGGAACACGTAGGGCTGTGCCAAAAGTTAGCTGCGCGGCACTCATTTTTGTGTCTTCACGCACAGCGTTTCGTAGGCCGAGTAGCACCGTTGCCAATTCGTCCGTCCATTTTCCGCCGTTTTGCAAACGGGCGGTTAATGCTGTTTTAAGCGTGCGGTGCCATCGTTCGTTCAACTATCCCGTTGCTTTGTGGCTGATAGGCGGTCGTTCTGGTTTTCTCTATTCCTAGTAGTCTAGTTAATGATTGAAATAGCTGGCTCTCAAATTGTCGACCCTGGTCCGAGGTAATAGTTGTAGGGCATCCAAAACGAGCTATCCATTGGTCGTAAACAGTCTTGGCAACTTGTTCCGCTGTTATTTCACTGAGTGGTATTGCTTCGGGCCAACGAGTAGCGCGGTCGATCATCGTGAGTAGGTATCTGTGTCCTTGCGCTGTTGTAGTAAGCGGTCCAACTATATCTATGTGTAGATGTTGAAAGCGTTCGGTTGGCGGGAACGATGCGGGTTCGCTGTGTGTATGTCGTTGTATTTTGGCGCGCTGGCACGGTACGCATGATTTTGCCCATGTTCCGATATCGGTGTTCATAGATGGCCAAAAGTATTGTTGTTGTATCATCTTGCGTGTAGTTCGTATTCCAGGGTGACTAATATTGTGCAGCGCGTTGAATGCTATGCGACGATAGTCATCAGGTAGATAAGGACGGATGTATGCTGTTGATGTTTCACAGTATATTGGTTTTGTTGAGCCGGGAATTACGATCTTTTTGATTTTTACGTTGGACGATTGGCTGTTGCAGATCTGGGGTAGGCAGGTGTCCTTTTCTTGGGCGTTTGAGAGTTCTTCGAAGTTAATTAATGTAGGTACGTCGATTGTTTCAATGCGTGATAGTGCGTCGGCTACGGGGTTGTTTTTTCCGCTCACGTGTCTTATGTCAGTTGTGAACTCGCTAATGAAAAGTAGCTGGCGGGCGCGTCGTTGGGTCTCGCTGTCGGATGGCGCCTTGTGAATGGCGTATGTGAGTGGTTTGTGATCTGTGTAGATGATGAGTGGTCGTCCTTCGAATAGCTTCCTGAAGTGTTTAACGGCCATGTAGATTGAAAGTAGTTCGCGATCGAAAGTGCTGTATCGTTGTTGGGCGTCGGATAGTTTCTTAGAAAAATACCCTAGCGGTGTCCATTTGCCATTGGTGCGTTGTTGAAGGACGGCGCCGGCGCATGTATTGGAGGCGTCGCACATGAGCGTCATTGGTTCTGACATTGATGGTGATGGGTGAGCGAGTAAGGCTGCGGTCTGTATGCTGGCCTTACATGCTTCAAATGCTTCTTCGGCTTCCTTTGTCCATTCGATCTTCGTTTTGTCCCGTTTTTTGCAGTTATGTAGGTAAGTGTTGAGTGGTATTTGGAGTTCTGCAGCCTTCGGTATGGAGTCACGGTAAAAGTTAATCATACCGAGGAATCGACGGAGTTCTTCGATGTTTGCTGGCCGGGGGTAGTCAGTGATGGCTTGAACTTTTTCTTGTGGTGGTTTTATGCCTTCGGTTGATACGTCATATCCCAGGAATGTCAATTTTTTCTTTCCAAATACGCGTTTTGATGGATTTATGGTTATACCATAGGCGTCAAGTCTTTGTAGGACTGTTTTCAAATGGTGTTCATGTTGTTCTTCATTTTCTGATCCAATGATGACGTCATCGATGAACGGGAATGCAAAATCGAGTCCATTGAGAACTTGGTGGATAAATCGTTGGAAAGTTTGGCCTGCGTTTTTGAGCCCTGGTACCATTCTGGGAAATTCGAAAAGTCCAAATGGTGTTGTGATGGCAGTCTTTTGTATGTCAGCTTCTTGGACTGGTAGCTGATTGTAGGCTCTGTTTAGGTCAAGTGTGCTGAAGATTTTCTTCCCGTGTAATAAGTACGTGAAATCTTTAAGTCGTGGTACGGGGTATCGGTCGTCTATAGTAACTGCGTTGAGACGTCTGTAGTCGCCGCATACACGTAAATCCCCATTTTTCTTAGGTACCACGTGTAGTGGGCTTGACCATGGACTCTTGCTGGGACGACATAGGCCTTGCTGCATCATATCTTCAAATTCTTTTTTGACCACCATGTAGCGGTGCGGTGCGAGTGGACGAGTGCGGCAGTGGAGTGGTGGGCCATTCGTTTCTATGTAGTGTTCAACGTTGTGTTTTGGTGTTTCTTTGAAGCACGATGGGCGAGTAATGTCGGGGAAAGCGGCTAGTATGCGATGGTATTTTTGTTCCACGTCGATGCTGCGTATTGTGGGTTCCGTTGCGTTGACTATTGGTGCCTGTACTGAGAGGTTTGTCACCTTATCAATAAGGCATCGGCTTGCAACATCGACGAGTAGTTTGTGGTGCTTCAAAAAATCGGCTCCGATAATGGGCTTGCTCACTGCTGCGATGATAAATTTCCACTTGTAAGGCCGACGCAGTTTCAAATCCAGCTCCAATGTCTTTTCGCCATATGTTGGAATTACTGTGTTGTTGGCGGCATATAGTGAAAAGTTCGTAGGCTTGGCTTTGATGTTGCCGAACCGCGGTAGTACCGATACGTTTGCACCGGTATCAATGAGAAAAGATAGCCGTGAGTTGCGCATATAATAATAAGCGCACTCGAGAGGTGACACGTGCGCGGTGAGGTGAGGCGAGGTACGCGCGGGGGGGGAAACGCCGGGGGCCCGACTAGGGCAGCGCGCTACGCGTTTGCCGATCATTTGTGAGCGGCCGCCGTGGTGATCGGACGTCTGCGGCTACAGATGAAAGGAAATGTTCAAAATTAAAATGCTTAAAATAAGTGTTGAGAAATATTGTATATTTTAAGACAGTGAAAGTTGATGAATGTTCAAGATCGCTCAAGAACTTTATAGCACCATCTGTTGTTGTTCTTACAATAATTTGGTATAGCTTCTTAAGAACCAGTGATCGGCTACCTGTATGTATTTGACCAGACCTGAGGTTTTGTACATTGAAGCACCTATACCTACCATGCATAGTACGGGGACTCACAAAGCTCTAAGTGGTGGACGCGACGAGCGCTGAGGTAAGACAGTATCGATTTTTGACGAATATTAAATCCATTTGACCAGGGCTGCCGTTTTGATATTTGAAAATATAGGCCTATTATTATCGGAAAATAAGAATGGCAGACCATTATCACGCGGTTAACTTTGTGGCAGACCATTTTGAAAATGATGAAAAAATTTGAAAGTAATTGACCAGATCTGCTATTGATATATTTTGTTTATAATAGTCTTAAAAACGTTTATTGATCGTGGCAGACGTCTACTTTGCGTATACACATCAATAAATAATAAAATATTAGCTATTACCCAGTCAGATGCATATGTTTTCCGTTCGCTGTTTTACATCAATATAATTTACTTGCGATTTACTTTATCACTGTATTTACAGAAGTTAATATTTTTTATATTCTATATACTAAACTTCATTAGCTAAATAATAAAGAAGTAGGACAACACATGTGTCTTCAAATAGTTCGAAGGTGACCAACTTCCATCTTGTGTGAGTGACTTAACCACCGATATTAAGTTAATAAAAATTATTTCTTGAACATGTTCAGATCAATATACTTCTGCTTTACAATTTATGTTTTATTTTTGCAGAAATCGATTCAATGAACGATGATGATGAGTCACCTAACGATAAAAATGACTCCGATGAAGATGAATGATCTTCATTTTTATCATTACATATTTATGTATATTGTAATGCATGCATGATATTTTTTTAAACTTATCTGACACTTAAATTTTGTTTTGACGAAATGAAAAGATTTTTTTTTTAATCAGCATTATACCATATTATTTATGATTCTTCCAAAAAAATCACTTCTTTATTATCTAACTAATGAAGTTTAGCATATAGAATATAAAAAAACATTAATTTCTGTAAATATATTGATAAAGTAAATCGCAAGTAAATTATATTGATGTAAAACAGCGAACGGAAAACTTATGCATCTGACTGGGTAGTAGCTAATATTTTATTATTTATTGATGTGTATACGCAAAGTAGACGTCTGCCACGATCAATATACGTTTTTAAGACTATAATAAACAAAATATATCAATGGCAGATCTGGTCAATTACTTTCAAATTTTTTCATCATTTTCAAAATGGTCTGCCACAAAGTTAACCGCGTGATAATGGTCTGCCATTCTTATTTTCCGATAATAATAAGCCTATATTTTCAAATATCAAAACGGCAGCCCTGGTCAAATGGATTTAAAATTCGTCAAAAATCGATACTGTCTTACCTCAGCGCTCGTCGCGTCCACCATTTAGAGCTTAGTGAGTCCCCGTACCATGCATGGTAGGTATAAGTGCTTCAATTAACAAAACCTCAGGTCTGACCAAATACATACAGGTAGCCGATCACTGGCTCCTAAGCTAGTACCTAATAAACTATTTTATTATTATTATTATTTCTACCTGTGTAATACGTGTTTGTATAGTTCTAATAAGCTCTATAGTATTTTTTTAAACAAAAGAGTTAAACTTTCATCAACTCTACGATACCTTTCACTGTCTTAAAATATAACAATATATTATCATATATCAGTAGAGTGTTAATTTGGCTTTGAACTTTTTTTTGAAGTGAAACTTCTATATAGACCCCTCAATACTTAGTCTTACGATTTTTCGCTCACGAAAATGCGTCACAGTCACGTGGTATAATTCTTACAGTTTTAAACTCGAGATATCTTACGAATGGGATCTCCGAATCGAATCATTCAAAAAGTTATATAAAGGTATTGAAGCAGTCTTAAATATGAAGTAATTTATTTTGATAAGGATTAATACCAAGATACAAATAAAGAGCCTTTTCTAGCGACTCCATTTTAATTAATTTTTTAAAATAAAAGAACACTTATTGTGGCATAGCTATAATAGTTAGACATATGCTGACGCGACATTTTTGTAAATAATGGTGTGTTCTACAAAGTTGTCGAAAATTATTTTATTCTATCATCAATAGTTTTCGCAGCGCAAGCGATTTAAGGAAAGAAAATCACCTTGGCAGTGACGAATTAAAGGTCCAGAGAACCCTAGGCAATCACTTTATCGGCGCTCCTGCAATTACGATGACGTTGTATCATCAAACCCTAGACTTTAGTAGACTAGGACTCTAGTACTTACGCTAATGCGCGAATAAAATTTGACGTTATAACTGTAAAGAAATCAAAAGGGACAACAGAACGAACATCAAAATTCATGATTCCTCTCTGCTGTGGGAAATCGGCCTTAATGTATATGTGTGTTGACAGATCATGGTGTGTTATGAATATATCACTATAGAACGTCCCGCGATTTCACCCGCGTAGATCCCAGTACCGTAGGAATAGCTTAGCTTTCTACAGGTGAAAGAATTTTTGAAATCGGTCTAGTAGTTTTAGGTTTTCCACTTTTCCGTTGCCATTCGTTTTTCCATTTGTCCGTTGCAATTCGTTTTTTTTTCATTAAGTTAACTTTACAAAATACATACATATATTTAATTACAAAATTCTACAAATAATTTAATCCGATAATGAAATTGATAAAACAAAAGCACACAAGTTGTAACACGCACGTCACACTTAAATGTTACAAGGTTTATCTGAATTTAACGTCAGTCTCAAATATTACAATAATTGTCTGAAAAAATGATCTTTGTTGTTCGAAGGCAATTTATAACCCAATGCCTCAATATTCTGTAAAATCAAATATAAAATAACAAAAGCAGATATTTGCAAAAATAGTCGTGGAGTGTGGATTTAAAAAAATGTATAATTGATGCAGTTTAGAAATATATTACGTCAAGACAAACGAATTATATTAAGACACAGTCCATATTTTTAACTTACCTATGCAGTTTCTGGGTCCAACTCCAAAAGGCATGTAAGCACAAGGATGTCTGTTGGCAGAGTTCTCCACTGAAAACCTTTCAGGATCAAACTTTTCTGGTTCGGGATATAAAGAAGGATCACGATGAATACCTCTTGGCGATACTAACACAGTCTGACCTTTCTTAAGAATAACATTAGTGCCTGGTATTTTGTAATCAGCCAATGCATTTCTTTGCAGTGGTTCCACAAGTGAATACATTCTAAGGGTTTCTTTGAAAACTTTATCCAGGTAAACCATATCTGTCAAACATTCGTATGTGACTTGACCGTTGTATTTTGCAATAACTTCATCTATTTCAACTATCAGTTTATCTTGAACATCAGGATTACAAGCCAATTCGTATAGGAGAAAACCCATAGTGGTGGCACTAGTTTCATATCCAGCGATATAGAAGACGAATGCTTGAGCTGCGATTATACTATCCGTTATTGCTACCGTTTCTCTTTCAACTTCTTCAGTCTTCTTGACGCTCTGCACTTCTCCTTTGTTTCTTAATTTAAGTAATAAATCCATGAAATCTTTTCTATTTGAGGGCGCATTATTTCTTTCAGTAATTATCTGTTTTACCATATTGACGAAAAATTCTGTTAAGAACTTAGGAAATACCAATGAATTAAATTTCTTGAATATTCCTGGAAACATCATATCTATTTCAGCGGTGATGTTTGGAGTAAAGATCAGTCGGTCAATTTTTCTTAATAAATCAATTTTATCTTGCATGTTATCAAAGTCCAGACCAAATGCGCATGCTGCAATCGTAGCCATAGTATATTGTTGCACAAGTCCATGTATCTCTTGTTCAGGTTCCTTTAAAGATTCAACATATTTAACAAATTTGTCTCCTCTGTCAGTCATTAGGTATAACATACTCTTTAGTTTTGAAGTTGTAAAAATAGGAGTAAACTTGTTCCTTAAGGCGCGCCATAGTTCACCATCTGCATGAAATAAATTAGCTCCCAAGCCGTCCTTGCTGAACTCAAAGCCACGGTCGATGAAAAATTCAAAATCTTTAATCATCACATGTTTGATGATGTCCAAATCACGAATCAGAAGACAAGGAGTAGTCATTCTGTACACTCCTACTATTTTCTCGTTGGGGAACTGCTTATAAATTTCTTCAAAGACTATGCCAATATTTTTCCTTCTAAGTGCAACTTCTTTCATATTTCCAAATAAAGGTGTAGGTTCAGGATAAACCACATTTCTATCTTTCCAATAACTAAAATTTCTCGTGATATACCAATAAATTCCAATAACGAGAGTTACTAAAGTTATTGCCACGTATTGAAGCATTGTGAATGTCGTAATTGATTTGATGACTTGTAGAAAATAAATGTTCGGAGCTTCACTCGTTCTCTTATATATTAAGCGATTTATCAAAGCATTACACAGCAGTTTTCATTTAGGCTTTTTCAAACAGAGCGCAGTAGAGTGTGGGTTGACGCTGCGTTCTATCATAGCGTTAATTTAATGACAAATCACCACTTTTAGCGTTTTTAGGGTACAATAGGTATGTTTAATAGCCAACATTATTAATTTTGAAAGAATGACCTATTACCATGGAAGTATGGCTCTCTGCCTGTAATTATTTGTTCAACTTGTAAGTTATTTGTTTGTATGCATTGTCATCTTTTAAATTTATTTAACTGGTTTTTTAATAGTTACGTTTTCATTGATTTTTTTTATGAACATAACATACACACATTACATATTAGTACATAACATTTTGCTTTTTCCGACACAGTTTTTATTAAAACTATAGCTTAGATATTTTTTTAATGTTGCGGTACTTTGTGTCCCTGGAATTTCGCGGGGACGAAATTATGGGCATAACCTAGTTTTATATAGAAATGCAGCATCTCTATGTCTACGACTGCAAAACTCGTAAAGTGCTTTTGGGTTGACTTTAATATTTTAACCAACGCAAAAAAGGGGGAGTTTCTCAATTCGTCTGTATGTTTCCTTTTTGTATGTTTGTTACTCGATTTTTCCATCAGTTGTGGACCGATTCTCAAAAATTTCCTTTTAATCAAACGGTTATACTCCCAAATTGGTCCCATCGTCAACATGTCAGGATTTGATTAGTGAATTCCAAGAAATTAGCCAGAGTCACTAAAATTGTTACCCAACTTCTTCGTAACACGATATCTCTGTCAATTTTAAACTAATTTTTAAATTGTTTCCTTTACTCGTAAGTGTATACTCTCAAAGTAGGCCCATAGTCCCGAAGTCAGAATCTGATAGGTGGATCGGATCCCAAGACATATAACATAGATAGAGCATAACCCCAATTAAAGAACGCCATGCGCCTAAATTCTCGGAAAACTCTTGTATACAAGTGTAGCTATTACATGTCCACAGGCGCTTAGTTATTTATATACATTCGTTTTATCACTGACCCAAATTCTACTTTTTTGAACATTTAGTCTGTTTGTTTTTATATTTAATTTTTCTACATATATAAAGGCATACGTCCTTAAAAGCAAACGTCGTTGTTGGTTATATGCATAATGCGAATGTCCCAGACAAACGCAAGCGAAGTTTACCTAGAATAAGTGTGTGTAAGTTTTGGTGTTATACTCGTAGAAGGAAAATGGACGTTGAGCGAATTGGTGTTTGTGCAGAGAAGAATATAATATTTAATTTTTACAGTGTAGTAGTCTATTGACAGCCATTTTGATACAGACAATTCTATATTTAATAGAAACTAACTCGTGCTGAATAAAACAGTAAGATTTACTAAATAATGTACTCATTACTCCGAAGCCCTAAACCATGAATGTATGGTCTAAGCCTGAAGAAGACAAACAGTCGGACGACTTCTCTGATGGAAAGAGACTGCCGTTGTCTTTGAACGTTTGTATCACCTTGAGCATTGTCAATGCTTTGCCAGTCTCCAAAAAGTTTTATTGCAGGCACCCTTTTTAATAACCATAAATGTTATTCTTTATCCAAATCAATAGGTACTGTAAGTTTTTTTAGTTTTTACAGTTCCGTAGTAATTTTGACAATAAGTGAATCCTCATAAAATCGTCATATCGGCTCGTTCGTCTCTTCTGAATCCATACGCATTAAAAGTCAACAAAACAGCAACATTCAATACCGTAGGGACATTAAACCATTATGAATAATTATGAGTAACGAACATTTTATAGGTTTAATGTACATTTTCACTACTGAAGGTTTAAACTTGCATTAGCCTTTTTCTATGAAAAAGAGGCTTAATATATATTTGCATACATTATCCTTATCCCTATCTTTATACTTCTTTTCTCCATGATAAGGTATAATACAAATACTTTGCGTACCAGAATTTTTACAAATATATATTTATTTATTTATTGCAGTAGTTCATCAGACAGGCAAACGGTCCACTTGATGCAAAACAGTTACTATCGCCTATGGACATTTGTAACACCAAAGGTGCTACAAATACGCTGCTGCTCTCATAGTGGACTCTGGAACCTGGTCACGAATGCCGGAACACAACTCAAGGTTGGCATGACGACATACTTTAGACCAGGGGTACCATATTACCGTGTGAAGTTTTAATAAGCCAACTCTGGCAGACTATTGCCCTGTTACTGTTACCCCCTGGTAATGTGCATTCAAATCCAAATCTTTTTACTGAAACTATAAGCTAAGTTCCAATGGAGATTCTTTATTACTTTATATCAACATTACGCACACTTTGTTTTGTGTTTTTATATATGTAGTATCTATTCGGCGTTATTTATGACGCTGTCTATAATAACACGTTCTGTTTGCGAAAGCCTTAATTATGTTTACTTATCAGTGGGTTTATTATCAATTACATATTAGAATACACAACAATTTACAAGTCGGTCTTTGGCGAAACTAAACTAATTGACGTAAGTATGTATTTTGTATAGTAAAATACGGCATCCTAAAATTTGGAAGTCGTTGTAGCCAATATATCTTTCATTTCGCTGCCGTGGCGTGGGCTTGAAGCATGGACCGCTTGGATTTTCGTACCTATGTGTAAAACCCTTGGCTTTATTTGACAAAATTACCATACATACCATACATACTTAGATTTATAAATATAAGTAATGTTGTCATTACATATCAATCCAATCACTTACATGGCATATCACCTACATGCCACATTACTCCAGGTTCATCGAGCTCCGTGTGACTTATTTAACCACTCAACCTATGAATCAATATAAATTTTAGATAAAATAAAGAACAAAGATTTCTTTAGGACTACATTAATATAGTCTACATAACACAAAAATAAAGGCAACTATCTGTTGGTGATGCAGTGGACTGTCTGTGGTTGCTAGTTTGGTCGCTGGTTCGGGTGCCAGAAGGATGCCGAAATAAAACGATGAAATATTTGCTACGGGCGGCTTAAAACTTCGTTGGCGTGGTCGGCGGGAGGGAGCTTCTTTCTTGTTGTTGTTGCTTAGCGCGAACTGCTGCTTGTCACGAACTACTGCTATCACGAACTACGATTGGGCTTGCAAGGCGCCCCATATTTATACAATGCCGCCTCCGCCGACCCCCCCCCCCCCCACTTCGTTGTATCACCCCCTTTCGTTTATTTGTTTAATTTCTCTTTACATAAGCCTTATTTTACCTTATCGCTATTACAATATTCACAATACCATAGATCCTAGTCTATCCTGTGGGTTCTTACATACATATGACCCATAGTTTCGAAACGCGGGACATTGTTATGGGCACATTCTTCGCCCCCCGCTTCACGAGTATAAATATAAAACGCCGAGCGCGCGGGCGATTAGACCACGGGACCTCGGAGTGCACTCGCACCCGGGACTCCCCAGAGCCACCGAGCTGCATCCTCTGCGGCAAGCGGGCCACCCCGCTAACTACAGAGGCTGCCCTGCTGCCCCCCGACCCAAACGCAAGGTCCGAAAGAGCAATGCCCAAAAAGGCACTAGAAAAGTGCCGAACAAACCCGCATTCGTGGCCGCCCCTCCTCCAGTAGTAAAACACTGAACGGGTCTTCCCACGACGGAAGCGTTCCTTCCGCTAAGGACGCGTGCCCCAGTTATGGCCAGCCTTCCCCCGGCTACCCTCGCCCCCGCCCCTATTTCTAAGGTATCTTCTGGGCCATCGGCCCACCACTCTATAGCGGAGGACTTAGCTTTGGCGACTAAATTCGCCAAAAACTTGCCCTTCGACCTAGAAGAGGTCCAACTTTTGGCTAGGAAACTGAGACAAGTTTCAGAGTCAAGTCAACCCTCTCTCCGGGACCAACTCGTGATCGAAATGGATCACGCGTACCTCCTCCAAATACTTAGATCGTTGTAATTAATTAATAAAATCAAATTATTGTTACCGGTAACAAATGGCACATGTAGGAAGAAATAAACCACGCTCATTGACTCTGGCGACTTATAATGCCAACGGCCTTCGAAACCAGCGCGACTTGGGCCATGACTTCCTGGTTACCAATCAAGTAGATATACTACTAGTACAGGAGACCTTCCTGAAACCGAGTAACAGAGATCCAAAGATCTCTAACTATCGGATCACTAGACATGACAGGGTAGGCCGTGGTGGCGGTACCCTGATCTATTTTAGAAGATCCTTACACTGTATGCCTTTAATCACCCCCCCCCCCCCACTAGAAGGTATGGAGGTATCTGCTTGCAGACTAGCAATGACTGGCCACTAACCTCTAGTTATAGTCTCAGCATACCTCGCATGCCAAAAACCCTTATTAAGAAAGATTTAGAAGCCCTATTCAACTTAGGCCCGGCTGTCATAATAGCCGGAGATCTGAATTGCAAACACGAGCAGTGGAATTGCAATACCACTAACCCCAATGGCAGAGCTCTAATAAATATATCAGACAATCTTCTGTTTGATTTACTTACTCCCATGACCCCCACAAGATACCCCCCCAACCGTGACTAGGGGACCCCAAACACTCTCAACTTAGCATTACTGAGGGGCGTAACCCTTCAGTTCCATTCGATCGAAACGATGGACGATATAGATTCGGACCATCGCCCGGCTATCCTGGAAGGATGTAACAGTTATATAGGAGAATATTATATCTAACAACCTAAATACTAAATAAATCAGTATTATTCCAGCATTGGTTGTTTTCACTTGTCTCCCATTCCGATAGCCGTCGCATGGCGACCCTGCCAGAGGCACGCGAACCTGACACCACCGCGCCGTAAAAGGACAGTACTTCATAAACATTGTGCTCTCGGGACAAGTTAAAGATGTTTCTAATTATGTGCGTTATAACTCGCTGTAACACTCATATTATTCGAAGTAAATTTATTCAACACAATTTCAATCTAAGGAGGAGACCCTGATAGTACAGAACGCGGCTGGCGGCGTGAATACTGCTGGAGTTGAGGAGATTCGATTTCACGTATCTACTACCAACATACTGATATCTATAGTAGTACTATTCATGGGCCTTGGATTTTTGTATTTTGTTTATCGAATCTACAGAAAATGTCACTTGGAATGGATTCGGAACGAGTTTGAGGAAAGGGCCAATAGAAGATCGTTTTTTGGCCGTCGTCGAGTACCATACCCTGACGCCACGGTTCAAGATTCCGGCGTGTAAAAGTAGTGCGCAAGTGTTAATTCAAATATATTTTACTGGCGTCAGTGACCTTGAACATAGACAACTACGGTCAACAGAATAGTTATGTATACATAAGTGTAATAACCGTGTAAGTTTATTATTTAGGTAATGTACTGATTCTTATTTTATGTATTATTTATAAGTACCTTTTGGTCATGAGCAATGTGCAACTATAATATATACTAATTAATAACTAAAATTTATGGCGAAATATTTAAAAAACTTGTATAATGAATTAAATGACATAAAGATATATTTAATTAAAATTGGTCAGACACGAAGGGAAGGAAAAATCATAGAAAGAAAATTTGAGGAGGCTAAGTTAATATTTGTTCAGTATAATAATTATTTAGACAATATATGTAGAATAAAAAGGTTTGATAAATCGGAAGACGTTTTAATAGAAACATATTGTGAGGATATAAAAGGTATTTATTCTGACATTTTAAAATTTTGTAAACGTGTAGAAGAAATATCAGATTTTTCAAACATGGATAAATTTGATATCAAAGTGGCGTTAAATTTGTTACCGGTTATGACCGATGATGAAATTATCACTAAACAGTTAATAGACGGAATAGAATACTACGAATCAATTTTAGAAGACAGTTCGAAGCCAAAGCTAATATCTTTTGTTTTGAAAAGCCGACTCTCTCAGAGTGCTAAACTACGATTATCGACTAGTTATAACAGCATTAAGGACATGGTACACGATATGAAATTAAACTTATTGACAAAAAAGTCTGCTGTGGCGTTACAAACTAAATTATTAACATTAAGACAAAATGATAAAACTATAACTGATTTTGGGCAAGAGATTTCGGAATTGTTTGTTGATCTTACGATTTCTCAGACCGACGGCAATACAGATAATAATTTTAAATCTCTTAAAAATATCAACGAAAAACTTGCTATCAAACGTTTTGCTGACGGCCTCAGAAATCGAAGGCTGAGTACAATTATTGCGGCATGAGGAACGAATTTCGGCCATGGAAGAAGATGTGCAGAGAATTAAGGTTAGAGGCGTGTCAATGCCCACAGTATCAACGTCATCTGCGTTGAACTTCAAGGCACCTCCTTATGATGGGGCATCCTCATGGGCGGCTTATAGGCGGCAGTTCAAAGCAGTGGTTCAGATGAACGGATGCGATGATACACAAGCCAAGACTGCGCTTATTCTGGGACTTCGGGAAAAGGCAATGAATGTATTGGAAGCTGTTACCGAGGATTCCTTTTATGAACAACTAATGGAAGCCTTGGACTCGCGTTTTGGTGACTCTCATTTGGAGCATGTGATTCGAGCCCAACTTCGAGAGCGTTATCAGAGACCTAATGAATCGCTGCAGCAGTGGTCACTGGAGGTGGAGAAGCTGGTACGAAAGGCATATCAGAGTTCGCCTTCGACACTTGTCAACAGCATACTTCTTCAAACGTTTGTTGACGGTATATCTGACATTGAGATAAGAGCAGCTGTACGATTAGGCCACCACGATAACATAAAGGAGGCTTTGGCGCACGCTTTAGACGTAGAAGCTGTTCGCCGAGATTCGAGGAGTGGACGCATACGTGAGATGACGTCGAGCGATGATTCCACGGGAGGTCGAAGGACTTTTGCATTCAGATGTTATGCCTGTGGACAGCGAGGACATTTCCGAAGCAGGTGCCCAAATCGATCCTATGGAAGACAAAGAACTGACGCCAGTGCACAAGCGTCAGAAACTCAGGAAAACTAGATAAAGTCAGAGCTGCGGGGTGGGCGCTGGCTGGTAGACGAATAACCCCAAGAATAAGGATTTATCAAAGCTCAGATGGGAACAGTCTAACTGTTGATGGATTAGTTAATGGAGTGGCTTGTTTACTGACCATAGACACTGGAGCATCACGTACGGTAGTTGGACCACAGTTAATGAGGAGAAATGGTAAAGTAACTAATGAAAGACGGACGGTTTCAGCTCACGACGGCTACCGGCCAGCGTGTACCAGTAAAAGGGGAGCAAAAAGTAGCTATCAAGGTTGGTGACAAGCTTTATTGGCAACAAGCGATAATAGCCGACATTATGGATGATTGCATAATTGGACTGGATTTCCTCAGAAATCATCAGTGTAACCTTGACATACAGAAGGGTATTCTCAAGTGTGGAGCCATGGAAATCCCAATGAAAAGTGGCAGCGGAGGTAGAGTGTACAGCTTCCGGGAAAATAGCGGAATAGTTTCAGTAAAATTATGGAAGGTTGTAAAGAGGATTTAACAGCCATGCAGATGGCAAAGGCCGAAACTCTATTACAACGATACTCTGAAATGTTTTCAAAGGACGACAAGGATATTGGCAGAACCGGATTAGTTCGGCACCGAATTAATACTGGGAATGAACATCCGATCCGACAACGACCACGTCGAGTTCCATTTGCTAAAGAAAAGGAAGTTGATGACATGATCAAGGAAATGGAACAAAATGGGGTAATCGAACCATCTATTAGCCCGTGGTGCTCTCCTGTGGTTTTAGTAAAGAAAAAGGATGGAACCACTAGGTTCTGCGTAGACTACCGTCGATTGAATGATGTCACGAAAAAGGACAGTTATCCCTTACCAAGGATAGATGACACTCTCGACACTTTGAATGGTATGACATGGTTTTCTACCCTAGATTTGAAGAGTGGATACTGGCAGGTAGAGATGGACTCAAGGGATAAGGAGAAAACTGCGTTCTCTACTGGTAAAGGATTATGGCAATTCAAGGTTATGCCATTCGGGCTATGCAATGCTCCGGCTACATTTGAACGTTTAATAGAAAGAGTCCTAGAGGACTTGCTAGGAGAAACTTGTTTGGTTTATCTCGATGACATCATTATTGTAGGTCGAAATTTTGATGGTCATCTGAAAAAGTTGGAGATGGTGTTCGAGAAATTAAGAAGAGCAAATCTCAAGCTAAGTTTGAAGAAATGTTCCTTCTTCAGACGACGAGTTAACTACTTGGGTCATGTTATTTCTGCAAACGGCATTGAAACTGATCCAACAAAAGTTTGTGCAGTCAAGGAATGGCCTATACCGACGGATAAAACACAAGTTAGCGCATTTTTAGGACTCTGCTCTTATTACCGACGGTTCGTTAAGAATTTCTCACAAGTGGCAACCCCTTTACATAAATTAACCGAGAAGAAACGGACATTTGTTTGGGACCAGGAATGTCAAATGGCATTCGAGGAACTGAAGCAGCGCTTATGTAATACACCAATACTTGGCTATCCAGACAGGGTCAACGATTTCATAGTTGACTGTGACGCAAGTAATACAGGTATTGGCGGAGTACTTTCTCAGAAGAAAGGAGATCAGGAAGTTGTCATAGCGTATTTCAGTAAGTCTTTGTCAAAGTCAGAAAAAAACTACTGTGTTACCCGGAGAAAATTGCTAGCAGTAGTCAAAATTTTACAGCATTTTAAGAAGTACTTATTAGGACGAAGGTTTCTGGTCAGAATGGATCATGCGGCGTTAAAGTGGCTGTTGCAATTTAGGAATCCGGAAGGTCAAATTGCGCGTTGGATTGAACAACTGCAGGAATACGATTTTGTGGTGGAACACCGAAGTGGAAGAAGTCATGGAAATGCTGATGCTTTATCTAGGCGACCGTGTTCAGAGGATTGCAGGCATTGTATTAGACAAGAAGAGAAAGATGGTGCTATTTACATTAAAGCAATAAGAACGGACGCTCTTAATGATGAGTGGAGTCAAGATGTTCTACGAAAGTCACAAGAGGAAGATGAAGATCTGAAACCCATCTTGCTTTGGAAAAAGGCTAATAGATCTCGACCTGATTGGAGTGATATTGCTGGTTTTAGCGCAACAACTAAGGCCTATTGGGCGCAATGGAATAGTCTGGTGCTTAATGAAGAACTATTATGTCGAAAATGGGAGAGTCCATCTGGTAATGAAAGTTGTTTGCAAATAGTAGCGCCCAAGTCCAAGATCCCGGAAATTTTACGGGCGTATCACGACGGCACTTCAGGAGGACATCTCGGTGTGAAAAGGACTTTGATGAAAGTGCGTCAACAATTTTACTGGCTTCATTGCAGGGAAGATGTCGAGGAATGGTGTAGGAATTGTATGAGGTGCGCCTCTGTGAAAGGACCCCAAACACGAAGTCGAGGTAGATTAAAATTATACAACGTGGGTGCCCCTTGGGAACGAATTGCAATTGACGTGGCGGGACCATTTCCTTCGACAGATAAAGGAAATCGTTACATTTTGGTGGTTATGGATTATTTTACTAAGTGGCCAGAAACTTTTGTAATTCCAAATCAGGAAGCAACTACGATAGCGAATAAATTAACGAAAGAAGTTTTCTGCCGATTTGGTTTACCCCTGGAGATTCACAGTGATCAGGGTCGCAATTTTGAATCTCAAGTCTTCCAAGAGACTTGCAAGATACTTGGAATACACAAGACTCGAACTACCCCGTATCACCCACAATCTGATGGAATGGTAGAGCGGTTTAACCAAACTTTAGAACGGCATCTGGCAAAGGTTGTGGATTCTCATCAACGAGACTGTGATGAGTACATTCCCCTCTTTCTCCTAGCGTATCGAACGGCTGTTCATGAGAGCACTTCCACAACGCCAGCTCGTGCTAATTTTGGAAGGGAACTCCGACTTCCAGTGCAACTTCTTTCGGGATGTCCGCCTGATACTCCAAGTTGTGTTTCAGACTATGTACAAGATTTACGAAGGAAAATGGAAGAAATTCATGACTATATGAGAATAGCAAATCTACAAGCCAGTGAATGGATGAAAACCCGTTACGATAGACGTGCTAACTTAAGGGACTTTGATGAAGGCTCATTGGTCTGGCTTCATAATCCTGTTCGACGTAAAGGAAAATCTCCAAAATTGCAATCGAGTTGGGAAGGACCTTACACAGTAGTCACTAGGATTAATGATGTTACCTATCGAATTCGGAAATCATCAAGGAGCCCTGCAAAAATAGTGCATGTAGATCGACTAGCGAAATTTCATGGTTCTAACGATACTCGGGACGAGCACGTTTTAGGAGGGGGTAGTGTGGCGAACGATGGTGGAACCATCTAGTTAGTTTTAGAACTTTTGGAACAATCTAGAAAAATCTAGAACAAAAAGACAAGGACGGATATATTTAGAAAAAGGTAGACGATAAACGAAAGAAAGAGATAGATAGATGTTAGAAAGAGACAGACGACAAAAGAGAGAAAGAGATAGATAGATGTTAGAAAGGGATAGACGTATAAACGAAAGTTCCCGAACAGAAGGTTCGGGAAAGAAAAGACAGAGATAGATAGACGGGTTCTAGAAAATTCTTCCAGGTATATAATAAGCGTAAGGCGCGCCAACTGGGCAGTTTTAAAGTTGAGTTCAGTCCAAGACGGTGAAACGACAAGTGCGATACTAAAGAGTTATCAGAGAAGGTTAATAGCGTACAGAGACGGATTAAGTGGTGAATTTAGTGACAAGTTTGGTGGACAGATACTGAGGTGACAGGTATTGAGGGTGTGACAACTTATCGTCGGGAGTGTGCATCGTTGGCCGTGTGTTTAAGCACAGCAACCCTACAGGGAGGTATTGAGCGCGGCTTTGTAAGTCAATAAAAGCTCTTAGTTAAAAACTGGTGTTTTCTTCCAATCCATAAGTGCGTACCCCCGCTCGCACGTAACATTATTAATATATATTATCTAAAACATCTTGAAGTCGCTGCAAAGCAAAACATAAAAATTACTATATTTTGAAAATTACTAAGCACCGACTTTAAGATGTTTTAGATAATATATATTAATAATAATAGCTTTAGAAATAAGTTATTTTATACATTTTAGTTTTTTAGTTTTTGAAGTCGGTTTTTTTAAACGAAGTTTTTATTTTTCAAGCAATACGATACTTTACATTCCGGGAATTGAAATTTTCCCGGGAGTGTTTAAAGTGGGTATTATACATAAAGTTAGCTTATTTGGATCCGATTGATACTAAAACAATATAATCTGGGCCTTTATATTTCCCGGGATTCCCTAACTTCGAAATGTCGTGATTTTAGGACTTGCTTGATATAAAAGTTCCTATGTTTATTAGATTTAGATATGCCTTTAGTAACACTATCTAACCCGGGTTTTTACGGGAATCTCTTTTTTCGTTTGTGGCAATCAGAAAATCTAATTTTTGTGACAAGCAAACTTCAAATAATTAAAAAACATATCTAAAAAGTTGCGGAGAAACAAAGTACGCAACACTTAGATTGATATGATGTGATCCCATATCCCTTCAATGACCTATATGGCATATTACTCCAGGATCATCGAGCACCGTGTTACTCATTTAACCACTCAACCTATGAGTCAATATAACCGCTGGCTGGCTCGCCGTCCTAACATGGAACCAAGAAGCCCAGAGGCCTCGCTCTCAAGCGCCTTTCGTCGTTCGTTTTTATCCCATTAACGCGAAAGAGTCAATTAAATTTTAGATAGAGGAAAGAACAAGATTTCTATAGATATAGATTATAGATAGATTTCTAAGTTCGACCTACGTGATGATGCAATGAGAATACCTAGCAGCATAACAATAATACATTCAAATATATTATTTATTCTACTGTCTGAAGTACAGACAGATATCGGCTTTTCAACTATTACCAAGTAAATATCTAAAAGAAACTGACTTGCCTCTACTCTTTTAATTAATTATACTATCCTCCGATACAAAACGTTGAAACTACATTAATATAGTTTACATAACACAAAAATAAATGGAACAATATATAATGTACTTAAATATAAAAGACAAGAAAAAAATCTGAAATGAAAACTAACGGCGAATGACGTTTGACAGAAAGCCCTCAGGTTTTTTATTATACGAGGGGAAACCCGGTTGAGGGCTATCGGTCTCGCAGTAAACTGGGGAAATCGCGACCGGTGTGTGGGATTCGCCAGGTCACGGTGGCACCAGGACCTCTAGCCAGAACTAAGGATGCTATTGCCACACCACAGTTAGGGATACCCACTAAAAGCCCTCGGTATACCATCCTTCGCCTTTAATGCCAGGGCCAAGGGCAAATGGCCTAGCCTCTCCGCTGGCCCTAGCAGAAACCCTTAGGTCTGCCTTAAACTGATGACCCGGACGTGTTTTGGACATGCAACATCCCAAGCCACATTGATTAACATCTGTGGTTCACTTTGACTCAACACTAGTTGTACTAGGGAAACCTCTTACGCACAAAGTTTATAATACACTACTGGTGGTCCCGGCCGACGTTGTTCTGCCCTGAAAAAATAAAAATCTAGCACCCTATTCTAGTGCCTCCAATTTTGAATCTAAACCATTCGGGGCCCACTCAAATACACATAAAAAATGGCATCAAAATCAATCAATCAAAACCTATCAATTTGAAAAAAGGCAATAAAAACAATTTTTTGACATGAAAACTATGCTATGTCCTAAATTGGAACAAATCCAGCAAAATGAAAAAATTCGTCAAAATCGGTTGAGTAGTTTCGGAGTGCATCGCGGTCAAACAATCTGACTGGGAATTTTGATATATATAGAAGATAGGAACGGTTGTCACATCGTTAGTAATATAAAGTAATAGACAACATGATTAATTACAAATAGTATACCTTATTTTTAAATCCATCCCTGGTTTGTTTGACTTTTTTGGATGATTATGAAATCTCACGGAAATAGTAAGGGCCTAAACGGATAACCACGTTGCGATCCCGCGCTGTAACGCAACGCGCCTTTGAGCATTTCGTTGCGGCGCTGCGCCTCAAAGCGTCGTAACGTCATACACTGGAGTGATATTTTTTTCTCTGATTTGTGGACGTTGCTGGACAGTTCCTGTCATGTAGTATAGCAATAATCGTATTTCTCTTTTGTTATTAAGCAGCATCTTTTTCGCCGTAGTTATCATCATATATCATAAATGATTTCACAAAGGTTTTTCCACGTCTCTAATTTCATAAATTGGTTGGAGTTTACTCTATAAGAACAAGAGCTATGAATGTCAAAGAAGCAAGTGAGGTGTGTAAGAATAAGCCTGAATGGCGCTCTGTTGTTCGTGCCTACCCCGCAAGGGACCTGGCGTGAAGTTATTTGTATGTGTGTACTGTATAAGAATCAATTTTCATACAAGGTTCCCGCTATGGCAATTTTAGGAGGGAAAAAATAAATACATAAATAACATCACATTTTTAAACGCATTGTACAAAGTCGAATCATTTACTGATTTATTATGGTATAGACAGAATAAGATAGATAGATAGAAGATAGATAAATAGAAGGTAGATAGATAGAAGATTATATTTAAAGTTTTACATGTTATAAAATACTATTCTGTCAAAAAAGTACCAGGGAAAGACAAATAATACACAAAATGTTATTAATTAAAATTTATTTTATCACCTTCAAAGTATGTTCCTTTACCCGTACGCCAACGAATAATCTAACCATCAAAATATTTTTAAACGATTTCTCCGGAATTGACTTTGCTTCTAGTTGCGAATTCTCCTTTATATCTTCTACTAAATGAAAACCGGTGCCACGAAGTAGTAGTTAGAGTTTAGAAAAAAGAAAAAGTCGTCTGGAGCCATATATGGTGAATAAGGTGGTTGATCGATGGTATTTGTTAAGTTTTCCAGTGTCTTCGAACACGAAATTCCATTGGCGATGCAAAATTTAACACAAACTCTTTGTTAAATGTTTTTGTCTATTATGAAATTAGCAATACACACTAAATATGATCTAATTAAACAGCACTGTATTTTAATCTAAATGACTGATGCAACTCAAACTCCGCGCTAAAATGGAAAACAGTACTTGTGGCAATCTAACAACAACCAAAAATTTTATTTGGAACCAAAAACAAACCATTATTCCAGATACTTTTTTGACAGAATATAAATCGAATACAGTAGGTTCTGCCAACATGAAAATATAATGAAGTTGATATCGTCTGTATTAAAATGAGAGATTTTAAATTATAATCTACGCAATGACCACATATATTAGAGATAAACATTGTTACCATATAATAAAATTATTTTTAAATTATAGAAAAGTACTCTATACAAAATAGGCGCTAATCACTGAATAAATAAAAATATGACAAAATTATTATTCAATTAAGGAAATGGCCGATTGTATTTTTAGATACAATTGTTTGTAAATAACTCATATCGTTCAGAAATAAGAGGATACGTAACAAAATTAATTATCAACCTTAAAAAGAACCAATACTATTCAAGTAGCAAAACTAAATGTAATATTTGTACGTGTATCTATAACATGCCAAATGCTAGTATCGTTAAATTCCGACTAAACCTTGATTGAAATAGTGTTACTGTGAAAAATATAACATAAAATTAATCATAGTAGGCAAAAGTCATAATTGGTCGTATATTCAGTGCCATCACATTTACTTTCTATTTACTATGTTTACATAAATTCCTCCGGCTGGTGCGATGAGGAGTCTGTTGGGTTCATATTCCATCTTCTTCTGAGTGTTCGTAGAAGGTTCAATGCGGAATTTGGATAACAATTTGGCGATGCATACGCGTGATTGGGTTTGCGCAAAACGCATTCCTGTAATAAATAGAATTAAACTTGTTAGTATCTTAGTATAATAAATAATAACAACAGCCACACAAAAATTCTAAAATTTGTATGTTTGGAACCTGTTGGTTGGAATTTGCCCCCACTACCTTGACTCTCCACTTGTCATCAAGTCGGCCGGCTGCCTGTTTATCTACTTCAAGCAATAAAAATATCGGAATATAATTTGGCGTGTATATGGACTATATATATAGTAAAAAGTGACTAGATGTATATTAAACGACCGTGTTCTTTGAGTAACATTTGGAAGAAGAGTAATGACTGCTTAGAGTACATTATATTCAGCTTACCAATACAATTTCTGGGTCCAACTCCGAACGGCATATAGGCACAGGGATGTCTGTTTGCTGAGTTCTCTATTGAAAATCTTTCAGGATCAAACTTTTCCGGTTCAGGATGTAAACTGGGATCTTTATGAATACCTCTTGGAGTTACTAGTATAGTTTGGCCTTTCTTAACAACTACGTCAGTGCCAGGTACTTTATAGTCAGCCACTGCATTTCTTTGCACTGGGTCTACAATTGAATACATTCTAAGGGTTTCTTTGAAAACTTTATCCAAGTAAACCATATCTGTCAAACATTCATATGTAATCTGACCGTTGTGTTTCGAAATAACATCATCTATTTCTGCTATGAGTTTATCTTGAATATCAGGATTACGAGCCAATTCGTACAGGAGGAACGTCATAGTGGTGGCACTAGTTTCATATCCAGCAATATAGAAGACGAATGCTTGAGCTGCGATTAAACTTTCAGTTATTTCTAACGTTTTTGTTTCAGCTTCATCATTTCTTCTAATCTTCTGCATTTCGCCTTTGTTTTTTAGTTCAATTAATAAATCCATAAAATCATTTCTACTTGATGGAGTATTATTTCTTTCACTAATAATTTGTCGAGCCATATTGAAGAAAAATTTTGTAACAAATTTAGGAAATAATGATGAGTTCAATTTCTTCAATATTCCAGGAAACAGCATATCAAGTTCAATAGAGTACGTTGGAGTCAAGACCATTTTATCTAATTTTTTTAATATAGGAAGCTTATCTTCCATATTGTCAAAATCCAGGCCAAATGCGCATGCTGCAATAGTGGCAATGGTATACTTTTGCACAAGTCCATGTATTTCTTGTTCAGAATTTTTAAATGTTTCAATGTATTGTACGAATTTATCAGCTCTCTCAATCATCAAATGCAACATATTCTTTAACTTTGAAGTCGTGAAAATAGGAGTGATCTGGTTCCTTAAAGTGCGCCATAACTCTCCATCGGCGTGAAATAAGTTGGCTCCTAATCCTTCCTTACTAAACTCAACACCGCGATCAACGAATAGATCGAAGTCCTTAATCATCACATATTTAATTATGTCTAAGTCACGGATGAGAAGACAAGGTGTAGTCATCCTGTATACTCCTACTACTTTCTGTTTAGGAAATTGTTTGTAAATTTCTTCAAAGATCACGCCTTTAGTTTTTCTCCGGAAGGCAGCTTCTTTCCAATTTCCAAAGAAAGGGACCAACTTAGGAGTTATTACATTTCTGTTTTTCCAATAACTGTAAGTTTTAGTGATGTACCAATAAATTACAACAGCTAAGATTATAACGATTGCTACCCCGTATTGAAGCATTGTGAATGTCGTTACTGACTACAACATTTAGCTAAAATAAATTTATTAGTCCCTCACTGGCTTTTTATATGTGTTTCGATATCGTTGATAAGATTACCCGGCGATTTTTAGCTAAATGCAATATTAACTTGTTGAATTTCAGGTAATAAATATATATTATAATATATAAGTAGATAAAAGAGCTAATTTTGTCATTGAAATTAGCATTAGCATTTAAAACTTCCTTCTTTTATATGTTTATTTATTATAATATGTTTTCGGTGTACACTATATTATTATAAGTATAGCTTACTCAGTTGTTACAATCATACATATAATTAACACACTGGAAATAAACTAGGTGCTTGAAGATCACGTCTTAACGCCTTACAAAAATATCGTTTCAAGTGGATAAATACGTCGACGCAAAGCCACTACAATATTAATTATGGCAGCGATGCGCACTATCGTGAGATTATGAGTGTTTCTATCTTGGTCTACGACATATTTACGTAGAGGTATATATACTAATTTACACTAAAAAATTCTGTAGATAAATTTTAACCTTGACTCATGATGTCACGTCGACTAATGAATTTTATACATACACACGTACAACATTTTTTGGTGTATTTTTCTGAAGTTCAAGGTTCTAATGTAGAAAACTGGTTATATATCTATGTTTACGGTTTAAACCATTGTCCATCTTTACATTCTCCAAACTCTCGAGCATCTGACGAATCCCGTGTTGAATAAACTGGAGATCTTTTGAAGCGATTTATGATTCGTACTAACTGTTCAGTTTTTATGAAACCTACCACCAGCTAGGCCTACCATTGGTTGAAACCTAGGGCCTACGTGCCTGTGTACGTAAATAATTCACTTTCTGCAATTTCTTCTTGGTTGCCATTTAAAGAAGTGAAACTAAAGTAAGATTATTAAGACAGGAACAAGGCAACCTTGACACCCTTGTAGCTAAGAGTTTTGATCATACTGTGATATGTGTGTAAATACAGTGTATTCCAGTTGTTGTTTTCTAAATGGTTTTCAATGTACAGATACAGAATTTTTAGATTTTTTTATATAAAACATATATTGTACATAAAAATATAAACAGCGAATCAGTATGAAGATCCATCGAGGAAACGTACCCAGCTTTCTTCTATGGGCGCCTTACCCATAGAATTTGGTGAATGGGGCTCAGTGTTATACTTAGAGTCTTGAGGGACTATGGGTAGAATGCATTATAGCTAAGTTAAGTTTAATTTTATTGTATTCTTTTATGAAGTCATGTTTTATCACTGCTTAACTTTACACACAATTTATATCAATTCGTTTCATCTATTGTCAACAGTTATAATAATTAGTTTAATCTATATATTTATTTATACGATTATTAAAAATAATATAATTAATTTTCAGAAACGCTTGAAGCGTTGATGCAGATGTATTGCGCGCGCGCAAGGTGGAGTTTGGAGCGCGCGCGGCCCACGGGCGACGCGGCGACCAGCACGCGCGCCCTCTAGACCTACCCACACACACTGGCATTGCAACTTACACGGTAAGCACTCTGAATTTTCTACTATATATTCTCTTCTACTGTAGGAAAAATACCACATTTATATATAACTAGCGGCCCCGGCACATGTTGTCCTGCTCTGAAAAAATAAAAATCTATGACCCGATCTCAGCGCCACCTACCGTTTCTAATTGTGAATCTAAGCCATCCGGAGACCCACTCGAACACAAAAACAAAATCACCAAAATCGGTCCAGGTGATTAGGAGGATTCTAGAACCTGATTTCAGCGCCGCCTACCGGTTCCAACGGGATAAAAAGTATCCTATGTCCATCTCCTTGAGCCGTTCTTGAGTTATAAATAGTGTAACTAACATGACTTTCTTTTATATATTATACAGATAAATAAAAAACAACAACAAAAACGAGTAGCTGAAGGCTTAACGGTTTCATTCTATTCTGTGAGAGCGTGCATTCACTCCGATCGAGCCGGCTCTAAGAGCTGATTCTACTACGTCAAGAATAAAAGAGAGAAGAGAGAAGTTTATTTACCAAAGGCTGTGTTACACTTATATAACTAACTAGCTAAGTCCGTTAGCTCAAGTACCCAAAATGCGTCTTGGCCTCCGAGAGGACAACACGCTACCAGTTTCTGTCCTGTACGCGATTTCTTGCCAGTCATGGGCTTGAAGTTCACACAGGTCAGCCTCCACTCTGTCCCTCCACCGGTACTTGGGGCGACCGACTGGGCGTCGCCCATCCGATCGTCCCAAATGAGCCCTCTTCACGCTTCGATCCTCTTCCATCCGTTCCACGTGACCGAGCCAACGAAGGCAGTAAGATTTTATCTCTCCTATAATGTTAGGCTCAGCCACGAGATTCTCAATTTCGACGTTGGTTTGGACCCTCCAGCCGCCATCGTCCACTTATATTATGTACTTGATTTCATACAAAAAAAGTATCTACAGTTTAACGCGGATAATATAATAATTAATATGTTCAACACGACAACAATAAGTAAGTATATGAAAGTTGAAATAAAAAATAAAAACTACGTTTAAAAAAACCGACTTCGAAAACTAAAAAACTAAAATGTATAAAATAACTTATTTCTAAAGCTATTATTATTAATATATATTATCTTAAAGATTAAATTATTCCTTAAGTTAGGTTGCCTGGAAGAGATTGCTTTCAGCGATAAGGCCGCCTTTTGTTTCTACCATAACAATATTGTAATTGTATATTTTTAAATTGTGTATTTGGTGAGCAATAAAGTGTTATCTATCTATCTTAAACATCTTAAAGTCGGTGCTTAGTAATTTTCAAAATATAGTAATAAAAATTACTTTGCACCGACTTCAAGATGTTTTAGATAATATATATTAATAATAATAGCTTTAGAAATAAGTTATTTTATACATTTTAGTTTTTTAGTTTTTGAAGTCGGTTTTTTAAACGAAGTTTTTATTTTTTATTTGTTACTTTTTAGTGTCTAGCTATGTATGGGTGGACCTACGAATGGTGCCGCGCTTCTTAAAAAATATAGGTCCCAAGAACCGGGAACAAAAAAATGTTCGTAAAATGAAAACTACTGGGCCAAACTATGTCAAATTTTTAGGGGACAACATGGCAGCTATTCCGCGTCGAACAAAAAAAGAATCACGTAAATCGAATCATAAATGACGGAGTAATCGGCGAACATACATAAAAAAAACAAAAAAAAAAAAAAAGATCCCGACGAATTGAGAACCTCCTCCTTTTTTCGAAGTCGGTTAAAAACGGCACATCAAATGTCAAATGTTGTCGATTTTGGAAAATAATTCCTTAAAATCTCATAAATCCTTGCTGACATTATCTGCAATGTCAGGTGTATTGCGGTGCCGTGTACGGCATATCAGATATTCTAGCGATTTGGTTGAAATCCAGCTGCAAATTGCTGTGGTAAACGAAGGGACAGGAATGGGAAAGGAGTTATCGAATTTGTGCGCAGTTATAAATAACTGCAACTATATATAAGCAATGTATAATTCATATATCAATTGTACAATAATTTCATATAAAAACAAGTATAATGAGCGATCTTATCGCTTTTGTGTGATCTCATCCAGATTTACGCACTTATATCTTAGTTTGTATGTGTATGAAGTATTAGAAAGGACTATATAATAAAATATTATTGGGGATTAGAAAAAATAAATTGTTTCGCTTGGACGGTTTTATTCAAACATAGCATAAATAATATTAACTATAGTTCGGGCGCAAAATGTACAGGAAAATGACTGATATCTGTGTAACCATTCATATTAATTTAAAATTATCTGGCTTCTCGAAAACTTTTATGGTTTTATGGCTCCGTAATGGTACCGGTACGGCTAATATTCGTGGCAAAGTGCCTTTAAGTCGTGTTGGGTGGTGTGCCGTTTATGTCTGTAAACTTTGAAGGGTAGACGTAAAAAGACAGTTGTTATGTTAAGAAAATTGACCATCAGAATGCGTTAGATTGGTAGCGCAAAAAAGCCTCTATAGATAAAGAAAAAAAATTACGAAATAAAAAAGCACCATAAAGTCCTTACCTAACTTACCTATTATTAAAAAATTGCAAAATTAAATACCTTTAAAAATATTAAATATTTCAACTTAACATATTTCATTCCTCCACTCCAAGCCCTGGTAGCTTAATGGTTAGCACACGCGACGCAAGCTCAAAGGGAGAGGATTCAAATTCTGGCAGGAAAGTGTGTACTACTTAAGCAGTATTTTTGACCTAATATGCACATTGTTACAATTACCACGTGCTAACGGTGAAGGAAACATCGTGATGAAATCTGTACATCGAGATAGCCGATGTGTCAAACCTGCCAAGCTGCCTTGGACAAGCGTGGCGAGTATTCTCCTATAATGTGAGGCCCGAGCCCAGCAGTGGGACGTTTATGGACTGTTGACCCCCATCTAAGACAGCCCTCCTTGCCTCTATATTGCAGACCCAAACCGATGTGTCCAACTGTGTTTCAGGTCGGTCATGAAAAATCTTGCCCATTTGCTGGCTGTCCCTATCAGCGAAAACGTGGTAACTTTCATCTCTCTAGTAGCCGCGGTCACACTGCTCTCGCGAACGACAGGTAAGAAAGAAACACCTTATGTTTTTTCTTAAACATCATTTTGATTTTTGATATTCTTAAAATATAGTTTTACTTACAACTAGGGTATGCCCGTGACTTCTTCCACGCTTAACTTTAAATTCCCGCAACATTGCCGGGATACAAAGTATCGCAGAATTTAAAAAGAATGTATGCTATAAGTTTAGTGAAAACTGTGTCGTAATAAACTAATTTATGCATCTGATCAACTTCAAACCGCTCCCGGGAAAATTCCCGGGGGATAAAAAATCACATAGACCATAAAATTTACTATCGATTAGTAAAATTTACTATCGATTGCATTGGAATTTGTTTTTTTTTGAAGTTGGCCATTTTAAATCATTCCCAGAAAAATTACCGCGGGATTCCTGGGATAAAAAGTAGTTCAGATTTTAAGTCTATAAATTTGCAGTCGATAAGTGTCAACCACATCGAAATCGGCCCAGTAGTTTTCACGTGACTCCCAAACAAACAGACAAGAAATATATAAAAAATCGTGTTCTCCGTCGTTTATATATAGGTAGTCTATTCGAGTGGGGTTTTTTAAATAGCTTTAATGCACAGGAACGGCATGTTTACAATTGTATAATATTATACATTTACTGTAATTTAGTATAGTTTGTTTTTTAATTTTACTTTGCCATGCAAATATATTATAATTATTTTTTCCACTTTATACAATCCTGATAAATAATACTCGTAAATGATTTAATAAGAGATCCGACACTGTTGTAGAAGAAAATGATAATAATATATTGTAAATAAATTTGATTCTAGTTGTAACGTCTAAAACAAATAAATAAAAAAGTATGACTTGGGATTAATTTCGGACTGTACCGCCACTGCTATAAAGTTTTTTTTTATTGTAGGCAAACACATATTTTATACTTTATGTTAATTTATTTAGATATACAGCTTCGTAGCTTTTTTTATTGCGGGAGATCAGCAAACAGGCACACGGCCCACTTGATGGAAAGCGGTTACCATCGCCTATGGACATTTGCAACACCAAAGCTACTACAAAAGCGCTACTGCTTTCTTAAGGGAGAGCTGGAACCGGGTCACCAATGCCGGAACACAACTCAAGGTTGTTATGACGACATACTTTAGACCAGGGGTGGTAGCCATCCAGTCAGGCAAATGCCCTTTCACCTGGCTGTGGGTTGTTTTGTCGCCTCTTACGACAGGCCGCCCGGCCGCAGGAAATTGTATTCTTTCTCCGTACCTGCACGGATAAAAAATAAACATTGGCCAAGTGCGTCTCCGTGCCACATATAATGCGGGGTTCCGTAAAGGTGAACAACGTATTTTGTCATCACGAGGTTTTTTTAATCTCATCTGTTTCCTGACGCACAGGCTCGTCAGTGTATCTTAACTTGTTTTTTAACCTTTTTTCATTTATTTTTGTTTTTTTATGTGCCATAAATTTAAACTTTTACCATTATTTTTATTACAATGTTTTGTGCCTAAAAATTACCACTGTTATGTATTTACTTTATATAAATATATTCCTCAATCTTTTACATGTTTATTTATTCATTCTACTATCCTTATATGTACTAATATTACTACTGTTCTTACAACCTAGACAGTGGTTCTTTCTTATTACCTTATAATATCTTTCGTACTTTACATTCTTACTACTATTTTATATATTTATTATTAATCTATTTACTACGCTTGTTCTATATATTCCCTAATATATATACAATACGTATCTTATCTATTTATGACTACTTTTACTATTTTAACACTGTCATCGCGTTAAGAACAGATTGTCAAAAAAAAGTTAATCAAAAATACTTCATATCTCAAAAACTACTGATACTTCAATCACATGCTAACGCTGAAGGAAAACGTCGGGATAAAACTTGCACGTCAACTTGTCTGTAGAGTTAAAATAGTCACTTACATCGTATTACGAATGTGACAAGTTTAAAAGTCGAAATTTATGCCACTTTATGTTATACTATACATATAATACCACGTGTCAAGTTTACTAAGCGATTCTCCAAAAGTGGACACTTTAGACCACCAATCCACCTTGGACAAGTGCGGCAGGTATATTTTTTTGCAAAGCTAAACTAGCCCACTCATGGAAAGTGTTTACCATCGCTTATACACGCTTGCAACACCAGAGACGAAGCCAACAAATGCGTTGCCAGCCTTTGGAACGGGATAAAGAAAAAAGGAGATTAATAAAAACTGTCAAAACACAAAGGAAAGCGTTTAATAAAAATAATGGGATAACATAAAATAGACGATGTGATAGAGGAATCACACACGAGGAATAAGGGTTTGCTGTTTCCCCCAGCAATGAGAATGCTCAAGCCCAGCAGTGGGACAGTGAGTAATTAATACTTCCATAAATTCTTCATTTTTTTTAATATATAAAGAATTTTATAAGAAAAATATAGAAAACATGATTGGATATGTTATTATTACTAAGGCGTGAAGAAATCTAAGGGCCGTTGCATAACGTTCCTTAAATTTATTTAAGAAATGTTAAATAATTTCGCTTTAAAACAAAGACATTGAAACTAAAATATATTATGTAGCAGATCACTGCCAACGGGGAGCGTGCCCAGAAGCCTGGCTGCATTACCACGTTGTATGGCAATACTTATTTGTTGTGCAAAATATGAGCCAGCCTTTTGATCACGGGTAGTGTCAAAGAGTTTCTTACATATTTCTTTAAACAAACTCTTTGCCGACGGACCCCACGGGCCTAATGTTTCAACCCCAAACGGCACAAATATGTAACCCTTCCTAAGGCTCCATATTTGCGCCGTTTGACGTCTTCAGCTGAAGCGGCAGCGTTGCTAGCCCCTGACTCGGTCATTGGAAGATGTGACGGGGCCAGTGTGTCAACACAGGTCGCATCCCACACTAGCGGCCGGCCCATCTTCCAAGGGACGAGTGACATTCCGTCCGGTCTCTTGCCATCGTCACGCATCAGGCCATTCGGTTCTAGAATGGCCGGTACGCCTTCGCTGACAAGAGCTCGGCGGATGATGTCGTTGAGGCTAGCATGACGAGATCTTCTTCCTGCGCTTTTTAAACATGACAACCCGTGGTGTCCAAATCGGTCTACCATAACTCCACATTGACAGTGATGTGGTACGCAACATGGTGCCCCCAGGCGTAAACTTGCGGCTAATCGGAATGTGGTGTTGTCCAGAAGTGTGTTATTATAAAATGATGGGTGTGCTTGTAACCACTGTCCAGACTCCCAGTTAGCGACGGCTAAGAGGCGAGCGCGCTCTGCTGAACTGGTACAGGTTTGTAGAAGATTATCCCGCGTAAGTTCGCAGAGCGGCCCATCCCAAGCATGCTGTGAAGTAAGGACAGTCGGTACGTTGACGTTAGGGCAAGCCATTGACCGTACTCTTCTGGCATCGGTTAAATAGGGAATTTGGAACTGTAAATTGGTCTTCTGTAAAACTTTGATTACTAAATCACTCGTACTGTAAGCCGATGACAGAAAAGCTGGCAGAGCGACACTGGAGATTTTGCGGACGCCGAGGCCACCCAGTCTCACCGGCAGAGAACACTGTGACCATGCTCGGTCGTCCATTTCTAAATTTATGATGGATATGAGGGTATCCCTCACGATGTTGTCCAACGTCTGTAAAAGAGAGGTTTGTTTCCAGAGTTGGCAACATCGGAGGGCGTATGTAAATTTGGGCACGAAAAGGTAGTATCGGATAATAGTGTAGGCCATATGTGTATTAATTTGGAGTAAACGTTCTGACCTTTCACGACAATTTTTAATATTTTTTTCGACGTAGTTGGGTATTGACTCGTCGAAGATTGGGGTACCTAGGAGGTGAAGTGAAGAATTGTTTACTAATTTAATTCCCGGTGCTATTGTATTCAGTCTAGAGATTATTTCATTTTTACGTTCTGTGTTGCGGACATAATATTCGCATTTGTTTAAATTTATTTCGAGTCGTCTGGTTTTAAGTTCTTTTTTTAGAATGGTTAAATCTTCCAAAACGTCGTCTACTTCACCTTCTAAAGTGCCATCATCTAGATACCATACATTAAATTTGGATTTCAAACGTGTAATGACGGGATGAATTGCTAAACTAAAAATGGCCGGTCCTAACGGATCGCCTTGCTGGCATCCTGTTTTTGAATAAAGTACGTTATCTTGAAATATTAATTTTGAATTTTGACTGTAGCATTGCCAAAGAAAATGGTAACAATCGGGAATTTGGTCTTTAATTTGTGAGAGCAAGGCAGATCGATCAACTGAATTGAAGGCGTTCTTAACATCCACCTTCAATACTAAATCTCCACCATTGTGTTGGAGGAATGTGCGCAAAGCGTGGACAGCCGCCTCGCAACCCCCCCGCGAACCAAAACCCAGCTGGTTGGGCTGAAAGTATAATTTTAAGTCTTCAGCTTTTTTCTTACAACAACACTTAGCTGCCAGGCGGCGGTAGACCGTACCTACTGCGATCGGTCTTATTCCTCCATCCTTTTTCTTCAGAGCGCAAAGATTGACACCATAAAGGATGTCAGTGATTTCATTTACAACCTTCCCTGATAGCATAAAATTAACCAATGCCGTCAGATTCCTCAAAAGTGACTCACCGTCCTCGCCGCATCCTATTCCTATTAAGTCCTTGAGGTGCTGGGGCGTCAGGCCGTCAAGTCCCCCGGCGGAGCCCCTTTGGAAGGATCCAACGGCATTCCTGACATCTTCTATAGTAACAACCAGTGCGCTCTCTGAGTCTGGTGGAGCCGGCAATACTAACTAAGTATATTGTATTTGGGTGTCGGCAGAAGGGCGCTCCGCCCGTAGGACTTCGGCGGGAGAGCGCGGGCGTAAAGCGTGCGGCCGCGCGCGTTTCCCGCACACACACCCGCCCATTCACTGTTAGCAGGTAAACAACACAATACACAGTAACCGTAAACAAAGCTACACCTTACGTCTACGGGTCCTGAGTTATATTTAACCATTGTTCATTAACGACTATCTGTGCGCGCAACTTCGTCGATCTTCCAATTGTGAGGACCGTTCGGTGGGTACATGCAGTCTGCATGTCTAAAAGACTTAAAACAGAGAGCCAAACGGCATCAGGCGGGATGTCTCACGACGCGCCTAACACCTAAAATTCCAGTACGTTACGTTAAGATGGTGGCTCCTTGGGGTCATTGTAATAGAAACGACACGCTTTAGTGCCTATAATTTTTTACTTTATTGCGCTTTAAACACACAAAAAAATCTATAAAACAGTCGTTTTACCTAACAATCGTTCGTTTAAAATAATTTTAATTTTATTTATTTGTATGGTATATGTATGCTTTCATTTCTGTTTTTTTGCTTAATATCGGATTCCATATCCTACAGCATTTTTTGCATCTTTCAGACACACTAAGTACATCTTTGATCTTTACAGAACGTTGACATAATAATTCAAATTCAGTTTTATTACGTGGTAGTCTAGTGAGTCTAGTCTATGCCATTCTTGACAGGTAACTACGTGGCACTTGGTTCTTTGTGTCATACGCGAATCTTTAGTATATTATGCTTCTTTGTTTTCTTCTACTTCTTTTGTTTTCTCAGGTAAAGCATATTACAGATAGTTTTACGTGCCATACCATAATAAATCTTTAATAATTCAAAAGGTGGTGAGAGATTAACTTCCTAAGTCATAAATAATGTGTATGTTTGTCTTCTAAGTACCGAACCACGTTGTGGAAGTTTCTGAAAAGTTCAAGGTGGTACAGAATGAAAATATTTTCATACAAATCAAATCATTTATTTGCGTAAAAACATGGTTAGTAAAAACATTGGTTAGCAATATGTTATTTTGTTTCACATGTTTTGCCCTTTCAGGCATACAAATAGTATTTAAAAGTTGAAATCAACTAATTAGCAACAGCAGATTGTAACCCACTCAATCCAGACATTAATTTTACTTTTATCTAAAATTAGACAGTAATTGTAGATAATATGTCAAGTGCAGAGTTATTCCATATAAAATACAATGTCAAAAATGTAAAAATGAAATATTAGAATAATAAAAATTGTCAAGGTATATATTATGTCAAATTTAATTTAAAATTGGTCATTAAGAAAAGAAGTTACGTCATAATAGCACTTTTCGGATAATATATACAAGTTTGATTTATTTAAGAATATTTGGTTTATAAACGAATATACATGGATTTGTTTTTGAGATATGGAATATTTCGCTTTTAAATAAATGTTAACGTTCCTTTGGTATATCAGATTTTTTATTATTATATATTGCTTCTGTGCAATCTCTGAAACAACTGGGCCGAGTTTAACGGGACTTTCACGGGCAGATATCTGATGTTATAAGAAGTAACTTAGGCTATTTTTAAAATTAGGGTTCCACGAAAGAAAAAGTACACGCTAACGAAGTCGCGGGCACAGCTAGTTATCTATATATCTCCATACTTAAATATTATATTCTACGTTTTATTTAGTTTACTACCAAAACATGTTTTATTTTGTTAGGCTGTTGTGTATAGGCATATACTTTTAGCAACTATTTTATTTTAACCATCAGTTAAATGTCTATGCACACCAATCTTAGTGAGTTCACAATCTTCGATAGATTGTGAACTCACCGTCCGAACCGTCCATTCAACAGTTTACAATCTTAGTAGATTTATTATAAACTAACGGTGTTTCAATTATACTGTAAAATTTACATTACCGAAACAATTGTATTATCACCGGTCACGTGCTACAGCTCAGGAGTCCAGTCATGCAATTTAATCCCGTCATCCTGCTTTCTGCAGCGTTTTGCGTCACTCGCAACTACGCAACGGTTCTCGAGAACGTTTATTCCGCGTACCTACGGAGGAACAGCCCGTCAAGGTTTTGCCTCTGTGCTATGATATGGAATTGTTTAAGAAAGGTGATCTAAAAATTTATTAGAGGCCGGCTTTGCCTTTGGTTACGCCCCTGGTGTTGCGAACGTCCATAGGCTACTGTGAGTAAGTACTTTCCATGAAATAGGCAGTGTAACCTAGCCTTCTTCAGGCAATAAAAATCTCAAGCTATGAGACGCCAAGCTGTTATTGGCACTCTTTTAAAGTGCTCCAATAAGATGTGAACAGTTATCTTTTTTACGGTGCCTGAATACTAAAATCATTTTTAACATTTTTGGCTCTGAAAATTATCTCTAATAGACTTTAAAACGGTTCACCGGATTTGAATGAAAATTTTGAGAATTCAATCAATCAATCAATATCTTTATTTGCAAGAATGTAGTTCATACAGGTATTACACGATTGTAGATGCACAGCACATTCTACCACATAGTGGTGTACAAAAAGAATGAAATCAAATTTAAAATTAAATCAACTTAAATATTCTAATTTTAAAAAAAGTCAATTTCTATAAAATACAAGTAATTAATGTCAAGAGAAATAATAACAAATACATCACTAAGCTTTTCCTTATAGATAATAACGACAAGCACTTTTTTTAAGAAAGTCATCTACAGTGTAGAAACACTCCTTGATCAGCCACTTTTTTAAGACTACAGTGAATTTTCTTAGGGAATAAAAAAGGAATTCTATCGTATATTTTCATGTAGGTATATTCTATTGCGATAGTTTGCAGGGTTTAATAAATATGATTATTAGTCCCATGTGAATAAGTCACAGGCACAGCTTGTAACAAAAAAAAATATTTTGTCCATGCACCGATTGAAACTATTATATTTTGGGGTACACAATTTTAACAATCTGTTCTTACCGCAAACAGTATATTCTTGAAAGCACAGGAACTTACTTTTCTAATAGAGTTTTAAAACGAATGAAATGAAATAAAAACTGCTTGATTAATTAATATGCAGTTTACATTTCAAAGGAAATAATGTTTTAATTCAAATAGTATACTGAGGGATTCTATTAATAAAATAAAATCCTGTATAAAATAATGGAAACAATTATAATAAGATACATGAACTGGACAACTTTAATAAAACGAAATTGTAGAGCTAAATAATATTTTCAATAAAAATTATGGTCGAGATCAAATCAAGATCAGATAATATAATCTGTTTAAAGACTGCCATTTTTAGGTATTAAATATTATCATACAATAGTATCATATCTAACTATTAATAAGGTCTAATCAACAAAAACGTAAGATGACTTGGCACAATTTATTGTTGTCTTTGGAATGTATTACATTTATCATACCTCATACTTGTGCTCTTTTTATCATGTTTTAATTTTGGTATGAAACTGCATATACTGATTGTTTTAGCATGGGAATCAAAATTTCCTTAAAACGTAAACATCAACCGTCTACTTACCCACTTAGCCACTTTAATCAGTGGTTTTATTAGTTAATCCATTCAGTCTGATGCCGGTCGCTTCTCTCACAGTAGGCAGTTCACTCGGGGGGAGTTCGATAGACAATGTCCGAGGACTTGGACTCGATCAGCGAGGAAGAACGAAGCTTGTTCCGACCCTTCACACGAGAGTCATTGGCCGCTATCGAAGCCCGCATAGCTGAGGAGTATGCCAAGCAAAAGGAACTCGAGAAAAAACGAGCGGAAGGCGAGGTAAGAGTGTCACAGAAAGCACCCACACCAGCTTTCTAATTTTAAGCACGTATTATACAAAAAAAAATCAACTAAACTGATTAGGTACATGTGTTTGATACGACAACAGAGTGGATTACAAGATTAGTCACCACACCAATTTATCACCAGACATATATGTCGCACAGTATTTATTAAAATAACGACTTGAATAGAAACAATACACTATACTGCGCTGATGGATAATTGTTTTCAAATTATTCCAGAACGATTTGGGGCGGACGAAAAAGAAAAAAGAAGTAAGATTGCTTGCTTGCCCCTTTTACCTTTTTACGGCTCGTTTTTATTAGAAAAATATTTTCGCAGCAAGTTATCGCTTGGATCAAAATTAATTTTCACATCAACATTGCAATCTCCACCAACATTGGCTCTGCAGTCGTGCCACGATAACTTGTATAGCATTCTGATTTGCATATTGATCGCATTCAGCGCACTCCTTGAACACATCGCTTTGTCGGCAAACTATTTGTACAAACTGTGTTCACAAGTTTAGCTGTTGCGTTTTTAGCAATATTACAATTACTAGCCGTGTAACAGCTAACCTTATTACGGCTTTCTCATATTTATTTGCTATCAAAGTTAATATATAAAAATCCGTCCACATTCCAATAGCTACAATTTTAATTATACTCCAAGAACGTAATGACCCTCTTAGAAAATAAATGTTTAGATTTAGCCATACCTTAGATACCCTGAAGTTCGTCATAGATTAATCAAACTTTTTATGTTTCCACATTTGGTGTCTCCCTAAAGCCGTTATTGCCAAGCTGGTCAAACTCTTTGGAAAACAGTTGTGAACTTAGTTCTCTCTCTATTTCGGTTAGACTTTACCTAAAATTATACTAAGTAATATAAAACAATATTTACTATCCAACATTAAGCGATATAGTATTCTAAATACACCAGCACATGACATTCACCATTATCAACCATTGCACAGGACTGCCTCATTTCGTCACATCATCATCGACTGCAGTCATTTAGGTCTAGCATGGTGGCATCACCTAGCTAGCGATTAGTGCATAATAAAGTTAGTTCACACTAAATAAGTCTGATAACGAAACAACTTTTGTTGTTTGTGAAGAGTATTTCGTAACATTCGTTTCGGCTTGCACTATTCACGCCTCCTATTTTGGAACCGATTTCGAGTTTAAAAGACATCGTTTTTTAAAGTAATAAAGACAACATTTAAAACAATCAGTACTCTTTAAACTTGAACGCTATCAATACGGAAACTAACAATACGACTTTATCGAATAGTGCTAGATAGTTTTGAGTCTCAAGAGTACTGATTTATAGTATTATTCGGAATGGTAACATAATAGTGGGGACAATAACACGAAACGCTTTTAGTTTTGCCAATAATGCATAGAATTACAAAATCAGTAAAACACATTATTGAAATAAGCTTCGAATGTCACAAGTTGTAATCATAATTTTTAATAATATAGCACACACTGTGCGTTGTTCATGTTTTATTTAAACTAGAATGAAGCTATCATACTTTGAAATGAAATATAAGTATATGTATGTACTAATTTAAGAAGGTTTGTAACAGGGAACATCAATTTAAAAGACCATACATGTAGTTGAATATCCGACACAATCTAATTTTATAATTTAAATAAATCTAAAATAAAATTATTAGCTCAAAAAAGAAGGATAAGAATGTTTTTTGAATGGCTCAGACAAAAATATGCAGGTACATAAAATTTCAATTTTTTTAACAAAGTACCCGAAATACTACCTTAGTACTTGGCCCCAAAGATAAAAATTCCTGAAAATTATAATGAGTGTTCACTTGAAGCTTAATACAAAGCAGAACGTTTTTAACAAAAATGTTACCATTATATATTCGAATTGCGAATGCATTTAAGAATTCAGATGTTATAAAATTAGACGTGTTCAAACGATTGAGTTAAATTGTGCACTTTTGTTTTAAAACCTTTCTCGGTATAGGTGCGATACGATGACGAAGACGAGGACGAAGGTCCTCAGCCGGATGCAACTCTGGAGCAGGGTCTCCCTTTGCCAGTCAGAATGCAGGGCACCTTCCCGCTGGAACTCGCCTCGACACCCCTCGAGGACATCGACCCTTTCTATCATAACCAAACAGTCAGTATTTCGTTCTACTATTTTCTAAGATTATAATTAAGTAATATCTGTTAAACTAACTAATTGCTAAGTACTTCTGCAAGTATTTTGTAAACATATTTTAGTACTCTTCTAATTACTTATTTCTCGTATTTAAGTTTTGTTTTTTTGTATGTGCAAAATAACTAATTAAAAGCTTAGTTTAAAATGACATCTCAAATTCATAATAGATGCTAGAATTGGGTTATTTCTATCGACAATTTTATACTTCCTGTACTTCGTACAAGGCCGGATATGTTAAATAATACCTGCGCAAATACGGCAAAGTATATAATTCTTAGAAGATTATCCAATAACACAAATATTAAATCACAGAATAAAATCTGAGTATAAACCTTCCTCCTCTCTCCCACAAAAATCTTTTCTATCAAGTTGTCTTGAATATAAAGTTGATATTTTCCTTTGTTCCAGACATTCGTAGTCATAAGCAAGGGTAAAGATATCTTCAGATTTTCGGCAACCAACGCCCTATGGATATTAGACCCTTTTAATCCTATAAGAAGAGTTGCGATATACATTCTAGTGCATCCTTTGTTCTCATTGTTTATTATAACTACCATCTTAGTAAATTGCATTCTTATGATAATGCCTACAACGCCAACAGTCGAAAGTACTGAGTAAGTAGCTGTATCTACTTGTTTCTTTAATTAGTTTTCAATTCAATTATTAATTGACAATATTTATACCAGGATGAGAACTATTTTAATTTAATAGGTTTTAGAACATCTGTAGTATGCACGTTAGTTACAAAATTGTTAGTGTTCGGCTAGTTTTCAAATTAAATTTATCAATACTTAGTCACTTAATTGAGATAAACAATATTATTAGCATAAAACTAGAAACTATTAAAACTATATTGATAATATATTTTATTTACCCATACTTAATCGTACATACGTAGATGTCCTATTGCGCTTTAGTTAACAAATTATATACAGTTTCCCTATTTGTTATTTAATATTTGAAGCTGACAAGGTTGTCTACTTTATTCGAAAGTAACGATTTGTAATCTCAGCCTTGAAAAATATTATTATGGGTATAGATAACATTCACATTTAAATTCACATTGAAATAAGTAGATTTTTACAAGTGTACATAGTCCAGAAAAACGAAACGTCACTTAGTTTTGGCTACACATAACAGAATGTTTTACCTTGTTATATATGAATCTGTAGAATTCTACATTAAATTGTACATAATATAAAGTTATTAACCGATTAGAAGGTTTTTTCTTATAATAGCTATTATTGGCATACATTGACATAACATTTTAATAAAAAAGTTGTATTTTTAGAACCCGATTTCATATATTAGTTTCTTCCTTGGGAGTAGTTCAAACATTGAACGCTCATATTATGTACATGTATATTTTGATTATTTTGTATCTAGTATGTTTCTTTTTTATGAATCGTTTGTTTTGTTACATTGTTGAATGGCGTTCCTCAGTGGAGCTGAATTTTTGCAGAGTTATCTTTACTGGAATCTACACGTTTGAATCAGCGGTGAAAGTAATGGCCAGGGGTTTCATACTACAGCCATTCACATACCTTAGAGATGCATGGAATTGGCTTGACTTCGTAGTTATAGCTTTAGCGTGAGTAGTAGACAATTTTATGAATTAATTAGTAGTATTTATAAGATGGTAGATGTATATTGTTATTATCAATATCGATGTGTCATACTAACTAGTTCTTTATAGAAGAATATTTATTAATAAATAGAAGAGATGAATATTATAAACAAATAAAATTCTCTGCAATAAACTTTTTGCGTTATACTTAATCCGTTTTATTACATGTTTTAGGCATAAGAGACTTTATTAATTTAGTGTCGGTGTTATGTAGACATGTAGTATGTGTATTAACGTAGATTTTGTGGTTGTGGACATTTGTTTCCAGTTATGTGACCATGGGTATAGATCTCGGAAACTTGGCCGCGCTCAGAACGTTCAGGGTACTACGAGCGTTGAAGACCGTAGCCATCGTACCGGGTAAATTATTATTCACTTACTGACTTTTAACCACCCTAGAATTTAATGGCTAACGAAGAATCATTTGACTGAAAAACTATGATAATAATTTGAGTTTGACAACATTGAAACACTACGGATCGATAATTTCTTACCAACCTTGATTAGTGACCTTTGACTTCATTGAGTTTTAGTGGGAACGTGTTTTTTCTGATGAACATGAAGTAAAAACTCATTACTTATAGCGTATGTTATTGCAATGGAAATTCTTAATATCCTTTGCTGTTTAAATTTTTCAAGCTCTTCAAACATCTATGTTTGAATTTCTTGCTTAAAACCTTAGACTATTTGCTCACAGATTTCAAATTTTTTACATATTTCTATAAAGTGGGGAGGCCCGAGACAAGCTTTTGGATATTTATGGGGTGTTATTATTTCTACTTTAATATAATACAATTTCCTGCGGCCGGGTGACCTGCCGTAAGAGGCGATGAAACAACCCACAGCCACGTTGTAAGGTGTTTACCCGTCTGGATGGATACCACCCTTGGTCTAGTATAGGCCGCCATAATAACTTGAGTCTTGTTCCGGCGTTAGTGGCCAGGTTCCAGACTCTCCTAAAAGAGCAGCAGCGCATTTGAAGCATCTTTGGTGTTGCAAATGTCTATAGGCGATGGTAACCACTTCCATCAAGTGGGCCGTTTGCCTGTCTGCTGAACCCATGCATTAAAAAACAGATTTGGAATATCTTCTTCCTTACATTTCTTTATATATTAAATAACCATATAATTAACTTTTCTATGACCCAGTATTTTTATTTTTGCTGCTTCAATAACACATTACTCAGTTATTAATTTTATTGATTTATTATAATGTATTTCGTATGGTTATTTACATTAGTTTGATAAAAGAAAATTGTGTACGACAGGCTTGAAAACCATCGTTGGAGCTGTAATAGAGTCGGTGAAGAATCTGAGGGATGTGATAATCCTGACGATGTTCTCGCTGTCTGTATTCGCGCTGATGGGTCTTCAAATCTACATGGGAGTACTTACACAAAAATGCATCAAGGTCTTCCCGGAAGACGGCTCCTGGGGTAACCTCACCGATGAGAACTGGGAGAGGTTTTGCCAGAATGAAAGTAAGATTTATTTATATATAATACTAACTATTGCTGATATAATTATATAATTTTAGATTTTGTTTAAGTAAATGAAGATGTAGATGAGATAATTCACTTGATGAGCTACCGTCAACAAGGGACATTCGCACCACTAAGCAAAAATGCTGATTATTTATTTGTTTAATATTATTAAATAGAATAACATTCACAAAAATAAAGCGTAATGGTGGTGTATGTACGAAATTAGTTGCCAATTTCCTTTCAAGCATAACTTGCAAAAATTGCTGCTGATTTCATTATTTACATTTAAAATAAAATATAATACTTTTATTCATAGCCAACTGGTATGGGGATGGAGGGGAATATCCACTTTGTGGAAATTCATCAGGAGCTGGGTACGTTATTTTATATTGTTCTTTACTTTCAAATCTTGTCATGCAAGTTTTAGAATGGCTAGACTAGGAAGCCGAACTTGGAAACTATGCGACTATAGAACAATGAAGACAGAGTATTACAGAATAGAACTGTTGGTCGTTTGCTCACATTAGATAGACACAATTGCTTTGACCATTCTAGTGGTTGATTTTAGTTTAGCATTCCCTTTATGCTTACTTCTGATTCATTTTCTTCAATTTAGCACGAACATTATGTTATTCATATTTTTTAAACCCCATTATAATGTTACAGTTATATTTCATTTATTTTAGTGGTAGATTCTTAAAAACTGGAAAACTAAAATGTTTTATTACAGGTGGGATAAATTAGATATCTTTTAAGTAGTCACTATAAATATTTCCTTGCATTAATTGAAACTTGCTTTTCAGACAATGTGAACCGGGCTATATGTGTTTGCAAGGCTATGGGCCGAACCCTAACTACGGATACACGAGTTTCGACACATTTGGATGGGCTTTTCTATCAGCTTTCAGACTAATGACACAGGACTATTGGGAAAATCTTTATCAATTGGTAGGTCCTTTTAATAATTTGTTCATTACCTACTTTCTTTCTATTAATAAATATTAATTTTTAAAATCTTTAAAAATTAGACATGTTTATTATATTTATTTGCCTTTTCATTAGGACTAAATTTAGTAAACATAGTACTGAAAACGCTAGTTAGTTCAATTTCTTCATCGAAAATGCGATGCTAAACAATGAAGCGGCAACAGTTCAATCGCTCCAGCCTGCATTTTAAAATAAAATAACTATAGCGGGTGTTTTATCGTATAAATATAATATTACCTATATTTTTTCTTTTCCTTAAATGTTCTGTTAGCTGCCAGCTCATGAAACAATTTATTGAAAAAAGGCAGGAGCAAATAATATTTTAATGCTAAGCGTGTTCATAGAGTTTCTTGCCGCTTCTCTTTCTAAACGCACTCACTCGTTCCGAAGAGATGTAATGTATATATGCACATAGAGTTGGTAATATATAATAAATAGATTTAACTATTAACCTTGTACGAGTGTATCTTTCAAAGAATGTTCTTTTGCTTAACTTAGTTTAGATGTTTATCTACTTTTGAATTTGAATGTTATTATTGCAAAGATGAACTTATATACTCAATTGTGACATTACAATTACTTATAACGTAAGCCTAACTACGTGATGCAAAAAGGGAATCGCTAACCTTTACATGTTTATTTTATATATAACTATCTGACCTGTGCCCACTTCGCTGGGCATCAGAAAAAAATTATTAATCACAATCAAATATACCCTATGTCACTCAGGAATAATGTAGCTTTCCCCTGGTGAAAGAATTTTCAAAATCAGTTTAGTAGATCCAGAAAATAGCCCCTACAACGTCACAAACCTCCTTTACCTCTTTATAATATTAGTAAAGTGTTGTCGGTGTGTTTTGGTCATTAACATTAATAAAATTAACCAATATTTTTACAGGTACTGAGATCAGCGGGTTCATGGCACGTCTTGTTTTTCGTCGTTATTATCTTCTTAGGTTCATTCTATCTAGTGAACTTGATTTTGGCTATTGTCGCCATGTCGTATGACGAGTTGCAAAAGAAGGCTGAAGAAGAAGAACAGGCAGAGGAAGAGGCTTTACGGGTAAGAAAAATAGAAAATGCTTTTATTTATCCCATCCTCGTCGCTATTTGTAATGTCCCCAATAAATCGCAATGGCGGCGGTAACAAGATTGATTCTTTCTTTGATCTTTAAACAAAATATAAAACCACGCGCAATTTACATACATAAAAATATGTATTTTGTAATAACATAATCATTGCTGGTTCTGCAACGTTGAGTGTAAAAGCGTTGCCCTTCATTGTAACGCATCACGCAACGTCGCATGATCAGCTCAATCAGTTAATCATATTTTGTTTTTCATATTAAATATTTCATTGTTTTCGTTAACCTAAGCCAATTTCGCTTGAGCTACAGGTATACACAACACTGACACCGATTCCCAGGTACCCAATCATAGCAAATAAAGAAAAATTCGTTAACGAATTTTACCAAGCCAAGAGTTAAATGTGTGTGGCTTTACCCACTCAAGCACAGAGGCCGTCATGCAGTCCTTAGTATTAGTAGCCTTGAAATGTTAAAACAATTTAAGCACATTAATGCAATGTTACAGGAAGCTGAACAGAAAGCAGCAGCGAGAGCGGACAAGCAGGAAGCGAGGGAAGCCCATGCGCGGGAGCAAGCGGCCGCGGCGGAGGCGGCGGCGTACGCCGTGGCCCACCCGGCCAAGTCCCCGAGCGAATTCTCCTGTCAGAGCTACGAGCTGTTCGTGAACCAGCGAGGCAACCAGGACGACAATACTCGCGAGCGCATGTCCCTCCGTAGCGACCCCTTCCAGGACTCGGTGAGCACACAGCCCACGCACAAGCCCACCGAAACGCACCACGACTCAGCACGCCGGGCGCGGAAGGTCAGCATGGTGAGTATGCGCCGCGCTAACACGCCGGCCCTCGCTGACAATCACTCCCACGTCGAAACCCCTTTCCTTCTACGACACACAAAACTGAAAATATTTCATCTTAATTATAAAAATTCAGCTTCCGTATGTTTGTGACCTTAATAACATTCGAATAGTATTTATAGATTGATTAATATCAGATTGACAGGCATGAGTAAACAAGTTTATCTTGTAACTAGTTTATATAAAAATAATTGTTCATATTCAAAACTTTTTATGGCTGCAATACCCAGTTGGCATTGATATTGCGAATGTCTTATGGTATTGATAAGCTATGTGGGGAAACCACCGCAATTTTGCAAGTCTTCAAGTCTAACAAGTCTGCCAGTCTGAAAGCAATATTTAATATGCAACTAAACTCGACATAGTATATATTCATAATATTCAAGTCTTGCTACTATTTCATAATGCCCATTCTATTTTGACATGTACATAGTTATGACTCTGTGCTTTATTAATTACTTAATTGTACTTGAAATTGTTAGATACCGGATCTCTTAATATCATATTAATCCAAGGTGAATTAAAAATATAATAGTACTTATTACTACTTAATACGTCACAAAAAGACTTCAAATTACATTACTATAAAAACTACTTATTCATTATGAAATTGGCAAATTCACGTTTATAAACAGGTGAATACTTCAAAAAATTTGATAATTTGTACGCATGCAACAATCTAATGAAATAAGTAAAACGGTATGTATGCTTCGGATAAAGGTGTTCTTAATTAAATAGTTACTAATTAAAATATATCTTTTCAAACATAATCTTAAATAATTGTTATATAATTTCGGTATCATTATGGAAGAGTAATTGTCAGCTGAGAGCTATCTTTTCAACTTGAAATACTTGGTTCACGCTGCTTTTATAGAGAACAAAATGTTCTAATGCCAGATTCTATAAAGTTTAATTACACAAACATTATGTTCACAAATCACACCATGTCATGTTATTGGCACCTTTGCTCAAGTTGAAAAGAAAAAATTGTAAAACAAATCGATGTTTGGCCAAGCTTTATTGCTCTTTCGATATTATTTTCAATTAGGTATATGCAAAAGCGCAAATATGCCGAAGTCTTTGAACTTAACTATATGAAAATCTGACCCACTGTTTGTTTGAAATAATGAAAGCGTATTAAAAACAAGTGGCCGTGTGCGATTCAGACACGCGCATAATGGGCCCTTTTTGAATTTAATCTATTTTATATGGATATAAAATCTTATTCAATCAGACAGATTTTTTTATATACATAATCGTATACCTAACTACTACCAAATTACACCACTTATAGGTCGCGCTGTCGCACGAACACTGTACGTACGTACTATATCCACTGCAATAATTCTTATTATATAGATTGAAACGATAGCCAAGTATCAAGGGGGAACACCATCTATTATTTAAACTTTTTGACTAGCAAAGATTTACCCAATAAGAGTAATTTCTCTATAGTAATTATAACTTAAAATCTACGAAAATGAAAAGTGTGAAATACGCAAAACTCACATAATGATATTGTTAAACTTTTTTTATATTTACATGTAACTTAAAACAAAAAAATACGTACATAGAAAAATAAAACTTAAATCTAAATTATAGTAATATTTTATAAATGAAGTAAATTATTTAAAAAATCTTTTTTTTACAAATAGTGTATTTAAAAAAACATTTTTATACTACACTTAGGTAGATATATGAAACTTTAAATGTGTGATTTATCTCATATCTCTAACTTAAGCAGTTGTAAATAATTAGTTATGACAGATAACACCGATGTAAGACTATGTGTTCTTTTTACTATTAGGTTTAGATATCCTAAAAAAAAACAGATTACGCTTAAAGACGCTATGTTAGCTGGTGACTTCCGCATATTTGTCTTTTAAAGAAAATCTCTCTATCTTCCATGATTATTTTTTAATTTAATCAAATACAGCTGCCATGACGCATGATGACTTTGAAAAAGTATTATTTTTTAATATTCAGATCGTGCATGAGCTATTTATTATTATATTGTTCTTGTGGTGTGTAGTTGCCGGTTTGTGTAATGAAACTACTATTGCAGCACATTTTATATTGAAAAAGTTTACATATAATCAAGCACTGCGAGTAAATGATTTCAAGTGTTACATGATAATCGCGGTAAAACTGCACTCACGCGCTGACCGAAACAGACTGGCAGCGTTTAGTTAGCTGTCGATAAAAAACGTGCGCCGGAGGAGCGAAGCGGGCGGCAAGTACCGCGAAGACGGCTTGCTATGAGATATCACGATTAGATATGTCAGATAGCCTGCTGGTCGCTGCATTCTCTATTTGATAATAATTGTTATAGTGGCTAACTCACTCTCATCTAAACAAATATATTTCTATATTCCACATACATTTTCTTGAGCTACAATGGTCAACTACTAAACGATTCTATAGCAAGTTTTTATTCTAACAATAAAAATCTAAAAGGAACTTCATCTTGAATTTTCTTTGGCATGGAGCTAGCTTCTTAATAAAAGTCTGAAAATCTGATCGATCCTGGTAACGCGTTAACGACGCTTCTTATGGTGCAAATGACTATACGCAGCAATGAGCACTTTCCAGTCGTGTGTATGTTTTCTTATAATAGGTAATAATAATAAAATACATACCTAACATATTTCGAAAGAAAGTCTCGACAGCAAAATTACTTTACAGGATTATATTCTAAAAGTTTAAATTATACGAACATTTTGTTTCTTGCACAAAAAATACAGAAGTCAAGTTATTAGAATAATTATAAATTCACACGTATGTATTAACACCTTATTTCTAAAGGCATACCTACTTACACAAAACACCTCAACCTAATTTACCCCCCTTATCGGTCTCTTAAATAAATCGTCAAAACACATGTCCTCGATTAGATCTAGCTAGTAAATTTTTATTTCAGAATAGTGCACGATTTATATTCTTTAATAGTAATAACATGTGAAATAAATGTTTCTTTTACATGCTCATATTTCGATGCACTAGTATTGTTCTTTGAGTTATACATCTCTCCAATAATATTTCGACTTTTAATGGAATATCCATGATTCAATATCATTTCGGTTCATTATCGGTAGTACTAGGCCCTAAGTTTATTTATTATTACAATATTGTCAGAATGACCGTTCACAAGTGTCACAATTCTGATACTATTGCAGAATTTGGATTCTGATCAACAGTTACTATTATTATTCGCGTACCATCTACTGAAGCGTATTGATTTACTTCTGATACTATGTTAAAGAAACTTGAAACGATTTCAATTTTTGGTGTACAACCATTAACGTTTAATTATATTAGATAAACGATTGACTGTATGTAAGATTTAGGAATTTTTAAGTATTATATTTTTACTGGGTTTTGTCGTTCTTAACATTCTTCTTCCATGCTTTTATTTAACTTCTTAGCATAGGAAATTCTTAAGAAATACTATTGGAGAAAGAACTCTATTGTCATGGTAGATTGTTTCTTTTGCTATGTGAGTGTCTAAGAACGGACCGGCCGAACTGAACATATCGCCGCAGACGAGGTAGGTTCAGTCAAATATTTATTTAAATAAAATTGTTCATAAGATAAATAAAATATTTTAATCCTTCATTTTAATTAGATACGGGCGGAGGCTTCAACGATTGGTATTACACAAAAGAACAGTCATCATGACTATAGATGTAGATAACAAAGAATAGAGAACCATAAAGATTGTGTTTTAGCAGTATGCAAATATGCATGTAAATCCCCCATTACTTCATGTGTTTATAAACAAAGTTACTTGACTAACTGTTGCTTTCACACATTAATTTTAACACCGCTACTTTATATTTATTATACATAATATGTATTACCAGGCAGTAACATTATTTGTCATGTGCCCTTTTGCTTAACTTCTAATATTACCACGTGTATATAAAGTCACTTTGTGATGCCAAGTACTGTTATTGTATGTTAATTTAAAATATTTTCAGATTTCACCTTCCAACGCATACATTTTTATATATCAATGAATTCTAACAATCACGAAGGTTTATTTTGGTCTAATAACGCTTCCAGCTGCAGCATTTAGTTTTTTTGTGTGCCATTATTTTGTTTGTTATTTTGTGTGATTTGACAGTGCCTATTGTCCGTCCTTTCCTAATTGTTGGATGCTAGATATTTATCTGTATAAGTTGCCTAAAGTATAATCAATTCAAAATTCTGTTTGTGTATTGAAGGTTCCCCACCCTGAACGCATTAGTAAAATCGGACAGTTGTCATATGGGCCACTGCGGGAGGGCTCTCAGGTTTGTCCAACAATCCTCATTGGTGTTTCTATCCCCCTACCTCTTCCTTCAAAATAGAAGTTATTAATTTTATATTTTCTCTTCTAGACCTTTTTCTAGATTATGCTGTTTTTAGTATATTTCTAAAGTCAACTTGCAGCAAATCATGTCATTCTAAACTCATGGTACCGGAATAATTTTATTTTATACACATGCGTTGATGCAATATGACTTTGAGTACTTGTTTTTGTATTGTTCTGTAACAACTGGCATTTATTTTGGTTCTTAAGTTTCTCGTCCATTGGTGTATATTATGTTTTACTTTTGTTTATCAGCACATGAAAGTAAATAATGATCATTATCACTAAAGTAATCGGGACTACAAAAAAAGCCTCTGCAGCCGGTCTATTAAAACGTAGTATTTGAACTACAATCTCTAAGGTTAAACCAAACGATTACTTGCTGACATTAAGGAAAAATATTGCAGCAGTGAAATCACCATGAAGTATCTGAAGAATAAGAAGATTATATAATGATCTATATGTATTTTATACCTACCCAATTTTGATACTGTAGCACCTTACTAATTTTGGTCTTATGACCCCCAGGCTTCATTATCGTTGCCGGGGTCTCCTTTCAACTTACGGAGAGGTTCACGAGGGTCACATCAAATGGCTCTGCGGCCTAATGGAAGACCCAGATATCCTCCTGGTGCTGATCGGAAGCCACTGGTGCTGTCAACGTATTTGGATGCGCAAGAGCATCTGCCTTACGCTGATGACTCGAACGCTGTGACGCCAATGTCGGAAGAAAACGGAGCTATCATCATTCCTGTTTACTATGCTAACTTAGGTAAAGATTCCAATGTTTTATTGTCTTTATAAGTAACTAGCTGTTTTTGAATCTTGAATTTTTTATTAGAATAGTATCATTTGCACCTTGCAAGATTTCGAAATACACAAAAGGTACAGACAAAAACCTTTGAAAATTTTCATTAAAACCGTTAAGCAGTTTCAGAGCTTATTCGGTATCAACTTTTAGACCGATATAGAGACAAAAATTCTACTAATGCAACGGTTATTTATATCAATTGACCGGGTATCGTATAATTAGAAATTTTCATTTAGATATTGGTATTTATTTTTATTAAAAATCACATATAAATATGGCTGGGATAGTTACGATTTATTTTAAAAATATGACTCCATAAGAAAATTCATGTTTATTATACCAAGTATAATATTGTAGATATCAAATGAGACATAATGCTAATACCTATGTATTAGCATTATGTAATCCCAAGATCAACTGGTTTCTTGTAACATTTACTATTTTAACTATTGTGACTCAATCATGTAATATATAAAATTACTTTTGCAGATTTTGGCAATTATAAGTACCTACTTATATTAAAAAGTCGTGGTAGCGTAATGGCTAGCGCACGCGTCCTAAGCTCAAAGGGCGCACGTTCGATCTTGGCCGGAACGCATGCACCACTTAGGCTGTTTTCTGACCTAATGTGCATATTGTTACAATTACCAAGTGCTTAATAACGGTGAAGAAAACATCGTGAAGCAACCTGCATCGAGATCACCAATGTGTCAAATCTGCCAAGCCGCCTTGCACAAGCGTGGCGGGTATACTGTCCATTCCCCTATAGTGGGAGGCACGAGCCCAGCAGTGGGACAGTTATGGGCTGTTATTATAATGTTATTATATTAGTTTCAGAATAAAAAGATATGAATTTAAGATGCGATGGTAACTAACGCTAAATAATTTACATTTAGTGCCAAATTTAGATAAATTAAATATGTACTTGATATTCGATTAATATAATTATCATAAATATTAACAGACTATACATCAAAGCATATACACATTACATTAATAGAACAAGAGACAAAGTATAGAAACGCCTGTATCTTTTATATATAAAAATGAATGTTCGTCTGTATGTCTTTTATGGAATCGTAAACTATACATTTGATCATGTGATGATCTTTAGCAAAGTTGTTGTGCATGAGCTAAAGAAGGTTTCCGAGTTGGTTCACAATTGGACCTGGTAGGTGGCGCTGCTGTCGGCATATCGATTCAAGCTTTTCCGGGCAGGACGACATCTGCCGGGACAGCTAGTTTACAATAAAAAGTATATTTGCACAAAACGTATTCAGGGGCTCGCAACAATATTTATTATGTATTCCTATCAATGTTATTACGTTGACAGTGATACGCTAAAATTTTCTGTTATTATTTGATTAGATGTTTAACGTACCAAATGCTCGATAAGAACTTTATATACATATATGTGTCTAGATTATTGTTAGTAGGACTGTATTTATAAACAAAGTTTGAGTCCTTGCATTTTAGGTATCGGTTCACATGATAGGCTAACTTACATCACAATCAGTTAGAAACAATAAAGGGCAATTGTGTCTCTTTAATCTATAATACATACGTACCTAATGTATCCCTGCAGAAACGGAGAAAGAATACAATTTCCTGCGGGGGGCTTGTCGTAAAAAGCAACAAAACAACGCACAGCCAGGTGGTAGGGTAATTGCCCGACTGGCTGGCTACCAGTCTAGAGTATGCCGCCATAACAGCCTTGATTTGTGTTCCGGCATTAGTTCGAATTCGTACAATGCGTTTAAAATTATGAAAAAATCAAGAGGGTAATCCGGACCGTCAGATTCCGAAAATGCGACTTTTAGAATGTTCGACTGTCTGATAGAGCATCACATGGAAAATACTGAACAGGTTTAAATAAAAGTCAACACACTGAGCCTACATACCGAGTCTAAATATGCTTTTTTACCTCAACAAATCAAAATAAGTCTTTTCCGTGGGATGAACAAAAAAGCAAAAAGGGTGGCGCTGTGATCGCGTTTTTTTGGCGTTACCGTTGCAACTTACGCATAAATAATAATTTTGTCGTCGTGATGGCAACGCGAAAGAAATTTCACTAACACATACAAGTATTGTATAAACAATGAGTCACGATTACAACAACGTGATTTTATTACAAACACGTATTTTTGAACTTGTTATCAGACGTTAAGCTCGCGATAGGCGAAACAAACGAAGTAGCTACAGTTGCCATTATCGAAATATATCTATAATATTATAAAATTCTAAAAGTGCCCTGTCTGTTTATTGAAGCTATTAAAAAAACTGGAATACACTCATCTGTGCAGGATCGCAGAAATAATACAATTTCCTGCGGCAGGGCAGCCTGTCGTAAGAGGCGACAAAGCAACCCACAGCCATGTGGTAGGGTTGCCCGACTGGATGGCTGCCACCCCTGGTCTAGAGTATGTCGCCATAACAGCCTTGAGTTGTGTTCTAGCGTAAGTGACCAAGTTCCAGTCTCCCGTAGCTGTCTCCCGTAGGAGGGCGGCAGCTCACTTGTAGCACCTTTGGTATTGCAAAGTCGATAGGTAATTGTAACCGCTGTCCATCAGGTGGGCCGTCTGCCTGTCTGCTAAATTCATACAAAAAAAACCGACTTCAAAAACTAAAAAGTATAAAATAACTTATTTCTAAAGCTATTTTTAATTATAATATTGTTACGTGCGAGCGGGAGTTCGCACTTATGGATTGGAAGACAACACTAGTTTTTAACTAAAAGCTTTTATTGACTTACTCAGCCGCACGCAATACCTCTCTGAAGGGTTGCCCCTATACGCACGACTAACGATGCACAGTCCCGACGACAAGGTGTCTCGCTCACAATACCGTCGCCGATATTGCGTAGACCACCTCCTGCTACTGCAGTGCTCACCTCCGATATTGCCGCGTGTAGCTCGCTTCCGGTTCGTCTCTCGAACTCCGCTACACTCTTCACTTAACTGACCACTCAACTTGTCAGTAAATTCACCACTAAACTCGTCAGTGCCTTCTATTATACTCTTCTTCCAACTATTTCGTATCGCACTTGTCGCTTCACTGTCTTGAACTGAACTCAACTCTAAACTGCCCGGTAGGCTCGCCTTACGCTGTTTATATACCCGGAAGAATTTTCTGGAACCCATCTATCTATCTCTGTCTCTTCCTTCACGAACCTTCTGTTCGGGAACTTTCGTTTATACATCTATCTCTTTCTAACATCTATCTAGCTCTGTCTTTCGTTCATCGTCTGTCCCTTTCTAAAATATATCCGTCCTTGTCTTTTCCTTCTAGAATGTTCTAGTTTTTTCTAAAAGTTCTAAAACTAACGAGATGGTTGCACCATCATTCGCCACAATATCTTATTTTTAATTATCTTAAACATCTTAAAGTCGGTGATTAGTAATTTTCAAAATATAGTAATTTTTATGTTTTACTTTGCACCGACTTCAAGATGTTTTAGATGATATGATGATATTAAAAATAAGATATTTTATACTTTTTAGTTTTTTAAGTCGGTTTTTTTAAACGATTATTTTTATTTGTTACTTTTTAGTGTCTACCTATGGTAGGACTACGAAAGGTGCCGCGCGCCTTAAAAAATATAGGTCCCAAGAAACGGGAATAAAAACTTCTTCGTAAAATGAATACTACTGGGCCAAAGTATGTTAAATTTTTAGGGGACCAAATGGCAACTAATCCGCATCAAACTAAAAAAGAATCAGGTAAATCGGATCATAAATCTCAGAGTAATCGGTGTACATATGGAACGGAATGGAACTTTTTCATAAAAAATGTTAATAAAATAAAAAAACTACTGGGCCAAACTATGTCAAATTGTTAGGGGACTAAATGGCAGCTATTCCGCATTGAACAAAAAAGAATCACGTAAATCGGATCATAAATCTCAGAGTAATCGGTGTACATATGGAACGGAATGGAACTTTTTCATAAAAAATGTTCATAAAATAAAAAACTACTGGGCCAAACTATGTCAAATTTTTAGGGGACCAAATGGCAGCTATTCCGCGTCGAACAAAAAAGAATCACGTAAATCGGATCATAAATTTCGGAGTAATCGGTGAACATATGTAAAAAAAAGATTCCGACGAATTGAGAACCTCCTCCTTTTGGAAGTCGGTTAAAAATAAAAATAAACATCCCTTTGTCTGCTTGTCGGTTTATTGGTTTGTCTGTTTGTTCGGAATTCCAAAAAACTACAGGGCCGATATCGATGCAGATTTTCCTGATCGATAGCAAATCGACTTAAAAGCGCTACTTTTTATCAAGAGAATCCCTTGAGAATGAAAATGAATTCTGGAAATTATTTAAAATGACCAGATTAAAAAGAATTTCATTTCCAAAATGATTTTTCCACTGGTCAATAGCAAATTTTACCCCAGGAATCCCTCGTGGATTTTCGCGGGACTGGTTTGTAGTAGTTCGATTGCATTAAAATTAGCTTATTCCGACAGGTTTTTTAAATGCTGTGGTATTTTGTGTGAGAGACTTTTTATATTTCCCGGGATTCCCTTACATCGACATCACGTGATATTAGGACTTGCTTGACATGAAATATTCTGTTTATTAGACGTCTTTAGTAGATTTAGATATATATGCCTTTAGTAATATTATCTATCCCGGGTTTTTAAGGGATTCTTTGAAATTAATTTATTTTCATATTAAAAAATCCGTTTCCCTGCTGAAAACATCCTTTGATTTTAAATACCTACTTACAAAATAACTGTAATCTACGTTACCTGTCAAGCGTGAGAGAAGTTACGGGCAAATCCAAATATAACAATCATGTCCCTCTTCCCGCACGAAAATTATTTTATAGATTTAATTAATAAAGTGATCAAGAAACCTTATTAGGTGTTCTCAAGATCTGATTACACGACTATATAAGCCTGAAAAAAACAACATTCAATTATGGCGGCCACCCCTAGTTATATTTGTTTTACGATTTGCTGCTAAATAGAATACACCTTCCTCTCAAATTACGTCCATACAAACCCAGTAATTTCAGAGAAAAATGACTGTAATTTACGCACAAAGAGACGGACACCTGGACATCGCGATTACTTAATCTGTGCTTCCGTTTTTCTCGAAAAAGATCATAGGATAAAGAGCGCTTGCAAACACTCTTCAATGGAAGATTGGATACCGTTATAACTGAAACTTTTTTTAAATAATACATGACGATAGTTAAGTTATATTTATTTTATTTCGGGAAAACATTTTTTAAACCACAATTAATCACTTTGATAAAATGTCATGACACTGCAGTATATTGTCAGATTTCTTAATAACTTTAATTTATATATATTAAGTTATCATGATTACTAATACTTCATTTTAGTATATAATATAAACAAGTAGATAATAATACGTTTACACATGTGACTCTAATATAACTTATCTTGTAATGATGTACAGTCATGATGACATGCGTCTTCATCGCTGTGTTATAAACAACAAATTAATTTAGACAATCGCATAGAGATTAATGGACTTTGTAACTATAATGCTTGGAAATTTTGAAATCGGCTGTTGCAAATTGTAGATAACGTAACGGTAATAATATTAATAAACAAAATATAGCTAAAATGTTGAATTGAAAACATATAAGGTCAAATTAGATGTCTATAATACCTATACTTCAATTTACATAAATTAAGTAAGTGGCTATATAAAGTTACGTAAACATTGACACTGACGCCAGTTTTTTGTAGGTATTTATTTCAAAATAGCTTATGTTATAGCAACCGTATTAGAGGTACCCGTGTCTATTAGGCCGTGAGCCAGTGTCAGGATGCCACTATTGCTAGAGGGCGACGAAGACATTGTTCTGCACACCCTCCAGGTGTACCTCACTTGGGCAAAACCACGTCATGAACTCGTTGCCGTAACCGGGTGTGACTTCTCGCTCTCAGCTGTGGTCCGAGCAATGATCGGGAGCCAAGCCGACTGGAATGCTGTCTTCCTTCTTCCTTTAGCGAGGCTGTAATGCTTGTTAAGGAGGAGGCTAAGCAGGAGCGTGAACGTGTAACATCTTGCTCCGCTCCCACTAATGGAGATCGCACCTGCGCCGCATGGCATCGGCTTTTGACGCTAGGAGCGGACGACGCAGGTGGACTCCGGGGGCCGAATTCCCTTCCACCCGCTATTAGTGCCGTCTAACTAAGATAAGATTCACTGAAGAACTAAAGGTTAGACATGCGAGTATGTAAAATAATACGATGTTAATATCTCTCTTAACGACACTAGACTTGGCCTAGTAGATTCAACTGTATTCTTAGGTATTAACCTAGATCAGAAGCTCCAATGGGGCGATGATATATCTAGTCTCTCAGCAAAGCTTAGTTCTGCTGCATATGCGGTCAAAAGAGTTAGGCAGTTCAGTGACGAAGAGACTGCTAGGCTAGTTTATTTTAGTTATTTTCATAGTGTCATGTCCCATGGTATTTTACTCTGGGGCAACGCTGTTGACTTAGATACCATATTTGTTTTACAAAAAAGAGCCGTAAGGTCAATTTACAACCTCGGCCCGGGAGTCTCTTAGGGAACGCTTTAAGGAAATAGGTATTATGACGGTCACCTGCCAATATATTTTCAATAATATAATTTATATTCGTAATAATTTGAGTGACTACAGGCAGTATAAGGACGTTCACAATTTCAACACCAGGCATCGTAATAAACTGATACTGCCATCTTTTAGATTACAAAAAGTATTGTCCTCTTTCTTGGGGGTTGGTAAACGCTTCTTCAATAAGATTCCGAGTGAAATGTTAGATCTGCCTTTCACTAAATTAAAAACCAAACTAAAAAGTATCTTGCTAAAAAAGGGATACTTCACTATTGAAGAATACTTAAATGACAAAACTTCATTTACATAGCAGCTCGCTCCAACCTCTTATACCATATTTTGTATAAATTGTCTTGCTAAGCTTGTAAGGAATTTATGGAGATATATTGCAGCAAAAAAAAATGTAGTACGTCATGTTCTTTATTATAACTATAGTATTATAGTTATAATAAAGAACATGACGTACATATTATTTTTCTTTACTTTTATTGTGTCTTTGTAAATATGCAATGTTTGCTACAACTCCATTAATTCTTTAAAAGTCTTTCTGTAACATACTTCTGTATAAAACTTATTAAAATAAAAGAACTTGACATATAAATTGAATAAGAGATAAATATTAAGCAAAAAAATTTTTTGCTAGACGTGTTGCTGGGGAGTTTCTTGCCGCTTCTTCTCCTTAACAGCAATAACACGTTGCAAAGCGGTGTACATAGACTAGGAAGTAAAATTAAAATTTTAACCTACATTTATGACCTTCAAAAAGTGTTCTTCAGTGGAACTTATTTTGAATAAAAACTTTTGATTTTGAATTTGAGTATTTGCTATGATTTTCAGGCTCACGTCATTCGTCATATACTTCACACCAATCTCGACTCTCATACACGTCGCATGGTGATTTGCTCGGTGGAAAAGCACAGACGAAAGAAGCCAGGCTACGAGGTCGATCAGCGTCAAGAAACCAAAGTATTACGTCACAACCCCATGCGTATCCTCTGCCAAGACAGGACTCTTCGTTGACTACTAGACCGCTAAGAGAATATGTAAGTAGTCAGTATTGCTATAACCTAGTGGTGTGGCCAAGTTCTCTAGCCCTCCATCACCCTTCAGCATCACTAACCAGATTACTGTCGTAAATGTTCTCACCTAATATCTACCTATATAAAACCTCCTATATAAAATGCAGATCTAGGGCTGAAATATCGGAACTTATCATCACGCCTCATTAAGGTGCGGGAATTTTTAACTAACGAATTAAATTTTCATATCGGTTTATGCTGCTTAATTTTTTCAAGCCCACTAAGGACCACTGCACCTATCAAATATTTAAAAAATAATCAAGTAGTAACTTAAATTTCGAATGGTACCAAATATCAATTAAATATTTTATTAGATACAGACTTAATTGACATGGATGGACTAGATGTACCTATCCGCGAACTTGTTCGCGTCTGTCTACATTACAAACACATAATATGATGAAAACATGGTTGTATGATCATGTGGCTTACTGCGTGCACCTACTATGTAATAATTTTAAGACTCTTCACTGGATATTGCTTAGTTATTAATCGTAAAAGTGCGATGCAAAGAAAGTGTTCTATTCCGACATTAGATTTCAGTTCCTTAATTTTAATATAAAAATCTACACAAAGAGTAATCTAGTATTTTTAAGGTTCGAAGAAGGACTAATCTATATATTAGTGATTGATAAACTTAATCAAAACTTCGATAAAGAAAAATATTTATTGTCGCGACCACCACCTAAATATATCATAATATCTCGACTCATAAAACATAAAGACATTAGAATTTATTAATTATATATTTAAAAAAGAAATCAACATAACAATCGAGATTACCTAACTTGATGATAAAAAGCTAAGCCCGCTTAGGTAATAAAAATGCGTAGATAATCTATGTATAATATTATAAAATTCAAAAAATGCCATGTCTGTATATTGAAGCCATTTAAAAAAACAACTGAAATACACTCACTATATAAATGATAGAGAACTCGATGCAATTTTTATTAGATTTCTTGTTTGTTTGTTAGGGATTCACAGAAATTCCCGGATTTAAAATCTGCGGTACTTTATATCCCGGGAATCCTACGGTAACTTTCTTGGGAGTGATTTCAAATGGCCCGGTTGAAAAAGAGCTCGATTCCAATGTAAAATTTTCACTGATCGATAGCAAATTGTCTGTCATAAAATCTGGGATAGTTTATGTCCCGGGAATCCCGCGAGATTTTTCCCAGGCGTGGTTTCAAGTTGTTAGGATACGTATAAATTAGCTTATTCCATCCAACGTGGACAAAGTCGCGGGCCAACCCTAGTAAAAAGATATGAACTATAAACAAAACATTATTCATAATTAAGCATTTTAATTGCACTGATAAAAACATGCTAATTCACAGTGATTATGCTATTTGAAAAGCACTTGATTATTGTTTTTAAATATGTTGTTACCCTCCTGTAAAATAGGGGTATTATATGTTCATTGCAAGTTGAGAGAGAGTTATAGAGTTTATTTGAGTGTTTCTTTAGCGGAATAAATATTATTAAACAAGTATGCAAGTAAATGAAAATGTTAATCAGTGAAAGACGGATCTGTATAACAAAAGCCTCAGACAAAGAGAGTTCTAATGGTAGCTCAAAAAAAGCATATTTCACAAAATAGCTACTAAGAAATACGAAATAAACAAAAACGCCGTGTTTCTACTTACATAGGTATCTTACCATGCATGCTTTTACCTAATGTATATTGTTAGAAAATTTATATTATTAAATATTTATATATATTCTATAAATTAAAAAAAAATATTTAAACTACATTTTGATGATTTTTGATGTTAATCATCTGTACTCTCTGGGCATGGTAGTTGGTGTTTCTTTTTAAATACTTATCGTTATATATAATATCGTTTTAGGAAATAAATACAGACGAGGCCGGAAAAGTGTTGAAACCAACGAATGAGAATCCCTTTATTGGACCCTCGCAGCAGCCAAACGTTGTGGACATGAGAGGTAATATGTTAGTAAATATAATGACAATACGGACAATACCCGTTCATTTCTGGGTACCTCAAAATATGTAGAAAGAAATGGCATTAATTTTAAAGTCACAGATACACTTAGGTTTTATTTATTGGTATAATTTGGTATATACATACGTCAATAAAATGTGTCATTGTCAATATGTACCAACACAAACGTCACTCGAATTTCTAATTAATCCTTCCAAAAGATACTAAAGAACTTTACACTACACATGTCATGAATCTATATTTAATAATATAATAAACATGAAAGTATCTCTGTCTGTCTATTATCCTTTCACGGGATAATCACACAGGGTATATAATTATGTATGTACTAGTATGTAGTCTCAATATCGAGAATGGTCGAAGGATAGATACTTTTCATTCGAAAAAATAGCATATTTTCCGGGATAAAACGAAGCAAATTTTTCTGATGCGAGTAGTAGTAACGTAAATAATAATTTATTACAATATAACTTAAGTAAATACTTGAAGTCTCATTCATAGAGAGTTAGAGTCCGTTTGAACGCTGCTTTAAGAACAATAAATAAGCGTTCAATTCTATATTATTAAGACCGTTGGTGTTTAGTAAACAAAGGTTTTTTGGTAGGGCTAGATGCGCGGTAATGAATAATTGTGCATTTTTATGATAATCCAATGCACTTGTCTTTCAGATGTGATGGTACTCAACGAAATAATTGAACAGGCGGGCAGGCAAAGTCGAGCAAGCGAACAAAATGGTATGACGGACAAATCAATACACAATCAAATGTAATCAATGTTGTTGCATCTCTAACAACGCTTTCCTGTTCCTATAATACATTTTCAATGTTTCATGTGTTTATATAAACGCTTTTATATACTTAATTCTTTCTATTTATTACATTATATATTTTGAAAACTGAATATAATTTTATGTCAATATTTGTTTACTCTACACTCACAAAACCACACTTAACAGGTATTTGCTCATCGTGCAATTAAAAGCATTATTGGCAAAATATAATAATGTGGATGTCATTTATTGATATTATAAAATTAAATAGATTTGCACTCGCACATCTTTTGTTCGACGAAAAATAAGGGAATACGAGCCTCAAAATATAAACATTATTTATTCATTATCATAATCCACCAACGTATATTAGCCGTTTATAATTTGCACTAGTAGCGACTTTCTGTATAATGTTTGGGAGCTTTTAGAGGGGAAAAACAATCTTCTGTTGAGAGCACAGTAAATGTCAAATTTTATAGAACACAATTTAAAACCAGTCGGAAAACAGATTCATGTGTACTAATGTTTCATTCGCAGAATAAGTATGGTAGTTGACAATCAAATCAATTGAGATACTTTCTATTAGCTAAAGTCACCTACATTTTGTATGGGTGTTGCAAATTATGACGTCAATTCTATAACAAGTAAAATAGCGTTATTTTTACTTGTGGTCGCCTGTGGTTGAAAATTTTGACCACAATAATTAATGTCAAAGACTATTATACTTCTATAATCACAGATTTCGCCAAGGCTACACTGTTAATTTAACTTTAACAATAAACAAAAGAGTATACAGGCAAATGTCTCAAAATGCAATGGCAAATACATGGTAGTGTATGTAAGGTGATTTAATGTATTTTTTATGCATAATTTAAAAAAAATATCATTCTTCGCATCTTCTCTATATAAACTATATAAGTGTGCGGAATTTCATACTCCTCCGTCCGCGCAATTTTCGTTAAAACGGGTACAACGTTTTTGCTTCACGTATTAATATATAGATATATAAAACAGTAATTAAAATTATTTCTTTCGTGATATTTTAAAGACATATCTTTCAATTATCATAATGATTATATGGCATTTGAAAGCCGCACCGGCTTTTTTATATGAACATTGTTTCAGAATTTATTGTAATTACCCCATTGTTTACTGCTCGTCGATTCACGCTTTCAGCATTGCTTTTCAAAATATGTTTGAATGCATATCTTTTTAATCAATTATAACACAAATGTGAAAATGAGTTTTGGCGTTTGTTTCTTTACGGTCTTAGATATAAAACTTGAAGTATATAATTTGTATAACATGAATGAATATAGGATGCATTCATTCCGGGATGGGTATGCTATCTAACTATTAATTATGGGAAGTTAGAATAGCTGTGAAGAGAGCCTAAGCCAATATTTTATTTACTATGTTTTTCGAAAAGATATTTGTACAATTTTTCGTCGAATTATTTTGCTAAGAAAACAATAGATATTGCACAAATTGCACTAAACTATTCTTGAATCGTTCAGGACATCACGCACAATCTAGAATATTAGACCATGTTCACTATTAATTTAAAACTGAACCATTTTTGTAAACAAATGCAATCTTCATATTATATATTTTATAATTTTTATTATTATATTTTTAGTAATTAATCACATATATTCGTTTCATATTTTATAAATATCTAAGTAGTTTATATATCCACTTGACTCATGTGTTTCTGCAACTTTCATTGTACTAAAGCACCTTAATGCTTAACGAAAATAATCGTTAAATAAGCCGAGTTATATTTTATAAGCTATAAATGCTGAAAATGTATAAAATCACGATATTCATATTTTTTGGTCATATCAAGAAATGAAACCAACATTTACCCAATATCATCTTGATAGTTCAGTAGTTACGCAAGTAATGCTTTAATACAAGTACTGTTTAATCGATTAAGCACTTCCAGTTGAAGTTTGGTTTGCACTACCTTCGTCCCAGCGAAAAAAAAAGTATACAGTTTAATTATCATACAGTTGGGAAACAAAAATCTTATTTAGAGCAAAACGTGTGCTTCACGAAATGCAGTCTCTGCAAAACATATAGGTACACATACAGGTGACACACGTAATTAATAAAAGGAAATCGCACGTCTGATCATCGTGATGTATCAAATATTCGTTGTCAGCATCAATCAGTATCAGCGCATTGCTGACAGGTACCTCAAGCGTGAGTGAAACAATCTGTCCTAATGTTATGTAAATAATACGAACAAACTGAAAATCACGCTACGTGACACTATTACATAATAGCGACTTATGACCGGTTCTTATATTGTACAGACCGTTCATTAGCCTTACTATCGGTTAAAAGTTTGACTTAAGCTATATATACAAGTAATGTCAATTCAACTGATAACAGGCTAAGTGAATGAATAGTAAGATATAGGAAATGGCCATTGATCGTTAAGGTGATGCGGATGTGTACCAAAAAACCTTACATCTCTCGTATACGACAATAACAACAATATTTATATGTATACAGGAAGCGTCAAAGTTGTCATACATCAAAACTAATCTAACTTTATGATATTTAAACTGTGATAATATACTAAGTTGTTCGAAGTTTATAACAACTATACAAACAATATAATATCTAGAATATAGTTTAATATGCTAAGTATATCCAGCATATTGTAGCATAGAAAAACGACTGTCTTGTTATACCTACCTATTCTGTACTTTCACATGAGAACTTCTGTGCAGTAAGGAAGTATTAGTTTTGTTAAAGTATAAAGAGTAGAAAGATGACGTTATACATAGTTTTATTTTAAACATATTTTTGTATCTACTTCGCACAACTTAGGCTACCACAGAACTGGGCAGCACGAACAGAACGATACTGTGAAGTGCGTATGATACTATGCCAGCACTAGGAGAGGTGATGATACACAATTTGCGCATCCCTTTGTTCCATAATAAATGACAACCAGTTGCATTGCAAAAAATATGGATATTGGTTTCTAGAAGTTAAGATCATATCTCGGAATTAGAAATTACAGTTTCAATAAGAGAGCAGAAACAAATTATATTAACCAAAACTTCATAAACTCTAAAAGTTGTAGGCTCAATATTAAGAAGCATCCTAAAATTAAAATAATAAAATTCTCCTTATCCGACCCATAATGAGAGAACACTATTTTCTCTTTCGTGGTACATTTTCAGAAGGTATTCAGAGTCAAAACCTTCAAATTAATAGCGTTGATGTCTATTGTTTTGATGTATATGCAAAATGCATACGTTATCTGCCTCTTATTAGAAATATACTTTGTCTACTTCCGAATAAGTAATGAGCGAATACTAACAAATATTTATTTCTCCCTCTCTAACACACACACACACACGCACTCTGGTGGTAAACGGGACGCAACAGTGTCAGTGTACTACTTCCCAACAGCGGAAGACGATGAGGACGGACCGACCTTTAAAGAGCGACTCCTCGAATGCGTGATGAAGGGAATTGACTTTTTCTGTGTGTGGGATTGCTGTTGGTTGTGGCTGGAGTTTCAGAAGTACGTCGCGTTGTTGGTGTTCGATCCGTTCGTGGAGTTGTTCATCACGCTCTGTATTGTTGTCAATACACTTTTCATGGCACTCGATCACCACGATATGGACAAAGACATGGAGAGAGCGCTCAAGAGTGGCAATTATGTACGTATTTCTATATAGACCTGTTTTTAATATACCCTAATACCAACCAGGCCTTGAGATTTTTATAAATATTTCTTGCCCATTATATGAAAAAAGACTAGGCCCCTAAGTCTGTAGCTTTCACAATAAAACCATGCCAATGCAAGTGAGGGTCCACTCGACTGACAGATAGTCAAACATCCCTATTCTCTAAAATTGACATTAAATCAGTCTTGATCAAATCAATATTGATTCAATATTAAGACGATACAAAACAGTCAAAAGTTAAGATTCCAATTCGATTCGAATGCCAATTTGAGTTACAAACTCGACGCCTTGGTAGCTAGCTTAAAGACATAATAATATATGCATCTCGTTTTCATGATAGAGTTCGAATACTCGCCGAGAAGTATGCACTCAGGCACTTTTTCTGTCCTAATGTGCACATCAAAGTGACGGATGTTTTAAACCCCCCAATTTCCCTTGGATAAATGTCATGTCATTTATATACCGCCTATGCATTTAAAAAATGAGGATTCCATGACAACAAAAACACTCCAAACCTCCATTATAATCGACCAAGGTTGATAATAATGTACCAAGTCATTCTTTTATAACAGTTTACTTGATGTTTTAAATTTCTTATATCGTTCATCACGTCGTTTTAATAAAAGCCTAATTTAGAACAGCTTATAATCAATTTAATTTGCTGTCGATTTTCAGTTTTTCACTGCAACCTTTGGCATAGAAGCGATGTTAAAACTAATAGCGATGAGTCCAAAATTCTATTTCCAAGAAGGATGGAATATTTTTGACTTTATTATTGTGGCCTTATCACTTTTAGAGTTGGGATTAGAAGGTGTTCAGGGTTTGTCTGTATTGCGTTCCTTTCGTTTGGTGAGTATTCATTTTTATTATAAATTATTTCCTGCCAAATACATCTTATAACTAGTAAATATTTATTTATTATATTGATAAAATTAATGTTATATTGATATACTATAAAATATAGTCATTACTAATCGCATGACAATAAAATTAAAGTGAAATTGTACCAGTCTTATTTTTGAGTCGTAATGACAACACCGTAGAATAGGGGTTGGTACTGAAAATACAGCATTGTGTCGGATATAATCTCGGCACATTGTTAAGCTGAATGCAAACCTCATTTGCTGAAAATACGGCGTACAAATTCTCAAAAACTTTTAATTGACATTTACGTTGCTCTTTCCTCAAAAATGATTTTTTTTCTTTCAAATCATACGTAAAAACTAATCAAACTGAATAATATGTCTATTATCAATAAATATAATGACAAGTTTGAAACTATTAATTAAATTAATTTGCTTACTAACGTTATATGTTATTCTAGGCAAATAAATGTACCTAAATATTTCATTTTACTTGTATGTCTAATTAATTAACATGTATATTTATGGTGGATAATTTTCAGCTGCGTGTATTTAAACTGGCCAAGTCTTGGCCGGCGCTAAACCTTATAATATCCATTATGGGTAGGACCGTGGGAGCTTTAGGGAACTTGACCTTTGTACTTTGCATCATTATTTTCATATTCGCGGTGATGGGAATGCAGTTGTTTGGGAAGAACTATACAGGTTCTAATTTAAAAGAAAATTTAGCATCTCTAATTAAGGAATTAAGCTTTATTATTAATTATTCAGCTTCACACTATCGAAATTTTTACACTGGGCTTGATATAACATTACCTTCATACAAGGGGCCTGTAAGTCCGCGTTGTGGCTTTATAACACGGTATGCGCTGGCGCAGCCGGGACGCGTTATAAGGCCTCGCCACGCAGCTTGAGATCATAACTAAGCTTCGCATCGAGTATCATAGATTTGACTTGCAGCTTCGCTTACCAGAGGGTACTAGCGTGACAAAGTTATTGATGGGATCTATGTCTTAAATCATCGGGACAACAAGAGTCACAATCAGAAAAATAATTATCCAAAAAAACAAATTATGGAACCAAAAGCTCTCACTACAATGTGTGTTTACAAACATAAATCCCAGTCATCCAGAAAAGTCAATGCACATTGTTAGGAACCTCAAGCACACATTTTGCTAATCTAGAACATTAAGACCCGCAAACACTCGCGATTGTCCTCCTATTTGGGCGCGACTGTGAGTGGTTGAGGGTCCGGAGGGATCCGCAGTAGCATAGGTGAAGCGCCGGTAAGCGAGCTTGTGTGACGCCTTGTATCACAATTTGTAATTGCAGCTTCGAGTATTCAAATTGGCAAAGTCATGGCCGACACTTAATTTACTCATCTCTATAATGGGTAGGACAATGGGTGCCTTGGGCAACCTGACCTTCGTATTGTGCATCATTATTTTCATATTTGCGGTGATGGGTATGCAACTTTTTGGAAAAAATTATGTGGGTAAGTGCAATTGGTGGGCGTGTTGCATGTTCATTGGTGTTTGGTTGAAGATGTTGACTGTTGGCGGAGGGCGGGGGGGACAGCGGGGCAGGATGTACTTCCACATGTCCACATTTGTGTTGTAAATAATGTAGATTAACATGAACAAGACGAACTATGCGATACGATGGCTGAATTAATAAGTCGCTCTTTCTTAAGTATTTCACAATTATTGAATACAAATAGGAATAATTAATTACTCTATCATGTCCCAAGTTCGAAGAAATGCTATAAAATAAAGATTGCAATGTATTTAGACATTTGTATATAATTATGAAAAAGGATGATAAATACAGATAATACCTATAATATTATTGTTATAAAGTGATCCTGTGGCGCTACATCCCTACTAGCGTATTTTGTATTAGTGTAGAAGGAAGTAATTTTGTGCATCACAGTCCAGCCCGCCGCCAAGTTTAAATAGTGGGTATTGTGTCTATGTGCGTCACACTGTTGTGCTCATTAGAAGAATAACAAGATTCGATGTGTCCCTTCCGAGCGAACCCGGATTCCGAATGTGTATCGCCCTACAAAAGCCCAATGGAAAAGGCGCCTCACTTGTGAGACAACGCTATCTCAGCTTCTACTTTGTAGTGATATTTTGAAGAACTTTGGCATTTCAAGTAATTTGAGCGCAATTAAGACACAAATTTATTACATAATATCTAATTAGTGCATGCGGGAATGTAAGGCAAATCACGAGATGCTTGGTTTCTGTAATTTGGCTGGCAAAATAAGTTTTGTTTTAATTACATTATTGCATGATATTTATGAATTATTATTTAGTTTACCTTAGCTAGTGAATAGTAACAATAAAGTAGAATATTAAACATTCATTTAATTTTATATATATATATAAACAGCTTCTCAATATGCCAACTAATAGATGATATATAATGATGATAAGAAAGCATTTACGATTCAGAATATTTTTAATATTATTTATAAAAAATATTAATAATATTTTAAGTCACTTCTGTATTTAAACAGATGATATATACAATGCTATATTGATTTCATTATTCAATTACTGCCACACAAAGTAGATATTATTAATTTAACACACACAAATGTTTTCAATCTATTTCCTTGTAACCAGTAAACATCATTTTTTTACAATATTCATACGAGGAACATCTCTTGAGGACGACACATGAAAATGCGTAAAAATATTCTCAAGTATATTTGTCCTTGAAATTGTATTGCTTCTGGTTTTCTTACATGAAATATACATTTTAGGCACTAAGGGCCGCTTGCATAACGATCGCCTTTAAATAAAATTAGTTATATAACGTATTTAGGCATATTGAACTGCCTAAATACGTTTTACACAAAACGTATTTAGGCAGTTCAATATAAACATATTTAACGGCAAATTTCGCTTTGTGCAAGACGCTAATTGTATTTAAGGGTGTTTTGTGATTCTTAAATTAATTTAAGCAACCTTATGCAAGCGGCCCTAAGACTCTATAATAGATGAAAAGTTATAAATAAAATTGTATTGCTTCGATATACGAAGTAGGGTGAATCTCCCGTATCCATTCGCGCGCATCATTGTCTGCATACAGGTTTTTTTTAAATCTTATAACTTCTTCTGAATTTTTCTATTTCAAATGCCTTATTGCTAACAATAATAAACATTAATTAGTGACATTGAAACCAAACTTGATTCATCTATCACGAGTTTTAAGAAAAAGTGGTGCGGATAATGATGCCGCTTAGGAGATTCACCCAGTACATATACGTGCACTACTTATATTTTATCTACCCTATTCATCATATTGTCTTGAAATTAAAGTTTCTGAATATACTTTCCTAATACTTAATGCTTGCTAATCTCTCCCTTTTTTATATTCAGATTACGTAGACCGTTTCCCCGATGGAGATTTGCCAAGATGGAACTTTACGGATTTCATGCACAGCTTTATGATTGTATTTCGAGTACTCTGTGGAGAATGGATTGAGAGCATGTGGGATTGTATGTTGGTTGGAGACGTGTCATGTATACCATTCTTCTTAGCTACGGTCGTCATTGGTAATCTTGTGGTAGGTAAAAGTGCTGTACCGTAATCGTCATATTTGAAAAATACTTTTCCGTTAGTTATTCTTCATACATACAAATACAAACATACTTTTTTTGAACCATCGTTACCAATTTTGGTCAACTTCTAATGTTAATAAATTCATCGTGGTTTAAGGTCTCAAGTCTACGCGATGACGTAACTTAATTTGACACAAATATTCGAAATTTCACTATGACCTTAGCATACGAAATATTTCTGGGATCAGATAATGTATCGCCATTCTAATATGTTTTAATTTCAAAAACTTTTTAATTTCCAACACAAGTCAATACTCAACCTTTATATATATTCTAAAATTAGTCCGGCCATCAGTGGAATTAAAGCTGCAATGTTTCTAAAGAATCTTTTCCCAATTTCAGGTATTGAACCTCTTCTTGGCCCTGTTACTGTCAAATTTCGGTTCATCAAGTTTATCGACGCCATCCGCAGATCAGGAAACGAACAAAATAGCAGAAGCCTTTAACAGAATATCAAGGTTTATAGATTGGATAAAAAGAAATGTTGCTGATTTCCTGAAAATTTTGAAGAATAAACTAACCAATCAGATAGCTATACATGCGCCCGGTAAGCCCAGTAAAACTGTAATCGGTTACCCCTTCTGTGTGGAATGTTGTTTGTCGTGTTTGATTGTTGTGGTTACTTGTGCTAGTTCTACTTCATTGCTGAAGTTTGGCTTGACCAATGTCTAATTGTGTATAAGTTAATCCTATGGCGGGAGTAGAGAAACCTTTTAGTTTTACATTCAAAAGGCGTTCTTTTATATTACTAACAATGGGCAGAATATCTATTACAATAAAGCTAATTAAATTACCTACGAACTTTTTTGTATTTATTATTAATTATGTATTTGGTAATGAAAACATTTTTCATTTATTTATATTTAGAAAACCGGGCATTCTAAGCGCTCATACGCCCTGTATAGTTAGCTGCAGTTCGGTCCCTGTGTCGTTCTGATTAAGTGCTCTCTTTCACCAGAGACGCAGGTAGGTTTAGTGAGTATTTTGTTCGACCTCCTCTTTCTCCGGAGGAGAATCGGTTGGCCGGTTGAGACAAAAGTCCCCCACACACGAAGCAGGTGGCACTAGGCGCTGCTTTTGGTCTTCCCCCGTATCCAGACCCGCAGGCGTGTCGCAAGAAAAGATAATCCCCTACGTTATCAAAAAAAAGCCGTCTAGCTGTCCATAATTAAGAAAAATGTATGTAAATGATTTCTAGACGTATGGGCGCTAATAATTATTAGTATGTTTACTAACTCAGTCATTTGGGGCCCAAAAAGGGGGTTACCTGAAAAGTTTTCCGGGAGTTTTGAAAATGGGTAATTTTATAGATTTCTATTTGCTCTTTCGTCAATTTATATTTAATTAATGTCAATTTTCCCACCTCGTATCGTTGTCGCTGGCGCCACCATAGTGCAAAAATGGCAGCCGATAGCAGTTTTTTGACAATATCTCCTTTCCACCTCCCTTTACAATAAAAACATCAAATACCTAATTAATGTAGATAAAATTTCCTACAATTTAAGTATAACGAATTTTTTTAGTTTTGTCGTTCGAGCGCCTCAAATTATTGTTCATCTACACCATCAAATGAGTTTTTCTTATACTCAAATAAGGCGAAAATAGAAGAAAGCTAACGAACAACAACAATCTAATCTTGTGAAAACTTTTACTTTGGTATTCTAAAACTGTCTCAAATTGTCTTTATAAAAGGCAGTCATGGCAAAGGCAATCACAGATATATATAGATATATACGGCTAAATTTTTTAATAATACCATTATAAAAACATAGCTTTTGAAAAAAATACATTTACTTTTTTTTTGAGGCTAGGGAATATGTTTAACCGATTTACGCACAAACTGGGTCGTTGCTAGGGAACGTCGGTCGGGGGCGATAACACTGCAGCAATAGTATGCTCTTGACAGTGCTTTATCCGTGCAGGAACGGAGAAAGAATACAATTTCCTACGGCCGGGCGGCCTGTCGTAAGAGGCGACAAAACAACCCACAGCCCGGTGGTAGGGCATTTGCCCGACTGGATTGCTACCACCCCTGGTCTAAAGTATGTCGCCATAACAACCTTGAGTTGTGTTCCGGCATTGGTGACAGGGTTCCAGTCTCCCTTAAGAGAGCAGCAGCGCATTTGTAGCACCTTTGGTGTTGCAAATGTCCATAGGCGATGGTAACCGCTTTCCATCAAGTGGGCCGTCTGCCTGTCTGCTGAACTCCTGCAATAAAAAATTAAAAAAGTGCTCCGTCCGTGATCGACTCAGAATAGTGTGGAGACTCCGAGCGTTGCTACACTAGCGAGCAACCCCAATACCCACTAAAAACCCCCTCCTCCCTGTCGACCCTGCGCTTTAGTTTGTGAAGGTAAGGCTTAGAACGTAGTTACGCCCAGCCGATCCAGCGCAACAAAGTGCCTGGAGTGTGCCCTGGGAGAACACACTCCACTTCGTTAGAAGGGGGTCGATGGTCCCTTGCTTTCCTAGCTCGCTAAGGGCCCCCCGTAACGGAACCTAACTCAGGGAGGGAAGTAATGCGCGTATCTGCCTCTCCGGGTGCCAGCTGAAGGCCGGCGACCTCGAGTAGACGCATTAGCACGCGTTGCAGGACTTCGCTCCCTGTCCCGCTCTCCGGCCTCCTTGAGAGACATTACTGCCTCACAAAAAGTAACCGCAGCTCCACAGCAGTCGTCGCTCTGCAACATGGCTTTCACCAGGTCACCGAGCGAGTCGACCGCTCCTACGTGCGCCTGGAGTTCGAAACGCTGCGGCGCCCATGCGGCGCACTCGACTAGCGTATGAACCGCCGTGTCGGGTGCGCCGCATTGGTGACAGTCCGTACATGCCATTCTAGTCCAAATCCAGTCTAGTTCAGCACGTCTTTGATCGTAATTAGGTACTTACCGTTACGACTAAGTAAATTTCACGAAGTTGGGGCTATATTAGCACAATAGGAAAGCAAGAATAGGCGCGTCAGTACTGAAACCAACTTGCAATGGGATCATACGTCTTGAGCACGATCGCGGGAATATCGTCAGGTCCACTGGACTTCTTGACGTCGAGGGATTAGAGAGCCGGATGCACCGCACGTTGCGTGAAGCGCACTTCGCATTCACTCCGCGCACCGCGCAATGGTCGGTAGGGAACTCCTGCAGAAATTGCCTTCTTCAACCTTGGCGAAAGTTTATGAGAGAGAATGTAGCCTCATTAAAAATATACTGAATCCAACGCAAAAAGAATGATTTAAATCGTTTAAGAGGAATGTAGAAACTATTAATTTTACAATAAAAATGTTATAACATAAATTATATGTTGATGTTTTATTGTAAAATGAACCAGACAGGAGATATTGTCAAAAGACTATTAGACACCATTTACGCTACTATGTGGCAACGATATGAGGTGGCAAAATCGACATTCGGAAAGAGTACATCGAAGTCTATAAAATTACCAATTTTCAAAACTCCCGGAAAACTTTCCAGTTAACTTTAAAACTACCAAATGATCGTACAATACAAGAAAATTATTATTTTTTCTCCCTTCCATAAAATGTGATACATAATTATCTTTAAGTACTGAGTATGTAAATTATACATTTCCTGAGCATGTTAGTTAATATTGTTACTTATAATAATAATGTCAAAATATATACATGTATTTTGTGTTATTAATTTGCTGTAAGCATGACTTATTTGGGGACAAGTTTGTATTCCGTAAAGTAAAAATTATATTATACGCCGTTGCCATTTGAGATAAATAGTGTAAAAAATATTTCTTTATTAATTTTTTATTGTGAAATTAAACAAACAAAAGAGTGGGTGGGTACTCTAATTCGGACTAAACGTGTAAGTTAATTTTGTGATATGATAACAACCATATTCTAGAACAATACTCTTAGGTGCCCAAACCGACGTTTGAGATGTAATTGTTAAAATGTAATAATGCGATACATTTTACCCCTCGTGAATTGAAAAATAACTTTAATTTGAGGCAAATTATTTCAAAGTATGAGTTGGTTCTGGTTCATATGACTTTACAAATCACACTTCGATCTCAAGTGGCAAGTTAATATTAATAAATTATGTTAGAATGTATATTATAATACGGTGCATGACAGTATGAAAAATATAGGCTGATTTTAATATATATCGTAGATTACGATCTAAATATGACAAAAATAAATTATTTTAACTTAAATATTAAATATTAATTGATATTTTTGAGAAATAAAATTGTTATATTGCAGCCATTAGCCACGTGACAATGAACGCCGGGCAGAGTGCGTGACGTCATAGCGTGCAAAACACAACAAGTTATCAATGAGTTCTCAGATAACACTTCAATGAAACAGATGTTTGTTTAGCACCCTGTGACGTCATGCGAGACGCCATGACAGCTTGACGCGTTTTTGTGACGAAATGTCAAAATATTTATAAAATTGCTAAATTAAATATGTTAATGTGGTTTTTTTGCTGAAATATTAATATTTTGGCTAAAATAGACCGACCATAAGGCTCAAAATAAACCTGTTTCTCAAAAATTGTCAACTACCAAATTACCTTCATATGTTGTGTGCCCAGTGTACGTTGCCTGAGTCCTAGTATTCCAAGTGTAGATGTCAGACACTGTATATATTTGATGTCGTATTTTTAACATCTTCACACTTTTCATTACACTTCATTATTTGTCGGTATTTTTTGTTTCCTCGCCTGTTTCTTTATATTCTATGTAATATATGTCTGGTCATTCATATAGCTATGTGTGTTCTGCATGTATGTACATTTGCTGTTTGTTGTGTGTATAATAGGTAGTATTGTATTCATTATCTATTATATAACTATAAAAAATAATATATAAGCCTGCGAGATTTTAATAGAACTTCTCTAAAGTATACCACGTCACGTTCATTTTATATAAAAATTCATTATATCAACAATAAAAATGTCTTAAAGTCACTCTATTTTTTCTTCACGTCATCGTTCTGCTTAAACATCTTCAACATGTTTTCACAAATTTTCAAAGCATTACATAAATCATGTGCTAAGACATTGAAAATAATATGACAACATTTGAACATTTGTATTGAAGATAACATAGAGAAATTACAAAATCAATAATATTCAATTTTGATGCTAATTCATTAAATTAAATAAGATCGCTTTGGTCTGATTTCTATGCTTGGATGCTGCGACACCCGGTGCACTTTGGACACAATAACAAAATATTGGACGTAGGCTTAAAAGCGGCTCTATGTGGCCGCTGTGTATCCTCAGAACGGGTTGACAACGAACTGGAGCTTGGAACCGATCTGGACGATGCCGTGTTGTACAAAGACAAGAAACTCAAAGACCAAGTAGAGGTAGCGATAGGTGACGGTATGGAATTTACGATACCAGGTAAAACCTTATAATGCATAACTGCTACAACAACAATTGCTAAAAAAAAAGACCGAAATTCCCAAACCTCTAGTACCCCTAGCAGTTCACCCCTATAGCCCGGGACTTTTTCTCCTCATATCCCACAATAGTCCAACACTGGCCGGGGCTTGTCCTTGGGTGCATTACTATATGGTGTAGACAGGGATAATCGCCAGTCAGTGTCACACCACATTTACATTCAATTTGTCAAAGGGCCTCTACGTGTTGGCCTACCCATAGCCCCACGCAAGCCCTCCAAATGTCCGGGTCATTTTTATGGCCCGCGGTCTTCAAAAAAAAAGCTTGAACCGAACATTGCGACGGGCAGACGCTATAGTCCCCATATTCCCAGACCCCTAGTCCCACTAGCAGTTTACCCAAATAGCCCGGTACTTTCTGTTCTTATTTCCCATAATGCATACAATGAAATGAAAAGACCTTAAAATAAAATAACGAAACGATTAAAAAAACGCCATCCCACGTAACAATATAAACAGAATTTCATGAAATTTAGTTTATATATCACGTGCACTACAAAAAAAGGAAAATAAGGCCATTTTTTTTGTGCATATACTATAAATTTCCCCCGTTTTACTTTTATAATTAAACTTAACCTATCTATAGTACATACAATAACAGTAGTGTTCCTAAGTCTATACAAAAGCTTAAAGAATTAAGAAATACTGTCATTAAGTTAAATATATTCATTAATTTCAAAATCTTTGAAAGTATAAAAATCTGTACTTTTTCAGGTGACAATAAATATAAAAAAGGTAAAATATTAATGAACAACATAAATGCAATAACGGACAACCATAGAGATAATCGTTTAGACTGTGATTTAAATCATCATGGATACCCCATACAGGTAAAAAATATAATGATAATATTACTTACTAGGTAATGCTCACGACTTGGTCTACGCTTGAATTGGAATTCTCAGGACAACATTCCGCAGTGTTTGAAAAAGAATGTAAGCTATTGTTTAAGTAAAAACTGTGTTGGACTAAGCTAATTTTTAAGCACCTCAACAACTTCATACCAATCTCGGGAATCTTTCCCGCGGCGTTTCCGGGATAAAAAGTAGCGCTGAGTTTAAGTCTAAGAATTAGCTGTTGACTAGCGAAAACCGCATCGAAATCGGCCCAGTAGTTTTTACGTGAATCCCGAACAAACAGACACACAAACAAGAAATCTAAAAAAATTGCATCGTGTTCTCCAACGTTTATAGTCTATTCCATTTGGTTTTTTTTTAAATAGCTTCGATATACAGACCGGGCGTATAATATTTAGAATTTTATAATATTATACATAGATTATGTACGATAAAAAGTATAAGAACAAGAAAGTAGTTAGTGTTTTTATCTGTTTTAGGATGACGATACAATAAGCCAAAAATCTTATGGTAGCCATAAAATAAGATCCTTTAAAGATGAAAGTCACAAAGGTTCAGCAGATACAATAGATGGAGAAGAAAAGAAAGATGCCAGTAAAGAAGAATTAGGTCTTGAAGAAGGTAAATTGTTATTCGCATAAGGTTATACTCGTATATAGTTATAGTAAAAAATCTAGAACTTAGGATTAGTTCATTCCTAACTAATCCTATAAGATTAGTTAGATGTATACATCTAAGTAACATATGGAAATAAAATAAATGTATTTATTAGTTATAGTTTAGTAATTTTTATAGTCTATTTTAGTTAATGGTTCTCTCATATTTTAGAAATGATTGAGGAAGAAGAGGATGGTAAACTTGATGGTGTATTAGGAAAACAAGATATTATAGTTGCTGCAGATGAAGATGTAGTAGATGATACTCCTGCTGACTGCTGTCCAGAACCTTGCTATCAGCGTTTCCCGTTTCTTGCTGGTGACGACGAGTCGCCGTTCTGGCAAGGATGGGGCATGCTGCGTTTAAAAACTTTCAAACTCATTGAGAACACATACTTTGAAACGGCTGTGATTACAATGATATTGCTCAGTAGTTTGGCATTAGTAAGTTTAAATAGTGTATCAAATTGATTGTTAGCTTTAAAGATTTATACCTACCTATATAGTTAATGAATTTTATTATAAACCACTATAATAAATGAAACAGCTTATAAGTTTTTCTTATTTCAGGATCCAATTTTTTCTTTTCTTATTGCTGAAGCACAGCAGACAGGCTGACGGCCCAACTGTGGTGGAAAGTGTTTACCGTCACCTATGGACATTAGTACTATTAGTACATTTACAAATATTTTTTCATATCTTCTTTCAGGCCTTAGAAGACGTACATTTGCCACATCGACCAATCCTCCAAGACATTCTTTATTACATGGATAGAATTTTCACTGTTATATTCTTCATTGAGATGTTGATCAAGTGGCTCGCCCTCGGCTTCCAAAAGTACTTTACGAACGCGTGGTGTTGGCTCGATTTCATAATCGTCATGGTAATATACTTTCTTATTATAAACGTACAGATTGCACATGGATGATTGGATAAGACAAGGGCATAATTTAAGCGTCGTAATAAATTAAACTGGTATTTTAAAGCTAAAAACATTTTTTAAGCTTTTTAAAAAGAAGTAAACTTTATTGAATGTATGTGATTTGAATTTAAATGAATGGGTTCATGTTAGTTGTCGCTCGTAAACCACGGTGCTGTGATGGCGGGCGCGGATGACATCCCGGCGTTTCGTTCGATGCGTACATTGCGCGCACTACGCCCGCTGCGTGCGGTCTCAAGATGGGAGGGCATGCGCGTGAGTACGCGCGGTCTTCGTACAACCAGGCGATGCTATCAGTGTCGGTATTGTTGCGCTACTCATTCACAATTAAACAGAATACCCTAGTTACATCTTGGAACCATCAAAGGGTTACTTTTCTTGCTTTGACTTACTGAATCTTAGGTAACGAATCATAAGCACCCTTCCGTCTCATCAGTAAAAAATAACCTCAACATCTATTTCTAAATCTATCTTATTAATTATTGTAAACATATAAATAGTGTTTTTAGGCATTTGTATGTTAATGAGTAGCGTAACTCAAAGAGTGCAGCTTTGTCTGTTCGGTGTCTAAGGCAGCGGAGACTCCAGCCTCACCTCGCTGCCTCCAGCTCTCGATGTCGTACCGTTTGATTGTGGATATTGCTTTTATGTGATTATATAACCCACAAATCTCGCTACTTGTCTTCTACCCGTGGCCGTCAATATTAATATATTTAACCTTTTATAGTGTGACATGAATTCCCATTTTATGCATGGAAAAAGACTTCCATCTTTGTGCTACTGACGATAGTGCCGTTTTCATCAAAACAAATAAGGTTACGATCGTAACGAATTCACAATTGGTTCTTAGAATTATGAAAATGGCACAAATGTATACATTGAATGCTATTTCGCCCAAGTTTAGGTCCACATTTATATTTACAATTTGTTATGCGTAGATTACAATATTATTTCCGGATGATAAAGAAGGTTTAGTAATAGCGGTTTCTTTTGCATCTCCTTCATTTATTTAATTTATGTTAAATAAAACTATTATTGTCGTGTCCTATATCAATATTAATTTGGTTTTAGGAGAACAAGAATAGTTTGAGATTATTGCAGAAATTTTGTCTTCACCAGTTTTCTCTCTAACTCGATAGGGGATTGTAAGTCTTCAACTTAAAAATAGAAATGATCGTTTGCAAGTTTGGTCAACAAAATGTGATATTTTTCTGGTTTCTTCAGGACATGTTATGAATACTTGAATTTCTATTATTTACTGAAATAAGTATATTTTAACCTTCTGAAACTTGTACCGTTGATTTCATCAGGTCTCGCTTATAAACTTCGTAGCGGCGCTTTGTGGTGCCGGTGGTATTCAAGCGTTCAAAACGATGCGAACACTCCGCGCTCTGCGGCCGCTCAGGGCCATGAGCCGAATGCAGGGTATGAGGGTACGTACCGCCCTGATGCGCGGGCTCGTCCCACCCATCATCCATCCACACTCGCCCCACACATGATCACATTCACATCTGTACAACATCTATACCATTTCTACAAGCTCATTATACATTAGTGAAATTCTGAAATTCTTATAATCCATTCGTCTTTCACATACTTCTGCATCGATCACACGGTCTTATTTGTTTTCAAATTGTTATTTTGGAAGTTGTTTAACGTAAATCGGCAGTAGTCGTTGATCAAATATTATTTCTAGAAAATCATATTATCAAATCGTCGGTGGCACCCCTTGAATGGCTTAGTAATCATTGTTGGTCATAAACTTGTTTAGCATTCGGTTGGATCAGATTTTTAGGAGGAAGCTCATACATGTCTTGGTCAAATTTTCGATAGAATTTTTCATTATTAGCTAGTTAGAATTCTTTATTACTTATTTAATGGAATGTTTATTTAAAATTTGCACCTTAGAAATTATTCTTCTTCTTGTATTTTCTTCGTTCGACTTACAAGAGCATGCACTAGCAATAATTTGGATGGCTAATTTTTCTAAAAGGTAAGTAGATGTTAGTTACAGTATTTTTTGTTAGTGAACCGCTTTTTATGTTCGTCTATGTATAGCGCTTTAATCTTTTATTGTACCTACGTAAATATTGCTTTAGATCGAATAAAAATTAAAATAAATTCTACACAAGCAAAAAACAGAAACGTAATTTTTATAGCGTCACTGGCTTAAGTCACATCATTGGTATAAATTTCTCCTTTAAATATCACTGACATAATAGTAGTTTTTTTAGATATATCAATCACTTACACAAATAAATTCATAATTACATTTGCTTGTATGAAAATCTTATTTAGCATCACAGAAAATTTAATGCTTCCTTGATCTCTCTTATAAATCGAATCTATATATGATTTACAATTATATTAACTGTCTTTAATACAGGTCGTCGTAAATGCTCTCGTGCAAGCAATACCATCTATCTTCAACGTGCTGCTGGTGTGTCTTATATTTTGGCTTATTTTTGCCATCATGGGAGTTCAACTGTTCGCGGGGAAATATTTCAAGGTATAAACTAAGATTTAAAATTATTTTCAAGATTTCTATTTGTATCATTGATTTCTTGAATAACTTGATATTCTCTCTTCAGTGTGTAGATTTAAACCATACAACTCTCAGCCACGAGATAATCCCAGATCGAAATGCTTGCATTCTTGAAAATTATACGTGGGAAAACTCGCCGATGAATTTCGATCACGTTGGGAAAGCATATCTCTGTCTATTCCAAGTGGCCACTTTCAAAGGATGGATACAAATTATGAACGATGCTATTGATTCACGAGAGGTAACCCAATCAATTTGAAGGAATTATTGTAATGACATTTTTAAAGTCATGAAACTCAGTATTCTTTTCTATTCTAGGTGGGAAGACAACCAATCAGAGAAACTAACATCTACATGTACCTCTACTTTGTGTTCTTCATCATATTTGGTTCATTTTTCACCCTTAATCTGTTCATCGGTGTGATCATTGACAACTTTAATGAACAAAAAAAGAAAGCTGGAGGTAGTCTGGAGATGTTCATGACTGAGGATCAGAAGAAATACTACAATGCTATGAAGAAGATGGGATCTAAAAAACCATTGAAAGCAATACCGAGACCAAAGGTATAAAGAACTTAGGTGAAAGTAATAATTGAATCGCTGTTTAGTCTAATGGTGTTTTCGACCGTGCGCATCCAATATTTGTTCAATTTATTATTATTGGTATACTAGCGTTCTCTCCGCAGACGTGAAACACTCTAGGTAGTAGCCCTACGTTAAGTACTTACATAAAAACCTAATTAGGTTTTTTTATATAAATAACCCTTGAATGAAAATGTGTCTTGATAATGGTTATAATATACGAGGAAACTCATTTTAAAAATATATCTACATTAGATAACTATAAATAACAGATTTGGTTAAAGGAGGTTATATTCAGATTTTTTTGACCTCTAACTTATTTTTCTTCTTAAGTTAGCTACAGGCTACAGTAACAAAGAATCTATGTCCATATAGTCTTCACAACTGCTCTGCAAAACATAGAGGCAAGTCGAAGCCAACCTGATTATAATAGAATGAATGACATGTTGTTTACGACAACGTAGGTATTTGTTAGTGAATTGAAAACCGCGATTGCAGCAGCGCCATCTATTTTGCTAGTCCGTCTATTCCATAAAACGACATCGATTCGTCATTGATCGAGTTAAACTGTATCCTAAGTGTTAACTCGGGTTATAAATCAGCACTATGTCGAGCTTCATTCATATGCAGCAGTTTCCAAAAAGATGCGATCGCAGCACTATCTTTTTGCTGTTTTCGTCTATCACGGAAACGATGTCATTTATAGGGATAAAATATCCTAGTTACATCTCGGGATATAAGCTAGCTCTATGTGGAGTTTCACTAAATCCGTTCAGTGGTTTTCACGTGATGCTCCAACAGACAGGCAAACATTCAAAAATTATATTTTCGGATTCTGCTGGTCCGGATTAGATCTGTTTTTTTACATTTTTAAATGCATTGTACAAACTCGAACCATTCACAAGTTTATCATGGTTAATGGATTATATTAATCTTAATTCTTGAGAAAATATCTGTAAAGGCACGCCTGGCTGTCCATCAAGGGGTATTAGTATCAACGCTAATGTACGGCAGTGAGAGTTGGGTGTGGCAGAAGAAGCATGAAAGTAGGATAAATGCAATTGAAATGAGAGCTTTCAGAAGTATATGTAAGGTTAATGGAAGTGATATGATAAGAAACAGTGTGATAAGGGAGCGTTTTGAATTGAATGAAGATGTAGTGACAAGAGTTGAAAGGGGAATATTAAGGTGGTTTGGCCATGTAGAGAGAATGAATGATAGCAGAATAACAAAACAAGTATATGATAGCAATGTGACTGGAAGAGTCGGTGCCGGTAGACCAAGACGTACTCACCATGATCAAATTAAAGATATTTTGAAGAAAGGTCAGAAAAAAGCAGTTTAAATATACGTGTATGTATGAGAAGATTAATAAAAGTTGATGAAGCGAAAAGTGTTTGTCAATATCGTAACAAGCGGAGATCCATCGTCTCTGCCTACCCCAATGGGAAACAGGCGTGACAATATGTATGTATATATGTATTAAATATTATTGACAGTAGCATAAATCGTTACAAAGATAGTAACAAAATCGAATATGCTAAATATTTCTTATTTTCTTGCAGTGGCGGCCGCAGGCAATCGTGTTCGAAATAGTTACCGACAAGAAGTTTGACATGATAATTATGTTGTTCATTGGTTTAAACATGCTTACTATGACATTAGATCATTATCAACAGTCAGACACATTTAGTGCTGTTTTAGATTATCTTAATATGATATTCATCGTGATATTTAGTTCAGAGTGCCTATTAAAAATATTCGCCTTACGGTATCATTACTTTGTTGAACCATGGAATTTATTCGATTTCGTCGTTGTAATGTTCTCCATTCTTAGTAAGTACCAGTAAGAATTTTGACATAACTTTAGATAACATTCCTAAATAATTTAAAGTAGCTATATAAATCGATGTTATTTTTTTGCAGGTTTGGTACTGAGCGATATTATAGAAAAATATTTTGTATCACCAACACTCTTGAGAGTGGTAAGAGTAGCGAAAGTCGGCAGAGTACTCCGACTTGTAAAAGGCGCCAAGGGTATCCGAACATTACTGTTCGCTTTGGCTATGTCACTGCCAGCTCTATTCAATATCTGTTTACTACTCTTTCTGGTCATGTTCATCTTTGCCATATTTGGAATGTCCTTCTTCATGCACGTCAAAGATAAAGGCGGCCTCGACGACGTGTACAACTTCAAAACCTTCGTACAAAGCATGATACTACTATTCCAGGTATAATAATAATAATATAAAAAGAGCAATATATTTTTGGCACTTTAAATTTTTCATTGAAATTAAACTTTTTTACTTGTTTATTATGCTCTTTAGATGTCTACTTCCGCCGGCTGGGACGGCGTGTTGGATGGTATTATAAATGAAGAGGAATGTGATTTACCCGACAATGAGCGAGGCTATCCGGGCAACTGCGGATCAGCGACGATCGGCATCACGTACCTGCTTTCATATCTAGTAATTTCCTTTCTTATCGTCATCAACATGTACATCGCCGTCATTCTGGAGAATTACTCACAGGTCAGTTAAATAGTATACATATTACATAGTCTTATAACTTAACAGTGGCTATCATAAACAACATAATCTATTTATTTCATTCACAGGCGACGGAAGACGTACAAGAAGGTCTGACAGATGACGACTATGACATGTATTACGAAATCTGGCAGCGGTTCGATCCGGACGGCACTCAGTACATCCGTTACGATCAGCTTTCCGATTTCCTCGATGTGCTCGAACCACCGCTACAGATACACAAGCCAAACAAGTACAAAATCATATCGATGGACATACCGATATGTCGCGGCGACATGATGTTCTGTGTAGACATCTTGGACGCCCTGACGAAGGACTTCTTCGCTCGCAAGGGAAACCCAATAGAGGATCCCGGCGATATTGAAGTGGGCCGACCCGACGAGGCCGGCTACGAACCGGTTTCCTCGACGCTGTGGCGGCAGCGCGAGGAGTATTGTGCGCGGCTCATACAGCACGCGTGGCGCCGACACCGACGCGCCCACGAGGGCGAGAGCGGTGCGGAGGCGGAGGGTGGTGCGGAGACGGAGGGCGGTGCCGCAACGGCCGTGCTGCTCGACGCCGTCACGCCCAACGGGCATCGCGTCGTACTGCAGGGCGGGGGCGCGGCGCCACGGCCGCCGGAGCCGGCGCCACCGCCTGCGCCTGTCTGACCCGCGCTGGCGCTCGCGCTGCTGCCCGCGCTGGTCGACGACGCGCCGCTGCCGCTGCCCGCACCGCTGCCCGAGCTCTTGAGCCCACCCAAGCGCACTTAATTCTTTTTTACGCTAGACGTTTCGCATGTACATAAGTAGTGTGCGCCGGCGGGCTGCGGGCGAGCGGCGCGACGCGAGCCGGCGCCGTCTGCCGCTGCGCGTCCGCGCCCTTTCATTTGTGGACGTTATTCTTTCGCGTTTAGAGACGTTCGAGGTGTTCACCGGAGTGTTTTATATTCGCGTGGCCGAAGCTTTAGTGACCGTTTGTTTTGCGATCGATGTTCGCGCACGATCGCCGTGTTCTGTCGTTCCGATTCGTATCCGTTCATTCGTTATTCGTTTGCGTCGTCGCGTTGAATCCCCGGTGAGAGGAGCCTGTCGATCGGAAAGAATCGTTTTCGCGAGCGTGCCCTTTTTTTATTCGTCACTAGTGATGTAATATAAGGTAATGGAAGAAATTGAAAAATTTTAAAGCTTATTTTTGTATTCGAGGAATATCATTATCTGTAAATTCTGAAACGAAACTCTAATGAATATTGTAAAAATTTAATGATTTGTTTGTAAACGATTGTTAGATATCATTTACTTCCCCAAAATGGTGTCCAACAATAGCACTGTGTGTTCAGGTATGATGTGATAGACGAGGTCCGTTACCAATAGCGCGGGAGTGCGACGCGGAGTGACATTCGCTTGATTCCGTTCCGCTTGAGTGACCGCGGCGCTACGCGTGGCGCGTGCCGTGTTCAGCGTGCGTTTCGCATGACGCGTGTGACGCTCGACGTGGCGACCGCGGCGCCTCACTGCCTGCTCTGCGCCCGCACATTGATATAGCACTCAGTTCTTTGGATTTCAACGCCTTAAGTAAAATAACAATTCATCATTATTAAATATCTTTGAGTCGTCCGAGCGTTAGTATAAACGTATCTAATAGACGCTTAGTATGAAAAGCAATGGCTACGCCGATTCATGTCATATTTGTCCGTATAGTTTTTAATGGTTCCAATTTATAAGCTTGTCACTGTACCGAAACGACACTATGTCGTCTCTATCTATACGAGGTCAGCTCGCCGACGACGCCTCGGATATAAGGGTTTAGAAAAAATGCAATTATCTATGTAAGCTTAATGAATCAGCTGTGAAATCGGTACCAGAATTCACTTCCGTCCTAATTCAGTACGCATCATAGGAATCGAGCCATTTTATGTAACGCGCACTTTCCACGTACCCAGTTAATGTAATTTCCTTCCCCTGAGTTGCATTAACCGCGGGTGCGGGGTGGCGCCCCACAGGTCCTCCCCAACTTGCCGCGCGCCACCCCCTCCGCCCCCCATGAAACCCTTCCCGACTCAATGAGGACTATCGGCACGGTTTCAAGATCCACGCACTCGCCTGGCAAGCTCAACCACACGCATTACCTAACGGTCGTCTGCGTGAGTCGATTGTGCGGTTGTCCAGCAGCCACGGCGATAGTTCTCCTTGCGGCGCGAACCGATATACATGAGTATCTAATAATTGCGAGCGGGCTGGTTCTGCTTTGATAAATATTGCTCTTACAGTATACATTTTAGAATGTTGACGATGAAGTTATTATCATTATCACTGTAGAGAAGCGATTCGGCTACTTGAAAGAGATCACCGTATTTAGCAATAAGATATTATTCATATACCTAAGAGATCGAACGTCCCTTACCGAGTAAGGTAGATATTATTGAAGTATTATTATTTTTCGATGGACATCTCTCTGGATAGCCGGAAGTAGTGCAGTAATCATGTCCGTAGAAATGCTTCCGGTACGGAGGCTGCCGGAAGAAAAGACCACTGCCTGATGTCCGACGTGGTGGCTCACTTCAGTGTAATACTGTCTATGTTCTAGCACAATTGACTAATAAATCATTCAATTTTTGTAATTTAACTTTGGAAGTGGTCAATTTTCTAATACTCTGTAAATATTGAGAGCTTATCGCCGGGTAGGTCCCAAACCGCACGTCGCAACACAAAATTTATCATGTCGTCTAAGTATATATCGATATCAGCGATACGTAATAAGCTTGAAGCAATAACTTTAACGTGTGCTCGACGAGGTTTTGCTTTACATTATCTATACAGAACATGTCCCTAAATAGTTGTATGTTGGTTGTTTTCAATTGGTTTTACATTAAAATGTGGAAAGTATCTGAAGTGCAAGACAATTCTAAATGTTGCAAAATTACAACAGTCAGTGTATCGTAAAATAAAGAGACGCTTACCGTTTTGCACATATTTTGCAATACTTTTGATTACAAATAATTATGTACATTTTTTTTTTAAAAGAACGCGTGGGGAGTTTTCGGGCGAGTTTCCCCTGCGCCCGCGCACGCCCCGCGCGCCGCCTTCGACAATGCGTCACTGCACGTCATTGGGTTCTATATCAGTTACATGTTACAAGACACGTTATCTATTACGTTGAAAGATTTGAAAATGTATATAATGCACCCGCGGGAAGTGGTCTAGACTAACCTAGTCTCTCATTTTAATGGTGACACTCTTCAAAACTGACCAGATAAGAATTATCTTAAAAGTTTGACCTAACTGTTGACTTCAACTAGCAAATTTCAATTTACTGAATCTAAAATAAAAATCAAAGCGTTTAATAATATAGCTTTTTATTATTTAAAAAGGCCTCTTCCAAAGCCTCAAACTGGAAGCGACAATAATTTTTTTCATGAATTTAAATTATACAATGCCTTAGTCAGATTTGAAAAGTATCCTAAATTATTCAAGAAAAATAAGGTTATATTTTACTCGTTAGTTTGTTTGGCTAACATGAAGCAAACATACACATAGCAAAGTAACATTATTTTGTGAGAGCTTGTTAGTAAGCAAAATAGACAAGCATGTTCAATAGATTATTGTCAATTAAATTAACTACGGTATGGTAATACCAAATTATATGAGGAGAACCCACTAGAGATTCTATACATTTTTGAATTAAATTATCAATTTCAAATTTTTACTCTTTAATTAGAAAATCATTAATTTAATTTGTATTAGGTCTACCTTTAAATGTGTAAAATTAAAGAATGTATTTTATAATGAAACGTTCAAATAATTTACATTCCACGGAAAATATTTGTAAACTATATATATAATTATTATATTTTTTAGTACAGCCTGGACATAAGACCACGTTAAATACAAACCGTCTTTTTTCATATTACTCTAACTAATAAGAATAAAACGCATATAAAATTAACAGATACATTGATATTTAAACTACTTAAATTTTCCTATACATGTTTATGCAGCCAGTAGTTAACGTAATAATGTTACCCAAAAAGATTATTTCGATTAACAATGCGTTAATATTTCCCACCATCATAGACAAACCGTTTACCAAGGATATTTTCAGGAATTGTGTTATTAACACAACCAGTCTTGAAATTAAGTAAACTACAAGATGAACTTGATAATTCCTCTAAAATTTTGCATAACACCTAAATATTGTTAAAATTTTCCGTTAATAATTAAAATTTGATCGGTTTGCAAATATTAAATATTGTTTGTATACACTTGGAACTTAATTATTCAAGACTGATGATGAAAATTTACTGGTATTTACTATTGTATGAATTTTGCTGCATTACAAATATAAGTAAAATGTTATATTTTTGTTTAGTAACGGTTTGTCTTAGATGCGATCAATTCAACTAAACTCCCTCGCCGCTTTGTATTTTCACTTTTACTTGAAACATGTGCGGCATAAAATTGCACGTGATATTACGGTAGGTATTATAGCGAAAATGCAGTACTGCATACAAAATTAGTATTTATAAACATGTTGTCCCATAGTCTATCATCATCTACCATAGTGACCAGTTTCACGCAACAAAACTCTGTGAATTGAACGCAAACCACTTCTAGTTAAAATCTTCTACATGCAACTTGGTCTCAAATGTCTATTTCGGTACTTGTCCAAAGTAACAAACAAAGTTTGGACCACTCCCCGCTACGGTTGTCGGTTGAAATTTGTGACTTGTAGTCGTTTTTTTATAACTACTTTGTTTTGGTCAAACCAAAAAATTACCTATTAGACATATTTGCACAAAAGAAGTTGTGTTTAATTAAGTTTAGACAATAAGTTATGATATCATTGTATAATTTATTTTAAATATACTTATGACAAAAAAGTGAGTTCAGTTTGCTGAATGATAGAGGTTTAATTGAGTATTTATTATATATATTGTTGAAGTTTGTACAAAATAAATTAAGTAAATGATAAAATATAGAACTTGACTGCTTTATTTTGTAGTTTTATTTTACATCTAGGTTTTTTTTAATGTGTGTGTCAACTCTGACTCACGATTGAATTTTTAATGAAATTCTGATCCCTAATCACTGATTTTCAAAAAAAATTACAGTTGGCATGATGATTGGTTGGACAAGATTTTTCATACCTATCAATTCTGTTTCTGATACTGATCAAAAACTTCTATGGTACCATTGCAGGTTGAAGTACAAAAAAAAATGCAAAAAACATTTCCCGTACAGTTTGTATAAAAAATGTACCAATTTTTTTAAAGAAAAAGATAAGATTGAAAACAAAAACGACTCCTTAAATACGATTGATTCTCTTTGAATATACACTGATGGATATTATTTTAGATCTCTTTTCATTGAATTAAAGTTCGAATCTATACTAATATTATAAAGAGGTAAAGTTTGTGACGTTGTAGGAGGTAATTTCTGGATCTACTAAACCGATTTTTAAAATTATTTTACTGTTCGAAAGCTACGTTAACAGGGAGTATCATAGGCTAATATGACACTATATACCACGGGAGTGGGAGAGAGCCCGGGTGAAACCGCGCCGGGCCGCTAATATACAAATAAGACGTTTACAAGACCTAACTTTAAAACACCGTATCCTTACACTGATGATTATTATTTTCGATCTTATTTCATTACATTGATGTTCCTAATTGTATAATAAAAAACGTAACTCGTTTGAGTTAAGGCTTGTATTATTTTACCCCTAATCTCCATACTGACGGGCTTAAACGAAAATGGATTCACAAGGAGAAAGCTCCAAAAATACTCTCTTTCGGTCCTGAGACCTTACTCTCAAACGTACTAACGTCGGTCGATTTCGATTTAGAACTGCTTTTATTTGTTTTTCTTAAATATTTAAGTGAGTTCAGAAACAAAACAGTTAGAAAAACTAAACATTTTTATATGATTTTAACGAGGTTTTTACTATATCTTCAAAACCTAAAGTTCGATAGCAATGAAATTTATACCAGACTTACTATGAAGGTACTCTAAATGGAACAAAAAAAGTCTTCAAAATTGGTTCAAAAACAACAAAGTTACAGACGTCAAAGGCTACAACGATTTCTATTTGATTTTATGGATTTATATATTTGGAACTGAAGGTCTATTATTAATGACATTTCTATGGGATCATCTGAAACTATAATTAATCGAACTCTAAAAGAATGACCAAAATCGATTCAGAAACCAAATATAGCTGAAAAATCGCAAAAACTTCACATTTCAGCCAGATTTCAATTTAAAGTATTTAAAGTTTGCAATACATTTGTTTTCTTTTAAGTATTTAGTTGAATATATACAAACAACATATTTACAGGTGCAATGGAACCGACCAGAAAAAATATACGAATTGGATCAGTTAGCTTTGAAGTCAGGATACGAAATGATTCGCTTACCACCTTACCATTGCCAATATAACCCAATTGAGTTGGTATGGGATCAAGTAAAATATGAAGTTGCCACCAAAAACAGAACTTTAAAAATTGCAGACGTCGAAGTGTTACTGCATGAAGCAATTTCGAACGTTTCGCAAAAGAACTGGGAAGATTGTGTGAAGCATGCAGAAAAACTCCAAGAGGAAGACTTGAAGAAATCTCATCTGGCAGAAGAATGCGTAATTCATGTGGATCAAATCAAATCATTTTTATTGCGAACCAAGTGTAACATAAATGGTACATAGGTCTTATTAAACATATCAGAACTTAATACTTAGTTGGCCTGTCATAGCATCGCAATATAAAATCACTTAACCTATCTCTGTGTAATATTCTAGTCTTTTATTTTATTTCACACAACACATCTTCATAATTATCTCTCATTTAAATATCGATACCTCGGGGCTCAAAGGGCGTAACCGCCATTTCGGCGAAATTTACTTTTTAATGCAGTCCTACTTACTACTACAACTACTACTCCTCCTCTATCGATCGGTATATGTAAAGTCTTCCAATTCGCCAAAAAATGGTGTTTACGACCCCATTTTTTGTAGAAAATAAAACATATTTTTACATTTTGTGTCGTAACAGCAACCAATGTTAATAATCATAAACGCGAGGGTAGTAAGCGACACCGTAGATGATACAAATGTTTTTACGCCTAATATTTTACGTTGAAATAGTTTTAGTTTTGGGTCGTAAGAGCAATCACTCATAAATCATCAATAAATGTTAGGGTAGTAAACGACATACCTAGTAACATAATGGTGCTTACGCCCGAATATATTCATTTTTAAAAAATCAACTTGCCCGATACGACCTTAATTATTTCTGTACTTTAAAATAAAATGACACATACGTCGTGAGGTTTAAGCGGGAACTGAAAGGAGATGTTGTGCTGTTCAGTATTATTTTCTAAAAATGTGTAAAATTACTCTAAAATGAACAATATTTGTAGGATATTGATATCAATTCACGTAACTATTTTTTAATGTATGTTCAACCAAATTGTTTTATTTCTATATTGATTTTCATGATTCTTTTTGCTTTAGATTCAGTAACATCAGACTAGTTTATATAAATAATTAGTTTTTATTGGGCACCATATGCATAACTTAAAAGTCAAAATAAATATTTTTTCTAGAATTGTTATATTATATCTTTTAGAGTATTCACAAAATTAAGAATTATTATTTCAAAGGTATGTACTCGTTTTACCTATAGTCTTTAGTTTGATTTGTGGAAAAGAAATGTTGAAAGTGCTGACGGCTCTTTGGTACTTATGAAGCAAGGGAGGGTTCAGAGAAAAATAATTGTTATTTATGATACTAGTGCGGTAAGATGACTTTTATAAACCAGTTTGAAAAAACCAAGAACCGCATGTATGTCATACGTTTTTCAACACATTTGCGAGACAACAGTACAATAGGTAAAGAAACAAACATAAATATCAGTCAGAAAGTCGCATTTTTTTAACATTTTTGATATGAAAACGGCACGCATTTACAATGGCGATGGGGAAGGGGAATGAAATAGGAATATTGTATTAGAAATGAAGGATAGGGAATGGCATTTGGCCCATCGGAACTCTCACTCATTGTTTGAAACACAATTAGCTCAGCGTTAGCCATTTCAAGCTGATATTCTGTGAGAGCGTGTTATCTCAGCAGTCAAGCCGGCCCTAAAAGCTGGAATTAAAATAAGGATTCCAACATAGCTCTGTCACGTATAAAAAGGCGGTATAATGTTTTCCTTCAGACTTAATTCAGACAAAAACAACAGTAAATTTAACTAAATATAAAAATGAAAAAGTCTTAATGGAATAATACCAAAACAATTAACAAACAACAAGTATTTCCGATTTTAGTACTATTTAGTTTTAGATGTTCATCCTGCATTAAGTAATACATGATGTGTGTCATTACAACTGAAATTATATAAAAAAGACAAGACAAAATTTTGTATAATAAATATTTTCATTAATAAGTAACTTTTATTTATCATTTTCTTCTATAATGAATAAGATGAGTTATTGAATAGCTTTTAGGTAAAACAAGCAACTAAGTATAGGTAAAATGAATAATTATTTGTACAATTAGTTGTCTGAGTTGATAAATTGATATAGTAAGTAAATTAATAAAATTGAAATTAAATGGGCAAATAAAGAAAGAGTGTCTTATTTTCTCTCTTTACTTGATATTTAATTAACTGAAGAAAACAAAGCAACAGTCTACAAACTGATAGAATTAGTAGGCAAATTGTCAGTTACGACCATCTCTGATCACACATCCATAGAATTTTAGGATGTAAACGCCCCAAACATGAAAAGTCGAGTTTTGGTGCTTACGCCCTTTGAGGATTTTTTTGTCAACCACTAGAATAATTTTTGTTTAAACATATTAATATTATTTTCTTGCATTATATTGCATGGTTACTTATTATATATTCTTGGTGCCATCCCAAATACGCTTTTATCATATAATGCAGTGGTATGCGGAGGCCTATAAATTTTATTAAAATGTCGGGCACTCCTATAATTTTCAAATAATGTTCGGTTGTTTTTGATTAACATGATAATTTCAAAAATATACAAACAAGGAAATGTCAATATCTTAAAATCTATAAAAAATAGTTTACATGTATCCGTTTGTTTTAAATGAAATATGGATCTAAGGCATTTCTTTTGTGCTTTAAATATTCTCTCTCTGTCTGTGGAATTTCCCCAAAATATAATTCCATACCTTAAAACAGATGGAACATATGCATGAAATTCTATTAAAAGGGAATTCACATTTACAACTTTAGACATCATGTAGAGAGCATATGAAAATTTGCTCAACCTTGCACAAACTTCGTCTGTATGGAATTTCCAAGTTAATTTATTATCTATATAGAGTCCTTTTTTTAACAGGGGAAATCCGATTGAGGACCGTAGGCCGCGCGAGAGGGAATAGTCGCGGCCCGTGTGTGCGGTTCGCCAGGTCGGGGTGGCACTAGCACCCCACGTTGAGATGTGGGGAACTATTGCCACGCCGCGGTTAGGGATACCCACTAAAACCCCTGTGCGATCACGAGTGTCCTTTGTCCAGGCTGTAGGCTCGCTCGCGCATTCACCACCAGCCTGGATGGACGGTGGCCGGCCCCTTGCGGGCTGGCCTCTCATTTGGTAGCCGGAGATTTGGGTCTCTCCGGCTTCTCTACCTCACCGCGAGGTGAGAGAGGGCGCGCGGGTCGGCGCGCGTCCATCCTCTCCGGCCTTTATGTGCGGGCGGGTCGTGTTTCCCCGCCGGTCGCTCGCACGGCCGTAGCCTACGGCGGCTGGAGGTCGTCATGGACGACTCTCAGACGCCGCCGCCGACTCTGACGGGAGGATAGCGTAGTGGATTGCTCCCTCTCCCGCTCCGCCGTCTCCTTCGCGGACATGTCGGTCTCGCAGAAGGAGGCGGCTGCGTCCCACGCGTCGGCGCTCCCAACCATAGCCTTCACCACGGCCGGGAGGGACAAATCCGCCCCGATGGCTGTGACGCTGCTCGTCTCAGGCTGGACACACCTGGAGGGTGTGCAGCGCCGTGTCTTCGTCATCGCCGACGCAATGGTGGCACACTGACGTCTGTTCGCGCCTTATTTAACACAGGTACCTCCCGAAGCAACCGTACCCCGAGAAGACCTGCGTCAGGCGAAACGTCAAGGTGCCATGACGCCGCTGCAGCGATTCTGGCATGATTGGCCTCACCGCTTGGATAACGGCGAGGCCTGCGCTGGGGTTCAGAAGGCGGTCCGCCCACTCTGCCACCTGGAACTGGCGCAACTCGTCTCTGCGCCCCTCAATCTCGCGGGGGGCAGGTTGGCCAACACTGGCCTCCTTTTCCTTGCGCCACACGTACAAGGAGGCCAGTGTTCTGGCCTCCAGGTCCCACGGCAGAGCACCGGCTAGAAGGGAGGCCGCTTCGAAGGATATCGTGCGATATCCTCGGACGGCTCTGACGGCCAGCATACGCTGTGTCTGTAGCAGCGTTGTGACGTCCCCAGGGCGCCCGCCCACACCGGGGCCCCGTAAAGGGCCATAGAACGCACGACTCCATCGTAGAGTTTTCGGCACATCACATTTGGCCCCCCGACGTTGGGCAGCAAGCGCGAGAGTGCGCCCGCCGCCCTCTTGAGTCTGTAGGCCATCTGCTGGAAGTGTGCCGAAAAGTCCCATCGGCTGTCTAGAACCAATCCCAGGTACTTCATGGTTGGCTGGACGCCGATGCGGACGCCTCCTACTGTGATGCCGGAACCCGCAGGTGGCTTTCTCCGAGGCCCGTGAAAGACCACGGCCTCAGATTTGTGCAGCGCCACCTCAAGACCCAGCCGGCGGATTCGGTGGACCACCTGTGCAACCCCAGCTGTCGCCAGAATGACTGCCTCAGGATACGTCCTCCCCCGTGCGACGACCAACGTGTCGTCAGCGTAACACGTGATGCTTACGCCGCAGAGGAGGACGCCCCGCAACACCCAGTCGTAGCCGATGTTCCACAGGATCGGCCCCAGTACCGATCCCTGTGGAACACCGCACGACATCTCCTGGCGTCCCCAGCCGTATTGACCCGGGAAGATGACAGCCCGGTCACTGAGATACGCCCCGACTATGTTGCGGAGGTAGGTCGGCACCCCGTGATATCGGAGTGCCTCTCTGATGCAGCTCCAGGGCATGCTGTTAAACGCGTTGGCGATGTCCAAGGACACCCCCATCAGCACTTCGCCGCTAGAGACTGCCTCCTCCGCCTGGCTCTTCACTCGCATTATCGCGTCAATTGTGGAGCGCCCCTTGCGGAAACCAAACTGGACATCGGCCACGTACGCCCCCTCCATTGACAGGTGCTGGACGAGGCGGTTCGCAATGACTCTCTCGAAGAGCTTGCCCACCTCGTCCAGCAACACGATGGGCGGGTACGCGGACGGTGATTCCGCGGGGCGCCCCTCCTTTTTCAGCAGGACCAGTTTCCCGGTTTTCCACTGCCAGGGGAACCGGCCCTGCTCTAGGCACGCGGTGAAGAGCCCTAGTAGTCGGGGCTCCAGGGCGTCGTGGGACAGAGCCCACGCACGCCCTGGGAGGCCATCTGGACCGGGGCGGTGTTTTTAGTTCGCAGCCTGAGAACCACTGCCCCCAGCTCTTCTCGGGTCACGCATCTATATAGAGTCCTAAGAATTTTGTATAATTAACATGTTTTATACTTTTGTCAATATATAGTAAGTCAGCTAAATCTAATTTATTATTACTATTGCTAAATTTCATAATCTTTGTCTTTTCTAAATTTATTTTTAAGTTATTTAATATCAGCCATTCTATTATTTTGTCCAAATTATAATTTAACACTATTTCAAAATTATTTAACATGTCATCACCAGCGAATATAGCTGTACTATCGTCAGCAAATAAAATCATTGGATATTCTATTGACATTGGAAAATCATTTATATAAATTATAAATAAGAGAGGCCCTAGAATGCTCCCTTGGGGCACTCCATAATTTATCTGTCTAACACGTGATTTATATACTATTTCTTTTTTAGAGTTAGTGAAAATTTTCCTAATGTGTGTTACCTGATGTCGTCCGCTTAGATAGAATTCTATTAGATTCAAGGCGTTTCCCCGTACACCATAAGTATTTAATTTTTTTATTAATATTTCGTGGTCCACGTAGTCAAAGGCTTTAGTTAAATCCATATACATAGCAGACACGGATATATGGTTGTCGATACATTTCATAATATTTTCAAGGACGCGGTAAATAGCCATGCTAATATTTTTATTCTTTCTGAATCCAAGTTGTTCATATATTAGTGTTTTATTCTTCTCAAAATATTCTTCGAAACATTCATGTACATGTTTTTCAATAACTTTGGAGAATATTGGAATCAAAGCAACCGGTCTATAGCAACTCAAACTTTCTTTATCATCTTTTTTAAAAATGGGAATAATTACGGTAGTTTTTAATTTGTCGGGAAAAAAACCACTGCCTATACATAAATTTAAAATGTAGCTAAGTACCGGTGCTATAACTGAAGATACATATTTAACAACTTTAGTACATATATTGTCGTAACCTGTGCATTGAGTGTTTTTTAGTTTATTAATAATATGACATATGTCATTTGTGTTTGTCGCTGGTTTCATAAATATTGAATTACATTTATTCCACGAAGCTGTATTAGTTTTATTAACAGTATTTTTATTAACCTGAATTTGATCTATGAAATAGTTATTAAATTCTTCTGCTATGTCTTTTGGATTTGTGATGGATTTATTGTTGACTTTTAGGTTGTGAATTTCTTCTTTTATTGTTTTATTTTGAGTTCCTTTTATAACCTGCCAAGTAGCTTTAGATTTGTATGTAGCTGTTTTAATTTTATAATCATTCTGAGATTTTTTTGTGAGTTTTATTATATGTTTGAGTTTTTTTGTTATTTAGTTTATTCTTATTATGCTCTGTACGATTTTTCCTACAGTTTATTAGAAATTGCCTCTTTCGTTTGCAACATGCTTTTATTCCCTTAGACAGCCATTTTGGATTTTCATGCCAGTTCATTCTTAATCCTAATTTAGGAAAACGATGGCTGACGATGACTCTGATGATTCTGATTTAGAATTTTAATGTCATAGATTTAATTTTAGATATAAGTTGTTATTATTATTATCTTTCTTTTCTGTTCATTTTAAACTTAGGTATAAGTATTTATATTTCTTTTTAACATAAATTGTTACATTCTTAACTATTGTACTTATAACTTTTTTAATACATACAAATAATTTATTTTTATATAATTATTATCTTTTTTGCTGTTAATTTTAAACTTAGATATAAGTTTTATCCGTGCAGGAACGGAGAAAGAATACAATTTCCTGCGGCCGGGCGGCCTATCGTAAGAGGCGACAAAACAACCCACAACAGGTGGTAGAGCATTTGCCCGACTGGATGGCTACCACCCCTGGTCTAAAGTATGTCGCCATAACAACCTTGATTTGTGTTCCGGCATTAGTGACCAGGTTCCAGTCTTCCTTAAGAGAGCAGCAGCGCATTTATAGCACCTTTGGTGTTGCAAATGTCCATAGGCGATAGTAACCGCTTTCCATCAAGTCGGCCGTCTGCCTGTCTGCTGACTTCCTGCAATAAAAAAATAAGTATTTATATTAATTTTTAATATAACTTGTTACATTCTAAACTTTTGTACTTATAGTTTTTTAATACATAGATACCTAATTAATAATTTATTTTAAATCATTATTATTCTTATTTTAATCAATACGTTGTTTTATCTATTTTTTTCTTTTATTTTTATCACTAACCCACAAAATGACAAAACTAAATACACTATCGACAACAATAATGCGCATCACTATGCCCGCCCATAAGGCCCGTGAGTGGAAGAGAGAGCGAAATACTCGCGCTTCACCGCTCCGATTATTATATGACCCAAACTGCGCGGACAAAATAATTAAACTATAGAGTTATTATAAACTTCAATTATACTGTAAAATTTAAATTACTAAAAAAATGGTATTGTCATCTGTCACGCAACAGCTCACGAGTCCAATTATCTAATTTAATTCCATCATCCTGCTTCCTGCAGCGTATTACGTCACTCGCAACTACGCTACGATTCTCTAGAATGTTCATTTCGCGTACCTAAGGAGGAACTTCCTGTCGGGAGCTCAGAAGACGAGATTAATAAATAAACGAGAGGGTTTCGTACTTACAAGATTTCCATGTGAAATCGATTTCGATGAAATCCTGATCATGTTTAGGAATGTTCAATAGGCCTGGCTCTTGCTTTGAGATATCTTTCCGTATGTTAGCAGTTTCGTGAAATTTCACATCTCTCGCAACCATGAACTACCTTCGCTCGGGAATCCACACACAATACTTCCTGCCAAGGCTTTGCCTCTGCGCTATGTTATGGAATTATTTAGGAAAGGCCCCTTGTGTTACAAACGTCCATAGGCAACGGACTTTCCATCAGACAGGCAGTCTACCTAATCTTCTTTAGGCAATAAAAAAACTCAAATTGTGAGGTGCCAAGCTGTTAATAGCAATCTTTTAAAGGGCTCCAATAAAATGTAAATATTTATACCGTTTTCTCACAATGTCTTAATACGAAAATAATTTTTAACATTTTTGACTATCTGAAAATTTATCTCGAATAGACTCCAAAACGGCTCCACCGACTTGAATAAAAAATTTAACGATTAGAAAAGGAATTCTATCTTATATTTTCATGTAGATCGAAATATGTATATTCTATTTCGATAGTCTGCAAAATTTAGTAAATATGGTTATTAGTCCCATCGAATAAGTCACGGGCGCAGCTTGCAATAAAAAAAATATTAAATAGCATTTTTACACGCTTTATATTAGCTTCACTTGTATGTCAGTCAGTATGTCTGTAACCGACCCCTAAATTTGACCGACTTCCCGTTTTCCGATTGAGCTGAAATTTTGCACGTATGTGTATATCGCGTGACAATGCAATAATATGGTACCATGGAGCTGATCTGATGATGGAGTCGGAAGGTGGCCATAGGAACTCCTGTACTAAACAAGATAGACCCTTCGTGTTTGGGCCCGTATGTTTATATCGCGTCAAAATGCAATAATATGGTACCATGGAGCTGATCTGATGATGGAGTCGGAAGGTGGCCATAGGAACTCCTGTACTAAACAAGATAGACCCTTCGTGTTTGGGCTCGTATGTTTATATCGCGTGACAATGCAATAATATGGTACCATGGAGCTGATCTGATGATGGAGTCGGAAGGTGGCCATAGGAACTCCTGTACTAAACAAGATAGACCCGTCGTGTTTGGGCTCGTTTTACTTGTCTTGGCTAGCACTCTGCTGCTACATGATATGCAGGATCTCAAAAGCTTGTATTTAAAAACATTTAAACAAAAATCAACTAAAAAATGAAAAATAAATAATAGTTTAAAAAAACTAAAAAAAACACGCTTTTATAAAAAATCCAACTAAAAAAACAAAAAATAAAATTTAATATAATATAAAAAAGCGTGGGGTGTATTCAATTAATAATATAATATCTTAAAAAGCGCTTTGAATACACCCCACGCTTTTTTATATTATATTAAATTTTATTTTTTGTTTTTTTAGTTGGATTTTTTATAAAAGCGTGTTTTTTTTAGTTTTTTTAAACTATTATTTATTACCCTAGTTCTTGCCTATGCAGCGATTAAAACTATTATATTTTGGGATACACAATTTTAACAATCTATTCTTAAAAGCGCAGGAACTTGGCACATGTTTTGTTGTCTTTAGAAAGTACTTAACCTTTATACCTCATACTTATGTTCTTTTTGTCATGTTTTAATTTATGTATGAAACCGCATATACTCTTTGTTTTAGCATGGGAGTTTAAATTTTCCTTAAAACGTAAACAACAACTGTCCACTTACCCACTTAGCCACTTTAATCAGTGGTTTTATTGGTTAATCTATTCAGTCTCATGCCGGTCGCTTCTCTCGCAGTACGCATTTCACTCGGGGGGGAGTTCGGTAGACAATGTCCGAGGACTTGGACTCGATTAGCGAGGAAGAACGAAGCTTGTTCCGACCCTTCACACGAGAGTCATTGGCCGCTATCAAAGCCCGTATAGCTAAGGAGCATGGCAAGCACAAGAAACTCGAGAAAAAACGAGCGGAAGGCAAGGTAAGAGTATCACACAAACTACCCACACCATCCAGCATTCTAATTTTACAACACGTATAAAAAATATCAACTAAACTAGTTCTAGTTTAAGATCCCAGTCACCCCAGACTTAAGTGACTTTAGGAAAGATGATTTTTTTAGGATTGGTAGCTTAACATAAACTTAGAAAGGAATGGATACTCGCTAAGCTGAAAGCGGGGCCGTGTTACAGGTAGCAGGTATTAAAGGTGAAAAAAAACCATGCTAACTTACGTCAAAGTAGCAAGGCTAGTTTTTACATATGATATTGTTATAAACAAAGATATACAGTTGCCAGACACTTCCTGTGGGCCATAACTTTTAACAGACACTTTAAAAAATAATGTGGGAACTTACGTCATTTTAGGAAGGCTGAATTTTATAATATACTAGCTGACCCGGCGAACTTCGTATCGCTTAACCAATTAACTATAAATTAAGATGTAAGCTATCCTATCTTTCAAGTTGGATCAAACTGCACACGGTGTGCAATTTTGATTGAAATCGGTTAAGTAGTTTAGGAGTCCATCGCGGACAAACAACGTGACATGTAATTTATATATATTAAGATTATCAAGTATAATATTTTAAAATATTTTCCAATAAGCCAGACAAATCTGACGGGCCAAACATCTTCCCAGACTCGTTAAGAGTTCCGCTGTGTGAGGTAGCTCGAAAGCATTCATTACCCATGGATATCAACAAGGCGAGCAAAGCAAAAAAAAATTTAAATAAAAAGCGCTGTTGTTATGTACGTACATTATATATTAATATTTAATGAATGAATAAAACTAAGCCGTAAAATAATAGTTTAATCATCAGTCTATTAAATCAGACATACCTAATCGAATCACTTTCAGTGTCTGTTTCTAGATCAGTGGAGTCGCTATCACTGTTTTGACCTACAGAAATAATATGCTCTCTTTCGTATATTTCTCCCAACCTAGGACAGGTTCTCAATATTTTTGACGCAAGCGATCAACTAGGTCGATTTCCTTTTTCCACAAGCTTGCGTTTGGCGTGGTACTTTTTATAGCATTTTGGGTCAAATTTTAATATATCGAGCCTTTACCGACATTTCAACCTAATTATATTTTACATACATACATACATAACTTCACACCAGGTCCCTTGCGTGGTAGGCACGAACAACAATTATATTTTGTTGTTTAAAAAAAATATAATTTTGTTTTAAGACTTTCAGTTTTAGTTAAATTACACTACTACTGCATAAAAAAACAGTTTTAGAACAGAATAATATTTTACAATACCTTTTAGCAACGAAAAATATGCTTAGGTGCAAATGTCGCTTACAATAAAATGACGGTAAAAACTCGATATCTCTTTCGGACTGGGTTACATTTTTATCTGCTACGTGCTGCTTTATTAAATTCCAAACGTACTCTATTGAGTTTAAGTAGCAGTGACAAGGGGGGTTATCGAAGCATTTCGTGACCTTGGCTTTTTAATAGTTCGTCAACCAAATATTTTTAGGTGGCAGTGACATTTTGATGATATGTATGGGGTGCTGTAGCCACGGATAATAATTATGTTGGTTCGATGGTTGGCTTCATTCTTAATGTTTCGAAGTGGTCGCGCGATGAAAACTAGACAATTTAATCGCATCGCATGATCGCGCGACCTTCAATAGGACATTCAGTGTTTATCAGTATGTTTGAACGCACGGTCGGACATCATTTTTTGATCGCATCGCAACAATCGCGCGAGCGATGACAATAGGACGGCGCCTCACACATGTGGCCTTACTAGCACGATCTAACGCACGCTCAACGGGTATAATAGGCGACCCTTTTTGTTTTTCGTTCTCGAAAAATGTAAGGACTGAAATAATATTACGTTCTCCACCATTTAGTCCATTGAAATCTTACAATTTAAGGACCGAATATTGCATTTATTAGAGGACGCAATTTTATTTTTGGGACATGTGTGAGGGGTCAATAGAAGCTTAACCTCAAGTTTGTGGGGGTCGCCACCCTTGTCCCCCGGCCGCCATCTTGGAAAAAGGGGTGAAAACACTTTTTCGCGATATCTCGGAAACTATGCGTCTTACAAAAAAATTGTTAAGTCATTATTTGTAGCAAATTGTTTTGCCTACAAATATGTTTATATAACTTTTTGCCCTAAATTAAAAATTAAAAAAGTTATAAGCAAAAACTGAGATTTTTTTTATTCATTTCATTCATTCATTATGTAGCATTTTTGTACAATAAAGTATATTCTATTCTATGAGGTAGAGTCCGTAGGCGTGTTTTTTTTACTGTCGGCAGTGATGGTATTAGTCGCAATATGATTATCCCTATTCTAGATGTTATCAACCCGATTATTACTCATATCCTCAACTCATCCGTGACTAGTGGTACTTTTCCAGCAGCCTGGAAAGAGGCACAAGTTATTCCTCTCCCTAAAAAGTCTAATCCTACGTCCTTTTCCGACCGATATCCATTCTTCCCTTCCTATCCAAAGTCCTTGAACGTCTAATCCATAAACAATTAAGTATTTTCCTAAATTATAACTCATTAATGAATCCTTTTCAATCTGGTTTCCGCCCAGGCCATAGTACAACAACAGCTTTGGTAAAAATTACAGATGATATCCGTCAGGGGATGGAGAGTGGTCTACTGACAATACTATCACTGCTAGACTTTAGTAGTGCTTTTAATAATGTTGACCATGACATATTACTTAGCATTCTCCGCACTCTTAACATATCTCCAACAGTAATTGGTTGGCAGCATATACGTGTTGATGACAATTACTCATCATGGTCTGACCTTACTGCTGGTGTTCCACAGGGCGGCGTTTTATCTCCTCTCTTATTTGCGATTTTCATTAATTCAATCTCCGATAAATTAATTTCATCCTATCACCTCTATGCGGACGATTTACAGATATACACTCAAGCTGCTCCAGATGATTTAAGTACTGCCGTGAGACAAATCAATCTAGACTTAAACCACATACTTCATTGGAGTACAATGTTTGGTCTTGCAGTGAATCCTCGTAAGACTCAAGTGATAATCATCGGTAGCCCTAGAATACGTGCAAAAGTAGATTTCGCAAGTTTACCGAACATTGTTTTTGACGGCACTTGTATCCCATTGAGTGACACTGTCAAAACTCTGGGCGTAGTCATCGATAGTGACCTTTCTTGGAAGTCTCACCTCTCCGAATTAAGTCGGAGAGTTTTTCTGTCTTCTAGATCCCTGAGAAGGCTAAGAAATTTTCTGCCTACTGCCACCAAAATTATGCTTGCACAGTCTCTTTTGTTACCCATTTTAGATTACGCTGACGCCTGCTATCTTGACTTAACCATTGAACAGCTAAATAAACTTAAGCGACTTCAGAATTTTTGTATTAGGTTCATATTTGGCTTGCGAAAATATGACCATGTTTCTGAATTTCGTGAAAAACTCAAGTGGCTCCCTATTCGCTTTCGCCGGAATTCTCACATTCTCACATTACTTTATAACATATTATTTACTCCTAGTAGTCCACCCTACCTTAAGGAACGTTTTGAATTCCTTCGCCTTTCTACTTCCCACAATTTGCTCACTCATACGTATCGTAAACTCACTACACCTGCACACACTTCATCCTTTTATGATAACTCTTTTACAGTGCAGGCTGTCAAACTTTGGAATGCGCTGACTCTTACTATCAGAGAGGCCAAAACATCTCCTACATTTAAGAACGCACTCAGAAAACACTACTTTTCCTTAAATAATTATGCCTAATTCTTATATTATATATGTCAACGCGGCAGCCCAGTAATAGGTGCTGAACGCGTATCCAAAATGGCGGTGGTAGGAATGCTGGTATGGATGAGAAAGGAGACTAACCTGCGTGCCTCTGGGCTGCACTAACTACGCGTGCTGATCACCAAGTTGTGAGCCTAGCAGCTAATCTTCTGGCTTGTCTCCTTTTTGCGGCCTTCGATAAAATGTACACACGCGGCGCGGTATAACTGCATATGCAAGTTGTAGCGAAAAGGAGGTGCGGGTTGTCGTATGAGACGCGACAGCAGCCTACGTTTGACGAGGGTCAACAGCAGACTGACTCGTAAAGACGAGCAGTATTAGTAGCAGCGGTAAGTACGACAAGGATAGTCGTATGGAAGGGAAGATGGCGGCTGGGAAAAGGTGATTGGATAACGCGGTTAGGAAAGCGGGTAGTTGTGAAAATAATTGGATGGGACAGGATTTTAAATAAGCGGCGCGAACAATATACATACATACATAACTTCACGCCAGGTCCCTTGCGGGGTAGGCACGAACAACAGAACGCCATACAGGCTTATTCTTACACACGTCACTTGCTTCTTTGACATTCATAGCTCTTGTCATGCACGCTAGTCTGTTCTTAAGGCTCCTGACATCACCTTCTGCAAATACACGATCAATTTGATCATGGAAGGTGTGTCGTGGCTTTCCGCGACTTCTGCATCCATCCACTTTTGTATTGTATATCTGTTTAGTCATTCTTTCATCATACATTCTTTCCACATGCCCGAACCACCGGAGCATTCCTTTCCTTACCTTCACCCCGACACTCTCTTTCAGACCAACTCTCTTTCTTACTTCGGTATTACGGACGCGGTCCGCGAGCGTCACTCCGCAGATTTTGCGCAGTGCTCGCATCTCGACTGCGTTTACTCTACTTTCATGCTCTCTGTTCCATACCCAACTCTCGCTTCCATACGTGAGCGTAGGTACCAGCACCGCGTTGTGTATGGCAAGCTGGGCTTTCTGGCTGAGGTTCTTAGCGCCTAGAAGTTTACCTAACGCTCCATTCACACTATTCCCCAAATTTACTCTTCTTTCTATGTCAGCGGTGTACCTTCCATCCCTGCTAAAAGCACATCCCAGATATACAAACTCATTCACTTGTTCCAGCATAACATCATCGACCATTATCCTTGCATTCGTTCTGGTTTCTTCTCTTTCAAACTATTATATACTATTTAATATATATGTATGTATGTATTTAATTTAGAAAGTAGTTTAAAGCATTTGTATTTTATTTATAAATTATGTAGTTTAAGTATGTTTATTTATGACATTTGATATTTAATGATCTGCACCACCTACATCGCTAGATTAGATTAAAATATTCCTTAAGTTAGGTTGCCTGGAAGAGATTGCTTTCAGCGATAAGGCCGCCTTTTGTTTCTACCATGACAATATTGTAATTTTATATTTTGAAATTGTATATTTGGTGAGCAATAAAGTGTTATCTATCTATCTATCTATTATACTTACACGTTTATGAGATTGGGCATTTTTCCTGACACAGACTCGAACACCGATATCTATTACCTGTATTAACTTCAGCAACACGTTCATGCATTGACCATAGTCTTCAACTGTGATAAATTACATCAATAAAATGGTAGATGAAACGTGACGCACCACATGTATTAATTTAATAGTGTAAGGTCTCTAACTGCCAACATCATTTAAAAAAAATATAATTAAAAAAGCTGAAATAAAGTTATTAGCTCAAAAACAGTCTAAGGAAAATTATGTTTTTAAATGGCTAAGTCAAAAATATGTAGATAAATATAATTCTAAATATTGTTACGAGTTACGAGACTCGAATTAAAATGCCGTTGGAATTACTATAGAATTTATTAGAACTATACAAACACGTATAACACAGGTACAAATATAACTGTAACCAGTACAAACTGCACGATTCAATAACACGCGCAAAGTCCGTCACTATAAAGCTTATCGAATGTACACACGTCTTGCCTTGGTGGCGATTATCGCTTGACTGCCTCATCTGAGAGATGAGGCAGTCAAGCGTTGGGGCATTGTTTTATACTGCACCAATACAATATGTATCGACACAATACTCGACCGCATAACAATTATTTCCTCGAATCACACCTCGCTAATGACCATCATAAACATTACAATACACAATGGCCTGTTTTTCTAATTACAAGTTTTAAAAACAAGGTAAACAAAAGAAGTCCAAATGCGTAATGCAATAATGTGTGCTTTATGGTAGGCAGGTGTGCATTCACTTTTGTCGGCGTGTAACAATATTTTAAAGATAGTACCCAATATACTACACCTTAGTACTTAAACCAACTATAAAAATCCTGAAAATGATATAAGATGTTCAGTTACTTGAAACTTCGTTCAAAGCAATACGTTTTTAACAAAAATGTTACCATTATAAAACGCTATAAAATTAGACGTGTTCAAACGATTGAGTTAAATTGTGTACTTTTGTTTTAAAACCTTTCTCGGTACAGGTGCGATACGATGACGAAGACGAGGACGAAGGTCCTCAGCCGGATGCAACTCTGGAGCAGGGTCTCCCTTTGCCAGTCAGAATGCAAGGCTCCTTCCCGGTGGAACTCGCCTCCACACCCCTCGAGGACATCGACCCCTTCTATCATAACCAAACAGTCAGTATTTCGCTTTACTGTTTTATATCAGTATCTGTTAAATTTCAACTAATTGCTAAGCACTTCCACAAGTATTACGTAAACTTATTTTTACACGCTTTATATTAGCTTCACTTGTATGTCAGTATGTCTGTAACCGACCCCTTTGAGCTCGATTTTGTCCTACTTTGAACGATCAGATTTAATTCATACTTTGCACACCTGTCAAAGGTCGATGACAATGCAATAATATAGTATCATGGAGCTGATCTGATGATGGAGTGGGAAGGTGGCCATAGGAACTCCTGTACTAAACAAGATAGACCCTTCGTGTTTGGGCTCGTATGTTTATATCGCGTGACAATGCAATAATATGGTACCATGGAGCTGATCTGATGATGGAGTCGGACGGTGGCCATAGGAACTCCTGTACTAAACAAGATAGACCCTTCGTGTTTGGGCCCGTATGTTTATATCGCGTGACAATGCAATAATATGGTACCATGGAGCTGATCTGATGATGGAGTCGGAAGGTGGCCATAGGAACTCCTGTACTAAACAAGATAGACCCTTCGTGTTTGGGCCCGTATGTTTATATCGCGTGACAATGCAATAATATGGTACCATGGACCTGATCTGATGATGGAGTCGGAAGGTGGCCATAGGAACTCCTGTACTAAACAAGATAGACCCGTCGTGTTTGGGCTCGTATGTTTATATCGCGTCAAAATGCAATAATATGGTACAATGGAGCTGATCTGATGATGGAGTCGGAAGGTGGCCATAGGAACTCCTGTACTAAACAAGATAGACCCTTCGTGTTTGGGCTCGTATGTTTATATCGCGTGACAATGCAATAATATGGTACCATGGAGCTGATCTGATGATGGAGTCGGAAGGTGGCCATAGGAACTCCTGTACTAAACAAGATAGACCCTTCGTGTTTGGGCTCGTATGTTTATATCGCGTGACAATGCAATAATATGGTACCATGGAGCTGATCTGATGATGGAGTCGGAAGGTGGCCATAGGAACTCCTGTACTAAACAAGATAGACCCGTCGTGTTTGGGCTCGTTTTACTTGTCTTGGCTAGCACTCTGCTGCTACATGATATGCAGGATCTCAAAAGCTTGTATTTAAAAACATTTAAACAAAAATCAACTAAAAAATGAAAAATAAATAATAGTTTAAAAAAACTAAAAAAAACACGCTTTTATAAAAAATCCAACTAAAAAAACAAAAAATAAAATTTAATATAATATAAAAAAGCGTGGGGTGTATTCAAAGCGCTTTTTAAGATATTATATTATTAATTGAATACACCCCACGCTTTTTTATATTATATTAAATTTTATTTTTTGTTTTTTTAGTTGGATTTTTTATAAAAGCGTGTTTTTTTTAGTTTTTTTAAACTATTATTTATTAGTACTCTTCTGTTACTTTTTCTAGTCTTGACGTTTAATTTTTTTATACGTGCAAAATTACTATTTAAAAACTTAATTTAAAGTAATTTCTCTTAAATACATAACAGACGCTAGAATTGGATTATTACTATCGACGATATTATACTTCCTGTACTTCGTACAAGGCCGGAGTTATTTAATAATACCTGCACAAATATAGCTTTGATTCAAAACATATAATTCTTAGAAGATTATCCAACAACATGAATATTATATCACAGAATAAAATCTGAGAAAAAATCTTCCACCTCCCTTCCTCAAAATCTTTTCTATGAATATTCAAGTTGATATTTTCCTTTGTTGCAGACCTTCGTAGTTATAAGCAAGGGTAAAGATATCTTCAGATTTTCGGCAACCAACGCCCTATGGATATTAGACCCTTTTAATCCTATAAGAAGAGTTGCGATTTACATTCTAGTTCAGCCTTTATTCTCATTGTTTATTTTAACTACCATTTTAATAAACTGCATTCTTATGATAATGCCTATAACGCCAACCGTCGAAAGTACTGAGTAAGTAACTGTATCTACTTGTTTCTTAAATACTTTTCAATTCAATTATTAATTCAAAATATTTATACCAGGATGAGAACAATTTTAATTTAATAGGTTTTAGAATATCTGTAGTATGCACGTTAGTTTCAAAATTATTAGTGTTCAGCTAGTTTTCAAATTAAATTTATCAATACTTAAGGCTGATGGTTAAAATAAAATAATTTCCAAAAATGTATGGAAAAACAGTGATTATTTTTGGTTAACCGGCGGTTAAAATAAAATAATCACTGTTTATTCATACATTTCTGGCGATTAAATTATTTTAACCATCGGTTAAAACTCGGTGCACACACGCCTTAGTCACTTTATTGAGGTAAACGATATTATTAGCATAAAACTATATTGATAATATATATTATTTACCCATACTTAATCGTACATACGTAGATGTCCAAGTGCGCTTTAGTTAACAAATTATAAACAGTTTATTTGTTATTTAATACACTGACGGACTCATAAACTGCATCAAAGTAATAGACGACTTTGAAATAAATATTTTAACCAAGTATGCAAACTTTCTATACAGATTTAAATTGAAACCTCTAGATTGGTTCGTGAACTTTAAAACAGCGTAGGGTCATATCCTTAAGTTTAAGTTTGTGTACTGGAAAGGACCTTAAGACTTTTTTTGAAGAAAAAACAGAAATTTAAGGAAAATTGGTTTAATTAAAAAATTGGTTTTAACAATAGACACAAACTTTATGCAAGGGTTTATTTGTGTTTTAATAAGGTGTATTACCTCCACGTGCCCTTATTACGGATTCTAATCGGTTCCGCATAGATTTTATTAGGGTTATTAAAAGATCTTGCGGAATATTGTCCCATTCTTCTGAAAGTGCTGTTCTTAGTGCTGCCACTGTCGTGGGCAAAGAGTTTCTCGCATATACAGCTCTTTTTAAATTGTCCCAAACATGCTCAATGGGATTAAGATCCGGGCTGAGTGCTGGCCAATTCATTGTACGTATCCCAACCTCTTCACAATATTGTCGAACTTGTGCAGCAGCGTGCGGCCGGGCATTATCCTGCATTAAAGTAAAATTTTCGCCTGTGAATCCCATGTAAGGCACCACGTGATCTTCTAAGATCTCTGTTATGTAGCGATATGTAGTCAAACCCCTCTATTACCGTTTTGACGGACCATGTCGATGAAGACAAGTTCTGTTCGCCCGTTCATCGATATGCCACCCCAGACCATACACGAACCGCCTCCAAAAGGAACACGCTCCTCAATGCAACTTTGAGCATATCGCTCCCCACGTCGACGATAGACTCTTCTGCGACCATCTGCACCATATAAACATGTCCTACACTCGTCCGTGAACAATACGGAGGTCCATTGCTCTTCTGTCCAATTCAGGTGATCACGCGCAAATCTTAAGCGAGCTTGTCTGTGAGCTACAGACAACTTTGGACCATTTGCTGGTCTAAAAGGGGTGATATCCGCTTCCTTTAACCTTCTTCTTATTGTTCGTGCACTCACGTTTACTCCACGCACATCATTAAGCTCTGTTTTGATGTTAACAGACGTGAGGAAACGATTTCGCAGGGAAGTTGTAACAATAAATCGGTCATCACGACCGGTGGTTGCTCGAGTCCTGCCTGTTCCACGTCTCCTTCTGTAAGAACCTGTCTCCACAAACCTTCTGTATATTCTAGAAACCGTAGACTGGTTTAAATTTAAATTTGTACTAATCGTTCGTTGATCCAAGCCCTCCCGCACCAATGCTACAATTTGAGCCGCTTGTTCGGACGAAGTATCCATATTATGGTTCAAAAACTCTCGATGAGTTAAAAACTAACCCAACAATTCTGCTGGTAACAATAATTCAATTGACAAAAGAATAAAAAATCAATGAGAATCAATTTAAAACTTTGCTATAAATAACACGTAAATCTGATACTACGAGTAAATTTTCTTTTCCCGGCTATATTCATTTGTTTTATTTACTGCAGTTCTATTTTTAAATTTTCCTTTTTTTTGAGACTAAGAGCCAGTCTCTCCATATTTATATAATTTAATCTAAAAAGTTTGCATACTTATTTAAAATAAAATTTAAAAACTTCGTTTAAAAAAACCGACTTCAAAAACTAAAAAACTAAAATGTATAAAATAACTTATTTCTATAGCTCTTATTATTAATATATATTACCTAAAACATCTTAAAGTCGGTGCTTAGTAATTTGCAAAATATAGTAATTTTTATTGTTTTACTTTGCACCGACTTCAAGATGTTTTAGGTAATATATATTAATAATAAGAGCTATAGAAATAAGTTATTTTATACATTTTAGTTTTTTAGTTTTTGAAGTCGGTTTTTTTAAACGAAGTTTTTAAATTTTATTTGTTACTTTTTAGTGTCTAGCTATGTATGGGTGGACATACGAATGGTGCCGCGCTTCTAAAAAAATTTAGGTCTCAAGAAACGAGAACAAAAAAATGATCGTAAAATGAAAACTACGGGGCCAAACTATGTCAAATTTTTAGGGGACCACATGGCAGCTATTCCGCGTCGAACAAAAAAGAATCACGTAAATCGAATCATAAATCTCAGAGTAATCGGTGTACATATGGAACGAAAAGGAAACTTTTTTCATAAAAAAATATTCATAAAATGAAAACTACTGGGCCAAACTATGTAAAATTTATAGGGGACCAATTGGAAGCTATTCCGCGTCGAACAAAAAAAGAATCACATAAATCGGATTATAAATGACGGAGTAATCGGCGAACATACATAAAAAAGTAACGACAAAAAAAGTCGGTTAAAAATCATTTTAAAGTAATCCTGAACTTTGATGCAGTTTATGAGTCCGTCAGTTTATTTAAATCTGACAACCTTGTCTACTTTATTCGAAAGTAGGTAACGATTTCTAATCTCAGCCTTGAAAAATATTATTATGGGTGTAGATAACATTCACACTTAAAAGGAAATAGATTTTTACAAGTGTGCATAGTCCAGAAAAACGAAACGTCTCTTAGTTTTGGCTACACATAACAGAATGTTTTACCCTGTTATATATGAATCTGTAGAATTCTACATTAAATTGTAATAATATAAAGTTATTAACCGATTAGAAGGTTTTTTCTTATAATAGCTATTATTGGAATACATTGACATAACATTCTAATAACAAAGTTGTATTTTTAAAACCCAATTTCATATATTAGTTCCTTTCTAGAGTAGTTCAAACGTTGAACGCTCATATTATGTACATGTATATTTTGATTATTTTGTATGTAGTATGTTTCTTTTTTATGAATCGTTTGTTTTGTTACATTGTTGAATGGCGTTCCTCAACGGAGGCGAATTTTTGCAGAGTTATCTTTATTGGAATCTACACGTTTGAATCAGCCGTGAAAGTAATGGCCAGGGGTTTTATACTGCAGCCATTCACATACCTTAGAGATGCATGGAATTGGCTTGACCTCATAATTATAGCTTTAGCGTGAGTTGTAGATAATTTTATGAATTAATTAGTAGTATTTATAAGATGGTAGATGTATATTGTTATTTTCAATATCAATGTGTCGTACTAAATAGTTCTTAATAGAAGAATATTTATTAATAAATTAGAAGAGATGAATATTATAAACAAATAAAATTCTCTGAAATAAACTTTTTGCGTTATACTAATCCGTTTTATTTACATCTGTTTCCAGTTATGTGACCATAGGTGTAGATCTCGAAAATTTGGCCGCGCTCAGAACATTCAGGGTACTACGAGCGTTGAAGACCGTAGCCAACGTACCAGGTAAATTATTATTCACTTACTGACTTTTAACCACTTTATAGTTTATTGGCTAAAGAAGAATTTTCATTATATTGAAAAATTATCATAATAATTTGAGTTTTGACAACATTGTACATTGCGGATCGATCATTTCTTACTGACCTTTGACTGCATTGAGTTTTGTCTGGTGGACTTGAAGTAAAAACTCATTACGTGTTCGATCCGTGCAGGAACGGAGAAAGATTACAATGTTCTGCGACCGGGCGGCCTGTCGTAAGAGGCGATAAAACAACCCACAGCCAGGTAGGTGGTGGGGTATTTGCTCGACTGGATGGCGACCGCCCCTGGCGGCTTTAATAATAAACAAATAGTATATATGCGTGTGAGTGTCAAATACACGGTAGTGTTTGTAATGTAGTATTTTTATTGTGTTACTGTATTTTTTATGCATAATTTAAAAAAAAATAGCATTCTCCACTTCTCCTTTATATAAACTATAGTGTGCGAAATTTTATACTCCTCCGTCCGCGCAATTTTCGTAAAAAGGGGTACAAAGTTTTGGCTTCACGTATTAACAACCTTGTGTTGTGTTCCGGCATTAGTGACCAGGTTCCAGTCTCCCTTAAGAGAGCAGCAGTGCTTTTGTAGCAGATTTGGTGTTGCAAATGTTCACAGGTCATGGTAACCGCTTTCCATTAAGTGGGCCGTCTGCCTGTCTGTTGAACTCCTGCAATAAAAAAAACGTATAGCGTGTGTTATTGCAATGGAAATTCTTAATATCTTTTCCTATTTTAACTTTTCAAACTCTTCAAACAACTTTGTTTGAATTGCTTGCTTAAAACCTCAGAGATTTTTACTCACTGATTTCTAAATTTTTACATATTTCTATAAAGTGGGGAGGCCCGAGCCAAGCTTTTAGATGTTTATATGCTGTTATTATTTCTAGTTTAATAAAATACAATTTCCTGCCACCGGCGACTGTCGTAAGAGGTGACAAAACAACCCACAGCCTAAAGCAGCCAAACAGGCGGCGGGCGGCCCACTTGATGAAAGGTGGTTACCATAGTCTATGGACGTTTGCAACACCAGCGGCGTTGCCAACGCGTTGCTGACCTTAAAAAAAATTGTAACGCCGTGCTTAAGCTACCCCGTGTCGTAGCGCAGAGGGAAAACCTCGGCGGGAAGCTCTCTCCAGATCATTGTTGTACGCGGAATAAACGTTCTAGAGAACCGTTGCGTAGTTGTGCATGGGAGTTCCAGGAAATGGAGGTGAACATCCCGTCGATGGCGAGCGGTGCGGTTGTAAAAATGAGGCGTTGGCACCAGATCAAAGAGTTCCTCGGAACACTCTCCGTTGTAAAGGCGATAGAACACGCAGAGGGACGCAAAGTCTCTCCAAAGGCCAAGCAAATCTAAACCGCCTGTTAGATTGGATCGTCGACTATACGAAGTTTAACGTTGCCTTCCAAATGACCCCGAAACCGCACGTCGTTCGTTATATCAACGCCAAGGATCCCGATACTGTTGAAGATGGTAAGGGATGTTCCTTGGAACTGTGGCGCAGGGATAAATGGGACATTTTTTGCAGAGAATGCGCAGACCTGTGTCTTCATGCTACCATCAAGAGGACGTTCTGCCTGTTTGCTGAACTCCTGTCATATAAAAAATTATAATGTAATTCGTATTGACATTTACATTGTTTTGTTAAAAGAAAATTGTGTACGACAGGATTGAAAACCAGCTTTGGAGCTGTAATAGAGTCGGTAAAGAATCTGAGGGATGTGATTATCCTGACGATGTTCTCGCTGTCTGTATTCGCGCTGATGGGTCTTCAAATGTACATGGGAGTACTTACACAAAAATGCATCAAGGTCTTCCCGGAATATGGCTCCTGGGGTAACCTCACCGATGAGAACTGGGAGAGGTTTTGCCAGAATGAAAGTAAGATTTATTAATATATAATACCAACTCTAACTGATATACCTATATAATTTTAGATTATTATATAATGTTCATACCTATGCCAAGCATAGTGACGTGCATACGCACTTTACTCGGCATAGGAATGACATGAGTAACATAAAACACAGACTTGAGAAATCGGGGAGATTGACGCATGTCATGGGACCGCCAATATATAATAAACTACCGAGTTGGATAACGGAGTCACCATCCGTCAGCTTAATAAAACACGGCTCAGGAAATGGTTAGTCGAGCACACCTTCTATAATCATGAGGAGTTCATATCCTATAATATGATATAATTTTAATTTTATCTATGAGTATATAATTTTAATTTTATTATTAACTGATGTAGAAATTGACGTGTAACTTTGTTATGAATAAATTATTTCTGATTTCTAAGTAAATGAACAGGAAGATAAATGATTCATTTAATGGTGGTACCGTCGCCAAAAGCCATTTGCACCACTAAGCAAAAGCGCTGATTTATTTATCTAATATTTAACGAATTTTGGAACATTTGTTGTTTGTTATTTTAATAGACTTACACAAAAATAAAGCGTACTAAATTTGTTATTAAAACATTTTTTGTAGTAAAATGTACGAAATTAGTTGCCAATTTGACTAAGAAATAAATCTCATTTGAAGCATATCATGCAAAAATTGCTGCTATTTTCAATATTTATATTTAAAATAAAATATTATAATAATTTTTTCGCAGCCAACTCGTATGAGAATGGAGGGGAATATCGACTTTGTGGAAATTCATCAGGAGCTGGGTACGTCATTTTATATTGTTGTTTACTTTCAAATTTGTTCGAAGCCGAACTTGGAAACTATGCTACTGTAGAACAATCGAAACGGTATTACAGAACACAAACTGTTGGCTATTTGCTCACATTGGATAGATATAATTGCTTTAACCGTTCTAGTGGTTCATTTTAATTTATAAGTTTAATTTATAAGTTGTAGCACGAACGTTGTATTCATGTTTTTAAACCTCATTATAATGTTAAAATTAAATTCCATTTATTTTATTGGTAGGTAAGAATAAAATAGTAAAATGTTCTATTATAGATGGGATCATCACTAACACCAACTAAAAATGTTTCATGTCACGACAATTAAACAATAAATTAAGTCACAAACACACAACCAACAACAAAACTTATACACTTACTCACACCAACGCGCACTACCACTGCATTGCATTACACGCACAATTCACAAACAACCCAAGACACACAAAGAGCCTAAAAATTAATAACCTAGGCACAAAAAGAAAAAGCAACATACATGGCACTAGTTAAGATAATATATATAGGTATAGACATAAGGCACACACTGCACATGCACTCTCTCACAACACCAGCATGTAACAGATACACTCTACATTAGTATAAGTTTAGTATGAAAATTAGAAAAAAAATATATAAGTTATTCTTAAGGTACACAACACAACATAAAAACCACAAAATTAATGTCACACACTAACAAAATTAACAATAAGCGTGTATGAACTCAAAAAACTTTAACAGTAACCAAGTTTTAAAAAGGGTACGGACCTCGAGTCCATAGAATTCTTAATAAAAAAAATAAAAAAATATTATAGATGGGATAAATCAGATATCTCATAAGTAGTCACTATAAATATCTACTTGCTTTAATTGAAACTTGCTTTTCAGACAATGTGAACCGGGCTATGTCTGTTTGCAAGGCTACGGGCCGAACCCTAACTACGGATACACGAGTTTCGACACATTTGGATGGGCTTTTCTATCAGCTTTCAGACTAATGACACAGGACTATTGGGAAAATCTTTATCAACTGGTAGGACCTTTTAATAAAATACTTTTTGCATTGCCTACTTTAAAGGTCTTTAAAAATAAGTTTATTATATTTGCCTTTTCATTAGGAGTAAATTTCAGTAATTATAGTACTCCAGCGTCCATTTTAAAATAAAATAACTATAGCTGGTGTTTTATCGTATAAATATAATATTACCTATATTTTTTCTTTTCCTTAAATGTTCTCTTAGCTGTCATCTCAGGAAACTATTCTTTATATATACAGCGTACTCTTCCACTATTTATTGAAAAAAGGCAGGAACAGAAATGATTTTTTTTTAAATTGCTAAGCGTGTTCATAGAGTTTCTTGCCGCTTCTCTTTATAAACGCAGTTACTCATTGCGAAGAGATGTATATTATATACATATAGAGGAGGTAATGTATAATAAATATATAACTTAATATTAACTTAAGTATAACTTAATAAATAGATTTAACTTTGAAACTTGTAAGTACGTATGTATCTTTCAATGAATGATCTTCGATCGACTTAACACTTTTGAACTTGAATTCCATTATTGCCAAGATAAACTTATATACTTATTTGTAACATTACATGCATAAATATATTATATAAATATGACGTAATTGTCTACTGTGTGCTAGAATAAAAGCGGTACTAAGTAAAATGTTTTCGGTGTGTTTTGGTGATTAAAATTAATCAAATCAACCAATATTTTTACAGGTACTGAGATCAGCTGGTTCATGGCACGTCTTATTTTTCGTCGTAATCATCATATGTTCGTTCTATCTAGCGAGCTTGATATTGGCTATTGTCGCCCTGTCGTATGACGAGTTGCAAAAGAAGGCTGAAGAAGATGAACAGGCAGAGGAAGAGACTTTACGGGTAACAAAAATAGAAAATGCTTTTATTTATACCATCCTCGTCGCTAGTTGTAATGTCCACTATAAAAGGCAATGGCGGCGGCAACAATACTGATTTATTCATCTATTAGAGATTACCCTGCGGCTGTGCCACCCGTCTACGTCTGATACGTGACTCTTATTTAAAGAGCAGGCATTAATACAGGTTACATTGTACAAAAAAATTAAGTTAGTGCTATTTGCACCTGGAAGATTCACTTCATTTTACATCGCAAACTATCCCATCTCCTGGCATGAAAAGTATTTATGTCCATTTTTGCTATTAAAACTTCATTTAAACAAAATTATAGCAAAACCGATCCTGTATTCCTAGTAGATTTCCATAAAAGCTTAACAGATAGACATATGGAGTTACTATCGCATTTTTTACAGACGATGAATTTTTATATCTAAATAATATAAACTTGAGAAATGATTGCTCTCATACTAACTTTCATCCTCTATTTCAAACCGACCTAGTTTTATTTATCTATCCCCCGTCTATGAAAACTAAATAAATGACAAAATTGACGAAAATTACCAAAATGACCAAATTGATCAAAATTACCAAATTGACCCAAAATTACCAATATGACCAAATAGACCAAAATGACCCAATTACCAACATAATCAAAATTACCAAACTGACCAAAAAATTTTCAATTAAAAAAAACTATTTTTTCATATTTTTAAACTACACTTAAGTAGATACCTAAACAAAACTTTTATGTGTGTCATCATATCTCATAACTTAAGTAGTTGTAAAAAGTTGTGACAGATAGACACTGAAGTGAGACTTTGTGTTCTATTTACTTTTAGGTATAGATATCCTAAAAAAATGTTTTAAAGAAAATATCCCTATCTTCCGTGATTATTTTTATAATTTAATCAAATAGTAGTTGCCTTGACGTAAGTTTGGATATTCCTAAAAACGCATTATTTTTTAATATCGTGCATGCATAAGATCGTGTATGACCTATTTACTATTATATTGATCTCCATTTGATTACATTTTTTATAGTTTATTTGCGTGATTCTTCAGCGATAGAAATATTATTAATGAAATATGAAAGTAACTGAAAGTTTTAATTGGTGAAAGACAGATCTATACATCAAAAGCCTCAGCGGAAGCGTAATTTTTTGACTGACCCTAAACGAGAGATTTCTAATGGTAGCTCAAAAAAGCATATTTCACTATACAGCTACTAAGAAATTCAAAATATACAAATGCCATGTTTCTACTTACATAATCTTACTATGCATTCTTTTACCTAAAGTAAATTAAATGAAAATTGATATTACATTTAAACTACATTTAGATGGATTTTTTAATATCTATCGTTATATATATAATATCTTTTTTAGGAAATAAATACAGACGAGGCCGGAAAAGTGTTGAAACCAACGAATGAGAATCCCTTTATCGGACCCTCGCAGCAGCCAAACGTGGATATGAGAGGTAATATGTTAGTAAATATAATGACAATACCCATTCATTTCTGGCTACCTCAAAATCTTTAGGAAGTAATGGCATTAATTTTAAAGACACAGACAGATGCATTTTAGTTTCATTAATTGGAATAATTTGGTATATAGATACGTCAAAAAATGTGTCATTGTCGATATGAACCAACACAAACGTCTCTCGAATTTCTAATTAATTCTTCCAATAGCTATTAAAGAACCTATATACTGCGCATGTCATTAATCTATATTTAATAATATTATTCACGTAAAAGTAGCTCTGTCTGTCTATAACCCTTTCAGGGGTAATCACACAGGGTATATAATTATGTAGTCTCAATACCGAGAATGGACTTATGATATATACTTTTCATTCGGTAAAGTGCCATAGTTTCCGGGATAAAACTAAGCAAATTTTATTGGGAATAAAGCCTAGATTAAATTAAGGTTTTTCCCTAGGACTAGACGCGCGATGAAGCCGGGGTGAAAAGCCTAGTTTGTTAGTAAATAACAATTGTACATTTTTATGATAATCTAATACACTTGTCTTCCAGATGTGATGGTACTCAACGAAATCATTGAACACGCGGGCAAGCAAAGTCGAGCTAAAGAACAAAATGGTATGACGAATAAATCAATACACAATCAAAAGTTATCGCGTTATAACGCCTTCCTATTCCTATAATAATTTTTTTATGTTTCATTTTTATATAAAATCATTGGTTTCATATGTTTGTATGAACCCTCTTATATACTTAATTATTTCTATTAATTACAGTATAGTTTAATATGCCACTTATATTCAGCAAATTGTAGCATAGAAAAACAACTGTCTAATACCTAGCTTTTCTGTACTTTCACATAAGAATTTCTACACAGTAAGGAAATATTAGTTTTGTTAAAGTACCAAGTAGAAAGTTGATATTAAACATAGTTTTCTTTTAAACTCATTTTTGTACCTTTGCACAACTTAGGCTACCAAAGACCTGGAGAGTACGACCAGAACGATACTGTGAAGTGCGTATGATACTGTGCCAGCACTAGGAGTAGTGATGATACACAAAAAAATGATATTGGTTTCTAGAAGTTAAGATTGTATTTCGGATTTCGAAATTACAATTTCAGAAAGAGAACAGAAAATAATTATATTAACCAAAACTTTACAAACTCTAAAAAGTTGTAGACCCAATATTAAGAAGCATTAAAGTTTATAAGCAGTACCTTAAACAAATATGCTCCTTACCAACCTATAGTGAAAGCCTTGGAACATTATTTTCTCTTTCCTGGTATATTTTCAGAAGGCGTTCAGAGTCAAAACCTTCAGATTAATATTACTGTGTATTGTTTTGATGTATATGTCAAATGCATACATTATCTGCCTCTTATTAGAAATATACTTTGTCTACTTCCTATTTTGTAATGAGCGAATACTAATAAATATTCTTTCTCCCTCTCTAACACACACACACGCATTCTGCTGATAAACGGGATGCAACAGCGTCAGTGTACTGCTTACCAGTGGCGAAAAATTATGAGAACGGACCGACCTGTAAAGAGCGACTCTACGAATGTGTGATGAAGGGAATTGACTTTTTCTGTGTGTGGGACTGCTGTTGGTTGTGGCGCGCGTTTCAGAAATACGTCGCGTTGTTGGTATTCGATCCGTTCGTGGAGTTATTCATCACACTCTGCGTTGTTGTCAATACACTTTTCATGGCATTCGATCACCACGATATGGACAGAGATATGGAGAGAACGCTCAAGAGTGGCAATTATGTAAGTATTTCTATATGGTCGTGTTTTTAATATATTCTAATACCAACCAGGCCTAGAGGTTATTATAAATATGTTGCCCATTATAAAAAAGACTAGACCACTCGACTGACAGGTAGTCAAATGATCCTAATCTCTAAAATTGACTTTAAATCAGTCTCGGTCAAATCAAGATTGATTCAATATTAAACCGATATGGCTACCAAAACCGACAAAAGTTACGATTCCAATTCGATTCGAATTCCAATTCTAGTTACAGACTCGGAGCACTGGTAACTTAAAGGCTAACGCATATGCGTCTCGTTCTAATCCATGTACGTGAGTTCGAATACTGACCGAGAACTATTCACCTCTCAACAGAAGCTTAGCTTTTTTTTATAATGAATAGGTTTGCGTTTGACTGACATTGCGCCTGATGTCAGGCGGAAATGCAGTCTAAGGTGGAACACGCTTACCTAGAAGATACCTGTTCATGCGATGCATTTAAGTCTAAAGAGCTTACCTTACACGGACCCTGTATCAAGACGTGTTGGGGGGGCCCAAAAGAAGGGTAAAGTTCTTTCATAAAAGTAACAAAAACTGCTCGTTATTAAATTAAAATAATTGTATATTAATTTAGACAAACAATTCAAATCTAAGATACACTTTTCTCGCCTTTATTTGCGGCAAACTTATCAAATCATCCATAGCTGAAGACGATTTTAGATTTTCCGCCTCTATAGATAACGACAAGTCTCATAGCCGCTCCTGTTGGCCCAGCAGTTAATCTCAAAAATGTTATTAATCTATAATAGATAATGGATAACATTTTAGGAAATTTTGCTTACACATTTTCGGGGCCCCTGTAGCCTTGGGGGTCCCAAATCATTGATACGGCGGATACAGCGATAGCTACGTCGCCTCTCAGGCACTTTTTCTGTCCTATAATGTGCACACCGAAGTTTATTATTTATTATTATTTTATTTATCATTTAAGAGCATGCTCTTGTCGGTGGAGCCTCTTCCAATCTTCTCTATTATGGGCCAGTTGTTTTACTTCTGTGTAAGACACGACACCCACTTTTTCTTTTATTTGGTCCATAAATGCTCGCCTTGGTCTTCCCTTCCCTCTCCTTGCTTCCACTTTACCTTCGATTAACGTGCATAAGAAGGTGTCGTGTCTTAGCAAATGGCCAAACATCTTCCCCCTTCTTTCCTCTAGAGTTTTTAATATTGTGCGTTTCTCCTTTACCATATCCAGAACTTCTTCATTAGTCTTCTTCTCTTTCCAACTTATTCTCTCCATGCGTCTCCAACACCACATTTCAAATGCTTCTAATCTATCGCGATCTCTTTGTGTCATTGTCCATGCTTCACACCCGTATAAAGCTATGCTCCAGATATAAATTTTAATTAAACTTTTTTTAACCGGTTGTGCTATTTTAGACCTAAATAAATAGTTTTTACTAATAAAAGCTCTTTTTGCAATTGTTATTCTCGCTATTATGTCGTCTGTGCATCGAGAATCTGATGTAATGAGGCTGCCTAGATATCTAAATTTTGCTACGTGTTGAAATGTATGATCCCTTAACTTTATTGGGCTTGGTGTGTATAGATTTTTGGCTATTGTCATTATTTTTGTTTTGTTCGTGTTTATTTTTAGGCCTATTTCTTGAAATGCTGAATCCATGTATTCTATTAAACATTCTAATTCTGACTTTGAATCTGCTAAAGCGGCTATATCATCTGCAAAACGTATAAAATATATTTTTTCTCCATTTACTTTTATTCCTCCATGTTTAGAATGTATGATTTTTTTTATGGCGGTTTCAATAAAAATATTAAAAATAACTGGTGATAGGGGGCAACCTTGTCTAACTCCTTGTTTCACTATTGCTTTTTCCTTCTCTGTTCCCACTTGTATAGCAGTTTCTTGGTTCTTATAAAGAGTGTATATGATTCGCCTATCTCTATAATCTAGACCTACGTGTTTTAGACATTCCATCATTCCTTTCCAGTTCACTTTATCAAAAGCTTTTTCTAAATCTATAAAAGCTATATGTGTGTCAATATCTAAATCTATTCTTCTATTGCATATAAGTCTTAAGGCTAATATGGCTTCTCTCGTACCTTTTTCTCTCCGGAACCCATATTGATCTGGACTAATATAGCATTCGGCTTTTGGTCTCATTCTATTTTGAATTATCTGGATTAATATTTTAGATGCGTGTGAAACGAGGCTTATAGTGCGGTAGTCTTCGCAATTGAGACTGTTTAACTTTTTTGGCAACATAAGAGTTTTAGTAATTTTAAAATCATTAGGAATGTTACCAGTTAAATACATATCTTGAATTAAATTGAATATTTCATCTAATAATGGTGTACATACTGCATATTTTATTAGTTCTATTTGTAGACCGTCTTCTCCGGGTGCTTTTCCCATTTGTATTTGATGCAAAGCTCTATCGAATTCTGTTCTTAGTATCGGTGGTCCTAGATTATCTTTATCTACTGATTGTTCTGCTTCTATATCTTCGTCGTTTAAACCATTGCCATTATATAGTGACTCTATATATCTTTTCCATCTTTTTACTATATTTACCTGATCTAGTAAGATTTTTCCAGTCTCGTCTGTTATAGCTGTACTCTTAGATTTGTATTTTATATCTAGTTTTTTTATGACACTGTATGCTTTATCTATTTTTCCTTTTTTTATATATTTCTCTACGTTTTCACATTCTTCTTCTATATATTTTTCTTTAGCTTTTGTGCATTCGAGGGTTATTTTATTTGTTAAACATTTATATTCTTTTATACTATTTGCGTCTCTTTTATTTCTATATTTTCTTCTTTCTATCATTAAATCTGTTATTGTATCTGTTAACCACTTCTTTCTTGGTACGATTTTTTTATTTTTTAAAGATTCTGATGCACTAGTCATAATTATGTCTCTAATATTTTTCCATCTATTTTCTATATCTATTTTTGTGGAATTAGTTTGTGTAATTTCTTTATTTACCATAAGCTTATCTCCTAACTTATTACTATATTGCACACGAATATCACTGTCTTTTTGTTTAAGTTTATTGAGATCGAGATCCTTTGGTTTATATTTACGTTTATTTTTTGGAGAATTAAAATTATGGATGCTTATTAGAAGATTATGATCGGTATTAAAATCTGCTCCGGGAAGTGTTTTACATTGTGATACATATATCTTATATTTATTTCTTACCAAAATGTAGTCCAATTGATACCGTGCTATATCTCCCGGCATTTTCCAGGTATATAGCCTTCTTTTAGGTTGTTTGAATATTGTATTTAATGCTGTTAATTTTCTTTCTTTACAGAACTGTACAAGCTTTTCTCCCCGTTTGTTTCTTTTGCCTAAACCAAATGTTCCTATTTCATCACCATCTCCGCCTTCTCCTATAACGGCATTGAAATCACCCATAATTATTAAATTTTCACTATCTTTAACTGTATCTATTATTGTATTTAAATGTTCATACATATCGTCTATCTCTTCGTCTGGATGCGTACCTGTAGCCATGTAAACTTGAATTATGACTGCTTTTGTGTTATTTATCTTTAATTTGATTGCCGTTAAACGGTCACTATAATGTATTGTGTTTTCTATTAGTTCTCCCCATTTTCTATTTAATATTATGGCTGTACCATTAGCGCCTCTATTTTCACCTGTAAATATTATTCTGTAATCACCCTCCCAAAAATCACCATTTCCCTCCCACCTTACTTCGCTTAACCCTAAAATATCTACGTTCAACCTTTTCAATTCAGTCAATAACTCCTCTATCTTTCCTGGTGCAAGCATTGTTCTCACATTCCACGTACCTATAACGCAGGGATTTCGCATGATGACGACCGGGGTAGCCCTGTTTCTACCTCTGCCGGACTCAGACCGCCACGGAATATTACATCGTGGAAGCCCGTTGTCAAGAACTTTATTACTTTTACTTTTTACTTCCATAATGCTCCATATTTAGGGATGTATTTGTGCGGTGGTTTCCCAACTTGCCTTCCACACCGCAGCTTAACAGACAGTATTTTGTCCATTAATAATTGGATAGAAGCCTTTCTAGAGCCCTTCTCATCAGCCTTCTATCCATACTGGTATTGCTGCTGCCCGATACCAGGGAGAGGAACGCTTATTTGGTGGCGGCGTTTTGTATTTCACCACGTCACAAAATCGTCATAAGGCTTTTGTAGTTTTTTTTTCTAGGGTAGCTCGTTCCACCGAACTATCCACTACGCCCTGTTGATTTTGCCGTTGCTTGGTCGGGGACTGTTTATTAAACCTATTCGCAGCTGACCACCATATCTAATGGTCGTTCCACTATCCGCCACCTGTGGACCCCGTTAGTAGCCTGCAAAGTTACGGATGTATAAAACCCTCCAATTCCTATTAAACGTGTAAGTTATGCCCGTGCACTTAAAAAAATTTTTAGGATTCCAAGACAAGAAAAACTCTTCAAATCTCGTACAATCGTCCAATGTTGATAATAATTTACTCATTATTTTATAACAGGTTATTTTAATAAAGTATATTTTAAAACAGCTTATAGTTAATTTAATTTGTTGTCGTTTTTCAGTTTTTTACTGCAATCTTTGTCATAGAAGCGATGTTAAAACTAATAGCGATGAGTCCAAAATTCTATTTCCAAGTAAGATGGAATATTTTTGACTTTATTATTGTGGCCTTATCACTTTTAGAGTTGGGATTAGAAGGTGTTCAGGGTTTGTCTGTATTGCGTTGCTTTCGTTTGGTGAGTATTAATTTTGAATTTAATTAATTTAAAGATTTCCGAATTTTTATGATATGAAAATGAAGTAAGTACACGCTCTTTCCTCAAAAAAAGAATTTTCTTTCTTTCTTTCAAATCATGCGTAAAAACTAATCAAACCAAATCATAACGATAAAAATTAAAATAATGACTAGTAATTATTAATTCAATTAATTTGTTTTTTATAATGATTAGCTAAAAAATTCGACATACGTTCTGTTATACCGGAAGCTCCTCAGAGCGTTTAAAAAAAAACTTTTTCCGAATTAACACTATTTAATTAAAATATACACTTTTGAATAGAATTGACAATTGAATTTAAATACGGAATAGAAATTGGAACTGAGATTGAGTTCTAGAAACAGAGGTCCGATCAGGACGGAGGATGGAAATGAACTGTCTGTTGGTCGAAACCGTTGGTGAGATCTGCCGAGCAAAACAGGATGGAAACATGATCCCTGGATCATGTTTCTTTACATTTGTGTTATTTCCTTTCAACGGACGCTTATAACAGTTCGTTTGGCGATGCTGACCACCCCGCACTGATTTTTCAGGCTTATATATAGGGCTATAGGGATAGTGCTTTAAAAAACGCGGTTGTTTTTCAGATGCATTAATATTTTATTGTGAACAAAAGAAAGTAATATTTAAAAAACAATAAAATCAAGTTATTTATCTCTGTTTAATAAAGATGTACATATTTTTTATCCTATCAAGGTTTAAAAAAATCGAGAATTAAAATGGTTTCATGTGAATGATTTGGACGTGATTTCTTAACTTGAAATATTCATTGAAAAATTATGGAAAAATCATGTTCTATCATATCGTATTCGTTCATATCATATCTTAAAGATTTGTGATAATTTTTTTTTGGTAAATTATTGATCAGTAATTAACAATGAAAAGTTGTTTCGTTTGCGCCCCATTTTCGAACTTTTGTAGGAATAAAAAGAAAGAAAATATTTATTTGTAAAAATGAACCAGGGCCTTAAGTAAATATTTCATTTAACTTACATATTTAATTAATTAGCATTTATATTAATATGGTGGATGATTTTCAGCTGCTTTTATTTAAACTGGCCAAGTCTTGGCCGGCGCTAAACCTAATAATATAATAATATCCATTTTGGGTGTACTGGGAGTTTTAGGGAACTTCACCTTTGTATTTTGAATCATTATTTCCTTTTATATTCGCTGTGATGGGAATGCAGTTGTTGGAGAAGAACTATACAGATGCTAATTTAAAGGAAAATTTAGTATCTCTAATTAAGGAATTATAAGCTTTATTATTAATTATTCAGCTTCACACTATCGACATTTTTGCATTGAGATTGATATAACATTACCTTCATACAAGGTAAAATCGCGCTATGGCTTTATAACATGGTGCTTGCTCGCGCAGCCGGGACGCGTTATGAGGCCTCGCCACGCAGCTTGACTTAAGCTTCGCACCGAGTATCATAGAATTCACTTGCAGCTTCCCTTACCAGAGGGTACTAGCACAACAACATTATGACCCGCAAACACTCGAGTGTGTCCTCCTATGTGAGTGCGACTGTGAGTGGTTGAGGGTCTGCAGGGATCCGCAGTAGCATAGGTGAAGCGCCGGTAAGCGAGCTTGTGTGACGCCTTGTATCACAATTTGTAATTGCAGCTTCGAGTATTCAAATTGGCAAAGTCATGGCCGACATTTAATGTAGTGATCTCTATAATGGGTAGGACAATGGGTGCCGTGGGCAACCTGACCTTCGTATTGTGCATCGTTATTTTCATATTTGCGGTGATGGGTATGCAACTTTTTGGAAAAAATTATGTAGGTAAGTATAATTCGTGGGCGTGTTGCATGTTCATTGGTGTTTGGTTAAAGATGTTGACTGTTGGCGGAGGGCAGTGGGGAGAGGGGGGGCGGGGTATACTTCCACATGTTCACATTCGTGTTATAAATAATGTTGATTAACATGAACAAGATAAACAATGCTATACCATGATTGAAGTGTTAAATCGCTCTTTCTTAACTATTCAACAATTATCTACTTAACACGCACAGAAATAATTGTTCTATCATGCCCCAAGTTTGAAGAAATATTATAATGTAAAGATTGCAATGTATTTCATAATTTATATATAAAGGGTGATAAATGCAGATAAATATAATATTACTAGCTGTACCCGGCAGACATTGTCTTGCCCTTAAAAAACAAAAATCTAGAAACCGATTGCAGTGCCATCTACCTGGTTCAAATTTGAATCTAAACCATCCTGGGTGAATCCTCCTTTCCATTCGCGTAACCAGATTTTTTAATCTTATATATTCTTAAGAATTTTTCCGTTTCAAGCGCCTTGTTGGTAACAGTAGGTAATAAACTTCTATCAATAATATTGAAACCAAAATTAAATCATGTAACACGAGTTTTAAGAAACTGATGCCGCTCAGGAGATTCACGCAGTACCCATATTTTACCTACACTATTCATCATAATTATCTTAAAATTAAACTTATTTAATTCATATTTCTAATACGTTGCTAATATTTCCCTTTTTTTATATTCAGATTACGTAGACCGTTTCCCCGATGGAGATTTGCCAAGATGGAACTTTACGGATTTCATGCACAGCTTTATGATTGTATTTCGAGTACTCTGTGGAGAATGGATTGAGAGCATGTGGGATTGTATGTTGGTTGGAGACGTGTCATGTATACCATTTTTCTTAACTACATTCGTCATTGGCAAACTTGTGGTAGGTAAAATTGTACCTGTGCCTACCGTAATCGTCATATTTATGTCGTGTATATAGAAAATACGTTCCCTTTAAATATTCTTCATATATACACGCATGCCTTTTTCTGAAACTATGTTACTAATTTTGGTCAAATTCTAATGTAATTAAATTCATCTTGGTTTAACGTTTCAAACTACGCGACGACATAACTTAATGCGACACAAAGATCCGAAATTTCACTATGAACTTACCATACTAAATATTCCAGGAATCGAGAATATAATACTAGTATATCGCTATTTTAATATGTTTTAATTTCAAAAACATATTTTCCCGATTTCAGGTATTGTATCTCTTCTTGGCACTGTTGTTCTCAAATTTCGGTTCATTAGATTTATCGACGCCATCCGTAGATGAGGAAACGAACAAAATAGCAGAAGCCTTTAACAGAATATCAAGGTTTATAAATTGGATACAAACAAATGTTGCTGATTCCCTGAAAATTTTGAAGAATAAACTGACCAATCAAATAGCAACACATGCACCCGGTAAGCCCAGTGAAACTATAATCGGTTACCCCTTCTGTGTGGAATGATGTTTGTCGTGTTTAATTGTTGTGGTTACTTGTACTAGTTTAAGAAAATGAATAGACATAAAAGTCACTAAATATCAACTGTTCTAATTAATCTTATACTAATATATAAAGCTGAAGAGTGTGTTTGTTTTATTGAACGCGCTAATGTCAGGAACTACTGGTTTGATTTGAAAAATTCTTTCAGTGTTAAATAGCCCATTTATGGAAGAAGGCTCTTTACCGTCGTCTGTTCTTCCTGAAAAATACAATCTAGGTGTCTTTTAAGTCTCGCGTGAACAGGTATCATCTAGGTAAGCGTGCTCCACCTTAGACTGCATTTCCGCCTGAGATAAGGGGCAATCTTGGTCAAACGCGCACCTATTCCTTATAAAAAAAGGCTATAGGCTATATATCGTCACGCTAAGACTAATAAGAGCGGAGCACCAATGAAGAATGTTTCAAAATCGGGGGGTTCTGAAAACAAATTCCACGCGAACGACGTCGCGGGCGCAGCTAGTTATTAATATAAATTAACTAATACAAATGCATTTATTTGTTATGGTTTAGTTTTTTTATAGTCTATTTTAGTTAATGTCTCTCTGATATTTCAGAAATTATTGAAAAAGAAGAGAATGGTAAATTTGATGGTGGATTAGGAAAACAAGATATATTAGTTGCTGCAGATGAAGATGTAGTAGATGATACTCCTGCTGACTGCTGTCCAGAACCTTGCTATCAGCGTTTCCCGTTTCTTGCTGGTGATGACGAGTCGCCGTTCTGGAAAGGATGGGACACGCTGCGTTTAAAAACTTTGAAACTCATTGAAAACACATACTTTGAAACAACTGTGTTTACAATGATATTGCTCAGTAGTTTGACATTAGTAAGTTTAAACAGTTTATGAAATTAAGGCTTACACTTGAATGCGAAGAAAACAAAGGTTATGGTGTTTGAAAGAGAAGAAACCAGAACGAATGCAAGGATAATGGTCGATGATGTTATGCTGGAACAAGTGAATGAGTTTGTATATCTTGGATGTGCTTTTAGCAGGGATGGAAGGTACACCGCTGACATAGAAAGAAGAGTAAATTTGGGGAATAGTGTGAATGGAGCGTTAGGTAAACTTTTAGGCGCTAAGAACCTCAGCCAGAAAGCCCAGCTTGTTATACACAACGCGGTGCTGGTACCTACGCTCACGTATGGAAGCGAGAGTTGGGTATGGAACAGAGAGCATGAAAGTAGAGTAAACGCAGTCGAGATGCGAGCACTGCGCAAAATCTGCGGAGTGACGCTCGCGGACCGCGTTCGTAATACCGAAGTAAGAAAGAGAGTTGGTCTGAAAGAGAGTGTCGGGGTGAAGGTAAGGAAAGGAATGCTCCGGTGGTTCGGGCATGTGGAAAGAATGTTTGATGAAAGAATGATTAAACAGATATACAATGCAAAAGTGGATGGATGCAGAAGTCGCGGAAGGCCACGACATACCTTCCATGATCAAATTGATCGTGTATTAGCAGAAGGTGATGTCAGGAGCCTTAAGAACAGACGAGCGTGCATGACAAGAGCTATGAATGTCAAAGAAGCAAGTGAGGTGTGTAAAAATAAGCCTGTATGGCGCTCTGTTGTTCGTGCCTACCCCGCAAGGGACCTGGCGTGAAGTTATGTATGTATGTATGTATGTATGAAATTAAGTTTTAGCTTTGAAGATTTATTACCTATATAGTAAATAAAATTATTATAAACCACTAAAATAAAGGAAACAGCTTATAAGTTGATTTCAAGTTATTGTTTCAGGTTCCAATATAATTATTACTAATGTACGTGTTTACTATTTATACATTTTTTTTATATCTTCTTTTAGACCTTAGAAGACGTACATTTGGCACATCGACCAACCCTCCAAGACATTATTTATAACATGGATACAGTTTTCACTGTTTTCTTCTTCATTGAAATGGTAATCAAGTGGCTCGCTCTCGGCTTCCAAAAATACTTTACGAACGCATGGTGTTGGATAGATTTCATTATCGTCATGGTAATGTACTTTCTTATTATAAACTTTCACATTGCACATAGATGATTGAATAAGAGAAGAAGATAATTTAAGCGTTGTATTAAATGATACTGGTATTTTTAAAGCTACAAGCTAATACATTTTTTAAGCTTCTTAAAAAGAAGTTAACTTTTAGAATCGTAAGCGCCCTTCCGTCTCATCAGTAAAATATAACTTCTACATTTATTTCTAAATCTATCTTATTAATTATAGAAAACATATAAATAGTGTTTCGGCATTTTTATGTTAATGAACAGCCCAACTTAAAGAGTGCAGCTTTGTCTGTTCGGTGTCTAAGGCAGCGGAGACTCCAGGTCTCCAGCGTCAACTCGCTGCCTCCAGCTCTCGATGTCGTACAGTTAGATTGTGGATATGGCTTTTATGTGATTATATAGCCCACAGGTCTCGCATCTTGTCTTCTACCCGTGGCTCTCACTAATAATATATTTAACCTTTTATAGTGTGACATGAATTCCCCATTTTATACATGGAAAAAGATTGCCATCTTTGTGCTACTGACGATAGTGCCGTTTTCATCAAAACAAATATTAAATATTACATTATAAAAAAAACAAAACAAAGGCAGTCACTGATGAAGGACTCCAATTACAACACCCAGCCGTTGAGACATGTCTGATGTGGGCTCAGACAGAATTGTTTGAATAGCCCTAATATCCATAGGATTTACACCTGAAGTCTCTCATCAGTGCCTGTCTTTCCTTTTTGTTTCTGACACAATTCATCAGTACATGTTGGATATCTTCCAAATCACCACAAGTATAGTGCACTTCGGTGAATCTACTTTCCTCAAGAGATACGCAAACTTGGATAGTGACCAGAACGTAGTCTTAACATAAACGTAATATGAGATCTGTTAAAAAAAATATAAACCAGGGAACTTGCGTTGGTTCACTTTGAATTGTTGCAGACCAGATGCCTTTCTCTTTTGACTGGTAACAAAAGTAGTCCTTCTATTCGGTATGGCATAAAGATTTAAATTTACCGAGTATTTCGGGGTAGTCAGGTCGATTAGTACACCACATGTGATTCCTAATTTGGCTACAGAATCCACTACCTCATTAAAACCAATATGAGCTAAAACCCATTGCAATGTCATAATTCTTTCCTGCATTAACTTACTTGGATCTTTTCCAAAATATCGTAGGCTATCGGTACACCTCTGCAGCGAGAGGCGCAGCGAACCAAGTGCTGCGAGGCACTTTTGCTATCGCAAAATATTACTCCCATAATATTTTCTAAAGTTTTCGCGACTAGTATACATAATAAAACTACTTCTTAAGGGTTTTAAGCGCGGTAATGTATTTGATTTTTATTTTTCCGAAGTTTCGGCTAGTTTTCAGTAGCCATAGCCGTGATCACGGAAGACTGTCATCACATAAATTACCACGCTTAAAACCTTTAAACCGTAGTTTTATTATTATTACTACCTTTTTTTTTAAATGTTATTCACAAAGGACAATGCTTTGGATATTGCAATTAGTTTCAGGAACATTATAGAAATATTTGTTACAATCATAAAACATGACTTAAAGTTTAAATTGAAATGAAGAAGCCAGCACCACGGCCGTCTGCGCTTTTTGATCCATCAGAGAACAACTTATACCAATCTTTATACTTTAAATCTTATTCCATAATAACTTCGTTCAATAATAACTTAGGTTCATAATTAGATTTTCTGTGCATGATACAATTTAAATTAATTTGGATTATATTCCTTACATCAATAGCTGTTATCCAAATAGTTAAATTATACATTTGTAGGAAATCAGCAGATTGAATCTTGATTTGGTTAACTTCTCCATGTAGATCACTGAGGATATGTTTCTTTTTGTTATTTCCAATAACTGTTGTGACAAAGTGTGTTCAATTCTGATATTAAAATATTTGTGATATTACATATATTGTTTTTAAAATCTGTAAGATTTAGATATTAAAAACAAAAAAAAAATATGCCAAATACTACCTTCGTATTGACAATGGCATAATTCCTACTAACATTTCATGACATGAATTGGCGTGGTTTTAATAAAGCCTCCAATGATTCTCAAGCTATGAGAATCACAGGAGTCTTTCTATTCTTCTAATTCTAAATTCGATTCGATTCTAAACTTTATCGAGTTTTGAAGTATGTGTTTTAGCAGCACAATCATATAGACAACAAGCATAATCCATACGACTTCTTATAAGTCTTGTTCGTATTCTTATTTACTGATATAAGTATATTTTAATCTTCTGAAACGTGTAACGTTGATTTTATCAGGTCTCGCTTATAAACTTCGTAGCGGCGCCTTGTGGTGCCAGTGATATTCAAGCGTTCAAAGCGGTGCGAACTCTCCGCGCTCTGCGGCCGCTCAGGGCCATTAGCCGAATGGAGGGTATGAGGGTACGTACTGCCCTGATGCGCGGGCTCGTCCCACCATCATCTATTCACACTCGCCTCACACAAGGACATGATCACCTTCACATCTGTACAACATCCATAATATTTATACAAACTCATTATACAGTAGAGAATTTCTGAAATACTTATAATAAATAAATTTCATTGAACTAATAAATGTTACAAACAATACATGCAATAACAATAATACTTAACTTAAACAAAACATTTCAGCATATACATAAACCTTAAATATGTAACTACATGATTCGAAGGCTTCATAATCAATGGGCAAACAGACAAAAGTGCAGTTTTACACAAGGGACAAAATTGTGAATAAAACAAAACTAGTTGATTGTATAGGGCTTAAATTTGGAATACCCTTCTTTTTAGGTACACTTGCATACTGGTAAGACATTCTAAATTGTAACATGCATAGATTTTAGTCCACAACAAAAAAATGGCATTTTTGCTTGTACGCCCATTTGTTATGAAACCTTCGATATGATTTTAATTTTTTACATTATTAACTGTCTATCATACAGGTGGTCGTAAATGCTCTCGTGCAAGCTATACCATCCATCTTCAAAATGCTGCTGGTGTGTTTTATACTTTGGCTTATTTTTGCCATCATGGGAGTTCAACTGTTCGCGGGAAAATATTTCAAGGTAAATATAAAATTATAAGCTGAGATGTAAATTATTTTCAAGATTTCTATTTCTAGCATTGATTTCTTGAATAACTTGATATTCTCTCTTTAGTGTGTAGATTTAAACCGTACAACCCTCAGCCACGAGATAATCCCAGACAGAAATGCTTGCATTCATGAAAATTATACGTGGGAAAACTCGCCGATGAATTTCGATCACGTTGGGAAAGCATATCTCTGTCTATTCCAAGTGGCCACTTTCAAAGGATGGATTCAAATTATGAACGATGCTATTGATACACGAGAGGTACCTTAATTTGAAGGAATTATTTTATGGCATTTTTAAAGTCATGAAAATCAATCTTCTTTTCTATTCTAGGTGGGAAGACAACCAATCAGAGAAACCAACATCTACATGTATCTCTACTTTGTGTTCTTCATCATATTTGGTTCATTTTTCACCCTTAATCTGTTCATCGGTGTGATCATTAACAACTTTAATGAACAAAAAAAGAAAGCTATAGGTAGTCTGGAGATGTTCATGACTGAGAATCAGAAGAAATACTACAATGCTATGAAGAAGATGGGATTTAAAAAAACATTGAAAGCAATACCAAGACCAAAGGTATAAAGAACTAACTCAGATGAAAGTAATAATTGAATCGCTGTTTAGTCTAATGGTTTTTTCGACCGCTCGCATGGAATATTCGTTCCGATTTATTCTTATTGGTATAATCGCGTTTTACCCGCGGCGTAGTCGCGTGAAAACCCCTACGCTGTCTCTATATTACTTACTATATATCTATATTACTACATAATTTTTACACTATCATAAAACGTTATAAAGATAGTAACAGAATCTAAATATTTCTTATTTTTTTGCAGTGGCGGCCACAAGCAATCTTGTTTAAAATAGTTACCGACAAGAAATTCGACATGATAATTATGTTGTTCATTGGTTTAGACCTGCTTACTATGACATTTGATCATTATCAGCAGTCAGACACATTTAGTGTTGTTTTAGATTATCTTAATATGATGTTCATCATGATATTTAGCTTAGAGTGCCTATTAAAAGTATTCGCCTTACGGTATCATTACTTTGTTGAACCTTGGAATTTATTCGATTTCGTCGTTGTAATGTTCTCCATACTTAGTAAGTACCAGTAAGAATTTTGACATGATTTTAGATAACATTCCTAAATAATTTACTATTAAAGTAGCTATATATATATAATCGATGTTCTTTTGTTTGCAGGTTTGGTATTGAGCGATATTATAGAAAAATATTTTGTTTCACCAACTCTCTTAAGAGTTATAAGAGTAGTAAAAGTCGGTAGAGTTCTCCGATATGTAAAAGTTGCCAAGGGTATCCGAAAATTACTGTTCACTTTGGCTATGTCACTGCCAGCTCTATTTAATGTCTGTTTACTACTCTTTCTGGTCATGTTCATCTTTGCCATATTTGGAATGTCCTTCTTCATGCACGTCAAAGATAAAGGCGGCCTCGACGACGTGTACAACTTCAAAACTTTCGTACAAAGCGTGATACTACTATTTCAGGTATAATAATAATATGAAAAAAGCAATATAGTTTTGGCACTTTTTTCAATTTATTAAACTTATGCTACTTCTTTAATTGTGTATCAGATATCTACTTCCGCCGGCTGGGACGGCGTGTTGGAGGGCATTACAAATGAAGAGGAATGTGATTTACCCGACAATGAGCGAGGCTATCCGGGCAACTGCGGATCAGCGACGATCGGCATCACGTACCTGCTCTCATATCTAGTCATTTCCTTTCTTATTGTCATCAACATGTACATCGCCGTCATACTTGAGAATTACTCACAGGTCAGTCAAATAGTATAGTATACACATTACATAGTCTTATATTCAACAGTGGCTAACATAAATAAGCAACAATCTATTTATTTCATTCACAGGCGACGGAAGACGTACAAGGTCTGACAGATGACGAATATGACATGTATTACGAAATCTGGCAGCGTTTCGATCCGGACGGCACTCAGTACATCCGTTACGATAAGCTTTCCGATTTCCTCGATGTGCTCGAGCCGCCGCTGCAGATCCACAAGCCAAACAAGTACAAAATCATATCGATGGACATACCGATATGTCGCGGCGACATGATGTTCTGTGTAGACATCTTGGACGCCCTGACGAAGGACTTCTTCGCTCGCAAGGGAAACCCAATAGAGGATCCCGGCGATATTGAAGTGGGCCGACCCGACGAGGCCGGCTACGAACCGGTTTCCTCGACGCTGTGGCGGCAGCGCGAGGAGTACTGTGCGCGGCTCATACAGCACGCGTGGCGCCGACACCGACGCGCCCACGAGGGCGAGAGCGGTGCTGAGGCGGAGGGTGGTAGGAGACGAAGGGCGGCGGCGCGACTACACCGCTGCTCGACGCCGTCACGCCCAACGGGCAACTCATCGTATTGCAAAGCGGCGGCGGGGCGTCACCGCCCGCACCCGTTTGACCCACGCTAGCGGTCACGCTGCTACCCGCACCACGCCCTGAGCTCTTGAGCCCACCAAAGCGCACTTAATTCTTTTTTACACTAGACGTTTCGCATGTTCATAAAACGTGTGCGCCAACGGGGGCTTGCGGCGCGACGTGAGCCGGCGCCGTCTGCCCCTAATAGACGGTTAGCATGAAAGCAATGGCTGCGCCGAGTCATATCATAATTTTTTGTATAGCTTTTAATGGTTCCAATTTATAAGCTTGTCACTGTATCGAAACGACGTATGGGGTGTTTCGCAGGGGTCGCGATTTGGTCCCCTCCTGTGGAACTTGCCTACGATTGGACGTACGCAGTAGCACCCACCCCGGCGTCAGCGTCATATTCTACGCGGATGATTCTTTGATTGCAGCGCGAGGGAGGACCCACCAGCAGCGTGCCATCTAGGCATGGCTGGGGTGTCCTTGGTTATAGGCAGGATCCGGCGGCGTCTTGGATTGGAGGTGGCGCTTCAGAAGATCGAGGCCGTGATGTTTTCACGACCCTCGTAATCGTGCACCTCTAGATACCAGCATCATAGTAGGAGGCATCCGCATCGGCATCGGGGAGACCATGAAATACCTCGGATTGGTCCTCGATAGCCGGTGGGATTTTTCGGTACATTTTCGGCAGCTCTCATTCATCCGCACATGCCGTCAAGATAAGAGTGATTATTTAATTTGTGCAATTGGTTCTCTTTTTTTCCATAATATGTATGAATAGTAAAGTAGAGAAGCCATTACAATCTCGACTGAGAACACTCAAAAGTTCAGGTTTCGGATTTGATCGAGGATTTAATTAACAACAGCTTGAAAGAAGATTACTGTATCAGTCGATACTCGTATTTGATTAAATGTGGTCTAATAACATTTTCACGTTAATAAAACTGAATTCTCTATTTTTATTTATGTTTTTATTGATTAATTTACAAAACATCGCCTGTACAGTTTTTTTTCTTCTAAATTACATAAATGTCACGAATTCTGGAAGTACACTAGGCAATAACTAAAAACTTAACTAAGGTGTCGATAATATAAACAAATAGCCTTTATTTACTTGTTTGATTTATGTATGACAGGTTTAAAACTAAAAGCAAGGACAGATTCATTCGAGCCTGAAAAGGAAAACCATTTATTAAACAGTAGGTCTAACGAATATAACGCCCTCAGAAAAACAATTTTAAAATCTTGCTAATATTATGAAGAGCTTTTCAAATCAAGTTTACTTTTTCATCACGAGAAATTGAATTAATTCAGAGATATACTGTCGAGCCAGGAGTCATGTATAGTAGTTATTTCAAATCATGCTTAATATATGCTGAAGTCTTTAAGGTTAAGGTTGAGTTTTTGGGACTTTTGTACACCTAGACTTGTTCAAAAGCTATAACAGTTTAAAGAGGTAAATATTTAAAAAGCTTTTACCTGGTAAACGGCAAAGGGTCTATCTACATCAGTTCTTGTATATTGAATGACTGATTCTAACGTAGATTTACTTTCACTAAGCTTTACCGGGTCTTGTAGGAGATGGCGCTAATGCATCTCTGAAAAAGATAGAACAATCGATATTAATGCCTTTTGATCTAAACGTAGGGCAGTACGGGGGACCAAGATAAGGAAATATTAGAATAACACGATCTAACACATTTAAAAACATTTAAAATAGAACCACCGTTCTTATTACCCCGTGACTCCGATTCCCCCGTGCTCCTCTACAACAATGAGTACCTGTTGTCAGATTTAGAGAAATGATCATAGAGTATACTATGAACTTATCAATTAGTGAAAATTTCATCATTCATTTTTCAAATTAAATTCAAGTTTTTGTTCAAAATAAGTTGCAATGGTGAACACTTTTTTACATGTAAGTCAAAATTTATATTTCTATGTACACCGCTTCGGAACATCTTGCTGTTTAAATGAGAAAACGCGGCAAGAAACTCCCCAGCAACACGTCAAGCTAAAAAAGATTTTTTCATCATAATTATTTATATTTTAATTTATAACCAACGAGCTTAGATATAATTTAATCAAAGCTATTAGAACCAGAATGGTTTGTCAGTAAAAGCCAACTAGCCTATTTTAGTTGACATTTCACTCAGTCCTGTTTGAGAGAACTAAATGTATGTGTAAATGTAAATGTGACCTATGTCATATGTACTTTTCTTTAATGTCACCATCACCATTGTCCAATTGATACTCTTATATCGATTTGTATTGGAAAGCTAACTTTATTAACCTTACGTTACTGTTCTGTTTCTAATTATTATATTCTAGTCTACTTTATTGTCTTGTTGTTTGTGTATTACGCTATTTGATGTCATTACTGAGCGTTTTGATTTATACCAATGAATACTGGCCAGACTACTAGCATCTACTACTCTAGCTACATATGTATCTTAAATAAAACTGAATAAGTACCTACTTATATATTAAAATTAACCTAATGCTACAATATTGACAATTATACATAATAGTACACATTATGCTCATTCCCTCTGGTATTTGAAAGCCCTTACCAATAACGGATTGTAGGCTGAAACTCAATTCTTGATAAAATGTTATTTTTGTGCCACTCTGATTGTCATGGTCTCAAATTCTTTCTCATTTTCTATAATTTAGAATCGACACATAGTGATTTTAAAAGACATGTCCCAAAATTCTTGTAATGTGTCAAAAAATTAAATCTAAGTAGTACATCAGATGAGTCCAATTCACATCATATACACTGGTCAGCAAATAAACCGGGCCACCCGCTACTTTGCAACTCTGATTTGATTTTCTCCAAAAGTATAAAACTTACAACTATTAAAGCTTTTTTACTTATACCTACGGAAAGTGCGTTTCATAATGATTAAAATTAATTTATTGGGATTAATCAATTATTAAGTGTTTATTAAACATTTTACAAAGAAGAATCGTTTTTATGTTGCATTAATCGTTAGATAATACATAACAAAATAAAAAAAATAATACATAACAAAATAAAAAAAATTAAAGCCAAGAACGATAAGTTTTTGGTCAATATTCAGTATTCCCTCCCCTTGCTCGGAAAACTGCCAGCATCCCTGTATTCATCGATCTCACGAGCCTGATGATGAAATCTTGAGGAATTGAATTCCTCTAGTCAATTGGAATTCGCAGCTCTGGAAGCCTTGTTGGAGCAGCAGATCTTCGGTGTAACAAGTTTACCGAGTACCGACGATACATAAAGAGTAATCAGAATTCCAAGGTAGCGGTAGCGGGTAGCCCGCTTTATTTTCTGACCTGTGTAGTTAGTTCTGTCTCATATATACTCTCCCTCCTTATGTAAATAACCTATATTCTAGAAAAGAGATGGTGTGCGTCTCGGGATGCCCGACAGAAGTGATAACTTAAAAACTTAAGCAAATCTAACGTAAGAGGAAGGAAAGTCAGACAGACTGGCGACGTAACGCGTGACGTAACCAAGCGGTCTACCCTCCCATAACAAGTTATCACTTTAAAAAAATTATAGAATAAGGAATGGCTGAGAGGATCGTTAGGGATAAATAACAAAACGATCTCGATGTTACTATTTTTATTTCCGTCTTAATCTTAAGACCAATGTGTCCTTAACATAGACACTCATACAAGATGCTCCGTCAATTATACGTAACCATATAAATATCTATACAGCATCTATATGTACAATAGAATGTGTGTACTGGGCCCTCCACTCAATATTAACCCTAAAATCTAACACACACGACTAGCAGTCATTTCATATGCGAAAAAATCTTATAACTAGGTAGCGCGTCAAACATCAAAAAACCGAGTTAAAATGATAATTAGGCACCACCTTATTCAAAGTCGTTTTGTGGTAATAAAACTACATTATACAACTTAAAGTCGATTTTTTTTTGCAAAAAAAATTCAAAGAAATTATTATGTCACATATATCTTCTTAAAACCTCTTAAAAATAAGTGCAAGAATACATAGAGTACATGCCATAAAAATTGACGGCACGAAATGTCGAAAATTTCTTTTACTTTTGAGTTAAATGACGTCAAACATCGTGCGCGTTAGACCAAAATGTAAAGGGGATCGGTTGACTTTCTGTTTGGCATAAATAAAGTTTAGTTAGTAAATTTCACTTCATTTTCAAACGATCAAAATCAATTATCGCGTATTTTCAGAAAATTTCAATACATTATTTACGCAATATCATGGATACGTTATGTATCAAATATTAACGTATAAGTATACGAAGAACTGTCTGGTATCACAATTGGTACTTTAGAAACTACTCAGCAGTTACCAGTGCCTGTTTCGAAAATGAGGATTAAAAAAATATTTATTCATCCAAACTTCCAGATCCAAGCACTTGTTGTATTTACAGAACATGTTAAAGCACACAAGAAGGTATGCTTACATTACTAATGTATAAATACTTACTTATACATATAATTTTGATGTAGAACTCATATACAAATATATCTCTGGTTCGTGAGTCATAAGAATGTGAATTATCTCAGGTATTCAAGTAGATGTCAGTTAATTGTGTTTGTAATTTGTAAAGAACGTTTTGAAACTTTCTTATTCATGTTTTTGAATTAAATCTGGAACTGTATGAAAAGATATACGTGATTGACTACAACGCCACCTATGCCAAACAGGGAGTCAAACGAATTCCCTTAAAAGAGAGCCTTTTAATCTATCTACAGAGTCCACTATGTGAACTCCCGTACACCAAGCTGCATTTAATTTTAATTAAACGACACTTACTGGCAGTGCAACCAGACTTTGCACGTTTTAACACGAAACATTATTTTTTATTATTCATGACAGATATGTAGCGTAAGAGGTATATTACAAGAAAGCTGATTTTAGTGCCTATAATTCAGATTCTTTTTTTCTAAATTTCTGTTACGGGAAATACTCTTTAAGTTGCTACCATATATACTTTGTCTCTTAATTTGAGAGGTAAGGGGTTGTAGAATTACGTCTATACGCGAATATGTCATACCATTTCTAAGTAATATATATATATAGAATGTAATAGCAGCGGCGTGTGGGACGCGAATTGAGCGCGGCTCATCAGACCGAGGCACGCCTTCTAGGCAATACATTAAAATTCGATCACAGAATAAAAACATATTATTTCCATTACCCAACTAACAGCTTAACCTTTTAAGTTAATAACAAAAATAAGTATTTTTGGTAAAAAATATTTTTTCTCGTTTACTCTTAGTAGATAAACATTATTACACTTGTGCCACTATTTTGGATACTAATATTTCAAGTTCTATATTGTCAAGCGAAACATAATGAGTTTTAACTAAAGAATTACTTACACGACAAATATTTATATTACAATGAAAATAAGGTCATAATAATACAAAGATTCAAAATAAGCGAGATATTTTAAAAATCACTACGCTAAGCAATTTTACACGATAGATAGACGATAAAAAAACAGTAATTCTAAATAACCAAATCTACATTGTCAAAAAGAATATAATAACAATTTTAAATTAATCAACGGAGATCTCGAGTTATTGTATATATTATGAATCTCGCTACATAATAACCGTGTTTAGTGTAGTCGTGTATAGTACGAGCGAAACTTAAATACGTTCTTGAAGTTCGTACACGTCATTTACAAAGAACCCAATCATAAGAATCACGAAGTATTACGTAGAGAGAAAAGTGTTGCTATCTCACTCGGTTCACTCTCAACTTGTATAGCATCTTTTTCGCACTACTCTATTATTAAGCTGTGTAATAAACGTTACTTGACCGGGCTGCGCAGTCACGGAGCTAACTTCTCTCTAGACACATTTAAGTTTTGTGCGTACTGTGTGAACATAGAACTTTATCAGCAATAACTAACATCACGTATGACTGAAAATGATAATAAGAGGTGCCAATAAGGACCAAAAAGACCGGCCTATAACCTCATTGAACTCTAAAAAGGCTTCTTAATAAAAAAAAACTTAATAAATTCAAATATGTATTATTATATCGCTAAGCTGTAATTGAAATTTATAAGTTGTCTTCATATATAAAATCAGATATTGCTAATAAAAGTTCATCTGTGAATTACGCATCTTTTTAATATATTTTTTTCACCCTTATTCCTTTAGTTTAATGTAACAAATAATTAAAGATAACAGTTCTATTTATTGTAAAAGGTTATTATAATTAGCATTATTTATGAAACCTTTCTATAAATGGTTTTTTATTATTATTTTAAAACAGTTTTTACATTCTATGAACGTTTCGAATATTAACTATACTATTATCTACTTTAAAATAAGACTAAACTGTAGCTTTTTATACAAAAAGGAGCAAGTTTTAGTCGGATTTAAAGTATTTTTTTTAATAATTCCTAAATGTATAGTTTAAAAGACTTTTTACAAAGAATGTGAAAATATATGAATATATACTTTATCAAAGAAATGTTATTGAAAAATAATTTACTTTCAATAAATCCAAGATTTTAAATTATTACTTTTGAGATCTTATTCGCGATTGCTTGCTGCACACGACTCGCGCTATTTTATAGAGTGATTTATAAATGTTGTTTTAATTTGCAGTGCACCGACAAATACAACTCAGTTAAAATACTGAAATCAGTCAATTCGTTATTGGCATCTTTCTAAATATTTGTTTTAAGAATGAATTGCTATTATACGATAAGCCTACTAAAACATATTTTTATAATTGCCACGTCGTTATCAAAATTAAAATTGAACATAATTTTGTTTGAATAAAAACAAAAAAGAACACGATATTATGTTACAAGTTTACTCTTGACACAATATATACATCCATACATATAATAAAATTGTAGAGGTCAAATTTCTGTCCAATGAAAAAAAAATGCTAAAAACCGAGTCAGGGGGATGTAAGAAGTGAAATAGAACTAATTTGGATTTTTTTCAATTTTTTTGTTTCTCTGTTTGTCTGTCTGTTTGTACCGGCTAATATCTGAAACGACTGGACCGATTTACATGAAATTTTGTATGGTGGTAGCTTATATCCCTGGTTAACATATAGGATACTTTTGATCCCGAAAAGTTAGAGTTCCCGTGGGATAGTTAAAAAACCGCACCACGCGGACAAAGTCACGGGCAGAAGCTAGTTTAATAATAAATGTCAGTTCCTTCTTTCCGGCCTTGAAACGAACCGATTTTCATGAAAGTTATTATATCTATATACTTTTAAAAACGAACACTTATCCCGTAAAACGAATATTACCCAGGGATACGTAACTTATGCTGGAAAACATGCATAATACATTATCATATTAAGTTTATCTAATTTTATTAAAAAAAATACGAATAGTTCCTGAAATAACGATTAACGATCGAAGAATAATTTTTTATTAAATTCACTTTGTGACTATATTTTTTTCTTATTTTTATGGTAATGCCCAAGTTTAAACACGATGTATGTACAGTTAGTGTCACGAATCTTGACCGTTCTGAATTTTACACAAACCACTATCACAAACATAATTATTATTGTGGTGCCAAAATATGATATTTTAACAGAAAATAACGGTAAGTCTTTCTTAAGCCCCAACACTCCAGTTGTAATTAGACAATAGCCCTTATTTTCAAAATTTGATATCATTTCCATATATATTATCACGCTTGTGTACGTTTGGGGGTAGGCAAAGACAACAAATCCGTATTCTTACATAATTCATTATATAGATTATATATGTTATACATACAGTTTAATAGTTATCGCGATATACAGGTATCGTCAATAATTACTGATAGTCATAGCTAATCACCTAAACTTGGAGGTTTAGGTCAGAATCAGAATACGAACTCCTTACCTGATTGGGATAAGATGACTCACATTTTTAACATGCAGTTGTTCATCAACATCATGCATTCAATTTTGATTTTTCCAAATGACATGAAAATGAGATCAAAGTTCGAACTACTCAGAAATAAGGGTGTTTACGCTTATTATTTTAAATTTGATCAAATATTGAAATTTAATATGTGTTAATTTTATTAAGGCGGCATCTTTAATTAAATTTTCTCGCTGATTCATTACGTTTTTGCAAAGTTAATAATACCTATTGAAAAAGCCTATGAATTTTTTTCAAGTATATGTATATGATTGCGGTCAAGATTTGTTGCGGCGAGTGTACGCGTGTGGCGTGTGGCGTGTGGCGAGTGTGCGCGTGGCGTCGTGTGAAGGGGGCAATGCGATTACTCTGTGTAGTCCCAGCCGTCCTTCTCGTAGCCTTCGTGCACGTGTTCCAGTAAAACTTTGCGCCGGCTGTCGCAATATCTGCAACAAAACAAACATTGAACATCCAATGTATTTAACGACTCACCACCTTTTCAGGACTCGTCTCCTTTACAAACAAACAAAGCTAACTATTACTACTTTTTTGTATATTGTTCGTATAGTCGACGATCCTGTACTAAAAAGCTCTGTTGACAAGTGCCATTAGCGCTAAACCAATATAATAGAAATGCATATGAATGACATATCGTTAGACTGAGGGCGTTTGCCTCTTGTAACTCACAACGCCCAAAATGATCTTCAGGCCGTTCCACATAGCTACCACAGTCGTTACGGTCGTGGCAAAGACGTCACTAATGACGTCATAATTTTCGATCACAGAACGCTCACAACGACCCGTGGCAAGAGGTGGGTCGAAGTGGGCGTTGACCACAGAACATTAATTTTCTCTATCGATACGTTGATAAAGTCGCGATTTTCATAACAACCAATAACATTTTTGTATTTCGTCGTTAATGACATCAACGCTCCGTAACTGTTCCACTTGCGAAAAATCACGGTCACTAGTGTGGTCGTTGTCAGTGCCAGGGGAACGTAGTCCAAGTATTATGTCGTTTTCATTTAAATGTCACTTGTCTACAGGACCTGATAGTTTCAAATCACTTAGTCTAAGGAGAGACCCGTGTCTTTCTACGTATTCTACTATATGTACAACTGGTAATGTTCTGAGGAACCGTTGAACGATATAGAATTAAATGCCAATTTAAAGGCATTATAAAATCCACGCGTTGGCAACGCCCCGGTGTTGCAAACATCCAAATGCGGTGATGACCACTTTCCATCAAGAGAGTCGCTAGCCTGTTTGACTAGTTTAAGGGAATAAAAGAAATAACAAAAACAAAACCGATATCAAACTAAAAAGCAAAAAATAAATATCTTCTACAACGTCGGTGCATTTTGCAATTTTTTCTAAGTTTAACTTGGCACCAACTTCAACATTGAGAATCTCCTCCTTTTGAAGGTCGTTTAAAAATATTACAACCCAACCCACCTATATTTGTCCTGGACCTTCTGCTTAATATCGGCAAGGTTCTCGCTAGTGATGTCCCTCTCGAGGTACTCCGAGAGGGTTTCAGTGGCTGACTCCAGGTCCCGCTGGTTGTCCTCGAATATCACCGACTGGTTGTTCTTGCGGAGGTAGTACGCGAACACGTACGTGTACATCAACGTCTGCCTGCATTGGCATAGTATGTCCACTGCTTTCTTCAAGAATTGCACCTGTAACATGTTGGACATCATTTTTAATAAGGATTGCAATGTATTTTCTTCATGGTGACTAAATTTATTCTCTACGCGACAATATGGGATTATTTAAGAAGGGCATGATAAAAAGTCCTTCAAAGCTAGCAATGCATATTAAGCCATGATTCAAACATCCATAGAGCAACGCTAACCACTTTCCATCAGGCCTTCTGCATGTTTGTCTAATGCAGACAACAAAAAATAAAAACTACCGGTAGTTTAATTGAATTGACAAGTTTAGCAAGACAACTTTTTATAACGCAAACGATCCCATCCCCGTCTATCTGTAAACTAATAGATGACAAACTTGATAAAAAGGAAAAATTTGACAAAATAGTCAAATTACAAAATTACAAAACACCTATCCTACTTTACGGAATAACCTTTACATAAATCTATCCCTTCTTCCGGGATAAAAGTATCCTATATCCATCCTAGATATTTAACTTACATATATGCTGACTTTCATCAAAAGCGGTGCAATAGTTTTTCCGTGAAAGAGCATCAAACAAACAGACTGAGTTAATTTCGCATTACACTCATCGCATTAAACAGGTATTACTAAAAAAATATTATTACGCTTCTTTGGTCTGACTAACGATTCCCTATACAACTATGTACACCGGACACTGAAAATATTTCAACTGTCAATTAACACAACATGTATCGCAGCCTATAATTTTTCCATAATTTTCCTACGGTATTGGTATATACAGAAACATTCCCACTAAATTTTATAAATTAATAGACATAATTCAATCCGGCTAGAAGGAACAACACTATGAACGCCACTTGTGGCCAATAGGAACATGTTGCTTACGCAAAACAATATTTATATAAAAAAATGGATAAAACATGAAACATTGTAATTTTTTATATAATACCTATCAGACAGAATATTCGGCAGACAAACCCACATTATAAAATACCAGCAAACAAGTTAAAGTAATTTACCTCAATCCAGCTCATGTTGTGCTGTTGCATCTCCTCCATCTTCTCCTTGACCGAGGCGTACAACTTGGACTCGAAGCGCAGCGACTGCATGTGGTTCATGTAACGGTTGCAGTAGAACAGATACCGTTGGAGGGCTGCCCTGGAACGCTCCTGGGCGTCGCGGGCTGCCTTCGCCTCGTCTTCGTCATACCTGAAAGAATATTTAAATGGACTCTATGTTTGTGATCACATCTTGAATATTCAAAGGATGCCTGAAGGACACTGCTTTAAGCAATACGGCCACCTACTTTACTACAGTTTTACATAACTAATAACTTCTTCCGATGTGACTGCACTGTAAACCAGTTTTAGTACCATCAATCAATTGTATAAGTGCTAAAATTGTTGCACAGCAAGCAACAGTGCCATTTTCGCTTGCGAACAAAGTTCATTATAGCTCATTTACATGTTGGAAACCAGTTTGCACTTTACTATACTAACAATAACTACCAATCAGAATTTTATGTTGTTTAAAACTGTCCCTTATACTATTAAGTTTATCGTGTATTTTTTCTCTCGTATCAGTGTACGGATTAATAAGGAGTATTTATTGTATTGTGGTCATGCAATAAAATTAAATTAGAATCAAAACCATCTTTAAAAATGCATATGCATTACTGGCTAAAATTAACATTAAAGTCAAAAAAGCAAAAAACATTGATATTATAAGCATTGGTCTGATGTGCTCAGAAGTGATTGTTAATTTCAACTAAAATGTCACTGAAACATTATTATTTTTAATACCTTTCAAACTATACCTCACATGCTTACATGGAGAGGAGACCTTCTTCACTCACTCTTCTTGTATGGTGGCCCTCATTTGTATTTTTGTTTTATCCTAATGTTGTATAGAAGTGTTTAATTCAAGCCAAATTTATGAACATATGTAGACCCAATCATTTGTGAGGAAAAATATCTGTGCCACATACTTGTATAGATAGAACAGTGAATGCCATTTTTGACTATGTAATCCTAAAGTGCTCTAGTATGTTATATTACAGGCACTACTCTTGCGAATTTCTTATTCATTCCACTATTTTTATTTTTTAAACATTATTTTTTTTAAACGTGTAATCTTATTAAAATTCTATTTTTCTTATGCTTATCTATTATTTATATACTATCTACTATTATTTACATGTTACTAAGTACATACCTGTTACAGTTGTACCAGCTGCTGCCGTGGGGCTCCCAAGGTCCAAGGCAAACCCAGCAGAAGTCGGCCTTGCAGTTCTGGTTCTTGCAAACCATATGGTTGCACCCACCATCCTTTTCGATGGTCACATTGCACTTCGGACACTCCTTAGTGTTGGCCGCTATCCAGTTAGATGTCTCAGAATCGTCGTCACATTTCTATTCAAAGTATTGACAACATATAATAAATTATAATATCAGCCCAAAAATGTTCCACTGATGGATTCGGGCCTCTCACAATAGGGGAATGGACAGTATGCCCTCCTTGCTTGTTCAAGGTGGTTTGGCAGATTTGACACAAAGGTTGTTTCTTCACTGTTAGCACATGGTAATAATAACTTGTTTTGGATTCTACTTCCATCCATTCTCTCTGCATACCCAAACCATCTCAACATTCCTTTTACAACTGTTGTTGACACACTTAATATTTCTCAATATTTCATTTCAACTGTCTTTATCTACTTTAATGCTACTTGTGCTAGTTTATGTGGCAATTATAGTTCAGTGATATTTCATATAGCATTGTTTCTCAATGTTTTTTATGTAGAGACCCACGAAAAAATTAATTAAAACATTAAAATCTCTTGTGACCCATTCACCGTAAAATTATAATAATATTTAAATTGATCGTTTATTTATATGTTTGATTTGTATATAGATCTTTTGTTCTATTTGTTTTTAGATTTAAGAGACTGCGATAACAACCGCGACACCCACAAGGGTCGAGAGAACCTGAGGTTTTTATTTTATTAAAAGTTCGCCTCATTCTCTGTCCATTGGCCATCCTGAGACCGAAGGTACTAGATTCGTGAATTTTATAAGCAAAAACTAATATTGATGACATTACAAAATATATGCGTTGGCGACCCACAGGCTGGTTGAGAATCGACGCCCTATAGAAAACATGTAGCGGGGGCGCATTACCTTGATCCACTTGCGTAGCAGGCAACACCTCACAGGGTCGTGCCAGTTCTCGCCGCACGCGAAGCAGAAGGTGTGCCCGCAACGGCAGGTGACCGGCGCCGCCTCCACGTACGCCGCCTTCACCGCGTTGCTGCAGTCCGGCGACGGGCACCACCGCAGCAGACGGTTGCACTGCATCGGGCACACACCACCTCATTTATGATCCAGCAGCAATATAGTTATTTCACTGCCGTTGATAGCCGTAAAGTGGGCATAGCTATCTCCTGTCTCCTCCTCCTGCGAGCGAGTTATACTTGCATAGGGAGGGCGGAGCGGGAGCGTGGGTCGACGTCCTTCCTCTGCTCCCGCTTAATGAGGACGCGCCCGCGACATAGGGCGGCTTTCATGTTCCATACTTACCTCTCCTCCCGTGGGGCGCGTTATAAGCCGCCCCACACAGTAAGATCTAGAAGATGCCGGGGAATAAAAAGTGGTTCCCCGGGGAACAAAAAGCAGTGGCCTTAGAGGCCTGCCAGGGCACGCGGGGTACGTCGAACTTTCGCTTTCCCGTAGCCCTGATATTGTTATTATTGTTCACTTTATAATAAACTTAACTATCGCTTCATATTTATAGTTTAGTAGAATTTGTAGTAGTGAGGTGAATTTATAAATAGATCTTCAATGGATATAAATCACAGGCTATATATATTTATAAATTGAGTCAACTGAAATTTAGAAATGATTGAATGAATAAAGATGAGATGATCTGAACCAAGCCGCTGACGAATTCAAAACAATAATTTACCTCAACAAAGCTATTTGTTATGATATGCTGATACTTGAGTTTGACACGAGGATCGCGTACCAGCCGCATAACAGTCGCGTCATCCACTAAAATGTCGCAAGCGTGCGCAGCACAAGCTATTGTTTGTCCCTGAAATAATAAAATATCCCTATAAAGACACTTCCAGTTGAGTCAAATCAAATTATGACGTAACAAAGGTAATTACATATTATTAATAAAAAAGTAATCAAAATACAACAAGTTTGAGTAAAAGTACCGAAATGTGGAACTCTAGTTTGCCAACTATTACAAATTCATAAAGAAGATTCCATCACTGCATCAAGAAGGAAAATAAAGATCGGAACAGTTATTTTAACATTTAAACACTACTATTCCAGGTGGTAGGGCATTTGCCCGACTGGATGGATGCCAGATGACTACCACCCCTGGTTTAGACTCTAGGGTATGCCGCCATAACAACTTTGAGTTGTGTTTCGGCTTTAGTGGCCAGGTTCCAATCTCTCTTAAAACAGCAGCAGCGCATTTCTAGCACCTTTGATGTTGCAAATGTCCATAGGCGATGGTAACCACTTTCCATCAAATGGGTCGTCTGCCTGTCTGCTGAACTCATGCAATAAAATAAAAAAAATAAACTACTATGGATAGTGTTACAAGTGCCACCTGCATACCTATTATAGACAAAGCACATTTACTACCTGCCGCGGCCTTTAAGCTAATTACATGGAAACTGTTTTATGACTATCTTCTTTTGTTTACGTTGTGTTTAAAATTCGTAATTAGAAGTAGCCCATTCTTTTTATTGCAGTAGTTCAGCAGACAGGCAAACGGCTCACTTGATGAAAAGCGGTTACCATCGTCTATGGACATTTGCAACACCAAAAGTGCTACAAATGCGCTGCTGCACTCTTAAGGGAGACCGGGACCTGATCACTTATGCCGGAACACAACTCAAGGTTGTTATGGCGACATACTTTAGACTAGGGGTGGTAGCCACCCAGTCGGGCAAATGCCCTACCACCTGGCTGTGGGTTGTTTTGTCGCCTCTTACGACAGGCCGCCCGGCCGCAGGAAATTGTATTCTTTCTCCGTTCCTGCACAGATAACTGTGTACTGTAATCCGTTAGGGCCTATTGTGTATTGTGATCACTGCCAGGTGTATCGTATTTAAAATACAAGCTGGTTCTAAGAAATCTCCAAGCGGTCGAGCTTTATGTCAAGACATATTTGACAGTCAATGTGACAGCAATGCCGCGACGGAGGGGTGCGGCAGTAAAGCGACGATTACGATACGAGTAAGACGTACATTCGATAAGCGATTTAGTGCCGGACTTTACGCGTGTTATAGAATCGTGCAGTTTGTACTGGTTGTATCCAGTTATATTTGTACCTGTTTTATACGTGTTTGTACAATTCAAATAAACTCTATAGTAATTCCAACGGCATTTTAATTCGAGTCCTGTGTAACTCGTAACAATAGCATAACAAAAAACCTTTGTTTATTATTCAAAACTAATAAATTATTATCAATCTCATTGTGACATATCTAATATCAGATAAAAAGTCAATAAACTTTTATAACAAAGAAGAGCTGCAAAATTTGAAATCATTCGAAAATCACTTACTAAACCTTCTTCCATTATTTTGGTTGTTAAATATTCGCACCAGCACTGCGTGCAAAACCTGTGACCGCATTCTAGGCCTGTCATTATCTAGAAGACAAATATTTATAATAAGTATTATCATAGATAGATTACCCTTTATTGCACCAATATAAACAATTGCAACTTAGATTAACTTACTGAAGTCGGGAGAATAGAAAAACATATTTCACATTCCTCTGCACCTGATGATGATATTCGTCTGGGAAGCTAAGACAAGAAAAATAAGATAATTAATATACACAAGTGATAAGTATGAAGTTTCTATGCTAAATTGAAATTCATATGTAATTTTAGTGTGAGATTTCTATAACAAAACACAGAACTCTGATAACTGTTTTATTTGAATTCAGACTGAGGAATACCAGATTCACAGTGTGTTTACAGTATTTATATGTATTTGACAGTACAATAAACATTATGTTGTTTACTAAAATACATATGAGTCTTACAAAGTAGGTCTTAAATTATGCTAAAACATGAATAATCATTTTTATACTAAATCTAATACTTAATTTCTAATAGAAAAGCACGTCATTAGTTACCATATTTGCTGTTAGACGGCACCACTAGACAAACCCAACAAATGGTTATCACCTTCATTATTTCAAATTAAAAATACCAGCTTTACAATTTACTCTGATTAGTTAATACACTAATCAAACGTTCATAAAGCAAATACTAGTTTAAATATTTAATAATGGATGGAGTCACATATACCAAACTGATCAGGCGGCGCTTTTTGTAACAAATGCTACTCTACTGTTAGTAGCATCTAAGGACTTAATACAAGTCTCAAGGGATGTATGTCCCAGAGGGACATCACTTGAGACCAACCGCCTGATGTTAATGGACATGTTGAGCTACACCATCTGCTTCTGTGAGTACAGAAGGGTAGCTAGGTTGTCTGCTACATCTCTACTTCTATAGCAATATAATGGTACCACAGAAAGGAGCAATAATTGATGCAAGCAAAAATGTTGGCACAAGTCTACACATGCTTTTTTTTAGCTGGCTGAAGCCAGCAGTCCCCACCCTTAAATTTCAATTAGTCATGTTTCATTGGCATTGTTCTTATATCCAATGAAACATGACTAATCCTTATCCTAACGTAAAAATACATGTGTACATGGCTCGCGAGCTCAAGACGAGTGACACGCAGCGCCGGGGCACTCGCAACAATTCGACAGAGCGAAAATCAATGCCTACATATTTTTTATTTTTTAAGCTATTGCATAGCTTTTATCGCGGGCTTTGAGCACGGCGACCGATTCAAGAAATTCCGTAACGAAAATAAAACCTAACACCCCCTACTCCGCCTACCATGCAGCTCGGCCGAGCGTTCGCTTAACGTGTATGTATATGGTACGACTGTACGAAGCTCGCACGGATCGAGACGAGTTGCTCTGAAATCGGACGAATACGTAAGCAGCTATTTGTGAGAAAGTATATAGGTGTATAGGTATCTATCATATCTTTATAATGCCACTCTCACCGCATGCGCGTCCCGTAAGTATACATGTAGGTATATATGTATAGATAGGTGATTTGTTTTCTTATCGGTCACCACGCTCAAAAAGTGTAACTTGAATTAATATCAAAGAAAAAAAAATGCATAAATAAAAAATATATAAATAATTATAATTGCAAAGTTGATAAAAAATGCTATGCAATAGCTTTACCGCGGCAGTCCTCGCCACTACCACAAGGAGTTTTTTTATTGCTGGAGTACAACACACAGGTTGACGGCCAACTGTGATGAAAAGTGTTTACCGTCGCCTAAGAACATTTGCGGCAATAAAGCTGCTGCTGGAATCATAAATCGGGCTGGAAACTGGCCAGTAATGTCGGACTACAAGTCAACGTTGTTATGGTGGCACACTCTAGACCAAGGGTGGTAGCCATCCAGTTCGGCTACTACTTGTCTGTGGGCTTTTTTGTCGCTTCTTAGGACAGGCCGCTCAGCCGCAGGAATTACTATTCTTTCTCCGTTCCTGCGTGGATAAAATACACACACCTTTTTGGTAATAATGTTTTTTGTGTCAGAAATGACATGGATGAGTGAATAAATGGCCAATTTCTAGACAAATAAGATTTCTATTCCTAGATTATTGTAGAGGAATTACATTATTATTGGTTTTTTTCATACCTTTGGCCTCTGTATGACTTGTTTCCTGAATGGATTAATGACCCTAGCCTCGGCAAAAAGTTGATCTTGGTCACCGTCGTAAAAACGCTCCATCAACTTCTCCTTGTCCCATTTGAAGTGGTTTAGTAATATACGGGTTGTGGTTGCTGGTATCTAAAATACAAAAAGAGGATTATGTCTTTATTAATAAACTGTCTCATAAACTTGGTACCCGACAAGAATTTTATATTTTGAATGATGTGACTTCATGAGTTCAAAAAGGATGTTTTATAGGATGCTTGTTGACACTCACAAAATATCAAAATTTTGGACCACAGATATTTTGATAGTCTTTCAGCTGTGTCTCAGGATTTTGCTTTACCATAAATATATCAAAACTAAATTAAACTTGAATGTGCAAACTGTCATGGTGATAGGAAACTGTAATGAAATTTATGAATACCATGTTTGTAACTAGGGCTTTTTTTGTGGGGCACGCCCATGCCCTTAAAGGGAAATTGGGAAATACCGAAAAATTGCCATAAAACGAATTGAAATAAGAACTATTTTGGTAACCTTTACAAAAAAAAAAGGATTTTTGAATAGATTTTTTGGAGTGGAGGTACAAACAAAAAAATATACACTTACAACTTTCGATAACTAGCGTGCCCCCATAAAAGCCATAAAAGAAGCGACAAAAAAGGCCTGTATGTAACATACAATATTATATTGTGCAATATTGCCAGGACTTGTTCATTTATTTATACTAGATAGATCTGTAAGTAAGGGTGACTCCCCTTTGTTTTAGTTTTTTTTTAAGAATAAATATCAGAGTACAAATTCATTTGTAAATTTAAATTCTTAGAATTTTTACAATACATTTACCTTTGCCTTTTACAATGATAGTGTGACCTTTTATAATCTGTGTAATCACAGATTTAAATGAGCTTTTATTCTGAGCAAGATGTAGGATACTATTTATCCTGATAAATGACATTGTTTCCATGTGAGACAGAAACATAGCAAAAAGATGGTGACATGATATATATTGTTTCAAATTACTGAATGGATTTAAATTAATGTGGACACTAAGCAATACTTAATCTCAGGCTAGAACAAGGATACTGTCTATCCTGTTAGATTATATTGTTCCCATAAAATAGACCAGCTATGCTCAACCTGCAACTTGCATGTGGCCCGTCTAACATACTAATAGTTTTACATTACATTAGTAACACCTCTGGTGTTGCAAAGTCCATAGATGACAGTAACCACTTTCCATTAGGTTGGCCGCCAGCCTCTTTATGCTATACTCTAGCAATAAAATAAGACCCAAATAAATTAATGTTCTGGCCAACAAAACCTTGTTTCTAATCCATCTATCTAATAATATTGAGTATGACTGGAATAGACGAGAAAGTCCAATAAATGGTGCTACAGTCAAGTTTTTCTTTTATGTTATTGTTGCAATGCATTTCAATGACAAACAGGTCATAAAATTAAGGTCTTTGGCGGTAAATTGAGGTGAAATGTTTTGCTGTGCAGCTTTATTTTAAAATATGTATAGGTGTAATATTAATTAAAAATGATGATGATGTAAGATAATTATTGTTTTTATGCAAGATTTCTGCCACTGTGGAAATGTGTATAGTTTACTGAAATGTGAATTTCATTTCATTTTTGAGTTATCACAGAACATGTTGTTTAATGTTATGCTAGAATTACATATTCAATGAAAAAATATTACACAAATAAAATCATATTTGTAATTAATCAAGTTTACTATGCATACATAATTGAAGGGTATATAAGGGTAGTATGTAGTTTCACTGGTACAACTAATACAATATAAAGGTAGATACCTAAATTAGAAAAATCCAGGCTTTAAATTTTTTTTTTTTTACAAGATTTTCCTCTAAGTTCATTTGGCAATCATGTATTGGTCACTAATAGACTATTATAATAGTTCTTGACAGAAAAACTGACTACATATTTGCAGTAAAGCAACTATCTCTTATCTATTAAGGTAGGTAGCATTTAAGGTTTTTACTTTTCATCACGACTATATCCAAAAGCTGTAAGGGATGGTTGACTTAGAGAGATAATATAATTAATGTATTATAAATTTAATAAATTTTAACTATGAAATCAACAGTTCACAACTTAATATTCTTTAGTATTTTAATAATCTATACTTATAATAAAATTGTAGAGGTCGAATTTCTGTACAATTAAAAAAAATGCTAAAAACCGTATCAGGGGGATGTAAGAAGTGAAATAGAATTTAAATTTTTTTAGAATTTTTTGTTTCTCTGTTTGTCTGTTTGTCTGTCTGTCTGTCTGTTTGTACCGGCTAATCTCAGAAATGACTGGACCGATTTACATGAAATTTTGTATGGTGATAGCTTATATCCCTGGTCAACATATAGGATACTTTTGATCCCGAAAAATTAAATAGTTCCCGTGGGGTAGTTAAAAAGCTTTATTTAATTAAACAGCTTATAACAGACTAAAAATAATTTCTCTGCAACGTAACATAATAAAAGCGGATAATTTGACAGGGTGTGGTGTCAGTGAGAGAGTTTTATCTTATATATATAATATAAAACAGATAAGTTTGCTTGAACGCGCTAATCTCAGGAACGCTGAGATTAGCGCGTTCGCTGGTCGCTACGCTGGTCTGATTTGAATTTTTTTTTCAGTGTTAGATAGCCCATTTATTGATGAAGGTTACAGGCTATAAACCATCACGCTAAGAGCAATAGGAGCGGAGCACCAATGAAGAATGTTTCAAAATCGCGGGTGTTTTTTAACTTCCTTTCCACGCGTACGAAGTCACGGGCAGAAGCTAATCTTATATATAAAAACGAATCGCAAAATGTGTTGGTAAGCGCATAACTTGAGAACGACTTTACCGATTTTGATGAAATATTGTGTGTGTGTTTGAGTGGGTCCCGGGATGGTTTAAATCCACAATTGGAACCGGTAGATGGCGCTGAGATCGGGTTCTAGAATCCTCCTAATCACCGGGAGCGATTTTGGTGATTTTGTTTTTGTGTGTTTGAGTGGGTTCCCGGATGGTTTAGATTCGCAATTAGAACCGGTAGGTGGCGCTAAGATCGGGTTCTAGAATACTCCTAATCACCTGGACTGATTATGGTGATTTTGTTTTTGTGTCATGAAACAAAGTCTTTTAGGAATTCAGAAAATAGGGCGGTATGAAGTACGCTAGGTCAGCTAGTATGAAAAATAAACTTAAATAAAAGGATATAGATATAAAGCCATTCAAACACTATTGTTCAATGTTAATGGACCATTGCCATATTCTTTTGTTGTTTAATTCTTATTCAATATTGTATTATACTTATTCAATTATTGTACAATAAAGTATATTCTACACTGACAAAATTAATACAAAAATGTTGAAGCCATCTACCAAGATACAAGAATAGGAAGAAATATTCTTCAGGCTGGATCCTGTGGACTAACAATCTGTTCAAAGTCATTATAACTGCTGAAAGGTGAATGTGAAGGACTTGGACATGTATTGAAATTTTGGATAGATCTATATTCCAAGAGTGGATATAACTTACTGTACTGTGATAAAACTATATTTATTCTTCTTAAAGTGATATTGCCAGTGGTGTTCTATCAAGTGATATGTCTATTACCTATGTGTCTTGCTGTAATTTTTGACTCATTTTATAGTTAAATGGCAGGAATTTGAGATGTTTTAATTTTATATGCACTAGGATATGCCTGCGAATTTGTCCACACTTGACTTGAAAATCCAGGTTTCCCGGGACACAAAATAATGCAGTATTTAAGAATGAAAATAATTTTTTAAAGTGAAAACTGTTGGCATAAGCTAATTTTTATGCATCCGAATAACTTCAAACAACTCCCGGGAATATTCTCGTGGGGTTCCTGGGCTAAAAAGTATCACACATTTTAATAAATAAAATTTGCTACTGATTAGTGAAAAATCACATTGGAATTCAATGTTTTGTTTTCAATCTGGTTGTTTTAAATTATTCCCAGAATAATTGCAGCGGGATTCCTGGGATAAGAAGTAGCAAAGATATTAAATCTAAGAATCAGCTGTCAATCAGTGGAACAGCATAAAAATCGGCCCAGTAGTTTTTATGTGAATTGTAAAGAAACCAACAAGAAATCCAAAAAAAATTGCATTGTGTTCTCAGTTGTTTATATAGTCTACTCCAGTTATTTTTTTAAATAGCTTCAGTGTACAGAAACAGCATGTATAGTATTTTATAATATTACTAGCTGTCCCGGCAGACGGCGTCCTGCCCGTAAAGATAAGTACAAACTGATTTCTTAACTGAATTCTGCAATAAAGTAATTTTGTGAGCTTGAGTTTAAGCAGACTATAGATTTAACAATCACCACACACTGAACATGAGGAATAACATCGTGAGATATTTGACATTAAGTGTGTGAAACCTGTCAATGTAAATTACACAGGCATAATGGAATTTTCTATATTCTTAAAATAAGATACTCGAGTTCAGCAGTGGGATGCTAATGGCCTGATATTATGTAGTAATTGTTTAACAAATTACATGATTGTAAACAAGCTTTTCTAGTTAGCCATGACAACCTATATATAAAACATTGAATCTTGTGATGCTTTAGTAATGTGCAACAGTACTTTATTGTGAATTAAATTATTACAATTAATGGATAATTTTGACTAGAATACCAGCAATTATAGTGCTGGATAATTACTACTGACTTTTAAAGAAATTGAATGATATATTTAACAACTGTTAATCATACCTTAGCATGAGTCATTATTACCATTGTAAAGTCATTGTAGGTTTTTTGTTGTTATAATAAGTTTTCCAATTTTTTCTTACCAGTTATTATATTTGGCAGAATATTATAAAAGGAAATTGCTAAAACCTGGTGTTTGCCAAACAAATAAATACTGATACTCCCAACAATGTGTGAGCAATGCTAACAAACGAATTTATGCCCAACACAAAAGATCCTGTTAAAGTATATCAGTGTACGAGTAACCTCATTCGATTAGTCTATTGTTTACCACTAACATACTGACCTCGACAACAGTATTAACTTCTTTAATGCAATCCACCATATGTTGAACGATTTCATCCGTAGATAATACTTCGTACGGATATTCTTCGAGCTCCGTTTGCCGTTCCCTTGTACTGTGTGTCTCAACGTCCATTGCAAAGTCGACATCGTCTCCGCTCGACTCATTCCCAGAATCCACATCGTCCTTTGTATCATCTTCAGAGTCCATCGTTAATGCTTTCACGAAATATGTAAACTATATAAATAATAATGCAGCGAGAATACGTCTAATGATGAAATAATTACACCTAAGATTTAGGAAAGGTCAACAACGAAGAAAATAGTTCACCCGCGGGCTGCCAAAACCTCTGACGTATAGTTGGAGATGATGAAGAAAACGCGTTCCGTACCACTATATTTTAGATTTTGCTAGCATTATTTTGTTCAACGCCAACGAGATAACGTCTTAGTGCTATTGAACAATATATTTCCAAGCCATAAATATTAAAAAAACAATATATTTAAATTCATTTCAATTTAATGGAAGCATAATTGTTTATAAATTGAGCAGCAAATAATTCACATCGTTAAATAAAACTATTAAAAACTAATCATACCGAAAGATAATGCTTGACAACTAACTACTATGTTAATAAAATGGAACACTATTTTTTACATTTTTTTATAATAAATATCGTAGACACTCAGAGAAGCCAGTTTTCTCTGTCTACGGTATATATACTTAAATTTTTTTAATTTATTCATGACCATAGAATGAGAGTCTTTCAGTCCTATACATCATTGTAAATACGGCTGCTCTTAATACTAATTTAGATAAACTTATTAAAGCTGACTTATAAATTATCTGTTTGCTAATACTACTTATTTACTTACCGATTCCTCACCTTCTCCGTCACTGCGAGGTCCCATCGTGTCGTTTTTGATAGTAGACTTGTCGATTTATCAAATAAAAATATTAGTTATTATCACAAAACGAAAATTAAAGTTGCCGCTCAGTTTGACTTCCCGCCAAAAAAACAAATATTTTAAACTATCTATAACCCGGCGTACTTCGTACCACCATATTTTCTGAATTCCTAAAAGACTTCGTTTTATGACACAAAAACAAAATCACCATAATCAGTCCAGGTGATTAGGAGTATTCTAGAACCCGATCTTAGCGCCACCTACCGGTTCTAATTGCGAATCTAAACCATCCGGGAACCCACTCAAACACACAAAAAAAACACCACTCGCTACAGGTGATTAGGAGGATTCAAGAACCCGATCTCAGCGACACCTACCGGTTCCAACTGTGGATCTAAACCATCCGGGAACCCACTCTAACACACAAAAACAAAATCATCAAAATCGGTCCAGGTGATTAGGAGGATTCTATAACCCGATCTCATGCCACCTACCGGTTCCAATTGTGAATCTAAGCTATCCCAGGAAGCACACACCCTCACCCCACCACCCAACCACGTCCGTCAGCCGCGGCTGAATGTTTGTTTCTGAATCGATTTTGATCATTATTAACATTGTATTAAGTTTAACTTTAGAATAGCACCGTATAAATTTCATTGCTATTAGACCTTGGGTTTCGAAGATATGGCAGAAACTATCTCAAAATCAATTAGAAAACGTATTGAAAAATATTGTTAGGTTTATGACGTTCCTAAAACGAGTAGGTACCTAATTAAGACCAATAACGTACTGTACTTGACTCCACTAGGACTAGGAAAGCGTATAATGGAAATCAATAACGATATACAGCACGACCGCGTGAATTGTGTTATGAGATCCGTCGTATTTAGAAAACGTCGACGATCGAAGTTGAAAAACAAAAATGCTACCTGGTGACACCAAATAATGGGCATAATCATTTAATTGAACAATTTTCGTGACGCACTTACAGTTGGACTTTTAAAGCAACGGAGAGCTGGTTTTCCGTAAACCATAACGAACGAGCCGCGGCAACTGACATAAGTTTATTAACTGAACAGCATGTCCTAGTGATACTTCATTAAGCTAAATTTGACGGACTTATTAGAGGTTCTTAAGTGTATATACATAATTTACCTTCGAGATGCACTAAACGTTTTCTAAATAAGCTTCCTCACTCGACAAGCTAGCTTATTAGGGATACCATATGTAACTTAATAATGTAAAATATTTTTATTTAAATAAATTTGAAGATTAACTAAAAAGCAAAAAAAGTAATTTATCTAAAACATCTTGAAGTTGGTGCCAAGGAAAAGATAAAAATTACCATATATACTGTTACAACAACAAAATATTGCAAAATGTAGTTAGTTTTGTTTTTAACTTGACACAGACTTCAAAATGTTGTAGAAAATAATCTTTTTGCTTTTTAGTGAATCTTGAAGTAATTTGTTTTTGTTAGAAATTATTTTATTTTATAAAGTTTGCTATAGATCATTGAAAAAATCACATTGAAATCTGATAATTTTTTCATACATCCATTTTAAATCATTCCCACAAAAATTCCCAGGATAAAAAGTAGTGCAAATTATAAGTTTCAAAATTTGCTGTTAATCAGAAAAAACTGCATCGAAATTGGCCCAGTAGTTTTTATGTGAATCCCGAACAAACAGACAAGTAATCTAAAAAAAATACATTGCCCATTGTTTATATATTGTATTTGTAGTTGTTTTTTTTAAATAGCTTCTATCTACAGACACAGTGTTCTTAGAATATAATTAGATTTTTTCAGGAAAAAATATTATTTTAATTTCACTAGGTTATTTATGTTAGAGTCTATGTAAAATTAAGGGCATAGAAATAGAAAAGATACTAAATGGCATGTATAAAAACTTTTATTGTAGGCACTTCATAAACACTTTCTTAAATAATATTATCTAATTCATTCTGAATAGATTCAAATTGCAGGAAGATAGAATACAATTCTGGATGTGTTAATTCCATTTCAGTAGTGTCTTTATTTTTAAATAATGTCAAATATGCTTTGGGAATTTTACTCTTCTTGCAGTGTTCTGAACTCAACTCTGCATTTAACTTCCATGAAAACTGTAAAGAATCCTGTGAGCTTTCTGTAATTTCTGAGCCTAAATCATTTAATGTAGCTCTTGTTTCAGCAGACCAAACTTTTACAATAAACTCTGATTTTTCTTCATTCAAGCCAAGAAATTTAAGGTCATTTTTCAAATCATTTGGCATAAAAATATATTTCAATAATCTTTTAAATAAATACAATATTGTCTTAATGCTTAACACTAATTTTTCTTGATCAATATTAAATATTCTTTCAAGTTTCAACTGTTCATCTTGGGTAAATATTTCTCCACTTTGAAGTTTAAGTTTTGAGATGATGCGACGAAGGAATTGTTCAAATCTTGTACCATCCAGCTCATTAATAATAGTAATACCTTTAACCAAACTGAAATAAAAAATAATTATTTAAAAATCCTATGGCCCAGCACTGTTTAATTAAGTTTATTTAATTAATCAATTTAATTTTTCTTTTATTAGGTAGGTACCTTGGAGAAGTGTTTATCCATGGACAGATCATTTTATTACCAAATAATATCTGTATAAATATATTAAGTGTATGTACACAACGCAACTTTTGGTTGAAGGTTTTTTACTCAGAGTAGGTTTATATATTGGAAAGTTTTTTCTAAGTTACACAGTTTAATTATATTAAGAAATACCTTTAAGGTCAGATTAAAAAATCTTACAAATTAAAACTAAGATGAGAAGTAGAACTCGTATTACTACTAGAGGTGTGTAACTCCTGAGTGATTACCTCAAAAGATATATATCCGGCGCGAAGAGTGATTAGATCTGTATATCACTTGCGTTCAAAATGTGTCTTTATATCTTTAGTTCATTCCTGTTCCACGCGATGAAAAAGAATGATTAGCCCGCGCACTGCGCATGCGTGGTAAGTGAACGAGGAAACCGAATATAATAGCAAGCCAAAATAAATCGTAACACTATAGTTTTATGGTGTCATTTCGTAATATTTACTAAAAGTCAAAGGCCATCTAAATGGCGTGTATTTTATTTAAATGTCAGATATTTTGCATTGCCACAGGTAAGCGAGTCGGCTTTGCTAGTATATCACTCACAGATAATAACTCATCTTGTCTGGAATTGACACTGACACTATAAAGATAAAGAGTTAAAGATATAAAAGAGTGATATATATCTTTGTATCAAAAAGATTTATATCACTCTTTTCTTCTTGGTGAGTGATTTTTCCATGACTAATTACTACTAGTAATATTTAATGATAGAACATTTTTTTTTAATTTATTCATGACCATAGAATCAAAGTCTTTCAGTCGGAAACATGTTAATTAATAGGTCTTCGTATAGTAGCGCAGTTGTATTGCAGGCTACAACCGACGCCATTCAATGGAGTTCTTGTGAAAACTCGAAAGATCACATCTGACTATACAGTTCACATTTCTCACAAAAACACATAATTTCTACTCAAAAACTATCAATATCCTGCAACTATTGTTCATTTTAGAGTAATTATACACATTTTTAGAAAATAAAACTGCACAGCACAACGTCTCCTTTCAGTTCCCGGCAAAAACTCGCTATTGATAGAACTTTTTTTTTATAATTTATTCATGACCATAGAATCAATGTCTTTCAGTCGGAAATATGTTAATTAATAGGTCTTCGTATAGTAGCGCAGTTGTATTGCAGGCTACAACCGACTCCATTCAATGGAGTTCTTGTGAAAACTCGAAAGATCACATCTGACTATACAGTTTACATTTCTCACAAAAACACATAATTTCTACTCAAAAACTATCAATATCCTGCAACTATTGTTCATTTTAGAGTAATTATACACATTTTTAGAAAATAAAACTGCACAGCACAACGTCTCCTTTCAGTTCCCGCCAAAAAAAAACCATTGATAGAAAAATATAACCAGTGTGACCAGATTTTATTTGACGAATCTACTGCTTGTGGAAGTTAAAAACTACTGAATTCTACCAAAAGAGAACAAGAAAATACTAACAATCTATTTTTTTTTTTTTTGCTGTCGTGTTACAACGTAAAACATGAATGTTTTCTTGATGAAATAATAAAAATAACAAAGAAACCACCATCAATTAAAGAAACCAATGGTTTTTAAATTAAATTTTACAATTTAATTTAAAAAAAACTTAGGTTTCTTTAATTATTTGGATAAAAATATAATTAAAAATTACATTACATTCCACATATTAACGTAAGTAACTTGCATACCTGAGAAGTGTGTGTGTAGTATTTTTTTGAAAAATGAAGTAACAGTGGTGTAACAGGCGATGCTAGTGAAAGCAAGAATTAAGAAAGGTTTCCTAAAGTGGTTTGGGCGATACATTGATGTTAAAAAAAAACGATGTTTCATTTGCATCGCAGGAACAAACGTCAAAAGTTTATGTTAATGGTGATAAAAAACATCGTTCATAAACATTGATATATCGTTCATAAACATCGATATTTTTAACATCGATGTTTCACTTTTGAAAACATAGATATCCTAACATCGATGTTTTTTATGAACGATATTGCATCCCTAGATATGCCAAAAAAGTACGAGAATGGCTGAAAAGCGTCAATTTTACTAAAATCTACCAAATAATTTTTACATACTAAATTCTGTTGCCAGTACCTCAAAATCTACCAAAAAAGTAGAAATCTACTAAATCTGGTCACGCTGAATATAACTGATCGTAGACAGAGAAACCTATAGACATATTGATAGCTTTTGTCGCATTCACACAAGAAAAAGAGCAACTTATGCCGATGTCGTATAAAAGAATGAGACCGAACGATACTATTTTTTGTTTCACTGAGCGTGCCGCGGTTTAGAAATTAGATCACCGGTGTTCTTAACAAAGTTCGACAACTGAAGCGCAGCAGCTATCGTCTTCCTATAAAATACAGTTTTCACGTGCTTTATGTGAAGTAATTCATATTATATTTTGTTTTCAACAACTTAGACTTCCTATTTCAACCTTTTTGTTAAAAACATGGTGCGGTGTAGAGTTAAAGGGTGTAAAAGTGATAGCGGAACGAAAACCCAGGATTGTCTTTTCACTCGTAAGTATACCACTGTTTATCAGTTACTAGGCATTCAGTAGCATTTTATTATGTTCATATATTGTGTATAATGTACTCTATACGTAAATTCATCGTTAAAATAGCACAAAAATAAAAATTACAAATTTGAACCTAAAATTTAGTGTGGCTAACTATTGGAACGTAGTTCCTTATCGCGCGGTACGAATGAGGGCTAGACGGAAAAAATTCTTACGAAAAAAGTTGTCACGACAGTTTTTGAACTTGCCAAGATAAAATGCAGTTGCATTACCCTTTATGCCCACGCAGTTAGAGTTTAATTTGGAGTACATTATTATTTAAATGTCATGGGTTGCTGACGTACAGATAGCATTTGCGGACATATAGAGTCTTAATGTCATTAAAATAAGGAGCAATATCGCGAATCTGGTTTAAAGTTAAATTTGTTTCAAGAGTAGAATTGCAGGATGTGATTCGATTTTTAAATTGTTTCTTATATTGAAGTAAATCCATGACATTTAAAAATAATGTACTCTAAATTAAACTCCGTGGGCATAAAGGGTTATGCAACTGCATTTTATCTTGGCAAGTTCAAAAAGTGTCTTGACAACTTTTTCGTAAGAATTTTTTCCGTCTAGCCCCCATTCGTACCGCGCGATAAGGAACTACGTTCCAATAAAAATAATATGATTTTTCCGCAATCAATACAGTTTTTGCTATGTACAGTATTAAGATAAATTACTTTCGTTATATTAATTCGCATATTCTCCACAACCATCACTAGGAAGTTATACAAACAAAAATATTGTGTCCAAAAAAATATTGTTTCCAATAATAGTTTTAGTAACCATAAACGGGTTTTTTGATTTTAGGACAAGACGCCAGAGTACACACCTCGAACGTTGCGAAAAAAATGGCAAAGCTTGAAAATACAATCATCCAAACGACTGAAAAAATTAAGAGCTCTTCGAGAAAAAAGTAGACATTTAACGAAAAAGGTAGCTAAACAAGAAAATGTTATTGCAGAACTGAAAACAAAGTCATTAATAAGTGAGGAAGATGGGGATTTATTGGAATCTGTTGACTCTACCAATAAAGACTTCTTGAAAAAATTAAAAATAAACATGTTCTATAATTTATTCACAAAGCCAGAACCGACTATCACATAAGAAACGGCAGTTATTTAGGACTACATCATCATCATCTATCCTTAGTCTCCTGCCCTCATTGCAATTAATTTGAGTTACGCAGCATGTCTTCTCCTTCGCATAGCATGCATAGCAACCTATCGATGAAAATCGATTTGTCAGGTTCATTTTACAGGCTTCCTTACATACAAATTTCTAATTATCACAATTATTCTTCCTCACAAGGTATCCCTAAATATAGTGACGTCATCTTTTTTGTCCCTTTCTGCGGCACGCTATAGCGGCGTCTATAGGATTCTGTCTACGTAACTGATAGAAGTTTGGAAGACAGGGTGACCAGATTTAAATTGAAGAATCTGCTAATCGTCCATATATATTCTGCTAGTTTAACCTAACGTGACATATATAATCAATAATCGTACTTATATTTATGACAGATTTGTAGTATTTATTTATTAGTAGTTATTATTTTAGAATAAAATTCTAAATTTCCGTATCAATTGTTTTATTTATCTGTCCATCTGAATCGTGAAGTTTTTCAATTTGCATAAGCGTGTGGGATGTTCCTGTCAGGATTAAAAAATATGTTGATGTTTATTAATCTGTCCTATTCAATAAGTAGGGAGATATTTTTCCACAGAGTACATTGAATATATGGAGATAGTCTTCAGTCGAGAGAATCGTACTACTAGCACATCTAGCGAGTATCAATGGCGCTAACTCGTACATGAACGTACCTAATATATGCATGTGTGTGTGTGTGTGTGTTCATGTGTATATGTGTGTATGTGTACGTATAGCGAGTTTGTGTATACACTTTATCTTATTCATAGAGAGAGTAAGTTTGAACGCTTATGGTGCCTAAAGAAGCGTTCAAACTTACTCTGTCTATGAATAAGACCGATATTCTATATATTGTATGCTTAGGTATGGAGATTTCTTCCACCATGAATTCCAACTGTGATATTATGATCCTAAAATTTCATATTATTTATAAATTGTATATAATTTTCATTAATACATATCACTGCACATCAAGTTTTGTGTTGATATAAAAATCCAATAGTGTGTTTGGTCGGTCGAATTAAACAGATTCACAGGTCACATAATATAAATCAGTAACTTCGATATCCAAAAGCAGTTTTCCTTAATAGATTCGCCAGAGTCCAAAACTACATATAGATCGTTAATAATAATTCACTTAGTAAAACAAACAGAAAACTATCCCAGAAGTTAAATAAGTTGCAAATATGACGAAAGTCGGCACTTGATTTGAATATGCATGTTTATTTAGAAATATTAAATAATATTATATTCGATTAAATAAAAATGGTTTTCATTTGAGTTTTTTTGATAATGTCATTAATAACAAAATAATGCTAAGCAACGAGCTGCAGTCTATGGCAGGTACAATGAGTTTATTATCGACCATGTAAATACTGCATAATGTAGAACCCATTTCAGTATCTAATAATCGATAATTAATCCTGTCAGATATTTGTAAATTTTAAGGATGATTCTAGGCATAGGTGTCTTATGACTAACAACAGGTAGATGGAATCTCCCATAATAAAATCTAAAGGAAGGCGATTTTGGAATATGAAACCATATTAAGATTTACCATCGCAAGGATGAGATGCAGAAGTCTCCGAAGTAGCGGACCCACGTCCCACGTCCGCTAACAAAACGGCTAATTTCTGCAAAACGGCTGATTAAAAAGTAAAGAGGGATATAGGTCATTCGCTCTAAGGAACTGTACTACTCCTTTAGCTCAGCAGCGATACGTAATAGAAATTGAGCCGACAACTCTCACTATAGCCCAATCAAGAGCCTATAGAGCTAAAGCGAGTCGTGTTGTGAGACGTAGCTACGACAACATTCTAGATCATAATATCACTGGCGTAAACATAATATTTTTGATCTATTTTGAAAGAATGAAAGATGTAATATTTATTAACGTTTTTTATCAATAAAAAGAATGTCATCATATACAAATATATGCTTAAGTCTAGTCTAGTCTTCTCAGTTGTGAAATTCGTTTAGGTGATCCACTCTTATCTTTCTAGTGATACTGACTGGTCGCCCCAAGTATGCTTTCTTCACATTCCAATCCTCCTCCATCCGTTCTACGTGACCGAGCCAGCGGAGATACTGAGCCTTTCTCTCTTCAATTATTCTAGGCTCGGCCACGAGGTTTTCTATGTCGGAGTTGGTTTGGACCCTTCAACTACTATCTCCTCTGTTTGTTGGACCCAAACAGTAAACTTGCCAATAACTTATTGTTTTAAATTATGTTTTGATATTTGAATAAGTTTTTAGATTTTCTGAGTAATAATTAAAACTACAGTACAGTTTAAAAAAAGTTGCATAGCTCTTAATGTTTAAATTGGTAAGAATATTTGTGCATTGTGATTTGTTGTTGTTGTTAAAAAAAATCTAATTTATGTCTTAATATAACAAATAGATTATTTTATTAATACATCTTAGTCCGTAAAATATAGCACATAAATATGTAATAACGTTGAAATAGTTTATATTGGGAACATTTGTTACCCATGCAGACGTAACCAATGTGTATACTACATAAGTTAACGCACATATCATTGTCAAGAATGCTTTACTCCATTTAACAATTTTATTTACGTAGGGTTTGTCGATACATTAATCGCGAAGAAATCGATTAACTCAATTTAATAAGATCATAATAAGCCATCCCTAACTACATTAATAGCGATTTTTTTTAAAAAAATTCACACTCATTATTTTATTATATTTATGCCTTGGCAACTAGGCCTTTAAGACAGATCTTAGTTTATAATATACATTTAGTTTCTTCATTTTCTTAAGCCTATGTGTAGCACAGCTGAACTGTAGGTAATCAGCTAGTGCCATTCAACGGAGTTATTATGACAACTCAAAAGGCCACATTTGACTATACAGTTCACATTTCTCACAAAACACATAATCACTACTCAAAAACTATCAATATCCTACAACTATTGTTCATTTTAGAGTAATTTTACACATTTTTAGAAAATAAAACTGCACAGCACAACATCACCTTTCAGTTCCCCCCAAAAACTCCACACTCATTAGTTTTAAGTTTATACCACAGAGTACATTGAATATATGGTTTATACAGCTGTGTTGTGTGCGATGTCGTGGATTTAATTTGGAGGTTATAATATAATTTCGAAAATAAAATAATGGCTCAAAAAGTGAATCGGGTACCAGAGAATATCAACTTTCCTAAAGAAGAAGAAAACATTTTAAACTTTTGGAAAGAAATAGATGCCTTTCATAACTGTTTGAAACAATCAAAGAATAAACCTAGGTATTTTATTGCTTTCTTCCTTCGTTTGCCATAATAGTAATATGATATAATTATGATATTATATTATATTGCTATTTAGTTTTTATCATATTATTAAAGAACTATTCAAGTTTTTCTGAATGGAGCTTTAGGTAAACTTCTAGGCGCTAAGAAACTCAGCCAGAAGGCCCAGCTTGCCATACATAACGCGGTGCTGGTACCTACGCTCACGTATGGAAGCGAGAGTTGGGTATGTAACAGAGAGCATGAAAGGCAAAATCTGCGGAGTGACACTCGCGGACCGCGTTCGCAATACCGAAGTAAGAAAGAGAGTTGGTCTGAAAGAGAGTGTCGGGGTGAAGGTAAGGAAAGGAATGCTCCGGTGGTTCGGGCATGTGGAAAGAATGTAAAAGAATGAATGAATGAATGAAAAAGGCCACGACACACCTTCCATGGTCAAATTGATTGTGTACTAGCAGAAGGTGATGTCAGGAACCTTCAGAACAGACGAGCGTGCATGACAAGAGCTATGAATGTCAAAGAAGCAAGTGAGGTGTGTAAAAATAAGCCTAAATGGCCCTCTGTTGTTCATGCCTACCCCGCAAGGGACTTGGCGTGAAATTATGTATGTATGTATTAAGTATTCAAGTTTTTATCTTTACGTGCATGCTGCATTACTTGGGATATGTGACAGTATCGTCAGCAGTTTGACTAGCTTTCCACCAGATTTAACTTCTAAAACCACCAAAAAACCTTTAACAAAAAGGACCCATTCTCATAATCGCTACATTTTCCACTAAGATTTTTTTTCAGTTTACATAAAAGAAAACAGTATAACAGTAATTTGTTTCTTTAATTATTACGAAATAAAATAATAACAATCATTTGAATCCGCATAGAACTAGTAAATCAACAAGTCAAGATCAGGAAGATTACAACTATTCATTAACAACTGTTATTGAAAATACTTCATCTACTTCAGAAGAATCATTTTGTCTGCACTTCTTTGGTATCAATTTGTTTTATGATGCTTATTGGAATTTCAACCACACCTTCAACCACAGCATATTCTTAAAATACCAGTTAAAAGATTTAACTTCAATCTATTTGTCTGCTTGTTTTTTTTATTACATTCATACTGCAAAATAGTCTCTCAACATCTCCATTGGAATGGGGCAGTACTAAGAAAGTAATCAATAAAGTCACTTGTTCTACAAATCTAGATTCTCCTTGAGCATCTTTGAATTGCAATACAATTTTTTTATATCTTTGCTCTCATTCCATATCCATTGTTTCCATTTCATCAAATGAATTTGTCACCAGTCACCACTGATCATTGACTCTTGATATTAATTCTGCATTTTTATTAAACTGAGCCATTTTGTTAATTAGATTTTCTTCATTGTGATTAAGTGCTTGTTCAACACTTATTCTGTGTATTTTTTCATCAATATCAAATTTTCCGATAACTTGTTTTTTTTTTCTTCAATCAGACTTCCTATAATTTGAACAATGTTTTACAGTAATAGTAAAAATAATACTCATGAATACTAAACATAAATACTACATGAAGTAGAAATACCACCACTAAGTTACGTGACAACACTGTCTAGAGAGAGCATTCTTTATTCTTTATTGTACACAAAAAGTTACATACACAATTATATTGTGTATGTATGTATGTGTGAGCATTGCTAACAAATAACACATCAAAAAGAGCATTGCTAAAAACAACATCAAAAACTTGAAGCATTGCTATATTCACTCTTCAAAAACTATCAATGTGCGTTTGTTTTGGGAATATCAGCTAAAAATATGATAGTTCATGCTAGATGATTATATGATCTAAGCGTGGGACACTAAAAATTTACAAAAATATTACATTACTAATCTGACTTTCCATGAAAAATTTAAAAATTGTAACATATATACCTATTTGTTAAACTTTCAGTGTGATAACTCTTAGCTCCTTTTTATAAACTATTGTTTTATGTTTCTGGTACATTGTCATGAAATTATCCTTGGTGATTTATAGGTATTCTTTTTATGATGGACCTCCATTTGCTACTGGCCTACCACATTATGGACATATACTTGCTGGGACTATTAAAGATGTTGTAACACGCTATGCACATCAACAGGTATTTTTGTTTTACTTTTATTCTCTTGTACTTCATAACTCCTTTTATGAAGTAAATTGATTTTAGCTCATCATAATATTTTAAAGTTAACTTTTAACTGAATAACTCATATCGCAAAAAAATTATATGAGTTATTGTAATACTGTAGACTATAGAACCTCTACTTTCATCAAGATGGCTAAACATTAAGTAAAATCTAATCAAAAATGTAAAAAAAACTACACAGTATTCCTTCATATCAATTGCACAAATAAATCTGCTAGCATTGAAATATGAATAAGGCAAGCTAAAGAGTCAAATAATAAGAAGAAAATATATTGTTATCTAATCAAAGGCCAGTTTCACACAGTCCAAATAAAATTCCCAATAAGCTACTTACAATTTATTTATTGAATAAAGACAACATTTCCATTTCACAATTGACAAATAGCACTAACTGACAAATAACCCTGTCAACTATATGTCAGATCCAACATGTTTATCGAGAATGAACATAGGATACTTTAAAATAAATATATATAAACTGATGGACTCATAAACTGAATCAAAGTTCAGGATTACTTTGGAATGATTTTTTTAAATAAGTATGCAAACTTTTTAGATTAAATTATATAAATATGGAGAGACTGGCTCTTAATCTCAAAAAAAGGAAAATTTAAAAATAGAACTGCAGTAGAACAGAAAATTTACTCATAGTATCAGATTTGCGTGTTATTTATAGCAAAGTTTTAAATTGATTCTCATTGATTTTTTATTCTTTTGTCAATTGAATTATTGTTACCAGCAGAATTGTTGGGTTAGTTTTTTAACTCATCAAGAGTTTTTGAACCATTATATGGTGATGAACGATTGGTAGAAATTTAAATTTAAACCAGTCTACTGTTTCTAGAATATATAGAAGGTTTGTGGAGACAGGTTCTTACAGAAGGAGACGTAGTACAGGCAGGACTCGAGCAACCACCGGTCGTGATGACCGATTTATTGTTACAACTTCCCTGCAAAATTGTTTCCTCACGTCTGTTAACATCCAAACAGAGCTTAATGAAGTGCGTGGAGTAAACGTGAGTGCACGAACAATAAGAAGAAGGTTAAAGGAAGCCGATATCACCCCTTTTAGACCAGCAAATGGTCCAAAGTTGTCTGTAGCTCACAGACAAGCTCGCTTAAGATTTGCGCGTGATCACCTGAATTGGACAGAAGAGCAATGGACCTCCATATTGTTCACGGACGAGTGTAGGACATGTTTATATGGTGCAGATGGTCGCAGAAGAGTCTATCGTCGCTATATAAGAGAGATCTTATAAGATCACGTGGTGCCTTACATGGGATTCATAGGCGAAAATTTTACTTTAATGCAGGATAATGCCCGGCCGCACGCTGCTGCACAAGTTCGACAATATTGCGAAGAGGTTGGGATACGTACAATGAATTAGCCAGCAGGCAGCCCGGATCTTAATCCCATTGAGCATGTTTGGGACAATTTAAAAAGAGCTGTATATGCGAGAAACCCTTTGCCCACGACAGGGGCAGCACTAAGAACAGCACTTTCAGAAGAATGGGACAATATTCCGCAAGATCTTTTAATAACCCTAATAAAATCTATGCCGAACCGATTAGAATCCGTAATAAGGGCACGTGGAGGTAATACACCTTATTAAAACATAAATAAACCCTTGCATAAAGTTTGTGTCTATTGTTAAAACCAATTTTTTAATTAAACCAATTTCCTTAAATTTCTGTTTTTTCTTCAAAAAAAGTCTTAAGGTCCTTTCCAGTACACAAACTTAAACTTAAGGATATGACCCTATGCTGTTTTAAAGTTCACGAACCAATCTAGAGGTTTCAATTTAAATCTGAAAGTTTGCATACTTGGTTAAAATATTTATTTCAAAGTCGTCTATTACTTTGATGCAGTTTATGAGTCCATCAGTGTATGTATATATATATATATATATATATATATATATATATCCAATTAAAGCTTCCCTCCGACATATATATATATATATATATATATATATATATATATATGTCGGAGGGAAGCTTTAATTGGACGTATCGTTAACTGGATGTATAACGCACAATATCATTTGTTTACATTTTAATTACTTCTAAAATTCTTAATGTAATTTAATTTGATTTGTTGAATGTTTCTATAACTTAAAGATCGTTCTAACCTAATAAAAGTTATGAATATTGTAATTTAATAAACGACCAATCAGAGCAGAGCATATGGCGGAGCGGGGTCAGCGCGCTCTATACTTTGAGTAATATCTACTTTGGTAAACTGAGGAGTTTTTGTGACACATTTGGTTGGTGGCTACAGGTCGAGTTGGACCTTTGAGAGTTTTAAAGAAAGTATTGAAGCTTGAAAGTATGAGCGGGTGCCCTGAACCCGCTGCTCGGTCTAAACTATGTCATAATGTTGATCAAATCTAAATTAAAGTGTATAAACCGTGGCTATTGTGTTTTATGCTCGCATTTCATCCTGATGACGCCCACTAAACCTGCAATAACTAAAGATGATGTCGTGAGAACGAGGCCGTTCTGCGACATATATATATATATATATATATATATATATATATATATATATTAGGGCGGGTTATTTTTTTTTTTATAAAGCGTATAGCAAAAACATAATCTATAGGTGATTCTAAGAAATTTTGCTCAAGAGACCATAGCTCTAAGTCGGATTTGGAGCCCCCCAAAATTTCAAAATAGATATTTTTCCATATATACATAGAATAATTTAATTAAATTCGTCATAAAATCGGATAGAGTTATAGTAGATTTCTCAATCTGGGCTTGTTTGAAAGGTATTTTTATTACCTTTCAGAATCTGTATTGATACCATTTTTTTTTGAGTAGAGATTTTAGGAAGTTTTTGTCCAAAAATAGCCTAGCATGAACTTTTAACTAATAAATTCTGAATTTTTTTCGATTTTTTTCGTGTTTTTTTTTCAGATTATGAAAGTTCAGATAATTTCCAACAACTTTTATTACGATCAATTTTTTTGTTTTCGGAGACTTGATTATCCATAATAACTTTGATATTATCACTGCACTCTTTGAATGTCACACTAAATTAAAAAAAAAAAAATTGGTATTGTGATAACCGAGTTTTTATTTAAGTATTCTGGCAAACTGCGTGCGCATTGCACGATTAAGGAAGAAGGAAAAGCAAGCTTGGCACCATTTAGTGTTAGTAAACGTCATTATTTTGTAACGTCATTATTCAGTGTTACAAAGTTGTTCAATTGAACAATGCTGCCATTGACGACTTAATCTATAGGTATCAATACAGATTCTGAAAGGTGATAAAAATACCTTTCAAACAAGCCCAGATTGAGAAATCTACTATAACTCTATCCGATTTTATGACGAATTTAATTAAATTGTTCTATGTATATATGGAAAAATTTCTATTTTGAAATTTTGGGGGGCTCCAAATCCGACTTCAAGCAAAATTTCTCAGAACCACCTATAGATTACGTTTTTGCTATACGCTTCATCAAAAAAATCGTTCCATACAATTTGACCCGCCCTAATATATATATATATATGTATCAACTCTGTTTTTAGGGATACCATGTGGAGAGGCGGTTTGGTTGGGACTGTCATGGCTTGCCAGTTGAATTTGAAATTGACAAAGCACTGGGTATTAAAGGTCCAGATGATGTTGAAAAAATGGGTATAGACAAGTACAATGCTGAATGTCGTAAAATCGTGATGAAGTATGCTGGAGATTGGGAGACAATTATCACCAGAATGGGTCGATGGATTGGTATGTCTACAATGAATTAATTAAATGGTGTTTTATTGCTAAAATGTCATAAATCATAGCCCATTAAAATTTCTCTAACTAATACAAAAAAGATAAGAGAGTAAAGAACTAGCTGTGCCTACAATAAGATTTGTGTGTTGAGAGACTTTACTTTATGTTCATATCTTCTGGACCTTACAAGATTTTGTAAATAAACATATGTGATGTTCCATATATGTTGGGACACTCTTGATCTATAATATTATAACATTCTAAACATGCCCCATATGAACATTAAAAGTTTTAAAAAAATCAACTGGAACATTCTAGGTTTCTTGTCTAAACAGACAAGAAGTTGTTTGCAAGTAAAAACTACTGCGCCGATTTCGATGCAGTTTTCACTAATCAACAACAGCCTTAAAATCTGCGATACTTTTTATTCTAAGAATCTCGCGGGTATTGTTCCTGGGAATAATTTAAAATGGCTAGATTTTAAAAAAAATAGCTTTTTCCGACACAGTTTTCACTAAAACTATAGCTTACATTTTCTTTGAAATGCTGTGTTAGTTTGTGTCTAGGAGTACTGGATTGGTTTTGCTTTAATTTTGTTTAAATATAGTTTTAATATTTATATTGGACAAAAATACTTTTTATGCCGGGAGATGGATAGTTTGCGATATAAAATAACAGTGAATCTTCAGGGGGTAAATAGTACTAACATAAAAATTAAACACAATGTAACCTGTAGGCATTAACGCCTGCTCTTTAAACAAAAGGTCCGCCACCAGAGATCGACTCGCGGCTGATAAACTAGTATTATATAACAGTAATATGTTAATTTATGTTGCTTGTTTCAGATTTCAAAAATGACTATAAAACCTTATATCCCTGGTACATGGAATCCATCTGGTGGGTATTTAAAGAGCTCTATAACAAAGGTTTAGTTTACCAAGGAGTTAAGGTGATGCCATATTCAACAGCTTGCTCAACACCACTGTCCAACTTTGAATCTGGCCAAAATTACAAAGACGTTGTAGATCCAACAGTGGTAGTAACATTTCCAACACAAGAAGGCTTTTCACTACTTGCCTGGACGACAACACCTTGGACATTGCCAAGTAATTTAGGTCTCTGTGTTAGTCCTAAATTAACATACTTAAAAGTACAGGATAAAGACTCCGGGAATTGTTATGTATTGCAGGAAAATCGTTTTCCTGTTATTTTTCCTAATGTTGATAATTTTGTCATTCTTGATAAATTTAATGGTGAAAAATTGAGGGGAATTAAATATACACCGATTTTCGATTACTTTGTTGGACAGTGTCCAAATGCATTTCGAGTATTAATTGATACTTATGTTACTGATGATTCCGGTACTGGTGTGGTACACCAGGCTCCGTACTTTGGTGAAGATGATTTTAGGGTTTGCCTGGCTGCTGGAGTAATTACTAAAGATCAGGAAATTATATGCCCTGTTGATGCCAGTGGTAAGTTTACGGAACCTGTAAAAGAATTTTTAGGACAGTATGTTAAAGATGCTGATAAAAATATAATTGCAAATTTGAAAGCTCGTGGGAGATTGCTTCAAGTAGGACAAGTTAAGCATAGTTACCCATTTTGCTGGCGCTCAGAAACTCCTTTGCTTTATAAAGCTGTGCCATCTTGGTTTGTGAGAGTTGAACAGATGAGTCAAGATCTACTAAAATCTAGTGAAGCCACATACTGGGTCCCAGAATATGTAAAGGAGAAAAGGTTTGGTAATTGGTTGAAGGATGCACGTGATTGGGCCATAAGTCGTAACAGATATTGGGGTACGCCTATTCCTTTGTGGATTTCAAATGATAAGCAAGAAGTTGTTTGTGTCGGTAGTATTGCTGAGTTATCTACTTTAACTGGCAAAGAAATTACTGATTTGCATAGAGAGAGTATTGACCATTTAGAAATTCCATCATCAAGGCCTGGCCAACCTTCTCTCAAGAGAGTTTCTGAGGTTTTTGATTGTTGGTTTGAATCAGGCTCTATGCCTTATGCTCAGATCCATTATCCATTTGAAAATAAGAAAGATTTTGACGACATCTTCCCAGCAAACTTTATTGCCGAAGGCATTGATCAAACTCGGGGATGGTTTTACACCCTTATAGTTTTGTCGACTGCCTTATTTAAGAAGCCGCCATTTAAAAACTTGATAGCTAATGGTCTTGTACTGGCAGCAGATGGACAAAAGATGTCTAAGCGGAAGAAAAACTATCCCGATCCTATGGATGTTGTTCATAAACATGGTGCTGATGCTTTGCGTCTCTACCTCATTAATTCGCCTGTGGTGAAAGCAGAAAATTTAAGATTTAAAGAAGAAGGAGTACGAGATATTGTTAAAGATGTATTTTTACCGTGGTATAATGCTTTTAGGTTTTTGATGCAAAATGTCGAAAGAATTGTTCAAGAAGATAAAGTTCCTTACACATTCAACGAAAAAGCTCAAAGGGAAAATGTTATGGATAAGTGGATTACTTCGTTCACACAATCGCTGATCCAGTTCGTTAAGAAAGAGATGGCAGCATATAGATTGTATACAGTCGTACCGAGACTAACTAAATTTATTGACCACTTAACCAACTGGTATGTGAGAATGAACAGAAGAAGGCTCAAGGGAGAAAATGGTGTTAAAGACTGCCAAGTCGCACTAGATACTTTGTTTGGAGTTCTTTTCGATATGGTGAGGGTTATGGCTCCATTTACCCCATTCCTCAGTGAACTTATGTATAAAGTACTTAGAGAACTTTTGCCAGGCGCATCATTAGAAAGTGTGCATTTCAACATGATACCTGAACCTAGAATCGATCTTGTAGACACTGATATAGAAAGAGCGGTACAAAGAATGCAATCTGTTATTGAACTAGGGAGAGTTTTAAGAGATAGAAAGACTATACCTATTAAATATCCGTTACCTGAAATGATCGTCATTCACCGAGAACAAACGTATTTGGATGATGTTAAATCTTTAGAAAAATATGTACTTGAAGAAATGAATGTGAAAAAGTTGCAGTTAACAAGTGATAAAGAAAAGTATGGTATTACGTTAAGAGCAGAACCTGATCATAAAATTTTGGGCGCTCGCCTTAAAGGTGAATTTAAGGCCGTCACACAAGCTTTGAAACAATTAAACAATGCACAGTGTGAAAAGCTTGTTTTTGATGGTTTTATTGAACTTATCGGTCAGCGTATTGAAGTATCAGAGGTTAGAATCATTTTCCAAGCGACTGGCAATGAACAGTATGAAGCACATAGCGATAATGACGTCCTCATATTGCTTAATGTTACGCCAGACCAGGACATGTTGGACGAAGGTTTTGCAAGAGAAATAATAAACAGGGTACAGAAATTAAGAAAGAAAGCACATTTAGTACCAACGGATGAAGTGGATGTATATTTCTCAGTTAGTAAAACTAGTGATATTCTGCGAATCATAAACCTACATCGTGAGTTCATTGAGAGTACTGTGAAAGCGCCGCTGCTGACTTTCGATAACATGTCGGCGGCAAAGCCTGCGGTAATTGAAGAAACTCAGGAGCTTAAAGGTTCACAGTTAAAATTAGTAATAACCTGGAGAAAAGAAGTGGAATTGCCCACTAATCCATGGGTGAATATTGTCCTACAAAATCTGACTCCAAGATTTGGTGTTACAAGTCACCAAGCTAGTTTGATCCTAAAAAATAAAGATAAAAAGCATATCAGTCTTGAAAAATTGTACAGTGAAGTCAATATTCTGTTTGGTCTCTATGGCATTAAATTCACTCTATGGTGCGATGGATTGGAAATAAAAGACACCAATAATTTAAATGGTAAAACCATAATTGCTTCTCCAACAAAACCAAAAGACTGTGAAGTGAAGTCTAGTCCGTTTTGCAAATTTGTTAATGTAGCAAATGGGACTAAATCAGTCACTTTGTTCACTGAAAATCCTCTTGGAAAACAAACACTGAGTAGCGAAGTTACTGTTAAGTTTGTTTCAGATTATCTGGGTATTAAGCCTAGTGATGTAGATAAGAAGATATATAAGTAAATAATAGTATTGTAACTATTTATCTCTTATCTTTATAAGTATTTATTGCTCTTTAAAAATTAGCGTTATTCATGGTTTGCATCAAAATCAGTTTGTTTGGATCGTTTTCACATCTTCGATAAATGTGTTTTATTAAAACTATTATGTAAAACTTATTTTATTATACCCTATTTGATAAATACAACTCCTATATTATTTAATCTATAGCTCTCTTTATATGCTACTAATAAAACGACGTTTTCGTTTCAAGTAGTTTTTTTTGTAAGTAGCTATATTAGTACATAAATTACGACGTCAAGGTTCGAAAATCAGTAGTTCAGTTTGAGGTGAATGGTAACCTTAGCAGTGGATTTAATGTGTCTTTTATTCCCATCTATAGTTCTAATGAACAACAAAGTAAACAATTAACATTACAATTCGGTAGTTGACAGTATGAAAAATATAGGCTGATTTTAATATATATTTATTTTTGTCATATTTAGATTACGATCTAAATATGACAAAAATAAATTGTTTTAACTAAAATATTAATTGATATTTTTGAGAAATAAAATTGTTATATTGCAGCCATTAGCCACGTGACAATGAACGCCGATCAGAGCGCGTGACGTCATGTGTGCAAAACACAAGAAGCTATCAATGACTTCTCAGATAACACTTCAATGAAACAGATGTTTGTTTTGCACAGAGACGCCATGACAGCTTGACGCGTTTTTGTCACGAAATGTCAAAATATTTATAAAATTGCTAAATTAAATATGTTAATGTTGTTTTTTTGCTGAAATATTAATATTTTGGCTAAATTAGACCATAAGGCTCAAAATAAACCTGTTTCTCAAAAATTGTCAACTACCGAATTGATAGTTTTATTTATTTATTTTTAATTATTGCTTCAAAACAGCAGATAGACTGACGGTCCACCTGTCGGAAAGCGGCTACCGTCTGCAGACATTGGCGCTCCATTTTTATAAGCTTGCAAGGGGCAAATGACGGTGTAGGGTCAAACAGGTGACAGACTACTTATACCTTCAACATAGAGGTGAAGACCCGCTTTAGAATACATTGCTGTAATATGATGATTACATAAGTAGAGTTCTTCCCTTCTAAGCCTCAATATATACTTTCGTAGAATCGCAATATGAGCCTACCAAAGGTCAGTGTTGTAGAGCCCATTACAGCATATTGCGGTTATTCACAATAGCGTTTTGGGGCTGTTTTAAGGCTATTGAAAAAATTGCACAACAGGCCAATATGGTTTATGTGGCCCTCCATTCACTTAACAAGTTTCTTAGGGACATTAAACAATTTTACTTTTCTGAAACAACACAACCATTAAGGACATCGTGATAAAAATGTACATCGAGAGAACCGTTATATGAAACCCGCTAATCCATCTTGAACAAATGTGGTGCGTATGCTCTCTGTTTCCCTCAAAATGGGGAGGCTTGAACCTATTAGGCTTAGGCGCTGAAATTATACTAAAAATGGCAAATAAAACAATATTGTAATGTTACATTTTATTCAATATTTGAATATACAATTAATAAATAAAACAAAAATAAGCATAGAATATGATCCTCCATGGTTCAATTTATTAATAACAGGCGCAGGGAAGAATTTTGTTCCATTTAATTACAAATTTATTAGCATTGGAAAAAAATACTTTTACATTAAATTAGTCTTAATGTATGTAACATTTTTTGTAAATTTATTGTACAATATGGATTATTAGGCGGTTCCTATATCTTACCGACCATTGCATTTGCTTAGCTCCATGCAACTAATGTCAAAATTCAACCGATAGCAAGGCAAGTGAATCAATTGTAAGATATAGGAGCCGGCATTATATCACCTCTAAATAATACGCATTGAGGCAGGCCCGTCCGTTAAAACAATAACTACGCAGTTAGCGCTTGAAATGTCGATTTGTAAACTGAACATGTCGCTGGGTACAGCTTGGTGAATACGAAACTATAATTCTCTTCAATTTACGTAAGAGCTTTTTCTAATGGAACTAAAATTCGAAACATCTTACATATACATCACAGCTTTATCTACAAGTTTGGACTAAAAATGCAAATAAACAGAAAAATATAAATAAGAATATGTAATGTTATTCAGAGAACAACAATTTAAAATATGTACAAAGTTACAATCCCACATGATCATTGAACTCAACACAAAATACAAATTTAAATGGCAATAAGAAAAATAATGCGGAATTACCAAAATTATTAAAATTTAGAAATAAATTTTTTTGAAGGAAAATATCTTTCAAAGTGTGCGTATTGTGCGATTTTTGTAAAGCCTAAAACTGGTAACTCATTTTTTGAATGTGCACTCGACCAAATACTTTATAGGAGATAAACTTTGGTGATTATTATATAATTAACCTAAATAATATTAAAATTAGTTAACCAAACAAAACAATAACGAAACCAATGTCTTTTAACATCACTCTATGAGGATTTGATTGAATAAAGACAATGTTAATTAACTAAAATTTGTGTTATGCTGATAAATAAAACTACTGTAACCAATGTAATATTTAACCGTTTTTAAGCTTAATGTTGTCGTCAATTTTACTACTTTACAAATTTGAAATTTTTCGTAAATAATGAACGTTGTCATTTGGGGTGGAAATATATTTCATTGATACCTAAAACTTCATATGACCACTATAACACTCATATAAATCAACTTAAATTTACACGACATCGAGCTCAAAACGACTTAAAAAATGGTTTGTAAGACTACAATACATTTTTTACGTAACGTGCAAGTTTGGCGTAAACTTCAAACCTTTAACAGAATACTTGCATTTAATCCTAATTAATGTATTAATTAGTAAGTTTAATAAACAATTTGTAAATAAAAGAAAGTGTGTTGTCTAACACCGTCTAAATAAATAGAAAAAATATAAATAAACTAAAACAACATAATGTTAGTATATATTGAACTCCTTGATCAGACTGAGTTTTACAGTTTTACAACAGATAGTTTATATAGTGTAGTATATAATTTATAATAATACGGGAAGAAAAGAAAGACAAATTAAGGAAAATATAATTTAGATAATTTATTGAATATGATTTAATAACATTTGTTTTTAAATTTATCTCAGACGGAGAGTTAAATTTTAAACACAATAGACATCCACTTATTTAATTTTAAATATGAAGTGCGTAATAGTAAATAATACTGATAAAGGAAAAGCATATTAAAAATATATAGAAATATATAAAAAGTATTAGTAAATTATTGCTCTCTTAAGGAAATTCTTTTACAGAACCAAGAATTGCTTTTAAAAATAATCTAAAATGTCATAATATAATCTAACAAGTTACATTGAGAATAAATAGAAGATACTTAATTTCTAATAGATTAAGGTGTTGCTTTTGTGTTACACGATATAACATGACATTAACATAGCGAAGGGCCCCAAGACGATCAATGACAAGTGTCAGTTCTTCGTGACATTGACAGGTAATTGATGGTCATTCATGATTGTCCACTTATATTTATGAAATTGACAAGATTAGAAAATGAGAAATAATGTAATTGAAGCTTACTATGATGCATACTTTCATAAAATTAACCAATTGACCAGTCATTTCTTCAATTGGTGTATACAAATTGCAATAACTGGGACCAACATTAAATTATATATTTATATCATGTTAATTTATTGAAGTGAAACTTCTATATAGAGGGGGTCTTATGGAGTTTTGACTCACGAAAAGATGTCACAGTCACGTGATCACCGTCACTAATTCTTACATTTTTAAACTCGTGATATCTTTCGAATGGAATGTCCGAATTGAATAATTCAAAAAGTTATATAAAGGTATTGAAGCAGTCTTGAATATGAAATAATTTATTTTGATAAGGATGAATATCAAGATACAAATAAAGTGCCTGTTCTAGCGGCGGCATTTTAATTAATTTTTTATAATAAAAAACGCTTATTGTGGCATAACTATAATAGTTAGATATATGTTGTCGCGATACTTTTTGTAGATAATGATGTGTTCTACAAAGTCGTAGTACATTATTTTATTTTATCATCAATAGTTTTCGCAGCGCACGCGATTTTAAGTATTTTTTTATACCTTGGATTAAATTTTTGGAGTTTTAGTAATGATCCCTAATTTTTTTGTAAATATAATATAGCCTATGTCACCTGGGGATAGCGTAGCTTGCCAACAGTGAAAGAATTTTTCAAATCGGTTCAGTAATTTATTTTATTTGTTATTTTATCATCAATAGTTTTCGCAGCGCACGCGATTTTAGGTATTTTTTTTATACCTTGGACTACATTATTGGAGTTTTAGTAATGATGCCTAATTTTTTTGTAAATATAATATACCCTATGTCACCCGGGGATAGCGTAGCTTGCCAACAGTGAAAGAATTTTTCAAATCGGTTCAGTAATTTCGGAGCCTCTTCATGCAAGCAAAAACCAATCTTATCTTTCCTCTTTATAATATTAGTCTAGATATTCATAAATATATTTATTATAAAATTAATTAGATATTTGCATATTATAAAAAGCGCAAGATTTTGCGCTGGAAGTTGCTTAATAAAATTGGGAGCTGGGTTGCCCTAAAAAGCGCTATATCTAGCTCCTAAAGCGCTAAATTGGCAGCTCTGGTGAGCCGAGCGCAGGGAAAGTCTCGTAAACGAGAAAGCTAGCGAGAGAGCGAGCGAGGATATACCGCGTCCTCAGACTACCTCATCCCTCTAATACCTAAAATTGCGTTCTGCGCATCGGAAAGTGCGATGTTCCGAGCCGCTATTAATGGAGGCAAACTTAAGTTTGCATCGAACTATAGCTCTGCTCTCCACGTGACAAGGCATCACTGCCTCTATTTGTGGTATGTGTAAAAAAAATATAAATAAATAAATAGAGTTTGTTGAGTAAACAAAAATAACAACAAGAAAACTTTGCCAACTGTTCAGTTTTTCGAAAGTCATAACAAAAGTGAACGACAACGAACAACAAAAGTGTTGACGTAAAAAATGGTCGGTGCGTGGGTAGCGTATTACATACACCATTAAAATGTACTTAACCTAACCAAATCATAATTTGCAGTAAACCTGCGAAAAATCGAAATGTGTGCTGGGACACATATTAGAAGTGAAACTTCAACGGACAAGTGGAAAAACGAATCGCAACGGACAAGTGGAAAAACGAATAGCAACGGATAAGTGGCAAAACGAATCGCAACGGACAAGTGGAAAAACGAATGGCAACGGATAAGTGGAAAAACGAATCGCAACGGACAGGTGGAAAAACGAATCGCAACGTACAAGTGGAAAACGAATCGCAACGGACAAGTGGAAAATCTTCAACTGACAAGTGATAAAATGAATCGCAACAAAATTTTAACTTGAAGTTTTACGGGCAGATTGTTAATGTACTTGTCCAATTTGAAAACCTGCCCGTAAAACTTCAAGTTAAAATTTTGTTGCGATTCATTTTATCACTTGTCAGTTGAAGATTTTCCACTTGTCCGTTGCGATTCGTTTTCCACTTGTACGTTGCGATTCGTTTTTCCACCTGTCCGTTGCGATTCGTTTTTCCACTTATCCGTTGCCATTCGTTTTTCCACTTGTCCGTTGCGATTCGTTTTGCCACTTATCCGTTGCTATTCGTTTTTCCACTTGTCCGTTGCGATTCGTTTTTCCACTTGTCCGTTGAAGTTTTTTATTTTATATTAATTGCAATTATTATAGGGCCCCCTATAAATTGACGATTATTTACGCGGTCCTCGCATCTAACTATATTTTCTAGACATCTAAGACGTGGTCAAAACTCACTCCTTTGTCACGAATGGTAAACTAGGCATGTGAAATGTTGCTAACATTTTGTTCTAAATGGAACGGATCCATCCAAATCTATACTCTTTCAATAATATGTTCCTAGATAGTTCTAGCATTTATGTTCAGTGAAAGTTTGTATATTACGTTAATATGTAAAGATAATTAATATAGCTAAGGAGCAACGACTCCTGTGAGATATTTGGACCGAAACATTAAATACCAAGTGTTGGAAACACAAAGGGTGGTCCTGGTGCATCGAAATAGAATGGCGTGAAGTACATGGTAAGTTGATAAAATGAAGCACACATATGCCAATAGGAAATTAATAGAAATAAATATATGGCTCTTTTTAAAACTTCAGTTTTATACAGCATCTTTGAAACTATAATTTTGTCGTAGATTTATTGATTTTCACTCTAAAAATACTCATTCTGGAGAATAAAATTGAAAGCTACTGTTATATAATGTTTTTATTGTTCTTGGTTACCAAGTTAAAATTATTCAACTGTCCGCATGTTATTTTTCACTTAATGTGTAAGTGAAGTGGTAAGTCGTTGCTCCTATTACATATCCTCCCCATAGAAACAATGGAAATTACCACCGAGTAATTAAAAAACTAATACTTAGGCTGGTGTGCATAGACATTTAACCGACGGTTAAAATAAAATAATCGTCAAAAATATATGGCTAAATAGCGATTATTTTATTTTAACCGTCGGTTAAATGTCTATGCACACCAGCCTGAGTATATAAAAATTAAAGAGGACCAATAAGGATGACCTTCTTTCACAAAGTGCCTCAAAACAACATAAATACGGATAGTATCACAACACTTCAATAATGATTTATTTCCATTACAATCAAGAGGAAACGACCGACCAATATCGATCGTCCACTCTGTATTTAAACATTTCGAACATCGTAACAAGCAAGCTAACAATTATACATACACAGATTTTGATATATTTTATTATATATACGATAAATAATTATCTATTATGTATCAACAAGTTACAGTTATATGTATTTACGATAGGCTTATACTTTTCGAAGGCTATATATAAAGAGAAAAAGGCTTCGACGTAATCAACAGTCGGGTTTCATAAGTTAGCAAACGTGTTAATATTGCACTTGATAATAGTATAATTAATACACCACATACAATAATGTCAAAACTAACACCACGTCTACCGCATGTATACACAAATTAGGCCGATTCGAATCGGACCAATTTTACACTAGGAGCAAGAAAAAATAAATATTTATATCTGACAAGTATTTTACTGTAACTCCAAAATATAGATTTTACAGGTGTATCGTGTAATTTTGGGTTCTTATATCTTTCTAACTGTGGCTTACATTGCGCGCAGAAATTAAGTGCGCCTCGACAAAAATCACGCAAGTCCTGTCAACTTTTAACGTTTTTCATTGAGAAGCACGAAAGAGATGATATGTAAATCCGGATAGCGGATGAGCGAGAGCACAACACTCCCTTTACGTACCACCGCGTGAATCTTACAATTGTGTTTTGCACTATGACCTGTACAAACTTCAAGCACGCATTTAAGTTTTGCATGTACTTTATACTACAGGTTAAAATGTATAATGAACTCAATATAAATAATATTAATTTTCTATCTTATAATTTCGAAGAAAATTACATTTGATCGGCTCTCCTGTAAAATGTACATTTTGATAGATGTTACAGTATAATGTTTCTCTTGTACACATTCAACTAGGACACGATTAAAGATATATAAATTGCGAATAATTCACACTATAATAACTAAAGATTCGTTTAACATTTAAATACATTATAAGATACAACATTGCCTATTGAATGACTAGTCTAAGGGCGTATATCCAATACAATACTCGCAACATGTGAATAGAAACAATGATAAATCACAAGGGGTGTAAGGCTGGTGCGGTCTGTTCGCGCTTACCCGCACACAGACCGGGAGTGTATTACCATTCACCTACCTGCAATACATAATCTGTATATTAAAATTATAATACCGTATTACTAGGCGAGTAGGTACTAAACATATTTAAGAAAAAGAAAAGAAGATATAATTACCATGAATTAATCTCAATTGGAGCACATTTTTAATAGTGGGCCTGGTGCAACGGAGGCGAGTCGCGTTCGGGCAGCTTTCGCACCTTCATCGTGCCGTCCGCACCGCAAGAGAACAGGCGACCGGCGTTATCTGCACGCATTCAAACCTTTTTACCTCACGGTTATAGTAGATTAGGTGGAAAACGGTCTCAAATACGCTTTTTAAAAATGACATGGATGACAATTCTTACTGTGGAGCATGCAAACCTAGGATATTGTTACAATTACCACATGCATACGTTTCATCATAATTGTCGCTGTCGGCTCGGGCAAGCGTGGCGGTCCGGTCTCACTTTTCGTCAATGGGGACGCCAATGTCCAAAAGAGGGATATAAGGGTTGTCATTATTTTAAAACTTTACTGGGAAACGTTTGAAAGTCGAGATACAAATTTAAAAAACACGTCTATACATTCTCCCTCTCTATTCACAGCTTTTCGCAACATCTTCGTCTTATCAGGTCTTTATAAGAACAAGAAGCGATAAGAATAAAATAATTTTGAAATATTTTTGGATTCCCTTTTTTTAACAAAATAAATATAAATTGCAAGTTCTTTCCAAATAATTGATGGGAGTTGAAACTACCAGAAAACAACAGACATTCTAGAGTCATAATAACTAAATAACACATACATACAAGTTACACAAGCGAAGCCGTGTAGATGATATCACTAATTATATTTACCTATATGAATCTGTGTCACGCCTTGGCCTATATGCTTGAAGAAGGAACTTCTTGCGTGTTCCCCAGCAAATGTGTACAGTAACTGATGTGTAGTCAGCGAAAACACCTGTATGAGAATTATTTTTTGATAAATAAGTGATTACATTTTTCTGCCTTTCATCTATACAGGACCTTTTAAGAAAAATGACCGGGCATATAATACAGTGGCAGACAGATATGACGATTTCATAAGGGTTCAGTTTTTTGCCAAAATGGTTTTGTATATGTGCCCAAAATTCATTTAAGGTAATAAATAATTATTTTAAGTGCGTAAATATGGATTGCTTTATACACACACACACACACACACACACAGTTAAGATTATGTTTTGTTTGGTTCAAAAGTAACCAACTTGTAAGTTTTTATAACAATTTTTTTATTGTAAAGTTTGGGTTACGATACCTATTTCTGTCGGATAAACAAAATCGCGTCCATGTTTCATTCAGGCAGGCACTTGCAATATATGCAATAATATTGTTACGAATGCGAGACTCGAATTAAAATGCCGTTGGAATTATAGAGTTTATTAGAACTATATAAAGACGTATTGCACAGGTACAAATATACGGAACACAACAAGTCCAAACGTAATGGTCGTAATTCGATAAATCGCGCAAAGTCCATCATTTATTAGATTCCCGATTGTAGTACACACGTATCGCTTCGCTCGTGGTTCTCGCTCGACAGCCTTCCCATCCATCAGGTCATCGTTTTATACTGCACAAATGCAATATCCATGTCTAAGTCGACTTAATCCGCCACACCTGGCTAATGACTCGGCCGTAAACTACCATAAATAATACAATAAAACAATGGACTGTTTTCTAATCACAAATTTTAAACACAAAGTAAACAAAAGAAGACTATCATAAAAGAGTTACGATTAATTTAAATGCCGGCAGGAAATAATTTTGTTTCAGATATCCAGGTGGATTTTGTTTCTGTCGGGACCTGAGTTGTAACAATATCTTAATATTATGCTACCACAACGGTTAAGTATTGGTGTATAATGAAGAGTTATCTGTTTCTTCCGCCAATTGATGCCGATTATAGGGCATAGGCCTCCATGACTTTGCGCCACATATCCCAGTCACTTTCTTTATCCGAGGACTATTATATATCTTAGGCTGATTTTACAAGTAAACGGGGTTTTTCGCGGGAACTGAAAGGACATGTTGTGCTGTGCAGTTTTATTTTCTAAAAATGTGTAAAATTACTCTAAAATGTACAATAGTTGTAGGATATTGATAGTTTTTGAGTAGTGATTATGTGTTTTGTGAGAAATGTGAACTGTATAGTCAAATGTGGCCTTTTGAGTTGTCACAAGAACTCCGTTGAATGGCACTAGCTGATTACCTACAGTTCAGCTGTGCTACACATAGGTTTAAGAAATTGAAGAAACTATATTGTAAACTAAGATCTGGCTTAAAGGCCTAGTTGCCAAGCCATAAACCTAAATAAATAACACGTAAAGGGTAATACCGTAATCTGGCGAAAGGACGGCATCGGGGGCTCACCTTGATATCGCCGTCGGCGGCGCCTATCGCGTAGTAGTCCTCCCTGGGCGAGAGCGCGACGCACTTGATGGGCGAGTGGTGCGCGTGCAGCTTGTGGCGCACGGCGCGCGCGCGCAGGTCCCACACGAGCACGTCGCCGCGGCGGCCGCACGACACCAGCGCGCCGTTGCTGCCCGCCCACGCCACGCACGCCGCGCCGCCCTCGTGGCACGTCCACGCTGACCATTTATTTACCATTAATTTTTTCGGGAAACATACAATAATTAATATTCCTAAATATAAAACACAAAATTAATAAATATAACAATGACGTTTTCACTAAAAAATAATCCCTATTAATATTATAAATGCGAAAGTAACTCTGGCTGTCTGTCTGTCTGTTCCGTTTTCACATAAAAACTACTGGACCGATTTGGCTGAAACTCAGTATATATATATTTTCGATGCCGAGAATGAACATATAGGATACTTTTTAACCCGAAAAATGGGATAGTTTCCGAGATAAAATATATTTGTCTTTCTGTTTGTTATGCTTTTACGGAAGAACTAATGGGCCGATTTGGCTGAAATTCGGTACGTATGTAAATTAAATACCGAGGGTGGACAAGGGATACTTTTTAACCGACTTCGAAAAAAGGAGGAGGTTCTCAATTCGTCGGGATCTTTTTTTTTTGTTTTTTTTTTATGTATGTTCGCCGATTACTCCGTGATTTATGATCCGATTTACGTGATTCTTTTTTTGTTCGACGCGGAATAGCTTCCAATTGGTCCCCTAACAATTTTACATAGTTTGGCCCAGTAGTTTTTATTTTATGAACATTTTTCATGGAAATAATTTTCACTCCGTTCCATATGTTCGCCGATTACTCCGTGATTTATGATCCGATTTACGTGATTATTTTTTGGTTCGACGCGGAATAGCTTCCATGTGGTCCCCTAAAAATTTGACATAGTTTGGCCCAGTAGTTTTCATTTTACGATCATTTTTTTGTTCCCGGTTCTTGGGACCTATATTTTTTAAGAAGCGCGGCACCATTCGTAGGTCCTCCCATACATAGCTAGACACTAAAAAGTAACAAATAAAAAATAAAAACTTCGTTTAAAAAACACTTCAAAAACTAAAAAACTAAAATGTATAAAATAACTTATTTCTAAAGCTATTATTATTAATATATATTATCTAAAACATCTTGAAGTCGGTGCAAAGTAAAACATAAAAATTACTATATTTTGAAAATTACTAAGCACCGACTTTAAGATGTTTTAGTTTAGATAATATATATTAATAATAATAGCTTTAGAAATACGTTATTTTATACATTTTAGTTTTTGAAGTCGGTTTTTTTAAACGAAGTTTTTATATTTTATATACGTTTTAGTTTTTTGGTTTTTGAAGTCGGTTTTTTTAAACGAAGTTTTTAAATTTTATTGTGCACAAAATATAGTATTCAAAAAATAATATAACTAAATTAATTATCACTTTGGACTTTTCGGTCATTTTAGCCATGTTGGTTATTTTGGCCTTTTTGGTCATTTTGGTCATTTTGGCCTTTTTGGTCATTTTGACCATGTCGGTTATTTTGGCCTTTTTGGTCATTTTGACCATTTTGATCATTTTGGCCTTTTTGGTCATTTTTGCCTATTCCGTCATTTTGGCCATGTCGGTCACTGTGGCCTTTTTGGTCATTTTGGCCATATCGGTCATTTTGGCCATATCGGTCATTTTGGCCTTTTTGGTCATTTTGGCCTTTTTGGTCGTTTTGACCATTTTGATCACTTTGGCCTTTTTGGTCATTTTTGCTATTTCAGTAATTTTGGCCATTTTGGTCATTTTGACCATTTTGATCATTTTGGCATTTTTGGTCATTTTGGCTATGTCGGTCATTTTGGCCTTTTTGGTCATTTTGACCATGTCGGTCACTGTGGCCTTTTTGGTCATTTTGGCCTTTTTGGTCGTTTTTGCCTATTCCGTCATTTTGGCCATATTGGTCACTGTGACCTTTTTGGTCATTTTGGCCATATCGGTCATTTTGGCCTTTTTGGTCATTTTGCCCTTTTTTGGTCGTTTTGACAATTTTGATCATTTTGCCCTTTTTGGTCGTTTTGACAATTTTGATCATTTTGGCCTTTTTGGTCATTTTGGTCTTTTTGGTCGTTTTGACAATTTTGATCATTTTGGCCTTTTTGGTCATTTTGGCCTTTTTGGTCATTTTGACCATTTTGATCATTTTGGCCTTTTTGGTCATTTTGACCATTTTGATCATTTTGGCCTTTTTGGTCATTTTTGCTATTTCAATAATTTTGGCCTTTTTGGTCATTTTGGCCATTTTAGCATTTTTGGTCATTTTGGCCAATTCGGTCATTTTGACCATTTTGGTCATACTTTTTATCGCAAAAATAAAACTAAAATAGATGAAAGTTTGAGTGAGAGACTAATCGTTTCTCAAGTTTATAGATATAAAAAATCATAATCTATAGAAAAAAGTGCGATAGTAACTCGATCTGTCTGTCTGAATACCGAAAATGGACATAGATACTTTTCATCCCGGGATATGGGATAGTTTGCGATATAAATAAATAAAAAAAGTAAATCTTATAAGGGCAATTAGCACCAATATAAAAATATAAAACAATTTAACCTGTTTTAACGCCGGCTGTTTAAACAAGAGGTACGGACTAGAGTTTGACCCGCGGCAGGGCCGCGGGGTAAACTCTAGTCTTGATATAAATGAATGTCTGTCTGTAAGTCCTTTATAGAATCATAAACTACACATCCGATTTTGTGTGTGTGTTTGAGTAAGTCCCGGGATGGTTTACAGCCAGTTCTTGCTATTTCAATAATTTTGGCCTTTTTGGTCATTTTGGCCATTTTAGCATTTTTGGTCATTTTGGCCAATTCGGTCATTTTGACCATTTTGGTCATACTTTTTATCGCAAAAATAAAACTAAAATAGATGAAAGTTTGAGTGAGAGACTAATCGTTTCTCAAGTTTATAGATATAAAAAATCATAATCTATAGAAAAAAGTGCGATAGTAACTCGATCTGTCTGTCTGAATACCGAAAATGGACATAGATACTTTTCATCCCGGGATATGGGATAGTTTGCGATATAAATAAATAAAAAAAGTAAATCTTATAAGGGCAATTAGCACCAATATAAAAATATAAAACAATTTAACCTGTTTTAACGCCGGCTGTTTAAACAAGAGGTACGGACTAGAGTTTGACCCGCGGCAGGGCCGCGGGGTAAACTCTAGTCTTGATATAAATGAATGTCTGTCTGTAAGTCCTTTATAGAATCATAAACTACACATCCGATTTTGTGTGTGTGTTTGAGTAAGTCCCGGGATGGTTTACAGCCAGTTCCAAAAAGTTTTGTCATTATTCTAAAAATTGTAAGTTTTGGATAATTCTAAATTACAACATTTTTTAATTTAATGTTACCTATGAAAGGACCAATACTAGTGAATAGTGCTGTTTGTTTTTATATATATTTCAATCACACAAAGTGCACACATTATCCGTGCAGGAACAAAGCAAGAATACAATTTCCTGCGGCCAGGCGGGCTGTCGTAAGAGGTGACAAAACAACCCACAGCCAGGTGGTAGGGTATTTGCTCGAGTGAATGGCTAACATCCATGGACTAGAGTATGCCGCCATAACAACCTTGAGTTGTGTTCCGGCATTAATGGCCGGGTTTCAGTCTCCCTTAATAGAATGGATTACTTATTTGCAAATTCATCAAATCAGGTGGCCATGATAGCCATAAAATTGCCTTGAAAAACTTTTTACCATATCTGTGAGGGTGAGTGAATTTTTCAATGCGTTGCGGGTCATAATAAGTACCAAAAGGTGATGAAAAGACTAGGGAAATGTAAAATAGCAATTTTCAAAAAGCTAGGTTACAAAACTATTGATTTAGAAAAAATAAAAATGTTGTCACTGACGATCTACTCCTGGGAAACAATATACGGAAATTTAAAGTAGCACATAATTCACATATCAAAACTAAAAAAATCTTGCTTGTTCAAAAACCTAACACAAAATATAAGACTTAGAATATACTCACAAACAACTAAGGCTTTCTTAATAGGCATCAATGTGTCCCATACTGCAACATTTTTACTTTCTGAACTGTGTCCAGCTGCGGAAAGAAAATATAGTTTTATTAAATAGTCAGAAATATCACGATAATAATTCATTTGATTTTAATTAGGATGAAATCATCATTGTACCTGTAGCTACTAAACTGCACGAACCAAGGAAAACGAAATCACTTATTCCTTTACTGTGGCATTGATGAGTCTGTAAAAAATGGATTAAAAAGGCATTACTATTTTATTATTATCTATGGGTTGGCACACACATTTTGTGTGTCCAGAGAAGATATTTTTTTATATTTTTATTTATTGCATGAGTTCAGCAGACAGGCAGACGGTCCACCTGATGGAAAGCGGTTACCGTCGCCTATGGACATTTGTAACATCAAATCAATTGATATGAAAATTAAAATGAAAATTAGTAACAAACATCGATATGAGTCTACGAGTTTCAGTTTAGACACTTTGTACTTCAATAAATTTTTTTACCCGGGTTTTTTTTTATTTTTTCTTTGTTGGATTTATAGCGACAAATTCCAATTTATAGTTTTTTTGCGATTCAACACAACTTGTATAGCGGCATACAAAAGACATGTTTATTCCAAATTTCATCAATTTAGAACCGATAATCTTAGAAAAAACGAATCGCAACGGACAAGTGAAAAATCGAATGGTAACTGTAGTAAGTAAGTAAGTAGTTGTATAGTATCCGTTTATTGACTATAATATATGATAGTATAATAAAGTATTAACTTTAACTATATAGTCAGTCAGTACTTATGTAATATCCCTACAGTAACGGATGAGAGGAAAAACGACTCCCAACAGAAAAGTGGAAAAATGAATGGCAAGTGATAAGTGGAAAAATAAATCGCAACGGACAAGTGTAAAAACAAATCGCAACGGACAGGTGGAAAATCTTCAAGCGATAAGTGACAAAATGAATCGCAACAAAATTTTAACTTGAAGTGTTACAGGCAGATTGTTAATGTACTTGTCCAATTTGAAAACCTGCCAGTAAAACTTCAAGTTAAAATTTTGTTGCGATTCATTTCGTCACTTGTCAGTTGAAGACTTTCCACTTATCCGATGCGATTCGTTTTTCCACTTGTCCGTTGCGATTCATTTTTCCACTTATCCGTTGAAATTCGTTTTTTCACTTGTCCGTTGCGATTCGTTTTTCCACTCATTTGTTGCCATTCGTATTTCAACTTGTCCGTTGCGATTCGTTTTTCCACTTGTCCGTTGAAGTTTCACTTCTAATATGTGTCCCAGCACACATTTGGATTTTTCGCAGGTTTACTGCAAATTATGATTTGCTTAGGTTAGGTACATTTTAATGGTGTAATACGTTACACACGCACCTCCCATTTTTTTACGTCAACACTTGTCGTTCGTTGTCGTTCACTTTTGTTTTGACTTTGGAAAAATTGAACAGTTGGCAAAGTTTTCTTGTTGTTATTTTGTTTCCTTAACAAACTATCTATTTATTTATTTATATTTTTTTACATAGACCACAAATAGAGGCAGTGATACCCAGCCACGTGGAGAGCAAAGGTATAGTTCGGCAAGCGGCTCGGAACATCCCAGTTTCCGATGCGCAGAACACGATTTTAGGTATTAGAGGGACGAGGTTGTCGGAGGACGAAGTATATCCTCGCTCGCTTTCTCGTTTGCGGGACTTCCCCGACACTCGGCTCACCAGGCCTGCCACTTTAGCGCTTTCGAAGCTAGATATAGCGCTTTTTAGGGCAACCCAGCTCCCAATTAAATTTAAACAACTTCCAACGCAAAATCTTACGCTTTTTATAATATGCAAATATCTAATTAATTTTATATTAAATATATATGAATAATAAGATAATAAAAGATAAGGTTGTTTTTGTTTGGATGAAGAGACTCCGAAACTACTGAACCGATTTGAATAATTCTTTCACTGTTGGCAAGCTACAATATTCCCGGGGGACATAGAGTATATTATATTTACTAAAAAAAAATAGGGATCCTTACTCAAACTCCAATAATGTAACCCAAGGTGTAAAAAAATACCTAAAATCGCGTGCGCTGCGAAAACTATTAACGACAGAATAAAATAATGTACTACGACTTTGCAGAACACATCATTATTCACAAAAAATGTCGCGACAGCATGTCTAACTATTATAGTTATGCCACAATATGTGTTCTTTTATTTTAAAAAATTAATTAAAATTTCGCCGCTATAAAACGCTCTTTACTTGTATCTCGGTATTAATCCTTATCAAAATAAATTACTTCATATTCAAGACTGTTTCAATACCTTTATATACCTTTTTGAATTATTCAATTCGGACAGACCATTCGAAAGATATCACGAGTTTAAAAATGTAAGTATTAGAAGACGCGGCCGTGACGCTTTTTCGTGAGCGAAAAATCGTAAGACCCCGTCTATATACAAGTTTCACTTCAAAAATCTCAAGATAGTTTAATTTGCGTATAATCAGTGAATAAGAATAAGAGAGATAGATATAAGAATAATAAACAGATAAGAGAATTGCGTGTAGCCAAGGTTTTTCCCCAGCATTAGAGACTGGTCGCGGCTTTGTCAATGTGAGCAACAACTTAGTCGGACGCAACGGGCAACCAAAGTATTAAATATGAAGTTCAATTAATTATGTACGAAATATACCACGAGTCGTTGCACGCTACGCCAATCACTGTCGTGGCAAAGTCCCTAAGCCTGAGTCCGTGGCTATTACAATAATTATTGTTTCACAAAACCCAATAAACCGTTCCTCTAAGTCCAGCACTTTCACAAAAAACCATGCCCAGTGCCCGTCAAAATCGATTCGACTGACAGACAGTTCGCATTAAATCAGTCACATACATACATACATATATAACTTCACGCCAGATCCCTTGCGGGGTAGGCACGAACAACAGAGTGCCATTCAGGCTTATTCTTACACACCTCACTTGCTTTTTGCTTCAAATCAGTCACAATTATAAATAAAGTCAAAATCAATTAAATATTGAGCCGAAATGATTTACAGACTACCAAAAGCGTCAAAAGTTCGATTCCAATTCGATTCGATAGCTAATTTTGAGTTACACACTCAAGGCCCTGATGATGAAAATTAAGCCGTATGTGTCCGCTGTATTCCAACAATTACAAAAAATCTTGAAAAGTGATTATACTTTATTAACAAGCACAAAGAATGTAATAGAAAATATGATTTGTAATTAATAAGAAAAGAAAATAAAAAGATCCCCCCCCCCGTTATCATCCCTAGAATAATAGAAATAGTTTAAGGTAGCTAGAATAAGACTTGAAAAACAATAGTCTCTGTCTGAAACATGACGGACGGAGTAGGCGATAAAAAAAAACAAGCACAAAGAGTAAAATGTATTAAACATACAAAGAAAGGTCTAGGCGAGGCCCGCGCCTGCCCCGCGTTCTGCGGCGCCGGGTGCAGTTGCCACATGGCGAGGTTGCCGTCGGCGTCGGCCGCCGCGAACTTGTTCCCGTAGTCCGAGAAGCGCACGCGGGTCACCTTCGCGAAGGCGCCGGGCGCGCGCGGCGACCACACGCACGACGCGTGCGTCCACTCCCACAGCTGGACGGAGCCGTCAGCGCCGCCGGTCAGGTCTGTTCAAAAGGGCGTATGTATAAACGAATTCTTATTGATTGCAGGAGTTCAGCAGACAGGCAGACGGCCCACTTGATGGACAGCGGTTACAACACCATAAGGTGCTACAAATGCGCTGCTGCTCTCTTAAGGGAGACTGGAACCTGGTCACTAATGCCGGAACACAACTCAAGGTTGTTATGACGACATACTTTAGACCAGGGGTGGTAGCCATCTAGTCAGGCACATGCCCTACCACCTGGCTGTGGGTTATTTTGTCGCCTCTTACGACAGGCCGCCCTATCGTAGGAAATTGTATTCTTTCTCCGTTTTTGCATGGATAGAAAGTTACGCTTGTGTTATGGGTAATTTGTTGTAAATTACCCATAACACAAGCGTAACTACTACTACCCATACACTAAGATCATATTAGTAAAGTAACAGTACTTCTTTCCCGAAACTGACCATGCAAGGGATCGAACTCGGAGCCTCTGCGTTGCAGTGAGATAGGCCGGCAAAGGCTTAGTCCACTCCAGAACACAGGTTAAATTTTTCAAATGGACCTCCACGGCCAAATCCTAAACTATACGATATAATGAAAGACTCTTAAAGGAGGCTCAGGCCCAATTTGACGCAAAGTAAAGTACCATTAGAATTTTGAAAAATCTATAACCCTTGTTAGGAATCGAATCGGATAATATTGAAAAACTATTAGTATTTATCAAAATCGCCCCCGAGACTGAATTGTTTTTCGCTCTTTCGTATAAGGTAGGATTTGACCCTTAAGGCCCACTTGAAAAATTCAACTGTATATGTAATCTCAATATCGAGAATGGACATTTTATCAGGGAAATAAGATATATATAATATTTATTGGAATAATCACATTTTTTGGAGGGTGAATAGCGCCTAAATATTTTGTTTTTATTGAAATCTAACATAAGTAAATACTCTCTCAATAAACTAGGGTCATTTTCCAGAGGTTAATTTAATTAATTTAATTTTAATTTGTTAATTTAAATTAATTTAAATTCAACGGATTTGCGGGAAAACGTCGGTAGTAAATAATTTTATATTTGATAATTTTGTTCGTTTTTAAATGAAAATTTCGTTGAATTAATTTTTCGGGTCTTTAGCTGTTGCTTTCTCTTAAGAATTATTTAATAGTATATAATATAGCATACAACCCACAAAATCACATATAACTTCTTTTTAGTTAAGTAGCTAACTAATCCAGAACTATTATAAAGGAATCAGACTTACATAGCGGCTGTGAAGGATGCGCTGCCATTCGCTTGATGTTGTCGATTTTATGTTTCAGGATCTAAAATAACAACCATATTAAAATGCGAGCGCAAATTTTTTTATCAAAAAGTATACAAGCTTTCGCACATAAGAATTTAGTACATAATCGAAAATAACCCAAAACACTAAAATGCTTCAGAAACCAAGATGTCATGCTTACATTTTTTTTTTACCAAATAGGCCACAGACACCGAAAACATAAACATAGCGAAAAAACGACTATAGATAAAAAAAAGTTCCTACTAATCAATGACTATACGATGTAATACGGGGTTGCTACGAACATAGAAATGTCACGGTACTTCGAATCGATGGTCATGATGAATGAAACTTAAAAGAAAAGACAGAAAAAAAAACTAGAACGATGGTAGTACGCCTGGTGAACTGAAAGAGCCGCTAAAAAACTGCAAACAAAAAATGGACTTATAAAAGGTTTAAATAATTCGAAATAAAAATATTGTGAACATCGAGCTTTGAATAGCTAAGAAGTGCTAATTCCTAGGGATGTGAAGTGATTCGAGGAGCGGATAGGGTTGTCACTGACCGGTTTCATGAGAAGCTTCGAGCGGTGCAGCACCAGGCGACAGTATTTCGGATCGTGGCAACCCGGGAACTGCAGACCCTTCACCTGCGACCAACTCTCCATTATGCCAGGCATGCATTCATACTCACAGACATGCTTACACACGTACAATATTGGAAAATGTATTACCTCGTTTAGAAATTAAAGCATTTATTCTGAATATAAATTCAGAATGTTACTACACAGATAGTATAATTAGTCAACTGTATGACTGTGGATTTTTTAACAAGTAATAGCATAAGTATAAAAAGTATAGGAGAATTTGATGTTGATACAACGCATAAGTTGGCTTTCGTGATTGCATCATTAGAAATAGTGAGTTATTTTTAAAACCTCTCAACATGTTTGTAAATATGCAAAAGCAATCACGTGCTCACACATTTCTACTTCATGACTCATCTTCATCATTTAAATTAATTTTAATTTAAAATCACTGGCTGCTAAAGTGCTTTCACATTTGTAATGTTTAATTTTTACTTAACTTAATTTTTACCACTTTATTTTAATTTTAATTTAAATTTGATAACAGATGAATTACAAGAACCTGCTATAATCAGTTTTAGTTACCCTCTAACCAATATTGCTAGCCACTTAAGAAGTTCTGTACTGTCTCTCTTTGGTATATAGTTTCGAGACTATAGAGATAGAAGCGCGAGCTAAGCGCTGCGATAGGCCACACGAGACAATTGGACATAATACGCACTAAAGAACACAATTACCACACCAGGGTTACACACTGGATAAATAAATATATATTGTTAAAAAAAATGTTTCATTGTGAGTCAGTATTGACATGGAAGAATAATAGTAGAAATGACAACTATCCAAGGCTCTAAATGTTCTATGAACAACGTCTGTAAGTGTAGTATCGCGTGAACGACACCTGTTCAACAATACCGAACTTTGCTTTCGTTTATTCCTGTTTGATGTCGGTTTCAATTCTAACGAACTTCTCGGCGATAATTTAACCAATAGAAAGTAGCAGTTAAAAAAAAAACTTTAACAAAAGCCCTAAATCTTTAACTAATATTGTTAACTAGTTGGCGCCACAAAATATTTTTCTTAGGCCTTTTGATAATTAATTAATTAATTAAAAATATATTTTAGACTAAATTAGTAGAAAATTAAAACTCTTAATCAGTGTCTTTAATTCGCACCTAAGCACTGTATCAGAACTAAATCAATAACTTTCCAAATGTTGCATAGGTAGAATTATGTCAGATTCTAGTGACATAGGCTTAAGTGAAACTTACCATAGTGGCAATACTTGTAAACTTTAAAATGTTATCATTCCTAGCATTATTCTTCATTGCAATTTGAGTTGGTGTTGTTTATCATCATTTGCATTTGAAATATTTTTATGTAAGATAAATTCGGGTTAATCAAATATTTTATATGGCTAATGACAGTATAAGTCCACTTAGCATTTAAAAAATACAGAGCTTAAACTAATCTGAAGCAACTATTTTTTAGTTTCATTATTACATTTATGAGTAACCAATCTCAAAAACAAAGTTTTTACACATAGAGAAAAAAGTATTCGGAAAAATATAGAAACCGTCTCAGTCTAACAAAGAGACTTATATTAAGCCATTATAGTTATGACCCGTAGAAACAAACTTTTGCATATTATTTTTGTGTAAAATGTGTACATTTATTTATTCAGTGTGGTTCATATATTAGTGTAGTGTGTTAGTTACGATATCCACGTACGGTTAATACATATTGTTCGATGCCAGTTGGCATTGCATGGCTTCCACGACGCTCCAGCTGTGGATTTCATTATTCATGTAAAATTTTAGTAGGATACTTTTTAAAATTAGAAATAATTTATTAAGTAGGAAATCATTTAATGTGATAAAGCTTCAAAGATTTTTTTAAAGTAAAATCGTCTATAGAGCCGAGTTTCTAACAGAATGGCAGTAAAGTTTGATGTGGAGTAAAAAAAAACTGTTTACCATTTACAGTAAAAGTCGATTTAAATTGTACGAATAATGGATACTCAAATTCATTTCATTAGTAAGCCATTCAAATATACACAAAAACTGAAATCCTCAACATAGAAACAATGTTATTATTAATCATGTTATTGTTATTAGTCACAAAATTCTATTGTTTAATATTGTTAATATTGATATTTGTCAAGTATACTTACGACACTGGTACCTCGGCCCGTCTGGCTGGCCATGCCGGCTGGAACCTGTGGCGCGTTGGGATTCAACGGGGAACTGTTGCCCGTGCCGGGAACCGAACCACTGTTTGGTCTGTTCAAATTAATAAGCAAAATTACATTTCATTTTTAACCAGCTACACTTGGTAATTATGACTAGCAAAAAAGTGTAAATTTAATCGCGAAGCTGGCAAACAGGTTGATAGCCCAACCTTCAGGATAGGATAAAGAGGAAGAGAGAGATAGATCAGACAATAGGAATGGGATATTGAATTGGAATAGGGGAGGGGAAATGGGTTATTAGAAATTTCACTCGTCTATATATTTTGTAAAAGCGTAGTATCACAATGATCGACCCGGCCCTCTCTCTTTTCTTTCACCATATCCCAATTAATTCGGGACGGCACAATATGTATTTTCCTTCCACACTCCTTTATTCTGACATACATCTTCTGACACACCAAAAATCCATCTTTTTTGGTTTACCTTTACATCTGTACCCACCCATCTTGTAGTTTAACATTCTTTTTGTCCCGTGACTTTCATCCCTCCTCATTATATGCCCATACTACATACATACTAGTATATAAAAAGTTAGTTTTTTATACAAATAATATTCTTAGCAATTTATAAATGTTTTTGAAACCCAAATTTTTTTTTTTACTGCATTTATCCACTTTCGTCGCCTTATTTTTATTTTTGTTTGAAAGGTTCGAGCATCCAGGCATACAACAATATATTTTAATTTGTTTGTCACTTCTTAAATTTATTTTATAACATGAAGTGTCAATTAATGTATGTATCGTATGCGAAAAAAGATTCCGATTTGCGCCACCAGTTGGAGTGCCTACGTCGTTCACGTTCTCTATAAGGTCTAAAAAAAACTTCGTTTAAAAAAACTGACTTCAAAAACTAAAACAATAACTTATTTCTAAAGCTATTTTCAATTGTTATATCTTATTTTTAATATATATTATCTTAAACATCTTAAAGTCGGTCGGTTTGAAGTCGGTTTTTTTAAACGAAGTTTTTTTTATTTGCTACTTTTTAGTGTCTAGCCTACCGATAGAGGCCTACAGAAGGTGCCGCGCGGCTTAAAAAATATAGGTCCCAAGAAACTGGAACAAAAAAAATTCGTAAAATGAAAACTATTGGGCCAAACTATGTTAAATTTTTAGGGGATCAAATGGCAACTATTCCGCATCAAACTAAAGAACAATCACGTAAATCGGATCATAAATCTCAGCGTAATCGGTGTACATATGGAACGGAATGGATTTATTTTTTCATAAAATGAAAACTACTGCGCCAAACTATGTTAAATTTTCAGGGAATCAAATGGCAAATATTCCGCATCAAGCTAAAGAACAATCACGTAAATCGGATCATAAATCTTAGCGTAATCGGTGTACATATGGAACGGAATGGATTTATTTTTTCATAAAAAATGTTCATAAAATGAAAACTACTGCGCCAAACTATGTTAAATTTTTAGGGGATCAAATGGCAACTATTCCGCATCAAACTAAAGAACAATCACGTAAATCGGATCATAAATCTCAGCATAATCGGTGTACATATGGAACGGAATGGATTTTTTTTTCATTAAAAATGTTCATAAAATGAAAACTACTGCGCCAAAGCATGTTAAATTTTTAGGGGACCAAATGGCAACTATTCCGCATCAAACTAAAGAACAATCACGTAAATCGGATCATAAATCTCAGCGTAATCGGTGTACATATGGAACGGAATGGATTCTTTTTTCATAAAAAATGTTCATAAAATGAAAACTACTGCGCCAAAGCATGTTAAATTTTTAGGGGACCAAATGACAACTATTCCGCATCAAACTAAAGAACAATCACGTAAATCGGATCATAAATCTCAGCGTAATCGGTGTACATATGGAACGGAATGGATTTTTTTTTCATAAAAAATGTTCATAAAATGAAAACTGCTGCGCCAAACTATGTTAAATTTTTAGGCGATCAAATGGCAACTATTCCGCATCAAACTAAAGAACAATCACGTAAATCGGATCATAAATCTCAGCGTAATCGGTGTACATATGGAACGGAATGGATTTTTTTTTCATAAAAAATGTTCATAAAATGAAAACTACTGCGCCAAACTATGTTAAATTTTTAGGCGATCAAATGGCAACTATTCCGCATCAAACTAAAGAACAATCACGTAAATCGGATCATAAATCTCAGCGTAATCGGTGTACATATGGAACGGAATGGATTTTTTTTTCATAAAAAATGTTCATAAAATGAAAACTACTGCGCCAAACTATGTTAAATTTTTAGGGGACCAAATGGCAAATATTCCGCATCAAACTAAAGAACAATCACGTAAATCGGATCATAAATCTCAGCGTAATCGGTGTACATATGGAACGGAATGGATTTTTTTTTCATAAAAAATGTTCATAAAATGAAAACTACTGCGCCAAACTATGTTAAATTTTTAGGCGATCAAATGGCAACTATTCCGCATCAAACTAAAGAACAATCACGTAAATCGGATCATAAATCTCAGCGTAATCGGTGTACATATGGAACGGAATGGATGTTTTTTTTTTTTCATAAAAAATGTTCATAAAATGAAAACTATTGCGCCAAACTATGTTAAATTTTTAGGGGACCAAATGGCAACTATTCCGCATCAAACTAAAGAACAATCACGTAAATCGGATCATAAATCTCAGCGTAATCGGTGTACATATGGAACGGAATGGATTTTTTTTTTCATAAAAAATGTTCATATAATGAAAACTACTGCGCCAAAGCACGTTAAATTTCTAGGGGACCAAATGGCAACTATTCCGCACATATATAAAAAAACAAACCGGCCAAATTAAGAACCTCCTCCTTTTGGAAGTCGGTTAAAAATAAGTTTATAGAGATGGATAAATTTGAGATAGTGCGTACTTGTCTTGGTGCTGTATAAGCAGGAAGCCAGTGTCGGGCAACGCGGCGGGGTCCGAGGCCAGCGCCAGCAGGTCCACCTCGCACTCGTCCTCCACCCACCAGGAGCCGCTGCGCAGCAGCAGGGACACGTCCATCTCTTGGACCTCGCGGGCGGTCGCCACGGCCAAGAGGTTCCCACCCACCTGGCCAATCGTACACATCAGCAATTTTTGCACGCCCATCAAGTTGTACATTTTCGACAGTAAATTTCACTCGTCACAATTATTGTCATAGTTCATTGTTCCAAACGACATAGTAGTTCTGTATGTCATCTAATGCATAGACTATATTTTCATATAAAATCGAGAGAATGCTTTAGGGCATCATGAATTGATCTATTATCGACCTCTCAAAAGTAAAATAAACCGCTGGACAGGGTATACATAACTTTGATTTGAAAGTAGAGCGAGAGAAAGATATCTCAAGAACTGCACATTTTCTTTACATCGGGGTTGCAGAAGGTGTAAGCATTTCTACGTATCCTCCCCCTCCATCGTTGCCATTACTTAAAATACAGGTGCCCTATTATTATATATACCGCTACTTTTTATCCCGGGAGTCCCGCGGGAACTAGGAATTATTTAAAATGATCGAAAAACGAATTCCAATGAGATTTTGTCATTGACAGATAACAAATTTTATATATTATGTGATTTTTCATCCCAGTAATCTCATGGCAATTTTCGCAGGAGTTGTTTGTAGTTGTAAGGGTGCATAAAAATTATCCAACACAGTTTTCACGAAAACGATATCTTACATTCTTTTTAAATAATGCTGTATTTTGTGTACCGGAAATCATGCAGAATTTCAAGTCTAGCACGGTCGAAGTCGCGGGCATACCCAAGTTTTAAAATAAAATATTAGCACCTGTAAAAATACCACCTAAAATTACCTACGCACGTAAAATACGACGGCGATATGTGTTGACTCTTAAGAGTTTTAATTTATTAACATCTTTTGTTTTAATTTATTAAATTAGTTCTTAAGAGAAATCATTATATCGATGCTAACATCGACATGACATAATATTTTTCTCTTAAAGTTACCTTATTAAGGCAGAAAGCAGCTATTGAATCTTGTTCCTTGTGTATAATCCGTACAGGGTTCTGCAGCTCCAATTCTTTTAGACGTTGTTGGTTTGTGATATAGCTGCCACGCGCGTCTCCGCCCGCATTCTCTGCTGTTATTGATTGCGCCCGTCGCCTTGAAAACACTGCTCGAATGAATAGATCCTGCAATAGCATTTAAATAATAAGCAAAGAGTAAATATGTTTATCAAAGAACAATGCTTTTTATTTGTAGAAAATATTTTTTCCTTTTTTATAAATAGTTGTCGGGCATAAGAAATGTAGAATCATAATAAAAGTGAAAATAATTAAATAAGTTAAACTCCAAGTGGCGAGAATTTAAGATATACAAAAAAAATTGATTAACGAAGTTAGAGAAAATATTACCTGAACCGGTTCTTGACGCACGAGAAAACTCCAAAGCCTTCTTGCGGGTGCAGCGCTGTACAACGCCGAGTTGAACGGTGTGTTGTGCTTGTCCAACAAACATCTGTGGGACGGGATCATTTTGTACTTCAAAGAAAATGTCAATTGGACATGTTTAAAAAAAATGATATTAAAGGTTTACTGACGTTAGATATCTTAAATGCATCTCGAAAGATGTCAGCTCCGTGACTTTGCGCAAATTCAGTCAAGTGTTACGGTTACGGTGTTAGGCATCTTTCATCAGAACCTTAAAGAAGCCTACAAGCTTACTCTAACTCACTATGAATAAGACTTTTAGTATTTAATACATCCGACAGCGTGTAGTGTGTAAGAGATGTTATGCAAGTACCAAACCACTGTCTCTTTTCATATCTATGTATATAGTGGTTATTGTGGTGTTCCGCACAACAACGTGTACGAACTTCAAGGCCGCATTGAAGTTTTGCTCGTATAGCCTACTGATGAAAAAATGTATTTAATTAAAAATCGTTAAAAAAAGCGACAGAAAGACGACTTGTAGCAAGAGCACGTGTAAGATTTTTTAGACTTACGTTTTTATTGAACGATTGATATTTTTGGTTGGTATTTCACTTTCACGAAAAAATCTACGAACAGAAGCATCAATAACCAGACCTGTATTTATTGATAGGTGGTCCGGCAGTCTGTTGTTCTGGGAAGCATCCGGGAATGTAGTCTGGGGGAGAGCATCGCGACTCCAGCGTCTCGGTGAGCTGCTGCTGCCACTGGTCAAGGCGACGAAGCGCGCCGTGCACAGTCGGACTGGTCGTAGCCAATTCTATGCATGTTACGAAAAACAATCGTTTACCACTACGAAAATGACAATAATAGCTATGCAAATAGATATTTCTTTATTCTATATTAAAACAAAAATAAATTTACAAACTAAAACTGTACCTAAATGTGCACAAAGGGCAATCATATCGTTAAAATGGTAGCTCGTCCAGACAACCCTAACAATAAATAGTTCCAATTACAAAAGCGGAAGTGTATTTTGAGTTTCAAATTTAATAGCACCTGCTTATGAATGAATAAACGTACAACTTAACAAAACAAAATTGTATGTTTACAAAAAGAAATACAACATACCAGACATTTCAATGCCGCACATTTGTAAAAAGTGTTGAAGATTCTTTTGTGCTAGCCTCAAGACTGCGACTCGCATAACGTACCACGAGTACGAGTCCGGGTCCGAATGTTCTGTGTTGGCGCCTTTACGACGCTTTTCAGGCCTGGCGATTAAAACAAACGACATTAATTTGTTATCATACCGCAACTAATATTATTTATTATATAGCACTGTTTAAAGATTGCATACTTGGTATGAGGGATAATCAATTCTTAAAAGTTATACGAGGTTTAAAGACTCTTTAAAAAAAAGGGTTATTTTATAGTCGCATCCAGATGGCGACTTCTATTTAACATTTTTGTGAAGTTGTATAGTATCTATCGTCTTGACAAAATATCGCCAATTGCTGAATCACCGGCACTTATATTTATGAGTGTATACAAAAAAAATGGGTGTGTATAAAAGATTAACATTGACTGTTTATTGTTTGAAATCGCAGGGGTTTATTCATATCGAAGGGAGTAGTTTAATACATAAGCAAAAAATAATAATTACATAGTGACATTTTTAAATTAAAATTTAACAATTGTTCCATACTAGAGTTGGCTCAAACCCAAGGCAGACGCTTAATTTTATTTACACAAAAACTTAATTCGATTTTTTTACATATAATAATAACAAAGAAACTAAGTCCAAATATAGTCTAGACAACGGCCAAGCAAAACATAAGACAAAGCCGAAGCCAACCTGACTCGTAGAATACAACGTATGACATGTCGTTTATGACAACGTAGGTACTTATTAGTAAGACGAAAAAAACGCGATTAACGGACCGTCTATTTAGCTAATCCGTCTATTCTATGGAAACGACATCATTTATTGGGATAAAAAGTATCCTAAGTGTTGATTCGGGATACAAGCCATCTCTGTGTCGAGTTTCACACATACACGTCCTGTAGTTTAGAAAAAGGATGCGATCGCAGCGCCATCTTTTTCGTTATTTTCATCTCCCGCGGAAACCATACCATTTATCAGGAGAAATATTCTAAGATACACCCCGGGATCTGAATTTGCGATTTTGTGTCGATTTTCAATTAAATCCGTTCAGTAGTTTTCACGTAATGCTCTAATAGACAGACAAAAATCTAAATATTGTATTTTCGGAATCGGCTGCTCCGAATTAGCCCCTCTGATGTTTATCACATTTTCAAACGCATTTTACAAACTCGAACCATTTAAGAGATTTATTGTAAAATATAGATTTAAAAAATCCTGATGAAAGCAAGGAACTGTTATCATTCAAATTACTTCTGATCTAGATATCCATTGGTTCGTCATGCTTGCTACGACACTCTAAAAGTGTTAGTACCACTCACTTGTTAGTAGAAGTGTCGAAGATGTCATCGTCGTCCGCTTCACTGGCGCTATCTTCGGGGTCTTCGCCGCCTGATTCGGCAGAATCGTAGTCATAGTTCTCGGGGTCTTGCTCTGGAGTTGGCTACACATCATTAACAGATGATAAACGTACAATAATTGCCTTTTCCCAAGTTAAGACGCTATGTTTGCGTTATATATATAAATAAAAATATTTTTTTTTTGTGATATCCAGAATAGAATAAATAAAGCAAAGGACAATGTCCATTTTGGGTCCGCCCTGAAATCGTATGAACATTAACAAAATATCTTTCTAAGATATTTTTTTATTATTATTATTATAGTAAAATTATAGAATTTCATGTAACCCACCAGCATAGAAATTACAATTACACAAACTTATTTTTATTTTCCGCTATCAGCATCGATGGTTCTTATCTTGACTGTTAGGTTTTTACTGGCCGACATCTTTACTCTTTAGTTCAATATTCAATAACATATTGTCTACTGTTGAAACTCACTTATGCATAATTTACCTCTATACATAAAACACGAAAGGTCGCTATACAGACACTTATAATGCCGCCACCGTGACCACAAAAAGCAAGCCTTTTTACATACAAAAAATAGATTAAATCTATGGAAGTAGAATTACCATACCAAAGTCTGTGTTAATAACGAAAACCGCCATCTAGTTATGAACGTTGTGACTTTGAATTTATGTTTTTCTAAAAAATATTGCTCTGATAAATTAAGATTTCACTTAAACCTAGTCGAAGGATGTAAACATTTTTAATGTATATGATAATTTCTTCAAAATATAGAAACAATATGGGTCGTGCAATCTTATATGAAACCCAACTCTCTCTCTCTCTTTTATTGCAGAGAATTAACACGAGTCGAACCAAAACTTCCGGGGCTAAGTGAACCAAAGTGGAGATCAGACACGATTTACAAACAACTATATTTTTGAGCAAAACAATAGGCGGTTTTATAAGATCTTTGGTAAAAGCTAGTCAAAAATGATCTTTAGATAGTATAAAACAAAGTCTGTCTGTATATCCACTAACTCCTCGATTTTCGATCGATCAGTTAGATAATTTTTCACTGAAGTTTCATATACATAAAAAACCTAGTTAAGCTTTTATTTAAGTAAAATAAAAACCTGCTAGTTGCAAAGATATATATTATATATATTAATTACTAGCTTCTGCTAGTAATTAATATATATCTTTTCGTTTCCATATTTACTCAGATTATCAGATCTAAATCCTCTAATATAGTACACAAAATCGTGCAAAACCTATTTTAGTTAAATTAGGAAATAATAAAATTTTAGGTGACTAACCTTGATTAATAGATAAGTCAATATACTGTAGTGCGGTGGAACGAACTGCTCTCTGTACGTGGGTCTGCCCTCCTGAATGTTCTTATGAGGTACAGCCGGTCCCAAGCCCAGCAGGCGCATATTGAGTAATGCCCGCTTCTCACGCAACGACGACCACATTGATGTACCTTCTGAGCGTTCTACCAGTTTTGGCTGCAAAAGTGATATTTTTTCACTATGACTTAAATACTTTTCTACTGGCAGTACAAAGGTGACATACTGTCGAATTTCCTAACAGAAGTTGTCCGTATGTAAGACCCTCATATCAATAGTGGACAGCTTTTGCGGTGAATTGGACAGTATGTACATAACTTTACTATTGACAGCAGATTTTTGTTGTTGTTGCTTTATGTTGTTCTGTATGAAACTCTATCGAACGCAGTATTTTTGGTAAAATTAAATGGACACGCAACACTAGGTGTGTTATATATTACTAACCTAACCTAATCGGTTAGATTAGGTTATAGCTTAAGTCATAGATAACAACCAACAAACCACTCTGGGGCCGACCTCAGATCATAGTATATAATGGATATTTTTTCATGAAACTTACTATGCCTGGATATAAATCGATTACTTTTATTTCTTAATCATTTATTATTTTACATTAAATATAGAGAAAATAATAAGTTTTGTCATATAATAGGCTGTTGTTTAGAATTCATGTATCAATGATTTGGCCTAGGTATTACATGAGCTCGAATGATATAGCTTCAACATGTGATTGTACCCGGCCACTTAGAAAGTATTGCGAAAAAAAGTTTTAAGTATGACTGGCCAGTTATAATCTATTTTGAAAATATCATTATTTATAACTAAAAATAGGTACGCTCCAATTTTAAATTTTTCCTCCACATTGTTTGCGAGCTAATTTAAATTATCGTGTCTCATTGAAAAATGTATCTGGTATCATTACAGGTGATGAGTCCTGGATTTACTAATACGATCCAGAAATAAAGCGCCAGTCGACGGTTTGAGTGTTTCAAAACGAATCAACATCTACCAAAATGAAGCGATCTAGAAGCGGGGGGAAGATTTTGATGGCTATACTATTTCCATTTTTTTATTTTCTCGATGACAGTTCTAATTTGATAGTTGTAGTGTTGTGACCAAATAAGTAATGATATCGATCGCATATATTTATTATGTTTTGAACAAAGACAAATACAACAAAAACATTCAAATATATTTTTTCAAGCTGGGAACACTCAATGGCCCACCGCCATTTTGTGTCAACTGTCATCGAGAAAATAAAGAAATGGAAATAGTTAATAAATTTGTACAAAATTATCCGGCAATAGTTTAGTTTCTTACACTTTGTAAAAAAATATCGGGTCTGTTATCGTGTTACGTTTATCGATAGCTCCATCCCTATCAGTTTCTCCGACTCTGCTATGACCTTGTACGTGCGTAAGCATCAAATTTTTATTAAATAATGTATACATAATGCAAAAAAGACGCTAGTTCAAGTTTCCACAGGAGCTGTCATCGAGAAAATAAAGAAATGGAAATAGTACAGTTTGTTCAGTTTGACTGGCTACTTGGTGTCAATTCCTTTACGGAACCAAAGGAGCATCAACGCCGAATGGTATACTACCAAATGATTGGCAGAAGTTTTCTCTGTTGTGAGTAACAAGCGACCACACACAGGGCTCCGCGGGCTACTGCTCCACCACGACAACGCGCCCGTCCATACCGCACTTAAAACGAGGGACTTTCTGAAGAGCACACTGGCCAAACTCCTGGGTCACCCTTCTTACAGCCCTGACCTAGCAGCGTGAGACTTTTTATTCCCGAAAATAAAAAATCAGCTCAAATGGATACAATTTTCGTAGCCGGAAGATGCGCTGTCAACGTTCGAGCAAACTGTAAACAACATGTCTGCGGCGGACTGGAAAGAGTGTTTCGCAAACTGGTTCCGACGCATAAAACTTGGTATAGAGGATGGTGGAGAGTACTTTGAAAAGATTTAATAAAAAAAATATTTACCTATAGAACATTTATTTTTATTTTCGCAAAACTTTCTGAGTGTGCGACATATTATGACATGTGATACCGTAATATGTGTTAAGGTAGCAAAAAAATATCTCTATGATACGTATAGCTGGAAAATATATTTGGTCATATTAATGTCATGTAAATGAAGATGAAAAAATAAAATAACTATCAAAAAATCATTTTAAAGATTAAGAGAAGATTTCCGGTGTTACCTGCGGCGGCGCAGGAGCAGTGGTCAACAGCCTTCGAACCCCGCCGCCGAATAGCCGCGCGTGCGCCTTCGTGTCCGGCGCATGGGCCGCCAGTCTGTATAGTAGATGCGCGTCTCTAGCGGCTAACGCCCATCCCAATAAGGCTAGATATACTGCACAAAAAGCTTCAGCTAGCAGTACTGGGAGACGCGGCGCGTCGTCCTCTTCAGCTGCCCGGAGAGCCAATCCACGGAGGGCTGACACACCTATTATAATTATTTAATTGATAATATAATGTATTGCTATGCCAATTACATGTGTGAAAAATATCTTAATGAAAACTCTTTATTATTGCAATTATTTCGATTATTCATGCATCATTTCGATTTAAAACAGGTATTTAATTAATAATGTTTGTATTATTCGGTAATAACAGCTTTTGAATGCGAAAAATCATTCTCTAGGAGATGAGTATCCTAATGTTTTTATCTCTGTAATCTAAACTACACGTTGAACATACACATATCGAAACTGCACACATCATTAACAAAATTTAAAGATGATTAGTATATTTCCAAAATAAAATAAAAACGTGTGCCTCTAGGGACGCCTGACAGAAGTGATAACTTAACTTAAACTAATCTAAGTTAAACTATTTAATATTGAAATTGTTTAACTTGACAAAGCTTAGGTTATTAATTAAATTTTATGTATATTAATATGATAATGTAAGGAAAGGATATTTATTAATAAAATCTTATATTGATCGTAAAATATATTTTATTCTTAGTTACAAATTACAATTCTTGAATATGTACGTTAGAATTTTGTGTAGGTACATTATTAGTATCATTATTTTATCTAATTACCGAAATACGACTAGCGTTGTGGGTTAGAGAGAGAGGACGAGCCTGCCTACAGCTGCCGTATGCGTGAGGGAAAGGGAAGCAAGACAGACTGGCGCAGTAACGCGTTACGCAACGAAGCGGTTCACCCTCCCATAAGAAGTTATCACTTCACATTCGAAGAAAATTACTTTCACATTTATATATTAATATAGACAGTAACAGGTCTTTAATATACTGCAAGATAATAAGAAATGTTAAGCTTTCATCCTGTTGAATAATTATAGATTATGTTGAAATATTTAAACACGTTACACTCGAAAGTTTATTAGATGTTAAATAAAATATCAAAAATAGGGATAACACCCACCTGGCCATTTGTTTGGAGGTGTAGTTACGACGAGCTCTTCTATTGAATGTCGTCGCTGTCTCACTACTAATTGACTAGTACCAGGAGTTTCTGCTATCATGCTGTAATACAATATTTAATAACTAACATAATTCTACAACATTTTATCCATGACTCTACATTTATAAAGTACTTCTAACAGGGAACGGATGAAGAAAATATTCGAATTGTTCGAATGTCACGTGGCTTACATAACTCACATTTGTCAGAGATAAAAGTGCTCTACTTTGATACTCAGTACGTAACTGCACAAAACAGACAAGACAAAATAAATAACTTTTTAATAATCATCCAAGGCAACTTTTATTAGTGTAGATATCTTTTCGTCTTGAATTTGATTCAACGCTCGAGTCGGAACTTACATAATGTATACATTGATACAGTTTGCACCATATTTAATAGCCGTTCAAAGTTAACAAAAAAATCATTTTTGCGCAGCGCTAAGCTTAACCAAGGCAACATAATATTGTTACATACCGACAAAGAAATGCTGCCGTAAAACGCAGTTTATCAACTTTCCTGAATTCTGAGTTCTCTTGTTTACTTCGTGTTAAAAATTTGCAATTTAGAAAAACATCCTATTGTTATCGTACTTGTTTTATGGCCGTCATTAGTGTCGAACTAATCCCTGTTGTTATTGCATTGCGTCGAAGCTTGCCAGGTGTGCGGATTAGCTCAGTGAACGCGGTCCTTTGATGTATTGTACAGTTTAGTATAAAACAATGCCCGAACGGAGTGGGGCAGTCAAGCGACGATTACGATACTAGCAAGACGTGTGTAGTACTTTCGATTGGCGATATAGTGACGGACTTTGCGCGTGTTATTGAATCGTGCAGTTTGTACTGGCTGTGTCCAGTCATATTTGTGCCTGTTTTATACGTGCTTGTACCGTTCTAATAAACTGTATATTAATTCCAACAGCATTTTAATTCGAGTTCTGTGTAGCTCGTAACAATATAAGAAATTCTGCCCTAGCTTTTGAAAAGAAATACAATATTTATTCTTGCATAAATTTAGTTGTATACAGTTGTTATTTTATTGCTAGAAATACATGGTTCAGTACATTTTACCAGTTTCACTGGTGTGCAAGTAAGCAGGATCTTAATCGTCAATATTTCTTTAGTTAGTTCCTATTTATTTTATTACCTTTTATCACACTTGAATAATATTCATTATCTTTATTAATCAATTATATAGATGTCTTTTTTAATTATTATTCCAATCTGTGTATGTCAATTATTTAATTAATGTCTTTAATTAAAATATTATTATTAATTATGTATTGATATTATGTTTCAAATTTGTTATTAAGGAATTCGTTTGTGCCATATTTCTGTCTCTAACTCAAGACTGTCTGGAAAGAATTGCTGTCAGCGATAAGGCCGCCATTTGTACCTAATTCTAAGCTATTTTTGTGTATTGTTATACATTATTGCACGATAAATTGCGTTATATTCTAAATTCACTCACCCATCATGATAGTGAGTATGCTTGACACTGAACGTGTCAGAGTCGCACAAACTTTGGTAAATGCAAGCTGACAAAGCCACAGACAACTCGCGTAGGGTGTGAAGGATTCGTGTTGCCGAACCACCTGGGACACCCAGCTCACCCAGTGTGCCCAACATATCGTGGGCCACCGACTGAAAAAGTTACCAACATTAAATTTGGTTCCAAAAGTGTTACGTGAACAATTGGATAGATTTTAATAATCAAAACCTGTCAAATGGATGTAATTCGCGGTAGCTTAGCGACTAACGTAGTCGCGTCTCATTTGAATAACCTGGGCTCGAATACTGGGTAGAACATAGAAAACACAAATGTTTTTTTGACCTAAAGGATCTATTATTACAAATTCTATATTCTGGCGGTTAAAGAAAACATGAGGAAGTAATAAGTAACATAAAAATAATACGCTTGCTGCCACGACCTAGGCCTCGTATTATATAGTACTAGAACTAGATGCACTGATTTTGTTCGATAATTTTTATTATCGAACAAAATAAGTTTTTACTTATTTAGGTATTCTGTAATGTCTGTAAGTCACAAGATGAGCAGGAACCCAAAAATATACAGTTATCAAATTAATACAACTAACAATTTTTTTGGATATATGGAATAATATTCAAATTTATAAAGTAGTTTAAGTATGTGAATTTTATTTTATTTATAAGTTATGTAGTTTAAGTATGTTTATTTATGATATTTGATATTTAATGATTTGCACCACCTACATCGCCAGATTAGATTAAAATATTCCTTAAGTTAGGTTGCCTGGAAGAGATTGCTTTCAGCGATAAGGCCGCCTTTTGTTTCTACCTTGACAATATTGTAACTGTATATTTTGAAATTGTATATTTGGTGAGCAATAAAGTGTTATCTATCTATCTATCTATCTATCTATCTATCTATATATAACAATACAAAAAATGAACTGACAAATTCTAAAAATACATATATTTTGTAGACCAAGGCACAAAAATTACTATCTTATTGTAAGCGAATCTTTAAACATTTAAAAGGTTTACATTATTTAGAGTGAAATTAATAGTGTTCAAAAATACCTGCAAATGTCTGACGGGGTCGGCGACTACGGTGTTATTGGTTGCAACAGCAGCAGCCAGTAATGGCAGCGTTGTGGGGAACGGCAGTGGAGAGAGGAGTTGTTGATGCTGCTTGTCTTGTCCTAACTCTTGGAGTAAAAGTACCAACTCCATGCGCACGGAGGCTAGACCACCTCCGCCAGCGCCGTGGAGGGAACAGTACGAGAGTAACGTACGGAGAAGTGTTTCGTTGGCTAAAGGAATGATTAAATATAAAAAAACGTATTAGTCTTGACAGTGAGATATGTATAATATAATAAAAAGAATTTGTAAAAGTATGGTCTTTTGTTTCTTCCATTATTTGTGTCTGTTTGCTCAGGATTCTCGTAAAAACTACTGGGCCGATTTCGATGCAGTTTTCGCTGATCGATTGGAAATGCCCGGACTTAAAATCTGCGGTACTTCATAACCTGAGAACCCTACAGGATTTTTTTGAGAGAGGTTTAAATTGGCCATGTCGAACAAAATTTACTCCGATACGAAATTTTCACTGATCACATCGAATTTTTTTTAGTAAAACAATTGTACTCGTGTATACTTTTAGTAATATAACTTATCTCGACTGGTTACGGGATGGATGCATATATTTTATACTAAAAAATCCATGAACCTGCTGAAAATAACCTTTGGCTTTATATTTAGCATTATCATTTATACAATCAAAAAGGAAAACATCGTAACCCACGACATTATGCGTTTCTTAAACATTTTAGAACTACAATTATTTTTTTAAAAGAAATGCCTGCATTTGATTAACGAACTTATATCATAGGGACGATACAAATGGCGGGCGCAATATACATCCACACCGAAAACAAACTCACTCACTCATCAAGGCATTCAAATAATTTGTTTGTTTTAATTAATAGGACAAAAAATTTGACTAATTATAAATCGTTATTATTTTAGGGTTAAAATTCGATTACATCGAAGTTTCTGTTACAAAACCCCACGTTCTTTTTGATGTTTATGAAATAGTTATGATATCAAAGAATTCAAAAAAATCTGCGAAGGTAATCGTAAGACCGGGAAATGCCAACAATAAATAATGATAATCTTTGTATACACTTTACTGTTTTAAAGTAACGAATTTAATAACAACAATTTATTTCTTACAACCTAAGAGTATATAAGTCACCTTTAAGCCACTTCTTCCTACTAACAGCCCGCTGGACTTTGGCCTCAAAGTCTATCTTCTCCCTTACTAATAACTGATGCAATGTGGGTTTGTCTGGCAACGGAGGTGCATCGGGCTCCGCGCATACCAGCTGCCCGGTGGGCGCACTGGCGTACCCGCACAGCTTGCGCAATGATTCGACCTCACGCTCCAACCATATATACAGCTGGTAACGAAGGTGACCACCTAAAATAGTACATTGTGTCATCATTATTATTTACTTAAACAATAAAGACACAGATGACACTAAATTTAAAATGACACGTCCACGAAACAAAGTTCTGCGTGCTGGGTGTTAAAAATATTGATAATTGATAATATTTTTTGATCGGATTTGGATTTTTTACGATTATTTGCTCATATTTCGCAATTCTGACTCTCCGATTTGTATTCAGCGGGAAAATATACGCCAGAAAATCATCGTCTGACACCTAGCACACACAACTTTTATTGTGGACCTGTGTTATATTTAAAATAGCCATTAAAATACCACCTTATGACCTTACTTTTAAAATATCATGATAGATATTTAAAAAGAAATGTTTGAATATTAATTAATACGTATTTGACCCTTTTTATATGTACAAATTAATTACTTTGTAAACCTGTACAAACTCTAGGAGGCTCCGACGACGATTTATAGAATGATAGAAAGTATCTAGGTTTATTTGACTAACCACTACCCTGTATTTATACAAAAACTTATGACTCTAGGGAAAACTTGTAAAATGACTATATACCGTAATTTTATTTTATGTGTATACTTCTATATACATACATACTAGTGAATTCGAATTTCTGTTTGATCCATCTATAGGATATGTGTTAAATTATGAACTAAATTAACAGGATCAGAAGTAGTACTTACATGATTAAGTAATTATAGTGTCAAGTTATAAAAATTGTTTTTAAAATTTAAATACATAATTATAACTATAGTTATTGAAATTGCAAGTCCAATATCATTTAACAACTATATGCATTATTATATTAAACATTTAAACTCACCATCAACCTCGAAACCAGTAGCCAAAGTACTTAATTCCTCCATCAATATCTTAAGACAAGCAACGAATTTCAGTTGCTGGGCCATTATATCAACAGAAGCCGTTTCATCGGATTGTTTATCGGTTTCAGGTTCAGCGGCGGGCTGTGGTGATTCTTTGTTGATTTTCATTTCTAAGGGGGGAGTTGACGCTCCTGATGCATCAGATCTAAAGAAATATTTCAATTCAAAATAAAACACAAAAAAAATAGAGTTGATATTATTGTTTCTTCGTTACGGCTTTTAGAATAATTACCATGTTTTAATCCGGAAAATTGGATAATTTCCGAGAGATACAAATCTATAGTTTACGGTAGGAAAGGCAACTATTAATTATTTGTATACTAGTAAACTTAACTTATGAAAGAATAGCGTATAAGAACATCCCCCTAAGGGGTCATCCACAAATAACATCACACGAATTTCATGATTTTTGACCCCTCCCCTGTCCTTGTCAGAGCTGGTCCCATGCGTAAGTCTCCTCCCTCCGTAGAATACATATTTTACAATTTTACATAAGAAAAAAAATATTAAATTTCCAAAAGCAGTTCTGTAATAGTTTTATTTCCATTTTATTTATTTTTAATAATTTAAACACTACGCTCATACTAAAGATAGTTGGAAATATTTTTATTTTTTTCGTTAATAGTTCAAATTTCGTGTTTTAAAGCTTAAATATATTACATTTTGAAATGTGACGTCAAAAAAGTACACACAATGTGACAAGAGGTGAGAGGGGTAATAGACGTAATTTATGGATGGTCCCTAAATATCCCACTCTTGAGCTCGAGTCTCCTTTTTTTTAGGGGAAAAGGAGTGGATTGGCCGGTTTGATAATATATATCTCATTGTGTGCAGGTTTCATTACAATGTTATCCTTCGCCGTAATGACGTGATGAGAGCAACAATATCCAAATTAGGTAACAAAATTGCCTAAGTGTTGAATGTTTCCCGACCAGGTTACAGCCCCACGTTTTCCGAAAAAGGGTTTTGGGACGGGAGAGATAAATAGAGAGAGAGAGAGAGAGGGGGGTCGGTTATCCGCTAAGCTATTACGGCTCTCGATAGTATATCATGACAAGTTTTTTTTAAACAAGATATTATATCAAGTTGTCTAATGTCTAACCAAGTGATGGATTACTTTGTTTGGAAGTAGTAATTTTATAGCCCTTATTTTGCGGTACTTCAATTGAAAAAACCATATATAACACATTAAAGAAGGCTTACTCTTTATCATCTTCCTCATCCCAGGTCAGTACCAGCTCATCAGACTTCATTGAACTGACAGGAGCGCCCCAGTCCATGGTCGATAAGCCCGAATCCATATTATTCTCCTCCTCTGCTGCAATAATGAGAAAACTCTTAATAGTACAATAGAAAAGTCTTCTTTTAAAGAACTCTATTGATAATTTAAATTAAAGAATATACTGCAGCACATTTTTTCAAGCCTCCACCATTATCCAGTAAGTCAAAAGTGTTATTTTTACAATACAAATATTTTTGGTTATAGTATAAATATACAATATTGAAGATTTAGCATTGAAGATGTTCATCATAATGTTCTGTTGACATTAACATGTACTAATTTCATACGAGAAACAAAAAGAGTGCAAAATTACAACTATGCAATTAAAAAATAGTAAACTGATATATATATTTTTTTATGTGGTAACAATAAATAGATTTCTATCTTCTATTTAAGCATGTTTGAAAAAAAAGTCTTATGATTCGAAATTTTTCATTACTTTTGATCACAAGTCTTAAAGAGTAGTTACAAAAATCATGAAAATACTAACCATACTATGTATCAAGTTTTTACATACTATAGTCAGTCTATCATGATTAAAATTAGTTGACCGTTGCACATTTTACAAATTAACTACATACCTATATACGAAACAAACTGCTTTTTAATGAGTGAACTTAAAAAAATGTATTATTTATTTATTTTTGTATTTTTACTTTTATTATAAATTTTAATTGTATAGGTTCTTATATTAGACATGGGTGCCGCCGCCACCCAGTGCAAAGAAGCGGATTGAGTTAAAAACAATACTACTTTCTTTTAAGTTCCTTACTATTACCTACTATTAGATTTCCTTTTAAGTCAGGTTGCCTGGAAGAGATCGCTTTTAGCGATAAGGCCGCCTTTTGTTTTACCAAGTAACTATTGTCTTGTTGTGCATTTTTTTCGTAATTTTTGTTATGGAGAACAATAAAGCGTTGTCTATGTCTATTATTATATTTATAGGCAATTTAATTATTTAATAATGACTGATGTCCAATTATTAGCATAACAGATGGATGATAGATAGGCTGAAAAGAACAGAGGTAGTGTTCGCATCTTTAAATTTTTCCTATTTATTCCCGGTTTGCAGCTTACACTTTTACGTACCTGAGTCTTCTTTGTGATTACTTCTCAAAGCAAACCTAGATGGAATATATTTAAATACAGTAACTTAAAAAAGTGAAATTGTCACGTCGCCGCCGCCATTTTCCAACGCGGCGCCCATGTCTAACTTTTATTACCTGCTTCATTAAAGAAACGAATCTAAAATGGCGAGGCTAATCATGCTCTTTCGCTCGCATACTAGTGCCCTCTATACTCACCCTCGAGCGTAACGTAAGCAAAAAAATCATCAGTCTTGGTTAAATAGGTAGGTATGCAAGTCTTCCAAATAGATAGCTGAGGTGTAGGTAGATACCGCATATGTATTTACTACTTTCTTTACCTATTTGATTTAATTAGAATAGTTTTAATAGGTATAAATACATAAATGTCATCAGAATCGGTTTAGCAATTTTTTTTAACAGAAAAGTATTGTTTTCATAGGGCTGACAAATCTTGCAGTCTAATTAGACGCTTTTAAACACGGCCACATTATGCGACATTAGGCAATTTTAAGATTTAGCCCGCTAATGTTGTCTAGTGTTACAGTACTATTAAAAACTGAATAAAGTTATTTTCAAGGTAAGCACTCATAATCATTAAAAAGTTTTATAAATACCCGATAGGTTTGGGTGTCGACCATTACTTCATTCAGCCAAATACGTAATATATTGAAGCCGTACTATTTAAAATAAAAACGACACGGTCTTGTTTTTTCTTCCTTTTCATCTTAATTTGAAAAAAATATCGACCCAGACATTTTTGATGACTGTACCGTCTGTCAACGCAAGTACAAGCCGCCATTTTAGATTAGTTTCTTTATTGAATCGGCTAATATAGGTAGTCTTTGTTTGAGTTACTTTAAAATTTGCTTGTTATTTATAACAATTGTAAAAGAAACAACATAACACACAAACACAGGTGAAAAGAAAACAAATAAAGCGCAGTGGACGTACAAACGGACGTGAATGGGTCGTACTTTTGGCTGGTGTGTCTGCAACTATGTGCCCCGTGTGGATGACCGCTTCGTCTATCGAAGGCGCTGCTACAGGATGCCTTAGCTTCTCGTCCCGTACCCTGGCAGGTAGTTTCGAGAGGACTTCCAGGGCCAACGCTGGGCATCCAGCTTTGAAGTGGCCGTGAGCAGTTTGGAAGTAAAGACGCCGTTCTAAACGAGTTATGCCCTCTTCTGGGTCTTGTTGGAGCAAAGCCAGTGTACCACCCTAGAACAGGGTAATTCAGTTTTATTTATTTGGAACAAACACTAGCACATATATTTACTTCTGAACCAAATGTGATTTAGAAATAAAATTAATATACCTATAGATAGTAGTACAAACCACATTCTCTCTTTTCTTTCAACATATCCCAATTAATTGGGGTCGGCACATTATGTATTTTACTTCCACACTTCTCTATTCTGACATACATCTTCTGTGTCACACCACAAATCATCATATCATCCTTCACACAATCCATCAATATATACAATAGTACAAACCACGTTATCAATAATTAATATGTTTTACACTTTTGTAGTATAAAAAAAGGCTCAGTTAAGCTGTTATAAATCAAAAGCAGGCTCAGCATGAAAAAGCATCAAATTTGGACTAGTAGATGTTCCCGTGAGATAGATAGAAAAAAGCGAAAAATATGGCACTGTTATCGCATTTTCTTTGAAAACTACTGAACGTATACGAATGAAACTCGATATAGAACTGACTTTTAATCAGAGTCAATTCTTAGGATTTAAAAAAAAAATTGTAGTGAATTGAAGAAAAAACGATAAAGTTTTAGGTCTAAAAAAAGAATATACCCTCCTTTAGCCAAATAAGTTACTTATCGTTGTTGGCGCACAATTGATCAACGGAAGTTCACAAACACTGGACTGGTGTACGCGAATTTAAAAAAATTATTATGGGGAAACGCTCATACTCTATGGCTTGGCTCCTAGTCACAATTTATTTTGTCTAAATTTTTTAATCATCTTATTTTAATCAGGTCCTTCGTGTTTATTTATCTTTTTACATATTATAAAACGAAGTTGCTTCCTACATCTGTTTGTCTGTATATCCACTAATTAAGTTTGTATGTAAATAAAATAAGGTTACTGCCTAGGCTCTACTTTGAACCCCACGGCGCAGCTGTGGGGTAAACGCTGGTCACGCTTTACAAGTAATATCAATGTCGAGGCGAATAAACGTACAGTCCTTACAGATGCTAAAGTTTACTCGCGCAAGTTACACGCGAGCTTAATTTGAAAACGATCTATTTGCATTCTGCTCCTTTCGTCTTTAGACTTACTTGGCTTGGCAGGTTATGCCTCTTCAGCCTCGGATGCGTGCGCAGATACACGTAGAAGTTAAACACACTGGGCATGGGCTCGTTGTCGCGTGCGGCGTGCAATCGTCCCGCGGGACTCAGCAACGTGTCTAACGCGTCCCCGTAGCGTTTTAACTCCCATAACGCCATCGAACGAACAAACGGGTCAGGGTGGGCCTGGTCTAGATTTATCTCACCATCTTCTGTTTCACCACTGAAAATAGTTTCAGGTTGTTCCCTTATTGACAATAATTATTTTACTGAGTAATTTATAAATCTTTGAGTAAAACACATGTAGTTTCTTATAAAATATTTTAATACAACATACCCTAATATTTCATCCATAAGCAACTTCTTCAAACTTCCTGGTAAAGTGTTTTCAGATTCATACAATCTTGCGACAACCATTGCCAATTGTAAATCACCTAGACGAGTAATAAGCACCTACAATGAAAAAATATTGCTGCAAAATTACTATCAATCTAAATAATTAAGAAAAAATTACATGCCGTATAATATATAACATTGAAAATATTAAAAAAAACTGGAATAATGCACGCACGATGCAACTTTTTTTAGATTTCTTGTCCATTTGGGATTCAAATAAAAACTGGGGCAATTTCGATGTGGTTTTCACTGATCGACAACAAATTCTAAGATTTAAAATCTGCGCTACTTTTTTTCTGGGAATCCCGCGGGAATGTTCTTTCCCAGGAGCGGTTTGGAATTATTCGGGTGCATACAAATTAGCTTATTCTGACACAGTTTTCATTAAAATGATAGCTTACATTATTTTTTAAATGTTGCGGTACTTTGTATCCCGTGAATCCCGCGAGAATTTCAAGTCAAGCTTGGACAAATTCGCGAGCATATACTAGTACTAAAACAATAGCACATTGCGTCAGAATTTCAATAAAATTAGTTAACAAATCGTTGAAATAAAATAAAATAAAAATAGTGTTCGTTTAGTCGTATAGTCGGTTATGTAGAATGCTTCCAAAATTTATTAGATATGCGCGTTTTTAATATTTTTCAAAATGACATCCCTATTAATATTATAAATGCGAAAGTAACTCTGTCTGTCTGTCTGTTCCGTTTTCACGTAAAAAGTACTGGACCGATTTGACTGAAACTCAGTATATATATGTTTTCGATGTCGAGAATGAACATAGGATACTTATTATCCCCAAAGACGGGATAGTTTCCGGGATAAAAATATATTTGTCTTTCTGTTTGTAATGCTTTTACGGAAGAACTAATAGGCCGATTTGGCTGAAATTCGGTACGTATGTAAATTAAATACTGAGGGCGGACAAGAGATACTTTCCATTTTGGCCTTTTTGGTCATTTCGGTCATTGTTGCCTTTTTGGTTATTTTGGCCTTTTTGGTCATTTTGACCATGTCGGTCACTGTGGCCTTTTTGGTAATTTTGGCCATGTCGGTCATTTTGGCCTTTTTGGTCATTTTGACCTTTTTGGTAGTTTTTGCCTATTCCGTCATTTTGGCCACATCGGTCACTGTGGCCTTTTTGGTCATTTTGGGCATATCGGTCATTTTGGCCTTTTTGGTCATTTTGACCATTTTGATTATTTTCGCCTTTTTGGTCGTTTTTGACTATTCCTTCATTTTGGCCATGTTGGTCACTGTGGGCTTTTTGGTCAATTTGGCCACATCGGTCACTGGCCTTTTTGGTCATTTTGACCATTTTGATTTTTTGGTAGTTTTTGCCTATTCCTTCATTTTGGCCACATCGGTCACTGTGGCCTTTTTGGTCATTTTGGCCATGTCGGTCATTTAGGCCATTTTGGTCATTTTGATTATTTTCGCCTTTTTGGTCGTTTTTGACTATTCCTTCATTTTGGCCATGTCGGTCACTGTGGGCTTTTTGGTCATTTTGGCCATGTCGGTCATTCTGGCCGTTTTGGTCATTTTGACCATTTTGATTATTTTAGCCTTTTCGGTCGTTTTTGCCTATTCCGTTATTTTGGCCATGTCGGTCACTATGGCCTTTTTGGTCATTTTGGCCATGTCGGTCATACCGGCCTTTTTGGTCATTTTGACCATTTTGGCCTTTTTGGTCAAGTTTTGTAATTTATGTTGTTTACAGATAGACGGGGGATGGTATAATTAGCGATATAAAATGAAGTGAATGTTCCGTGGGCAAATACATAAAAAAATAATATAATATAACCTGTAGCGCTTGCTCTATAAACAAAAGACACGCACTAGAGGTTAACCCGCGGCTCAGCCGCGGGGTAAACTCTAGTCGTTTATATTTTACGTATTCGTACCTCAAGAGCATCTTTTAAAGCCCCTCCAAGCAAGAAGAAAGCAGCTGCATGTTCAAATCTTTGTTTACCCAAGAGCACGAAAGCGTTCTTCAACGCAGCTTTGCGCCATCTGTCCTCGGTGAAATCGTTCGAAAAAAACTAAAATGGAAATATTGTATTTCAACACAAATGAAAACAATGCTGGTACAATTATAAAATTCAAAGCACTGAGACTTGTTCCAAAACTATTTTGAACCAGTTATTATCATGACACACTTTATGCTATGCTAAACTATTTACGGCCTCTTTCATATATATTCATAAATGAATCGAAATAACGCTGTTAATAATAAAAATTAGCTTACCGCAGTCATTTTTTCTTCTCGGTTCGACCTAAAGAGACCCCACAATAACATTCGTTTTTTCATAGCCAAATAATAGAGGGCCGCGTCCATTGGATCTTGCTTCTGCATGTAAGACGCACGCGCAAGTCTTTCCACGCATGTGCGTAGTAATTCGCCGCGAACCCACCAACCAACACCTATTACCATATTGTTTATAATAAAACAAAAACACACATGAATATTCACAAATTAAAAAAGTTACGTTTGTGTTATGGGTAATATACAACTGAAAAACGCAGGGAGTCATCCCTAAAAGGGTCACCCTGTCACTATGAGCAGAGTAAAAACAGAAAGTTACTTTGCGAAATTTACTTTGTCGGGTATCGAATCCAGGATCTCCATGTTTCAAGGTTTTAAGTGAATAACACTGAGACCACAGAAAGAGTCACATAAATAACCTTTTTTTTAAATCAGGCCCTGAGATTTTAAAATGCATTACTGGTAACGACTTTAAAAATACTACACCTCAGTACAATTTTTACAATCTGTATTAAATGGCAACACAATATTTCTATACATCTCAAAAATATAATTGAGGCAAATGCCGTAATGGCCTTACTGATATAGGCTGGTATAGCCTCCTACATTAGCTTCAATGGATTTTATGACCTCTATTGTGTTTTGATGTATCAAGAATGTAATGAAATTACTGAAAACTGTTCTAAATGTTTTAACATAAATCAAAGACATATAAATAAAGATACAAAAGTAATTTTTTGGTGGCAATGCAATTTTTTGTTAGTTCAAAAAAGGCAACTCACCAAGCTCTCTCATGGTAGTCCATTTCGGTTGTCCTTTCGCATATCCAGGTATAAGAGCAAGCAGTTGTTCGTGACTTTCAGAATGGAACGCCCACACAAGGTTGCATGTGCCGACCCCATTGCGCTGCAATGTAGCCCGTTGTGCGATAGGCAGACAACGTAATAAATATCCGTAATGTTTCATGGCAAGTAGGAAACGTAGACCGCAGTCGTCCAGTGAATCTGTTAAGATTCGAAGAACAAAATATGCAGTAATTAAATTGCCGTACTATAGGTTGAATTTTGACATTAAATGTATGGGGCTTATGTCTATTTTTTACCGATAGTAAGGCAAATAAACGCTCGGTAAAATATAGAAACCGGCCATCAATCACTCAATAATCCACCCGGTGAAAGTAAAATAAACAATATAGTAGATATGAATTGAATGAAGTCTCTACTTGATCCATATTGCTAAGAACAAAAAAGCAATATTTATTATTACAAATACGAAGACTGGGGGAAGCAAAAGGCCCTAAAAAGATAGGTATTAGTAGATCAGCTTACCAGGCAATATTTCCTGCCCCGTCCCTTGAGTCACATCGATACGTGCGTTCGCAGCGAATCGTTCGGTGAAATCCGCGTCACAAGTTGACACAGTGTCAGCCAACGCCAACAAATGCATCTGATCCAAAGAACTCAAGCCGGGGAGATGAGTGTGAGTTAAAAGACGGGAAAGGATGCGACCTAAAAAACATTTTATTAAGTCAATATCTGAGAAAAAGCAACCAGAATGCATTTTCTGCAAAGATTTTTTTTGTATTATTGCGAAAACATTTTAAAAGTTTACTAATCAAACCAACCGACCAATATTTTTTAATATATATAATCTTGAAATTTATTGATAATATAATTTTTTACTGTATACTTTATTTGGGCGTATAAAAGGTTGTGAAGTTTTTAAGCCAAATTCCATCATTACTTCAGTTATTTAATTAAAAGAAAAAGTAGGTTTTGTGAAGATCATAGTACAGACATTAAGACATACACAATTAAATCATCCCTATTATCTCTATTAATATTATAAATGCGAAAGTAACTCTGTCTGTCTTTTCAGTTTTCATGGAAAAACTACTAGACCGATTTGGCTGAAACTCAGTATATATGAGTATATATATTTTTTCGATGGCGAGAATGAGCATAGAATGCTTTTTATCCTGAAGAATGGGATAGATTCCGGGTTAAAAATATATTTATCTTTCTGTTTGCTATGCTTTTACAGAAAAACTATTGGACCGATTTAGTAGAAATTCGGTATACATGTAATTTTAATACCGAGGGTGGCCAAGGGATACCTTTTATCCCGGATAATGGGATAGATTAATGTAAAGGTTACTCAAAAAATGGGATAGGTTTTTTGTGATTGCCCATTTTCGTTATTTTGGACACCTTTGTCCGATTTGTCCTTTTTCCCGAGTTGTCCGATTGTCCGCGTTGTCCAAGTTTTACGATATGTCCGAGTTTTACGATATGTCCGAGTTGTCCGCTTTGTCCGAATTGTATGAGTTGTCCGATTTGTCCTTTTCCCCGAATTGTCCTTTTTCCCGATTTGTACGATATGTCTGATCTGTCCGAATTGTCCATTTTGTCCGATTTTTCCGATTTGTCTGAATTGCCCGAATTGTCCATTTGGTCCAATTAGTCCGAGTTGTCCGATTTGTCCAAGTTGTCCCTTTTGTCCGATTTGTTCTTTTTTCCCGATTTGTCCTTTTTGTCCGATTTGTACGATATGTCCGAGTTGTTCGATTTGTTCTGTTTGTCTAAATTGGCCGAGTTGTCCGATTTGTCCTTTTTGTCTGATATGTCCAAGTTGTCCCATTTGTCCTTTTTGTCCAATTATCTGAGTTGTCCGATATGTCCGATTTGTACTTTTTGTCATTTATGTAGTTTTCAGAGACGGGGGATAGATAAATATAGGTACGTCGGTTTGAAATAAAGGATGAAAGTTTGGATAAAACCAATCATTTCTCAAGTTTATAGATATAAAAATTCATCGCCTATAAAAATGCGATAGTAACTCGATATTTCTTTCCGTTAAGCTTTCACGGAATACTACTAGGAATACTGGATCAGTTCTGCTGTTATTTTGTTTAAATGTAGTTTTAATACCGAAAATGGACATAGACTTTTCATGCCGGGAGATGGAATAGTTTGTGATATAAAATGAAATTAAACTTCCGAGTGCAAAATACTAACAAAAAATTTGTACAATATAACCTCTATTAACGCCTGCTCAAAGCTTAAACAAGAAGCACGCACTAGAGATGGACCCGCGTCCTAGCCGCGGGGTAAACTCTAGTACTATAATAAGTTTAATCAAAGGGCCTTCGTTCGTGTGTTTTCATTTTTAGGGTTTTGTAGCTATATAAGAAAGATAGGGGCAGGTTCCTCACCGGTGCGTAAATCTTCACCGTGCGCGATCTGCACGCACTTAACATTTTTATTTACCTTGTCTTAGTCCAAAATGAGATAATGCTTGTCGTTCGGGCATAGACGGACGTCGATCGACTCCTTCATCATCGCCAAGTAATAATGCATCTAAGTCTTCATCGGTATCAAATGTTCCTTCGAACAATTCGTTGTAGTCCTACAAAATTCATTAAGTCTAATGAATCACCTGACAAGCATAATAGACAAATCTAGGAAAGATACTAGGAAAACAAAACCCTAGCTAAAAACATGTTGATACCAAGAATCCCAAAACTGTTGGAGACAGTGAGCCAGGTGCCTTGAAACTGTTTGGAGTAAATAAACCTTACAATAGAGTGTTTGAAAACTTACTTTCGCTTCTTGGATAGTCGACGGATGATGTGGAGACTCTTTGTCAGCGACTAATAAAGTCCAAAGTGGCAAAGGCGGCACTGAGGTAATTTCTGCGTAATCCAACTGGACGTCTTCTGTTATCTACATGATACGAAGCTCAGTTAGTTAGCTGCCATGTAAACGAAATCACGCAAGACATGTGTTTAAAATATGCAATTGGCGTTTTTGTGCTCAATCGACGACTGTCAATTGATCTTCAAAACAACGCCAAAAACCGAAATAAGTTAATTTTTATCACATAATTGTAAACAGGAAAACCTGCGTCGAAAAGTCCAAGTTTATCCGCTCTACGATTAATAGATTTTTTTGCACAGCACTGAGATTTCACATCATCATCACAATCATTTAGGCTGTAAATTCCGTACATAATATCAAAATCACATAAAATATTATTTTTAGGTTTAATAATAAACAAGTGGATTCTTATTGAAATCACAAAAGGTTTTGGTATCTAATATTTTTTTTGGACATTATGAGATAGGTATAGCATTTTCGCTTTTTGCGTCGACAAAAACATGTGATGCAATATACTTAGTTTTAGAAATGGAAGCCATCCAATCATGAATCAACTCAAAAGAAACTCTAAGTTAAATGAAACTAAACGCGAATACGAATTGAATTATGATAAATTAAAAAGGTATGCTAAATGACAATTCTTAATTAAACTAGACTACGTGTGATTTTAACACAAAATGCAGCTAATGTGATAATTATGATAGTGAATTAATTGAATGCCCATTTTTACCCCAAATGTTTTTATCAATGGTCTTTTTACCGAAAATGTTTTTTATGATGATGTTTTACCCCAAGTGTTTTTAATGATGGACTGCCCAAAAATATGAATCCCTAAAGTTTGCTTTAAAGAATGTTTTATAAACTGTCCGATGTTTTATTTCTTAAAAGACTAAATAATTTACGAAACATAATACAGAACATTGACAGCAAAACTTGCTCGATGTCAGGCAAGTATTTTGTAACACAAAACATTACCTCCACAACAATACATTCAGAAATCGCAATAAATTTACAAAGGCTAAGGTGTACACTTACGGCCAAAGCTCCGGGTTTAAAATTTAAGTTTTCAAAATGTAATGCATTCTGCATTTTGACCAAATATTTCCGTATATAATTATCTCAATAAACATTGCCTTAAAAGAATAAAATAATCTCGTTCGTATTACATAATTATTATATTTTACCTGCGCAACGCCATCTAGCGGCGAAGCTGCGCCAGCAGCGAACGATACGGATAGAGTGCGCGATCGTGACCAGCCGCGCTGCAACACATATGCGACATGCAGTGGCCGATGCGATTGTTAGTCGCATGTGCACCGTGGAATAACGTGTGATAATATTCGTTCATGCTCTTTGAATGTCTTAATGTGTATGAATAAAAGACTACGGTTTGAATTTTGATTTCAAAATGATCAATCTGATTTATTAATCTATTAAAATTTTATAAAGTACACAATTCATACAAGAACTTGTAATTCTCCCTAAATTCTATTTTTTTTGTATAGATAGCGCTTTCAAACATTGTCATATACCACAATACGACTGAATGACTTGATGCCGTACGCAGATAGACTTGATAGTCTAAGAAGCTATATGACATAAAGAAAAGACACAAAGTCTGTACATAATTGAGCAAGCATCACAGCAAAGTATGGCAATGTGTACTTTATTGCAAAGAGTATAAGGCACACATCCGAAAAGCATGGCACTCATTTACTTTTATCTGAAATCTTAAGAGAGAAAATGAGTACGTACAGAACACATTCGTCGTGATTGTTAGTCAGTTGTGCGTGTATTTGGTAATAGCATGGAAGAAGGAACATTAAGAATGACAATCCGTAGGTACAATTGTACTTTGTGTTGCTTTGGTGGTGGTCAGTCAAATTTTGTTCGGTAAATGTCACTGGCATTAATTCATGGTAATTTAACGTATTACATTAATATAATACCGTTATTAAAAAAATAAAAGATTTTCTCTGAATAATTAAGACTATGATTATTGGCCTAAATGATTGGCAGCTTATCAATTTATTCAAGATAATATAAGAAAACTTGACATTTTATATTCTGTAGCCAATATTATTATTTTATGGCTACCAAATAAAAAAATACTTGATTTCTTATTTATATTATATAGGGATAACTTGATAGTGTACCAATCATTGTGCCAGCAATTGTATATACCCTGTATCTGAAATAAAAACAAGTTGGGTGAAAGTGTAACTGGTGAGTGCTAATAAGCGGGAAAAGAATTACTGACGCTCTCTAGTCTACAACACAAATATAAGGTTTAGGAACTTGTGCAGATTTATAGTTTGTCATTCTTTAATATTTACGATTGTCATTCCCAGTACCCGTTTATTCTTCTTCCACGTTAATGGTATGCATACGCGTCAGTGACTAACGTGCTCACTTCAAAAATTTACACCATTTGTCAATAAAATCAGGTAATTTGTTTAAAAAACTTAGGATTTAAACTTTCAACAGTCCTTATAAAGATTTCAAAACAAAGGGTGTAACTTTTATAACCATATAACTTTGCAAATTGATATGAGGTTCCTATTAGCGACTTTTGGGATAGCAATATAAGTATGGCAGGAGGATAAATTAATACTCTATCTATACTAATATTATAAAGAGGTAGTTTGTGAGTTTGTGACATTGTAAGGAGTTCTCTGGATATACTAAACCGATTTTGAAAACTCTTTCACCAGTGGAGAGCTACATTATTCCTGAGTGACATAGGGTATATTTGTTTGTGATTTTTTTTCTGATGCCCAGCGAAGTGGGCACGGGTCAGCTTATCGGCTAGTGATATACAAAAATAGTCTATGAACATTAAAAATCTCGAGACTGTGAAGTTAAAACTAACGACCACAGTCATGATTCAAGTGCTTAAATTATACTATATACCAAAAAGAGTATTAAATATTGTTTAAATAAGTATTAAAATTAGCTAATGAACTGTAAAGAAATACTTCAGAATAAAGTTTAGTCCTTGTAATAAAAATGCCATGGTCAAATGAGAATTATTGTCACTAACACAGCTATAGATAGATATTTGAACTAAAAAAGATATGGAATCGAGGTTATAGATTGTTAAGATTTTTACGTAAAAAAATTCTAAATACTTTACCTGTCTAGACAGACTATCTTCATCTCCCTGAGAACTGCGGTTGGTGTACGAACCACCGATGCATCTAGTACATGAAAACACTATTTAGATTCAATTCATAAAATAATCTGATTAAAACTCTATAGTAATAACATTAGAACTTATTTTCTGAATTTTCACCAACATCGGTAATTTATAGTCTGGGTGTCTGGGATCGGCAACAGGGTTAGTTCGTTTTATATTGCACATCATCCGTATTTGGCGATAATTTGAAAGGTGACGTTTTGTAGTGCAGTTGTATTGTTATAAAAAATATAATATGGATTAACGTGAACAATACTATAAAATATTGATTTGACATTGACATTTGAATGATGAAAGTTTGTGTTAAAATTCTTAATTTTTTAGTAAAATGTGCCTTTTCGAGCTGCCGTAAGAATTCTTTTCACTTCAGTCAAAGGCCTAAAATTTAGCAGCGAGTTATGTTTACAGATTATCACAATTAAAATATTCATGATTACTTGATTCTGGCTACATACATAAAGCATGAAGAATCATATTTAAAATGAATAATACAGTATATACCTGACAAGATGTGCCAATATTGCTTTGACCCATCGTATTTTCCCGCTGTTTAATAATTCCATCAATTGCTTTGGATGATATTGAGGTAGCACTGGGCAAGCCATTTGTGACGCTTCAAATAATCCATAATCAGGCATGTAGTCCAACAGAGGCTAAAAATTCATTATTAAAATTAATGTTTTTAAGTTTTTTTTTAAACCTGGACAACAACTGAACTGAAGAATTACGAGTATGATTTAATATACAAATTAAAATCAGAAGGCAAAGTAACTCAATGTTCTTGCCGCGACTGTGAACAATAATAAAAATTATGTTTGTGTGGAAGTTTAGTGAAATGTCATTTTCGGAGCTGCCACAACTCCTTTGTTTGATGTCAATATATCAATGATGTCTAACAAAAAATTAAAATTAAATGAAGCTAGGCACTGCTTCGCTTAACCATAAATCTAAAAAATAAATATATACACAAGAAAAATATTCATATCAAGGTCTACAAATCGTACGAAAAGATATCAAAACGAAGAGCTAAATCGATTTTGACAGTAGCACAGGTGACTTGTAAACTTGTCAATATCTTTTTCGGCCATGAACGCAAATACACGCATACATTTATATAAAATTGAAAGAAAATTCCTATAAACTATGGAACAATTTGTATAACCTGACCATGACGTCTAGACCGAGAACAAAGTTTCTTGGTTCCTGGCAATATTCTGTATTATCTGTAGTCAAGGTTAGTGAATCATAAACAAAGTGAATTTATCCATGTTATTTTAATTTTAACGATGATCTGAGTCTAAAATGTGATAAAAAAAACTAACTAAATACACATAAAAATACCAAGTTCCACGTGAGCATTGATTTTTAAAGTTTACTAAGAATGTCTAGTGGAATCTAAAGATTTGTTTTCGATATTTATCAAAGAACAGCCTACATGATAGGTTTGTAATGGTTAGTTAGGCGTATTTTAATCAAACTGATTGTTCTATGTAACACAAGATGGTAAAGCTATTGTTTACAAAGTTATAGCTATTATTATTAAAGTAAACATCATACATGCTATGCTATGTTGACAAAATGCGTACATCATAACTAAAGCAACTTGATACTTTACACGATGTTTGTTGTCGTACTAAAAATCATTGGTAGGAATCGAAATTACTCTTGACCGATTTGATACCAGTTACTACAATTTAGAAAAAATTGTGAAAGTGGTGAGCCTATTCGTTCTCTGCTTTATTATGCCAGCCTGTACCTGTGGTTGATCAGGTTGCGCTTTGTTTCGTCTTCTAGCATCACGTTCCAGCAACTGCAGATTGATGGACGACACTCGCTGCAAATGCGGCGCCGAAACACGCAGGTCCGAATCACGCAGTGCTCGCGATTCGCCGCCCTCTTCTACCTCCTACCAGTGAACAGTTTGGACACTATAGTCTATTTCAAATACGACGATATGAGAGAAGTGATTTAAATAGAGAAACAACACACCTGTAATACCTTTTGGCCATATCCCCCACCAGACCTATTCCAAAATACCCAGAACACTTCCAACTTCCAACCAGTTTCCAACTCCAACCAACCCAATTCACATCACCAACCAACTTCCAATCACAACCAACAAATACACTCCAAAACAATTCCCAACCTAAGCCAACCATAACCAGTACCTTCAGTAAGTGTAAATTTATTTGCGTACAAGAAAAATAGTTATATAGAGCAAATGTAAGTTTTTTAGTAAAAAATAAAAATAGTATTGTCTCGAGCACATTTACATAAGCTTGAGCCTAAAGGGGAAATAAAATATAAAAAAATAGAGAAACAAACATCGTGATTCTAATAAGTATAAGATTATTATGAAATAGTAACAGGATTAAATATATTTTTATATAGTTACAACCTAAGCGCCGAAAAAGACGAGTTCCACGTACAGATTTGTAGAAGCACATTTATTACCCATCGGCATTTGGACTAATTGTAATTCTTTAATGATCGTCTTCTTTTGTTTACGATACTCGATTGGCATACGTTTCTAGAGAACAGCCCATTGTTTTATTGTACTCGATTATGGCCACTTGCTGCCGAATCATTAGCCAGGTGTGGCGGATTAAGTCGACTAAGATACGGGCACATTTGTATCTGTGAGGTATAAAACGACGGCCCGATGGAGAGACGGGAGTTCAGCGACAACTACGATCAAGGCGTTACGTGTGTACAATCGGGCACCTAATAGTGACAGACGGCGCGTTTTATTGAATTACGACCTTCTGCGTTATGTTTGGATTTGTTGTATTCGGTTATATTTGTACCTGTGTTATACGTGTTTGTATAGTTCTAATAAACTCGTATAATTCGAGTCCCGTTAAACGAGTAGCAATATAATTAAAATTAAATAAATATTATTTAGTTCGTAGGACAGTTCACGATAATGCTACTAATTACGTCTTATAGATGTGTCAGCCATACCGTCTTATTTGAAATAGACTTTACATAGTTTTAGGATTTACCACAAACTTACACAAATTAGTGGAAATAAATACTTAAAAATTAAAATAGGCTTACTCACAAAACTGTTATCTACATAAAACTTACGCCCATCAGATTCCCTAAAAAGGTAACAAAACTGCTTCCTACCTGCCCACTAATTTGCCCGGTAGACGTTTGCGGATTCTCCGGCTTCCATTGGGAGTAAACATGCATCTCAGAATCCATCCCCACCACCAATATGCCATCCCGCACCCACGATATCTGCATGGGCAGCGGTGGTAACCCGTCCGCAGTCTTCAGTTCAATCCGACGGAGCTGCATCCATCGTATCTCCTCAACAAACAACGGGGCGGCAAGGGAAGACGCCTTTCTTAGTATTGGACGGTTGTTGTTTATGGATTCTTTCATTGCCTGTAATAGGATTTTTTATAGAGATAAAGAATACCTCTTCTGAAACGACTTTAAGTTAAACCTGACTGTATGGAAGGGATACAAAGAGATAAGAAATAGTGACAAAATATAAAAAAAAACTATTAAAAAATGGGCAATTTAGAGTAGATAGATCGCTCAAATTCAGTACAAAGCAAACAGTTGCAAATTAGCCAAACTAAGACGTTAAACTAAAATCACTTTAAAAAAATGTGAAATAAAGCCTATAGCTTAGCCTTCTATAGCTTATATTTTAAAAATACGTATGTAAATGAAGAGTAACTTCATTTGATTTGAATTTGGCGCGCATAATCAAGGTATATGTCAAGTGTCAATGTAATGTCACTTGTACATCACACTTGTCAGAGTTTTTGTCAGTTAGAACAAATTTTGAGTGCTATTTTAAATTCCTAAACGTACTAAATTAATTGAAATTGTGAATTAATTAGCTTTAAATGTTGTTTCTCTTTTAAGAGCAACCATTAGTTTATTAATTTACGAATCAAAAGTAAACCACATTATATGTATTTTGATTATGAGTCATGTAAAAATGTTGCATGATTATTGGCCGGTTCTTATATGTTTGCGACCATTCATATGCCTTACTATCACTACAAAATTCAACCCATGGTAGAGCAAGTGAATGAATAGTAAAATATAGATAGGAACCGGCAACAAAGAAGTACCTTCAAATTAGCCTGTGCGAGATCACTAGAAACAGGTGTGAATAGCAACACTCTAGATCCAACTGCAACTGTCAATATGTGTGATCCATCTTCCTTGGATACCCAGTCCAACTGCACGAGATGTTTCTGGGTTAGGGGGCAAGTGTTGCCATTCTCCATAATGCTTCTGCGTAACGACTGTAAGGTACTGAAGGAGGGCACTGCAAGGAGACTCGGTGATTTGCCAGTATCTCCTTCCCCGTTGCGGTTGTTTCGGCTCTCTTCGGATGAGAGCGTTTGTAGGACCTTATAAGAACATATATAGTGTGAATAATAATAAATTACGTACATAGATATACACAATACATAGAATTACTATAAACAATAATAATTAGAACTAAGCACATTAGAAAAGAATATCGTGTGGATACTGATAAAATATTGTAGTACATTTATGATCCTGAAAAACATTTTATTATGCTAAAAAATATTTTGAATTATTAGCCATGAGTCGTCTTGTTTCGTATGAAGAGTTAAGACATCCGGTGGTCCAATTTCCCCTCCCCACTCTATCCCATCCCTTCTATCTTCTATCCTATCTTACCGGATTACAACGCGTCAGTGTCACCGGTGTTATGACAATGTCCAAAGGCGTTCCAAAGGGTGGGCCGTCTGTATGTTTGCCTGCTTCCAGTAATATAATATAATAATAATAATATTTATTGACCCCTAAATTAAATTTACATGTTGTCTTAAAATTTAAGACTGGGTGCTAACACCTAAACTAGGGTAAGCCTGTCTCTTAGGTGTTAGTTCCTTCCAGCGACTTAAGAACTACGACGTGAGTGTGTAACGATTTTAGTAAGTAAGTAATCGGAAACAAGGAATTAGAAAGATAATAATTTAAAGGTAGATCGAAATTATTTTAAAGCGAGTGAGAAGTACATATGTCTATAATAATAATTGTCAATAGAACGAAAACATTGCATACTTGGGACTTAGGAACATTTACGATTTTAATTACTTTATTTGTAGCAAAAGAGTAGTTTCAGGTTTTAGTTTAGTTTTTAGGCTTCATATCTTTTATAATGTTAATGTATCATATTAAAATTATATTCATTAGCATTTACTTTTATATCAATAAACATTTAGTTGTTTTACATATTAATGTATAACCTGTGAAAACATATTAAATACATAAACTTATTTATGTTTGCACTTACTTGGTTGATCCTCTGCTTCTTTTGCATAAAGGAAGTATCGTGGAGGTACGACAAATCGATTTGCGTGTCAGCACAAACCCCGACTCTAGGCAGGCTGACATTCCTCAAGGGTATCGTGTCTTCCAGCAGCCATTCCGCACCCCCGGTGCTCTCGCACTCGTAAACGCATACGCACAAGTTGACGAAACGCGCGTCTTGGCTCGAATTCGCGGCCGCGTTGCCCTTAGGCCGAGTGAACGACCTGCCGCATTTGTACGCGCAAGCTATACGCCCGGAGTATGCCGCGCTTATGTGCAATGGTTGTCCTGAATAAACATAGTTATTCGGGTTAAAGAACTTTATTTCTCATAAAATTATTTTTACAACTCACTTAAGCTATGAGAACATTTATAAGTTGTTGAAAAATAAGTTGTAATTTGTAACGAGGTAGAAAGTAAAAAATACTAAAATTTTCAGGTAGTTTTATTTGCAAGTAACAAGTTCCTTCGAACCAAAACAAACAAGGGTATAGATTTTGTGGAAGTGTCATTGTGTAACTTGTTTTTTTTATGTTTTTTATAATGTAGTCATTAGCATAAGTAATGCTGTTTTTAAATACATATCGAAATGTCCTCATGGTGTATATTTTAAACACATTAAAATGATCAAACAAACACTTAAACACTTACGACTTATCGAATTAGTAATTTTAGCAATTATGGAAAGGCCTCTAGCTGAAAGTTTAATAAAAAGAAAAGTTTTTTTATTTCTATGTACCCTATGAATCTTTGTAGGGTATGTTTTATATACTACATATGTTTTGAACAAATTTTAGTAAATAAGCAATACTAGGGAATTCAGAGATAAACGACGACTTAAGAAATCGTCCCGAAAACAAAACCGCGAGTAGTTAAAATTGTATCAATATACAGAATTACAGAATATGCCCAACTAATGTTCTATTATAGAACGACAATCGATAAAAATGGTTTGAACCACTAATTCTTGAGTGGCATATTTGATTGAGACAAGATAGATTTGATACTGAGATAGTTCTGATTCATTAACGTCATTCCACCAAACTATTGAAAAAAAAAAGATAATATGCTAGTATCAATTTGGTCTTTATTTAATTAAACAATGTCTAGTAAAAAAATCTATAATATTACAAAATTATAAACATGTCGTGTCTGTACATTGAAGCTAGTTAAAACAAACAACTGGGATATGCTATATAAATGATGGAGAACATCATGTATTTTTTTGTTTCTTGACTGTTTGTTTGGGATTTACGTAAAAAGTACTATAGTAGAATTATTTTGTCCGTGCAGTTTGAGTCATAAATAATCGGAGCATTTCGCTCTCTCTTCCACTCACGGGCCTTATGGGCGGGCATAGTGATTGCGCATTATTGTTGTCGATAAGCGTTATCGATAGTGTATTAGGTTTTGTCATTTTGTAGGTTAGTAATAAAAATGAAAGAAAAAAAATAGATAAAACAATGTATGTATTAATATAAGAATAATAATGATTTAAAATAAATTATTAATTAGGTATCTATGTATTAAAAAACTATAAGTACAAAAGTTAAGAATGTAACAAGTTATATTAAAAATAAATATAAATATTTATATCTAAGTTTAAAATTAACACCAAAAAAGATAATAATGATTTTTATAAGAATGATAATCTTTGTTTGATAAGAATGAGTTTTTATCGATAATGGCGTTGCGCCCGCGCAACATGCTCGCCGCCCTAGCCGGGCTGAGGCCGAGTTTGATTTATGACCCAAACTGCACGCACAAAATAATTCTACTATTGGCCGATTAATCGATTACGATGCAGTTTTCGCTAACAGACAGTTAATTGTCACAACATCTGCGCTACTTTTTATCTCGAGAATCCCGCGGGAGTTTTTCTGGGAATGATTTTAAATTGGCCCATTTAAAAATAATAATTCCAATGTGATTATTTCATTGATCGATAACAGATTGTATGTCATAAAATGTGTATTATTTATTATCCCGGGAATCACGTGAATTTTTCCGGGAGAAGATTGAAGTTCCTCGAGTGCATAAAAAGTTAGGCCATTTCGATATAGTTTTCACTAAAATGATAGCTTAAATACTTTTTTGAATGCTGCAGTACCTTGTGTCTCGGGAATCCCGCGGGAATTTCAAGTCAAACGTGGATGGAGTCGCGGGCATATCCTAGTATTGATATAAAAATGCTGATGCACATGGTTTACAAATACCTGGAATGTCTATAGCTGATTCTTGGTCTTTGTTCATCATTTCCCATTCTTTCCATGTGTATTCAAATTCATCGTCATCTTTTTTGTCAACATTACATTTCCAGAATCTAAAAAATGTGTAATTTTGAAAAACATTATGTTTGTAAGACTTTAAATTAAAAATTTCTAGTATGTTTTACCGCAGTAATGTTTCATTAATGTCACCTACAACACCCTATGAAATACAAAAACAACTAATATTAAATTAATTCATATATTAATATTTATACAAATATTATAAAGAGAAAAGATTTGTATTTTTGTATGTTTGTAACGAATAAACTCAAAAACTACTGGACCTGCACTGAATTTTAAAAATTCTTTCACCGTTAGTATGCTACATTAACCCTGAATAACATAGGCTATATTTATATGGCTATCTAAAAATATTTAAAAAGCAAATGTCCACCCGTGCGAAGACGGGACGTGCTGCTATTAATCGATAAAATAATAATTTATTTATATTCATCAATATAAATATAATAATTAATAAGAACAATTCCCTCTTACCGTAAAGTACTGTCAGTACAAGCAGTGGCTAATATATAAGGCGCTAAACAAGCTGGGTATATGGAAGCCGAGCTCAAATGGCCGGCCGCCGGAGTCGCATGGATCACATCCACGCCGTCAGGTAACGACAATGGACATTCACAAACCTACATAAAGAAAAAGTTAGGTAGATGTTTGTTTGAACGTCACAGATTTCAGTACTGATTTGTATAAACTTTAACATTTTATATTCCATCAATATAAACAATTACAAAAATAATAATGAATGAATGAAAACACTTTATTGTTCACCAAAAATTAAAACTACTTTCTTAAAACTAAGTAAAGTAAATGTTGAAAAAAAGGGTGGCTTTATCGCTTAAAGCGATATCTTCCAGGTAACCCCCTAAAGTAAGGAAAATATTAAGACAACAGAGGCGGTGAAGACAATAAATAATAAGAAACATTTCAAGAATAAATAAAAAATAATATACTTAATTAACTATGGGTAAGGTACTCAGAAGGCTGGCCTATGTTATAATACACTGAGCCACTGGCCAAGGTGGACACCTGCCCTCTTATCATTTGAGGAATCAATCAAACATTTTAGGAGCTTTTTGTAAGAGTTCATAGCATCAAGACCTCACGGTCCTAACATATCAAAAGCAAATGGAACAAATAAGTAACTCTCCGGGGCTGTATATCTACCCCATTTGAGGGATTCAGCTCTTTAAAAAAATAAAGATCTTCATAGTGGAAGAGAGTAATCAGATTCATCTCCAAACAAATAGGTTTTAAACCTATAATAATAATACCTTTTTAGTTGTGATCGACAGATGTGAATTTGGCGGAGAGGGTGGCACAGCGCGATCGATATCCATTGAAACACTGTTTTTACGAGACTCCCCCTCTTCCTCCTGTACTAACGCACTGTCAGGAACGTACATCATACTACTTGTTATATCATCTGGAAAAATTACTTGATGTGTTAATATTTTTACAAAGAGCCAGTTTATAGAGCTTCCCTGAGGTTATCTTCTGATTTGTATCTCACTGAAATTATTCCATTACTGGGATAGAAAGTCAAACTCTCATCACAAGTATCAAACATGATAATTGGTTCTTTGTAAAAACCTTAATGGATGAATATGTACATTTATTTATTTACAAAACTAACGACCGTATTACATTAGTGCATTCATTGGAACAGCCTTAAACTACTTAACACATCCCTCTTTTTTAAACCATGAAAGAGCTTAAATTGAAAAAAAAAACACTACGTAAGACCATATTTTAGGTGCCTAATTGTCTATGTATTGCACACTATAACAGGATATGAAATAGTCTCAATGAGAAGCTAGAGTTTTAGTTACTAAATTACTACGACTTATTAGGGATGTATAAAGGTAAAATAAAGTGTAGATGGGACAGAAGAGAGGACTAGAAGGACATTAAAAAATTCAAAAAGTTGTGTCTTATTAGAAAAAGGATAAAATAAAATAAAAAAGCTTTATTGTACCGCTAGGATCAGCTTGAGAAGAAACCGTCATCCTCCACATATGGACCGTGGAACCACCGTCAGTGCGTTCAAGTACCACGATATAGAAGGGTTCGTTAAAAACGGCAGCCTTTCGCAAATCCACAATCGCTTCGAGGCCAGTATCTATAATACTGTTCACATCCGAATGTTCTACACCAGAGTCTCCATTCTCTGAGTCTGTTGCTGTTCTTTCTCCTATTAAAATAGAGTGAAGTGAAATTAGATGGTATCGAATATTTAAAAGAACTGACAACTGCCGAGTTTGTATATCATATTGTTACGAGTTACGGGACTCGAATTAAAATGCCGTTGCAATTATTATAAAATTTATTAGAACTATACAAACACGTTTAACACAAGTACAAATATAATAACACGCACAAAGTCGGTCACTAAAAAGACTATGTAGTAGTATACACGTCTTGCTCCGCTAGCTGTTATCGCTTGCCTGCCTCACCCCTCCGTTGGGGCATTGCTTTATAGTGTACAAATACAATATGTCTGTAGACTGAATTTCTAAGAATCACACCTGGCTAACGACCACCAAAAAAGATTACAATAAACGATGGGCTATTTTTCCCATCACAAATAAACACAAAGTAAACAAAAGAAGACTGTCATAAAAGCGCGTCAATGTTATTAGCTCAAACACCGACGGGTAATAAATGTGCTTAGTTTACAAATATGCAAGTAGCCCAAATTGTAACAATATTATGCTTTCTCATATTGTACCATTAGAAGAAAATTGGCATAATTTGATTGGCATAATATACAGTTTATGTCTTTTAACCAGTAGTAAGGCAAGTTAATGTATATTAAAATATTAAAACTAAAACAGTACATTTTACTGATAAGTGGACTGTTGCTGTCCACCATTTTTATTGCTGAAGCACAGCCGACATGCTGACAGCCCCAACTATGATGGCAAGTGGTTACCGTTGCCTATGAACATTAGCAATACCAGAGTTAGCCCCTGATGCCGGAATACCAGTCAAAGTTGTTATGACTACATACTCGAGACCAAGGCTGATAGCCAACCAGTCGGGCATTCCCTACCGCCTACAGGCTGGGGGTTGTTTGTCGCCTTTTACGACAGGCGCCCGGTCGCAGGAATTACAATTCTTTTTCCGTTCCTGCACGGGGCAAAGTACCTGTTTGCCTAATGTAGCGGTACCGAGGTTGCAGTGTGGGTTATTTTTTAAGTTAAAAATGTTTATTTAGTTTGTTATGTTAGTTATGTTTGTTAATTGTTTATTTCTTATAGTTTAAAATGTTAATGTTAATTGCACCCGAGAGTGGTGCTGGTCGGAAGTGCACTGAACGTTCGTTCATTTCCACCGTGTTCGGTTCTATATAGATAGACACTTGCTACAAGTTATGTAAAATATATAATAAAGACATATCAAACCGAACACCTACTGTAAAAAAGTGTGTAAATAACTCGGCACAGGCGCGTCAGATGTCAAGATATTTAAATGTTTGACACTACTTTTCCGTTAGTCTATTTAATACAGTAACGGAATCATGAATATTTATCTCGTCATATACATTGACAAAATATAGTATACTTCCTTCCTTTTTATTTTGTTCGTGTTTATGTATATTTATTTCTCTCTCACTTTTGATTGGGTTAATGTCCTAATTGTCAGTATTCCAATAACTTTCCATGGAGCTGGCCAAACATAAATCGAATGCGCTAGCCATTACGCTACCACGATCGGTGCTATAAATTAGATATAATAATAATGTAGTTTCATTTACATACTGTTTTTTTTATAACATACATATTGTCCTATTCATAGCTTAAATAGTACAAATAAAAAATGTGTGCGTGTACTAGTGTACACACGTAAGAAGTGAAACATCTTTTATATATGCAACTTTTCGTCTCACAATCCATCTATCAACAACTCAAGCTCTTGATAGATGGCGTGACGCGTGGCGCGTGACCGAAAAATGTGACGGTAAATTTTTTCCAACGCCGATAAAGAGGTTTCACTTCAATAAATTTTGTAGTAGCCAAAATTTAAGATGAATACTACGTACCGGTAATAAGTTGTTCCTGGAACACGTGCAGCAGCTGGGTGTTGTGCCAGTCGTGCGTCGCGTCCGCGATCGCGTGCAGCTGGATTATGGCGCCGGGGCGCGCGGTGCTCTGCTGCGACACTATCTTGATGCGGTCGTGGAGGGGCACCCCACCCCCTTCCTCGAGGGTGGACACTGATGATAGGGACATTGTGTCGTGTTGCTGAACACATCAAATAATATTAATATGGAACAATACAAAGTCGTACATTTCTATTAAAATGAGGTCTGGCTACCACTAGCACTTTAGATGTCTATAGTAGAATTATTTTCTACGTGCAGTTTGGGTCATAAATCAAACTCGGCCTCAGCCCGGCTAGGGCGGTGAGCATGTTGCGCGGGCGCAACGCCATTATCGTTAAAAACTCATTCTTATCAAACAAAGATTATCATTCTTATAAAAATCATTATTATCTTTTTTGCTGTTAATTTTAAACTTAGATATAAATATTTATATTTATTTTTAATATAACTTGTTACATTCTAAAATCATTATTATTCTTATTTTAATAAATACGTTGTTTTATCTATTTTTTCTTTCATTTATATCACTAACCCACAAAATGACAAAACTAAATACACTATCAATAACGCTTATCGACAACAATAATGCGTATCACTATGCCTGCCCATAAGGCCCGTGAGTGGAAGAGAGAGCGAAATACTCGCTTCACCACTCCGATTTTTTATAACCCAAACTGCACGGAGATAATAATTCTACTATATGATGACATTTAATTTGATTCACCACTACTTTTATTTATTGTCTGATTTGTTCTTTCTTGTTTGTTTTGTAAATCGTGTAATATTAAGTTTTTTATTTATTTCATGTGTGCAGCCGACAGGCAGACCGCTCACGTGATGGAAAGCGGATACCATCTTCTATGGACATGGTTAATCCTGAAGTTGCTACCCGTGTGCTGCCGCTCCTTATAGAGACTGGAACTTGGACACTAATGTCGGAACACAACTCAAGGTTGTTATGGTGACATGCTCTAGTCCAGGGGTAGTAGCTATTAAGACCGGCAATACCCTACGACCTGTATGTGGGTTTATTTTTCACCTCTTACAGGCCGCCTGGCCGCAGGAAATGATATTTTTTCTCCGTTCCTGCATGGATAACATTTATTTTGAAGTCTATTAAAAAAAATTACATTCTTTAAATTACTTAAATATAACAAATGTTAGACCATCATCAATCCTTAATTATCTAGAGTTGTTTATTATAAGTCTTACACATACAAAAAAAAATACTGACAAAACATTCATACAAAAATAATGCTTACATAGATTCGTGCACTAGGACTAGCCTGTATTGCGGAACACCAAGCACGTAGTTGACATACAATTATTATTGTATCTATTCAGTAAGTTAATTATTTTTGATTACACATATTCTGAAAGTACACTTGAAGTGTCCGGATCACAGTACTGAAAACAGCACCTTTCGTCCCTGAGAAACGAGTTTCCCAGCTGTCAAAAAATTTAAAAACTGCGAACCATAGATAATACATGCAACTTATGCTCCCAACTTTTTTACATTTAATAGCGGCATAAATTGTAATAAAAAATATCACCATGATTTTATACTCATAATTTACTTTTCACTAAATTATTATTTAATTTACATAAATTTACTATCATCAGTGATAAAAAATACTGGCTAGTAGAATCCCACAGACAAAAAAAAACTACTTGATGTTTCACGTGTGACTTATTAAATTTTCCATCATATTTAGGGATTATGAATTTAACGCCTGATTTCATTAGAGAAGTTTATTTAACTAGTTAGTTTTAATTTACTTTCCTTATATTCAAAATGAAAAGCAGAGTGTTAAACTCTGGCGAAAGGTCTATTTAGGCACTCTAACTATTAGCCCACGCGCAAAACCAACTCGTACCTAAATAGGTCACTTTCACCTCTTGTTTAACTAATCTCGTCTTGATTACTATTATATATAGATGTAATGTCTGTATGTGAAAATATAACGATCATCTATGTAATATCTGGTAATTTTATAAAACAAATCGAGATAGTATCTCGTAATTTTTAAACGACCCTCATAAAATTATAAAAACAGACTTAGAGATTAGAGAAAGATAATAAAGCAAAATAGAGAAAAGATGAAGATCGTAAATGAAAAATAAAACATTCAATTTAATCAATTATATAAAGATACACTTACAAATTCGTCTTTATGTCGTCTTTCTGATGTTGCTATTTCGGCTAATAAAGTGCGAGCGTCTATCACAGCCTGAAATACTCGTAAACTTTCACCATCGCTCGCTACAAAACAAGCCGATGGCGAATTAGATAAATTTCCTAAGGTTGTACTGAAAAGAAGTAAATAAATATTTGTATGAACTTGCATAACACATAGCGGGCATTGAAACATCATAATAAGATTTAATTACAAAAATAAGTTTATTTAAAAAACACTTTTTTATATTTAAATATAATATATCAGGAAGAAAAAACAAGTGTACCAAGAATAAGTTACAGGTAAAAAACATCATGTTTAAATGTGTACAGTTATTTAATAAATTGCCAAACGAGTAACGTAGTAATAATGTAAAAATATATTTTTTCAAAATTAAACTCAAAAACCTTTTATTAAAATAGATATAAAATAATAAACTTGCGTTAAACATTTCGGGCAACATTTAAGGAGAACTGCAAAGAACCACATTAGTGTTAAGATTTACATTATATTAGTTAAGAATTATTTTGAATCTCATTGTAAGTATCTATACTAATATTATGAAGAGGAAAATTTTGTATTTTTGTATGTTTGTAACGAATAAATTCAAAAACTACTAGACCGATTTCAAAAATTATTTCAATATTAGAATGCTATCCAATCCCCGTTAATCCCTGAGTAACATTGGTTATATTTATATGTTTATTCCAAAATATTCAAAAAATAAATATCAGCCCGTGTGAAGCCAGGATAGGCCACTAGTGGGAAATAAAGTTCTTTAAACAGTAATTTAGTATGTTTGACTGCTAATGAAAAATATCCATATTACCTTGGCAGCAATGTAGGCAACCAAGCGACGTTACTAAAAGCAGATAGATGTGGTGAATTAACTCTAGCCAATTCAGAGACTCCGCCAGACTTGCTCAACGGGCCCACGCATTCCACGCGCCACATTATCAACTCCGAACAGAGACCACCGGCCGCTGAATCGTCGTCTAGTCTGCGGTTGTCTCTTTCTCTATCTGAAAGGGAAATTTCACATGACAGATAAACACATATACTTTAGTTATTGGTACAACACAAAAAAACATTTTTATCGTTTCCATGCGATAAACGAAGTGCATTTTTAATCTACTTTTACTTAATTTGGTGATATACTAAGCGTGAATCGTTGGTTTAACGAATATAAGTAGCCAGTATTCATAAATGCTAAATAGTAGAGTTCTCTTGAAGTAAATAGGCATCAAACGAAAGTCGATCCCTTACAGCTATTACAGCCCCCCCCCCCCCATGGTCTTAGAAAAAGGAGTTCTTGTGAGTACTTAAAAGTTACATTTTGTACATGTCATTTTTGATTAAAAACAATGAATACCCTAAAGTTATTGTCCAATTTTTCAGTAAAGATATTATTTTTCTAAACAAAACTGCAAAACAATAAAATAATTACCACTCAATAAAATTTCCTGTTAGAGTCCCCTAATATTGGTTTTCAATTCTGCTATTTCAATATACACAAAATGTGATTATTTAAACGTAATAACTATTTACCCGAAATATTATGGTGACTTGTGGTAAGTAACAGTGGTAATACTGGATGGCAAGTTATATCATTCACTCTAAATCTATGACCTGATGCCCTTGAAGCGTGACCTATTGATAACACCTGAAATGCAACATTTGAAACATCAATTTTAGTACACACAGTGTCTTATATTTATTTGTACAGGACAAAATACTTATATTCTTTCTATTCTGGTATTTCATATAGCTGTGATTATATTTCTAATAATAAAAGCATTTTGTCTATATGAAAGTGATCTTAGAATATGTCAGCAGTTTTGGCTACTTATAATAGCAGACGGTAATTATTAGTGTATGCAAAGTAAAAAAACTATCGGCACGATTGACAATTGTAATAGCTTATTAAATCATTTCCATTCATCACCTCAATGGGTTGGTATTAAAGTGGAACAGTATTTACACACATTTCATATGAATATTTTAGGTATCAATTATGGTTGTGTTATGTGTACAAAAAAGGTTATTTCAAAGACTTGTCCCATAGGGATCTCGGGGTTCTAGTAAGTTCACAAGGTCAAACCGCAAAAATCCTCATTAATAAAAAAAATAATTGAATAGGACATAGTTTGTTTTAGTTCCCTTTAAATAAATATAATTATTACCTGTGAAAACTTTGATTTGTCGTCAAACGTCAATTGCCAAAGGTTCAATGTTCCATTTGTATGATTGGTCACCATAGATATAACAGGTGCTGAGTCTAAAACATCTCCTTCCTGATTCTCACCCAAGTCTTCTGTTGTTATACTAGTTTTACGTTTCATTTCATTATTATTTTCTTCGTGTGCACCTACAATAAAATATAGATGTTAATTTACTTTTTGCACGCAGTGAAGCGAGTAAAATGTACGAACCCGCGTGTAGATTACACGCTATATAACTCTGCTTTGGATTTTGTCTCGGTAATTAACAGTAGGCCCTTGAAATGTTAGCTTTTTGCATGCCCAAAAACGTGCAACGTAGAAATAAATAGGTATGAAATCGAATTTCTGATTCTCAGGTAAACGCTCGAAATTCAGTATAACTTCAACATGTTATTGGAAAAAATGCATAAAAACAAAGTCATATTAACGTTTATATTAATTTAATATGAAGCTGGAATTTATTCCATGTATTTTAATTACATTATATTCTTTAGAATATGATATAGTTATCATATACAATTACATAACATAAAATTAATTAAGAATCACTTGCCATTTTCTTGGGTTTCATTTTGTTCTTCGTTCTGGGGCCACTCAGTTTCTTCTTTTTCCTCTTGTACACTAGCTAGGGGAGTCGTTACAGTTTCTGGTTGTTGCTGTTGTTGACCTAAGTAATGATTTTAACTATTTTAACCACATTTAATTAGCCATATGGCACGAACTTATTATTCCTAGATTCTTAGCTTAAAACATGGTTAATAATTTACGGTAATTACATGGAAATGCAGGAAAAATCAATGGCCTTATCATTTTAAAGCCATCTCTTTCAGATAGGCCGCCTATGGATCGTTTGAAAGGAATCGCAGGTTATTTATTTTTTATATCTTAAATTACAATATATTTAAGAAAAGACACAAAGATAGAGTGTTTGAAAAAATATTATAAAAATTGAGGGAATATAAATATGACGAATATCAAATGTCTGATTTTAGAAGAAGCCTTTTAAATTTTCATTTCTTTTTGTTAGAGGATTTTTGAAATTTTTAGTAGACCCAGAAAATTATTTAATTTGCAACATGATATCTAATGGGGGTGATAGACGTGTGAGGTAGTGCGATACTCTTACTTGCTCGTTCGTCTATCGCCCGCTTGAGATTACCTGGTGTAACGGGTTTGGTACGATGTCGTACGTATAAGGGTTGAGCAGCCGCGTGGTAAAGGGCAGCGGGAGTGCACATAGTGGTCGCATCCCCCAAGGGGAAGGCCGAAGGTATTCGCGCCGAGAACGACACTTGCGCCTGTCGGATAGCCCCCGCCTGTAATTCGTCCAGCCATTCGCACACCCTATAAATAAAAGCATTTTATGCTATAACTTTTCACGCGTTTACGATAGAGTTTGTTCCAAGATAAAAAATAATAATTTCGATCTCCGGTCTCTAATAAAAAAAAATTACAGAGGAGATGACTCTAGAAAATATAATTATTCTCTTCTGTATGAACATAGTAACAATCCAAAAGAGCCTGCCTAAGTAATCTATTTCAAACAACAATAAGCTAAACAGTTCAACATTAATTTTGGTTAGTGGCTAACAACTACACTTATTAATAAAAAATAAAAACTTCGTTTAAAAAAACCTACTTCTAAAACTAAAAAGTATAAAATAACTTATTTTTAAAGCTATTATTATTAATATATATTATCTAGAACATCTTAAAGTCGGTGCTTAGTAATTTTCAAAATATAGTAATTTTTATGTTTTACTTTGCACCGACTTCAAGATGTTTTAGATAATATATATTAATAATAATAGCTTTAGAAATAAGTTATTTTATACTTTTTAGTTTTTGAAGTAGGTTTTTTTAAACGTAGTTTTTATTTGTTACTTTTTAGTGTCTAGCTATGTATGGGTAGACCTAAATGGCGCCGCGCTACTTAAAAAATATAGGTCCCAAGAAATGGGAACAAAAAAATGTTCGTAAAATGAAAACTACTGGGCCATACTATGGCAAATTTTTAGGGGACCAAATGGCAGCTATTCTGCGTCGAACAAAAAAGAATCATGTAAATCGGATCATACATATCGGAGTAATCGGTAACATACATAAAAAAAACAAAAAAGATCCCGACGGATTGAGAACCTTCTCCTTTTTTTGAAATCGGTTAAAAAAATAATTTGATCTTAACATAACGGTAAATAACTCATTTTTTTTTCAATTGACAGAAAAAGAAAGTTCAATACAAGTATAACAGTTTAAATATATAAAAAAATAACCACTTACCATATAAGAAAACTGCCGTCGACAGGGTGTATAGAGAACAGCAGGTCCGGACTTTGGTGCCAGTCCCTTAGTAACGCGTCTATCTTCGCGTCCAACGAGTCCGGAAGATGTGTGCAGGTCACGTCCGTAGCTATTGAGTTGATCGAAGTCGTGTTTGAAAGGCTCGGGTGACTGTGGTTGGCGCTACCTACATAAGTTTTGATGGAATTAAGGAAATTATACCAAATTTTCAATCAGAACTTATTCCCTCTTATTTTAAGAACCTTTTCTCTGTTTAATTCCTTTATAGAAATTGAATCTTACAAGCTACACTATTGTTTCGTGTAATAATAATATAATTTTTTTTTTTTTTTTTCAAAAGTAGCCAATTTGATTCCCGACTAGGGTGATTGATCTCACAAAAACCTAATGATACAGCTTTAGTTTTCATTAAAATAAATCCCAAGAGTCCTTTGGCTATTTATTATATTTTACAAAAACGTGTTTATGAATTGAAACTGGAATTCATATAAAAATATTCACTTGGAATGTGCCAACTATAATTTAGTCTCTGCCATAGTGATCCAGAGATTCAGTTGTACATCTTTAATTTAAATTTTAAATAGATCATACCCCATTACCTGGTTGTTCGTCACTATTGCTGTTATCCTCAGACTGCACTTTCGTCAGATGCTGACTTGGTCGTCTGTTTTCTACATCGCAGCATGAAATAAGCGATCAAGCATGAAAAGCGCTACTTAATCGTAAGTAGGGTTAACTTAGGCAATTATGAGATAACATTATGTGGTAAAAGACACTCTTTTTGGTATTATATCGAAACAAACTTGGATTTCTAATTCTATATTTTGCGGTTTCTTAGCTCTTATTTTGATTTTAGGTGTTAGAGAAATATAGTTGAGCCACTGTCCCGCCCCGAAAACGGTTAATGTCAGGTAGGCGGTCGGTTGTAAACGAAAGCCAAATATGTCATATACCTATAGATATATGTGGTGTGACAGAAGATGTATGTCGGAATAGAGGAGTGTGGAAGGACAGGACATATTGTGCCAACCCCAATTAATTGGGATATGGTGAAAGAAAGGAGAGAGAGAAATATAGGTATATTATGTTCGACATATGTAAGCTGAGTAAAGTGGATAGATAAAACTTATTGGTAACTTGGTGTGTGATTTATAATATTATAATGTAATGAGGTCTCATGGAAATGATAGAGTTGCGTTAATCGCGAACACGCCCAAATAACAATTACAAAATATTTGAAGAAAGCTATGTTAAATTATCCATAAACATAAGAACATATATAGGGTAATCAATAAGAATATCAGAATAAAAGTGTCTAATTAAAGTTGATGTAATTTAATAAACAATTGTTTAGATTAGAAGGACCCGTACACTTTTTGAGGTACATAAAAGCTTTCTATCTCAATATTGCCTTTAATTTAATATTTTTAATAGCTGTTTGCATAGCTGGCTTACTAAGTACAGAAGCCGATAATACTGTCCACAATACATGGTTAAATATAATATAACGATAATTCTTAATAAGCACCGCAGTCGAATCTTGGTAATGGTTAATCTATAAACTTACCAAGCAAATATTTTACTTTTGACAGCTCAATGATAGACTAATTAGTAATTTCCTAATCATTACTGAATCGATTTGTTAGAAAAATCGACTTCATTTATAATTAAATTTAAATCAATCTAACTCACCCATATTTTTGGTATAAATACTATATCGTGTAATAAATATACCCACACTTAATTGACATATTTTGCATATATTAAATAAGCCATTTTTGTGTATTAGAAGAGCAATGCGTTATTTTAAACCTTTGTTATTTGGCAATACCTAGCCATTTTATTTTTAAATTGATTACTTTCGATTTATTTATATATAGTGTTGATGGTTTAATAGACGACTCACAGAACATCATTATTACGTCACCCAAAAAATAAAGTACGTCGTCATTTGTTCCATGTGGGCTTTTCTGTCAAGAAATATCTAACTTGATATACGTGCAAACGCCAAAAGCAAAATAAACGTTTGGTAAACAGAATAAACCGTGTAAAAAATTAATGAATTAATACTTGTTATTATGGTTTAGTAAATAATACAACTATAATATAAACTTGGTCTGGTTTTTCTTTTAATTATCACGAAATGTGATATATATGTAATTCGGATAATAGAGATTAACATAAAATAGATTATATCCATATATTATATAAATGGGATAGATGGATGGATATCTTGTGTGGGATATGAATCCCAAGTATGCGCTAGTGAAACGAAATGTTTCAATTGGTTCAGAAGCACATTAAATTATTAAATTTTAAATGTTCCGAAGATTTCAGAGAACCTTAAAAAATATTTTTAAGCATTTGTTATCTATAAGAGAAATAATGTACCTTTTAAATTCAGCCTATATTACGGATAACTGTTACACAGTAAGTAAAAATGTAGAGTTTATAAAAAAAACGTATAATAAAGCTGTTGTTACATCATAGGATTGACCAAATGTTACATAAGCATACATTTTTCTGGAATATATGTGTGTGTATGTCATTTTATTATTAATATGTGAGCTTACTGTCATTCTCTCCATCCGGATGTGCGGTATGGTCTGAACCCGAGCCCCCTTCATCCGTTTCTTCTTTATCTAATATCTACAACAAAATAATTTGCACTGTATAATTAGATAAATAAAGTTGAAAACAGAAAAATAATTCTATATGCATCACACACACGCACACACACACACGCAAACACACACACACAATTAAGAAGTTTTCTATAGCTATAAAATTTAGTGCAGACTGTACTCACTTTTTTAGTTAAATCGTGCAATATGGCTTCGGCTTCGCTGGTGAAGTACATCTCTTTATTATGCAGCCAGTGGAGGATGAAGCGGCCGCCGCCGGCTAAGGACGGCACCAAAGGAATGTCCGTCTCCGCGTTTATCGAAGCAGCCAAGTGGAAATGCAGACCTGGAACCATATGTATGGTATAACCTGACCATAACGTCTAGAACGAGAACTAATCTTTTAGCTGTAGTCAAGCTCAGTGAATCATAAACAAAGCCAATTTATCCATGTTACTTTAATTTTAACATTGATTCGAGTCTGAAATAGGCTATTAATAACCCATGTATGTAACAATACTAAGTTTCACGTGAGCAGTGATTTTTAAAGTATACCAAGGATGCATAGTGGAATTTGAAGCAAAAATATTTTCGATATAATTCGACGATATTTACCAAAGAACATCCAACATGATAGGTTTGTTTGGTTAGCTCCTTTTAATCAAATAATTATTCTGATTTGAGCTGAGCTTTAACACCTTGTGATAGTTATTACAAGGTGTTAAAGCTCTTTCTTACAAAATTATAGTCATTATTATTAAAGTAAACATCATAGGCTATGTTGACAAAATGCATACGTCGGTAACTAAAGCAAATTGATACTTGCACGACGTTTGATGTCGAACTAAAAATCACTAGTAAGTATCGAAATTACTCTTGACCTAATATTGGAATTGCAAGAGTTTAAATAAATGAGCGAAAGTGGCGTTAGGTACGCCGTTATTTTCAATTTTTTTTGCCACCCTGTACACATCATATTTGCTACCTACTCTTGGTAGGTTAGAGACGATGGGTCCCCATATGATATGGCCTTGACACATATCTTCCAGTCATATATAATAAATAATAACAGCCCAAAAACGTCTTACAGCTGAGTCCGAGCCTCCCACTATAGGGGGAAACTGACAGTACACCCGCCACATTTGTCCAAGGTAGCTTGGCAGGTTTGATACATCAGTTATCGCGGTGTGCAGGTTTGATCACGATATTTTCCTTGACCGTTGTTAGATTATAGCAATTGTAACGATATGCGTATTAGGTCAGAACACTGCCTAAGTGTTGCATGCATAAACGATGGAAAATATGATACGATTTATTTTAGATTTCTTGTCTATTCGTTCGGGGCTCACGTAAAAACTAGAGGGCCGATTTCGATGCGGTTTACGTTGTTAGACAGGAAATTTTTAGACTTAAAATTTACGCTACTTTTTAACCTGAGAATCAGGCGGATTATTTCTGGAAACGATTTAAAATTGTCAAATTAAAAAAAATACGAATACCAAAGTCAATGTGATTTTTTAATAATTGTCAGATCACATTGCATATCCCCCAGCTAAGCAAGTTATACTTGTTTTATGTGTAAAATGCGTGGGGTTACTCTGGGGCCGATCGTAGGCACCCAATCCATAGTAAAGATTTATGCATTTCAGTGAGCTAAGCTAGTAAGGACTCGTGGCCGGTTCCTACATCTTACTATGACGGCCTCCGTGGTTAAGCGGGCTAGGTCTTAGCCGACCGAAGTCGCTGGAACGCAGAGGCTCCGGGTTCGATTCCTGGCATGGCAAATTTCGCAAACGAACCTTCTGTTATTATTTACTACGGTCTGGGTGTTTGGAATCGCGGCCCCAGAGTGATCCATTGTATATTATTACCCTTAACACAACCGTGAATTGCTTAGCTTGGGGATATACAATCAGTGTGTTTGTCTGCCGATTATTTACCATCGGCTGAATTTTGACATTACTTGTATGAAGCTTATGTCAAATTTTAAGCGATAGTAAGGCAAATGCACGGTCGGTTAGATATAGGAACCGGCTATTAATCTAGTCCACCACAGAGGCAAAATGATTGAAACGATAGATGAAGATTGCTTTCTGGCTGCTTACCGGCCGTGTACGAGGTGGCGTGGTAGGGGTTGTGGAAGTCGTGCGCGCTGTACGTCGACGGCAGCGTGGGGATGGGCGCGGTCGGCTGCTTCGACGACTGCGCGTTGCGTCTTATGTGGAAACACGTCCTGGCCGAAACGTTAATATCAATGGCGGATATTAACAATAATACGGTAGATGATAGTCAAATCGATGGCACCACTTTATAACATTTTATAAAAAATCGCGGTCTCATAGATTTTCTACGAGTGTAAAAAGTTCATCGTCTGAGCTTTAAATCCCGGTTGTTTTCGAATCGTCCACTTCGATCTGTTTTCCTTTTTTTATTCACTGGATGCCCGGATGGTTACCACCCCTGGTCTAGAGCATGTCGCCATAATAACCTTGTGTTGTGTTCCGGCGTTAGTGACCAGGTTCCAGTCTCCCTTAAGAGAGCAGCAGCGCATTTGCAGCACCTTTGGTGTTGCAAACGTCCACAGACGATCGTAACCGCTTTCCATCAAGTGGGCCGTCTACCTGTCTCCTGAACTCCGTAAAAAAAAAATACAAATCCCTTTGTGCGATTTTTAAAAACCACCAATATCCTATAACAATAGTCCGTTTGAAACTCAAATTAAACATTTTCTGATAATAAAACTACACAGTGAACTGTTAGGCGTCGTACAGACGAGCAGCACTTTGCTGTCAACAGAACCTACTTCAGCTGTCGACAGAAGCAAGTGCTGCAGTATTCGACACACCGACTACTGCCCACCATGTCGACAGTATTGTTGTAGTGCGCCGTGAACGTCATTGTAGTAGAGAGACAGAAACAGACAGTAACAAAATAAATTTCGATTTTATAAAGAATTTTTTCGTCATATTTACGCGTGTGACCACTCGGTCTATTTGAAGTCGACTGACAAGGCAGCGCTCATACTGCAGCTGCCGCCATTGGTCGGCGTTTGCTGTGAACGTGTCGACGGCAAACGCCGACAGCAAAGTGCTGCTCGTCTGTACGACGCCCTATCCATCGCGTTGCCAACAGCCGGAATAGAATGTCGACGACGTTGTACTGACTTCATGTGCTTGAGCCGCTGCATGAAGCGGTGCTTGTGGCGGTGCGTGGCGCGATGGCGGCGCGGCGGCGAGCGCGAGTGCGCCGCGCCCGCGCCGCCGCTCCACTCGTCGTCCGGCAGCAGCGTCTCCGCCCACACGCGGCATATGTTGTCCACGCACGACGTCACCAGCACGTTGCCCACGCTGCCCCTGTTGCAGTGGACATGCTACATCAGCGACACGTCACACTCACATTATATTTTCTTAAGCATTCGCAACTATTATACCCGTAAATTGCTAATGCGCTGGAACCTTGTCAAATTAACATTCACGTGACGTCATCCGCAACTCGATATGTACGCGTAATCGCCGGCCAATGATGCTTACGGTACTGAGTGTTCGGCTACGGTTAAGTCATCAAAATGGTGGCCAGGCGCAATAGCAATTTGCGGGGATAATAGTACAATAATTATAACTACGTTTTAACGATCACATAACTTATGTGTATATTTGTATATATAGTAATCGTACAATAATTATGTATACCACCATCGCCACTCCTAATCAAAATATTCTTGCCACGGGTTGTCTGGAAGAGATCGCTTTTTAGCATTAAGACCGCCCTTTGTAACCAAATAAATTAATACTATAGTAGGGCCAACGAGAAGCGATACCAAATGTAAACAAAACCAATGCAAGGTCATTAGAAAATACAGGGGTGCGTAACTTTTTGAAAGTTGTATTATATATTTTAGTAGACAATTTATTTATTAATATGTTATTCTAAAAAGGTAACAATTAATATAAAGAAATTGAGTTGAAATGAGAATAATAATAATGTTTATGGAAATGAGGATAAAAGTGAAACATTTTTTTAAAGAAATCATTGTTTATTCAGCCTGACGCCGATTGTTCTGAGTCTGTAGAATCAGAATCTGTAACATGTATAATAAATTATTTATTGATTAAAAACGGAATGAAGAACACTATTATTAAAAACGGAATGAACTAAAAACAGTAACTCTTACTATAAAATGGCGCCCGAATGTTGGCGAACCCGTCTTGATCTTACGACAAAGACAGACAAATTACGACAAATACACGAGATGGAAAGAGATAGATAATAGATTGTCAACTCCACAGTAGTTTTTAGGTGAATGACCTTTTGTATCTGGTCTCTTTGGCCCATGTATAGTACATAAGTTTTCTGTAATGGTGTACAAAAAAGTGTTATCTATCTATCTATAATATTTTCTCAAGTTTTCCCAACTAGTACAATAATTAAAACAACGTTTTAAAGATTTTAAGCGCGACATTTTATATGACACTTATTTCGAACACTTTTCAATAGTCGTGATCGCGGAAGAAAAGATCTACAACATGATGCAAAGTGGTAGTAAATGAAGGCTCTCGTAGAGTAAATAATAATCGTAAGCCAAAATTAAATAATTAAAATGAATAAGTTGCGGGCAGGCTAAGTCACCACTATCGAAAAGGGAGCCAAATGTTGAAATAAACATTTAAACAAAATGCCGCGCTTAAAACAGTTAAAACGTAGTTTTAATTATGTGTACTAGTCGCGGAAACTTACAAAAATACTATACAGATTTTATTATTTTAATTAATAGTTACATACAAATAATTTAGTTATCTATATTTAGTTTCTAACGTAACCTTACTTAGGCATATATTTGCTGGTTTTCCTCCATGACAGGTGTGTGACGGCCCGCGGATGTGCTACATATATAAACGTGTAGTTCAGCTCTGGCGGAGCATGCTCTCCTTGCGCTTGCACCAACACTGTAATAAAATCAGATAAAAATTATTATTGAATTTGACAATACTTCTGTACTATTGAAATTGTAATAGATACTGAATCACTATTACATTTGTATATTAGTATGCATAGACTGTATAATTTGTTATTACCTTTATTTTGATACCATATTTTGACGAGTCGATCGTTAATACCAGATGTCGCAAACAAAACTCCATCAGGTGAGAATGCTAAGTGATGCGCCGGAGTCGCCGTGTGGCATTGCCACACGCATATCCAACCCTACAAGAACAGAAAATGTCATTGACTTATTGGATAATTTAAAATTCAAGGCATTCTTCGTGATGCTTGAAATGTAAGAAATAACAGAAAATTATATGTATCTAATTTCTACACGGCCATTGTTGCTAAACAATACATTTTAATTCAATACTCTCGTTCACTATGATTGTAATTTGTTGTATATGCCGATAAATGAAAACAAAAGGAAGAAATGGCTACACAATAGACGCTTTTTCATGCAATATTGTGTATTCCAATGTCCTCTACAAATAACATAGAGCCATAAAGTATGATGCAAATTATACCCTTCAGAGTAAAATTACAGAAAGTAGCGGAGGAATTGAATGTTTAAATTTTTTAAAGACGCATTGCAACACATGGCGGGATTTAATTGACTAGTGACTAGACTAATGCATCATTTATAAATAATTATGTGTTTTATCGTGTTACGACCGGAACACCAACAAAAGATAAATTCACACCTGCATACCTATAGACATTTCATTACCTTTTTCGGCATTTGGTCTTCTTTTGTTTACTTTGTGTTTAAAATTTGTGATTAGAAAATAGCCCATTGTGTATTGTAATCTTTATGGTAGTCATTAGCCAGGTGTGATCCTTAGAAATTCAGTTTACAGACATATTCTATTTGTACAGTATAAAGCAATGTCCCAAGGGAAGGGTGAGGCAGTCATTCGATAACCACTAGTGGAGCAAGACGTGTGTACTACATTCGGTAAACTATTTAGTGACGGACTTTGCGCGTGTTTTTAGTAATTCTAACGGCATTTTAATTCGAGTCCCGCAACTCGTAACAATAGTAAAAATAACCAAAAAAAAAAGCTATTTTTAATCTAGATATTTGAGAAAGCATTTCGATCGCAACCCAACGAATATAGATCTTTTTTCAAATAAAAATTGAGTGATTATAAAAACAATTACAATATATATTCGGTAGCAAGGTTTTTTATTAGTAACAGAAAACATAACAACATAGTTATTCATTTAACTACATGATATCAAATAAACAAGTAAACTGGTTAGCTTAACACTTGTTAGCCTTGGAATCTTAAAATGCATGTTAGTTTGATAATAAAAACATTGAGGTTGTTTATTAAACTATTAATAAAGTGGTGTCCCGTTTCCGTTCCCTCAATTTGTACACCAGCAATTGATGTACATATCTGTTTGCAGTCTAATCTATAGATAGAATATAGTATCGAGTCTAAAGTCACAATCGATGATATATGACGTAATTCTTTGTTTAGTCTTATTTGATAAATTATCTATATACATAAAAATGAATAGTAGAACTGACGACGCGCATAATCTGAGAATGATTTTACCGATTTTGATGATATTTTTTGTGTTTGTTTGTGTGGATCCCCGGATGGTTTCGAATCACAATTGAAACCGATGGGTGGCACTGGAATCGGGTTCTAAGATCCTCCTACTCTTCTGGACTGATTTTGAAGATTTTGTTTTCGTGTGTTTGAATTGGCCCCGGATGGTTTAGATTTACAGTTACAAGTAGGTGGCGCTGGAATAGGGTCCTATATTTTTATATTTTCAGGGTAGAAAAACGTCTGCTGGGACAGCTTGTTTTTAATATATAAGGACCATAATAACAGGTTTTAACTTTATATTTGAGAACGACATTTACTATAACGTAAAACGAACTCAGTAGCGTAGTTTGGTCAAAGTGTATTTAAAAAAAGATAAACAAAAAGACGGCCATGAGGAGATACAGCTAATGCTAGTAGGGATTTGGGACTATGGGACCTGTCCATTAGTGATAGACGATTTTGAGATTTTCGAGATATTTCAATAGTGTTTAAAGTTGAAAGTGAAAGTGGTTTAAGAATGAATGGGTTACTCATGAAATGTCTATACGCCGATGATCAGGTTATACTTGCATCATTGGAAAAAGAGATACAGGGAATGCAATTTAGACGAATCTTTTAAGAACAAGGGTATGAAAATTATTCTGACCAAGACGAAAGTAATGGTGTTTGAAAGAGATGAAAGGATGACAATGTCTAACATACAAATAGGAAACGAAAAACTAGAACAAGTTAAAGAGTTTATATACCACGGGTGCATGTTTACAAGGGATGGAATGCGTGTGAGTGATATTGTAAAGAGAGTAATAGTTGGTAATAAGGTGAATAGAGAGCTAAATTATTTTATGAACAGCCGGAACACACGAGTTGAAAAAGGAATGTTAAGGAGGTTTGGGCATATACAGAGAATGAATGAAAGGAGAATCTATATGAAAATAATGTGAGTAGGTGCCGGTCCACCTCGACGTACTCACCATGATCAAATTGAAGATATTTTGTAGAGAGGTCATGTTTAAAGCACTTTAAATAAGCGTGAATGTATGAAGAGATTAATGAAAATTGATGAAGCGAAAAAAGATCGTCAGGATTGTAGCAGGTAGAGTTCCATCGTCTGTACGCACCCCTACCCCAATGGGAAACATGCATGACATTATGTATGTTCAACAATTATCAGAATCCAGAGAAGACTAAAAATGAGAATCAAGTCAAATTGATTGACTCGTTTCTTAAGTGAACTATTGAGATGTTTTCAGATTGTTTTAAGTCAATTCAATCGCCTCGACGACGTCCTGAGAACAAGACGTACTGGTAGTGACTAGTGACTCGTATTGGTAAGTAGTATCAATGGCACATTCGGTGATATCCGAGTTGGATTCGAAACCATCGACTTCAAGTGTAAACAATCGAGTCAGCGAGTTTTTTAAACAATCGAAATGATCAAGTTGTACATCAAAGACGCATTACACATCGTTACTCTCCCTCGCATGTTAGCTAAGCATAATATAGATAAGACAGGCACGAAGTGACTCGGCTTTTACTGTTATTATAATAATCTATGAAAACAATAAGTAATCTATCAATCTTATACTAATATATAAAACTGAAGAGTGTGTTTGTTTGATTGAACGCGCTAATCTCAAGAAACGACTGGTCTAATTTGAAAAATTCTTTCAGTGTTATATAGCCCATTTAACGAGGAAGGCTATATATCATCACGCTAATACCAGTAGGAGTGGAGCACCAATGAAGAATGTTTAAAAATCGGGGGGTTTTGAAAACAAATCCCACGCGGACGACGTCGCGGGCACCGCTATTTTATTATAAATACACTCCACTTGACTAATGGCTTTTTAGTCCCAAAATAAATAAATAAAAATTCTTGAAGTAGTTGTATTTACAAAAAAAAAAATGCAGCAGATTTTTAATACGATAAAATATTTATTTATTTTAGAGATTGAAAATAATCAAACTCGTTCATCATCGAAGATTAGTGTCCTAAGATAATGTATTAATAGATACAAAATAATCAATACTGAATATAAGTATTTCATACATATATTTCAAAGATTAAAAGTCGACGAACCAAGCCTTAGCATTCCAACCTGCATTAATAGTGTGTTAACAAGTTGATTAATCACATTATTTATTGCAGAATACGTTGTCATGATTAGGCCTCTGTTTAGAATAGATAAACAGTACAATATCGGAAAGAGAGCAACCACGTCGTGGTTATCTTATCGCATTGTTACGAGTGCGGGACTCGAGTTAAAATGCCGATGGAATTACTATGGAATTTATTAGAACTATACAAACACGTATCACACAGGTACAAATATAACTGGATGCAACCAGTACCAACTGCACGGTTCAATAACACGCGCAAAGTCCGTCACTTTATAGCTCACCGAATTTACACGTCTTGCTTTGATCGTGATTCTCGCTACACTGCCCCCTCCCTCCCTTCGGGCATTCTTTTATTTTATACATACACAATATGCCTCGACGCAAAACAATAACAATAAGAATTAGTTCGACACACCTGCTAAATGACGGCCATAAAACAAGTACAATAACAATAGAATGTTTTTCCTAATTACAAATTCTAAACACAAAGTAAACAAAAGAAATCCAAATACAGGAAAGGTAATAAACTGCGCTTTATGAGAGGCAAGTATTCATTCACTTTTGTCGGCATGTAACAGTATTATTATGGTTATAAAAACTTACTGGTTCTTCGTCATCGGGCTGCTTAGGCTTCTCGTCTTTGTCGCCGCCGATCTGAAATGTCACCCCGGAACTCGCTGAAAGAGGGTAGAAAAATAACGATAAGTCATCATTTGATTTATTTTAATGAAATCCTTTAAATACATATCACTCCAACTCCACTAACAGTGTAGGGGTTCAGTACAGGTGACGAATGTCCACTGTTATTACCATTTGGTTACTGAAACCTACTCGTTTTAATAAAACTACTTTACATTAAAATTGTAAAGCTTTATCCATTTTAATGTTTTGAATAAATTTTAACCTTACCACCTTTTTTATTTAAATACCGCGCTTAAAACCGCTAAAACCTAGTTTTGTTTTTGTGTAATAGTCGCGAAAATTTAAGAAAATACTTATATTCCACCTTTTCAAAAGTACCGAGGATTTGAAAGTGAATTTCTCTACACTTATAGACTTCAATAAAAAAATCATTAAGGAAACATCGTTCTGATTTTTAAACAACTGTTTTCTTAACCCTGAATTACATGTATGGTGGCGGCAGCCACCTCTAATTTATATTATTTTGCGTTTTTACTACACTATTGAGTAAAGGGATATAGATTAACACTTTCCCGTCAAATTTCTTCCACACAGGCCCCATTAGTTTTTGAGCAAAATTCCTGTGACATACTTATATAGAGAGATGAACGGATAATGGCGATTTTAAGTTTATTTTTGTTAGTTAAAATGCCAAACAAAATGTTTCAACAGACTATCGTGTTTCGGTACATTTTATTACTTAAGCAACGAATATTTCGACAAGCAGTGTGTATAGATAACACTTTTCATGATAGTTCGACCCGAGGAAAACGTCGAGACAAACTTGCGATGGTTGTCTTGTTTTATCCAGATTAATGTTTACAAGTCCACCACTGATATAGATGGCCGTAACCCGAAATGCTGGTTTTGAAATATTTGAGATTTTTTTATATAACTTAGACCATGCCACTCATGATTTCTATCTGCTTTCGAGAGGAAGCTGTTTTGCTGCAGTACAGGAATTTCTAGGTGTTCAGAACTTCAGGCTAATTCTATAGGAGATGCTGTGTGATGCGTGTGGTGTGAATGTTATAAAAGCGACACATAAAAATCTGTTTAATTTTGTATGTGCACGCTTTATAAAAATGTCAGAAAATATGTAGTTAAGTTACACTGAGATAGTACCTGACAATAAATTAGAATATATATAAAAAACTAAACGGAAGTGAATAACATGCTTATAAAGTCATTCGCTATCGGGAATTAATTTAAAGTACTGCAAATATATATCATCTTACTATAAGTCAACATTTCAATGAAATTCTCAATTTCGGTATAGTTCTTATTCATACATGCAAAATCTTCAAACACCTGATACAGATGATGATACATACATTTCAAAGAATAAATAAAGCAGTCTCTAATTACGAAATTATACCAGAGGAATGTGCTAAGCAAACCGAACGATACACGTAATGTACCCAAATTATCGCAATCACAAATTCTAAGCTGAGTAATATATCATATCATTGTGTTTTATATAAAATAACGACCTTGGCTCAATCATAATACACTTTATCTGACAATAAGTAAACAATGCAGGTGAACGAAAAACTCAAGTTGCGAACGCCCTAAATCATTATATCTAATGTGATTTATCGATAAGGATTTATGTTCAACATAGATAGCTGTAACACTCGAAACAAAACCAAAATTCACAATGAACTACGTCTTCTATTTGTTTGCTTACAGTGAAAAAATCCCAAAGCAACGCGAGCTAAAATAAAACAACAATCATGTTAACCAGGGCTCTATAAAACGACCAAGACCGCACATTAAACTACACCGCTTCATAGATATACGTATAAATAGATAGGAGGCGTATTTTTATAATTCATAATGGCTATAAAAACTTATATTAATCGCTCAATTACAGTGTTAATGTATAATAGTGTCGGGGTTATACGTCTACTTAAATGCTGTTTACAAACACTCACTCCTACTCACATAATGCAACTACATAGTACTACCGTTATAATGCATCACCCACATGTTACGTTGAATAGTAAACTATTCTGTCTATGCGTACTTACGACTATAACATACATCTGCCTCTGTCTATAGATCCACACGTGCCGTGATTACAGTTATCAATAGTTGAATGTTTGATAAATTAATTAAATGTAATCTGATATGCGCAAAAGAATAAATTTATCTTACGTTGGCTGTCGTCCTGGTAGAGCGATGCCTGGTGCCATAATTGCAGTACTTTGCCACCGGTTAGCAGCCGCGTGCCCTCGAGATTCCAAGAGAGTGCGGTGATAGGTCCGTCGGCGACCAACTTGCCGGTTTGCACCCATCGGTATTCCAGACCCTGAATAAGTCGGTCACATGACACTTGAATTGAATAATGACACAGATGAATAAACCGCACAGTTTTGCACGGTTAAGGTTGCTTTCTCAATTGGAATCACATGCGATGTGGTTCACAGACCTATTGCATAACAATTATCGCCATCGGAACCTTCCCTTAGCCGCATCGCAGTGGCAAAATATTTACTACATCACTTAAGACGCACACGTTAAGCATCATTAACTACAACAATGGCAATGATTCGCTATTATATGAGCTATTTACAATATAATAAATCTGGAGTTGTATTTGCATATAGATAAAGTCCATATTTTAATGTCGAACACTTGATATGGCCTGGGTATTCGAGATTTTCAAGTGCTGGTAAAATTAGTTTCATGTTTAACATCGAAATTATGATTGGTCTATTTTACTACAACGCAGTGATATTATCATAAAATATTTTTTATAAATTTATGTAGATTGCGTTCCGTAGTTAGATAAGGTATTGAATTAACATGACGTTAGCACAGCAGACCGCTAATTGACCGTAATAATATATAATAGTAGATAAAAACAAACAATGAACAAACGGATAACAATCGAGATGTCTTTTACATAGTGTGATAAGATTCTTTATATAGCTGTTTCTTGGAAATAATCTCGCATATCTTTTTTTTATTTAATTTTTTATTGAGACATCGTCACTAGTGACGATATCAGCCTCAAAGGTGATTTACATTTTTTTTTATATTAAGTATACTTAGTTATAATTTTATACTTAACTGTAACTTGAGATAGTTACAGTTTGAAATATTTTAATTAAGAACTTAAATAATAACGCAGCCTCCTTGCTCAAAGGGCTGCTTAGAATCTCTCATGTCTTCGGCGGAATTATGATAGAAGAGGTGAACATTCGTGGATAAAATTTAATCGAGTTTATTATACAGTTGAGTCATCCGCTTTCGAAAGTCGCATGTAAAACTGATATGCAATTACATCTAGACGAATGCGACATTACGGCGTCGCGCTCCGCTAATTGCCTAACTAATAAAATATGATGGCATCATTCTAATTAATCCAAGTCCCATTTCGCAAATTAACAATTTTGTAGAACGTAATGATCTCCTGTTATTTTCGCATTACGTTTATCTTAGTCATTTTTTTATAGGTTGAAATAAAGTAACAGGCACACGATATATGTCCAAATTAAGATAAACCAACCTAGTGTTAGCGCTATATTCACACTGTCAGCCTTTGAAATATGGACAGGTAAATAGGGAAGAATGAACAAGGACTCACCTGCGCGGTGATAGAAAGTCGTTAGATTTTGGATAATTCATACTATATCTTTCTAAATTATAGCCTGTGTTATTCTGATGTGTAAGCTATATTATCGTAAAGTTTCATCAAAATCCATTCAGTAGTTTTTGCGTGAAAGAGTAACAATTATTCACTAATCATTATTTAAACGATGGTTACAAATTGGTTACTAATGACGTCATGATTTTCGCTCACAACGACCTATGTCAAGAAGTGGGTCGAAAAATCGTTCCACTTGAGTTTACGATTGTGACGCCGACAAGCAAGTGGAACGGGGAAAATTGCGGTCGTGACCATGGTCGTTGTGAGTCTCTTGTGGAACATAGCCTCTTATGTATTATAGATGTGTAAGCAGTCATTAGCATTGGTATTACTCAGCTTATCCCATGGGAACCCAACAATAACCAAAAGACAAAAAGATGTCTACCTGCTGACCTGTGATAAATGGATGAACAGCTAAGCTAGCCCATGTAAAGTGTTATCCACTTAATTTTTTTGACATGATGGAAAATTCATCCAAGTATAATAATTATTTATACAAATTCACTGTAAAACACACCTCTACATGTAAATTATAAACAATATATATTTGAAACATGAATATTGATTAATATGTATCATACATAATATTAAACCTTCATGTTGTCAATAATATTGATTATCATATAATGCTGTTGACAATAGCATGGTAAAAATTGAAAGGGTCAATTCTTTAGATTTAGAACATAAGATGAATTATGTATAAATAAGAATGATGTAAATTATTTGACCTAAAATGTATGTTTCGGTTTAATTAATTTTATTAGAATTTTTTGCAAACAATAAATGGATTTTAATTTATATTTTAATATAGCAATGTGACATCACTATAATATCGAGCCCTTACCGCCATTTTATCGTAAGCGACAAAAATCAAATTTTACAGGAGAAGGTTTTTTTTAAATAATTTTACAGATAAAAGTGCTATTAAATTGAATTTTAAAATATAGTGACGATTTTTAAATTCTTACGTGTAACAGTTCAAATTTATGAAAAAATATTTGATTTTAAGGCTTTTTGGGCGCTTACAATATTTTTGCTGTCTCAATCTAACGACGTTTTAAGCTTTCGGGCGTTTGAGTTGACCCTTGCGATAAAAAATATCAGTTAGAAGTTTTAACGTAAGCGACAATTAGTACCATTAACTTTGGATAAATAAATAAATGTAGATGGGTAAAATTAATATTTTGGTAAATAAAAAAGAAATTAAGAATATATAAACTATAATTATATTTCTTATACAGTTTAAAAGAGATGACAATGACAATGTCATACAAATAGTAAATGTAATAGTAAGCTAAAATGTTTGTATACCTAGGGTGTATGTTTACAAGAGATGGAAAGCACAAGAGTGATATTGAAGGGAAAGTAATATCAGGAGTGAATGGAACGCTTCACTCTTTTATGAACCTCTTTTATGAGAAGATATCTGGCTGAAGATAAAGGCACGCCTGGCTGTCCATTAAGGTGTGTTAGTACCAACGCTAATTTCTGGCAGTCAAAGTTTGTTATGGCAGAAGAAGCATGAAAGTAGAATAAACGAAGTTGAAATGAGATCTTTGTGACGTATATGTAAGGTTAATTTGATTGATAGGATAAGAAATAGTGTGATAGGCGAGTATTGTGGATTGAAAGAGAATTTAGTGACAAGAGTTCAATAATTCGAACTAAAATTATGATGTGCATGCGACTCCAAACTAATTCTCTTTGTCACTGTCATCTGCATCCGTTTCGGGCAAAACATCAGCAACTGCTCCGTCATTCTTCATGTTTAAATATTCTTTATGGTATCTGTTTGGAATAATATTTTTAGTACACAGATCAAATAGATCTTTATATTTTGCTGCGGAAATTGTTAGTTCCTCATGTTATAATTGTGCTGGTCCATTAGCGATAGTTGCTTTATTTGCTCTCGATCTGATGATCAGGTCCATATTCAACTCTTGTTTGTTGCTATCTTCAAAGAAACCGTATTAGAGTGTAATTACTGGATTACCCTTTTGAAAATACACCATTCTTAAAGAATTAAAAGCTATTTTGAACTTCGCCGGTAATAAAGCTTGAGAGAAAGACTTCCAATGCATAAAATCAGTGTAATTTAAAACATTTACAAAATAGCCTGTTGGATTTGATCTTGAATTTGTAATCATAGTTGGCCACTCAGAAGGAGCCCACACTGTTACGACAATAATAAGATGGCACAGTAGGCAACATCTCAATGAAAGATTTTAAATGGCACAGTTTTTCTGAACTGGATTTGTTGTAAGGAAGAAATTTCTTTTTGTCTTTTTGAGTATTCAGTGTAGTATTTGCATTTTCAAACGTTTACTTTAAAGTCATTGGGAAATATATTGAGAGTCTTAAGTAAAAATTGTTGACAAATTTTAATAGTTTGACCTTTAAAGCTTATAAAATAATTGTATGATATTTTGCGAATGTCACTGGTTGCTCGCTTTCTACCAATTGGTTTTGCCCTTGTACATGAAAGTAGAGTCTTTTGTCTTTTATCAGATCCTATTCCCCAATAGTTTTCAAAAATAATCCACCAATCAGCCTCACTAAATTTATCAGTACATGAATTGCCGCATCTTTTGTTCAAACATGGATTAGGTTGTACAGATTTCCCAACAGCAGCTTGGCGATTTTTCTTCTTCAAAAGTCTTTTCGGTAACGGGTTTTTTCTTCTGTACCCTCTTTTTCCAACACTAGTTTCTTCTTCGACTTGTCGAGGTGTATCACTTGACGACGATGGTACCCATGAATTCTCAGAATCAATATAAGAAAATTCAAGAGACGTCGTGGATATGTTAACTTCTGGTTGGCCAGACTATGAACTGGTACTTGGTTGTGGTTGGGTTTCATTTTGAGTACATCGAAAAGTAGAAAGAGTTTGATTAACAGAAGTAATTTTATAATAAACAAATTTGTTTTCATCTGATTTTTTACTATAGTTGTAGTCTAAATCCATTAGGGTGTAGGAATTCTCACTATTAAAATCACTGTAATCAACAAGACATTTTCTTGTAACTAAAGTCGAATCATCTTGCTTGGGACTATGATCTGATATTAAAGTGGATTCAGCTGTATACTACGACGTCATTCCTCAGGTAATTATTTTTTAAGACTAAAAATTTAAATTATAGTATAGGGCAAAGAGATAGGTACTGCATCACACTTTTCACTGGAATGAACTTGTCGCAACACGTTTTTTGGAACTTTGTTTATAGTAAACGACGTAATTATAATGTACTCTGTCGGTTACGATAACAAGTAGGGTTACTTACGCTAGAATTCATAGATAATTATTACACTTACAATAAATCATTATTGTGTCGGTTACTCTAAAATATGACAAACGGTTGTGCTAACGATAAACTTAGCATTTGCTATAACTTCTGATTGAAGTTATTTTGGCGGGAAATCTCAATGTGCCCTTATCCTGTATAGTATAAAATGTCGTTTGCGATAAAAAAAGCTATTTTGGTAAAAATGTCGCTTACGATAAAATGGCGGTAAGGGCTCGATATGTTCTTGGCTTTTGCCTATCCTTAAGCACTCTATCATTATTATCTATTCCATTTAAAAACTTTCTGTTGTCTATGATGTCATTCTATGTAAGTAAAATAGTGCAATGAGAAAAATAAACTTGTTAACAAAACATTTATTAATAAAATCCCTATTAATATTATAAATGTGAAAGTAACTCTGTCTGTCTGTTCCGTTTTCACGCAAAAACTGCTGGACCGATTTGGCTGACACTCAGTATATATATATTTTCGATGTCGAGAATGAACATAGGATACTTTTTATCACGAAAAATGGGATAGTTTTGTTTGTTATCCTTTTATGGAAAGACTATTGGACCGATTTGGCTGAAATTCGGTACATATGTAATTTTAATACCGAGGGTGGCCAAGGGATACTTTTCATCCCGGATAATGGGATAGATTTTGGGATTGATTTATGTAAAAGTTATCCCGGAAACCAGGATAGCTTTTGTGATTTTGTCCATTACACCGACTTGGTCCACCTGGTCCTGTTCATCTCGTAGGTCCCATTGGTCCCGTTCATCCCGTTGGTCACGTTGGTCCCATTGGTCCCGTTGCTTCCACTGGTCCCGTTGGACCATTGGGCCCGTTCGTTCCGATGGTCCCGTTAATCCGTTGGTCCCATTGGTCCCTTGACCCCATTGGTCCATTGAGCCCGTTTGTTCCGTTGGTCCTGTTTGGTCCATTGGTCCCGTTGGTGCCCTTGGTCCCCTTGGTACCCTTGGTCCACTTTTGTTGTTTTTGTCAAGTTTTGTCACTTATGTAGTTTACAGATAGACGGGGGATGGTACAGTTTACGATATAAAATGAAGTAAATCTTCCTGGGGCAATTACATAAAAATTAATACAATGTAATCTGCACCGCCTGCTCTTTATACAAGAGGTACATACTAGAGGTTGACCCGCGGCACAGCCGCGGGGTATACTCTAGTTACATATAAATACAATATGACCTTCATCATTGTGTTGACAAATAACTTGATAATCAAGTATCTACACCATAAATGTCACAATGTATAAGAGGAAAACTGATAATAATTTCACCATAGAAAACTGATAGACAAGGTAAAGAATGTACCAAAATTAGTACAGTGAGTATACAAACTTAAGACTGATGATGTGATAATACATAAAACAAAATACAAAATATAAAACCTAATCGGATAAACCTAAATCAAATAAATTACCGCGCTTAAAACCGTTAAAACGTAGTTTTATTATGTGTACAAGTCGCGAAAACTTAAGAAAATATTATACAAAATATAACTAAATATATATTAAACAACTAGGACCTGTATTACTTATGTATTTGTATTATTTCAAGAATTTTCTTACACACATGAGATGGTATTTTAGTGGTTAAAGCACATGTCAGTCAAATAAAGTTTTGAATTGTAGTTGTGAAAAATGCATTACTTAAATACTGATGTGCATATTATACCAATCCCCACATACTAACAGTGAAAGAAAATAGTTTGAAAACATGTACACCGAGATTATGATATGTGACATTTGCCAATACACCTTTGAGTAAAGCTTGGTGTATTTACAATGTTTACCAAGGAGTGGAACTCTTATTGACTGCTATCATATACTTACATGTGTGGTAGCTGCAGTGTGTATCAATGGTGTAGGCTCAAAAATGCACACTTCAGAACCATAAGCAGCAGCAATCTTTCCAGTGTCTGTGCTGCAATCCAAGGATCCAATGCGCACATACCCATGTACAGCACCAGGTATGATCTGAACTCTCTCGAAGTTTGAGGCTAATATAACTATGTTACATCCTGCTGCATATGCCTGAAATATAATATTGACTATAGCCTCCCACACACCACCCATAAGTAAACTTTTATAGCATAGAATACTAGGAATGACATTTGCCCAATAACTAATATAATTCAGAAGGGCTGTCCTACATTTTAAAAGGATGCCACAAGTCTTCTTCATCACTAATTTTCTCTTGCATTTACATAGCATATAAGACAGATGTAAAGAAGCTTAAGCTAGCTTACTCCTCCTAAACCATGCAATGAATTTTTAAGCAGTTTTCACCATCAGTTACCTAGATGACTTTTCATTGAATATATAGAAAACCTAATTGTTTTTATGTAAGTAATATAGATTCTTCTTAGGGTTCGAAAACACTAGTTTTAATATAAAAAATCAACACTAGACTGTCAACTAACATTTTATTATTACATTTATTTTTTAGGCCTAATCAATGAAAATTTGATTACTGAAAGGAATAGAATAGAATATACTTTATTGGATAACATTAAGATATACAGTTACAGAGACATAAGAAAATAGGCAGTCTTATCACTAAAAGCAATTTCTTCTTAGGATGGATTAGAAAAGTTTGTGAGATATGTGGTTTTTGCAATATAACTAAGATATAGAAGTAAAACAGAATTATCAATTTATGTAAAAAATACTAATAATCATAGAGTAGTTGTACAATACCTATGTATATCACATAGATATTGGAGAGATAAAGATTAATTCTAGGCTTTAGAGAGCAAGATAATAATTCTTTACAAGCCCATTGAACACCTGCAAAGATTGTGCACACCACTGATTTTCACAGGTAATGCATTCCACAGCTTAGACAGTGAAAGATTTAGTATAGAATCGTGAGTGTTTTAAAGATGTTTCCAGATGTATGTTTTCAGATGATCTGATGTGATAAGTATGACTGAGATGTAGATATTTGAAACATTCTTTGAGGACATATTTCATAAACAAAATTTTAGATCAATTTGATTAACTCTATCCTAAGGAAATAAATATGGAAAAAACAAACATAGAAGAATGTCACTTATACATTATTTATTATATTATATATTTTAGTATTATTAATAGATAAAATTTAAACTACAAAATATTTAAATAAATTCAAATTACTTTCTTTGTATTTAAAAATTTGTACATACAATGTAATATAAACAAATGATTCCAATAAAAATCTGTAACTGTTAAATTGGTACACAGTCAATTAAATAAAACATCAATTATTATATTGAATTGACTGTTGTGTACTAATATTATTACAAAACCATCTCCGCATGAAAATTATTTTAAAGGATCCTTACATAACATGGTGACAAAATGGTTATTTAAGTAAAGTTGTATTGTCTACTTGATTGTAATACTTTTTGTTAGTGCTCTGATATAAAAAGAATGATCATTCAGAATATTTTCATCAACAAACATTAGAGATTTAAATATGTATGTGTCTTTAAAGTTATAATTCATTGTTTTAGACAAATATATGTATTTACATAAAATACAAATAATAGTATGATTTGTCTCATATTAAGAATATCTGAAATTGTATAGGACTTCAAATATTGTTATTCAAATAAGTACTCATGATGAATGATGCAAATTAGCCTTCAAGGAAATGATTTTTTCTAAGTACAATAGCCATAGCTAATTGAAAAATGAGGTTAACATATTGTTTTTAACTAACTTGCAGCTTTGAAATTAATGTAGACAAATTAAAATAATTATATTACCTACTATTAAGATGGCAATAAAAATTATTTATTTTTAATGGAGTTGTAATCAAGAACATTCCTAACACTCAAGACCCATGGTCACGAGATCTACCAATCATATAGTGACTTAATCCTTGACCGTTATACTTACTGTAAACGGTATTCCTTCCACTGAACCGACAGCAAAACATTGATCTCCTGAATTACAGGCACCACTTAGTACTTGGTGACAGTTCATAATGAACTAATAAAACAAAACAATATAATAACTATAGTATTCCCACGAGACTAAGATAAGCTGAGATATATTTAATATAGTAGTTCATAATTAGTAAAATAAAGAAATCTAAACATTTTAGAATATAATATTTTTTGATAATTATCACGAACTATTCTCTGACACCTCACATCGAACGTGAGAGAATGACGTAGGAAAGAAAGAGAAAAAGTTATGAAGATGTACGTTTAAAAACCCAGTCAAATAAATATTTTTTTGGTATTAGAATAGAATAGATGGTTTTATTTATTCATTAGTTTTTTTTATGCAATTATAAATGCTTTCAAAATCGAATGAGATAAAAAAATATTTAGAGAACACAGTCGTCTTTTTTTATAACTTTACAGTTCAATTTTTAGAAGAGTTGCTACTGGTTTGGGGCCTGTTACATGTTCAAATCTATACTTTGATAGATGATATTATTGAGTGTGTAATCAACATATCAACACTAAATCATAAATGATACCTAAATGTTAACAAAATGAAACCGCACCAAAATAAATGTATAAGGCGTCTATTTCCTACTAGAATTTTTGTCATTAAATTGTAAAGTCATATATCCCCAACTTAATACCTCCATTAAAATTCAAAATATTTTTAATTTTATTCATCTTCGTGGAATAATCCAGCACAATAAAATCGATAAAAAATAAATATCAGACTTTTATAACATTGATAAATAGAAAATCTATGAATGAGGTCACAGTTTTTATTCATTTACCAATTTGAGTATGATAAAATAAACTGAACAAATCATGACTTCATTTTATCAAATCTTATTTCGGTATTTTAACCTTAAGGCTCCCATATACGGAACGATTCGTCGTTACGATTGATCTGAAGAAAATCGTGACGATCCATCGCATCGAATTGCTGCTCAACACACGAAACCATTGACAGAAATGTATGGCCATTGCGATCGATCGTTTACGATCATTCGCACGCGAAATAAGACGTATGTCATCACAGAAGTTTAGTACGTGCTCTTTTTTATTACATAAATATTACTTAGTCATAACATACTTTGTTTTTTAATGGTATTATAATAATCTTTAAGTTTTGTTTCCATAAAGGCTCCTGTTCTTTAAATAATTAAATGAATTCAACCACATTATCATTACTTCACGTTGTCAAATTATATGGCACCGCGCTAGCGATGCAAGTCGTAGACAGACAGACTGAGGCAGAAATCGAATAGGTCGACCGCAAAGAGCCATACACCTTCGACCATCACTTTTCATGATTGAATTGGTTTCTGTTGCTATCACGATAGCCTCTTCGATCAAGTAAATCATTAACGATGTGGACGTACACCATCAATACGTCGTTGCGATCGGTGTGAAACGAGGGATCGTTCCGTGGTGCCCTTTAGTATGTGGCAAGACGGTTTAATTTTTTTTTGTCAAATTGCATGTCAATGCCAAATGTCAACAATTGCATTTGCATACTATAATAGTCAAATAAATTTGTTTGAAGGGTAAAGTTGTCAATTGTCATTGTCATTGTCATGTGTCGACTGTCGTTTAGACTGAGTGCATATTTTGTGTTATTTACTAAATTTAAATTTATTCAATAATTTTTTGATTTTTCCCATATTATTGAAATAATTTGTAGTTGCAGTGATCTTGATACGATAAATTTAATATTTTGTCCGGAACTCTTACTGAGAAAATATCTTTAAAGGTAAGTTTGATTGCATTCCATTTTTTTTATCCCAACTCTTATTTTAGTGTGTATAAACTCCGTTTTAGTATATAACTTATAAGTAGTTGTTATTATTGTATATACTGATACAGTGAACTACAGTTTTTTTATATTCTTTATGTTTTATTACTTTTATTTGAATAGTGATACACTGTTTTAAGTCTGACAAAACATATAGCTTAGTTTCTAGATACTCTAATCATAGTATCCATAGTAGTTCGTGACTCTGATCATAAAACTACATACATAAGGATGGTATAACAAACTTTTCTGTAACCTGTATATCTAAAATTAATTATAAATCTAACATCCAATTTAGTTGTCAATAATGTCGCATTATGAATTCAAAATAAATTATCAAAGGGAAAGTTTAAGCAGTAAAAGCTTTCACTTTAATATATGCTTTAATATAAATGATACCATTCTAAAGGAAGTGTTCTTATTTGGTTGTAAATAAACATAATTAATATTAATTTGACAATACTGATTATCACTAATTTTGGCTGCAACTTAGATATCTGGTAAGGTTAATGTGGGTAAGTCCGTCAATGGGGGAACACCATAGACCTCTCGATATGTCCACTTTTGAAGAGCTATGACAATGCCAAATCAGTTGGCAATGCTAAGTCACTATTAAGTTCCATCTTCAAATTGTTGATGGTGACAAATTCCATTTAAAACGACAAAATGGTATTTTTGTTTTTAATATTTGACAAGTTGAAACACAAGTGAGTGGTGTTGTAATTATACTTTACAATGGTTTAAAAAAATAATAGGTTTCACTTTACTGTTGAACTAAGCATTTAGCTTATATTATGTATTTTATTCTATTCAAATTGAATTAATTTCAACATTAACAAGAATATTATTTTTAATGAAAAACTTATCTTCAAATTCAAAATGGGGGAAGTTCATCTAGTAGTCTAGGGAAAGTTCGTTATGTGCCGATCTTGCCCCAAAGCAGATATCGTAAACTGTTTTTTAGTTTAAACGTTTTAATTAATGTAACCAAGTTAATAATAAATACATAGGTATAGGCAAAACAATTTTATTAGTGGCTTTAAAATTGTTTTGTCTTTGAAAGTATATTATCTATAATATTATAAAAATGCCGTGTCTGTACATTGAAACTATTAAAAAAAAACTGGAAAACACTTTATAAATGATGGAATACAGAACACAACACATTTTTTTTTAATTTCTTGTCGGTTCAGGATTCATGTAAAAACTACTGGGTCGATTTCAACACTATTTTCACTAATAACTGGTATTTATGTCACTGTTATACCAATAACATTAGCCCTTAAACCTTCTATAGCTTGGCTTAGTAATCCTTATTTATTATTTGTTTATATATGTCTGGTTCCCATATCATCATGGTAGAAAGTTGACCGTACTGTTATGTTATGGAGCTTATATTACATTTTAACTAATAGCAAAGCAAATTAATGCTTAGTAAGATATAGGGACCAACCAATAATCTACAATCAGATGACAGAAAAAGTTTCCATACAAGCTTCATATTCCCGGATTTATAAGCATGTTGTTGGAATTAGATAAAATTATTATTAAACTTATAAAAATCTGTATAGTTGGAAACTATTATATAAATACTAGCGTTTTCACTGCGGCTTCACCGCTTGAAAATCTTTTGGTAGTAGCTCTATCTTTCATACTTAAAAATACTCAATTAGGCTTTTTATGTTACGCGTATATATAAACCTTCAATGAGAATCTATCTAACTGATGGTGAAAATCACTTAAAAATCGTAAACATATACATGCTACATTATTGTGTACCCATTATCTGTCAATTTTAAAAATCATTAACAATTAGTCATAATATTCCTACATTTGCATAAACATTATCTCAAATGAAAAATAGTACCTATAAGCCAAAAACTCATTAATCAATCTGTCATTTTTTATGTTTTAAATAATGTTTAATGGGCTGTTGTTATAATAATGTAGATGGTAAACTAAAAAAACTTATGAAATATGAATAATTATTTCTAAAGGGATTTTATTGTGGTTCTTTCTGTTAGTTAATTAAAAGAATGTGATTCTAGCGCCATCTATTTCGCTAATCCGTCTATTCCAAGTAAACACCCTCTTTTATCAGGACAAAATATATCTTAAGTATTGATTTGGGTTTAAAGCCAAGTTTATGTTGAATTTCATTCATAATTATATGTTCGGTAGTTTCCAAAAAAAATGTGATTGCAGCATCATCTTTTTTATTTTCATCTATCCAACGGAAACAACTTCATTTATCGGGATAAAAAGTATCTTAAGTTACGCCCTATGGGGCCTTAATTAGGAAATTCGAAATGGAGCTAAGTTATGTGATAGGTTAGATAGATAGATAGATTTAATTGAATAAATACACTTATAATTTTAATTCTGACCCAAAAGGTAATAATAGTATGGAAACATATTATCTCAATCATTGTATCAATTGACATTGACTTGATAAGACAGAATCACTGGTGTGTGCTGCATGTGCCTGATGCATTAATCATGAATTGAGTTTTATTTTTGACCATCCACTTGTTGTACTCCTAATTGAGTCTAATAAACCTCTATACATCTGTAACTATAGAATTTGCTGTTGTAGCAGCACATACAAAATTGGACTTTATTATACCTATAAAATTAATTAGAAATTTGGATGTTTCGGTTAATTTGTACAGGCAAGGTGCTGATCTATGATGTCATGTCTAATATTCCTTTGATATCTGTGAAGGTTATTGAGATAAACATTTCTTAAAGATTAATTTTGCCTTTAATTATTTTGTATGATTAGTCTAATACTGAAAATAGCATTATAAACATTTTTGAACTGAACCACACATTCGGGGCCATCCACGAATTACATCACACGAAATTCAATATTTTTGACCCCTCCCTCGTCACAGGTTACATTAGGGAGACTCCTCTCTCCCTAGTGTGACATCACATATTTAACAATTTATATTTAAGAAATTATTAAGGTTGAGAGCCAGCGTTCTTTTTACGTGGCGCGAACTATATCACACATCGTCGCCCCGACGCCCCGCACCCCCTCCCCCCAGATCCCCAGCGTGACGTTATTTATAGATGGCCCTTTCAAGAACAGTTTTCAGTCTTGAATGGACAAATAGACATAATTATAAGACATTATTCTGACTTATATGTACCACATTTTAGTTGTCTGAATATGTTATGGTTCGGTTTATCTTAAGGGTGAGGTTAATCACACCATGATAAACATACATATTTCACTGCTGAGTTTCGTTCTGGGCATGTTTTTAGCACAGGTAGTGTAACTGCTACATTTGTCTCTTTGTTCCATGTATCAGCAGTCTCGATTCATGGGTTTTCAGTATCAGTATTGTTTTTAATACATAATGTCATGGGCATGACATGAGGTACGTGTGTCTTAGCCATTAAAACTTGAAATGAATTTTTAAATTAGTACGATTAGATGTATATAATTTTTTGTAAGTTCTTTGGTCCATAGTAGTGTTTAATCTTTAATCTTAAAAATAATGACTTTCTCATATTTAAATATTTATACACGCCCATGTAATCTTTGAAATTATACAAAATCTATCCTACTCCTAGTATAATATTATAAACGCGACAGTTTGTAAGAATGTATGGATCTATTTTTGTTACTCTTTCACGCAAAAACTACTGAATGGATTTTGATGAAACTTTACAATACAGCTTACACATCAGAATAACATATAGAATATAATTTATAAAGATATAGTGTGAATTATCCAAAATAAAACGATAAGTGTTAAGTAAGCGGGTGAAATCGCGGGGCGCAGCTAATAATACCATAAAATTCTAAACATCAACATCAAAACTCGATCGTAGGTATGCCTGACTTCGGTATTCTGTTAAGTACAATGACGTGACCGAGCACGCCACTGTATCTTTATAAATATTTATAAGCGAAAATTCTCCAAATAAATGTTTAAATTTTGGTAATTTTCCAACATTCATATCGGCTAATGCCATTTCTGCTAATGGTACTGACAGTTTTTTTCTCCTATTATTTTGCTGCGTCGATATCGGGAAGTTATTGTGGATTTAGTAGAATAGGAATTTTCGGCACAAAGATATTGAAATAGCAGAATTGGGCCCGATATAAAGTAGTTAATATCGGTTATGAACATTTGCAATACCAAAGGTGTTGGCGGTCTCCAAGAAATTTTATAACGCCTGTATCTGGGTTGTTTAAGACCCCTTGTCGGTCAAAGTTTTAACAGTTCCTCTGCGGATACCTTAAAGATGATTGGTTTGACCAAAATGATAAAGATGTTGACGCAGCTTAACATATAGTTTTGGATATACATATCGCTATACTGAGAAAGTGATTGTGTGTGTGAATGGTTCTTTGCCTTTTCTCTACAGCCTTGGTATTGAACCGTTTATCACGATATTTGCTTATGGCTAATTTCAATAGCGGGAATGAAAATGGGATAGTTTTTTTATGGAATATTGAATCGAATATCACACGGTACATGGACACTAGTAAAGCAACATAACTGTACATAAAACAATTTTACTAAAAGCAAAGTAAGTCGAGTAAGTCCATTAGGCTCATGCTTTATAATCTTTGTATTTCGTCAATGGTATACATTTATCAGCGGCCAGCGGCGGCGTCTGTTTCCGAGCGTGGCATGTGGCTAAACAGGCTAAATATTTAATTAAATGTGCCATTTTTAGCTAGTCCTGGTTACCAGATGGTTTATAAATTCACGTTCCATTAATGTCGCCGATTTATTTTTAAAATCCAAACATTGTTGATTATTATAAGGTTATCGATTACATTCGAGAGGTATCTACCTACTTATTGAGTAGGTAAGTGTTTGAGAGTGTAAATTATCTAAGGTGTTTGAGTATTGACTCAAACACCTTTCTAGCAAGTTAAGGAAATTATGTTAATGATATACACAATCCTGGTTGGGTCAATTCCAGAATTGAAAGATCATAATAATATCTATTAACTTTGGTTTGATATGTCGGCAATATTTTCGAATAAAGAAGGAACAAGCAGCCATCCAAACCCTTTAAATTACCAGTAGCTTTATCTATCCGTTATTGCTATATTGTAATTTCGGCTTCAACATAACGAAATGCCGACCTCCTACAAAGCTATATTTGTAAGGTATTAGTCCCAAAATAACAACCATCGAACCGTCCCAGATCAAATCGTTGCATTAGGGTGCATATAAGGCGTAGAGGGGGTCCTCTATTTTTAGCACCCACGAGCCGCAAACTTCAAGTCAATTAGCGCCTCAGAATATCCCGCCCTCCTTGGAGGCTAATCTTAGCCTTCGCTAAAGATAACAATATACAGGTGTCTGTTTGAAATGGGTTTTTAATTTAAATCAACTTCATTTAAGACGAGTAGAAACATTTATAATAATTATAGTGACATGGGTGTAATGCCCCAGGATCCTGGCGGTAACCTGTTATGCGAGGACCTCGCGGTGAAGGAGAGATGGCGCTCGTACTTCCACGAGCTGCTGAATAAGCAACACAAAGAGGTACAGCCACCGAACCTCCCTCCGAATCAAGGACTAGTGCCACCGATAACGCCTGAAGAAGTCCATAGGGCTCTTCGCCGCATGAGGAATCGGAAAGCTGTCGGAACCGATGGAGTCCCCATCGAAGCCTGGAAGGCGATGGGTCCTCGTGGTGTGGGCATTTTAACAAACCTTTTTAACCGCATACTCCTCACCGGAAACATCCCGAGCCAATGGAGACTGAGTGTTATCACCCCAGTCTTCAAAGGTAAGGGATCGGTGCAGGAGTGCGAAAACTACCGCGGAATAAAGGTAATGTCCCACACCATGAAGCTCTTTGAGCGCATAATCGACTTTCGGATCCGGCAGGAGTGCACTATCTCGGGATGTCAATATGGGTTTCGTCCTGGGCATGGAACCATGGACCCTGTTTTTGCCCTAAGGATCATCATGGAGAAATACAGGACGAAGAATACGCCTCTGCATTTCCTGTTTTTGGATCTGCAGAAGGCCTTCGACTGTGTTCCTCGCGTGATGATCTGGTGGGCACTGAGGTCCAAAGGGGTGCCAGAAGCCTATATTGACATTGTCCGGGATATGTACCGTGATTCCGATTCCATAGTTCGGACCGCTGTTGGCGACACCACACCCTTCCCCATTACCGTAGGCGTGCACCAGGGATCGGTCCTTAGTCCGTTTCTGTTCAGCGTGATATTAGACGAAGTGTCGAACAGCATCAGAGATGCGCATGAGCAACCTCCATGGTTGCTCATGTATGCTGACGATATCGCGCTGGCAGATTCGGACAGGGGTCGCCTGGTGGGACGTGTAAATGCGTGGAAGAGATCGCTAGAGAACGGCGGTCTGAAACTAAATGTGGCGAAGACTGAGTACTTGGCCTGCAACACTACAGATCCCACATCCGTGCGCATAGGCGAAGATACGGTCGAGCGCACGGATCAGTTTAAGTACTTGGGATCTGTCCTCAGTGCGTCCGGGGATATCGACCTCGACGTCAAGGCCCGTATCACAGCAGCTTGGGCCAAGTGGCGTGAGGTGACAGGTGTCATTTGTGACCCCAAAATGCCGGTCAAATTAAAAGGACAGGTCTATAAATCCATCATTAGACCTGTCCTTTTGTATGGCAGTGAAGCGTGGCCAGTACTTGAGCGACACAAGCAAGAGCTGCGTGTCACGGAGATGAATATGCTGCGATGGATGTGTGGAGTGACGCGGAAAGACCGGGTCAGGAACTCCCGCATCCGCGGCAGTCTTCATGTCCGTGACATAGCAGACAAACTGCAAGAGTGTCGCTTACGCTGGTACGGCCACGTTTTACGCAGACCGGCTAATTACGTGGGGAACAAATGTCTAGCCATGCCGCCTCCGCCAGGTCCCGGTCGAAGGGGAAGGCCCAAGAAATGCTGGCTTGACGTCGTGAAGGATGACATGCGTGCCAATGGTCTCAAAACGGGGGATGCTGAAGACCGCGCGAAGTGGAGTAGGAAAAGTAGGAAAGCGGACCCTGGGCGTCGGAGTGAACGCTCCGAACGCAACCGGGATTTAACGCTCGGATGATGATGGGTGTAATGCCCCAGTATTTGTTTTATTAATTGTGCCGTGAACTAATTTGAAATTTAAAATTTGATAACAGTGATTTATAATATAAAACCTTTATAATATGGAAATACTAATTACAAAATTATTAAAAAATAGTAATTCATTTATTTCAGAAATTGATCTGAAATAAATGAATTATTATTATTAAGTGTTAGCGTTATTTACTCACCCCTATGAGAAATTAACGCCTTTATATGTAAAGCAAGGAATTTAAGACTAACAAAAAAATACAATAAAAATACTAATAAATACTTTACTTTTATATAACATTCAAATAAATTATAGTACTGAAAATAATAAGCGATTATATCAAGATATCATAATAGGTTGGGGAAAAAGTCTTTTCGCATATAGTATGTATGAACTTGTAATACTCTTTGGCTATACCATTTGTATCTGGCTGGTTTTGGTATCATTAAAAAGTTTTAATTTTAAGGAAGACAATTCCAAATTCAAATTAGGAAAATGTGTGAATTTCATTTGTTTTTCTTATTGTTAAAATGAGTGAATCTAATGAAGAAATTCGATACATTTTAAAATTTTTCTACAAAAAAGGTATAAATGCAACACATGCCGAGAAAAAAAATTGTGATGTTTATGGACCTAATGCAGTATCTGTGAGAGTAGCGCAAATTTGGTTTTTCAATCCGGAAATGTTGATATCGAAGATGCACGTCGCTCTGGTCGCCCTGTTACGGACAAAATTGATGCCATTTTTTAAAAAGTGGAGCAAGATCGGCATATTAGTAGTTACAATGTAGCTGGAGAACTGGGAATTGACCACAAAACGGTTTTGGCGCATTTGAAAAAAGCTGGGTACACAAAAATGCTCGATATTTGGGTGCCTCATGAGCTCACTGAAAATAACCTAATGTACCGTGTACTCATTTGTGATTCTTTATTACGACGTAATGAAATTGGGTCCGGTTTTTTTGAAGAAGCTTATAACTGGTGATGAAATGTGGATCACTTTCGACAAGAACGTGCGAAAAAGATCGTGGTCAAAGGCCGGTCAGGCTTCACAGACTGGCGAAACCCGGGTTAACTCGCAACAAGGTGATGCTGTGTGTATGGTGGGTTTGGAAGGGCATTATTCATTATGAGCTGTTACCGCCAGGCAGGACCATCGATTCTGAACTGTACTGCGAACAACTGATGAGATTAAAGCAAAAAGTTAAAAGGTTAAGGTTTAGGTAAGGTTAAAAGGTTTTTCATCATGATAACGCTAGACCTCACACATCTTTAGCCACTCAGCAAAAATTACGAGAGTTTAGCTCGGAGGTGTTAATGCATCCGCCGTATAGTCATGACCTTGCACCTTCAGATTTTCACCTATTTTGGTCTCTGCAAAATTCCTTAGGCAGTGTCAGGTTAAAATCACGAGAGGACTGCCAAAACAACTTGTCGCAGTTTTTTGATCAGAAGCCCCAACATTTTTATAGCAATGGGACGTCACGTCATCACGTCACTACCTACAAGATGGCAAAAATTATCCAACAAAATGGCACCTACATACTTTAGTCAAATGTTAATAAACTTTATAAAAAAAACCTTTTGAATTTTTATATAAAATACGAAGAAACTTTTTCCCCAACCTAATATATATAACACAGACAAGGGCAATAAAACAAGTATTCAGTGAAATAGCCATTTAATTAATACAAAAATTTAAATAATTCTAATAAGTATATTCTCTTATCCCTTATACTGTTATATTTATTGTAAACTATAATATTAATGTGACAAATTCGTAAACAGATTAATTGTGAATGCAAATCTGTACTCTAAACACAACTGATTTGAACATGAAATCAGCAACGTATTGAGATAAAATTTGCGTATCATGCAGTGTTTGTTTAAAACTATCGACAAGTAGAAAACTTAAATGTACATAAAAGGGGTTTGAGTAAAAGTGGCTTGATTTTTTAAGTTAACGGCCAGCGATTACATTTATGCAGTAGATAATATACAGTAATAAAAACACTTTTTGTTTTAACGTTTTTGTCTAACATATATCGGAGCCGAAATATGTGAAAAAAATGAACCAATTAAAACATACATTGTTTTTGGGTTTTCATGCACAAAACTTTTTAATCTGCAGTTTATTCGTTACTAGTATTAGGGTAATAGTTCACATTAATTAGATATATTATATTATTTCAAAAGTCATGCACAAAAACATGAATCTTGCAACAAATAACCTTGCATAAAACTGGTACCGTAAAATGGGGTCGATAGGCACGTTTCGTAATTTTGGATTCGATTATCTTTAATTATTTTTATGTCTGAATAGACGCTTACATTATTTTCAAATGAGTTTTATTGTTAATTTTATCATTTTATAATAATTTCATTGCTTTTAGTCATGCATTTAGAAATACTTTCACAAAATATAAGGGGGTTTGTTCTGAGGTTGGCATGATTTTTTAATGAGCGGCCACTTTTTTAACTATTGTTATTTTATATTTCTATACTTGAGATACAAGAATATTAAAAAAACTTGGTCCTGAGTTACATCGGAGCCGAGCTATGTAAGATCAAAATCGTGCTACGTGAACTTAAGGTATCAGTTTTATGCAAGGTTAATTGTTGCAAGATTCATGTTTTTGTGCATGGCTTTTGAAATAATATAACATATCTAATTAAAGTGTACTATTACCCTAATTGAACATGTTTGTTATTAGAACATAGGTACTTATACACATAATAAAAAGTAGTTGTTCTTATAATTACATTTACACAAAACCTTTTTAAAATTATATTTATTAATCCACGAATTAGGTCTTATATATCTATAATCACACGCGAAAAAAAGACAACAACCTAATGTACGTTTTCCAACAATGCAAGAGCAATAATGACCTTAAATAGCATCCCGACCCTGAAGCTCTCGTTCTCACAAAATATAGACATAGTAAGTTCGGCTCGAAACATGCGTAGATTGGATTCTTCCTCTCAAAAGCCATGGGTCGTTACAATCTAACTTAACTTTTGTGAAATCTTCCAGGTTAGGTTCTTTAAATATTTCAATTAAATAGGTTCCGTTTTTATGTGTTCACCATAATAGCTACGTGCTTGCTCTACTTGATATGTGCCCAGGGACTAAATGATGAGGTCATCATTACTTAAAACTGGAAACTCATCTCAGCCAAGATCAGCGGCATTTATTGACTGAAAATGAGCCCGTCTTCTGTTTAGATTATTTTCTAACACATATTCACTTAAGCGATTTTGATTACCAAACTTATTACTGTATACTATGTACTGTATAAATGTAATCGCTGGCCGCAAACTTAAAAAATTAAGCCACTTTTACCCAAACCCCAATGTGTCTAATCACCCCGTGAATTCTACTAACCCCGTTTTACAGTAGTTTAAGTTCACGCAGCACGATTTTGATCTTTAATAGCTCGGCTCCGATATAACTTAGGACCAAGTTTTTTTAATAGTCTTGTATCTCAAGTATAGAACTACTAAATAGCAATAGCTTAAAACGTGGCCGCTCATTAAAAAAAATCAAGCCAACCTCCGAACAAATTTACCTAAACCCCTTTACCTCTCATAACAAGCAGCATAATTATGTCTGTGCGTAAAAAATCGGACCCACCAGTGATAGTTAATATGATACAAACTCATCGTCGATTATAAAGCATGGCGTTTTTATTGTAACGTTTGTTGTAACACATGATGTTTAAAAATAGCCTACTTCAGTATTTTTATCTGCGTTGACTGACCCGTGTTTATGGGTTATTAAACCCTGTAAGTAATTATTTTGCTGAAACTGATGTGCAGAAAGGTTATGCGAGTAATAACTTGTTAAGTACTAATTTCATGTAGTATGTAGTCTTTAATAACGAGATCCGTAAGTTTCATTGCTAGATAACTTTTTATTGTGTAATAATGTTACGAGCTACAGGACTCTAATTAAAATAAATGCCGTTGGAATTACTATAGAGTTTATTAGAACTGTACAAACAAGTACAAAATAAAACTGGATGCAACCAGTTCACACTGCACGATTCAATGCAATTCAACACGCGCAAAGTCCGTCACTATGTCGCTAATCGAAAGTATTACACGTCTTAATCGTATCGTAGTCGTCGTTTGACTGCCCCACCCCTCCGTTCGGGCATTGTTTTATACTAAGCTGTATAAAGGGGGCCACGTTAACCCGCACATCTGGCAAGCTTCGACGTAATGCAATAAAAACAAGGATTAAGTCGTTCGGCACTAATTACAGCCATTAAATAAGTACGATAACAATAGATGTTTTTAAAGTTTAAACACGAAGTAAATAAAATAATTCGTTTTTGCAACATGCAGCTGTGCGGTCTTTGTCGGTATGTAACAATAATAACCACTGTGTAAACCGAATTCGGTTACAAAGCCCGTTACTATGAACAAAGGGATCTGATTACGGAGTTGCTTGTGTGTTAGTATCTGGTTCATGGCTTATAATTTTGGCAAGCAATATTGCGATTACACTTCAGACTGGTCAAAATGCGACCATAATACTTATATGTTTTGGCAATAAGTGAGCAGGCCCTTTTTTCGTCATGTTTGGTATCAAGTTCCTTTATTCATGTGTCTTTTAAACTGTATTTTAATTCTCCTCGACGTTTTAGTTTAGTTAGACGTTTAGTTGTTTAGATGGTTGGCTTATTTTCACAATTTGAACCGATAGGTGGCGCTGTAATCAGGTTCTAGATTTTAAGTTTTTCAAAGGCAACGTCTGCCAAGACTACCAGTATTGGCTATAAAGTCTCATCGAAATCTGCTCAGTAGTTTTTGCGTGAGAGAAAAAGACATTTTTCGTCTTATATTATTGTACTATCTATATCTATCTATACATATAAATAAAATTGGAGTGTCTGTTTGTAATATTGAAATAACCGCTTTTTACTAGATGCATATAATTATATATACGGTACATAAACATTTTTTATAATTTTTATCTGTCTGTCTGTTTGTTCCGGCTAATCTCTGAAATTGCTGGACTGATTTGGACGGGACTATTATTGGCAGGTAGCTGATGTAATAAGGAGTAACTTAGGCTACTTGTTCACGCCGATGCGTGACGTATCATGTCTCACGGAGAGGGGACGCACCACGCGCACCCTGCCCCCCCTCGTCTTCACACTCGAGTCAATGCGGGTCGGCCCATCGTCGGCCGTGCGCACAAATACTAATTCAATTACGATACAAGTTCCCTGAACTATGACACTCCGAGGACTATGAAAATAAGTGATATGTGAATGTGAATCCATTATTATAACAAAACACCAGTACACACTACTCCAGCCCTGTTAATAATCAGCCCAGTTCCGCCCTAATGCATATACACCACATCAGCTCAAAGATCATCAACCCCATTAATTACTACAATTTATACGAAGAGGATTCACCGCATCTCATCATCATCAGCATATCAACTCGGCACCATCTCATTCATCTCATATCTCAGCTCCTAAACCAGTGAGTATCCATTTATTCCTACCTACCAATTATCCCACATTTTAAGGCACGTCACTTGGCGTTGCCACTACTTTTATTTTAGAAAAATTCTTTTATTTTGGAATTATGACGATTTTCAATCAGCACGCGGGAGAGACCGCGGGGCGCAGCTAGTTGTTAATAAGGTGGGCTACTGATTGTGACTAGAGATATTTTTAGAGGGTAGTCAATAGACTCCTTCTGTCATCGCTTGAATATAACAGCCTGTGGACGGAATGACTGGACAGTCTGATTTCGCCTTTGGTCGGGTGCAGATTCTCACTTCGGCTTTGATCCGATGCACATGTAGTGGCACTCGAGGATGACAAATTATTGTGCGTGAATCATAACTTGTAATTAAATTTACTTAATTATTAAACGACCATTTAAATAAACCAAGAACGCTCAGAATAAATACGGTTTATAAACGAATCCTCTTTTGTTTTCTGATAATAGCTTTGCCGACCTGTGTTCAGGTATTATAACTCTTAACTTTCTTGTTTATGATTTTAACAGAATTTAAAGAGATTAAAATGTATTGAACACCACTTCAGGCTAATATTCGCCCATTTTATATCTGTCAATAGTAACATTATTGATATTCGGAACATCCTCGAAGGATCAGTATATAAATCAAACGGCATTAATTATAACTACTATTGTTGTCCGGTTAATTTTGAAAAACTTTCAATAATACTAAAATCGTGGAAAGTAAAAAGAAATGTTAGTAATAAAGCTCTAATATTGCTAGACTTCTTGTGGTTGTTAAACAAAAAAAATATAGCTCAACAATACTTAGCTTTTCTTTGCGGGAAGTCATTATGAAATAACCAAATTCAAGACCATTGAACAAAGTAAATTACGTTTATTGAATAGCCTTCAGATTCAACCTTCAGACAAAGCCTTAGATTAGCCAACCGAGAGGATTCCTACGTCTAATAACGAAATTAAATGCTTTGTGATCTGGAAATTCTGTTATTATCCTGCCGTGAAATATTTACTTGTACCATATTCAAATTTGGATACCAGGTTTCAAATAAATATTGCGGTTATTCTTTTATTTAAAAACGATACACGTTTTTAAATAAAAGAATAATTTCAAGTATTACACGATATTAAGATTTAGGAGAAATAGTGTAATAGGGTATATCGACAAAGAAGTACTGATCCATCTGTCTTATATTATTAGCATTATTATGATGCTGATATTTAATCGTCAGCGAAGGACAGGCTATTTATCTATCATAGCCTTATTACTGTGAATAAACCGAACATTAAATGCACATATTAGTTTTAAAATGCTCTAAAAAACTTTAATCGTAGTAAAGTATTTACAAGTTGTAGGTTCGATAACGTTATAAGAAATACTTGCGTATGTCATTGCTGGACTAAAGTCCGTACGTATTCAAAAGAAGATTGAATGCTTTATCAAACGATCCTACTTTCCCTTCTGTCCTAATACGTACTAATAGAGTCCACCTATAATTATATTGCCCATTTTTATCAGTGGTTACTTAAATTTTTATTACATAAATGTCTTGGTTTATTGGTTCATCAAGGCTTTTCTTGGCAATCGCATTTTAAGAAGCCAATATTATTGTGTTAATAATCGCGTTGAGATCACGTTAAGCCACATTTCGTATATCTCATAGTTATGGGATGAAGTTGAGAGATCAAGTCTCCCCCATCTTACGACGCTCCAGTTTGCTGACCTCTGCCCTCTTTTTATTCATCGCTAATATTTTTCGGCCTCTTCATATTGCGGTCTTTTATTATCTTATCGTTACTTGTCTTGTTTCATCCATGCCCAGTATAGTAATTGGACAGAGATTTGCCGCTTTTTTATGTTCAGCAAGTTACACTGAACATAAAACAATGTTAACCATCTAAGTTAACTCATATATTTGACAATGCAAGTATGTATTACCAACTATAATAATCCATAACTTCAGAGAAGTATTATACTTAAGCAATACCAGTTAAATCTGTCTTTATAGAAAATTAATTGAATAACGGTTTCACGAACCTGACTTAACAAAACCATTAAAACGAATTATGTTTTAGAATTCTCCATTTTCTCGCATTCCATTCAAAAGTAGTTCATATCGGTTCCTCACTTTCACGATGTCAATGTTGTATCGCAATTGAGGACAAGAATCCAAGAAAAATTCACTAACTAAATACTCGATCAACGCTTGTAACACGCTAATAAATGATATGTATGCACATAAGTTAATATCGTAGTGACATTGGGTCTTAGCATTTCTTACAAAATTCCTAGTTTGTTCTATTTACGCTAATTCACGTTATTGTACATAAAATAAATTATATTCAAGTATTTTAAATTAAAATGCAATTTGTGTATTATTTCGAACCACGATAAAAGTGCAATGACCCAATTATAAGTTGCAATTTATCATTGGGTATAAAACATATCATTTGCTACGAAAAATTGCGATTTGAATAGTTCATTTTCCGAACTTTCTTTCTATTTTTGGGTAAATAAAATTATTTGACCCAGCGACCTAAGTGTGTCTTCGATATGAAAATGTGCCACTTTTGTCTACTTTCCATCAGCAACGATAGACAGATAATAAACCGTTTAGCCCAAGTGAGCTTTCCTTACACTTCGATTTTTTTCTTATTGGTTCCGCATGACCGAGCCGAATGACTAAACGAATGCTTCAATGAAACAAATAAAAACGTACAAAAATAATTCGTTTCTCTCATCTTGGTTACGTCACAACAAAACCTTACTTTTTCAAACAAAGTAGCTATTTATCTCGTCTAAAGTCCCCATGACACCGTTTCCTATTACCTAAGCTTCATTCTTATAAACCATGCATCCCTACGCTCGAATCAAAGACAAATTGACACTGTCTTGGGTCCTCTACAGATTTATGGTTGAAAATTGTTTAAAAAAAAATAGATAACCGTTTGGCCTTACTTCTACTGTCTTGGTAAAATTAGAATTCGCTAGTCTTACCATAGCTTGAATTTTGACGTTACTTGTATTGAGCTTATTTCAATTTTTAACTGATAGTAAGGCAAATTATCGGAGAGTAAGATATAGGAACGGGGCATAACTCATGCAATCATTGAAAATCATTCGTCTAAGGATTATTGGTGAATCTTGCTAGAAATATGAAATGTTCAATTGCGAAATTATTGTAGAACTTAATTAATTTCGGACACAAAAAACTGCAATAATTAATCAATTTCATTTAATGTTTTGATGACATTCCGATTTTATTTTTTCTGTCCAGTATGCAACTTTATAAAATTGAACCAGTGTTCGAGTAATTGTGAATGTGATATCGGGGATGGAGTGTCAAAACATAATGCTGATGCATTTGGAATGTTGCCAGTTTGTCCACCTGCAAAACGTTAAGTTGATCTATAAAACAGCCGACTCGTAATTGTCATGTGTCATGTGGGTTATGGCGATCGTGGTGGTCACAGATTTATTACAAAAGGAAGTGTATGATCATAATTTATTGATATTGGCTTTTACTAAATTTAACAATCGATCGCGTAGATATGTGTCAGGTATTCACGCACGCGAACATTATTCATCATTTTGCTGCAGAATTAAAAAAAAACAAAAACACTGTTTAATGTTTTGAGTAAACTGGTAACAGTAAACTCTAAGCCATTTATTTATCTATTTGCTAATTTAAATGGTATATGTTTTTTATTACCGTCACCTATAAACATTTGTGACATTAGGTATTACCAATATGCTGCCGTACTCGTAGATGGGACTGGAACCTGACCACTAATGCCGGAACACAAATCAAGGTTGTCACTACGGTACGTACGGTACGGTACGGTACTCAAGAGTCAGGGGTAGTAGCCATTCAGACGGGCAAATACGCTACCACCTGGAACCTGACAAAAATGTGTATAATAATATAATTTAAATTTCTTTAAAATCATTGACTTACTTGGGGCACTTTTTTTTTTAAGGCGGTGGAAATGCTATTTACGCACAATACTGGGTCCTTTGCAAGGGATTAGACCGTTATCTCATGCGATGGGGTTACTCGATTTCTCGTCGTAACCCGCTCGCAATCGATCAGCTTGTGTGGAGACTCCGAGAAGCTGCACGGGCAGCAACCAATACCCACTAAAACCCATATGCCCCGCGCTTTTGTGAAGGAAAGGCTGAGACTTAGAACGTAGTTACGCACAGCCAGTTACTTGGGGCACTGTGCCAAGTATAGTCTAGCATGTCATTGATCTGAAACTTTTCTTTAACATAGCTGTTAACCTATTTGGCTGAAAATGTAGGTTGGGAAGGGAAGATGAGGACAGACAGACGGGCGCCTTGAATCGCCATAAAGGCGTCTCGCCTACAAGGCACGCTTATAAGTGATTTTTCCGCAACGAGTAGACACATTATCTGGGTTTCTATACGATCGACGACTTACCCGGATTTATACCATTAATCTATTACAAATTGTTTTCATATGTTCTTCCTACCCTTAATACAAGGTGTACGAATTTTCAAATATCCTGCGAAAGCTCTGAACATCTAGATGACGGTTTAATATTGAAGGTTTAATGGTTGGACAGATTTACAGATAAACGATTTCGGCTCCCCTCGCTTTTATGTGGATATGATATCCAGACATTTAATATAACGTTTACGTGTTTAGACTTAAAATAACCCATCCTTAAAATTAAATGGAAATAGTCGGTTTCAAAGGGTTCTAATTATGCACATGCTAGCGGAGATAGAAAATTAGGTAAATACTATTTTAACTTATTTTATCATGAAAACGGACGCTTTAAACGATTAAAGAAATTTAAACGGTATCGTATTCCGTTGTTTTTTTGCATAGAAAAATAACTTTAATAACATTAATGCCTTACAGAAAATTATTTCTTGTTAATATGATTTCTGCCAGTTTATGAATTTAGTCAATCTTAATTATTCTTAATTAGTATAATTTAGTAGCAAGACTCATCTATTCACCTCAAAAGCCTCAGCTAAATTGTAGGCTATGACTGTCATCAGACAAAGAAGTTATTATTACAACCCAAAAATTACATTTCACTAAACACTTATCTTCTTATTCATAATATTTATACGAAGTTGACAGTGTCGTTAAAAGAGTTGAAACAAGTGCTATTATATCTTATCTTCTTCTTATATATTATATAATATCGTCCAGCACCATTTTTAACTCTTTTTTAGCGACTCTGTAAACTTGTATAACTATTGTAAATAAAGGAGTTAAGATTTTAACATAATTAAACAATGTTAATTTAGAAACAATTAATATCCTTAATCTACTGAAAATTTTTAACAAAATTAATATGCTGTCGAAGAAAAACTAGACTAAAACGTCACGCTTCAATTTATGGCTAAAACGCTCGGAAAAATTTCTTATCTATTTATAATTGAAATCCACGTATATAGTGACTCATTACGACATCTCAGGAACTATAATACCTATATACTTGAAATCTGGCATGGACCTTCCTTTTGCCAAGTAGAGGTCAGCTAAGAACGGATTTTACGGCACGCGAAGCGAGCGGGTATCAGCTAGTTCAGTATTATTATAATGCATTTTTAATATTTTAAGAGAAGTGATAATTATTTTATAATACCTGAATGCGATGTGTTAATCCAATATTAATGATTATAAAAGGAATCGAGATTAGGTTGTTATTAAACCCTTATATTATGGTAAGCGAGGGATAAAGTGGTGTTCTCTTGGACGGCTCTCGACCCATATATTCTAGGGATTCCGACTCGAAATGAACGATTCACGCCCCTGAGCCCCTGACACATTAACTTACACATCCAACGCTCGACCTGTTTTATCGTATCTCAACATTTCTTAGTCGAAATTACATTCTTAATTAGTTTTGATAAAGAAACCACAACGTCGTTGATTCATATTGTTTGGTTATATTATAGACATTTATTTTTATTGATGCCACAAGTTTCACTACTACTTTCAGTAATTTATATGAATATATTAAAACATTTTTGTAAAGCAAAAGCTTCTATCAATTTGTATACTAGGTCGCACTCACGTTTGAATACTGAGCTAAAAGCAATAAAAATCAGCGATGATTATTTTTAGTTTTACTCGTTTATTATTATTAATTATAGTATATAAGTTTATATATTGCAAATTTTAATATTTCTATTATAATAGTCATAATAATATTACTATTGCTTTTTAACTTGACTATCATGTAAATGAGTGAGGGTGTCAGTCATGGATTTTGAATCTGGGTAAATTCCGTAAAATTTTAAAATCATTTCAAAAGTCATGATGCATGCTGAATAGAACAGCGTGATATTGTTTTTGTCGTTTGAGTTTTGTATAGTATTTGTTTTTATTTATCTTTATGCTAATAAGTCATACTTCACATTTAATAACTTTGACCTAGTGGAGACACGAACAAGAAACTCGTCGGGTTCATGCATTTTCATAAGATGAATCTTAGGATATTAGATAATATAAATTCTCGTACGTGTCGGGCCTTGGCAATATTTTTTTATGACGATGAATTATTATTTTTTTATAAAAATAATTATTCATCGTGTTAGGCGGTTTACAGCTTACAATATTGAAAACTGTACATAAATAATTCATTATTAGGTTTATATATTGTTGTATTTATAAATTGTAGGCTGTAGTATTTAAAGATTGATATCTGTTGTAGTTAAATATTGAAGGTGGTGTTGTATGTAAAGCTTTGGAAGTTAGTTTGTTAAACTGGTGTATTTATACTATTGGAAGATAAGAAATAAAACCATTCAAAGAGCCAGTTACGTTTTCTTTATTTTGATCTCCTTATGGCACAACCCCCCAATCTCTGGAGTACAATATCTCCGTTACAAAGATTACAAATTAAATAGTTACAATAGTATAACTTAAATAACACCTCCCGGATGACGTTCCAAAACTTTTCTTAATAATAATAATAAATAATGAGGATCTCAGGGATGGAGTCCGTCTAAGACCATCAACGTATGGATTCGCTTGTGATAACTTTAAGAGACAATACCTTCAGAACTTCTTTTAATTATATGGTTGGTAATTAGATGTTTGAGCGCCACTGGTTGTAGAAAGATAGGCCGGCAACCAGTCCAGCCAAGGTATAACTCGTCTTATCTGGAGACTCGTAGAGAGGTCGCCTACTGTTCGGAAGACCAGCGTAACCTTTGGGCCCCGTACGTTGCTCCCACTGGAATGTGTGCGATAAATAACGTTGTAATGAACGCGTACTAAAATACGGGACGGTCGGCGACGGGTGGCGATGCCAAGGCGAGTCAAAGCTCGTCTCCAGGTGACCTGATGGAAGAGTACAAACCAGGGTCCGCTTTCCCAGTCGCCCTGGTTTGTCATCCACGAGCCTAGTGCTCGTGTCACGTGCAACTGGCGTGATACATTGGACAATCTAACTTTACTAATTTGAATATTGGAAACTAATACAACTACACTTTACTAACCTATGGGGAACTTAAACGAAGGCGTGAGGATCGCCTAGGTTTCCGAAGAGTGCCCTGCATGAGAACCACGCGTTTCTGCGATGGTACTCCATTCTGTAAAGAATGTAGGTCTATACTATCTGAAGGATGTATTCGATGCTAAGATCTTGGAAAGAAAGAACTAAGGCTACATACCTTAAGATAAGATGCACTGAATTGAAAACGATGCTACTATGCACCACTAAAAAAACCAAGTTATGTTCGACCGTCTATTGAGAACTCTAGAGTAGGAATGACACGACGCCGATCGAATTCTCCTGCGTAGTCATTTGCCGTTCACATTGAGTAGCAGCCATTTGTGTCGTCACATCCTCCGCGTTTTGCATTCTAGATGTTCTAAAATGGCGATCAATTCTAACGACTTGTGACCGTCAGATGTCGTGGCTGTACTTCCTTTTCTCCTTAGACCGTACTTGCGTTTTTCTAAGGTATCCAACCTGGAACCTCTACACACGTCTGCAAATTGGATACTATTGAAGTATTTATTCGTTGGAGATAGAATTTAATATTGGAGTTTCAAAAGCTTAAAAACAACGACATCTGACGACACACTAATGCAGATGGTAGTTGCATTTCTTATACGACGTCATATCGAACGAAAGGTGGCTAGTAATACGCCAACACGCAACAGATGGCAGTACCTGTTTTCAAAACGCTATAGGGTGTGTATTTTATACGTAACAATATAATTATGTACATAATGTATGACAAAACTCTTTTTTTATTAGTATACATATTGTATGTCCTTAAGGTTTAAGTACCACGGGCCAAAAAATGACCTGGACTTTTGGAGGGCTTGCGTGGGGCCACTTGACAAATATATCTGTCTACACCATATAGTAAAGCACCCAATAATAAGCCCCGGTCACCTTAGAACTATTGTGGGAAATGAGAGCAAAAGGTGCTGGACTATTGGGATGAACTGTAAGTGGAAGTAGGGATGTGGGTCTATGGAGACTATGGCGTCTGCCCGACGCAATGTTTTGGGAACATGGATAGAATGGGCAGACTCATCGCTCACTGCATGGAGACCCAAAAAATGCCTAACTAATTAGCGAGGAGCAACATGAGAACAAGCCCAAGTAATCACTTTACCTAAAAACCCAATCCCTCTTCCTTTTCTGGATATCGTCCCATTTCCATTCTGCCTTTCCTCTCTAAAGTTCTGGAGAGCCTTGTGCATAAGCAACTCAGCGTCTTCCTTAACACCAATTCCCTTATCAATCCTTTCCAATCTGGTTTCCGTCCAGGCTATAGTACCACTACTGCGCTAGTTAAAATCACTGAAGATATCCGTCATGGTATGGGAAATGGTCTTTTGACTATACTGTCGCTGCTTGACTTCAGTAGTGCTTTTAATAATGTTGATTTTGATGTCCTTCTTGGAATCTTGAATTCTCTTAACATATCTCCAACAGCTATTGACTGGTTTCATAGTTACCTGTTTGGACGCCGGCAACGCATTCGCATTGATGATGTTTATTCGTCATGGTGTGATTTGTCTGCTGGTGTGGTGTCCCTCAAGGCGGCGTTTTGTCACCTCTCTTATTTGCCATCTTCATTAACTCGATTTCCAATAACCTTTCTTCGTCTTACCACCTTTATGAAGATGATTTACAAATCTACACTCAATGTAATTTTAACCGACTTTCAGAAGCAATTCAAACTAAAAATAGGGACTTTACAAAAATTGTTAACTGGAGTCAAGCCTATGGTCTGAGCGTTTATCCAAAAAAGACTAAGTTTATTGTTGTAGGCAGTTCTAGGCTTGTCTCCAAGATTGACTGTTCTTCGCTTCCCCTTGTTGTGTTTGATGGTGTGCACATTGGAATTAGTGATTGGAATGTATTTAAGTATATTAAATGTCTAGGTTTAAGTTATGATGAACAATAAAGAGTTTTCATTCATTCATTCATTCATGAGAGGTATGAATGGCTAAGGGGTATCGAGAGGTGGGCCGCAGGTTTTCCGACACTACTTCCGACGTTATGCCATTTATCACTTCCACCCTTGGAGCTGAGTCTTAGCTCTAGCGATCTCCACCCTGTGCCGGCTAAGGCAAGCACGAAGGCGGTGCCCCTGTTTTGGCTCCACGGAGTCGGGTACGAGGTGTCGCTACTCAGCTAAGGCTTGGCTACAAAGACCCCTGCGGGTTCAGTATACATATATTGTTATCATAAGCCGTTCGATGTATACCCTGTTCGACATAGCCATATAAAGTACTTTCTCAGGTAGAGTGCTATTTTAACTATACAAAGATTAACGACTCGACGTTCTGTCCGATGAATATGTACGGACATATTCCGGACGTACATCCATACCGAGTTTCTGTCCATCCAAAGGTTGTCTGGAAGAAATCGCTCCCAGCGATAAGACCGCCCATTGTACTTATCATTATGATTGTATGTTTTGAATTTATTTTGTAACATTGTGTGCAATAAAGTATATTCTATTCTATTCTATTCTATGTACGAAGCACTCGTTGTCAATTAATATTTGCAGCACTAGGGTATCGACTTCCTGATATTTCAAAAGTTTAAACGGAAGTTGATAAAGAAGAATCTGACGGCCTCTGTGGTTGAGCGAGCTAAGCCTTTGCCGGCCTACCTCACTGTAATGCAGAGGCTACTGATTCGATTCCTGGTATAGTTAATTTCGGAAAACGTTATTTTCTTCGTTATTTACTATGGTCTGGGTGTCTGGGAAAGGCCCCAGAATAGTCCGTTGTATATTACCCATAACAAGCGTAACTTGCTTATTTTGGGGATATACAATATGTGTGTTTGTCTGCCGATTATTATTATTATTATTAATCCGATAAGAAATACTAGAGGAACAGAAATTAAAAGGATAGTACAGGAAGGAGATTTTTAATTACCTTAAAAGACTCTTAAGTAAAAATCTTTTGTGAGAATATGGTCTCCACGCGGAAGAGCCATCTTAGAATTTAAAGTCTAATGTGAAATGGCTCTACAATGCCCTATTGCAGAAAGCGTTTAATTTTGTTTCATAGTTAAATATCTTATTGTAAAACTGTTTGATCTAAATAAATAATAGAGGATTCCAAGAGACGGAGATAAGTTTCCTTTAAAATGGCGCGTGTTGGCTTTAGAATGGAACAGATGCGCGCGCATACTCTTCGATCGAAGCTACTACTTTGAATGAAATATTCGGACACTCTCTGAGAGAGTGGTGTCACGTGTGTCACATTTATTACTACTCATTATATTTTCCTATCTAGAACACGTGACTTCAGATGCCGTCTATTTTAACGCCCATTACAATCAGCTTTAAACGTTAGTCCTTATATTTAATTTTAAGTCTCAGTTTTGAAAAACAATAGCGATACAAAGGTTTTATAGCATTTATTCTGTGAGGAATTAATGCTTCTAAAATCTATTTTTAATTAATTTTTGAGTTTAGCAGGCAGGCAGACAGGTGGGCCCTGATGGAAAGCAGTTACCATCGCCTATGGATATTTGTAACACCAAAGGTGCGCTGCTGTTCTGTAAAGAGAGACTGGAACCTGTCCTCTAATTCCGTAACACCTCAAGGTTGTTATGACGGCATAATCCAAACCAGGAGTGTTAGTCATCTAGTCGGGCAAATGCGCTACCACCAGGCTTTGGGTTGTTTTGTCGCCTTTTACGGCAAGCCGCCCGGCCGCATAAAATTTTACTCTTCCTCTGTGACTATTTATGTCATAAAATTATTCTACAAACTTCACTCTCCAAGGTCCTTCCTTTTATGGTTCTTGTGGATCTTTCAATTGAATTAAGTATTTTCTGTTATATGCAATGTAAATGGAATTGTTCTAGAAAGTTCTTTGTGCAAATTCTCCCTATAGAATTTGGAAAATGGTTCCGATAAATAAACAAATATCTATTTTATTCTCAGAATGTGTGTGTTATTTATTGGAAAAATGATCTGACGGTACTATTATATAATTAACGCGTTTTATCTTTCAATTAAAACCCTGTCCAACATTTGTATGATTTTGTTATTCCCGGATAGCTCCTAAAGAATTTCTAGCAAAATCTGCCTTGTGTATACAGGATTAAAACATTAGGTACTTAAGATCCTAAAATTAATTCAGCGTAATCTTGACGTTAATCAGTTACCCCCCGAAAGCAATCTCCGGATCCTTATCTAAATTGTTAAGAGGCCTTTTCTTTCCCAAAATAGAGAGAGTGGTGTCAGTTAGAAAAGAGGAAAATGATAGTTAGATCTAAATATAAGCATAAGGGTGCTTTTCCACCAGAGATGTGCTTTGCCACGTTGCTATGGATGCGTTTGATATCCACCAATCATATTCATTGGTGCACATAGCTTAGAACTGGTGGAAACGGATTCAACTAAGATATGTTTTTATATGGAAGGATGCGTGCTATGGATGCCTGCTATGGGCCGTCGCGAGTGGTGTAGCTATGTGCAGATCTTCCTCGCACAGCTACATAGCTTAGTATTGCTGGAAACGGTCACATATTTTCGTAGCGTAGATTTCACATCTTCGCAGCATAGCTGCATAGCACATCTCTGGTGGAAAGGCACCCTAACGGAAGAAATGATTTACAAAATCAAGTATGTACTTCGATGTGTTGGCTTGATGGTAAATTCTACTTTTTTGCTTTACAAAAACAACAATAAAGAAATATAGTAAGTGACATTTAAATATAGGTAACACAAACTTGCATTTGTTTAAAAATTATTGTGTACTTATACTTAAATAAACATTGACAAAACTATGATACAATTATCATAACAAACACTTAAAGTTAATATCTAAACCAGACAGACCATACCTGTATATACAGATAGGGGCTTGTACATTTGAGTATAGTTATGCCAACCATTTCTTTAGGGACATCTATTTGAGGACTTACATCACCGGAGGAAAATCGGTAAGGCGTGTGGGATTCGCCACATTGGGGTGGTAACAACATCTTCGAGGAACTGTTATAACTATCCGAGCCGGGAATACCCACTAAAACCACGGAGGCCCATTGGCTTCTTCAACTGCCGCATGCCGGAGATAAACAAACTAGAACCAATCAACATCTTTGAAAAGTACACTGAACGGTCTCAAATCGCGTATTTTGTGTGTGTTAAAAGATCCAAGCTGATATGTCCATCTTCAACATTTATTCAATTTTATTTAGGAAATTATTAACCGACTTCGAAAAAAGGAGGAGGTTCTCAATTCGTCGGGATCTTTTTTTTTGTTGCATTTTTTTTATATATGTTCGCCGATTACTCCGTGATTTATGATCCGATTTACGTGATTCTTTTTTTGTTCGACGCGGAATAGCTTCCAATTGGTCCTCTAAAAATTTCACATAGTTTGGCCTAGTAGTTTTCATTTTATGAACATTTTTCATGGAAATAATTTTCACTCCGTTCCATATGTACACCGATTACTCTGAGATTTATGATTCGATTTACGTGATTCTTTTTTTGTTCGACGCGGAATAGCTGCCATGTGGTCCCCTAAAAATTTGACATAGTTTGGCCCAGTAGTTTTCATTTTACGAACATTTTTTTGTTCCTGGTTCTTGGGACCTATATTTTTTAAGAAGCGCGGCACCATTCGTAGGTCCACCCATACATAGCTAGACACTAAAAAGTAACAAATAAAATTTAAAAACTTCGTTTAAAAAAACCGACTTCAAAAACTAAAAAACTAAAATGTATAAAATAACTTATTTCTAAAGCTATTATTATTAATATATAATATAATATAATAATATATAGTGTGGTCGTTAAAAATAAAATTCTTTCAGACGCCCAAAAAAATCCTTCCTTTTGACGAAAAACTACGGGAAAAATTTTGCTTTTTGATTTTTAACAAAAATAACACGTGCCGGCGGCCAATTTAAGTTCATTTTTCGATAAAATTATAGTTTTTTGGAATATTTGTTAATATCGAATATAACTTGGTAGTCATTAACTTAATCTCTATAAATGAATAATTGTATATAAAATTTACTAAATTGTTCATATTTCAAGAAAAATAAAGTTTTTAGTGCTAAAATAAATGATTTAATAAAGTTAATAAGTTTACCAATGAGATTATCTCGATGGATATGAACTTCATCTAAAAACAAAAGAAACCCTTTTGTAGAGAATTTGATTTCCTATAAGCATATTTTCATGATTTTTTATCAAAATTTAAATAATGTAACAAATATTCCAAAAAACTATAATTTTATCGAAAAATGAACTTAAATTGGCCGCCGGCACGTGTTATTTTTGTTAAAAATCAAAACGCAATATTTTTCCCGTAGTTTTTCGTCAAAAGGAAGGATTTTTTTGGGCGTCTGAAAGAATTTAATTTTTAACGACCACCCTAATATATAATCTAAAACATCTTGAAGTCGGTGCAAAGTAAAACATAAAAATTACTATATTTTGAAAATTACTAAGCACCGACTTTAAGATGTTTTAGATTATATATATTAATAATAATAGCTTTAGAAATAAGTTATTTTATACATTTTATTTTTTTAGTTTTTGAAGTCGGTTTTTTTAAACGAAGTTTTTAAATTTTATTTCCTTGGCCGTTCTATAAAGATTTTTATAAACATCTTTATTATCTCAAAACTGGCATGCAGGTTAGTTCAGTTTTGTATCATAGCTACGTATAGTTATTATCGTAATTACCAAAAGTTCATTGTGTGATAACAGGTTATTGTTACTTTGTATGTACTACTGATAAACATGATAGAGTATATGTGATAAATAGTGCTACAACATGAGTTTAAAATCACGCTAGGTGTGTAGGTCTAATCTAATATATTTTATAAGATACTGGTAATACTTAAAATAAACACAAGTGGCTCTTTAGATTTAAATAAATACAAATAATATTAGTTGCGAATTATGAAGAACAATAATTCAGACCGGAACTTGATTGTCTCATATCTCGTATCTCGTTCTATTCCACCGACGATGAAGTAATGAAGAAATAAACAAATGTGTAAACAATCGTACTTTCAAAATTATGCATTAATTTGGTTATAAATATAATAATATTATTTTGTCAGTGTGACTAACGCAAATGTTGCGTGTTTATAGGCATGTGACCCCAGTGTGCGGCCGGCATTACTTTGTTAGCAAATACTATTAAAATATGAATTTTTTATAACTGTATCTCATTATTTACTCATAAATGTCAAGAAGAAGATTAAATTAAATGAACAAACATTACTAAAAGAAATTGCAAGAGCCTGGTGTCAGCAGAACAAAAAAAATTGCTTTCATAATTTCTCGTGTATTGCCTTTCGCTTTTGCAGATTCAAAAGATATGAATGTAAAGTATTTTTAATTACCGCGTAGATAATTACAAAGCCATATCTTTAATGTTCGAGATTCATCTGGGATAATGTTATAGTTATTGATTGTCGCCGAATGCGTTTTGTTTATAGCGTTAAAAATAACGCCGTTGATGAATGGCTACATTAGTTTATATACATACGTTATCTGTATATTTAACGACTTTAACAATCAATAAGAATATCGATACATCTGCGTGTAATAGTCATTAACCGTTACATTATCCCAGATGAGCAGTAAGGTAAAGGGAATTAACTTGGACCTTTCAAACATAACAATTACAACAGAAAAAAATACATATCTAGTAACATTGCAAACATAATGTGTGGAAGATATGCGTCCTGAGAACATAGCAAATTAGAAAATTGATATTCTGAACGGGATTTCGCCAAGTAACCATGTTCCGTATAGATTTATTATAACTTTGTCCACGAAATTGTACTATCCCTACCCGAATAATCCCTGGCCAGGGCTGTATATCAGTCATTCTGTCAGCATATAAATTAATCAGACATGCACGATTTGTTATTCTTATGATACTACAACTATGTTGCTGCGAATTTTATTTCCTTTCTGTCTGCTTTTATTTCGCAATGATTCTCCTCTAAAGGTCAAAGCAAGAGAACAGCGTTGCTTTTAATGGTATAATCGAGTTTTTACCGCCATTTTATCATTTATTTTATTTATATACGTAAGTATTTTCTTTTGTTTCAAAAGGTATTTTAAAATATTAATTGTCTTTAAGACTTTCAGTGTTAGTTAAATTAGACCTTATTCAATCAAAAACTGAAAGTCTTAAACCAAAATACTAGTTTGAAATAACTTTTGTAACAAGAACTTTATTATACGTTCAGGAATGAATAAAGAATACAGTTTCCTGCGGCTGGGCGACCTGTCGTAAGAGGCGACAAAACAACCCACACCCAGGTAGTAGGGTATTTACTCGTCTGGATGGCGACCACCCCTGGTCTAGAGTATGCCGCCATAACAACCTTGTGTTGTGTTCCGGCATTAGTGACCATGTTCCAGTCTCCCTTAAGAGAGCAGCAGCACGTTTGTAGCACCTTTGGTGTTGCAAATGTCCATAGGCGATGGTAACCCATTTCCATCAACTGGGCCGTCTGCCTGTCTACTGAACTTCTGCAATATATAAATGCCTAGATGTCTAAGGTCTAAATGGCGGTAAAGTTTCGTAATGCTGAGCTTGCACTTTAGGGAATATCATTTACTTAATTTTTGGTGTAATTTTTTTGGTTTTTTGCCCTTAAAATACATGTTTGTCTTTTTTCTTCCTTTCTAATGCTGGATTTTAAATAGGTATTCAATTTAGGCGTGTCGCCCTTAATCGTGATAGTTTAGTTTTTAAATACTCGTTTCTTATTACAATGACGTAGGCTCGAATCCCTATAGGGAAGCGTGCTTTATTTGGCAGATTTTCTGGCTTTGCTTGCTTTTTTCACTGTTGAAGGAAAAGAGAAACGTGATGTGGGCACTCTTTCTTGGACAGGTGTCCGGTTGACTAATTTGGGGAGTGGGGAGACCAGAGCTCAGCTCTCAAGTGTAATGAAATTACGTAATAAATAATAAATTGGGGGTGACCTGCACTTGATCGGACTTTTAACTCATAATGTCAGTTCGAAAATAGACATGTTTTATTAAACATTGAGTACAAAAGCTGTGTCCAAAGGCTTAAAAACTTCAAAGCTAAAGTATTTAATTGACTTTCATTGTAATAAAAGATTTATTGGAATCGAAGCCGTTGATTCTCTTGTGACCTACTTTCCGAATTTTATTGATTTAAATTTTTGTATGTATGTGCACTTAAACTGGCGACAGCAATGCGGACCCAAAGAGCCTTACTACAAAAAATCAAATTACACGTAACATTAACACAAATTGTAACAATAATAATTAATAAATCCGCAGGGGGGCTTTGTGGCAAAGCCTTAGGTGAGTAGCGACACCTCGTACCTGACTCCGGGGGCCAAGGGAAGGCCCCCGCCTCCGTGCTTGCCTTAACCAGCCGGCACGGAGTGGAGATCGCTAGAGCTAAGACTCAAGCTCCAGGGGTGGAAGTGATAAATGGCCTAACGTCGGAAGTAGCTTCCGTGAACCTGCAGCCCACCTCTCTACACCCCTTAGCCACTCATACCCATGTTGCCCCTGCCTTTTATGGCATTTTTTGGGGCCCATGCAGGGAGTGGCGAGTCACCGTCTGCCCATTTTTCCATGTTCCCCGAACATTGCGACGGGCAGACGCCATAGTCCCCATATTCCCAGAACCCCAGTACCACTAGCAGTTCACCCCAATAGCCCGGTACTTTTTGTCCTCATTTTCCACAATAGTCCTACACTGGCCGGGGCTTGTCCTTGGGTGCATTATTATATGGTGTAGACAGGGATAATCGCCGGTCAGTGTCACGCCACATTTACATTAAATTTGTCAAAGGGCCTCTACGTGTTGGCCTTTCCATGGCCCCGCGCAAGCCCTCCAAAAGTCCGGGCCATTTTTATGGCCCGTGGTCTTCCAAGACATACAAAGATTAATAATACATATTTAATTCCAATTAATGCGTCCCATTTACTTTTTTTTTTCAAGTTTATGAGGTGTTTGCGAATTACACATTATTTTCGTAATATATTCCATAGGATCCTGTAAGAATATAGCCTATACTCGCCAGTTTTGCAAGTTAGCTGCTTAACTATGCGAATGTTACCCAGATTTTAGCACCAATTGTACAATACGACCCAAAAGCAAATTAGTTTAGTTTTCGAAATGAGTGCTGAATAAAGAATAAATCCGCAAATTAGAGTTCAGACAGTTTCTAGTTAATGTGCCAGTGTTGGTATAAAGTACACCTTCATTGTTATTCATGAAGCGAACTATCCTGTTACATAGACGAAGTTTATTCTACGAATGTTGTTTTGAACGAGAAAGGTGTAGTTTATGACTATGATGTAAGACATAATTCAATTACAATGTTATGTCTAATCAATGTTAAATCTCATCAGCATCTAACGTAAATAGTTGTATTTTTACGGTCTGTATGTTACTGATATTAGGGTGAACTGCAATAAGATCGATTCATATTGAAGACAATGAAGATGGAGTATATTATTTATAAACCAGTCTAAGCAAACTTCCTCACGGCTTTTAATTTTTAGAAATATAATAATAAAACTACATTTTAACGGTTTTAAGCGCGGTAATTTATTTAATTTTTATTATTCCGAGGTTTCTGCCACTTCAGTATCCGTAATAACGCAAGACAAAATGTCGTGTCAATGAGTATTGCTAAAGTTTTATTTGGCCTACCGCCAACTTGTTCATTTTAATTATTCAGTTTTAATCTTGATTATGGTTATTGTTATGATGGTTGATTATGGCTATGGGAGCCTAATCTAATTTACCACCGCTTCGCTACATGTTGTGGCTTGAAGAGGAGAAGCGCCACAAGAAACTCTTCAGCAAATATGTTTAGCTCTAATAATTATATATAATATTATTATGGGTAGGTAAAATAAAAATAAATTTTCTATCAAGTTGGTTTGTGTTCCGTGCACGGAGGAAGAGATCACAGTGTCTTGAGGTTTGACAGTTGGTTTTTGCTGGGTTTGGGTTTTCATAGTTTTGATGATCGGATCCCAAACAGGTTATACTTGCCAACGATCTTCTCATTGAAATTTGGGAGTATTTTTCAAAAGAAGAATTTTCTTAAGTAAATATTGTCATATTTCTGACAATCTAAAAGTTATTTCTGTTAGTTCTTTCTTAGCTTTAACATATAATATTTTCGCCCCGTAACAATGTGTATATTTCGCGGAAGACGCATCTAAAATTCTTGCAAGTGCAGTTGAATGTATTGTATCTATTGTTTAATTATGTATATCACCATTGCCGTTTCCAAACGAATTTATTTCTGCCACGGTTTGTCTAGAAGAAATCGCTCTTTGGCGACAAGACCGCCCTTTTTACACAGAATAATGTACTACTATAGTCTTATTCATATTGAGTTAGAGTAAGTTTGAAGGATCTTTTAAGAGGAATTCTTTAAGTTTTTCTACAATAGTGTACAATAAAGAATTCTATCTACACTTTTGAGAAAGTGATATATCTAGATATATATCGGATACTTTGGAATAATAATTATCCAATGTGCCTGCGTACATTGGATACTTCTTATTCGAAATTATCCAATATTGTCCATTAAATATGGACCCAGAGGTTATGCGAACGAAGCCGCGTGAACAGCTGTAGTAACAACCTGGATTTGAATGTTGATATTAAACAAAAAGGCCTCCGGTTTAATATATGCGGCACAGAAAGTCGGATCATTATTTTATCGCGTTAACAGGCTTCAAGGATTTAAATATTTTTGTGTGTAACATGTTTTTCAACTATATCCGCGGTACCTAATTGCCATAGCGGAGAAGAAAATTTTAAAAGGTTATATAAACATATAATGTATCTTTTCATATGTTGCTTTTTCGCTGTTTTTCTGAGAATTATCTCGGTACACTTTGTACAAAATCTACTCTGCAGCTTATAAAAAGTATATCATGTCATAAACGTCTAATTCCAGGATTCCAGGATTCCCTATTTTAGGGAAATGGACGGTACACGCGTCACGATTCTTGAAGGCGAATTGGCATGTTTCATAATCGTTACTTGTGATAGGCTTGTCCTTGAGATTCTTTTCCTTCGTAATCGGTATGTGGTAATTGTCACTATGTGCACATTAGCTCAGAGCTCTTAGCGGTAGGTGCTGCCGGGTCGATATTCGAAACCACGTCATTAAAATAAGTGAACTTAATGAACTAGAAATACGACCGTCAATTAAATCAAAAAATTTGGGGGTAGGCTAAATAATAACTCTAACGTTACTCATTGACACTTTACATCTCTGTAATTGTAGTTTTCAAGGTATATCAATATCTGGGTTTCATAACTATTTACTATTTATATTGTCGTAGCTGGCAAACAAGCAAACTTCCCAGCTCTTGGTGAGTGGTAACCGTCGCCTACAGACATTTGGAACACTAGGGGCGAAGCCAAATGTTATCAGGATTTAGGATGGGATAGGAGGATGAGATACAGGGGATGGAATATGGGATTGGAATAGGAGAATGGGATGTTGAAGATGGAGGGGGGAGTTGTGGGAGCGTGGTATCACACCGATCGAACCTGCCCTAAAAGCTAAAATCAACATAATAATTTTAGCTTCGCTCTACCACATTAAAAACTAGTTCTGTTACATAATACTCTCATACCCATAGATATATTAAATCCGTGCTCATACCTGTACTATCAAATACAGTTGTGTACTTTGCTCTACACTTTGTGCATTTGGCAGCCTGCAGTGCAGCTATTTTTCAAAGAAGTTTGAAAATTAAAAAGTTCCGCCGTGCGATGTTGGAGAATTTCGTAGACAAAGTTGTTCTTGTGCTCGCTTTGTAATTCCACTAGTAAGTATACCGGGGGCCGAAATGATAGTCGAAAGCATCAGAGGAATTTACTGTATCCTTAATAAAAGAAATTGATTACAAAAGAGTCAATCCACAAAAATTTCATCACTTTTTGAAACTTAGTTCGAATCATTGTGATTTGAAACTCGATGAAACGAAAAAGTGACACTGAAAACAGTTAAACATGTAAAATTCAACCTTATTTTATTCGAAATAAAACATATTTCTCATTACCTGTTAGTATTAATTTTCAATTTAAATAAAACTATCATTTCAAATTAATTTTAGCCCTATCTGAATGTACTTAGGCAGATATTCTTTTATACGTAGATTAAAGGAAATTGTATGTTACAGTGCATTAAATTTAAACTTTATTTAATTTAGCGATTTCAAGTGGTGTAGCGTTTAAAATGTCTTACACTTACTGGCCGGTCGCTCAAGAAAATTGGGATTGACAACTGTTACTACATATAGAAAGAAAGTCATGGTATAAAATATATTATCAACATTTTATTTGATCTTAGTGTGTATAAATCATTTATCCTTTCGATAATTTAAATATACAATATAGAATATTATTCAATGAACGACCCGTCATTAATGGTGAACTCCAGACATTGAATAAAATATATTTAAAATGCATATCATCGTTGCCCATTACTGAAACTAATTGGGCTGGAGTTTGGAGCCAAATGATCCCCAGACGTCTACGTCTGGGAAAGCTTCAGGTGCTCGGTCTTCAGACGAGGCTTTCCGAAATTTCTCCAATGTTGCATCCACGGTCCGCAACAGACAATCTCCGATGACAGTTTGAAATTTTCTATTAATAAAAAATAAGGGCGATCGCATAGCAATTTTGCATGTAAGGTTTTCTACATCCATTTTAATTTTAAATATTTTTGAAGTGCAACTTCTTTAAAATCGTTATGATTTGAAATTCGATGAAACAAAAAGGCGACACCGGCACTAAAAAGAGATAAATCTATAAGACTAAGCCTGCGAGAGAATGAGATACGAGATTTACATTGTGTAGCACAGATTAGAGAGAAGAGTTCATAAAACTGGTGATTAAACGTACGAGTTACTATTAGTAGTAGTTTAGACTGAAACTGAAAGTGATACTTAAGAAGCTTATTTTGAATTACAACATGTTGACGGATGCAGGCTAAAGGAATAATATTTATATTAATAAAAGTAAGAGAGGAATTATCTGTGAGTACGAGTATATCTCTGAAGTTTCACTTCTACTGCTTGTGAACTGCACACATACACAATGTTTTAAATTACAATTTTATTATTAAGTATTCATTATTTGTTGACTTAGTTGGGAAAATATTTAAACGAAACAAATTTATTTAGAAATTTAAGATAAAATTGTTCCTAAAATTTTCGTTATAAACCGTTGTGTTGTTGAGTCGTTTCAAAGCATTTTCGAAACAATCTTTCAGATATACGGCCACAAGCTCTTGTTCTCATCTTCTTGATCGAAAGTATGTCCTAATGTCACGCAAATCGCAATATTACAAGACCGTTAAGAAACGAACAACTATTACATATATATATGTATAAAAACAATCTTGTCAGTCTTTGTCTAGCAGTACATGCGACAGTTTTTCCAGTATACTCCCGCTTCAAGATGTTATTGAAAGTCATTTTTCACATTTTTCTAGTAATTTCAATGTAGTACACATAAATGCTCAGAGTATTCCAGCTCACTTCCCAGATATGTTGGCGTCATTTAATCAAAATTCCTTGCATGCTATATTAATTTCAGAAACTTGGTTGAAGCCTTGTCTGTCCTCTACTTCATACAGCTTACCAGGTTTTCATCTTATACGTAATGACCGTATTGGCAGTGGTGGTGGAGGTGTTGCCATCTACCTTCGCTCCCACTTGGCTTACAAAATCTTAAGCGCATCTTCACAGCCACCGCCACAGGATAATGGTGAGCATCTGTTTTTTGAAGTGGAGCTAGCGCACACCAAAGTTTTACTTGGAGTTTTTTACGCCTCTTCCCTTCGCGTTAATTACTTCGTTTCTTTCGAAACTATTTTAGAAAAACTCTCTCCTTTATACACACATACTATTATCATGGGTGATTTTAACACCTGCCTCTTGAAACATGACCAACGGTCTTCTTCTTTAGAAACATTAATACGATCTCTTAACTTACATATTCTTCCCCTGAGTGCAACTCATCACTTTCCTAACTCAACCCCTTCTCTTCTTGATCTAATATTGATTTCGTCGCTTTCTCACGTTTCCAATCATGGTCAGTGCCCGGCGGCATTTTCATATCATGATTTGATTTTCCTTTCTTATAATCTGCATCCGCCGAAAGCCAAGCCCAAAATCATACTTCAGCGCAACTTTGGTGGTATGGACCTGGATGCCCTTCTTAAGGACGCTCAGGAAGTCGACTGGTCAGGGGTCCTCAATGCATCAACTATTGACGAGAAGGTGCACGCGTTTCATGCAGCTCTGATAAAGCTGTACGATATTCATGCACCTCTACGCCGTATTAAAGTCAAGCATCTGCCAGCACCGTGGCTCACAGCTGATATTAGATTACTAATGCATAAGAAGTCTAAGGCGAAAACTAGGTATAAAATGAAACCAACAGAGGAAAACAAAACGGCTTTTGTCAAGATTCGTAATCGCTGCAATAGGATGTGTAGGGACGCTCAACGCCGTTACATTCATGAATCAGTTGAAAACGATAATCCAGCCAAAGTTTGGAAATTTCTTCGTACTCTGGGAGTTGGCAAACAAGCAGATTATCCAATTTCAAAAATATTCAACATCGATGATTTAAATCGACATTTCACAACCACTTCTGACTTTGACATAGTAACTAAGTCTGACACTTTAAACAAAATCTCTTCTATGCCAACACCCCAACATTCTCCTTTTCTTCTTAGTCGATTCACTGATAGTGATGTTAAAAAAGCAGCAAAATCCGTTACATCTAATGCTGTCGGCAGCGATGGCATCAGTCGCAATATGGTCTTACCAATACTGGATGTCATTAATCCTATCCTTACTCATATCCTTAATGCTTCTATTACCTCTGGTGTATTTCCTACTGCCTGGAAGGAGGCCCAGGTCATTCCTCTTCCAAAAAAACCAAATCCTACCTTAATTTCTCATTTTCGTCCTATTTCTATACTCCCGTTCCTTTCTAAAGTCCTTGAACGTCTAGTGCATCAGCAGTTAAGTTTCTTTCTGAACCGTAATTCCCTTTTAAATCCTTATCAATCCGGTTTCTGTCCTGGCCATAGTACAACCACAGCTCTCGTCCAAATCACTGACGACATCCGGCATGGCATGGATAACGGTCTGCTGACTGTTTTATCGCTGCTTGATTTCAGCAGTGCCTTCAACAATGTCAATTTTGAATTGTTGCTTAGGGTTCTAAGCTCTATTAACATATCTCCTACAGTAATCGATTGGTTTTATAGTTACCTGTATGGTCGCCGGCAGCGGATTCGAGTCGATGATGACTAATCGTCATGGCGTGATCTCTCTGCTGGCGTTCCTCAGGGCGGCGTTTTATCTCCCTTACTATTCACGATTTTTATAAATTCAATCTCCAATAAACTTACTTCTTCCTATCATCTCTATGCAGACGATTTACAAATCTATACACAATCACCTGTTGCGAAATTACAAGATGCAGTCTTAACAATAAACTCTGACTTCGATCACATAGCACAATGGAGTAAATCATATGGACTACAAGTAAATCCCGAGAAAACACAGCTAATTATCATAGGTAGTTCACGGATGCTGTGTAGAATTGACTGGACCTGCTTACCAAATTTCGTATTTAATGGTACATGTATCCCGGTCAGTGAAAGAGTAAAAAATCTAGGTGTCATATTTGATAGGGAGCTATCTTGGCGACCTCACATAACCGAATTGAGTCGACGTCTCTTCCTCTCTTCGAAATCCCTTGGGAGGTTGAAAAACTTCCTGCCCATAGCCACCAAAGTTAAGCTTGCAGAGTCCTTACTACTCCCCATTCTTGATTATGCTGACGCCAGCTATATTGATTTGACTCAAGAGCAACTTAATAAGCTTGAGCGCCTCCAAAATTTTTGTATAAGGTTCATATTTGGGTTACGCAAATATGACCACGTTTCTGAATTTCGTAAAAAACTCAAGTGGTTGCCAATTCGCTTTCGCCGGAATACTCATATTCTTTCACTCCTGTACAGTGTATTGTTTATCCCCACAACCCCGTATTATCTCAAAGAACGCTTTGAATTCATCTGTTCCTCTCATAATTTACGACCTTCTACGAATCTCAGACTTAATACTCCCAAACATTATTCATCTTTTTTCAACAATTCTTTTACTGTACAGGCTATTCGACTCTGGAATGAGTTACCTGTTACTGTTAGACAAGCTAAATCTCTAACAATATTTAAGAATATGACAAAAAAGCACTACCTACAACTTAGTGATGTCTGATATTTCTACGTATGTTTATGTATGTGTATATATAACAATATATGTATCTATATATTTATGTATGTTTATATTTATGTATGTAATATCAATAGGAGTATTTATATATGTCTATTTAGTATAAAATTTATGTAAGTAGCTGCATATCCTCTAATATTTATGTATACCACCTTTGACCAATTTAATATGTTTTTATTCCTGCCTCGGGTTGTCTGGAAGAGATCGCTTCTTAGCGATAAGACCGCCCATTGTGCACATATAGAATATTTTTAGGCTATAAGTTCATTTGTGTTTTCTGTAATGGTGTACAATAAAGCGTTATCTATCTATCTATCTATCTAAAAACAACCATACAAATTAATTTTACAATTTATATGCTAGTATGAATGAATGTTCAAACATAAGCTTGTGTAGTATATATTTGTATTTAAAGATAACTTATTTTACAGGAGACTTCATTTTTCATTAATGCGGTTTTTTCTACCGATTATGTTAAAATCACACTTATTTATTCTAAATCCAATATTTCTTTTCAGTATATTTTTACATCTGTTGCTTTATCGATGTCGGTAACATTAAAGATTTTAATACTATTACGTGGTAAAATCGAATATTCTCAAATCGTACCAAAATTGTTTGCGAGTGGATTGATATTTGGTTCAAATGTGAGGGGCGAGGCTGCGCGCGCAAGTCTACGCTCCGAGCGTTACGACGCCTCCAGTCGCTTTTCAGTCACGAGGTACTATCGACTGCTACGCCGTAGAATCCGTAGCATCTGTCTGTGTTTGTGACGTTAATAACTCAAGGGAATCTCGGACTACGTGAGATCAAAGGGTTAAGGTAATTAACCTTGTTAGCGCCCCTTATTATTAAAAGATATGTTATTGTATTATTATATACCTCCAGCGGATTTGGATTTATTCATTTCATATCCATGCCACATTGTCCGTTAATATAATCCTGTCACGGCACTTCTTCATTAAAATCCATTACTACCCACGTTCTGTTTCGCCATGTATACTATTAAGTTTTTTAATATTTTACACAACAATTTTAATTGTATTAGGTATTGTGACCTTTATCCAATGAAAATGCATGAATGAACAATATCGTCCTTATTTATGGATTAAATTTTTTCAGAAATATCTTGTGTAAGGATCTGCCCTAGAAGTGACCTTTGTCTTTGTTTTATATTTTCTTGTTTGTTGTTATATTATTAAATTATATAAAGATAACGAAATACTTGCGTCATATAAATTTAAGAGCTACTTATAAGTCTAGCTGTGTAAGTGTGGATTACTTGTATCATTGATCCGAAGGTACAGAGTTCAATTTCTTGTACAGTAATAATAAGAAATGATTTATTCGATCTTTTCTCTTGTAGACATTATGCTAGAGTTGTCCACTGTTTCTCATCTACCACAAAATTGTTTCTTAACTTGTGCAGTCTGCGTTTCCGAATAAATTGATCCTCATACATGTTAAGAGTAGACACTACAACATATCTTTGTCTGCGTTAGGCAGTTGGATATCAAAGCGGATATACGTGCATAGAGATGAGAGTAACAGAGAATCTTAGCGACAGTAGTATATCAAATCTCTACTATATGAATTGCTTAAGCAGAACGAAGCTATTTACAGCAAGCCTGGGCAATAACATGCACTATGCAGCCAGTCGACAATACCTATTTCTGTTCACCGCAGACTTCGTACGCCAAAGATATCTATCTATCTATCTCTCCGTTGGGACAGTTTCAATTAAAGCTAAGTGCAATTACGCACCGGTCATGCATTTGTTAAAGGACTATTACGGTGTAAAACAAATACAGATATTTCATTTTACAAAATTAGAGCATCGGTAAAATAATGAATTAATTTTGTAGACGATAAAATAACCCAAAGTTATGTTTCATTATTATTCTTCTTAGCTTCGCTTGAACGAGTAGTCGTGGTTACTTGTGGGTGTCTGATTCATTAATTAGCAACGTAAATATTGTAAGCATGAGGCTTAGGTATGCAAAGGATCTGTCTACATAATTATCTTCTCGGTACATTTCGGTTTTGTTGGATACCAGAACTTGGGTGGACTTTCCGCGCATTTGCCTTTATTTCTTACAGTATAAATAATGCTTCTTACCCATCTACTATAAAATTGTAAGTATAGCCCTACCTCATACTCCTGTGTGGCTTCTGGCTTCTCGCTGCCTGAAATATGCCTCTATTTTGGTGAGAAACTTATTTTTTATTCAGATGACTGTATCAAACTTAGGAACATAAAAAGTTGGGCTGTTGTACTTTAGATAAACTAGGTAAGCGGGTGTTGTAGAATAGGTAAGACTAAAAGTCTTATCAAATAAGTCGACGGAATGAAATGTTTATATATAAAAATATAAACGTATATATACAACAACAGATTTTAACTCTACTGAAAAATTCCGAAACGTTTAGTCAATGTTGAAAAGCATTCAATAGCCATGAGTGAATTTTCTAAAGAACTTTTTGTTTTTTTATCTTAAGCCAGTTTAATTCAACATCGTTATGCCTTTGTTTTTTTTTCTCTGCCTTACTTTTTTACTACTCCGACTATGTCATAGACTAGAATTTCCTTGAAGGCAAGATCAAACTCGCAAACTTGTAAACCCCGTAGTGCTCGTTAAACGCAATGTCGACACCCAGAATCTCGATACGATGATACTCTTCGAGATTATAAGCGGTGTATTGTAAGTGATAATACGTTAATCGTTGTTATTGAAAAAGTATTGTTATTGAGCAAGCATCAAACTAAAATAGAATGAAGTCATAATCACATTTATGTTACTATATATATATATATATGTTAAATCAGGGGCTCGCCGACTAAAGCATAGTCGGAGAGCCCCTGATTTTTCGATTTACGTAATTATCACTCATCTTTGTTTGTAGGGGAATTCTGTGGATTGAATTTTATTTCTGAAATACATAATAACCCAGTTTTAGTCAATTGTCGTCATCAGTAATGTCGATTGTGTGGGTTTATCGAACGCTTCTTCTAGAATATTCCTCTTTATATTCAATGAAAGTGTTTCCTTAAATTAGAACCTACTCCTACGCTTCAAGCAAATACTCAATAAAAATATAACAGCATAATTTTAGACAGAAATTTCGTATGTCTAATATAATATAAGGTTGGGGAAAAAGTTTTTTCGCATTTTATATAAAAAATCAAAAGGTTTTTTAATAAAGTTTATTTACATTTGACTAAAGTTTGTAGGTGCCATTTTGTTGGATAACTTTTTGCCATCTTGTAGGTAGGGACGTGATCCCATTGCTATAAAAAATTTGGGGCTTCTGATCAAAAAACTGCGACAAGTGGTTTTGGCAGTCCTTTCGTGATGTTAACCTGACAATGATACCAAAACCAGCCAGATACAAATGGTATATATAGCCAAAGAGATCTTAATACACGTTCATACATATTATATGCCATGGATATGCCTGTGTTCTCACATTTTGCCGAAGGACGGACATAACGACTTTATAAGGATTCTATTTTTACCAAAAAAAAGGTTTTATCATTTCTTTTTGCCTTCTTGAAATCGCGTAGGATACATAATTAATATTAGCTCTAAAGCTTTTGATAAAAAAAATATGTATTCTCGTAGCATAAAAGCTTTTCTATTTTTATCGTTAAACTTAAAGGGAAATTTATCTTCGTTCCTTTTACGTCTAAAAACGGTAAGGTGAGTTAGATACTTTGTTATTGTGAACGTAAATTTGTAGTGTGTTTGTTAATAATAGAATCGAATATAATATATAATAATAATCTGCGCTATTGCCGGGACATCTTCATTTTCAGTCTACTTTTTACAATCTTCTAAGTTATATATATAGTATTATCCTTGTGTAGTTTCTTAAATTATGTTTGTATGTTATCTATCAACGATCCCCAAACATGTGTATTGGACTCCAAACTATGAAAATTAATTATTTACCGTTGACAATGATACCATCCGCACCATCTAGGTACGTGAGTTGAATCTCGTTAGCACCCGCACTTTTTTATTATTACTTTGAACTATAGAGGAGTTAAAACTTACTTTAATTGTCATTGTATTGGACATTTCTAATTATGCCGTATTTACTGTCTTATAATTCATTATTTTACCTTACCAATGGTAGAAAGTTGACATTGCCTGTATAGATGAAATGAATTAATTTAAAATTCATAAGAATTAAATGATAATGTTGCTACATATTGTACCACTGTTTGCTTTGTTTCACACTGTTGAGCCATTTGAATTTGCGTATAAATGAAAAGACTAATTTGGTTTTGTAATTGAGTCCAAGTGAGACTGCCGAAAGTATAAAATAACAACGATGTGTTTTTTTTAGTACAGGGTATCCTTTGAAAGCTGAAAATTTATAAAATTAAAAAGTAACACATCAAAAGAAAGTAGTTTTTGATAAATCAATTAAAATGTAAAGAGATTAATAAATTAATTAATTTTAATCATTGAATAATGTTGTAGGTACAAACCATCAATAAGAATGGTTTTTCAATTCTTAATTTATATATAACCTTTAAAGGTCCTATCGTAATTACCGACACCGCAATTTTTCTCACAAATTCACAAATATCAATCTTTTGTGGAGCTCAAATTAAATTTTAATAAAGTAACAAAGGACATACATACATACATAGTATCACGCCTGTTTCTCATGGGGTAGGCAGGACAGGCACAAAGGACAAAATATGTTATGGCTCATTGATATCTACTAGAGCGAAGATGGGAAGTAGATATACTTTAAAGGTTATACAGCATATCCACCAAAGCTGAGCTGAAATGTTTGCTAGCTAGATTGGAACCTAGCTGCGCTGTGTCCCGGTAGAAAGCGTAGCCCCAAAAAATTCTGGCTTGACGTCATGAAATGACATGTGTGTCAATAGTCTTAAAACAAAGGATGTCGAAAATCGCGGGAAGTGTATAAGAAAAAGTATAAAGTGGACCCCGGGCTTCGAAGCAAACACTCTGAACATAATCGAGCTTTAGCGGCCGGATAATGATGAGTGGAGCTAAGAGATGTATAACGAGCGAGAACATGGACAAACTTATCAACACAAAGCCAAAAGAAAAGGATCGTTGCGCAATATCTATCGTCTTTGCGCACTGTCGCCTATACAAAGATGCGACTTACAGCTTCGCTTTCGTGGTGTTAAAAAATCACACATTTCCTTCTTGCTGTCCACTCCAGTTGAGTTGGAAGATATTTACATAACTATATCTTGCTATTGGTTGTTTGTGATACACACCTCTTCGCGCAGTCTATATGGAATTTAGTGCTACAAAGTGTTATTAAAATGTTTTGTAAAAAGTAATGTTCTATGAGTTAGATATTTATATCCTTTACACACACTTTACACTGTGTACCAAATCTTGTAATAAATATAAAAGTTTTTGCCCTTTCAAAAACCTCGCTGGGTTGTTCCTGTCACTAGGCCATTTATAGAAGTTTAGCAAGAAGTCTGTTTGCGGCCTGTGCGAGAATTTTTATTGCAAATGTCATGTAGTGTATGTATAGAGTATGGCTAGTTTATATTCCTAAGTTTTGATTTAGGTTTTAATCGAATTTGTTACATAGGTATTAAGAAATTTCTTATCAATTCTGCTATAGCGGGTTAGCTTGTGTAGAAATAAATTCGTGTCCAACACGTCCTTTCATTTATCGACACTTAAGGCTTAAGGAGAATGTCAGATTTAGATAAGACCTACGACATAAATTAAATTGAAAATGTAGTACTGCTTTAAATGGCTATACAAACAATTTAAATTAATTGATGTTACTTACATGTACGAAGTAACGGTGTATTAAGTATTCTTATAAAATAACCTAGCAATCCTTAAGCACGAGTTCATATTGAATAATATTTAGCTCCTCGTAGCGTGGTAGCGTAATGGCTAGCGCACGCGTTTCAAACTCAAAGGGCGCGGGTTCGATCCAGCTCGGAACGCATACACCACTTAGGTAGTTTTCCAGTTTTCTGACCTAATGTGCATATTGTAACAATTACCACGTTCTAACAATGGTGAAGGAAAACATCGTGATTCAACCTGCACATCGAGATAACCGATGCGTCAAAACTGCCAAGCCGCCTTGGACAAACATGGCGGGTATACTGTCTATTCCCCTTATAATGGGAGGCCCGAGCCCAGCAGTGGGACATTTATGGGCTGTTATTATTTCTTATATAAAAATTATTTCCAGGTGGAGTTAATATGTTTCTCTATTAATCTATACATTTGATATTGAAACTGCTTATTGAAGGGATAAAGTAGAGACAAATATTTGGAAATAAGAGTATAGTCAAGTTTTAGATACTCGCCAGCTGGTTCCTATGACCTTTGGATGTTGCTGTAAGGGAAATAAATCAATTAGAACACACATATATAGCAAAACAAGGAATTTATAATGCCATTTTTCGTCGCCCGCGCCGCAGGACGACATTACCAGTGCACTACGTTGCCGTAATAGGGTTACGTTTGAACAGGCAACGGTATTACATAATGTTACTTACGGCCCCCGCGCTATCGATCGGCCACTGTGGCATTGTGCCAATAACAAACTCAACCACCCGGCACTCTCTTCTGAAAGCGGGAACTAGTGCTATTGAAAGTTTCCCCGTTCAAAAACTGGTTTTATGTTGCTGTGAGCACTGCAAAAGTAATTGCTTGGCTAAAAAACTCTTGAACGTATTTTTTAATATTTATTTTTTATCAATATACATGCAGCCTCAACTTTGAATAAACCTCAGAAAATAAACTTATTTGTTTTAATACAATGCCATACTTGTAAATTCCATACAATTCAAGAAGGAATGACTTTATCTTTTAAGGCAAATGACCAACTCATATGATGGAGTCGTCGTTTGACACCTAATCCGATTACGGCTAATTATCATAGTCGATTTTCATTCTTAATGAAATACAAGTATACAGGACGCATTTTTCAAGTGGGTCTGGGCCAGGGCCAAATTCTAAATTATGCTAAATAGCGAAAACCACTCAAAGGAGTCTAGAGGCTGATTTTAACGAAAACTAAAATTACCCTTGTCAGGAATCGATACGGGTGATTTTGAAAAAATAAGCACAGCCTCTATTATTATATCAAATAAATAGTGTAGCTTGTAAGGATTGATTTCTGTATAGGACTGTCAAATGGCTATTTTCCATACATTAATTAAATCTCATCTCTTTTATCTTATTTTGTTCAATATAGAAGTTATGAAAATCATTCTATTTTAAATAGGAATCTATAAATTAATATTCAAATTCAAGTTATATTATCCCAATCGATCAAATCAGACAATGGGTAAACATTGATTGCATTCAAATAAGGTGCGGTCAAACGACCAATGCAATTTAATGTTTAATTAATGTATCGAAAGAAGAATAAATCTTCTTCTAAAACAACCCTTTCAATTGCTTTGCCGTTTGATATTCTTTCATAAAAAATTATATTTACGACAATGGTAATTGATTTTTTATAAATTTATTGATACCATTTCATCGTCAAAATCGGCCTGGAGACTAATGAGATTAATGCAACCAAAATCAGTGAAAACCTGATCATAATTATATTGTATTCTTTCTTCCAGGTCATATAAAACAAGCAATACGATAGCGGCTCAACCATGGCATTTGCTGGTCTCAAGAAGCAGATTAATAAAGCTAATCAGGTGAATCTTATATTAATATATAAAGCTGAAGAGTTTGTTTCTTTAATTGAACGCGCTGATTTCAGGAAATACTGTCTCATTTGGAAAATTCTTTCAGTGCTAAGTAGCCCATTTATCGATGAAGTCTATAAGTTATATATCATCACGCTAAGACCAATAGCGGAGCACCAAAGAAGAATGTTTCAAAATTGGGGGGCTTTGAAAACAAACTCCACGCGGGCGACGTTGCGGGTACAGCTAGTATTTTATATAAGAAAAATACGATAAAATATTTTATAACAGCGAGATTAAAACTTTTAAAGGGAATCTCGCAGATTAAAGCATCTCATTCACCGCTATCGGGGAAAGTTTTATTTTTCCATTAATCGCGACCTGCTGTCATGTTTTTTGGTTCTTGTTTTTTTATTTTGTGTATAATATTAAGTTTTTCCATAGCCATGAAGTAGATATTACACATTATCATAGCTTCATAGTCTGCTATTAGGAATACTTGTTATTCAAGTGTATTTTAAAATTCCACCAAATACGCCAATAAACAATTTTCTAGAAAATAGTAACTGAACTGGCACTCTTGGTATTATAAAAATCGCTAAGTGCATGTGATCACTGTGCGTGGTATATAAGCACTTGGCCGGGTATTTCTATTTTTATTCGCCAGGTAAAGTAAATTGGCTAATGCTGGCAGTCTGCGCATAGCGAGGAGCTGCAAAAAGGTGATAATCGTACCCTGTTTATGTCACGGAATTAAAAAAATTATTCAAAAATACCTTATGTATCTCAAAAACTACTCAACAGATAGTGTTAAAAATAATTTTCTTTGAAAGTATTTCTATAATTTTAAATTCTTTCAGAATATTCTACTGCATAGTTTAAAGATTGACTGGGTGGGGACAAAATGTTAACTATTTTGGGAGCTAATTATCTCAGCACTTTCACGTTTTTTTTTTTTTTTTTATTAATAAGCATTGTTATGTTTGTTCAAGACGTGACTAACGAATAAATTATACCCACACGACTATGTATGTACACTCAGTAGTTTTAGAGAAAAGTGACTGTCAGACTCAGAGCTGGACTTGACGATTACATTAAAGTTCCTGTTTTGCCAAATGGCCACAGAAACCTAAAATTTATTATTAAACATATTTTTAAAAATCTAATCGGAAATCCAAAAATTACTTATTCGCTATCGAAGTAATCTTATTACTTACTCAAAATTATTTTCCATTCGCTGTGGTTGATATTCATCAAAAAGGTTTATGATGAAGGTTGAAGATAACTTATGTATATCGCGAGATCCATACATTTTCATTACAATAATCCTACAGCGAGAAATTGCTTTTTGAGTATGTTGTTAAACTTGGAGATTCTCTAGAGGTTATTTATCGAATCACTGACGTATTCAATACGTTGTACCAAATCTTAGCTTTTTTTTTAATAATCCAGTTTACTTTATTACGCTCCGTTAATATGAAATATTTATGTATTGTGTGTATTTTTATCCTAATAGAATATTCCATCTTAACACAATATTTTTTTGGATGTAACTATCGCATTACTAAAATCGACCAAGTGGTTACGCACAGCGAAGACTTCGTGATAGCTTTTAAATTTGCAACTGTTTATATTATTGTACTAAGGATCGAAAAAGTTTTATCAAAAAATGTATTTATTTATATATGTCGAAAATATTCATTGGAGGTTGTTTTTGATGTATTAGTTTTTAATTCGTGTTATTTAAATTCTATGACCTGTATTCTTTAAATTTGCCCCCTCTTTATTTAAAATTTATGAGTTTAGTTACGCTTTTCTTACAGATTTTTTACTTAATTAAAAAGCCATTAGCTAAAAGGTACTATATAACGATTCAAAACGTGTCTAATGTACCACATGCGCCATATACCAACCAATATTATTATCATCTTTGTATTGACGCCTTATTTGCGTCCGGAACGTCCACTTTGGATTCTGGGATACACTTTCTTACTTTTGAGCTCGTACGTACGCTCTTTGTTACGATGTCAAGCCACTTCTTAGGCCGTGCCATTTTACCAAGAATTTTTGACGAACGATTTTACGAAGATACATACATACATACGTAACTTCACGCCAGGTCCCTTGCAGGGTAGGCACGAACATCAGAGCGCCATTCAGGCTTATTCTTACACACGCTTCTTTGACATACGAAGATGACATAGCAAAATATTTGATCTCTACATACTTTGCCAGTTTCCTAAAAACTTGACTACCAGAGTTATCTATACTTATGCTATATTCCATGTATAATTTTTCAAATAAATAAAAAGTAGAGGTGACACTTAATGTGTGCCGCCCTTAATGTGTATTATTCCGTATTTACACTAAAACAATACTGACTGATTTTATTTTTATAGCTTTCTTTACAGTGCAAGTAAGACAAACTTTTCCTTGTGCTTTCAAACCTGAATTTTCCAGGATAACAAATGGATAAATAAAATCTCTGGAGTAATTTTTAACAATATTTTCCCAATTGTTTGAACAGACAACAAATGTTTCGTAACAATTTACATAAAGTCTTCTCCCTTTCACTAAGTTGATATTGTCTTGAGAATAACCGAATTTTCTTCGTTTCTCAGCGCTGTTTCCTCCTCTTTAACTCCTTGCTTCCTGTTCGTGAATACTGCGAGTACGAACACAATGTTGAGTTTATTATTCAGACATAATGAAAAAACACACGAACCGTCTCGTTTCAAGGCGGCTTCGTCTGAATTATTTTTTGGTTTTATTAAAAGCTTGAGCTTTTCTCGTGGCTTAATTTATAAAAAATGTTTACGCAAATTTTATACTGGCCTTTAGTAGTGAGATAGAGTAAACGTGTGACGCACAAATTTCGTATATCTTAGCCTAAGGCTGGTGTGCATAGACATTTAACCAATGGTTAAAATAAAATAATCACTGAAAATGTATGCATAAACAGTTATTATTTTATTTTAACCGCCGGTTAAATGTCGGTGCACACCAGCATTACAAGCCTTAGATACAGGTATGTATAATATAATCAGTTGTGTGAGTGAGAGTATAGGGGTTATTTTTAGAGTTTCATAGCCATTATGGTTAAAACCAAACCCTTATAAAGATAAGGGTTTGGTTAGAAGGTAAGAAAAATGACGGACATACTGGGATAAATTCTTTAATTTATACGGTTTATACAAGTATGTCCGTAATTTTTCTCAAAAATTGAATTTGAATTTAGAAGAACTATTTTAATTGACACTATACAACGGTGTACGGAAAAAAATGTGTGTGTGTGTGTGTGCAGTTCGTACGCATTAGAGGTAAAACTTCAGAGAATAATATACTCACAGATTATTCTTCTCTAACTTTTATTAACATAAATATAATTCATTTAGCCTACATCCTTCAACATATTATAATTCAAAATAAACTTTTTAAGTCACACTTCAATTTTTCACTGTTTTAGTCAAAAAAATATTATCAGTTTTATTTCGGTCTAAATTGAACCTAGGTTTAATCATCGGTCTTCTTGACTCTCTCGGTGCTGCACAAACTCGTATCTCACTCTCTCGCAGGGTTAGTCTTATAGATATGTCTCTTTTTAGTGTCGCTTTTTCATTTCATAGAGTTTCAAATCACAACGATTCTAAAGAAGTTTCACTTCAAAAATTACTTGTCCACCTTAGTTATAATATCTATAGTGTACATACATAGCTGCTATGTGGGGTGTCGTTACACAGGTCTAAATTCCTGTGACATAAACAGATGCCCTTGGTTTTCAACATGTCCGTCCGTCCATCTGCTCGTGTGTACAATGTATAATGGCGGCCTATGTGTTTGAGTGGGCTAAGGCTTTGCCGGATTGCCTCACTGCAGCACACAGGCTCCGGGTTCTATTCCTGGTATGTTAAATTTCGGAAACGAACTTTCCTATATTTATTGGAATCGGCCACAGAGTGGTTCGTTTTATATTACCCATTACACAAGCGGTACTTACTTAGCTTAGGAATATGCAATGTGTTTGTTTGTCTGCAGATTCTTAAAAATAGTTTTTTTTTAAATTGCAATCTCATTTTTTTTTATAAATTGTTACTGATATTCCCGTTACGTTGATCTCGCTATTCGCTTGCAGTCTGTATAGTAATACTGAATTGAGCGGTGATTAATGTATATATAATGGAGCGGCCCATTACCCATGGCTCCTAGAATCCTTTTGTGTGTAATAACCATTTTGGGTAGGGCCGTGCTAATATGATATATGCGGGTTTCTTTACCATTTAGAGTACGACACGATAACTTACAATTTCTAAGTGATAAGTTGATAACCGATATCACGGAGAATAAACTATACCTTGTTGACACCTCACCCAATGATTGGCACCCAATCGATTTATTGAAGATATTAAGAAACCTTAATATTTTCTATTTTGTATCCATACTATAATAATTTTATTTATCATAGCATGGCTACAAATAAAAAATATATGATTTCTTAAATCTTCTTCTCTTATATATAAAAATGAATGTTTGTCTGTATGTCCTTTATAGAATCGTAAACTATACATTTGATCATGTGATGATCTTTAGTAAAGTTGTTGTAAATGAGCCAGAGAAGGTCTCTGAGTTGGTTCACAATTGCACCCGGTAGGTGGCGCTGCTGTTGGCATATCGATTGAAGCTTTTCCGGGCAGGACGAAGTCTGCCGGGACAACTAGCTTTTTAATAAAATAATAGGAAACCAAACATTGTATTAGGGTGCCAACAACTGTATAGTTTCCCCTATGATATAGTTTACTAGAGTTTTTCACGAAGGTTCTATCACGTATACATACGTTCATTCCCCTGGGTGAGGGGCAGGGGTAATATCCAAAAAAAATTGTACGAAAAAGTATCTATCCGTTGTTCATTTATTATTGATTCATTCGGTTTGCTATGCGCACAACACAAAACAATACATTGCAACTTCGCGAAACGGCGGACAACCACACACATTGTGTATAACCAAGCTAAGCAAGTTACGCCCGTTTTATGCATGCAGACTAATTATCAACATTCATGGGGTCGTTCCCAAATACCCAGACCATAGTAAGCAACGGAAAATTTGTTTACAAAATTTGCCATGCCAAGAATTGAGCCCGGAATCGCACGGAAATAAGTATATCTCTAACAATACAACATAGGGTATATTGTGTTTAATTGAATATTAAGAAATGGAATTTACGAGCTAAACCATGGTTTCCTCAAATTAACGTTTAGCTTGAGAATTAAAAGAAATACGAATACGTTTTAGACAGTACGTCTAGATTCGTAAATTCACAGATTCGACTTTTACTTGCACGAGTACTAGAAACAATATTGCCACCATTTTAATAAGTCTTACGTTTATAACAATATAAACGTGAAGAAATAAAATTGCAATGTTTACAATGACAGATGCTGAGATTAAAAATAAGAAACAAAGAGGATATAATCACTACGCTTAACATAAATAACCAATAAAAAGATTTTACATGTCTAAACAATCTTCTTCGATAAGATCGACAATATCAAATAACTTTAAGTAATTTTAAACTTTATTGTCAAAAAGTTAAACATAATTTTCTGTGGCACAGTCTGTTCTGTGACTTAATTAGAAATTATAATATTTGCTCGCGGAACGTTAAATGAATAAATGTGAAAACTAGCGAACATTTTCATACCACGACTGCACATAACTGCATTTAAGTAAGTTATTAAGGATAGTTAAGTTAGTATCGCAACTGTAATATAGTATGTGATTATTGTGTGTTTAATGTATGATTTTTTCCTAATAATTTGTAGTAAGAAAGTTTTGCAATCTTCTAAAGGATAGGGAAAATATTAAAAAAAAACTCTATCTGCCAAGTTAAATTCCATTATCTGTACACGTTGCGAAGAGGTATTCGAGGTATTCTTATCTGGTGTCGTCGTATAACCTCCAACGTTCCCATTCTACCTGAAACACCAACGTTACACTTTATGTTGAAGTTTTTGTTGTATGAAAAGAATAAGCTAAACAAAGAAACTTATTTTCGTAGTAATATATTCACAGGCACACCTTTGCATGTAATTCAATCAATTTGGTTACATACGAGGTTTGTAGTCTCGTTTAAAAAAGTTTTATAAAAGTGTTACGCATAAATAAGCACATTAATAATATAAATTATGAACACAATTATGAATATTTACCCTTGGCTTTAAAATAGTTCACGATCTTGTAAGGTTTCGTTTATATTATGAACTTCTAAGGCAGCGAGTAAAAAAGTGTCGAGGGAAGTTAGCAACGCGAGTATCAAATCTTCACATTAGTTGCGTTTATAAAGTCGTGTTGCCTTAAGCAGTTGTCATCTTACTGACTAATTGTCAAATATTGCATTGTGCTCCTTGTTAATACGGGAGGTAGCTGCTAGTGCGGAAGGGGTTCGGCCGTGACCCACAATCTGTCCCACATCGGTGTGCCCCAATTATTATGGCCTTCGCAGCATCCCGAAGTCCTTAGATTTTCACATATAATGTGTAGAAAAATATACTAAACTATGTACCTATAGCATGCTTTGTTTATTCGTGCGAGATAAGTAAACTGTTATCCATACTATAATAAATCTGTAAATTGTTCGAGTCAGTACAATGCGTTTAAAAATGTGATAAAATATGTGCCCCCAATTAAAAGACCTGAACGTATTTAAATGAAAATCGACACAGAGCTAGCATATGTCTTGGGTCCAGCGTGGGCGTAACTACGTTCTAAATCTCACGCTCTTCCTGCCATAAGCGCGGGGCACATGGGAGGAGGGTGGTTTTAGTGGAGTATTGAGTAGTCGAATCTCCACACAAGCCGGCGATTTGACTCTGGTGCTCCATTCGTGGATGTCACCTCTCGTCGCTTTGGTCTAATCCCTAGTAAAGGACCCGGTAGTGTGCGAAATGCATATCCCCCGCTTAAAAAAAAAATAAGCCTGTATGGCGCTCTGTTGTTCGTGCCTACCCCGCAAGGGACCTGGCGTGAAGTTATGTATGTATGTATGTATGTAAAAAAAAATGTTCTGGGTCGTAACTTAGAATACTTTTTATCTCGATAAATGACGTCTTTTCCATGGGATGAAAATTATTGCGGATTAGTAAATTGGATAGAGCTGCAATCGAGTTTTTGGCGTTTTTGGTTTTGGGAGTTTTTGGAGTTATGATGTACTCGTACTTCCTACATCTGTTTATTTCGCCCATCGCGTCATACTTAACTGTTGCTCACATCAACAAGGTCGTGGCCAGGCCGTTAGGGTTTTAATGACAGCGCATTTACGATAAAAAATTCGCAGCAACTATAAGATCATGATTGTATAAAGTTATACAGTTTCGCAGGTACGTTGCGATTATTGTGTCAAGGGTCCGTTACTATCATCATCAGAGATTTCTAACAATTTGCAGATATTTGCCAAAGCATTCATTCTCTATAATGGCCAAAGAAGTTTTTGAAATTTAGTTGGTGATAATTGTATTTAAAAAAAGAATTGTTTCATATGTCTTTTAGTTTTGAAAGGATGAGTCTGAATGACAAATTCTTCCTTTATCTTATCTGTAAGAGCCATCTGTTATCTGTTCTATATTGTTATCTGTTCCCTTAAGAGAGCAGCCGCGCATTTGTAGAACCTTTGGTGTTGCAAATGTCCATAGGCGATGGTAACCACTCTCCATCAAGTGGGCCGTCTACCTGTCTGCTGAACTCCTGCAATAAAAAAAATCTGTAGCAGAAACCAAAAAACACAATCAACATTATACGGAATCCACGTTGTTGGTAATGAGCAAACCATTAATTTTTAATCGCAGTGCGCGTAATGAGTTTTCTGCCATATTTTATAGTGCAATTTTAAAAGCCTGTTCCAAAATATAAATTCGTAGTGTGCGCTTCATAACTCACGCGGCCGTGTTACACAGTGCCTTGCTTTGCTATAATTACACACATTTCTTAATTATGGGGATACTAAAATTAAAAGCTTCTGCTTTTAATTTTATTACAAAAATCGATTTGATGGTCGTAGATCTCAACTCGGCCAAGGTTGGGCCCCCGCTCTTTTGTTCCCGCCACCCTAACCGACTCGGATACTTAAACTGGGTTATTCGTTCATTTGAAGATTTCGTATGTACAAGTATGAAATGAATTGAAACGCTATCGATTCACGTTCACCCTTGCTGCTTTCTGTCTTGATTACCATTTATATATTCGTGTGTTTACTCAAATGGAGAAAACATTTTTAGAAAGGATAGAAATGAAGATTGCTGCTATATTTTCACTCGTATAATAATTATGTAAAAACTTAAAATATTAATAAATATATAATAAATATGACTATAATTTAGTTGTAGTCTTAAAGGATTATATTTAGAATACAATATAAGTTTCTTTCATTGTTTTTTTTAGTTTATATATTTTTTGTTTAGTAGCTTATACTTTAATGTAATATAACTACTTTTTTAATGTACTAAAATTAATTATAAATTGGCTAGCGCAAAAAAATTGGGGAATATTTCTGTTGTTACCAATGGGTATTTTTACCTATAAGAAACTTACTATTTAAATAACGTGTTATTTTGATATCTGGTAATTCATAAACAAAATAATTTAAATTATACGAAGTATTCAATTGGACTGGATGAGGAAGACAGGAGACCGGGATATGTGGCGCGTACTTGGGGAGGCCTACGTCCAGCAGTGGACTGAATTTGGCTGATGATGATGAAGTATTGAATATTATAGTGAATAGTAGTAAGTAGTGAATACTCCAAGGAGCCTTGGGGCCGATATTGATGAAAACTAAAGTGGTGTCATTAGATTTTTGAAAAATTAACTATCCTAGTTGGGCAGGATTTAAAAAAAAAACATGCTTTATTATTGACATTCCGTCACAGAAAATCATAGTTACAATTTACTACATTATGATTGATGACGATATGATTATATGTCATAATACAATTCTTTCTCAAAATTAACAGATTCGGTTCCTAACACGGGTGTGTTACCGTGTTATTAATTGATTTTTTTTATTGCATGAGTTAAACAGACAGGCAGATGACCCATCTGATGGAAAGCGGTTACCATCGCCTATAGACATTTGTAACAACATAGGTGGTATTAATGTGCTACCACCGCTCTCTACAGGCCGACTGAATTTTTCAAAATCCAATAATACGACTTTAGTTTACGTCAAAATCAGCCCCAAGACTCCGTTGAATGTTTTTCGCAATTTCGTATGGTATAATATTAGATCTTGAAGGCCTGCTTGAGAACTTCACCTGTATCGTATAGTGACAATAGTTCCCGATTTAAACGCCGTGACTTACAGTCGGAGAGTGTAAAGATTACATGGCGGCAATTATAAGTGGTCTGTCTTTGTCTTCAATCATACAAAATATGTTTTATCCTAAGGTTTTATCTAAATTATACTTTTGTTTTATTTTTCAGTATGTCACGGAGAAGATGGGAGGCGCCGAAGGCACGAAATTGGATTTGGATTTCGTGGAAATGGAAAGAGTAAGTATTACTTATGTATTCGTATGATATTTGTCTATTAAAAAGCAATACATTTGGGAAGGTAAATAGCATTTACTATTTGATAAATGAAGATAAAATGTATTTTAGTATGTTCAATCATGGAAAAGGTGTGTTTTTTTAAATAATACAATAGTTTTAATATTTATTACTATTTGTTATTATTTAGAAATATAAGGTTGTTTATGGCTTTTGTCACTATTATAGCAATCGTATTTAAAACCATTTAAACGTAAGTTTCAAAACCGGATCAAAAGATGTAATATATTATGACACAAACAATTGTTTAGAATCCATTTCAATCACAACAAAAGTGTTATACTTCTACTGTGACCATGTAACAAACAAAATTACCAAAAGCCTCTGTAACTAAGTAAGCCATTTTCTCTACTTTAGTCATCATTACTTTCATCATTTAGTCTTCGTATCCGCTGCTATCATATCCTAATATTGTAGTCTTACAAAAAGTACAGAAATATTTTAGTTATTTCGAATATTAAAAGAGTTGCACCAGATAAAACCTTTACAAGTTGCTCTGGAAAACTCATGTCTATCAAATTGGCTCCAATTCCATCCATCCCATCACCTCAGCAGGTCAGGTTATAACTTAGTTGTTTTTTAGATCCCTAACCCTTCTTTTTAGTTTTTTAGCATCATTGAAAATTTTACATATTTTAAAAAACATAGAAAACATTTTATTATATTAAAAAAATGAAAACATTATTCTTTTATAAAAATACATATTTAATTTAAAAAAATACCAAATCTTGCAGCTCGCCTGCAGCAGGGACTGGGGTCCAAACTACCGATAGTTAGGCCTCCAAAGACAGGAACTTCCTCACAATTCGTGCCGTGTGCAAGAGAGCTGCCTTCTGTATCTGACCCTTCACCCAGTATCCGAGCGAGAGCCTTTCTAGATAACGGTCGAGGCTCTTCGCTATAAGACCCTTGACGGTGACAACTATCGGTATACTCGTAATAGTCGTTGACTCCAGACGCCATCCATATAGCGGTAATCTCGTGAGCAAGATTTAAGTATTAAGGGATACTGATGTTAACGAGCATTGCTCGCGCGCAGATCGATCTACTATCATGATATCAGGCTTATTGGCTGATTCTTATTTAGTTTATTATTATATTGTATTACTTAGATAAAAATATCTCGAGTATTTCGTATACATAACCTATCTAGTCTAAATAATTTTGGATTAGTAAAATGGCATTTTTTATTGTTCTGAATTGATTTTGAGAGCATTTTTCAGAAGTTGAAGCAGTAATCTCTTTTCTTAATTTTTATATTTCTAATCGAGCTTTAATTTAAAAAAAAACTATTTCATTATAGTGAGCCCCAACATTAAATATTATGTATTAATTTGTTGAATACCTTTATAAAACTAAAATAACCATGATGTGTTTTCAGTTTTTAAAATAATCATTTTCATTACATTACACACTAGTCATTAATGTACTAATAAACGTAACACCTAAGTGGGGCTTTAAAAACCATTATACGGTAAAAAAAAAAATCTTTTGCTGGGTGATGACTGATGGTATCTATTGATTATAGAAGTTTCCGCCGTAATCGATTCAGTTGAAGGCGCTGGTGTTGTAAGTTGTTTTTACAGGTGTTTTAGTGGTTGCTGCTTCTGGCGGTGTAGTGGATATTGATTCCGGTGCTGTGGTGGTACTTGATTCCGGCGTTGTAGTGCTTGTTGTTTCTGGATTTGTAGTGGTTGTTGATTTCGATGCTGTGCCAGTAGTTGTTTCTATTGTAGCACTGGGCGTTATGTCCGGTATTGTAAGGGTGGTTGATTCCGGTTTTGTAGTGGTTGTTGATTCCGGTGTTGTAGTGCTTGTTGTTCCTTGTGTTGTAGTGGTTGTTGATTCTGATGTTGTCGTGGCTGTTGTTTCTGGTGTTGTAATGGTTGTTGTTTCCGGTGTTATTTTGGTTGTTGATTCCAGTATTGTAGTGCTTGATGTTTCTGGCGTTGTACTTGATGTTGAAATCGACGTTGTGGTGTATTTTGTTTCCGGTGGTGTAGTGGTCGTTGTTTCAGATGTTATTGTGGTTGTTGATTCTGGTACTGTAGTGGTTGTTGTTTCTGGTGTTGTAGTGGTTGTTGATTTCGATGTTGTCGTGGCTGTTGTTTCTGGTGATGTAATGGTTGTTGTTTCCGGTGTTATTGTGGTTGTTGATTCCGGTATTGTAGTGATTGTTTTTTCTGGCTTTGTAGTGGCTGTTGATTTCGATGTTGTCGTGGTTGTTGCTTCCGGTGCTGTAGTGGTTGTTGACTCCGATGTACTATTTGTTGTTGTCGGTGTCGTAGTGGTTGTTGATGTCGGTGTTGTACTGGTTGTTGTTGCCGATGTTGTAGTTGAATGTGTAGTAGTCGATGACATAGTTGTCATGGAAGTAGTTTGAGGTGTAGTAGACGTTGCTTTATCGGGGCTTGCAGTTGTACTAGATGTGGTGGTGGTTGAAATCTTGGACAGTGGCACACATCCTCCTGGTCCTATACTTATATTTATAAAATTTAAAATATTGACCATTCTGCAACAAAAAAAAGATCTGGTAATTCTTAATAGCCGCAATCTACGAATTAATTATGCGTAGGACAATATTCAGATCCCTTTTAAATCTATTGTGCACACGGTGCAGGATTGGTTATAGTTAAAATTTATACGTAGAAGAGGTGCAGATTTTTATTAAATATAATATTTTATACAATTTTACTGCACTCATAGAATACATCCTGCCAAAAAAAATTCATATAAACTGGCTATTTTAAAAAATGACTTCTTAAGGGTTCCTTTTTTGCCAAAATGGCAAAAGTATTCTAAAACCACGAAGTACCCTAAAGCCACTAGTTACTAATTTCGTTACGAATGAAATAATAAAAACATTTTATTGTTAAATTGAATGAAACTCTGTGTTTAATATTCTATACATTTAATTAGCATTACATGAATCCCGAAAACTCCTTTATAAACCCGCCTTTAAGAAAAAATGTTTTTTGTTTTTTAAGTTAACGGTTTTATTGAAATAAGAGATAATAATGATGTAAATATATGTAATATATATGTCTATTAAGTATAAAATATATGTAAGTAGGTGCATATCCTCTAATATTTATGTATACCACCTTTGACCAATATAATATGTTTTTATTCCTGCCACGGGTTGCCTGGGAGAGATCGCTTCTTAGCGATAAGACCGCCCATTGTGCACATTTAAAATATTTTTAGACTATAAGTTCATATGTGTTTTCTGTAATGGTGTACAATAAAGTGTTATCTATCTATATATAGATAATGTTAAAAATAAATTAGGTCCTAGGTACCAGTCATCACAACACTCTTGTCATCAATCTAGGGCATTGAGCAGACTTAAAACTAAAATCCTGGGGCGCATGAAATCTCGACCAACAGTCAACCGCTTATATTATTATGAATTCTATTAACAAAGTTATTCTGGTTACGGTTCAGATTCAGGGTACGCTGCGCTCCAGGATTTCATTTTTGGGTTTTATCAATGTCCTAGATTGATGAGGAGAGTGGTGTGTTGATTGGTACCTAGGTCCTACCTAATTATTTTTTAGCTTTTAGTACATTATCTACATCATTGTTATCTTTTCAATAAAACCGTTCAACTTATACACATATGGAGAGGAATTCGTGAAAAATATCCTATGAGCCATTTTGTGTCGGCGGTCATCTTAGATTTACAAGAATACTAAATATATTTGTATTGTTATCTGTAAAATTATAAAATTATGAAAATGCCGTGTCCGTACATTGAAGCTATTAAAAAAAAAACAACTTGAATAGACTATATAAACGGATGGAGAACACGATGTATGACGATTTTTTTTCATGTAAAAACTACTGGGTAGATTTCGATGCGGTCTTCACTGATCGACTGCAAATTCTCAGACGTTAAATCTGCGCTACTTTTTATCCTGAAAATCCCGCGGAAATTATTCTGAGAAATATTTAAAATGACCAAATTCAAAAAATCAGAATACAATGTGTATTATTCACTGATCGATAGCAAATTTTATGTCATGTGATATTTTTTATCCCGGGAATCCCGCGGGATTTTCCCGGGATGGGTTGTTATTCAGGTGCATAAAAATTAGCTTTATCCGACACAGTTTTGACTAAAACGATATCTACATTATTATTCAAATGCTGAATGTCCTTGTGTCCCGGGAATCCCGCGAGAATTTCAAGTCAAGAATGGACGAAGTCGCAGGCATATCCTAGTTAGAAATAAACATTTTTACTAAATACTAAATCAATCTGTTAACAGGAAGAGGGTGAAATTTCTATTACTAAATTTAACCCAAACAACAAACAGAGCAAGCAAAATAAAACCGTTTAAAAACTGAGACATAATGTACAAAGACGACGGAACTGAAAGCACTATCAAGTTTCGTTTTTTCCATTTAGCGACTTAGTAATAAATACATGTTGAGGGCTATAAACATGTATTTATTACTAACAATATAGACTGGCATTAAATTCCATCTAGATTAACAACATAATGAAATTTTACTTACAAACACTCTTTGATTTTTTCTTGAGTTTCACATATAATAAACTCTTTGCATCCAGTGTCAATGCCTAAAATTGCCGACGTGGACAGAACCAAGAGAAACATTACTGAAAAAAATTTGAATATGTATTAAATATGAGCCGGGTCCTATAAGATGTTCTGTTCATTTGACACCCATTTTGCTCTTGAAATTATGACAATAATAAAAGAAGGTGTATTTCAGTTGAGTGTCTTATCATGATTTTTTATTAATGCTGGATCAAACAGGCTGATAGCGCGCTAGAAAACCAAAAGCGGCTGAGTTTGGAAAATCGCTTACAATTTTGTAACACTGACACAAATGTTTCGATATTGATTCTTTTTGTAATCGTAATATGAATTTTCGAAAGCGGCCATTTTAGAAACTCAGATCGACAAATTAAATATTACATTAAAATAAAAAATAAAAAAATATTCGAAAAAGTACACTCTTGTGGTGGTCCCATTATCACCAAGTCAGGATCTGATGATTGGATGGATGGATCCCAGGAAAATCGAGAGCCTCGATTATTATACCTATTTTGCATTTGTACAAATAAAAAGGAGAAAATAAAGAATATTTTATCAAAATGTAAAACCAACATCAAACTACGAGTAAAATGCAAAATATATTTTTTTGCCTACAACTTGTAGTCGGTTCCGTGTAAAGCTTAATAAATAACATGAAAGCTGTTTATATCATAAATTTTATGTCGAGATAGCGTAATGGCTAGTGCAGGCGTCCCAAATTCAACAGGCGCGGGTTCGATACTGGCCGGAACGCATGCACCACTTGGGCTGTTTTCTGACCGAATGTGTATATTGTTACAATTACCACGTGGTAATAACGGTGAAGGAAAATATCGTGATGCAACCTGCACATCGAGATAACCGATGTGTCAAACCTGCCAAACCGCCTTGGACAAGCTTGGCGGGTATACTGTCCGTTCCCCTATAGTGGGATACCCAAGCCCAGTAGAGAGACGTTCATAGGCTGTCATTATTAGATAGGAATTTTTATGTTTTACTTCGCGAGGACTCCAAGTTATAGAAAAAAATAGTTTTAGTTTGAAGTCGGTTTTGAGTTTTAGTTACAATATTTTTTTAACTATGTGTTCCAAAAGCCAATTTAAGTGACTACTTACTTGCGACCTTCATAGTGCTAGATGTATCGCAATTTCTACCAGCTAGTTGCAATTAAACGTAAATATCAGTTTCAGTCCTTTTTATAGCTAACGACGTTAACGAACTTAAATAAAATTTAAAAAGTAAATACATTTAATCGTATATTAACAGGTGCATAAATATTTAAATATCATATTATAATAAGATGTATTTATTCAAGTATGATCTTTCTTAGTATTTAGGTACATCTCAGATAAACAATTGTATTAATTACTGTTTAATAGTTATTATGTATAATATTATAAAATTTTAAACATGCCGTGTCTGTACATTAAAAAACAACTTGAATAGATTAGCGATGGAGAACACGATGCATTTTTTTTCTTATCGGTTTGTTCGGGTTTCACGTAAAAACTGCTAGGCTGATTTCCATGAGATTTTCGCTGATCGACAGCTAATTCTTGGCCTTAAACTCTGCGCTACTGTTTATCCTGTGATTTTGTCTGGGAATTATTTAAAATGGCCAGATCGAATCATTTCGATTCATCAAATTCCAATGTCATTTTTCAAGGAATTGGTAGCTAATATAATGGAATAAAATGTGTGTTATTTTTTTATCTCGGGAATCCCGCGTGAATTTTCCTGGGAGGGGTTTTAAGTTTTTGTTGGATGAATACAAATTAGCTTATTCCGACTGTTTCCACTAAAACGATAGCTCACATTCTTTTTTAAATGCTACGATATCTTGTGTCCCGCGAAATCCCGCGGGAATTGTAAGTCAAGCGTGGAGGAAGTCGCGGGCAAATCCTAGCAATAAATAAAGTTGTAGCTATCTAAGTGTTGTTCTGCTTACTAGAACGCAGTACTCTTGGATTCAATTCCTGTCGGTATAAATATCGGAATTGAAAATATCAATATTTACTGTCGTAGTCTTGGTGTCTAGGACCAGCCCCAAAGTTATAATTTGCTTAGTTTGAAAAGTTTCTCATTCATCATCCAGATCCAGTTACACCAATAAATAAAATTTATCTATGATTCACCTAAAAGTTTATCTATGATTTTAAATCAAATCCTTGCGTTAAGTTAAATCTACTATTTATACAGTGTCTAGTCATAAATGACTGACTTTGGATTTTTATCTGTGTGTGGAATGAATGATAAAAGTAAATGACACAAATAGTGCCGAATGTCATTATGTTTGCTTACCTCTATAGAAAATAGGCGAGGTAATAATATGTATTTTGTCCTCTACGGATCTACTAGTCTATAACTATCTGCAAATATTTTCTTATTTAATCACCTGCGTTTATTAAATTGTTCTTCTTCTTTGCATTGAGTTGACTTTCATCTTAATGGCTGATAAAATTCACAGCATTTACGCCTTTGTATACATATGTCAGAATTATACCTAAGTACTTATCTGCTTATAGCTCGTGGCAATACACAAATATTCGTTAGCGATAAGCCTTGTTTAGCTACACATATAGGCAGTATCTAAGTTTTCTAAGGAATTCAGACAATAGAATTTTAAGTTGTATTTATTAGTTTTTTTAAGTTCATTTAGATGAAGAAAGACCATGAGAAACACGCCAATCCAGATTTACAATGTCCCTTACATATATAAATAAATACGCCAAACTTCCTTTGACAAGCGTAGCAATTACATTGGCCTTACTCTTAAAATGCGGCAGTAAGGCGTTTAAAAACTGATACTATGTTTATTTTATTTTTATTCCATACAATTGTTTCAAAATGCGTTTGATTGACAGTTTATCAATAAAGCGGTAGGCATTATGTGTGACGAACGCACAAAGGGTTCACCGCCAGCACGTAGTGATGTCACAGTTTGCACATAACATGCCTAAACGGTACATGTTCCTCAGTCAGGATTTGAAGCCAGATAATTGGTACAAGACGCGGGTGCGTTAACCACTAAGTTACCACGACTTAATTGTCTCTTATGCACTTTGAATGGAGCTGTTAAAACCGTCAGCCTTGAATTCGTATTATGTATTATTTTAATACACTTTCTCTTTATTTATTCATAAAAATCGTTTCTCACCTACAGAAAACAGACGTAACATGCGAACTGGTAGAAGAATTACAGACAAAGACAAAGGAATTCCTCCAACCAAATCCGACTGCTCGGGCAAAAATGGCCGCCGTAAAGGGTATTAGCAAACTGAGTGGCCAGGCGAAAAGCAACACATACCCACAACCCGAAGGTGTGCTCGGGGACTGCATGCTGACTTACGGCAAGAAGCTTGGTGAAGATACTGTATTCTGTAAGTATTGTCAGATCACCTCTTTATTGCGAACAAGTTGTACAGTTTCCGCCACAAATCTTGGGCAGTCGGCGGAACAGTAGGGATCGCTCTGCGCATTGATCTTATTTGCCAATGTAATGAGATTTATCGTCATATCGACAATATTATGTTTTTGTCGCTTTATTCGAAAGGGGCAATCTCTTATAATTCGAAAATGCATCAACATTTCACTGTTCGTTGGAAAAAGTTACCGCTCAAGAATCTTGTCAAGTACTATAATTATCATCTTGTTATATTTTCTATGTAAAAATTTAACTTATTATTAATTTTTAATGTGGTGAAACCTAATTAACACTTTAATTTAATGCTTTTAAGCCATTTTATTTTATTTCTACATTTCGGCACGTGGTCAGTAGCCGCGATCACGGAACACAAAGAAGTCAAGTGTCAATGAGTAATGTTAGTCGATACCGCAAAACAAAGTGCCGCGCTCAAAACCGTTAAAACGTAGTTTTAATTATGTATAGGAAGGACTTCTTGTGAAAACGTAAGATACTATGTAGTTTTACCTGTTTGTAATTATCTCACAGTTTTCCTCTGCCTTTAGCACGTAATTGTAATATGCATAATAGATTAAGAAAACTGCCTAACCTGAGCTTTGCAGTCACTGCCCGTTCATTTACCTTACTATCAGTTAAAAATGGACATAAGTTTCATGCAAATAATGTCGAAATTCAATCGATGGTAAGACAAGTGAATGAATAGTAAGATATAAGAACCGGCCATGAAACAATTTGAACCCACGTTATTGCAAATAGAAACGAGAAGGTAGTTTTGAATTTATTTCAATACACTTTTTTTCTAATGAAATTATTTTTGTCTAGCACAATGTCTAATTGAAATGGGGGAAGCGCTGAAGCAGATGGCGGATGTCAAATACTCCCTCGACGACAACATCAAGCAGAGCTTCCTCGAACCATTGCACCATTTGCAGACCAAAGACTTGAAGGAGGTTATGGTATGTATTTATATATGTATCGCACAGTGTCGTGGTCGGCGGCGACTCTCTTGGCAGGCGAGCTGCCCTGGCATCTCCAGGCAGACGTCCTGTCCAAGGTTCGACGTACCCGGCAGGATGCCCTAGCTAGAGGACTGACCTTCTGTCAAGTCGAATTAGAGACGGTCAGGAAGCGGGAAACCGCTTGCTGCCTCGTCGAATGGTCTCGTGACCTCGAACACCCTGTGGCCGGCGGCTTTACGGTGGATGCAATCAGGCCACAGCTGGAGAGATGGGTCACCCGCACCAGCGGAACCCTGACCTTCAGGACGACGCAGATACTAACCGGACACGGTTGTTTCGACCAGTATCTGTTTCGCATTGTGGGCTGCTTGCCTTCTCCGGACTGCCGCCAGTGCGGCGCACCCGATACGGCGTTACACACGCTTGTCGAGTGCGCTGCAAGGACGCCTCAGCGTTTCGAGCTCGAGACGCACGTAGGAGCCGTCGGATCGCTTGGCGACTTGGTAACGGCCACGTTGCACAGCGACGACCGCTGGGAGTCTGCGGTTACTTTCTGTGAGGCAGTAATGTCTCTCAAAGAGGCCGCAGAAAGGGACAGGGAGCGAAGTCCTGCAGCGCGTGCTAATGTCTCTACTCGAGGTCGCCGGCTTTCAGCTGGCACCCGGAGAGGCAGGTACGCGCATTACTTCCCTCCCTGAGTTAGGTTCCGGTACGGGGGGCCCTTGCTACTAGGCAACGCAAGGGATTCATCTGCCCCCGTTTCGAAGTGGGGTGTGTTCTCCCAGGGCACACTCCAGGCACTTTATTGCGCTGGATCGTCTGTTGAGTAACTATGTTCTACATCTCAGACTTTCCAACACAAACAAAGCGCAGGGTCGACAGGGAGGAGGGGGTTTTTAGTGGGTATTGAGGTTGCTCGCCCGTGCGGCATCACTCTGAATCTTCCACACTCCTCTGTGTCACGCCATCGCGGACGGAGCGCAAACAAAGCATACTATTGCTAGCGTTATCGCCCCCGATGGATGCGTGCCGTTTCCTAGTGACGGCCCAGAGAGTGCGTAAATCGAAAAAAAAAATTGTTTATATATATGGATTGACCTACTTGTCGCCTGTGACATTGGCCGACAGAGCTTACTCTCAAACATCTTGTGTCGATCGTTTTCGTATAATTAACCAATTTAGACTTTTTGTTTTGTCTTTTTTTGTGTTATTACTTTCTTTTTTAATTCTGTCTAAAATTTTGTTGAATATAACGACAAACAGCGTTTGAGAGTAAGTTCTCTCTTTTTGTCTCGCATCTTACTAATGGATGCGAAAATGCACATATCCGCGGCGGCCAACCGTAATATTGCAGGCATACTATAAGAGAGAAGAGCCGCTTACATCCCTGGTATAACTTCATTTTACGGAATTAGGTGAATGCATGTGGTTCCGCTACAAGTGATAGCCACAAGAAATACTGCCTTGACCTGCTCAGGAATTATGTGCATCTCAATGAGCTTACATCAAGGTTTATAGAAGGACGCGCGAATTAGAAAAGTAAAAGAAGAACCAGGAAGGCTAAAGCGGTTGCTTTCGTAAATAGGTATTGCGAACGTGACAAGTATCAAAATAAAGCGTTACTTTATGCTATGTCTTCATCTATCAGTATATGTCGACATATATGCTAATTTCACTAAGCTATTTTCCTAGTGCAGCCGCTTTAAACCTCCTGATGCTATGAACACAACCGAGGTCAAGTATTATGAAGATGATAATGATTAGTTCGTATCGCCACTCTACATAAGTATCCAGACCTTATTAAATGAAAAGGTGCAAGATGGAAAAACACGTGCGATTAGCAGATAGTTTCCAAACAAGAATGTTACTTGGTACGTTTGTATATTTCTCGAACCACAGCCTTGAATGAGTATAATCAATTTGGTGAACTACTTATTCACCAAATTGAATTATACCGAAGACACCGTAAATAAAAAGATACTTCTTATCTCGAAAAACACTTTCATCAGGAACATAGTTAGTTCAACTTTTAATTAATGAAGCCGCATTATTATTGAATCTACTGTTTCTTTCATTCACAGCACCACCGAAAGAAATTACAAGGACGTAGGCTCGACTTTGATTGCAAACGACGGAGACAAGCAAAAGGTGATTTTCATATTTACGCTTTTTCCATTTTGAAATTAAAACATAATACACTATATTTTATAATTATGTGTACAATGTTTTTCGTTATGTATTGAGTTTTCTTTTTTCTTTGTTGAAATATGACTAGGCCCAGGTAGGGCCAGTCCTTATATGAGTCCAAGCCACACCTCAACGAGACACGGTATGTTAGGCTACATAAAAACGCTAGATTTATAATGAAATGAACATTATATTAATGCTAACTGACACCTTATCACACCTAGTGAAATGTATATCGTTGAGGAATTAACTTCGACTTTGAAGAGATTATTTTATATTGTGTAATTTATCTAAAAGAAAACAGTTGTGAATTAGCTTTGTAATAAAAACAGACTATGATAAAAAGCACTAAAAACGTTAATTAAAATTACAATAGTTTTTTTTATTTTTTTGAAAACCGAATATATAAAAAAAATCATTAATTTCAATTTATATACAACTTTTTTTACTCAGCCAAAATGTTATTCGGGTTCTTTTATTTGTAATTTTAATGTCTGTTTAAGAAAAACTATTTTAACATTGAATTAAATCCTTTTCCATTATTTTTAAAATGACACATCGTTCCAACAGGGTCACATATTGTCTGTTATTTATTATACGAGAGATTAAAGTATTTTAACTTCGTTATATTTGCTGTGAAATAAAATATTTCGTATGAACAATAACTAAACAACGATATACGTTCAACTATTTACTTTAACAAACACATATTATAACTTAAGCTCATTTCTTTCATGTATCCCGCCCTGCGCGTGCGCCGATCCTTAACCAACGCTCCATTCATATAATGCCCGAGTATTTTACTTCGTTTGGTCTGTATGCATTTTTTTTCGCTTTTTATATTTGTTTTAATTCTAAAATTCGTTTTAATAATATGATTGTATTTTTGCTTTTTGATTGTTTCTTTTTAATATTTTGCTTTTTTTTGTTTTTTTTTGTATGATTGATTTATTTAATGAGTTCCTTTTTTTTCAAATTTGTTTTTGTCTTTTTTTTCTTGTGATATGTGTTTTTCGTGTCGATATGTGTGCGTGTATTTTTCGTTATGATTGGGTTACGCTTGTGACACTTGCGTGCTGGTACAATGGCCGTTTGTTCGCCGTGCTGTGGTGAAGCGTGTCCGTACACCAGGTGCTCACATTCCAGATGACGAGATCCGTCAGGCGGAGGAGAAGTTCGCCGAGTCGCTTCAGCTCGCGCAGATCGGCATGTTTAACCTCCTCGATAACGACGTAAGTTAGGATGTGTACTTAGATTTGATTTTCTAGACCGTAATCGTAAAATGAAATGACCTTGTTTTAACTGTAACTGATCACCAGATTAAGTAAATATACCCTCAAAAACACTTTTTATTGCCAAAACTAGTACATGATCACCAAAATTATAAACCATTACCATTACCATTTAAAGCGTCATCCAAAGATTTGGCCTCGTTATCCTATATAAGTAAACTACTCGAGATAAATTATTGTTCATCCAAACATAGTAGTTTAACTCCTAACGTTTGACCTTATATTGTAAAATGCTAACCGATGTCTGGGCTATCTATGACTCTAAACGATGGCATCAGTTCCGGCAAATCGGCACTGGTAGTTTCCTGTCTCACCATGCTTATAATGTGTTTTGAATCCTGGCCGGAGTGTGGTGCTGAAGTAGATTTTCTTATTTGACCTGTAAAAATAATGACAGCCTATAAACGTCGCACTGTTATTCTCCATTTTTAAAGGAACGCACAGTATACCCGCCTAACTTGTCCAAGGCGGTGTTCCGAGTGTGTCATCTCGGTTATCGCGATGTACACGTTTATTGATGATGTTTTCCTCCACCGTCAGAACGTGGTAATAGTAACAATATTCACATTTAAGAAATAGGTACTTAGAGATGGTGCGGTGTATGCGTCCCGGTCAAGATTCGAACCTAAGTCGTTTAAATGAGATGTGGGTAATTAGCCAGTAAGGTGACTACTCGCCATTAAGTAGTATTTAAAATAAAACTACGTTTTAACGGTTTTAAGCGCGGTTATCTATTTGATTTTTATTACTCCGACGTTTCGGCCACTTTTCAGTAGCCGTGAACACAGGAGACAGAGATGTCAATGAGTATTGTTAAAATTCTTATTCTTTATTGTATACAAAAATTACAAATAAAATTATACAATGGTGGTATAAAGGCGAGCTGAACCCAAGAGTTTTCTTCCAGCAAACCTATGAGTCTAGTGAGAAGGGGAGAAGTAAAAGGCATTTTTCCTATGTAATATATAATGTAAACAGATTAACAAAAATGAATCACATACAAGATACACTTAGGATACATACATAGATATATAATGTAAGATATAAACATATAAGGATAATTAAAGTAAAGTAATAGATAAAGTTTTATTTTAGCCTACCGCGAACTTGTTCATTTTCATTATTTAGTTTTATTTTGTTTATGGTTATTGTTTACTCTATGGGAGGCTAATCTAATTTACCACAGCTTCGCAACATGTTGTGGCCTGAAGCGACGCACAAGACACCCTTCAGCAATATGCCTAATAATTTTATGTTATATTAAATTGGGTGAGAGGTAAAACAAAAAAAAATCTCTATCAAGTTAGTATGTGTTCCGGTACGTACGTAAACGCAGTTTTATTATGTATTCTAGTCGTGAAAATTTAAGAAAACATTAAATATTTTTATGTTTATCTTCTATAAAAATGTTCTGAAAGAAATGTCCATGATTAAATTACTATTTCTCCCTTCTCAGGTAGAACAAGTGGCGCAGCTTAGTTTCTTCGCAGAAGGACTTTTGGAATATCACCAGCAGTGTACGGAGATTCTAAAAGGCCTCGTCTCTACTCTTATGGAGAAGTATGCCATTATTTTCATATGTAACGTTATAATAACATTTAAAAATATATTTATATTAGATCAGTCATAAAGAAAGATTTCAGTAATGTTTCTCCCAACACTTTTTGTATTTGTTAGTATTGGCTATTCAATTAAAATTTTCTTGCAAAGCTCTGTAGACAAATGGTATTAGTGCTAAACAAATAAAATGAAATTTTTTGATAATGACATAATACATACCTACGTAATGATATGTCATTCCCATACATTTTCTATTCTATTCGTTTTGTGCTAATGTCACTTGTCTACAAAATAAAAAACAGTTATCGCGAAATTAACTCATAGAAATCTAATCTGTCATTTAAATCGTGTTACAGTCACACAATGACACTTCCACGAAACCTATACTAGAATTATTTTCTCCGTGCAGTTTGGGTCATAAATAATCGGAGCAGTGAAGCGAGTATTTCGCTCTCTCTTCCACTCACGGGCCTTATGGGCAGGCACAGTGATACGCATTATTGTTGTCGATAAGCGTTATCGATAGTGTATTTAGTTTGTCATTTGATGGGTTAGTGATATAAATGAAAGAAAAAAATAGATAAAACAACGTAATTTATTAAAATAAGAATAATAATGATTTATAATAAATTATTAATTAGGTATGTATGTATTAAAAAACTATAAGTACAAAAGTTTAGAATGTAACAAGTTATATTAAAAATAAATACTTATATCTAAGTTTAAAATTAACAGCAAAAAAGATAATACTGATTTTTATAAGAATGATAATCTTTCTTTGATAAGAATGAGTTTTTATCGTTAATGGCGTTGCGCCCGCGCAACATGCTCACCGCCTTAGCCGGGCTGAGGCCGAGTTTGATTTATGACCCAAACTGCACGGAGAAAATAATTCTACTATAGAGCTTTGGTTCTTTGGGTTCGAAGAAAATTGTAACTTGCATATACAGAAAAATAAATCAAAACTACCTGCAATTTTAGTACTTGTGCTTTCTACCTAGTTATAATATACAATTTATTTTCAATAACTTATAAATGTTCTCATAGTTTAAGTGAATTGCATAATTTTTTTTATGATTAATAGAGTTCATTAACCCGAAATTGGCTTCTCAACTCTTCACTTTTCAAGTCTGGACTCAATCCGAATGGTTATGGATTTTCTTCATAATTTACTCAGTAACACTAGCTTGAACAAGTTAATAGTCTTGAAAACATTTCATTCATTTTTGTTTGTGTCAAACAGGAAAGAGGAAGCCGTGAACCGTCCCAAAATGGAGTTCGTGCCAAAGACGCTCGCTGACCTCGAGGGCATACACGACCTGAACAATGGTAGGCGGTACGGTTCCACGCAAAGCCTCTCCCGGCCGAGGGCCCACATTACCCCCTCCTCCTCGGTGGGCAACCTTTCCTCCCACGATCCCCTCAAGGCGTGGGAGGCCCCCCCTGGCCCCCACGCCCCCCCTGGCCCCCACGCCCCCCAGGGCCCCCGGGCCCGCCGCCCGGCGCCCGCGCCCGGATTCAGGCCTCATCCCGCGCCACGCAACCAATTTAACGGCAAGGACCCCTGGACAGGTGACTTCAGGTTTTTGTTTGCTGGGTTTACCTTTTATTTTCAGTTTTGGTTCTGGATTGCTTCGTGTTTTATTTCATTTTTGAAGTTATTATGAAGCTTTAGTAAATAGCGGTGGTGGTTTTTTGGAGAATAATATTATTAGCCTTGTTGAACTATCATATCGGATAGAAACCAACTAATTTAAAGTGCTGTTAAATGTTAGGTTACTTAAAGCGCATTAACTAAGTTGATAAAGAGATCTTTAAAATATTTATATTTATAAAAAGTATGCACAGTGGTCTCAAAGGGGAACTTTGTGGGTTTTATTGTTATGAAAAGATATTTTGCTATATGAATGCTATGCCAAAGGAAATATTACGATTCCTAATTATTTATTATTGAAACTAATGAGTCGTATCTCATTGAGAAAGTCACAATTGAGAATGGTAATAATTATTGTGTGTCAGCAGTCCATGGTCAAAACTGTATTCGTAATGTCACTAATTACACTCTCCATGTTAGGCATCGGCACGCTTTTCACGGGTTCCTTGGCACGTGGTAATGGGTAAGACATTAAATAGAACAGCTAGGTCAAACATGGTGATATTTTAAAGCACTGATCATTTTTTATGGTTTAAACTTACGAAGACCATGCCATAACTAATGAATATAGAGAAAATTATGTGGAAATAATAGTTATTTATAATACTTCTACAGATTCACAAAGGAGTAGATGAATTTAAATTACCATAGTCACGAGTTCGTAAATCCAACAAACTGCACGTCATGCATCGTTTTTCAATGCATTTGCGAGAAAACAGTACAAAAAGTAATGAAACAAACATAATATCAGTCGGGAAATTGCAACAATCTTGACGTTTCTAATAGGAAAAAGACGCGCATTTGCAAATGGCGGCACGTGCGCGTGTTACAAATTAGAACTATACGTATCGTCTCATTTTCTGATAGTATTAGTGAAACAAGTGTATTGATCAAAAGCGATTTCAAGGAGTTTCGATTATTCAGCTCATTTATTTGCGTAATATGAAACTTCTTGGTGGAATTCTTATTTTTTTCACTACTCCATACTTAGGTGAGAGTACCTATTTTATCGCACGGTCCGTTGTGTGGTGCGTAATTGTTACCTTTCGAACAATGTATACAGGCGTCGTAGATGCCTTTTTTGAAAAAATATTTCTGAAATTGTATTAAAAAAAAATATATTTATAATTTCAATGTACAGACACGGCATGTTTAGCATTTTATAATTTTATACATGTATATGGCATAGGTTTAGCAGCGCGTAGCTCTTTGTGTGGGTTAACAAATGTTTAACAATGCCATTTCATCGAGCCTCAAGTAAGTGAAGTAGTCGTTTCAAGAAAATCTGGCTTGACGCAATGGATGACGTTTTTACTATAATGTTCTCACAATAATGAATGTTTAAGACCGTACGAACTGGAGAAGGTAAATAATAGGAATGGCGATGATACTACCACAATTTAGAATAAAGATAATGAGGTTGAATGATAAGGAAGTTTGTTAGAGTGCAAAAGTTGAATAAGAAACAAATGTAATAGGTTCCGGAATAAAATGGGTGAGCACCGTTAGCCTGAGCAAGTTAGCTACTGTGAATCGCAATTCACAGTAGCTAACTTTCTTTAATAAGTTTAACGAGTCCGATTGCTGTCAGAAGTAAAACGGAACAAATAATTGTGGACATTAGAGTTGTGTCGAGGTTCTGTGATTATATATCATGCTGTAAATAAACGAAGTGAGCTATCTGTTCTATTGATATGTGGTAATGGGGACGCCATACTACTAACCCCTACGTATACATATTCCATAAGTTCTAAACCATCGATATTGTACTATCATTTCAGAGACAGTTGTACATTCGTATATTCATATAGAGATAGTATAAACCTGTACTAAAGAATCTATTAAAAGTAATATAAATTTAGAATATATTTTAGGCAATAACAACTTATTAAATAAAGTAAATACCCACAGGTAGCTAATAGTCACAAAGTAGAAATGATAATAAGTTAGTTAGGTAAATGTTTGCAACCGCTTTCTTTCCTCTATTGACAGCGTTATTATACTAATAATTCAATTTAAAACAGTTCGATGGTTTCTAGGAATTCTCAGTAATATGCAGTGAGGTTTCAATCTTGCGTAAAATGATTATGACGTCTTTCGGTATGTGTAGAAATGTAAAAACAATATTTAAACAAAGTGCTTGTAAATAAATTATATTATTTATAACTTGTTCTAATCAGCATTTCTGAGTCATCTAATGTTGCAAAATCTCTCTCGTCTGACTATTTTATAGTTATTTCTCTAAGAGTATTTACTCTAACTCATCTTGAAGAAACAAGACACTCCAGATAGCTTACCATATTGTATGCTAATGTGTGTAATGGGGTTTATTGTAATCAAGAAAAAGCTAAATTTCTACTTGTAAATAAAAATTGTTGATACTATTCATTTCACAAAAAGTGAATCTACCTATTCATTTCTTAATTCTAACCACACACGTAGCTACGCTATATTATTAGCTACTGTATATTCTGGGGCAAGTTTAAAAAAGTATGTATAAAGCTGAAATAAATATGTATATCGGTTTATAATATTTTTACTTATGAACCAATGAAAACGCTTTTGTTGTTCACCGTTAATTAAAATTAGTTTCTTAATACTTAATATAGGTTGTACAGAGAGCAAATTTATCGCAATCACTTGTATGTAACCCCTAGACTGAAGAAAAAAGCACAAAAGATTATAGCGGCAAACTTTTTGTCAGTATTACACAACAGAATATGAATTTAGGTAACATTTTTTGCAAGGTGTCCTTTTGGCAAAATATGAACCCTTTTATAAAATTGTCGTGTTCGTCCGTCCAATGCCAATTGTGATCTGATAAGTGACAATTGGCAACATGGTGCATTTATAATCTATCTATAATGGTTTAGTGAAATTGCAAAAACAAAAGAATTTTAGTGGTGGCCATTTAACCCATGTAACACAGGGATAAAAAAGTTTATGGCAGTGCTTAAAAATCCTTTAAACGAAAAAAGATCCCGACGAATTGAGAACCTCCTCCTTTTTTCGAAGTCGGTTAAAAATCGATTTTAACGAGACCTCTCGAACATTGTTACATATATTATAATACTTTTAGGATTCCCTAGCCAAATAACAAAAAGCGGCCTTCGACGCCGCTAGGAATCACTTTATGATGCATGGACCGACATAGACTTAACTGATTTTTATTTCTTCTTACCACGTTATGCATATGTAATATAATATATTTCACGTACAACTTGTTAATATTCTACACGATTAGACTACACTTGAGGTGATTGATGTGAATAATTTTTTATAGACTTTTGTAAATAATAACTTCCTAATAGTTTGGTTAGGTTAACCAATGCGTAGATTTGCCTTTTAATATCATAACAATGGTTTTATATCAGTTTGAGCTTCTTCTTTTATGTTTTAACAGATTTGCACTTGAGCAGTGATATGGACGATGAGACCGTTCTGTTATTTACAGGTTGCCGAATATCCCATTCCATCCCTTCCCCTTTATAATTAGATTAAGACTTTTTATGTGTATATGTATCAAACACTATATGCAAAGAAAAATCAACCTAATTGCATAAGCCTTTTAAAATATTCTAGCTTGATGAAAGTTCGAACTTACATTAAATTGTAAAATTAGCCAATAGTAAAAAAATCACTTTGCATATAGTAAAAAAATAAATGTTGTATAACTCTAATGTTTTTCAAATTCGTGTGTTTAGCTAGGAGACAAAATATTTGTATTGAGTTTTAAATCTATCTCTTAATTCTAACGATTGATTGATTATTTTGGATGTCTCTTCTCTGCCTTCATCTTTTTGATGTACAATTAACGCAGATGTCGATTGACATGCACATTTACCCAAAAACATGTACTTACACAAAAGTTAACGCAAAAGGTGTTCAAATTACGATTTTATTTATATTACCTTATTAAAATAACATTCTGATTGCAACATACCTTATGTTGAGCATATTTTATTTAATACTTAAATATTCTACGATATAAATTGTTTGAGAAAAAAGTATACAATAATTTTAAAATTAAAAGCGACATAACTATAAAGTATATGTATTGACAGACAAAGTTAAAACGTAGGTGTTAAAAATGTAAATTAACATAATACATCTACTAAAATAGTAGATCTATTAAATACTAGTCGCGTGAGTCGTATAATCATGCAAACAATATCTTCCTGTCTAGAATATTGCAAAAGTTTAGTCTTTTCGTTTTTTTTTTTTCTTGTTTCGGGATTCACGTATTAACTACTACTGAGCCAATATTGATGCGGTTTTCGCTGATCGATAGCAAATTCCCGGACTTAAATATGCGATAGTTTATATCCCGGTAATTTTCTTTGGAGCTGTTTAAGATGGCCCGGTTAAAAAAAATCCGATTCCGATGTAATATATTCAATGATTGATAGTAAAATAATCATAAAATCTGTGATACTTTATATCTCGGAAGTCTCGCGGGATTTTTTCCGGGGGTGGTTTCTAGTTGTTAGGAAAAGTATAAATTTATTTACTCCGTCCAACGTGAACAAAGTCGCGGACGAATCCAAGTTATTACATAATACTTTGTAATTTAAACAGTTACTTAAATATTTCATATCGACTATTATAGAGTTATGATACAAAAGAATATCATATTTACACATTATTGCGCAATATTACCCTTTATTATGTTTATGATATTTATAATTAATTAAACGGTAATTTATATTTTTGCTTCTAGATGCTAAATATAGTCTGTTCTATACATTTTAACTATGAACATCCGTTGTATTCATATTTAAATTGATTTAGCTATTAGACATGTATAAAAATGTGAAAAATGACATCCGTCTCTTTTTTAAGAATTGTTTCATACACAATAATTAAATTTAGTAAACAGACTAATTTCTATAAAAAAAAATTTTTACGATTTGACCACTGTAGATGAGTCTGGCCAAGAGTACAGACCTCTTTGATTAGAACATACCAATATCCTGCCAATCTTATAAAAAATGGAATATAAACAGTAGAATTAAAATAAAAAGTAAAATCAGAATTAAATAGCCTGTAGGTAGTTTTCGTATTTGAAGTGACATACAATGGGGTACCTGCTTGACAGTAATCAACTGAATTATTTTTAAGGGCTTACAAAACGCCGAAGCTCCTTAGATTTTATACAAGCGTATCAATGAGCTACTAACAAGTTTTGACGTAATTTCTTTGACGAGTCAAATAGCGTGTTAATTATTGTTTAAACATTGATAAAAAAATGTGATCATAACACTATATGTTAAAAGTCTATTCAAAAATATGAATATTGTTTTAGAATTTATTATACATAATATAGCTAATTCAAATCATCAACTACTATTTAATGCAATTATGTCAACAACCTCAAAAATCTATGGCGATCTAGTTATTAACAATTATATTTATAAATATTGTCCCAAATATAATTGATGGTATTCTGAGTTATCTCTTTACTTGCGTCGAGGAGAGGGCGCCTCACGCGCTGGCTCCCCGGAGCCCAAGCCGCCATCCAACTTGGAACTGTTCCCGGGCTCTGGCAACGCGCAGCGCTCCAACAACGGTAACAAGCCTCGAACACAACCAGAAAAACGCCATTTGATTCTTAACCTTATCGCTGGCTGTGTAAAGACCACAGTCGTTTGGCAGTTACTTTTGCAAAGCAATTCTAATGCCAGTATATTACCTTACTGTATTTATTTATTTGTAATAACGATTGAAACAGTTTTATAAATAAAATTTTGGATTTTAAATACAAAAGGCGTTTGTGTAGTCATAGAGGTAGAAAGCTAATTTTAACAGACACGACAGTTTTCACTACAAATCGTTTAAAGAGTTGTCTGTTTTAGAATGCGTTATACTTACATATACAACAGGCACACTTTTTACATTCAACTATGCTCACTAAAAAAATTAGCTTCTGATTTATACTAGTATTGATTTTAAAGCTTGATTCTTCGTAGAGTTATTGGTTTTATTTTCGTTAATCAACATTCATGACACCAATGCATGTTTGGTTCATTTTGGTCTAACGACCACGTCAGCCATTAGATAAGTGTTTAGGCGATGTGCGCTTATCAACCCATAGCTTAGGCTTTCGTTGTGTCTTTCCCTAGATGCTGTAAACGTTCCAACGATAGCATGTCTCGGTTCAGAAACGCTTATAAAAAGAGTCATTTTCATAAAAATCATGTCTAATCTTTTGTAACACTATTTTGAATGAGATTAATTGTTTTCGTTTATTTTAATACAATTATACTTAGTGGCTAAAATATTAGTTGAATATTCGCTAAGATTGGACGCTTTGAAATTCAAACGTGAGAAGCAGAAAAGTATTTACTGTCTCTCTATTGACTTAATTAAATGTTTGAATTAAACGCGTCCAGTTTTAGACAAGATAATTACTGTGTATTATTATGTTTTACTCATCAATTGTTAAACCTTTGTCAATTTAAGCACATTAAGTGTGGTGTAGTCAGTATACAACTCAGCATTTAAGTCTAATTAAGTTATTCTTCCTACTACAGTAGACTTACGACGTAATCAATACACAGTATTTACTAATCTGCGACACCTCTGTTATATGGTTATGTATGATTAATATAAGTGGCCTCCCCAGCGTCTCCCCTGCCGTCGCCTGTTAAGTCCCCCGCAAGGACTCCAATCGCTCCCAACAAGACGCCATGTTGTACCGCTCTCTATGACTTCGAACCGGAGAACCAAGGCGAACTCGGATTTAAGGTGAATGTTTATAATTATTACCGACTAGCTAATATAAAATTTATATAACAAAACAGGAACTTGATGTATAAATAGAATAAGAAATATAAAGAAAATTCTGAGCTCAATGTAATTAGAGATAAGAATGGATGCATTGTAAAAGAAGAAGAATGTATACTAAACCGATGGAAAGAATATTTTGAGGGATTATTTGAAAAAGGGATATCAAGTGTAAACAGTATGACTGATGTAAGGGAGGAAAGAGAGGATAATAGTGATAGTATAGATATGAATGAAATAGTGAAAGCTTTAAATAGTATGAAATTAGGAAAGGCTGCGGGGTGTGATAACATTACCGTAGAAATGTTGAGAGCTGGACAAGGTCTGGTCGCAAGCCAATTATACCGCCTTTTCAACATGTGCTGGATGAGAGGCTCTGTACCAAAAGATTGGTGTAGAGCCGTAATTGTTCCACTCTATAAAGGGAAAGGGTCACAACAAGACTGTAAAAATTATAGGGGCATTAGCCTTCTCAGCGTTGTCGGAAAGTTGTATGCTAAAGTATTGATTGAACGGATTTTCGAAATGACAGATGAGAAAGTATGGGATGTACAAGCGGGTTTTCGCAAGGGAATGGGATGTACAGACCAAGTCTTCACCTTACGGTGCATAACTGAAAAGTTTTTGGCCAAGGGCCAAAATGTCTTTTGTGCATTCATAGATCTGGAGAAAGCCTACGACAGAGTGATAAGAACAGAACTGTGGTCAGCGTTATCTAAATGTGGGGTAACAGACAACCTAATACAATCACTAAAGTCTCTCTATGACGATTCCAGTGCTTGTGTTAGGATCAACGGGGCCTACTCCGAATCGTTTAACATCGAAAAAGGTGTTAGACAGGGTTGCGTAGCATCGCCGTGGCTATTCAACCTTTTTATGAACAGTTGCCTGGATGGTTTGAAAGAAAGTGAAAGTGGTTTAAGAATGAATGGGTTACTCATCAAATGTCTACTCTACGCCGATGATCAGGTTATACTTGCATCATCGGAAGAAGAGTTACAGGAGATGGTAACGATTATGGACGAATCTTTTAAGACTAAGGGTATGAAAATTAATGTAGAGAAGACGAAAGTTATGGTGTTTGAAAGAGATGAAAGTATGACAATGTGTAACGTACAGATAGGAAATGAAAGACTAGAGCAAGTTAAAGAATTTGTTTACCTAGGGTGCATGTTTACCAGAGACGGAAAGCATGAAAGTGATATTGAAAGGAGAGTAATGGCAGGTAATAAGGTGAATGGAGCGCTGAACTCTTTTATAAACAGCCAGAAAGTTTCTGTAAAGGCACGTCTGGCTGTCCATCAAGGGGTATTAGTACCAACGCTAATGTACGGTAGTGAGAGTTGGGTGTGGCAGAAGAAGCATGAAAGTAGGATAAATGCAGTTGAAATGAGAGCTTTGAGAAGTATATGTAAGGTTAATGTAAGTGATATGATAAGAAACAGTGTGATAAGGGAGCATTGTGAATTGAAAGAAGATGTAGTTACAAGAGTTGAAAAGGGAATGTTAAGGTGGTTTGGCCATGTAGAGAGAATGAATGATAGCAGAATAATAAAACAAGTATATGATAGCAATGTGACTGGAAGAGTCGGTGCCGGTAGACCAAGACGTACTCACCATGATCAAATTAAACATATTTTGAAGAAAGGTCAGATAAAAAGTAGTTTAAATAAGCGTGCATGTATGAGAAGATTAATGAAAGTTGATGAAGCGAAAAGTGTTTGTCAAGATCGTAGCAAGTGGAGATCCATCGTCTCTGCCTACCCCAATGGGAAACAGGCGTGACAATATGTATGTATGTATGTAAGAAAACAATTTTAGCTAGACGTGTTGCTGAGGAGTTTCTTGCCGCTTCTTCTCCTTAACAGCAATAACACGTTGCGAAGCGGTGTACATAGACTAGGAAGTAAAATTAAATTTTAATCTATATGTATGACCTTCAAAAAGTATTGTCTAGTGGAACTTATTTTGAATAAAAACTTGAATTTGAATTTAAAAAACCCGGTCACGCTTCGCTGTGGCTCAGTTAGATGTAAAATTATTAGTGAAGTCAATCTATCGACTACCTTTTAAGTTTTACGGAAGTTTTATAAAAGAATATTATATAGCACAACTGGTGCCGTTCGAGCCTCAAATATCAGTTATTATTATAAATATTTCAGCACAAAATCCTTCAACTACGTATAGACATTGAAACGGGCAATTAGCATCACTAATTACCTAAGATACAAGATTATGTAAACATGACCTCGAAACTTAAGCCTTTATATACTTTTTGTGTTACTTGTACACACTTCCCTTATATATATCGTATAAGTATATTATCTTGTAGCTGAGTCCAACACAGTTATGACATTGATCAGTCCTTTTTTTGTCACTTCTTTTTTGGAGGTACGCTAATTCTCAAACGTTGTAAGTCTATAATTTTTATAAAGTTCTTATGGCAATTTTTTGATAATTTCGAAATTTTCTTTAAGGGCACTGCGTGTCCCCACAAGATATGCCCTGATATTGATACCGCCATCAACAACTTGACATTAAATCCTGGTTACATGTACTTAAGGCATTATTTGAAACATTACTCCTTGTTCTACTACTGCCAGATAGCTATCTATCGGCTAGAAGTTTATCTTCGTTTCCTTGGGCCATTACGCTCACGTACGAAACGGTGCTCAACAACTTTTCTCTTGTGCTCATTAGGGATTTATGTCATTTCAAATGACCAGTTTTCCTTCAGCACTACAATATGGGGGATTTTTTGAAGGCATCATTCATTTTCATACAGATAGCGCAGTGGTAACACCTCATAACCACTTTTCTTCAAGTGGGCTTTTAGCTGTATCTTATACTCCAGCTAAAATAGAAAAGCAAACAATTGTTTGATCTTTGTTCACAGGAAAACGACGTAATTACGCTGATCAACAAAGTGGACGACAACTGGTTTGAGGGATCCGTGAACGGCAAGACCGGCTACTTTCCAATCAGCTACGTTCAGGTCACTGTGCCATTACCAAATATGTAAACTCACACGAATATTCCACCGAAATTAAAAACGTAACGCGACTCATTTGGGATTTGAACGATAAACTTAATTTTTACGCCCAGGCATTCACTTTTTGCCCCGGAAAAGTTTAATGTATTGAATGTTAAACTAATAATCACCTCAAAAATATTTTCGATATTTATTGCTGGATAATTTATTTTTATATTTTGCAAATAATGTTATTAGTGCAGAAACGATCACAGAATACTAATTGATTGAACTATTTTTGTATGAGGTTAGCAACCTATAGCCAGGTGATACGGCATTTGCCCGTCTGGATGACTATCGTCCTTGGTCTAGAGCATTTCATGACATTTTCAAAAAACCTCACATGGTAGCGGTGTAGGGAAATCTCAGCTTAGAGCTGGTGCCAAATTGCTAATGTCCCAAAAGAACGTTCTTCAGAACCTTTGTGTACAACAGTGTAGTGGCTTAAGAAGTTAAGCGACGCGATGATAGTCTCTGTTACAGCTGCTGATCCGATTGCTTACAGGCAAATATCATATATTTGTCTTTTGTTTATAATAATAGAAAGTTTTGAAGAGTAGGTGTGTATATTTAAACCAGAATTACATCAACGGATATTATATCAACGGTAACATCGTCTATAGAGTAATAATGTTAAATATACCTTACAAGTCTTTTAATGATTTATCGATATATTTCATTCGATATTATCAGATAAATATATTACATTTATGCGGGCTTATGGGTAAGAGTTTACCATGATAATTTTCAAATGATCGTGTTACAATGTACCCAAATGTTATTTACTCAGTATTAAGCAAAATACGTGGATTGTTTGAATCTTAAGTGTCAAAAGCTCAATCAAATCGTAAAAATGTTTTAATCCTAACCCCCCTCCCCCCCTCAACACCACATATAGATCAAGAACTGACCTTTTTAATTAGTTACTGTTTTGAATTGTCTTCCAGATATTTCTTTCTGGATTATTGTTTTACTTTCATGTCGCGTGATTTCTTTATTAATTCTAAAACAAATAGCTTTCTAAAAATGTTTGGCATTCAAATTATACTTGAATATTTAAAGTATGCAAAATAAATTTGATGACAATTATAAAAATGACAGAATTAATAAAGAAAGCATGCCAATTATTTTCCCTCTAAATTATTTTCCAAATTCATAAATTTTCTATAATAATATAGTTGTAATTTTGAACCCACGTTGCCATTATATTTACTTCAATATATAATTTTAATAAAATAATGAATTCAATGAACTTTGAAAGACATAGCTATTACATATAATAATTACTAATTTTTAAGTATGTATTCCATTAGATAATGATCTGGAATACATTTAACTCGAGCCAAATAGTGAATTCTACTTATAATATGATAATAGTTGATTTATTTCAATTACTCCAAAATGTTTTAATTTACTAGGAATAATTATTTTAAAGCACTTTGGATTATCTTAATTTTTACTCATGTTGACTGGTTCGTTTATGCATAAAGAGGATTTACTTATAATCGAATAAGCACTCAGGCTTCTGAAGGTGAAAAGTAAATTGTTTGGTAATTTCTGCTATCAGATATTCTATGGAATTGGGATATAAGCACCATCGAAGAAAATTACTACTATTTAAAAATTATTCAATTAAAAATGTAGCTCTGAAGAGAACTTACATCTGATTTGTATACTAGATGGCGCTAAAGGATATTCTTCTTTTACTTCTTGACATTTTATTATTTATTACATATTATTTTACATTAAATAAATTATAATTAAAAATCTTAACTAATAAAAAATTATCATGTTGTTATTTTAGTTTCTAGTATAGAAAATATTTCTTTTGGTAATAATATTTATACATATTATCACGCATGGGGAGGCAGAGGCGATGGGTATAATAATAAAAACTAAAAAAATGTGAATGTGATCTATGGCGCCATCTATGACAGGTTTACGAACTTTTTTCAATTACTTTTTTACTGAGATTATTATTCCGAGATTTTTTCTGCGTTCGATATACGCATAGTAGTTTTGCATGAGCAGCGATACTCTGCATAATGATTGCTTTTTAAAAAATGAATTTATATAACATATTTATAGTCTCAGACCGGCTTTAGGCCAGTAAGTTTTACAGGTAGGTATGCCTCTAGGTGGGCACAACGAGTATCAGTACCGGATTCATCGCGAGCAAAATTGCTGGAGTAAAGCCGGCCATATAGAGTATATGTGTATTAGAATTCTACGTCCTATTAATTTTATTAAATTCGATGTGTTTCCCTTCACAAAAAGGCACAGGACATTTAAAATATATTAGGATAACAATTGAATACTAGTTATATATGAGATTAGATTTTATAGCTATTATCTTTGCGGGTAATTATTTATCTAAATGGAGAAATGTATACAATATAAATTATAGTAATAGGTAAACGTAATGGGATTTGACGGACGAAGGATATTGTAAGAGTTGTTGAAATCTTGTCAGGATAGTTCATGACGTTTAAATGTTTGATGTATTATTGGCAAGCTATTATATAAATATAAACACATTATAATATTATTGTGATAATTATATCATGCTATTGGTGCGATTTCCGAATTCACTATATTTAATATCTTTATTTTTTTACTGGGACTTTTATTTTATATTATTATAATTTCGCATAATATTTCCATTAGTTTCTAATGTAGCTATTGTTATTTTTTATAATTCTTTTACATTTCCATAATGAATATTTTTAAATGATACCAAAAATAAGTTGAATAGCGAAATTATTATTTTACATGGCCTCTATTCAATAATTATTTATCATGTATTTTAATAAATGCACTTATGAGCTAAGATCTTGAATCGTAATTTTAATACTTTGTCCAATGTTGTTGATGTTGCAGTAATATTGAACATTTATAAGTTTCATCTCATTATTATTGATAAATGGACCCCATTTGAAATCACATTTCTGGCATACAAAAGACAATACCTAGTCTAATGTTAGTTGTATGTAAGTTCATAAAATAATTATTCTATCTTCAAGTGTCTCATAACGTAAGATATTAAATAAATTAAAACACTTTGATCGATGTTAAAAGTGTTATTTTGATGTTCGGTGTTACAGCGGTGATTGTATTAATATGATATAATTAATAATTATTATATCAATTATAATTATTCTATCAATTATATTGATATTGAAGTTAGTATATCAATTCCAACTAAATTTAACCAAAGTCGAACACTCTTTATACTCAATCTTGCCTATGAAATGAATGAAATTCAATTGTTGTGTACTTTTAATGTATCGAGAACGTTATTGTAAGCATTTTTGTGAGAATGAACCTATTTTATATACTTTTCTGATGTTTCAATGTTGCTTCCTTGTACGGAATTATTATGAGGCCAATAATTCGTGGTTAACATCTCACTTGGTCACATGCAACACTTGAGCATGTGCTTGACCGAAACAATAGCCTCATATTAGACTCCCAATGCCGTACATATAATTTGCTGTTGGTGCAAGGTGTCTGTTATGGTGTATTCTTGTTCATGTTACTGTAATCTTAAATACTGTAATTTCATAGAGTTAACTGACGATGTATGGGATGTAATGCAGATATTATTTATTTGTATTAAAACTTATCCCAAAACTTATTGCTCGTTTTCGCCTCCTAATAAAATGTTAACAATTAAACACCAAATGTTGTTTTATTTCATACACTAGCACGAGTCTATTTTAGTTTACAGGGACTTAGAAATGCAGCGATAACTAAATAATAATGTCTAACCATGTTAATCCGAGTTATACCGAAAATACTTTTGTGTAAGTATATGTATAAGTCAATTTTTGTGATAGTCGGTTGATTTAACTTTGCTGATGATTAAGCAAAATTATCATTACAAAACCCGAACATCCGAGATAACTTTGACTTTTATGGTCTGATAATCATTATTTATTCAAATGTACCACAGATCAGTGTCAACCATGTCATGGTGAACATTGTGGCGAAGGTCATGAGGGGAGGGTAAAGTTATCCGTAGTCACGTTGCTGTTTCGGCATTTGTTACAGAATTGGAACAGCACAGCAGCTTTATAATTGTATTCCGACATTAAAGAAGACATACGTCATGTTATTAGTAAACTGGCCCTTATTGCAAAGGACCCTTTTGTTTTTAGGACCCATATCAGAATACCAAATGAATGCAATGAACCATAAAATAATAACTACGGCTTTGGATATAAATAGATCTAGCGATGACTAGTCTTTCGGTAAACAAAAGAATTCATTAGCATCGGACTTAGACCATTAAGTAATTGCAACCAAGGCCTTCAAGCAAGTCTTGTGGTTAATGAATACGGAATAGGAACGACAATTGCAAAGTAGTAAGTCAAACCCATGACATAGGACCATCTCTACTTTAGATTTAGCTTAAGTTATAGGTTTCTTACTAGGTGATGTTGTCAGTAATATGTATGTAGGTATGTAGTCCCTGTGCCAGATTACAAGGTAAATAACCCAATAAAACAAATCTATTTGTGCAAAGAAGAATATTTTTTTATTAAATCCAAATATTTATTAGTTTAGTGGAATGACAAGCGTGTTAATAAAGTTACAGTTGACATTGCTACAAGTATGATAAAAGTGCATCTACAGCTATTGTTTCCATCTCAACATTTCTAGGCCTTGTAGTAACCTTAGTCACTTTGTATTGCTAAGATTCAATACATTACTTGCTGATGAAATAATAGGTCATAGATAGAATATAGGTTTAGTTGCCGCCACGTAAACGAAGGACTAAGTGTAGGGTTGATTCCTTTTGTATGTTGTAGTCTGAGAGGGTTCGGCCATCTTCCAACTGCTTGCCTGCGAAGATCAGTCTCTGTTGGTCTGGGGGTATGCCCTCTTTGTCCTGAATTTTCGCCTTGACATTTTCAATAGTATCAGAGGGCTCCACCTCCAATGTGATGGTCTTTCCAGTCAGGGTCTTGACAAAGATCTGCATACCACCACGGAGACGCAAGACCAAATGAAGGGTGGATTCTTTTTGGATATTGTAGTCTGAGAGGGTTCGGCCATCTTCCAACTGCTTGCCTGCGAAGATCAGTCTCTGCTGGTCTGGAGGTATGCCCTCTTTGTCCTGAATTTTGGCCTTGACATTTTCAATAGTGTCAGAGGGCTCCACCTCCAATGTGATGGTCTTTCCAGTCAGGGTCTTGACAAAGATCTGCATACCACCACGGAGACGCAAGACCAAATGAAGGGTGGATTCCTTTTGGATATTGTAGTCTGAGAGGGTTCGGCCATCTTCCAACTGCTTGCCTGCGAAGATCAGTCTCTGCTGGTCTGGAGGTATGCCCTCTTTGTCCTGAATTTTGGCCTTGACATTTTCAATAGTGTCAGAGGGCTCGACCTCCAATGTGATGGTCTTTCCAGTCAGGGTCTTGACAAAGATCTGCATACCACCACGGAGACGCAAGACCAAATGAAGGGTGGATTCTTTTTGGATATTGTAGTCTGAGAGGGTTCGGCCATCTTCCAACTGCTTGCCTGCGAAGATCAGTCTCTGTTGGTCTGGGGGTATGCCCTCCTTGTCCTGAATTTTCGCCTTGACATTTTCAATAGTATCAGAAGGCTCCACCTCCAATGTGATGGTCTTTCCAGTCAGGGTCTTGACAAAGATCTGCATACCACCACGGAGACGCAAGACCAAATGAAGGGTGGATTCCTTTTGGATATTGTAGTCTGAGAGTGTTCGGCCATCTTCCAACTGCTTGCCTGCGAAGATCAGTCTCTGCTGGTCTGGAGGTATGCCCTCTTTGTCCTGAATTTTGGCCTTGACATTTTCAATAGTATCAGAGGGCTCGACCTCCAATGTGATGGTCTTTCCAGTCAGGGTCTTGACAAAGATCTGCATACCACCACGGAGACGCAAGACCAAATGAAGGGTGGATTCCTTTTGGATATTGTAGTCTGAGAGTGTTCGGCCATCTTCCAACTGCTTGCCTGCGAAGATCAGTCTCTGCTGGTCTGGAGGTATGCCCTCTTTGTCCTGAATTTTCGCCTTGACATTTTCAATAGTGTCAGAGGGCTCGACCTCCAATGTGATGGTCTTTCCAGTCAGGGTCTTGACAAAGATCTGCATACCACCACGGAGACGCAAGACCAAATGAAGGGTGGATTCCTTTTGGATATTGTAGTCTGAGAGTGTTCGGCCATCTTCCAACTGCTTGCCTGCGAAGATCAGTCTCTGCTGGTCTGGAGGTATGCCCTCTTTGTCCTGAATTTTGGCCTTGACATTTTCAATAGTATCAGAGGGCTCGACCTCCAATGTGATGGTCTTTCCAGTCAGGGTCTTGACAAAGATCTGCATACCACCACGGAGACGCAAGACCAAATGAAGGGTGGATTCCTTTTGGATATTGTAGTCTGAGAGTGTTCGGCCATCTTCCAACTGCTTGCCTGCGAAGATCAGTCTCTGCTGGTCTGGAGGTATGCCCTCTTTGTCCTGAATTTTGGCCTTGACATTTTCAATAGTATCAGAGGGCTCGACCTCCAATGTGATGGTCTTTCCAGTCAGGGTCTTGACAAAGATCTGCATACCACCACGGAGACGCAAGACCAAATGAAGGGTGGATTCCTTTTGGATATTGTAGTCTGAGAGTGTTCGGCCATCTTCCAACTGCTTGCCTGCGAAGATCAGTCTCTGCTGGTCTGGAGGTATGCCCTCTTTGTCCTGAATTTTGGCCTTGACATTTTCAATAGTGTCAGAGGGCTCGACCTCCAATGTGATGGTCTTTCCTGTCAGGGTCTTGACAAAAATCTGCATACCGCCGCGGAGACGCAAGACCAAATGAAGAGTAGATTCTTTTTGAATGTTGTAATCAGACAAGGTGCGACCATCTTCTAACTGCTTGCCAGCAAAGATTAATCGTTGTTGATCTGGAGGTATACCCTCCTTATCCTGAATTTTGGCCTTAACATTTTCTATAGTGTCAGCTGGCTCAACTTCCAATGTGATAGTCTTACCTGTCAAGGTTTTCACAAAGATTTGCATACCTCCACGAAGACGAAGGACTAGATGAAGGGTAGATTCCTTTTGGATATTATAGTCAGACAGGGTACGGCCATCTTCTAATTGCTTACCAGCAAAAATTAATCTTTGTTGATCAGGGGGAATTCCCTCTTTATCTTGAATTTTAGCTTTAACATTTTCGATTGTGTCGGATGGCTCGACTTCTAAAGTTATTGTTTTACCAGTGAGGGTTTTAACAAATATTTGCATACCGCCACGAAGACGCAGTACCAAATGCAGTGTGGATTCTTTTTGAATGTTGTAGTCGGATAAAGTGCGGCCGTCTTCTAACTGCTTTCCAGCAAAGATCAGGCGCTGCTGATCTGGAGGAATGCCTTCTTTGTCTTGAATTTTAGCTTTTACATTTTCAATGGTGTCCGAAGGTTCGACTTCTAGTGTAATGGTTTTTCCCGTCAATGTTTTTACAAAAATCTGCATTGTGATATCTGTAACAATTATAGACCGGTATTTAATTTGTTACTGGATTGAAACTATAATTTTGGTTCAATATCGGTGGACATGAAATAGAACAAAGGAACAAAGAAAGTTCGCGAACAAAAACGATCACAAAATGGCGTCGAATCTATCACACTGACATAGTCACCTATATACATTGGCAAAATAATGTTTGACGAAAATACTTAAAAAGAAGATTATTGTAGATACTAACCGATCAATCCTTAGTATTCCTTAGCGTATGAAATTTTTAGAAAATTCTAGCACGAAGCGATATTTTTTATATGAATTAGGTACAAGATTTGTCACACGTCCTGCTATTGTTGATTACTTCACTCAATAAAATAAAATTTTAAAAATCAAATTCACAGTGATTGGCTATACACAGATATAGCCAATCAGGAAAGATCACACCAGCGTTCGGGGTAGCAAGTAGTAAAAAAAATCTCTGGGCAGTTTAAGCTTAGTTCACATTATACCCAATGCCATGGCAGCAAACAAAAAAATAAGTGAAAGAAGTGGGAAGCGTGAATATATATGTAAATGCGTCAATTGAAAACTAAATTTTAAGTAAGTAGTGCGAGGGCTCGCGCTGCTAACATCTTTCATGCATCTTGCATTCGGAAACAAATTATTATCTCGCATAGTGCGCGTGAAGCAAATCAAATGAAAAATTAAATTATTATTAAATACGCCAGATTACCATGCCATTCAATGGAGTTATTGTGACAACTCAAAAGGCCACATTTGACTATACTGTTCACATTTCTCACAAAAAACATAATTACTACTCAAAAACTAAATATTATACAACTGTTGTTCGTTTAGAGTAATTTTACACATTTTTAGAAAATAAAACTGCACAGCACAACATCTTTCAATTCCCGCCAAATACTACCTACAGTTCAGCTGTGCTACACATAGGCTTATGAAAATTAATTAATCTTTATTTGCAAAAACATAGGTACATGAAAAGATTTAGAAACTAAATATAGTTTTTAGTAAACTAAGATCTGTAAAGGTCTACTACAAAGAGTATATTGAATATATAAAGACCTAGCTACCAAGCCATAAACTAAAATAAATAAGTTCATGACTTTTTGTCTGATTTGAATGATTTGGTATTGTACAGAGACAATACCAAATCCTGATTCCTGAAAATTCAGGAATTGTTTGACATCGGGGGGTACAGATTCTTTGGGGGGACATTTGGGGGGGAAATATTTTGCTGTGAGAAATTTTTGGCGATATTTTAAGTATCACTCACATCACTGCAATTATTATTATCAATAGTTCATTTTAATAATGCAATTCATTCGTTCGTTCATTTACATAATTAATTTTATTTATTATGCCGTCTCTACTCGTATCTTAGACCATTAAACCAAAGGACTCGGCTCGCGTCTAATTTTGCAAACAAAAAATTCAGCAAACATGTACAAATCTTCATACTAGTATAGAGACAGCGTATATTTACACTCATTACGCACACAAAGACGACTCACACATTTCAAAATACAAGAAATTGCCATATCATTATTCAATTTGCCTCGTAATTTAATCATAATTGACTAAATATTCATTATTATTTTTTATTATAATATTGGATTATGAAATAAACTTTAATATTGTAATAATTAAACAGTACCACATTGATGATTTATTAAACTAGCACTAGTTGAAATAAGATCTTAGTTATCGTGTGATGAAAATTGTGATGTGTGATATTTATTAACACTTTCACAATTTTATGTAAACCCTAATCGCTAAAAACATCCATGAACATAATATATAATTGTGTACATATAATTCAAATATTTACTTGCAACGTAATTTAAATGCCCTATATTTTGAGGAAAAAAATGCTGGTATTACTACTATACAAAACTGTGAAATTCATAGGGATAGTAAATATCGATACTTTAATGTCGATATTTTTACTAGGAATAATAATTTTGAATACTATGATGACGGTGGAATAAAACTAAAGTATAAGTTTAATTCATTTATTTTATAGTATTTTTCTTAGATATTCGCGACTGTTACACATAAATAAAACTACGTTATTTACGGTTTTAAGCGCGATATTTCTTTATTTTGACAACGTTTCGGCTACTTTACAGCAGCTATGATCACGGTTTGACTCGAGGTTACATGTCAATTAGTAATGTTTAAAAACATATTAATCCGAGTGTGGGGCGGTTTGTAACGCGCCTCGCGGGAGGAGAGGTGAGCGCGCGCGGAACACGCCGCGCGCCCATCTCGACGGCATAACGGCGGGCGAGAACCCTTTTCCCGGGTAACCATAGCTGGAAGCTGATGTCTAGGAATGACATACTCAAGCCGAAGCATTGATATGGAATAAAGAATTGATATAGTGAAAAATTATAACATTTATTAAATGAATAAAACATAATATTGGCCATAAATCGTAATCATCTAGTAGTAGGAACCCTTCGCTGCAATACCGTTAACCCTATGTTCACAAGATAGGTTATATAGGAGCGCTGATCAAGAAACAGGTAGACTCTCAAGATCGGTAACGATACCCGATTCGATGGGGTAAAAGCAGTACTCTTTACCATCGTAACTTTTCATTGTGTGGGAGCAATACTTAAAAAAACTCTCACAACATTTAAATATATTTCCTAGTATAGGTTCCAGTTATATGTACCAAATTTCAGCAGTGTAGACCTAATCTCGGAAAATAGATGAACAGACGGACACGACGAAATCGTAAAGGTTCCTTATTTTACAATAGGACCCTAAAAGTGGGTCATTATTAGTATAACGTAATCATATTTTCGACTAACAGCATCCAAGGTAGTTTTATCGATATCGACACGGAGTTATAAGTACAGATTAAACATCACTATAGATAGTATCGTATAGCCAAAAAAACAAACTTCGATATTCAAATTTCAAATTAGTCTCCAACGCAATAAGGGCTATAATTTCTTGAAGGATTTCGCATTAGTCTCGTGAGTGTGTGTGTGAAGTGCGCTAGCTTTCAATATGGGCATTGTTATACAAATATAGACTCAATTTCTTCACAGTAACAGTTCAAAGTAAAACAGAGATTTGTCGGAAGTCGATACGAGATGTTTCATTAATTCGATTATAGAATCGATGTTTTAAACATCAAGTTTAATAAACAACTATAAGTTATTTTATTAAAAAAAGCAATAATTAGACAAAAAAATGCTTACATGTGAAATGTTACACCATCTTTTTGTAGATTTGAGGTGTTTGACATTTTATCGCACACGTTAAATGCACAGGTTGGCATTTTTGAGGAGCTCCTCACACAGCGATAACGATACTCTGACTGTTAGAAATCGATTATTGAACTAGTTTTTATAAACGCGTTAGATTTTATAATCTTGTACCTTGGCGGAGGGGTATGCTCATACGAGGCTTGTCCATTGGTTTAATGGTTTAAGACTCGTATGCGTCGTATCTTATAGGCTACTTTCCGTCAGACTCACAACGACTACGTTCACAACCGCGGTTTTTCCCATTCCACTTATTTGCTGGCGTCACAATCGTAAACTCAAGTGGAACGGTTATTTAACCCACCTATTGACACGGGTCGTTGTTACCCCTTTGACCCCCCCCCCCCCCCCCCGGTGAGCGAAAATGATGACGTAATTAGTGGCGTTTTCGCTACTACGGTAGTTTTGCTTTTTTATTTCTCCTTTAAAATAAGTAAAAACTGTTTTGGGGTTTTTTTCTCAAAAACCTTATATTTGCGAATTTTTGACTAAAATTTAGGGATTACTTGACATGGTCATCTGGCAGCACTGAGAGACAGTGACAGTGACAGACAATCTGTATCTGTAAACCCCATGAACTCTAAAGTTTCCTTCGCAGAACTATGCGCTGCTCTCTTAGACCATTGCTCTAGATCATCTTCGAGACTCTTCTCCTGGAGTAGACGGTATTACTTATTCCTTTGTAATTCAATCCTGTGAATCTTCTAAATATTTCCTACTGAACCTTATGAATCACATTTTTCTTTCCGGAACTATACCACAGTCTTGGAAAAAGCAAATAATTGTTCCGATATTAAAACCTGGCAAGGACGCTTCAGACTCTGAGGCTATAGCCCTATCTTCAGTCCTTGCAAAAATTATGAAGCATTTAATTAAAAATCGACTCGAGTGGATTGTCGAAAGCAAAGGCATACTAGCCCAGAGCCAGTTTGGTTTCAGACGAGGCTTAGGGACAATGGACAGCCTTATTACTTCCGACATAAGATTAGCTTTTTCCCGAAATGAGCATGTCGTAGGTGTTTTTTTAGACATCACTTCTGCATACGACAACGTCAACCTTCAAATATTTGATTGACAATGATTGTCAACATTGTTACCAATATGTTCATGGAGAGATCAATCTCCGTCCGCGTTTCGGGAATCGACTACCCCCCGCATTTTGTATGGAAAGGTTTACCCCAAGGCTCTGTCCTTAGCCCGATCCTTTATAACATTTATACTGCGGATTTAGAATCTTCTGTAAGCTGCTTTTGCAAAGTCCTTCAGTATGCCGATGACATTGCTCTATATGCCACTTCTGACTCTTTTAATGATGCTTCGAATCGTCTCAATTCTGCTCTTTTTATCTTAACTCATGGCTTTCAGAGCACGGTTTGACACTTTCTGCTTCAAAAAGCTCGGCTGTAATATTCTCCCGCAAAAGAGATATTCCTGCCCTAGACATTCACATTGACAATCATCCAATCCAAATTGCTAACTCTGTTAAATTCCTAGGTGTTATTCTCGATTCCAAACTCTCAGGCCTCCCCCATCTCAACTATATTTGCGAAAAAACAGAAAAAAACACTAATGTGATTCGAGCCCTGTCAGGTGTTAGGTGGGGATCCCACCCCTATTGTCAGAAGCTGCTTTATAATGCCATCATCCGCAGCCATTTTGACTATGCCTGTTTCATATTGGAACCCTGCAGTAGATTTATTGCAGGGTTTATTGCAGGGTCCGCTCTCATGAAACTGGAACACATACAAGCCAAATGCCTTAGAATCATCACAGGCGCAATTAAATCTTCGCCTACAAATGCTCTCCAAGTTGAGTGTGTAGACCCGCCTCTTGCTCTTCGCAGGCAGCTTCTGTCGGATAGATTCTTTTATAAAGTGATAGAGCTCTCAGATCATCCCCTTCTAGGTATCTTAGACCAACTCTTTCAAATCTCGTTCACGTCTAGTTATTGGACTCACAAGTGTCTTCCACTTCTTATAAATTCGTATAAGAAACTAGTAGATCTCCGTACTGGCATTTTCCAAAATTATACTAATCCTATTTTTGAATGTAGCTTTGAAAGTCTTATTTATAAACCTTAATGTAATTCTAAATCTAGATATTCACAAAAATTTCCCAAATGCTAATCAATTGCTCTGTAAAATTACACAAGATCGTTGGCCAGACCACCTTCAGTTTTTCACCGATGCATCAAGGCTATCTGAAATCGGTGCTGTTGGCTCAGCTATTTGGATTCCCAAATACAAAATTATTTTGAATTTCAAAATTCCTCCTCCTAGCTCTTTTTTCACCGGTGAATCTATCGCTATTCTAGAAGCCATCCTTTATATTGAATACCATAACATAAGTAAATCTATCATTTTTACCGATTCCTTAAGTTCCCTTCAGGACATCTCAAAATTACCATTACATGCTAAACATAACTTTGTCATCATCTCTAAAAATAAAGGAAGCCCTCGTTCGTTGTCACTCCTCTGGTTTAGATATAGTACTTGCCTGGATCCCAGGTCACTGGGGAATTGGTGGAAATGAGATTGCCGACTGTTGCGCCAAGGAAGCTGTCTGTTCAGGCACTAACAAATATAATAAATGCTTTTCCCGCGATTTACGCTCTCTCGCGCGGCCCCAGAGTTTGAGACTTGGAATGGTATCTGGCAACAGTCCCGCCTGAATGTTGGCAGATACTATGGTAGTTTGCAACCAACATTGGACGACATGGTAGCGGTGGTGGCCAGAGCCGGGTCCGGCACACCGCTTACGTGTCTCGAAAGAGGAAAGGGCTATGCTGTGGCGGAGAGCGGGAGTATCGTCGTCATAGGCGTTTACTTCTCGCCCAACCGCCCCCTAGCGGAGTTCGAGCTTCACTTGGACGCCATCGGGGCTGCCGTACGCAGACTGTCGCCTAAAACGATTTTCGTGATGGGCGACTTTAATGCAAAGCACCTATCCTGGGGAAACGTTTTCACGAACCCTAGGGGTCGGGCGGTCGAGGATTGGGCTCTTCAAGCCGGCCTGACTATACTGAACCAGGGGTCGGTCCAGACCTGCGTGCGCGCGCGGGGTGGATCGATCATCGACCTGTCGTTCGCCACTCATGCGGCCGCCCGCAGAGTGACCGAATGGAGGGTGCTGGAGGAGGTGGAGTCGCTCTCTGATCATCGGTACATCAGATTTGAGCTCACGACCCCCTCCTCCGGTCCGAGCCCTGTTCATCGCCCCCCTCTCCTCCCGCGTTGGGCCCTTACCAAGCTCGATCCGGAGCAGGCCGAGGAGTGGGCACTATCGGAAAGCTGGGCCTACCCAGTCGAATTCGCGAATCTGGACACGCAGGCAGAGCACATGCGCAAGACCCTGACGAGGGTTTGCGACGCTGCGATGCCGCGCGTCTCCAAGCGGCAGCCTCCGTGCAAGCAATCGGTCCACTGGTGGACCGAGGAGCTGGGCGAGATGCGAAAGGCAGTTCGCATCATCAGCCACAGGCTCAAACGCTGCAGGGCGCGCCGTCCTCCGGACTTCGTCGCGGAAAATGGACTCGTGGGCGAGTTTAGGGAGGCCAGAAAGGCCCTTTCGATTGCAATATTGCGATCGAAACCCGGGCTCGGGCCGAGCTCCTCGAGACGCTCGATCGGGACCCTTGGGGGCGCCCGTACCGTGGGGCCCGCAACAAGTTGCGGCCTTGCACATCCACGGTCACGGAAACGCTCGAACCCGAGGTGCTCCGGTCGGTTATCGATGGGCTCTTCCCGGATCCGGGGAACTTCACTCCCCCCAGTATGGGTCCACCCATTCCCGACACCCCCACGGACGAGGAGCCTCACTCCATCTCCGAGGGGGAGCTAGACGTCGCCCTGGATCGGCTCCGGGGCAGGAAGACGGCACCGGGACCCGACGGGATTCCAGGTCGACTCCTCTTCCTGGCTGCAAAACACCTACGCAGCCAGCTGCGGGACCTTTTCGAAGCCTGTATTCGCGCAGGTAGGTTCCCGTCGCAATGGAAAGAGGGTCGTTTGTGCCTAATTCCTAAGGGAGGTCGGCCTCCCAACGATCCGTCCGCCTTCAGGCCCATAGTGCTGCTGAACGAGGTCGCCAAGGTCTTCGAGAAGATCTTGGCGGAGCGGCTTGTGAAGCATCTAGACGCTGTGGAGCCGGGGCTATCAGATACGCAGTTCGGGTTTCGGCGGGGGCGCTCCACGATGGACGCCTTCGAGACGCTGCGAACGTTGACGGACGAAGCCGTCCAAGCGAAGGACGTCGTACTTGCAGTGTCGCTAGACATAGCGAACGCCTTTAACAGCCTCCCTCATGAGACGATCAGGGAAGGGCTCCGCGCGCACGGAGTCCCCCCGTACCTCACGAGGCTGTTGGGCGAGTACCTGCGAGATCGGCATATCCTTTGGGAGGGCGGTGAGTCCGCCAACCACGTGTTAGGTCGGCGACGTGTCGCGTGCGGCGTTCCACAGGGATCGGTCCTCGGGCCGATCCTTTGGAACGTAGGCTATGACTGGATCCTTCGGGTGACGGTCCGGCCCGGAGTAGGGTTGATCTGCTTTGCGGACGACACCCTACTCACGGCACGCGCTGCGTCTTTTGCGGAATCCGTGGCCGTCGCCAACGACGGGTTGGCAATCGTCGTAGATCGAATAGCTAGGCTGGGCTTGAAGGTCTCTCCCGCGAAAACGGAGACCGTCATGTTCCATAGGAAATTCCGGAATCCTCCCCCGGACTTGTCCGTTACAGTTCAGGGGGTGGCGATTAGATTAGGGCCCAAGATGAAATATCTTGGGCTAGTTTTAGACGGGAAATGGCTGTTCAAAGCGCACTTTGAGCAGCTAGTTCCCAAACTCGTGAATTCCGCGGGCGCACTCTTCAGGCTTCTTCCTAACGTGGGGGGGCCGGGGGGTGCGACGCGGAAGCTTTATTCCGGCATCCTGAGGAGTATGGCGCTCTACGGTGCGCCCGTCTGGTCCGATTCGCTTCACCGCCACAACCGAACCCTGCTGCACCGCGCGCAGCGGGTTCTGGCCGTGAGGACCATACGGGGGTATCGCACAGTGTCGTGGTCGGCGGCGACTCTCTTGGCAGGCGAGCTGCCCTGGCATCTCCAGGCAGACGTCCTGTCCAGGGTTCGTCGTACCCGGCAGGATGCCCTAGCTAGAGGACTGACCTTCTGTCAAGTCGAATTAGAGACGGTCAGGAAGCGGGAAACCGCTTGCTGCCTCGTCGAATGGTCTCGTGACCTCGAACACCCTGTGGCCGGCGGCTATACGGTGGATGCAATCAGGCCGCAGCTGGAGAGATGGGTGACCCGCACCAGCGGAACCCTGACCTTCAGGACGACTCAGATACTGACCGGACACGGTTGTTTCGATCAGTATCTGTTTCGCATTGTGGGCTGCTTGCCTTCCCCGGACTGCCGCCAGTGCGGCGCACCCGATACGGCGTTACACACGCTTGTTGAGTGCGCTGCATGGACGCCTCAGCAGTAGAAACCTACCCAAGAAAGTTGTATCAACTATAATTCGGTTGCGTCTTGGCCACTGTTGCTCTCCTGTATTTCTTGCAAAATTAAGAATTCGCGATAATTCTCTCTGTGAGTGTGGTTTAGCCGAGGGTTCTGTCCATCACATTTTTTTTTAATGCCCCAAAATAGTTTCACCTCTCTACAGTATATTACACAAAGATTTTCCCCGACCGGTCAATGTGGACTTTCTCCTTACCCTAGCTTAGTAGGCATGTACATATATTATCAAAGTTTTTAACAATAAATAACATATATCTATAATGTAGTTAGTCTAATAATCTATGTTTTGTGTTGTCCTCAGGATTCCAGAAAGTGGTTTGGAAGATCACCGACCAAATTTTTTTTTTTTTTGTTTTGTATTTGTACTCTTATATGCACCTGACATTTTACCACCTACTGTGACATTGGCGAAATCAATGCAAACTGCGTTGGAGTCTTGGAGCCATAATCCCTTAAAAAAGAATAAGAAATTAATGTTCAACAATTTCAACAGACTTAATTTTAATTTAATCAAAATCCTATTCCGGAAAAATATATTGATTACTATAAACTTATTACCTACGATTTGAATGGTTGTAAGTTAAAGTGCTGATTAATCTATAACCTGGGAACTAAAACCTAAATTATGGTAAACATGAAGAAAAATTAATTATGTTGTTATTTACACTCGTGTTTCGCCTCTTATTGAACTATAAATTTGATTTATACTCACACTCCTTTTAGACATGCATGTAGCATGTAGTATCTTATCTTATATAATAATATATAAAGTTGAACAGTTCGTTTGTTTGTTTAAACGCGCTAATCACAATAACTACTGGTCTGATTTGAAAAATTCTTTCAGTGTTGGATAGCCCATTTATCGAGGAAGTCTATAGGCTATATATCATCACGCTAAGACCAATAGGAGCAGAGCAGCAATGAAAAATGTTTCAAAATCGGGGGGGCTTTGAAAACAAATTCCACGCGGACGGCGTCGCGGGCACAGCTAGTATATATATATATATATAAACACACACACACACACACACACATATATATACACACACACAACATTCATAATATTGTGAAATATCTAGATAAGTATATATAAATCTTAAAATTTCAAAACTAGAATAGATTTATACTATGTAGTACATACACATTTTAGATTATAATATGCCTGTTCAAAGTATGTTGAAAATATATTTTTTGTTTTCAGAGTGCAATATTTAACTTTCAAAGCCTACTCTCTGTGATATTACTTTTAATATGCACCTGTGCTTATTTGAGATCATTCTTTCCAAGCATCATTGACCGGAATAAAACTGGGTATGCCCATCTTAATTCTATTTCAATATATTTACTGGTTATTGTTAGTACTGATATTAAATAATTAACTATAGCTTTTTGCACTAGTTTGCTTTAGTGTTAGTCTTGTCTGATTTACATTAGTTAGGAAGTAAGTTGGTACATGCAACACAACTTATATAGTATCTTGAAAGTTCAAATAAGAACTTGTGCTAATTAATAAGGGTTGATTTTGGACGTCATTGACTCCCAAAATCAGTTTTCGTCTATTTCAACCTCTGAGAAACCAATTTCGACCACTTCGGAGATCTCCAGTTTAGACCAAATAATAAATTCAGTTAAGTAATATGTTGTTCATGGAACATATCTTATTATTATGTACTAGCTGTTCTCAGCAGATGTTATCTTATCCTTTAAAAATCTAGAACCTGCTTGCAGCACCACTTACATGTTCAATTGTAAATCGAAACCATCCTGAAACACACTCAAACACACAAAAACTGTTGTCAAAAACCTGGAATCCGGTTGCATTGCCATTTACCAGGACCAATTGTTAATTTAAACCATTCTCAGATTCACTTGAATAAACATAAAAAAATCATCAAAATCGGTTCAACCATCTAGGAGTTCAGCGGCGCCACCTAACTGGTTCAAATGCGAATCTAAACCATCCCAGTACCCACTTGAACATACACAAAACTTTTCATCAATATCCTGAAACTATTGCTGTGTGCCACCTACAGAACAATTGTTGATCTAAACTATCCCGGGACCCGCTTGAACACACGGTTCCATCATTTAGGACCAGTTCAGTGACATACACACAAACAGAAGAATTTTATATATAAAGAGATTTGGAAGGCATATGGAAACTAGAATATGCTAATTGTATGCATCCAAACAACTTCAAACCGCTCCCGGGATAAAAAGTATCACACATTGCTTTTGATCAGTAGAAAAATCACATTGCAATTCGATTTTTTTTAATCTGGTTATTTTAAATCATACATACATACATAATTTCACGCCAGGTCCCTTGCAGGGTAGGCACGAACAACAGAGCGCCATACAGGCTTATTCATACACACCTCACTTGCTTCTTTTACATACATAGGTCTTGTCATGCATGCTCGTCTGTTCTTAAGGCTCCTGACATCACCTTCTGCTAATACACGATCAATTTGATCATGGAAGGTGTGTCGTGGCCTTCCGCGACTTCTGCATCCATCTACTTTTGCATTGTATATCTGTTTAGTCATTCTTTCATCATACATTCTTTCCACATGCCCGAACCACTGGAGCATTCCTTTCCTTACCTTCACCCCAACACTCTCTTTCAGACCAACTCTCTTACTTATTCCCACTGGACTACCAGGATAAAAAGTAGCGCAGAGTTTGTCTAAATATTAGCTGTCGATCAGTGAAAACCACATCGAAATCAGCCCAGTAGTTTTTAAATGAATCCTGAATGAACACACAAGAAATCTTAAAAAAAATTGCATCGTTTCGTCCATTGTTCATATAGTCTATTCCAGTTGGGTTTTTTTAAATGGCTATAATGTACAGACACGGCATGTTTATAATTTTATATTATGGATTTAAAACTTATTAGTTTTTTTCTTTTTACAGGTTACTTGGAACATTCTGGAAGTGTGCAAGAATTGGTGAGAGGAAATCTCCATATGTAGCTGTTTGTTGTGTCATAATGGCATTCTCCATACTATTTCTCACATAACTTATGAAATAAGTTCCTATTATAAGATGTAACTTTTGCATTTCTTACAAATAAAAGACAAAATATTTTTAATAATTTTATTTTTTATATGAGACTGGATTTCTAGCACAGATAAAAAATTTAAGATAAAACAGTACACACTAATTGAATAGAATATAAGAGATTACGAAACAGTCACAAAATCTAATACACAGTTCAACAAAACACAATCTTGCCCTGGCATGTAAATATTTTTCTAGTTCATATCAGGCTGACAAAATGGAAGCAGGTATATTAGCTGACAAGTTCGCATGTGACACTTCTTTAATCTGGGGCCAGTAGGCAGGCGAAGAAGTATGAAGGCAGCAGAGACCCTTATTACACTAAATCGATTTAGGGAACTAATACAAAGCGTGGGCGTGAGTTAGCTAAAGATTCCGACTTTCTTTTATTATACCATCTTGATTTAGGAAAAGATCTCACAAAAAAGCGTAAAGGTAATATCCGCTATATTTATTCTCCTACTAAGAGTCTCCACAATCCGTGTCATATTCTTATCGCCGAAGCCCATGGGAGTATCATGTATGAACTTGCCGGTCTATAGTTATAATTATTATTCACTCAAAAACAAATTTCTAAATCTACACAACCAACATTCTTGCAAACTGATTTGATGTAAATGTATGTATTATAGTTACAGAGTACTTAGTTTAAAAACTGAATATATAGTTAAATTAGCTTCGAGATGTTTTTGCGTTTGTAGTAGTGTACTACGGTCAACTCCAGTAATGAATTCCGGTTAATTTAGGAGTAATTGAGCGGGAGTCATAATACTGCTCGGATTGCTATTGCACTAATTTTCGAAATATTTGTGCAAATTACACAAAACTTCTTTAATATGGGAAGTTAAAGGCTTACCTCGATCACGTTTTAACATCGGAACCATTTTTAGTTAAATACTTTAATATCAAACAACAACTTATTAAAAAAATATATATATATACTTCAAACTGAAATGCATAAAACAAATATTTAATCGACTTTCTACAAAATCATAAAGTCGGTGCCAAGTAATATAAAAAAAACAACAACAAATTTGCAAAATATAGTAATTTTTATGTTTTACCTCGCACCGACTTCAAAATGTAGAAAAAAATCGGTTAAATATTTTTTATTTTATTTTGTTTGAAGTCGGTTTACAATAATAGATACCTAGAAATAATAGTACTCGCACGCGTATACAAGGTGGCTATCTCACTCTTCGGTGTAGACACTCGTCAACAACCGTTGCTCTCGATTTCCCTGGGATCCATTCATCAGATCCTGACTTGTTGACCATGGCACTACCTCGGAAGTATAGACTTACGAATAATAATAAAAATTGCTCCAATTGACGAAAATGTCGTGAAATAAAGAAGTTGGTGAGGGTTTCTTCCTATTTCCCTCAGATCATTTACTCATCAGATCCGGACATGGTGATAATGGGATCATTTCGGGAGTATACGCTTTCGATTAAAAGAAACAGACGTGTCGAACCTTCTCCTTTTTGAAGTAGGTTAATAATAACACTTGAAAAATAAATAACAAGAATGAACCTCAAAAAAATAAATTCATTATTCATCAAACTTAAACCTAAATACACCTCACAACTATTAGCTATGTAAAAAAATATTTGACTTTTGATTGTAAATATATTTTCTTCTTTAAGATGTAACTAATCTCTTTTTGCTGATTGTACAAGTAAATTTAAATTTCAAGTTTACGAATTCCTTTAAATATACAAAACCAAAAAGTTCTCGAAGCTAATTTATCTGTGAAATTCTTAGTGTGTACGTCACTGAACTCTGTCGTAAAACCCTGGACCGATTTTAATTAAATTTTTTGTGTGTCTTTGAGACCCCGGATAGTTTAGATCTACAATTGGACCCGGTAGGTGGCGCCGCAATCGGGTTTTAAATTTTATTTTTTTAGGGCAGGACAAATTCTGCTGGCCCACAAGTAATGAAAAGTAAATACAGGTGAATTTTTCAATTGGGCCTTCAGGGCCAAATCCTACATTAAGCTAGATAGCGAAAAACACCAAGAAAGAACCTGTCTGGAGGCCAATTTTAACGAAAACTAAAATGGTGTCATTAGATTTTTGAAAAATCAATCACCTTGTCAAGAATCTAATTGGCTGATGAAAAAAATAAACAAACTGTGTATATACCAAATCATAGTTAGTGTAAGGATCAGAAAAATCATAATGATCAATTTTTGCGAAGAAATATCAACTTGTAAACCAAGGAAAAGGGTTGTTTTTGAAAAGTGTTCTATTTTCCATACATTTAAACCTTATCACTTTATTCAATAAGGAATTTATGAAAATTGTTCTATTTTTAATAGGCATCAATAAATTAATATTCGAAACGCACGTTATTTTACCCAAATTCATCAAATCAGTGAATATTTAATTACCATATTGATTGCGTTAAATTGAAGTACGGTTCAACGACCAGCGTAATTTTATGTGTTATGGAAAATAGAATATTTTGTTCACAAACAACTCTTTTTGCCGTTTGACATTCCTTCACAAAAATTTATCCTTAGTTCCCCTATGATTCGGTGTTATACAGGAAGTGTTAAGTTTTCAAAAAAAGTCGATTCGATTCCCGACAAGGATAATGGATTATTTAAAAACTTAATGATACGATTTTAGTGTTCGTTAAAATCGGTCTCGAGACTACTTTGAGTGTTTTTCGCTATCTACCATAGTTTACAATTTGGCCCTGAAGGTCCGCTTGAAAAACTCGCCTGTATAATATCAAAAAGAAACTTACGTTGACTTGATTTGTTATAAAAATATGTGTAAGCAAATAATCGCTAGACTCGATATTTTGTTGCATTACACATCCAAAATGTTATAATGTACTGCAAGAAATATGTAGAGTTACCCTGTAAATTATATTTAAAAAAAAACTGAATATAAAATACGAAAAGCGATTAACCAACCTGTTAATGTATATCCATAGGTCACTTATTTAATAACACACATTTATAATTGCTCTTCTTTTTCTGTATTTGAGCATGAGCTGTTACATTTAAATGAATATTATAATAAGTATTTAAAGAATGAGAATAAATTCTTTAGTATTGCAAGGTGGCTTACATTGTGATTTGAGTTAAAGTTAATGCACACTAGGGCACGTTTCACTATATGGTATTTTAAATACTATGTCACAAAATAATGAATAGACCTTAAAATATGTTAAATAATAAAAAATTATGCCTTGTCTGCATTGAAAAGTAACAATATAAATATAAAAATAATGAGTTAAAACTTTCGAAAATTTACAATAAATTCACCAAATTCTAATACTTTCGTGCATAAACATATATTAATAAAACAATAAATGCAAAGTAAAAGTGGCTTCAAATGTTAAACCTTAAACCTATGTGTAATCTTCAGAAATTTTAGTATCAAAAATTTAATTTATCAAATGGGCCGAAATATTGCAAATATTTATCACGTTTTCGTTACAATTTTATTCTTGTGGAAAATCTATGTGTCTTTATTAATTATACTAACACATCTAATTGGAGCTTAATTCAGTCTAGACATTGTTCTATCGTAAGCTATTCAATACATTAAATACAGCGACGACAAATCCAACTACCCCTACAAGCTATGTCTAAATAAATAAATGAACTTCGATGCATTGTTTCGTGCTGAACGCAAACTATTGCTGTACTTTAAATTGCAAAAACATAGGAATTAAGTCTCTCAATACTCCACCAATGTATCCGTTCATCTGGGGTCGATGAAACTCCCAGGAATAAATAATTACAGCAGGGTGAATTCATATTGTAACCAGATGAAGCCTGCAAAACTCAGCTAGTATATTCAGACCATTCGTAGAAATTATTCTATTAATGGTCTAAGCTAGTATCGTGTATTTAGAAAAGAAACCCTGTACTACATAAATAATATATCTCTATCTCGCTCGCGCATTGCCACGTTTTTTGAAAATATGAATTGATCGAATTCACTTAGGAGAAATCTGAATTACACAAACTATAACAATAAAATTAGGAATGTTTCACAGACATTTGATTCTGATTTCATATACATTTCTATATATAAAAATATTTTGATGTATGAAACTGTCTGAATCAAAATATTTTTTATGGCATTTTATTCATACGTAAGATTTGTGTAATATGGATTTTTCGTAAGTAAATTATGTCATTTTATATCATCAAATATGTGGTAATAGGCGAAATATAGTTCTTCGTTTATATAGCTTCTTAAGCAACTAAACGTCGCTATTTGTTGAAGCTTGCTATCGCTAATCTTCTGTAGGGACTTCCTCGAGATAGTGTCCTTTTATCATTTTTGAAAAAACACATGCCTCGTGGGTATACATTGGTGGAGTTGAATTCTAACACACTTTTGTTTAAATTCCCATTTAATATTCAACAACTTGTTGCTTGCAAAAAATAAATTAGCATTTTAAAAGTAGAAGAAAGCCGAAAATAGTCAATTTGTTATTTTCGCCTTTCACAATTCCAAGTTCTTAAAAATCTGTAATGCAGAATAACGTCCCTTTATAAATAGCGTTTAGTCCATCCATGTCACAGATTTTTATAAGGACAACCTGTTCTTTTGTATCTTTTCGCTTTTAGGCCGGTAAATTATAATTGGTCAGCAATTACCAATGAAAAGTTGCTTCGGACAGAAATCTTAAAAGATATTTGATAAGCATGACAAGAACTTTAAAACGCGTGTTTTATTCAGGGACCTATAAATATGGCGGTATTTGCATACTAATTACGTACGAATACAATGACCTTTACAATCAACCTGCTTAAATACGATATCAAATAAAAACATCGTATAAAATTTACTATAGCATCCCAGTCTTTCAGCGACAAAAACCGTTCGTAACGATTGGCAAGTAAGTTGAACATGTTAAAATTATTTTGTAAGTTTTCATGCTAGCATAAATGATTTGCTCAGCGGCACGATGGCCTAATCAACAAATTTACTGGTAGGTATGTTTCTTTGTCTAGATTTTTGAAACCATAGTGACCTTTTCAGTTATCTATTAAAATAACCGAAAATAAATTTAGACAATTGCGATTTCAAATACTACATAAAGAAAAAGCGGCAAAAAAAAAATCAAAAAAAAAAAAAGGGTAATTCACACGTAACATTTATATTACATGTATTACGTGTGTATTTATATTTACACTCGACTATCAATTCAATGAATGATTTAGTAATTTTAATAGTTTAGTGTTTACACATCTCAGTGACATTTTTCTCATTAATATTTCTCATACTTAAACTGATCAAGCCAATAATGTTAAAGTATTTAAATTTCCCTCCGTTTGTTTATCTGTTATAAATTGAGGGAATTTAATTTTTCTTTCAGTTAATCGTTTAAGATCGCTGAATGGGCCTATATTGTATAGGTAACACCTTGATTGCCAAATGTTATTATTTTATAGTATAAGCAATTGTGATGTACGAAGCAAGTGCGTCTATAAGTACAATTTATATGGCACTAGAAATACAAGTCGTAACTATAAACTACATGTTTCTTGAGCAAGTGGATAGTCAGGTGGAATATGGAGGACAGATCTAGCATGAGTTTGAGCTACGATTGAATATCTAAATATTTTAACTTTTGTTTTAGGAAGGTAAATGTAGGAATGTAATAGTTTTTATGAAAAAATGTATAATAACTGTTTCGTAACATAAATATGTTGCTGCTCAGCTGTTATGTATTACTTTTTATTTAAATATAATCAGATTAGCATATGAATGAAGGTCACATCATTCTCAGTTCCGGTCTTAAATGATTCTAAATTGAGTTTATAACTATTATTATATGTATAAAAAATATTTACAAACTAATGGGTTGGGTGAAAGAGAAAAACACTATAAACTCGTCTCGCCGATGTCGGTTATTAACTAGTTGAAGAGTAAATCGAGCATTCACAAATACGCAATTCTGTATTAATTGCCAATACTATAGAGTACGGGGTAACTCAGTAAACATGCACTACACAGCTGTGTCTCATTCGAACGCCGTGGCTTCTAGTATTTACATAAAATTAATAAACTACAAACTCTATGGTATAACCATATAATAATGGGCGTCAACTGAAACTGACTTTAATTATTCAAAACACTCCTTTGAAGAACACAAAATTATTGGGTAGACCTTTTTTCTTTTAATGTAAAATAAAACCAAATATTTATTTTATATGTGAAGGGTTATTTCCAATTAAAATTTCCTAGCTCTTGCTCATTTTAAGAAATTTAAATGAGTTCCCAATCGAAATCAACTCGCAATCCTACGATATGGTTTTTTTATAAGAAAGTGTCATCAAATTCTTTCAACGCCTGTAGAACGTTCGTGACGTTTCTGGTGTTGTAAATGTGTTAAGTGTGGTATTCTCTAGGAATAAAATAAATAGTTCAGAATAATTGTAAAACATTCAAAATTGGGATTGTTAATTATTATTTTCGTCAAAATAATATTCATTTTTGTTTTGTAGCCATGCAATGATATTATTATTTTTATTATGCTAAAAGTAGAAAATATTAGGAGATTTTTAATATCTTGAATAAATTGACTGGGTGGCATTAGGTGGGGTGTTAACAGTGGTATAGTTTACCCTATTTGATGTACATTTCACGCGTTTATACCTAAAAATACACATATGCAATCGTTAGAAACTCATGCTAGTAACAGTTGAATAACTAAAAAACAGAGTAGGCACAACTTTCAATAAAGTTTAAAAGAAATCACAGAGTGAATGCAGTATAGAGAAGAAAACGGTATAATTCAATCATTTATCACAGAGAATAATTCAAAAGACTGTGCACTGTATTATAAAAGTGCAATCTTATGTTCAAAAGTTAATTTTTTGATTCCGCTTAAACCACTACCTTTAACAGTCCATTTCAGTGAAAGTATGGCCGTGTGTAGTTTAAATAAAAACTGGGCTAAACTCACAACGATTATTATTCATATGAGTCGTGATGGCATATAGATATGTAGCACTTTATTGCTCTCCAAAGTAAACAAGTACTAATTGCATATTTACAATACTTTCTAGGCAATATAATAGGAGGCCTTATCGCTTAAGTGATCCTTTCCAGACAAAGTAACTTGAAGGAAATTCTTAACGTACCTAGAAATATAGGTGGAGCGGAAAATGAAATAGGACTGAATTTACTTAAAGTGATCAGAAGGCTGCTGGCTGGCGATCCAGCGAGGAACGTAGCCAGCCTTCTGGGCACCTTACCTATAGAAGACGGTGACCTGGGCTCAGTATTCTACTTACAGTCTTGAGAGACTATGGGTAGAATACAATACAAATAAGTTTTCTTGCATTGTATTCGATTGTATGTAATTTTATAATATATAGAAATAAATTATTTAACAAAAAATTACTTAAACCAAAACTACTTGATTGAATTTATCATCATCATTGGAGTGGTAAATTCCGTTGTGTTAGAAATGTTTGCTTAAGAGCCCGGAGTCCTAGCCTACTTTTTTCCCCACTTCATGGGGTTTCAGTATCCCTTGTGAGACCATGGTACATGATACATTGGCGTCATCCTTTCTATTAGCTTTATAATCGGATTTTATAGAACGTTACAAATAATAAAGAAACAAAAATAACCAAAGACAGCTGACATGATACTAAGAAGAAAAAGTAAACTAATTTTGTCAGTTAATTTTAGATGGTCAAGAAAACCATTTTATACATTCATTTCTTTCCGTAATATAAACGAGATTTAACCATTCATACTTATACAACTTCGTACGGCCATACATGTCACTGTAAGGAATGTCAAATGCGCACATTGGGTTACGTTTTTGGCGACTTCAATGTACTAAAACCATTATCTATGACTAAATATCTACATCTAGTATTACAAGGTTAACCTAAGGAAGTATAAACTGAGGCTAATAGTAGAGTACAAAAGTATAAACATAGTAGTCAAGTTGTATAAAAGATTACTTTTGTATACATTTCTCATACGAAACCTTAACAATTAAGGCCTCTATTAATTTTAAAGCATTGATTTGCGAAGGCTATTTTCTTGTCGTGTGGCTTTAGTGATTCGTCACGAGTATCCAATAAATGAGGCAAACTCTCGAGGAACATGTCAACATTATGTACACAGGCTAATGTTTAGTTTAGACTTATTAATTAAAATTACATTTCAGGTGACATAATGCATGTAAAGGCTGGTTTACACGTACTAAGTAACGTAAGTTTTTATATTTAACTCATTTTATCACCAACTAAAAAAATACATTCACAAAAGCATTTTAAATAAGCGTGTAAGTAAGATTAATGAAAGTTGATGAAGCCAAAAGTATTTGTCAGGATCATAGCATATAAATCGTCTTTGCGTACCCCAATGGGAAACAGGCATCACAATATGTATGTATATGCATTAAGTCGCTTAGAATTTACATGAATTTTACTAAATATAAGTAACTAACGTACTCGTGTTAACCAACCTTTCTGTGATCTTAATAATAAGTTGCACTAAAAAAGTTGCGATTTCGTATCTACTTACGTGTACCTACTTAATACGTGAATACCAACCATAAGTCATATAACTATTGCACACAAAATAACACTATCTACGTAAACCACGCTGTTAAGAAGTACTTGTTTGTTCGGTTTTAAATCATTATTTTTCATTCGATTTTTTTGTTAAATTCGCCTTGTGTTTATATATTTGTTGTTTTCTCGGGCCCTAATAAAACACCACCGTTTTCTAGTGTTTGTTCTTTAATATCTTCTAAATTAATATTGCTTTATAATATACATACCTTAAATTGATTTTTTGTGTACAGTAGTATGACTTAGCAATATCAACGCATTTTCTTTTCTTTGTATATGTGGTGTTGAAATTCACTCGACAAGAAAATTAATCCCAAGAGGCAATCTTACAGGTTTTGTATTTTTTAGTTATTGCTAATCAATATTAACCTTAAAAGGCTCTTAAATGAATATTAAAGCAACGCCTACTATTTGCGTTCACTGGCTTTATATTAGCCATTAGCCAAATGTTCTTAAAACTAAAATAAATGCCCATAACAAAAATAAATACAGATTCATATTCTGGAATAATACTCAATTCTTAGTTTCAAATTTTAGTTCTTTCTTCTAGAAATTTAATTAAATACAAAAATAGTAAAAAAATATTTTACAAGACTACTTATCTTTTTTCTTAACACTGTAAAATAATAAAAGATGACAATAGTTATATTTTTAGTCATTTTTATGTCACTGCTACATCTGCGTTAGTGTTAGTGACTGTGACCAAATGCGACTTACTTATAACGTTAAAAAAAGGCCGTTAATGATTAGCAGCCACATTAGAGTATGTATGTATGTATATATATATATATATATGATCTATCTCTCAGTGCATTAATGCATTAACGCATTAACCCCTGGGGAACATTTGCGCAATACAGTCACTAACATTATTCCAGGTGTAGCATTAGAGTATTAAATGAAATCTATGGAAACATATTTATATATATTTTGACAACTAAGTTGACACGATTGGGTATCTATTCAGAATATGAATATTTCCGCGCTAAAATTTATGGCTTTTTCAGATTAGCTGCAGAATATCTGATTTTGAATTAAAATACGTATTCTACACAGCAACCTATTGCTATCGAAGAACAGCCGTAAAGTTGGCGCGAGCCATTAAACTCCATTAGTTCCAAGGGATTCCAAAAACTCAACCTATTGAATGAAAGTATTAAATATTTTGTTTTGTTCTTTTTCATTGTTATTTGCATGTATTAAGTAAATAATTTAATTCATACCTTTAATGATGTCAAAAAAATATTTAAATAAATTTATCCCGAAATAAGTTAGACTTTCGGAAACTCTAGGGAACATGAAGCATTGTCTTATTATGATTGCTTAAAAAATAGAGAGCTCTTATTAATAAAACATTTCAAATAAATAAAACATTAATAAGGCAGTTTCAAATAAATACGATTACAAATTTAAAAATACGATGGATATTAATATAAAATTAGCATACAAACGAAATTATTTTGGCACGAAAAAGAATCAGTACAATTTTCTTTTCAATGCGTACGTTCGTAAAACAATACTAAAGCTAACAATGACTACGCACGAACGACTATGGGTCTGTTGACTTATCACTACGCCCGAGGACTTACTACTACGCGCTAATCTACCACTCGTCCGATACATGTACTCGTTACCCTGAAACCAAGGAAATGTCTCAACTCACTAAATACTGATTTCACTTGACAGTTTTTTTTAAATTTTACTGCTGGAGTGCAAGAAACGGGCTGACGGCCCAACTGTGATGGAAAGTAGTAGTGTAGTGTAAGGTTGTTATGGCGGCATACTGTAGACCAGGGCAGGACCACCTAGCTGTGGATTGCTTTAGTCGCCTCTTGCGACAGGCCCCTGGTTTAGAGTATGCCGCCATAACAACCTTAACTTGTGTTCCGGCGCATTAGTGGCCAGGTTCCATCCAGTCTTCTTTAAGAGAGCAGCAGTGCATTTGTAACGCCTTTTGTGTTGCCAATTATCCATAGGCGATGGTTACCGCTTTCCATTAAGTGGGCCGTCCGCCTGTTTGCTGAACACATGCAATAAAAAAATAAAAAAGGTGCTCATTTACATCGTTAAAATGGTGATTATGGATTTTTTTTAAAATAATTATTTGGGACTTATGTACTACGTATTTTGGACAAAGTATTTTTGTTATTTTAATTAATGTAAATAAATAAATAAATAAATGTCTTTAATGTGTTTGTCGTCACCTGTGCGATGTGTGGGCGTGCCCTATCTGATCATCTCGAGGTACTTGTGCTTGTGCTTGGTGAGCATCTCGGTGACGGTGACCAGCTTCCTGAGGCCCGGCTGCTGCTTCGCCACCTGCTGCAGCTCGCTCAAGTGAGCGACGCAGATGTGGTGGAGCGTCGCTAGCTCTTTTGCTAGAAAGTAGAGCAGTTCAATGTCTCCTGTGTGTTTTGTTTTGCTATGCACTTAAAAGTGAACTGTAGGAAATTGATTGATATGAAGGAAAAAGTGCGGTTGTGTTAAAAAACACAATTATTTAGTGAAATGCACATATTCAATATGGCAACAGAACTCCCTCGCTTGGCGTAAATCATAGAATTCCAATTTATCTGAGAAACTTGCTTGATGATTATTACCAAACTTGAATAATATAATAATAGCCCAATATTAGAAAAGCGTAACAGAGTACCAATCGTGTAAGCTGAACAGTCCTAAGAATACGTAGCAAGCAACACTGACATTTCCGCTTGCAAACAACGTTCAATATAGATTATTTACGTATCGGAAACCAGTGCAATAGTGCATTCTGTGCAAACGAAAACTGCTAATCGGAATTATAAGTTCAAACTGTACGCTAACACGATTTACGCAATCTCGGAGTTACGCGACTTTCAATTCTCGTCGATTCGTCTTTTATTTAAGTGTCATAACAACTCTCGATTACTTACTCCCGTCATATTGGTCTAAGAGCCAGTGAACGGCTACCTGTATGTATTTGACCAGACCTGAGGCTTTGTACATTGAGGCCCCTATATCTACCATGCATGACGTGGGGACTCACCAAGCTCAAAGTGGTGGACGCGACGAGCGCTGAGGTAAGACAGAGGTATCGAATTTTGACGAATTTTAAATCCCTTTGACCACGTCTGCCATTTAAAAATTTGAAAAAATATCATTATTACTATCGGAAAATAAGAATGGCAGACCATTATCGCGCATTTTACTTTGTGACAGATAATTTTGAAAACTCTAAAAAAAATTGAAAGTAATATATTTTATTTATTATAGTCTTAAAAACTTATATTGATCACGGCAGACGTCTACATGGCGTACACACATCAACAGATAATGAAATCTTAGCTACTACCCAGACAGATGTATTTGTTTTATATCAATATAATTTACTTGCGATTTACTTATCACTTTATTTACAGAAATTAATATTTTTTATATTCTATATACTAAACTTCATTAGTTAGATAATAAATTACCAAAAATAAAATTACTTACCAATATCAACATTGTGATTTGAATTAGGCGGTGGGTTGCCAGGATCAGGGACATTGCTCAGCTGGTCCAAGAACACAACCATTCGTTCCTTATTCTTCAGGATAAAAGGGTTTACTACTTCCATGTAAGGTTCCTAAAACAAATATTTATTATTTTAATCGATAGTTTTTTATAATATACTTTATCCAAGCACTAGCTTTTGCCCGCGACTTCGTCCGCGTGGAATAGTTAAAAAAGTAAGTAAAAAACCCTCCGATTTTGAAACATTCTTCATTGGTGCTCCGCTCCTTTTGGTCTTAGAGTGATGATATATACCCTAAAGCCTTCCTCGATCAATGGGCTATCTAACACACAAAGAATTTTCAAAATCAGACCAGTAGTTCCTGAGATTAGCGCGTTCAAGCAAAAAAGCTTATCAGCTTTATATTATATATATATATACATAAGATAAAACTCTCTCACCGACACCACACCCTGTCAAAATCTCAGCTTCTATTATTTTACGTTGCAGAGAAATGACATTCAGCCTGTTATAAGCTGTTTAAGTAATTAAAGGTTTTTAATTATTATATACTATATTACAAACAGACAAACAGAGAAACAAAAAAATTTGAAAAAAATCTAAATTAGTTCTATTTCACTTCTTACATCCCCCTGACTTGGTTTTTAGTATTTTTTTCATTGTACAGAAATTTGACCTCTACAATTTTATTATATGTATAGATATTGCAGTGATTGAATTATGAAACCCTCAAAAAGCGTTTAACCAACTGTAGTTATTTATCAAGTGCTCAATGGATTTTGTCCAAACTGATTTTCACTTAAGTATTTTTAACAGTTCTAGCAACATTAATTGTTTTTGAATTATTCACCACATACTTTGAAATTAAGGATTACTTTTTATGACTTTGGAAGTGACTATGCCTCCTACACACGCACACCACTTAAAAACATTATCATTTACTAGTAGTTTAATGCTGAACATAGGCCTCTCTTTGTGCTATATACAGTGGTCCTCCGATTTTATTTAATTGAAAAACTATGAATAACTATGATAAATTACTATAAAAATAGTTTTTATACAGTTACAAACTTACTAAAGCACTGTTGCTTATTTTGGTAAACAACAAAGTGTTATCTATGTATCTAGCATTTTTGTGGATTAATAAACAGGAATTCAGTAGCATCGATCTGTAATATTGTAAAATTCTAAAAATGCCGTGTCTGTATATTAAAGCTATTTAAAAAAAAAAAACAACTGGAATAGACTATATAAACGATGGAGAACACGATGAAATTTTTTAGATTTTTTGTCTGTTTGTTGATTCGGGATACACGTAAAAACTACTGGGCCCCATTACGATGCGGTTTTCTATGATTGATAGCAAATTTTATATGTAAAATGTGCGATCTTTTTCACCCCGAGTCCCGTGGGAATTTACCCGGGAGGAAAATTAGCTTATTCCGACACAGTTTTCGCTAAAACGATAGTTGCGATGCTTTATGTCCCGAGAATCCCGCGGGAATTTCGAGTCAAGCGTGGACGAAGTCGCGGGCATAGCCTAGTTGTTAATATTACCTTAGCGCCAAACTCGACTAGATTAGCGAGGTTCTGCAGGCACTTGGCCACCATGAGGAGCGACCTTTGCGCGTGAGGAGGAGGAGCAGACGAGACCAAGCCCCACGCGCGGGGCTCCACCAACGCCGGGCAAATCAAACGCAGGAAAATGAAACCTACAATATACACAAATCCTTTCTTATTCCTATATTAATTTTTTTGCCTATATAAAAAACCCGAAGTGTTTATTAGTTGATACTGTATTAAAGAACAATACTAGGGATGACAATCGCAAAGCTTAGATTGTTTGTTTTTTTTTAAATAATTTTGAACAAAAAAACAAGCTGACCTGACCGCACTACAAGCCCACAATTCGGTAGTTGACAGTATGAAAAAAATATAGGCTGATTGTAATATATATCATAGATGACGATCTAAATATGACAAAAATATATTGTTTTAACTAAAATATTAAATATAAATTGATATTTTTGAGAAATAAAATTGTTATATTGCAGCTATTAGCCACGTGACAATGAACGCCGATCAGAGCGCGTGATGTCATAGTGTGCAAAATACAAGAAGTTATGAATGACTTCTCAGATAACACTTCAACGAAACAAATGTTTGTTTTGTAAACTGTGACGACATGCGAGACGCCATGACAGCTTGACGCGTTTTTATGACGAAATGTCAAAATATTTATAAAATTGCTAAATTAAATATGTTAATGTTGTTTTTTGCTTAAATATTAATATTTTGGCTAAAATAGACCATAAGGCTCAAAATAAACCTGTTTCTCAAAAATTGACAACTACCGAATTGGCAAGACACTGCGCAGGACAGAGGGAAGTGGCGTGCTCTCGTTTCGGAGGCCAAGACTCACTTTGGGCCGCTGATACAACAGAGTTAGTTAGTTCATAATAATTTTACATACATAGGGTAGACTATAGTTATAGGTTAGTTAGCATCCCACCCAATGACTGGCACCAAAATAATTTATTGAACATTTTTGATATTTTCTATTTTGAAGCCATACAATATTTTATTGTATGGGTACAAAATAAAAATATTAAGATTTCTTAATGTTTTGAATAAAATAATAGGATGCCAATTATTGTACTGGAGTGCCAACAATGGTATAGATTCCCATATATAACATTGGTAGAGATTTATTTAATTGATTATGCTATGTGATTTATGTGTACATTTTGTTCCTTCGATCAGGATCAAAATGTCCGGGCTGTGGCCCCCATATGGGCTGGTGGTGAGTGGCTACTCACAGTGGAGGAAAAATAAATATTCAATCGGCGGTCTGAAATATTTTCCCTCATCGCCTTGAGTGTCTTAATGCAACTCCATAAAATGCACTTAAGGGTGTTTTGTCAAGTGTTTGGGACACTTCGTAATTTTCCACGATTTAAAGAAAGGTGGGCAAACGTGCCACGTTATTCCCATCTCCGCCCCTTGCCGCACTTCATCGCAATCGACTGTAGAACACCTCCCCCACTGACTTATCTAACTCTCTGCATTAAACCCGTATCCCCGTGCTGGACTTTATTAAGTCAAAAACCCTTGCAAATAGTATCCTATAGATGCCAGATTATCAGACCAGGTCTGGTAAAGCATCGTGCAGAGTGAGTACCGTTTCATTTTATTGATTTTTATATCTTGGACAATCGCATAGTGGCTAAAGTATCTTTTGGCCTTTGCAGAGCGACTTGCACTGCAGTTGCGATTATATACCTCCCAAATGTTCGGTAACAGCGGTATCTCAATGTGCAGGTATTCTCGATATGTTTTTCCTCAATGACAGAATAATAATAACTAAACAATCGTAATAAATTTACCTGAAACGACTCTCGTCCTGACAAACCTCTCGTTGGGCCACTTGGCGACAGCTGCCCTCTGCAGGCAGCCACACAAATACCGCACCGGACGCGGACACGCCTCCGGTGATGTGAAGATCGACAATGTTATCTAAAACAAATGTTTCAATTGTACAAAACTAGTACATTTCTACCATGCCCATTAGTATTCTTCTACTTATTATCGCCTGCTACTCACAAATTAAATTAATTGATTATACCTGGTCAAGTATCATAAGAAGGAATTCGGCATTGTTGCAAGCGTCGTCTGGAGAGTCCATTTTCGTGGGGTTCAGTTCAGCTGATTGTTTCGAGTCTATTAATTTCTGCACTGTCTCCGCTATCGCCGCCTGTTAACGATGAAAAGTGTAACAAACTTGTATTTATTCATGTTCTTTTTTCATTTTAATTAAACAACTACGGTCCTGTTTTAGTAGCTCTAAACACGGTAATGCTTGCTTAAATAATAAAAATGCGCTCAATAAAAATAATAATATATGAAATATAATAATTAAAATTTAATTTTAAATTCAAAAATACACACTATGAAGGGCCCAATTCTACTATTACAATCTTGTCAAAATCGCCGGACATTATCGTTTCAATTCTAGGTTTTCCTGACTTCGGTAAATGGGGATTGTTCACAAAAAAATACCCTCTGATTTAATATTTTTATTACGTAAAATAGGGTATTTTAAGATACTCATTTGAATATTTTTGTATTTTTTATAATTCGATTTTAAAATTATTTCTCCGATGACGTCATAAGGGACAAGTTTACATTGATTTCAGTGCCTAGAAAACAAAAATAATAAAAGTAAGTTTTATCTATATATAATCATAGTAATCTGTGCTACTATTTAAATGTCACTGTCATTACTCACTACGTATCGTGATCATTTTAGTGTTTTATGTCGCTAGGCTTATAATTTTTCGTGTTCAACCATTATTATTTTCTATAGTTATCGTTAATTTTTTTAAAGTGATCTTTAGGGTAAAATTCATGTTACAGAACTTAAATCAAATAATGTACAGCTAGATTTTTTTACTCCTGAAACAGGCAAACAGGCAGACGTCCCACCTGATTGGATTTAGTAAGGTCAAATAAAGGTCAAACGCATTTCTTACAAAATACAAGAAGATCGTACGTTTTTTGGAATTTTAACTAGACAAAAATGATTAGGGACACTATTCCTCGAAATGGTTTTTCAAATAGCTAGATTGAAAAAAAGTGAACAATCCCAATTCGAAGAGTATACTCGTGGCATGCCACTCTATTTTTATAAATATTTGTAAGCGAAAACTCACCACATAAATATTTAAAATATTTGGTAGCTTTTCAATATTCATTCCACAGCTAACGGGATTTCTGCTAATATTATTATAATTTTTTTTCTACTATTATTCTGCCGCGACGATAATGTAGATTTAGTGAAATACGTTTTTTTGACACTATCGCGACGGAATTGTACTTTAAATAGCAGAATTGGTCCCCTGGTATATTTCCGTATAATAAATACTAGACTAGTGCTGCGCAAACTTATGAAGCGAACTTTTCCAAAAGCTTATTAAGCATTGCGCGTACTGCAAAGTAACTGTTTAGGTTTTAAGCGGTAACGTGATGACTTATGCAATTTCTAATCTTTACTATGCATAAATAATGAAAGAGATTTTCTGTAAAACTACGATACCATACACACACGATGCTATTCGATGCAAAGAATAAATGTTAGTTATAGAATATCGAATGGCGTACCTGAAGGAACGGCTTGCACTGTGCGTGCATGAACTCGTCCACGACCGCGGTGGCGAGCGACGCGCCGCGGAACATCGCGCGGTGGTCGGTCTCCTTGGCGACCTCGGCGCCGACCAGCTCGCGCGCCAGCTCCGCGCCGCGGCCGCACTCCGTGAACGTGTGCAATACAGCTGAACACCCGAAACCAATTGTCAGAGAGGCATTTTTGGAACGAAGTTCCTTATCGCGCGTTGCGAAAGGGGGCTAGACGGAAAAAATTAAGACCAAAAGTTGTAACGACACTTTTTGCTATAGTTGTAAGCCGTGCGGCGTTATCAATGCGTATGTATTTAGCAAGCCCTGCGTGTTCTAACCTATACGCTGTTGTGTTTACGAAGTCCCGCGCATCTACGATGTGTACGAAAGAATAGATAGACAGAGTGCACACACACACATATACAGTGGTGGTCATCTAATTAGAAACACTTGTTATGAATAAAGAAAGTATAACTTCAACGTACAAATGTTCGTAAAAATATACACATTCAATAATTAATAATCATGCAATAATATAGCCATTCAAATAAAAAACTCATTAAATGCATAAAATATAAAACATATCTTACTTTTAATTACAAAATGAGTTTTACACATGTAAGAGTTTATTTTCTGCTACTGGCCGCCTAATTAGAAACATTTTAAAAAAGCATCCATAGCTCGTGGTTTTTTTTTAAATTGGAGAATAACATTTGTTTCCTGGCTTTTTCTATTATTTTGGCGGCAATAAAAAATTTAATCTGAATTTTATTTTGTTCAAAATGGGCAAAAATAAAAGTTGTGACGCGTCAACTAGGCAAATAATTGTTAATTTACATATGGATCATAAGTGGGCGTACAAAAGAATAGCTGAGCATTTAAATTGTTCTGTTAAGAAAGTTTTTAATGCAATTGATCATTATAAAACACGTGGAACTGTTGAAAATGTTCTTAGAAAGGCTCGGCCAAGAAAAAGTTCTCCCAGAGAAGATACGCTAATCGTTCGTGTTGCTAAAAAAGACCCAAGTAAAGGCTCCAACCAGATTAAAAATGAAGTTTTTTCGTCTGATGACCCGAGAAACATCTCGTCAAGACTGATACGCCGAAGATTAGTGGAAGCTAAATTGTTTGGAAGAATCTATCGAAAGGTACCGCTTCTTACCAAGCAACACCGAAAGGAGCGATTATTATTCGCTAAAAAATATGTTAATTGGACGGTACAAGAATGGAAAAAAGTGTTATTTTTAGATGAAACAAAATTAAATATGGTAAATTCCGATGGAAAGCGCTATGTTAGACGTAAACAGTGTTTTAATTATAAATACACAAGGAGTATAGTCAAGCACGGTGGCGGTAACATTAAAGTTTGGGGGTGTTTTTCCGGATGTGGAGTTTGACCCGTTCGGAAGATTGAAAGTACAATGGATCAATGGCAATACAAAAATATCTTAGAGCACACAATGATTCCCTACTCGGACGATCATTTGCCTGTAACCTGGATCTTTCAGTAAGACAATGATTCTAAACACACGGCCAATAAATATTAATTACAACTATTGGTAGGCTGTGGATATTAGCTATTTCGTAAATAACAATACTAATTACTAATACTTAAAAAAATATTGCTTTTTATACTTTTTTGTTGTTGTTTCTAATTAGTTGACCATTATTGTTCATACCTTAAAACGGATTTAAATGTTTTTCCGTAATGTAATATTAAAACTGCACATGTGTAATGGGATTTATAATGTTTTCCTAATAAATGATAAACCGTTGAACATATTGTTGTCCTATTTATTGTTTAATTTGAAAATAAAAACAATTGCGGTGAAGTGTCTTACATAATGTCAAGGACTGTTGGTAGTGTTTCTAATTAGATGACCACCACTGTATATATATATATATGTGTGTGTGTGTGTAATTTCGTTCCATCCGGGTGTCCCTTGACACCTCTCAAGTTTTTGTTTTTGGTAACGCAGGGGAATGTCGTTTGGAGTTGCCTGATCACAGGGATGAAAACAGTACTTTCACTATTTTCCAAGCCGCAATTTTTTTGGAACTATACGGTGTGACGTCGTGAATACGTAGTCAATTGTCCTTTGCCTATTGGTTGTAACATTATTAATTTTAAAGTGACTTGTTTGAATATTGCGCGGTTGTAGATTAGCCGTCGTTAGAGAACCCCAAGTCGACGCGAGACTATTTCTTAACGCGCGACGACGCGGCAAACAAGGCTTAATAGGCCGTTTTTTTACAATAGTGTGACTGGCACATTATTATCCTTTAAGTAGTTTTCTTTATTTTAATATCCAATCGTCGGTAATCACCCTTTCATATTTTGATTCGTCTTCTGTATTCTTCTGTCGTCTTCTGTACTTCTGTATATTGTACTCATACCCGCCGTAAATCAAAAAGGCATACCTACCCCATACACTCAGCTCTTTAAGCTAACGGCAGCATTAATTTCAGATTGATAAACAGATTGATAGATATATGATTTAAATACCCTGTTATTAGTGATATATATATTTTTTACAGCAATTTTCTTAACCTGACGGTGGCACGTGGTTTTGACCTAAGTCCGCGTGACCTCTAATTACCAGGTTTCGTATCTTTTAAGGAAAGCTATTTGTTTAACACCCACTCCTTTCCATCTTGTGGGCCTGCTTGAAGCCATGCGTCTCCTCCTAATAACGTACCATTTGCCGATAGAATCTTTCGCTTTTCAACTTATCAGTAATTTAGTCTTCATAGGCTGACAAACTGGCCTTACCGAGTTATTAATATATTCCATTTTTCCACCCGAATATAACCGAGCGTTGGCGAACTCTCGCGTCCACTTGGGGTTCTCTAACGACGGCTACTCCACAACCGCGCAATATTCAAACAAGTCACTTTGAAATTAATAATGTTACAACCATTAGGCAAAGGGCAATTGACTACGTATTCACGACGTCACAAGGGACCATAGATAATTAATACATGCGACTTATGTCCCAACTTTTCTTTACAGTCAGTGTTAATGTAATAAACCAACTTGACTAATACATTATTTTATGTTTCCTTCTACGCATTTTAATACTACATTTAAAAAAATTAGAGCTAGGCATGTTTGTTGAAGAGTTTTTTGCACCGCTTCTTCTCTTGAAGCCACAACATGTCGTGAAGCGGTGGTAAATTAGATTAGGCTCCCATTGAGTAAATAATAACCATAAACAAAAATAAAACTAAATAATTAAAATGAACAAGTTGGCGGTAGGCTAAATAAAACTTTAACAATACTCGTTGGACAGTTGTCACCTTTGTCGTCCGTGACCACGGCCACTGAAAAGCGGCCGAAACGTCGAAATATCCAGAATCAAATAAATTGTCACGCTTAAAACCGTTAAAACGTAGTTTTATTAAATGGACAGATATTATATGCATAAGTTTTATACCTTACAATGTATGATGAAAGAATGACTAAACAGATATACAATGCAAAAGTGGATGGATGCAGAAATCGCGGAAGGCCACGACACACCTTCCACGATCAAATTCATCGTGTACTAACAGAAGGTGATGTCAGGAGCCTTAAGAACAGACGAGCGTGCATGACGAGAGCTATGAATGTCAAAGAGGCAAGTGAGGTGTGTAAGAATAAGCCTGAATGGCGCTCTGCTGTTCTTGCCTACCCCGCAAGGGACCTGGCGTGAAGTTATGTATGTAGTTTCATACCTGATTATTTTTTCGTTACAATTAAAAAGTTAATACACAATTCCCGAACCGGAGCGCGCGTGTGACGTCACTATGATAATTTCAGGTTATTATTTTTTTATACTAAATAAATTATACAGTCATAATATTTTACTTCTCTAAATATTTTTACAAAGCTGTAAAATCTAAAAATACTATAAAATTGTGAATTCAATATTTACATGTTGCCAGAGGTTGTCTATCAGTGCGGCATAGATCTGCCAGAGCTTTCACTGCCGGCAAACCAGGCTCTAAAAGCAACTGTCGAAGAGGATTGTACTCCTCTCGGGGCATCACTAGCTCCTGCATATACCTAAAAGTAATAAAGGTAGGATAAACGTATATATTCAAATAATACGTGAAGCAAAAACTTTGCACTCCTTTTTACGGAAATAACTCGGACGGAGGAGTATGAAATTTCGCACACATTATATCGAGAAGGAGTGCAGATCGCTAATTTCTTTTTAAATTATGCATAAAAAATACATTAAATCAATAAAAAAAACATTACACACACTACCATGTATTTGACACACCAATGCATATACGAGTCGTATAATTCCAATATCAGCTAACTCCACACGCAACATATTGTCAGTAAAAGCAAAAGTGTTCTAATTTCTCGGATTTTGAAACAAATACGAAACTTTGATGTCAAATTATTTGGAAGTTGGCGGTTTTTGGTATAAAACGAACAAAATGACATACGAGAAATTTCATAGACTATCCAGAAACATACATATCTTAATTTTGATTTTTAAGGGAGTTGGCGGGTATTGGAATTATACGACTCATATACTTCTTTGTTTATTGTTAAGCTCAAATTAACAGTGTAGCCATGGCGAAATCTGTGATTATAAAAGTCTTTGACAAAAGAACCCTAATAATGTTCAAACTTATAATTTAATTTAATTTTGGTCGAATTTCGACTAATGGGCGACCACTAGTATATTCAAGTGTATGAATACAAATACGGGTGATTAGCGATTATTATAAATATTTTTCTATTTTATAGTAATTAATAAGTACCTAATTCTCAATCTTAAAGAACCCCATTCGCCGATAGGTGTCATCCCTGCGAGTGGATACCATTCTTCTATTTCTTCACCATTAGCGAGATTTGCTAGTTCTATTGTTAACTCAGCAACCTGAAACAGTAAAACATTGCGCAGTCCTGTTATTTACTGCCTTATTTAGTGGTGGAAAGTGGTTACCCTCGCCTATAGCCCTTTGCAACATTGGTGTCGCCAACGCGTTGTCGGCTTTTAAGAAAAATGTTTATAACACTCTTCTTAAACAACTCTATGTCGTACAGGGCAGAGGGAAAACCTCGGCGGGAAAGTCCCTCGAGATCACTGTCGTATCCGGAATAAAATTTGTCTGTATACAGTGTAATCAATTGAACAGTTTAAGTTTGTACCTTTCGAGTAAATTGTGAATGATATCAAATAAAAGATTTTCAATGGCACCCAAAATAGAAACTTCATAATGGTGCAGCTTTATCTGCGATAGTGGAACAGATATAGGCCGTTTCTACACTAATGTGGCTATATGTTAACGGCATTGTTTTTATTTAAAGGCTTTAAATAAGACGCATTCGGCCACAGTCTAAATCTTTAACACTTACGCCGATGGAGCCGCAGCATAACAACACAAGTGTTTAATTTTTTTACCGAAAGCACAGAATTCTCAAAAACAATCGATGACCCATAACTATTGACATCACTTTTTGACTAAATGTATTATAAAAATATAATAAAAAAATAAAACATTCATTTCCACAAATAAACATATTGAGCAAGAAGATGGCCTCTTCAAGTTATTTCCAAAAAAAATCATTTTCATTTTATGCAGGATAGAGTTTAGGAGAAAACAGACGAAATCTCCATAAATTATATATCGAGGGCTTCATAACAAATGGGCGTGCAGAAAAAGGTGCAGTTTTACACAAGGGACAAAATTGTGACAAAACTAGTTGATTGTATAAGGCTGAATTTTGGATTACCCTTTTATTTAGGTACATTTGTATACTGGTAAGACTTTTTAAATTGTAACATGCATAGATTTTAGTAAACAACAAAAAAATGTCATTTCTGCGTATACGCCCATTTGTTATGAAGCCCTCAATATGAAGATAGAACGTAAAATAAAACTTTGTTATTTAACCACACTTTCTTTAATAGGGATTTTGAAATGTACACAAGAGAAGCATTGTAAAAAGCACTAGTTTTCATAAATTGAGAAATCTATACTTAAAGAGCTTAATATGCTACCTTGATTTTAGACCCATTTTCGGGCCCCTGAATCAGCAGCTTCGTGTAAATGCTTATATGATCAACGGCCGAGTCCTATATCCTACTATTACTGTTCATTCGCTTGCTTTACAATTTGTATGGAGCTTATGTCAAATTTTAACCATAGTAAGGTAAATGAACTTTTGGTACAGATATAAGAATAGGCCGTAAGAGTGTAATTAGTGAAACATTTATTACTGCAGATTGATCTCACACTAACTCAATAACTATTTCAATCTTTCATTAGATTACACTACTGACCTCAGATTCCTTTCCCCTTTTGCCGGTGTTATGAACGGTGATTGTAAATGAAGTCACATCTGGTGGTACATCGCTGAAATAGTATAATATAGTGACGTTTCTTTATGTGTATTGTTTAAAAGGGACTGTGTTGTGTGTGTGTAAACACAAATTATTTAACAAAAAAATAAAACAGACTTTAAAAGTAACTAAAAAGCAAAAAAAATATATTTTCCACAACATCTTGCAGTAAAACATAAAAAATAATATATTTTCCAATTTATAATTTTTTCATGTTTAACTTTTTGTAGAAAATATTTATTTTTGCTTCTTAGTTACTTTTTTTTTGTTTTTTGTTAAGAAAGAAAAGTTTAAATTTTTTAGTTACACAAATACTCGGCTGGAATGGCATTAGAAAAAAAAACAACAACAACAACGTAAAAACCGCAATAAAACTACGTTTTGCCGGTTTAAAGCGGTATTTTATTTGTATAATTTATTTATAAAAATTGACCTACAATTATCGTAGAAATCGCGTAGCAAACATACAGTCAAATTGAGAACCTGTTTATTTTTAAGATGGTTAAAAAAAACAAACTCACTCGAAAACGAACTCGTCGTCCCAATGGGGGTCGGGGGAGGGGCTGGGCCGCGTCCGGGCCACGGGGGCCGCGCCCAGGGCCAAGCGCAGGTGGGGCCGAGGGGCCAACCGCGCGGGCAGCCGGTGCGCGGTCAGGCAGCGCACGCGCAACGCACGCAGCCACACTACGCGCGCCACCTGTCATCCAAACAACACGATAATCTAACCATAAGGCACTTTTTACTTGACGGCCTCTGTGGTTGAGTGAGCTAAGCCTTTGCCGGCCAACCTCACTGCAATGCTGAGGTTCCTACTTACTAGGGTTTGGGTGTCTGGGATAGGCCCAGCAAGCAGTCTGTTGTATACTACATGTTAGCGACGCGGGGTCAAAGGACTCCAACCGTCTGGTCACAGGGAAGTGTGGAGAGCAATGCCTGGCCGTGACGGATCTATTAAGGGTTGTAGGCGTCAGAACAAATTCTGACTTCTTGCAGCGGTCAGCAACACGCGTCGCTTTGATACCAATGGAAAAATGAGTGCGCTCGCACTGGGGTGGGGTGTGTTAGCGACGCAATATAACATTTATTTAATGTTTAATTTATATTTGAATTCAAATTATATTTGAAATTCGTCCGCGTGCCGCTTCTTTTCGATTTAACATTCTCCTTGTTTTATTTGCTGAAGTGTAGACTACCCATAACTCAAGCGTAACTAAATTTGGGGATATACAATATAATTTTATTTATATTGGACATAAGTAAATTTTGAATTAACTTTTGATATTATTTTGTACGAGACGATTGTTATTGATATAAACATATTTAATTACAGTCCACAGCCCCTAAAAGCCAGACAGATTAAATAAATTGATAATGCTTACCTTGCACTGATGCCTGGCTTGCTGTGGTACACACAACGGCCTAAGGGCTTCGAGCCAAGCGCGTTCCTCATTCGCTGAGTTCGCAGCAAGGAATGTATGCGTCGATAGACACGGTAACGCACGCTCAACTAGTTGGAAACAAAACTCTCGCTCCCAAAGCGACTCGTGCACCTAAAAAATAAAGTATTATATTCTCATAAATAAAATAGATCAACTAATATAAAACAACATGTCTATTCAAAGCATATGTACGGATTCCACAGATTGGTAGTTTTGATCTATCCTCACAATGTTTTCCTTCACTGTAGGCACTTGCTAATTGTAACAAATTCATTAGGTCAGAAAGACTATCTAAATAGATAAATACTGCAGGCTTCTCGGTTATTACTCGAACTTATAGTCATTATTACGATACGCAAACACGTTAGTCATTGTCTACGACAGGGTGTCGCGAAATAGCACAAAACCATTATTAAAACGGCAACACTAAAAGATTGTGCAACTTATGTTTTCTTAGAGTGGCAACACTAAAATAAAAAGTTTTCATAATAACGCATCGGTGTTGACATTTTTCTAACAACCTAAAATCCACATATATCAAATTAATCGCCGATCCAAGCTTCCTAATTAATGAAGTAAACAGTCACTAAGCTACCACAATATACAGAATTATTGCAAAGAGATTGTGAAACACAATTGATGCAGTTTCAAACTGACAAAAATGTCTAAAATAAAATCATCTCTAATCTATACTAATATTATAAATGCTAAAGCAACTCTGTCCAGGACACTTTCACTGAAAAACAATACTGAGAATCGATATAGGTTATTTCCTAGAGTAACTTACAACATTATTAAATTAAAACTCACTTGATACAGATATGCACAGGACAAATCGATGAGCCCCTTGGGCTTTGTCCGTTTCGGCGAATCATAGAAACAAAGGTGTGTATCAGTCCCCTCTTGTAAGAGGACAAAGTACAACGCTTTCCATTTCTTCGCACCCTTATCAGACTTCTTGTTCAAGTAGCCCTGGTGCTTTATACCCTTCATCTTCTTCAGACCAATCTGATCTCTGCATTCACGTAACGTTGCGTATATTTTCTCTGCAGCGGCGCCCGTCGCGTTCTGTTGTGGCTCTATTTGGTGTCCTTCGGCTATCAGCTAATATGATGAAAACAATCACAGTTCAATTAGTCGAAAAATAATTTATTGAAACACGCAATAGAAACTCAAGTAGCATGCATTTACTTAATATAATTATATGTTAAATTAGTTGCGCTTGCGACTTTATCCACAAGGGTTCTTTTTCGCGGAACCGTAAAAATATATAGTGATTGTAATAATAGCCCATAAATGCTCCACTGCTGGGTTCGGGCCTCCCACTATAGGGGAACGGACAGTTTACCCGCCACGCTTGTCCAAGGCGGCTTGGCAGGTTTGACACATCGGTTATTTCGATGTGAAGGTTGCATCACGATGTTTTCCTTCACCGTTATTAGCAAGCGGTAATTCGGTAGTTGACAGTATGAAAAATATAGACTGATTTTAATATATATCGTAGATTACGATCTAAATATGACAAAAATAAATTGTTTTTACTAAAATATTAATTTATATTTTTGAGAAATAAAATGTTATATTGCAGCCATTAGCCACGTGACAATGAACGCCGATCAGAGCGCGTGACATCATAGTGTGCAAAACACAAGAAGTTATCAATGACTTCTCAGATAACACTTCAATGAAACAGATGTTTGTTTTGCACACTGTGACGTCATGCGAGACGCCATGACAGCTTGACGCGTTTTTGTGACGAAATGTCAAAATATTTATAAAATTGCTAAATTGAATATGTTAATGTTGTTTTTTTGCTGAAATATTAATATTTTGGCTAAAATAGACCATAAGGCTCAAAATAAACCTGTTTCTCAAAAATTGTCAACTACCGTATTGTAACAATATGCACATTAGGTCAGAAAACTGCCTAAGCGGTGAATACGTTCCGGCCAGGATCGAACCCGCGACCTTTGAGCTTGGGATGGGTGCGCTAGCCATTACGCTACCACGAATTATAAAAATATATAATCTACTATAAATTACTTCTCATAATATCAGCTGTATATCATTGAGTCCCGTCAAAATCGGTCCATCCGTTTCAGAGATTAGCCAGAACATCCAGATCGACAAACAAAATTTTTAATTTTATTTATCTGTACATGTATGACTTGAGTTAATCCACTTTTCTTTTTATTTCTGGAGTACAGTAGATAGCGTGATGGTCTAGTTAGTGGAAACTCGTTACCGTCACTTATAGACAATTCCAACACCCAACGTGCTCTCAATGTGCTACTGGCTTGGCAGGGGGTATGAGAAACTGGCCACTAATGCCGGAATAGAACTCGTGGGTGTTATGGTAGGAGTTTTATCCGACAAAAAGCTGATTTTTAGTGCAAACCTCCTTTACCACTATGTCAAAATGACCCAACTATAGAATAGTTATGTAAAATTTGTTGGACCACTAGTATTTGCTTACTTGTAAACATGAAAAAGTAAATGACGAATGAAAGCAGTTGTTAATTTTAGTAGTTACACTATTCAAAAATATCAACCAGCCGGATGTTATTCATATCAAATGATATAATATAAATAAGTCACTGGAACAAACTCACTTAAATCTATATTTTTTTGGATCATAGCTTGATTTTGTCCTTTAATCACCAAATTTAATAAATGAATTTATTACATATTTCAATAGCTTCTAGCTTACCCACTATTTTATGTAACAGTATACTACTAAGATCCCTGATCGTATTCTCTTCTCACGGGCTTAAATTGCAAATATATGTTTACCATAATATTAATGCCATTTTTAATATTACAAACAATCATATCTATACTTCCTAGCCAATACTGTTGTGCATTGAGCAGACATAATAATATTATGTGCAATCATATGATAACGACTTGTTTTGTTTATCGCGATATGTTATCAGGGCACGAATCTGAATGATCTGACACAATAGATACCTTTAATTTTGGATGGATTATAAGCAACATGTAAGTATTTTAGAACAATTAAGTCTAAAAGATTTAACACACATATTTCATACTTGTGCCCGGATAGTGCATAGTCATAGTATGGTTTTAATTTCACGTTTAGTTAATATAAAGATTGTCCAAATATAATTTGAAATCAGGCATAGGCAGTTAGACACCCAAAGTCTGCCCAAATACAATAATTAGGCAAGCAGCCGATAGCACGTAAGCTACTGGTTTCAAATTATATTAGAACAGACAATACATCAATAGTTTAACTGTATGTCGTAACAATAATTCAGGTAGGAAGTAGTCGAAGAAAGAGAAGAAGAATCTAGTAAGAATACAATTCTCTGCGGCCGGGGGGCCTTTCATAAGAGGCGACGAAACAATCTACAGCCAGGTGGTAGGGCATTTACCCGTCTGGATGTCTACTACCCCTGGTCTAAAGTATGTAGCCATAATAACTGTGAGTTGTGTTCCGGCATTAGTGACCAGATCCCAGTCTCCCTTAAGAGAGCAGCAGCGTATTTGTAGCACCTTTGGTGTTGCAAATGTTCATAGGCGATGGCAACCGCTTTCCATCAAGTGGGTCGTCTGCCTGTCTGCTGAACTCATGCAAAAAATAATAATTGAATGCCTTATGTTAGGTAACATTCTGAAATAATTATAAATAAACAAATTCTTCACAACAAGAAATTAAATAAAATGAAACCATAAGGAAATGACGAAAAGCGGGCATGTTTTAGAGCCAAAATGCTTATGAAGTGTCTATAGTAACCACATATTTTTATGAACTAAATAGCCAGGTGTATATTCATTATAATGTTATTTTTTTACAGTTACATCATTATGTTTACAATTATTAAAAAAAGAAATACAATATCAAAACACTGATAACAGTTCTATTAACGTATTGATTCTATACAATGTGCAGATTTATTAAAATCTGTTTTTATACTACCCTCAATATAAGGTAGGTGAGAGTAATATACACTTGAATTAATGATTGTCCTTTAATTTAGATCTAATGAATATTGGCTTCTATGGTGCTACTACTTTTACTACTGAAAAAAAAAACAGAAACTTACCGGCTGTCCTAAAGTGTGTCCTTCAACAATCTGTTCCTTCCTATATCTATTAATCACAGCATCCAAACACTCGAAAGTCCGTCCACCCATCAGATACCGCACACCTTTCTTCTCGATCCTGAATCTTTGGATCTGGTTATTAATGTGGAAGAACAAAGAGTAATCCCCTGGAGAATTATCCGAGGGTCGCACAAGGAAGCTTCCTGGACCCGCTTTTACTAACATGTCAACTGCTTCGCTCTTCGTGCAGTTCGGATGGAACCAAGAGAATACAGTGTTTGGATCTATTGATGGATCGAGGTCCTCGACTAACTCTCTGAAGATCATTCCTTGTTCCCCAGTTCTATAGAAAAACAAAAGACCTGCATTAAATTTATTTTAAACGACGGCCTCTGTAGTCGGGTGGTCTAAGTCTTTGCCGACCGAGTCCACTGAAACACAGAGATTACGGGTTCAATTCCTGAAATGGTAAATTTTGAAACAAACTTCCCGTTATTTACTATGGTCTGGGTATTTCCAATCATGACTAATCCGTTATATATTAATCAAAACAAAAGCATAACTTGCTTAGCCTGGGGTATATATGTACAATGTGGGTTGGTATTTGACAGACTATTAATTAAAAGAAAAAAATGAAGCAGTTATTAAACACTTTATTGAGCCGAAATGCAGGAACAGAACCAAAGCATTTTAATAGTATATTATGCAAGTTATTAACTTCATGTAATTGAGTACATGTAACTATGATATATGAATATAATTCCATATTTGATGTCACCTTTTAACAATGTAGCAGCAGTTAGTAGTCGAAGGAACGGAAAATACTTCACCATTTCACTAAAAATAGTGCACCATAATAATGACGTATATTAAATTATGAGGAAAATAACGGTTACCTTTTAAATGTTATGATTTGAATATCTGACTATTTGTAACTAGTATGGATGAAGTGTTATTTACTCCAATGTGGATATTACTAGAGGCGGCCCTAAAGTTCTCTCTAACTCAAGTATACATTTTATTGCTTTGAAGTGTACCATGTGTGTTATTGTCTGTTGAATTAATAGCGGAGATTTCCAAGCAAGTTCAGTCATAAACTTCTGATATATATCCCACATAAATAGTTTCATTTTCCTTAATCAAAATATCCTATATGAACTTTGGATAATGAGGATGACCTCATTATCCAAAGTTCATTATAATTACATTATTTAAAAAAATCATGATGATCTCAACTTAGTGTTGACCCCATTTTCATTACAATTCCCAAAGCATTAATAAAGGAACCATGAATACTTTCACATTTATATAGAATTACTAGGATATGCCCGCGACATCGTCCAGACTTGACTTGAAATTCCTGCGAGATTCCCGGGACCCAAAGTAACGCATCATTTAAAAATGGATGTAAGCTATCGTTTTAGTGAAAACTGTGTCGGAATAAGCTAATTTTTATGCACTGGAACAACTTCAAACCGCTCCCGGGAACGCTCTCGAGGGATTCACCAGGATAAAAAGTAGCGCAGATTGTAAGTCTAAAAATTTGCTGTCGATCAGCGAAAATCACATCGAAATCGGCTGCGTAGTTTTTACGTGAATCCCGAAAAAGCAGACAAACAGAGAAGAACTCTAAAAAACTTGTATCGTGTTCTTCATCGTTTATATAGTCTATTTCAGATGTTTTAAGCTATTGTATAGCTTTTATCGCGGGCTTTGAGCGCGGCGACCGAATCGAGAAATTCGGTAACGAAAATAAACCTAACACCCCCCACTCTGCCTAACATGCGCGGTGACGGGGGCCTGAGGCGGGCGCGGCGAGCGGAGGCGTGCGGTGCCCATAGTGACCCGCGAGCTCTCGTAGCGGTTGAGGAATGTCAGGTATTGCAAATTATGGACGACGAGCTGCTCCGAAATCGGTTGAATACGTAAGCAGCTGTTTGTGAGAAAGTATATAGGTGTATAGGTATCTATCATATCTTTATAATGCCACACTCACCGCATGTGCGCCCCGTAAGTATACATGTACGTAGTATACATAGGTGATTTGTTTTTTATTGGTCAACGCTCAAAAAGTGTAACTTGAATAGTAAATCAAAGAAAAAAACAATACTGCATAAATAAAAAATAAAAAATTTATTATTTTAAATAGCTTCAATGTATATACTAGATTATAAAGACAGATCTATATTTATAGATAGTTCATTTATTGCCATAAAGGCTAACATCCTAAAATATTCCTCTTTAAATGTGTTCTTTCTGGTAAATGTTATGCTATTATCATCTAAATTATTCTAGAATATTAATAACGTCATAAAGATTCAAGATTGTATTTCGTTATTTTTTAATAATCCTTGGCATTATCATAATTTAAGCATTATTTTAACAAATTCAATCACCTTGAGAGTGCACTACAAAAGTAGGATATTTCGTAGTGTAAGTTAATAAGCACTGCATACCTAAGTTTGTTCTCACCTGTGAGCCGTGACCCAAAGCCAGCCATCGCCCATGTCATTATGCACAAAGAATATATCACCTTTTTGAAAGGTCAGCTCATCCGTATCTGGCATTTTTGTGTATGGAAGTATTGCGACTACTCTCTATAAATAAAAGAAAATATAAACATATTATTATTATTGACCTATATGAATTAATCGAGATATATAATTATTGCAAAGACCGGATTGAACATTTTAATCTATCTTCCAAATACATTATTAAAAAAGTATTAAGTTCGTTAATATTCATTCGAGCGTCTATTTCGGTAGCCGGGGTTTGCTATCCTATGTTTTCATTGGCATCCCTTAGTGTGAGACCACCACACTCATATCATGTTTCTTTTGTTCTTTACACATCACTTCAAACATCTACCGCAATTTATATTCATCTCCGTGATGCAGCTCCTGCTTGTATGCTAATGAAGCTTTGCCTATAGGTACTTGAGTACCTATAGGCAAAGCTTCATTAGCATTCAAAAGAGGCCATTCACAAATTAGGTCATGCGAATTTCATGGCTTTTTGACCCCTCCCCGGTTCTTGTCACCACTGGTCACATTCGTGTGACATCACTAATTTCGAAATTTTTCAAGATATGTAAATTAAAACAGCAGTTCCGAAGTTACTTTGTTTTACCATTTATATGTTAATAATTTAAGCACAGTTCAAATTGCGTGTTTTAAAGCTTAAATACATTAGATTTTGAAATGTAACATCTCATCATCATTTAGGAGCCCCCCTACCCTTGCCACACAATGTCGTGCGCCGTTCGTCGACCCTCCCTTAAGGTGTGACGTCATGTATGGATGGTCCCAAAGGAAAGGCCTAACGGCCTGATTTATAGAGCATTGCATTGCTATTTTCGAATAAATGTGTGAATTTTAAAATTAATTGAAAGAACTCAATTACGCAATATTTTTATCGATACGTTATAATTTTTTTTTTAATAATTACTTTCCTTACTTACGTGTTTACGTCTTTAATTTGCATGCTTACAACATACATAATACAAACAAATTATTTATTTACTCGTTCTTACAATGATCGATGTATTCAAGAAGAAAAACCTGTTTTCAAAGTTTAATATGGTTGAATGGAAATTGAAAAACATTTGAATTTCTCAGCGGTGTTTAGACTTTTATTGCACCTTAATGTTAATGTATTGTAATCAGACTATTCTTAGGGTTCTTTCTATGTATGTCACCAGACCAGATACCAGACTTATTGGAATATTATTCTTATTTCTTAATATTAATTTAATTCAAAGTATAAAAATCTATTTTCGTTACCTTCTTATCATTAACAGGTTCAGGTGGCGCCACTGGTTCCACTAATCGTTCTCGTTTCAATAAGTCAGAACAATGCGTGTAAAATCCGACCAACTCGGAAAGCGAGTCAAACTGACGCCCCCCAATGTAATAGTCGCCACACACTGCTGTGATCCTGTACGATTAACAAGTATTTATTCCAAACTTGAGATTTACAATCGGTTTTGATTATATAACTTTTTAATACACACCATTCGGATACTATTGCATTTTCCGGGATGAAACGTGATTAATCTATGGTCATCGTAAATACATATTATACAAAATTACATGATTGTTGCAGTCTCGTGCTGGTAGAAACCTATTTTGCTCATAGAACAGCGCTTTTGAATGTGATCTTTATTATTTTTGTGACAATGTTTTGGTTTGTTTTTTTGTCATGTGAAAAATATTGACGGAAATAGATGAATTAATTTTAATTGTATTTATTACGTTTGAATAACAGTAAATTAACACAAAACCAGAATCTTTATTTATTAAAACCACTGTAGTTATCCTTATCCACAACAATGATTTTTAGTCCACTAAGTAATCAAAAATAAGGAAACAAACAAATATATAACATCTACATAAAGCCAGTTTCACTTTGATAAATTAATTTTAATTTATAGTTAAGTACTTCTTTCCCTATTCTAATTATATCTCTGAGCTGTAGTTTATTAACTGTTTTACTTCTTTTGATTGCATATAGAAACAGTTTTGCAGTAATTTCATTAAAATAAATTAATATATGAAATATCGCACCTGAAGTGATTAATACCAGTTCTGCCCAAATAACTCAAAACATAAGATCCAGGCTTCCGATCACTCTCACGCACTGTAAATACAAAATAAATTTAATTTAGAAGAACTATATTGTAAATGTAGTGTAGGAAGGCCTCCAGCCCATGGATCGACCTGCGTAGTCGCCGGTGGGCGCGAAATTAGGGTAGCGAAGAACCAGGTAATATGGCGTACGTAAACTTGGGTAAGCCTACGTCCAACAGTGGACTGCGATTGGCTTACTACGATATTGTAATAGCATGACACTACATAAATGGATATGACGAAGATGATTCCTTTTACAATTGGCTCCCCGTGTAAGTAAATTGGCGAACAGACTAAGCCCGGCCTTTTGGCTTTGTATTAGTATATACTACATTAAAAAATACTAATAATAATAATAATTATTATGAAGTAAAGATATGTTGCTGGAGTTGCGTTGCTTCTTCCCCTTTAACAGTAACTAAAATTGCTTTGCATGCAGTGGTAGACAGAGAGAGAATCACGACTCAATAAGTAATCTGTATGATTCCATTCTGAAATAAATACATTAATTTACATTTTTGAATGAATGAATGAATCTTTATTTGTAAAAATACAGGTAACAGTAATAACTAGGATGGTAGCAAAGTCAGATGTCCTCACTGTATTTGACCTACACATGGTCATACAAATATTTAAGTGCATGTTAATCTAAAAACAAAATTCACAACAATTCTGATAGTATAATAGTACATTATGGCACTAGTGTGTAACATTGGTGATTACCGCTGAGGCGCCATTGAGACTCGAGCCGTAGGCGAGGGTCTTAAGAGAGCCGAGGACGGTAATCATCAATACACACGTGTATCATACGACGTTTTTCAACACACTTGTGAATAAAATAACAACAGAAACTCATTTTATTTAGTAGATAACAGTTTTCCTATGCGCGCGCATTGCGATCGGCCACAGACTAAAGGGATGAGGTTTTTCTTTCCGCGCATCTGGTTTGCGCCTATTCTGCCACGTACAAAATGGGGAATTTAAAGTTCTCTTTTATTACAGAGAAAAAAAGTTATATATGAGTGAAAGTTTTATTTATTAAACACGTACGAGTTAAAATTATCTATTTAAATAAGTTGCATGAAATGAGCAAGCAATAGGAACATTAATTTATTTGTTCTATAGAACACGATCTTTTTTTTGAATAAAAACTTTTTTAGGAACAAAGCAACTCAACCAATAAAATTTAAAAAAAATCTATAACTCACTAGTGAGTTATAATTTTTTTAGTCACAGTTTGATTATGGGTGTCATTCTGTGCCTAATTGCGGTGACCATAGAGCCACTTTATGAGCAAATGTGTTGAAAAACTTTTTAAGAACAAAGCAACTCAACGTATAAAATTTAAAAAAATATATCTAAAACTCACTAGTGAGTTATAATTTTTTTAGTCACAGTTTGATTATGGGTGTCATTCTGTGCCTAATTGCGGTGACCATAGAGCCACTTTATGAGCAAGTGTGTTGAAAAAATAATTGATTCGTTATATTATTAAACAGAAATAAAACAATGTCAAGAAGACAAAATAAATTAAATGTCAAAAGCCAAAAATATAAAATAGTAAAAGTAAAAAATGTAAAATAGTATTAGAATAGCATCTATTTTAAGGAAATCATTAATAGACTATATAATATTTTCCAGTTACCATATTTTTAGCTTATTTTACATTGTTACAACGGCAGTTCTTTAATCGATGGAGGTAATTTATTAATATATTCTTATGCACATCGCGTAACAGTTTTTCATAAATTTGGTCAAAATGACTACGAAACCCTAAATTAGTACTAATTGGTCAGACCTACGGAACGCTTTATTATGCTGACTGAGACACTCTTGGCCTAATTTGACATATCCACGTCACGTTGAGATACAAAGCTCCTCCAAACCGGATATTGAAAATAATGAGAATGCTTTGGTAATTAATCAGCAAGCGAATTCACTCACTACAAGGATATTAGTCATAAGATTTATAATACGTATCTTACAAAGGCCTAGATTATTTTATCCTTTTGTATCGCTAATATGGTCTAGTAGAACAAAACAAGTGCATTGTAACATTGAATAAGGATAAAATAATGAATCATGGGAATATGTGTTTATGTATTTACCGCGTCGTCTTTATGTCTCCTGAACCACGCAACGGATTTTTAAGCGTTTTTACTTCAGTTAGGTTTTTTTTAAGATAAGAAGGTATTAATATATATATATATATATATATATATATATATATATATATATATATATATACTAGCTGTACCCGGCAGACGTTTTCCTGCCTTTAAAAGATAAAAATCTAGATCCCTATTCCAGCGTCAACTACCGGGATCAAATGTTAATCTAAACTATTCTCAAATCCACTTGAACAAACAAAAAAAATCATCAAAATACCCAAAAGGCCCAGCGTTTAGGAGTATCACGGCGCCACCTACTGGGTCTAATCGTTTATTTAAACCATTCCGCGACAAACTTCAACACATACAACAACAAAAAGAACACCTAAATTCTGGTCCCGAATGCAGCGCCATCTACCTGGTTCAAATTAAAATCTAAATCATCCCAGTAGAAAATTATAAAAATACTAATATCGCTATTAAAAATAGGGATTGATCGTAGAGGGTAGAAAAATAAGGGTTGTGTGTATTTTTTAATTCTGTATCATAAAAAAAAATCAATTTTTTTTAAAAACAATTTAGGGTGGACTACCCTTAACATTTAGGGGGATGAAAAATAGATGTTGTCCGATTCTCAGACCTACCCAATATGCACACAAAATTTCATGAGAATCGGTTAAGCCGTTTCGGAGGAGTATGGTAACTAACACTGTGACCGAGAATGTTATATATAAGATGTATATATATACTAGTTTTTACTAGGGGCTGGCGACATAACTATAAATATCTAATTAAGTTTTACTAGTATATAAGTAAAATAGTCACTCATTAGGGTTTGAATCCAAGGAAAACTACACATACATACATAACTATTGTTAAAAATATAACTTTATATTTTTCGTTCAGGTTTCGTCCCTTGTTTTTATGTAATATGACCATACATAGGTATATATTTGTCTTAAATCAGTGGGTGGGTGTCTCTTGCATAAACATCAAGTAGAAAGTTGTGGTCTTATTACACGTAGTTCTACCGTATTTTTTATTTGAGAGCCGCGACATCTGAGTACAAATAATGCGGACGTGAAGCAGAAATGAATTCTTACAATTTTACGTATTCTTACACTACACTATGATGACTCTTTACTTTCTTATTCAGACCCGGTACACAGGGTGGACATGGCTCAGCTATAAATTCGGACTCACTTTCTTATCACACCACACTGATTAAAAAGTGTCCCAAAGAAAAACGTATAGTAACCGCTTTACACTCGCGTTAAATCTAGTTACAGCTGCGCTAGCTATTACTAGTAGTAATTGGACATTCTCCTCGCACCTACGCACCCATTATCTCGGTTCAATTACACAACTACTGGATAGTATCTTTTCTTGTTTGGGACTTTTATGGCATATGTCCATTAGCATACTAGAAATCTTCATGTCATTATTTAAACAATCCAACATCTATGTCTATTTACCCTTTCTTCATTTAGCATCAATTTTCCAATGTAACTCTCTTTTTGTTATATATGATTTTCAGCCTTCTTTGTTACATGTCCCACTCCTTAACATCCTTCCTCACAAATTAAATCACAGTTGAAATATTCGACAATGCATTTTTATATTCTCGTTTTTTTACATTATTAAAGTAATATCACACATTTTGAACTGTTAGAGCCATGCTGGAATCATCATCAACATAATTTCAGTTTTTAGGGCCGTTTCAATTGGTGTGATACCACACTCTCATGGGATATTGGCGTGAAATGGTGAATGGTTGAGCCTTGAGCTAAATCTTGTTTTGTGCGATGAGTGAGCATTCTGATGGCCCACATCTCCTTCTCCCTATCCTTTCCACGTGTCCCATCCCCTCTATCCCTTCCTAAAGGTTAGCAACAAATTGCCTTTGCACCTGTTGTTACAAACATCTATAGGCGATGGTAACCAATTACCATTATGTGGGCAGTCTGCCTGGTTGCAAGCAAAACAATAAAATATCTTCAAATATATAAAATTCTCGTGTCACGGTGTTTGTAGTTAAACTCCTCCGAAACGGATTGACCGATTCTCATGAAATTTTAGGTGCATATTGGGTGTCCAGTTTTTATCTAGATTTGTTACCTAGACTTTAGAGCATTAATGTGTCGACGACATCACAAGTGTCAGTTTCACTGTCATATAACGAGATGGCGCCACAGGCGAATTACAACGCGGTGTGGTTCACTGATGTGGACATTATTATACTTGTTATGTTTTATGTAATAAATTGTCTATGATCTTCCGGGTGTTTTCATGTTATAACCCCTGGCTTTGAAACCTTTGGACATTGGGGTAGGTCTGAGAATCGGGCAACATCTATTTTTCATCCCCCTAAATGTTAAGGGTAGTCCACCCCTATTTTTTTTTTAATTTTATATAATTTTTTTTTTATTTTTTTATAATACAGCATTAAAAAATACATACAGCCCTAAATTTTCAACCCACTACGATCAACCCCTATTTTTTCGGGCAGGACGACGTCTGCCGGGACAGGTAGTATTTATATATAAAACATTCATCTCGAAAATCTATTTTCAGCTTTTTTGGACAAATGGTATCTTAAGTATTAAATGAATAATGTGAAACATGACCTATAAAAGTTAATTCTCTATTTATAAATAGAATTCCCGAAAATTACAAGGTGAAAATGTAAATCACCTCAGACTACTGTGAGGATACTGAAAAATATTATCTTAGGGACTGGACAATTCCCATTGTATATTACTTTATAGGAATTGTCCTGGTCAGCACAGCATAAAATGAAACTAATCAATAATGTGTGTTACAAAAAGTAGGATAAATATCTTCCAAATTTCTTAATCTCTGAATATTATGTTTGGAAGTGTGCCAATGTGTATTGGATTATGACATAGATAAAAAAGCCTCCAATGTTGTTTTTCACTTATTCATATTTAACTTCTGTTTATATAAAAACTTAAGAGTCATTCTTTGAACCTAGTTGAAGTAACTAGTTAAAATAGAACCTAAATTTACTTTTATGCTATACAACTTAGATATAAACTATAAGAAATGACTTTAAAATAAATTAGTTTCTGCTTCTATTTCTGGTAAATATAAAATAAAGTCACTATTGCTAATAAAATTTTAGTTATTCTGGTCTAGCTGTCACTGGGATCAGTTCGGAGTAGTCTGTCATATATCACACAAACCATAAGCATAACTTGCTTGGCTTGAGAATGTGTTTATTTATCTGCCCATATTTATAGTTATATAATAGTAAACTAGCCTCCTCTCAAATTTGCAACCTGTAAAATATCAACCATTTACCGAAAATAATGGCTCTCATTATTTTATAAATGTAATTTTATCAAATTATTTCCTTTAACTACTCTATTATATAAATACTTATCAATAGTACAACAATCTAGACAATCGATGTTCTACATTGTTATTGTGCAAGCCCAATTCTTATTAGGTTTGCACAATAACAAGATACAATTATGGGAACTTAGAATTTCATTGACTATTGTGTATTGTTACTAGCTGTTTGGAACATTTCTATAAATGCGTAATTATAATACACCAATTCAAATTGTAGCTAAAAGAAATCTCGGTATACTCTTCCTGTCTAGCGATGTATTGACGGCATATACTTGTATCTTAGTATTTATTCACTTGCCCTACCATTGGTTACTTGTATGGAGCTTATGTGAAATTTTAACTTATAGTCAGGCAAATGAATGGCCAATAAGATATAGGAACTGGCATATAAAACATGTTTGGGCTGATATTTAGCATTTATTTTATTGCACTTACATGATAAGTAATAAATAAGTAAGTTTTAATAATAGGCATAAATTAAATTCTTCACAAAAAGACTTTTTTGGGTTTTTCTATTTTGACCCTCTACTTTGAAAGTACTCATTTAGTATTTTGCCTTTTCTGACATAATTATAATTGGAGTTTGATATGGGAAAGTTTTCACATTGTTTTTCTTTTTGACTTCAATGACAAACTGAAGTTATAACAAACTATGAAAAAAGGTTGTATCTGATATACTGATCTTTCTAGAAATGACCACTTTATCAAATAAAATGTATTTTTGTTTATTACTTAAACATAAAATAGCATCAATATATAACATTTCAATAAAATTTCATGTTCTTCATATTCCAGACAGCTCAAGGCACCATGTTTAAGTATTACTTTTATCTTATTATTTCAATGTGTGTTATGTCTTTGTCAAATTAGGACTTAAGCCACGCTTGGCTTGGATCTTAGAATATGCAACCAAAAGATGAAATATTACTACCATAGTTACATAAAGACAGCATACCTAAATAGCTTCCCAATTTACCAGCTGCCCAAAGTCGCTCCTCAGAAGTATATCTGTCTAAGCGGCCATGATACCACTCTGTCTCAGGGGGTGCTAGTACAGCTTGTCGTTCTCCTAAAGATAACAAAATATTTTAAATGTTTTAACCATTTTTTAAAACAATTGATTTCTTAATCAATTTATCACAGTCTCATGCTAAATACAAGTAATATGCTTTTGTATATAATAATATGTTAAAATAGAATTCTGGGCCTACTATTGAGTTCATAAAAAGTTAAAATGTTTCTTTTTTCAAAAAATACACTTGTCAGTTTTTTAGATCTAAAAATATACTGCAGTTGGTAAAATAGTAGGAAGATTGATTTTATATTTAATTTATACAGGGTTTATCTTTTATTCAAATTCATGATTGTGTAGAATTAACAAAACTATTAATAAAGACAATTTCAAATTTTTTATATTAGTGATCAGCTCTGGGAATAATAAATAAAAATAAAGAATTCCTAACAAAAGTATTTTACCATTTGTGCTGGGTCCATCAGCTTCATCTAGTTCAAGGTCTGCTGCTAGTTCCGCAACATCTCCTCCGCCGTCTTCGGACTCCGTCGAAGGTGAACCCAGCTTATCCTTTACAGGGGGTCCTATAGCAGCCCCCATAGCTCGAATCATATCAGCCATTTTAGCCAAAACTTTACAACGAAATATTCACAAAACTTCACTTAAAATTATTACAGAGAAACAAGTGACTCATAGTTTATTCAGAAGCGATAAAACTATTTTTTTATAAGAAACTATACGTGTTTACAATAAGAAGAAATAATATTTTTATGGACTCATTACCGGTCAATATCCCTAGGAATAATTGGATTATAAATAAAACAGTAAGCGAATACTTATTAACAAGAATGAAAATATATAAAGTTACAATAAAAAGTCTAGAAAGACTACAAATAAGTTAATTTGTAATAAAATCTATTTCACGATCCCGACACTTGATTTTCATTCGATACGCCCGATCGCACAGATGATATAAATAAAAATATAACGAGTGAACAAAATGAATGAATTCACAAACTAATATGGATAACATGAATACTTGACAATCTCTTTAAGTGTTGCCAAGATTTTCAATTTTCTACTGACTTTTATTTTATTGTTTGTCCCTTATTTTCGAAGTTAAATTTTATTCGAAAATTAAAATTAACATAAGTCGATGTGCAGGTTGATGTGTTTCCAAACGATGTGCAGCTTTCATCACGAAACAGAAGACTTTTTGCATGATCGCGATGTTTTTCTTCACTATCATCTTCCCGTAAAGAAACGATATTTAAAATCTGCCAAAAAAATATATAAAAGTTAGGAGGTTCTTTTAATTCTGCATATGATAATGTTTTAATTCCTGTCCTCAAAGGAAAGTTAGATAACTTAAATGTTCCATACCTTTTAACAAACTTTGTTATTCACTTACTTTCTGAGAGGAAAATTACTTTAGATGTAGGAGACTCATATACACCGAGTAGACTAGTTTGGAAAGGTTTGTCACAAGGATCTGTTTTAAGTCCCTTGCTATATAATCTATACATATGACCTAGAGGGTTCAGTGGATGATACTGTCAGAATTCTACAATATGCGGATGACTTGGCACTTTATGCTACAGATAAAAGTATTACCACCGCTGGACTACTCCTTTCATCTTCACTGATCTCACTTAAAGTATGGATGGATGATAATGGGTTAGATCTGTCACCTTCCAAAAGCACAGCCTTGTATTTACTAGGTGTCGTGCTCACCCTCCTGTAACTATTAATTACAACAATACACCCATACCAGCTAAAAATCAAGTAAAGTTTTTAGGAACTATACTTGATTCTAAGTTGACAGGCCTCCCACATTGCGATTATGTAGCTACAAAATGTGAGCGGAATTTGAATATACTCCGATGTCTACGTGGTGTCTGGCGGGGAGCGCATCCGACTACTATGAGATGGGTTTACAATGCCGTTATTAGAAGTGTCTTGGATTTTGGTACATATTTCTTGGATCCGGGTAGCGTGGCTGGGTTTAAGAAATTAGATCTAATACAATCACGAGCTCTAAGAATTCTTTCCGGAGCTATGAAGTCTAGTCCCATCAATGCTCTTCAAATTGAATACTGCGATCCCCCTTTACATTTAAGACGGCAGTACCTTTCGGACAGATTCATCTTTCGTATCATACAGTTTTCTAACCATCCCCTTATTTCTAAACTTCAACTTCTATCTGATAAAATACCTTCCTCTAAGTATTGGTCTCGTAAGTCTTCACCGTGTTTAGTTAAAAGTTATCAGAAGTTTCAGACTATACAAGCACCTACACACTCATTTCAGTTACTTCCTTTATTTTGTGGTTCATATGAATCTTTGCTTCTTACCCCAGATATTTGCTTTTCACTTGATATTAGGAAGTCTGACTCTAATGCCAACGACACTTTTAATTCTATAGTCAACAATAAATGGCAAAACTGGCATCATATTTATACCGATGCATCAAAGCATTCTATGGGATGTGTTGGCGTCGGTGTTTCACAAACAGTTTAATATAACTCAAAAAATTAAATTTCCTCCTGAAACATCCGTCTTTACTGGATAATGTTTTGGCCTTTTAAGAGCCATAGAGTATGTAATTACTTTCAAATTAAGCAGAACAGTTATATTTTCTGATGCTCTAAGTTCCTTACAGGCCTTGGCTAAATTTTCAATAAAATCGAACCCATATTTTCATGTCATATTTGAATGTAAGAGAAAGCTGTTAACTGCCAAATAAATAATTATTTAGTAATCTTTTGCTGGATGCCTAGCCACTGCGGTATAAGTGGAAATGTCAGAGCTGATGGTTTGGCGAACGATGCTACTATGGATGGAGATGTTTATCCGTACAGGAATTTTGGCCATGATCTTGCTTCTTTGCCTAGCACATTCCTCCATGATTCATGGAACATGTGCTGGAGCGAGAATGGCCGGATCAAGGGTCGTTTCCTGTACGGTTTGCAATCGTCGGTTCCCAAGAAGCCATGGTTCGCCAAACTCCCGTTTGGTAAAACTGCTACTTCCATTTTAATTTGCATGCGCCTTGGACATCTCTGTCTTCCGGTGCATTTGCATAGACTTGGAATTGTCTCGAGTCCAGCCTACGAGTGTGGTGAGAATTATTGTGACCTGAACCATGTTTTCTTGTCCTGTCCTATGTATGATCACACTTCTCTTTACGACTCTTTAATTTCTATTTCCGTTCCTCTTCCTACTTCTATGTCTTTATTACTTATGGACTGTAATTTTGATGTATATTGTATATTAAATTCATTTATTGTAAATAATAAAATTAAACTTTAATTTTAGTAGTTTGTACATATTTAGTAATTATTTTGACACTTTTCCAAATTTCGGTAAAATTTTCTGTAACGTAACGCGACAAGTTACGTTTCCCTCGTTTTATAAAACTAAATTGAAAAGCCATTTACACATACGTAATACGTAGTATCTATATTAGTTTGTGATTTACACATGACTCTGAAACTGAAATGAATGCACAAACCGTGCCAAGCCATTATTGAACAAAGAAGAAGAAGAATTAGGTTATTTATTTATTGGATATGTCACATATCATATGTGCGATGCGAATGTGAAATTCTCTGAAACACAAGCAAGAAATGTGACATTATTGAGAAACGCATAAAGTAATCTTTATTTGGATGTACACTACCTCAAAAATGGATGAAGATAAATTTGCATTGGTGGAGAAAATAATAAAAGACATTGACAATGTTTTGTCCAAAAACGCTGACTTGTAAATATTGACTTCAACATTGATATGAATTTAATTAATTTCTACTTTTAACATACGTACATTTGTTGTTTTCCTTTACAGGTATGCGTTTGATATTGTGCCCGCAGAGATAAATTTTCAAAATAAATCTCCAGTTTTACATTCTGAAAACTGTTTGGGTTTGGAGTCGTGGTGTGTGAAACATGTGTACATGTACTGCTATTCTGAATTAATGGACAAGTATTTTGGCAAAACACTGCGCAAATCCTTGAAACTCACTTCTCTAACTTGTGAAAAGCTTACAAAATTATTAAATGTGACAGTGCTGCTTAATCCAGAGTTAAGTACACTCTGGAACAAACGAAGAGAAATGGTTGTCAAAGGTTTCTTGGAAATGTCTAGTGAATTAATGTTCACAAGGATTGTTTTGGCTAGAAAACCGAAATGTAATGATGTCTTTTCATATAGACGGTGGCTTTTAGATGCTGTATTACAAGGTAAGTTTTGTTCAACCCATAGTCTTTTAATAAACGCTACGTAAGTTTCTTTATTTCTTATGAAATTTTAGGTATAAACTGATCTTAATAAGTTGTACTTTAAATACTAGAGATATGAGATACCTGTTTCTTTTAAGCTACTTAGAAATGATTAATTCTAACACGATAAGGTTTGTCTTCCTGCTCTGTCTATTCTAAACATCATATACTTATAGTGTTTTTAATGAAAAAGGTCTTGTAGTAGATAGAATTTAAGTTAATCTGGTGAAGGTCTTATACCCAATTCATACTTGTATTAATATTAACATATGCATATAGATAAAGAAATAACTAGTTCAGCCACCCTCATATTTACACAAATATGAGGGTGGCTGAACTAGTTTTTTTATACTTTACAAAAGTTTACTAAAGATTTAGTAAAAGAGAAGGTTACTACTACTTCTTTAACTATATAGTTCCTGATGCATACAATTTATTTATTTACCAATAACTATGTACACTAAGATATCACTTGTCCAATAATTTTTAGAAACAAATGATAAATGCAATAATTACTTACCATAGTTATAAAACATCTTTATTTATAAGAAGATGAGTGATCTTTTTTAATTTCTCATATGTACTGTTTCAGAAGATGGTATCCAGTCAAATTATATTGAAAATTTAGTAAATGAAGAACTTCATATTTGTGAGCTTGCTTCGGACAAGAGCCCAAATAACTATCACAGTTGGGATCATAGGATGTGGTTAATAAATACACTGAAAACTACTAAAAGAATATTTGATATACACTTTTTATACATCAAGGAATATGGTTTTTCTGAGAGATGGGCATCGAAACATGTATCAGACTTCAGTTGTTTCCATTATAGACAATTTTGTATAAAGAACATTCTTCATATTAATGATGATAGTTGGAAGATCTTTGAGAGTACTCTTGACAGCAATTTACGCAAGGGTTTTATACGAATAATATCAGAGAACTATTCAAAAGATAGCATAAATGTATCTGAGGGGACTCTAATGGCATATTCCGATGATAACTTAGTTAAATTATTATTAAGTTATAGTACTAAAAATTGCAATTGCTCCATAAATTATGTATATTTATGTAGAAGCTTGGATGTGTTGTTCTATGAGTTACTGTTGAATAATGAATTGTTAAAATTTTATAAATTCCATGAGACTTTATGGTACCATAGACGGTTCATCATTCATGAAATTATAGCAGTTATGTATGATCATTTTAGTATAATGAGACAGAATGGTGTTTTGGTTAAGAAGATGTGTAAAAAATGTAATATTGATGATTTAAGACAGAAATCTGCTAAAATGCTTAGATATGATAGTAACCGTGTTTACAGTAGTATTCTGTTCAATGTTCTATTGAGTCATGAGAAGAAATTTATTGCAGAAAGAAGAAGTGACTGTGATAACTATGCTGATAGGCATGAAAAGTATTTGAAATTTGTTGAGGGTTTGAATAATGTTATGTGAATTAATTAATTACTTTTTTGTATATAGATAGATGTTGAACAGGAGCGAAATTTAATTATAGCTTCTGCAAAATGATTAAGAGGCTACCTGAAGGGAGTTCGCTATCCTGCTAGTGCATTACCAGTTTTCAAGGTATTAATAAATTGTCAGAATGCATGTCTGTCTGTATCACCTTAAATCTGTAATCTACAAATCTAAACAATAATGAATAGGTATACAATGAACAATAATATTGCGAATGTTTCAGTCGATCTTGATTTCATGTAAATTTCTGTATGTGTTGTCAGTGTGCTTACATTATTGTTACAAGTTACACAGGACTCGAATTAAAATGCCGTTGGAATAACTATAGGGTTTATTAGAACTATACAAACACATATAAAACAGGTACAAATATAACTGGATACAACCAGTACATACTGCACGATTCAATAACACGCGTAAAGTCCGTCAGTATGTCGCTCATCGAATTTACGTCTTGCTTGTATCGTAATCCTCGCTTGACTGCCCCACCCCTCCGTTCAGGCATTGTTTTATACTAACTATACAGTACAAAAAATCGACCGCATGCACTGAGGTTTCCGAGAAACAGTAATTTGCACAGCTGGCTAATTATTCCTGCGAACGGCCAACAAATTCGAAAACAATAACATTAGGCTGTTGTCTTATTGCAAATTTTAAATACGAAGTAAACAAAATAACTCCGAATGCGGGAGGGGCAATAAACTAGGTGCGCGTTTCTTTGTCGGTATGTAACATTATTGATTGTTGAAATTAACTAAAGTAATAAAAAAAACCCAATTAATCAAATACTAAAAATTAGTTAAACTTTGCTTGAATCAAAATGATTTTGTTGTGAAACATGTTTCACAACATACAAATGTGTAATATTATTGTTGAAATTTCAGTAATACAGATTTGTCATAAGTAAATTCTGTTAATTTATGTCTTCACAAATTTGGTAATGCACAAGTGAGATAGCAAGCTCCATTTAGATAGCTTCTTAGTTAAATATATAGCAATAAAATTGGAAGTCTGTATTTTAAAAATAGATGCTAAAAGTTAATGTTAACTGTTATTTATCTGAATGCCTAATAAAAAGTAACACCATACATGATTTTTAAATTTGTTGTCTCCGAGTCTGTCTGAAAGTTTCCAAGTTTAAATGGCTCATAAAATTTTAATGTTTTTAAAGAAAATTTTAGGCAACAGCAATTTTATCTTCTTTATATTATTTGATTTTAAATTTCCTTGTGTATGTCGGAATCGTATTTGTTATTATTAAGCAATCATATGACGGAAGTAGTCTATAACCGGATAGAGTATTCTTTACTGTAGTAATCGGAAGTCGTATAACCGGATGTCAAAGTAGAAGCATTTATTATCAAGCTAACTGATATCGGAAATGGAATAACCGGAAGTTGGAAATTATATGGATGGCGGAAGTTGGTTACAACATGGAGTCGCTGCGAATGCACTACGAGGACCTTAAATACGCGGTGTTCGGGCAGAGGAGGGCAGTCTTAAACCGACAGTCTACGAGTCTACAACCGTCATTCTACGTTCATCGGTTCAACAGAGCGGAAGCTCTGTTGGACAACAGGCGCATAGTATATTGTGGTCGATAATTACTGTTCGATAAGCAGTAAGTATTCTTTGAGGGATAGAGAGGCATACTGCTGCTCGACACATGACAAGCGTGGAGACAGCTCTTGGAGTTGTCCTAATAATAATGTAATAATTCTAGTGTAATAAACTTTAATTATCACATTTCAGATGATTATTGTATTATACTCCAAGTGGCATCCGCTCCGGGAGTGAGTGGAGCCGACATGTATTTTTAATGTTTTGCCGGGTTTAAAAGATATGTACCTAAAGTCCCATGTGAATAATTTAGCGACCAAGTGGCTTAAAGCGGCCGCTTTTAAAGAATCGCTTAGTGAAATTGACAAGTATCTAGATATACTGGTAGATGTAAGACACAGCATAAAGTTCCACTTTATTTTCATACTTGTCATGTTCAGCATACAAGTCTGCGAAAGCGGCCTCTTTAGGACCCCAGATATGACATAAATATACTTAAAATTCATTCATTTTGAAAAAGCCGGTTTAAGTTAAGGAAAATGGTATAAGAGTATGGTAATTACTTTATGGGATCATTTGTTTTTCGAAAACATATCTCTCAAATTAATTATAATATTACTTCTGAAATTGCTATTAAAAATCGTATAAGCAATAATAATAATGTATTAAATATCTTAAGAAAATGAAATGTTTGTGTTAATGTGAAGAAATCGCTAGAACTAGAAAATTATGTGCCCTTTGAATTTTATAGATTTTTATATTTACTGACTACATTAAGAATATTTATTTTATTTGGATAAATATTCTCGTATTTAAATCCAATAACTGTGATTGTAAATAAGACAGCAATATTACTTGGATGTATTATTAAAAAAATATATAATTAGAATGTAGAGTAGAAAAATAGGTGTGTGTATTTTCCATTGTATTTAAATTATGAAAAGACATATTTTACTATTTCAATAAATAGTTACCTGTTCCATATTTTGTTTCTTTTGTTTATTAAAAGTGTTTTTATGATAAAAAAAGAATAGTGGATATATATAATATATAAAAATGAACAAGGATCGATTTTAGTGATTTTGTTTTTGTGTGTTTGAGTGGGTCCCGGGATGGTTTAAATTCATAATTAGAAACGGTAGGTTGGGCTGAGATCGGGTTCTAGAGTGCTAATCACCGGGAGCGATTTTGTTTTTGTGTTTGAGTGGGTTCCCGGATGGTTTAGATTCGCAATTAGAAACGGTAGATGGCCCTGAGATCGAGTTCTAGAATCCTACTGTTCACCTAGAGCCCTAGACCGATTATGGTGATTTTGTTTTTGTATCATGGAACAGTTTTAGGAATTCAGAAAGTGGCGGTACGAAGTTCGGCGGGTCAGCTAGTATATAGTTATATAACACCAGTAGTGTTTATAACTTAAAGACAATCGAAATTTAGTCCTAACAAAATACGTGAAGTTATTTTTGAAATGAGTAATATTTTCGATTACAATTTTTTCAGGGTTCCTTAGCTAGATGGCAAACTTGGACTTTCGTCGTCATTAGAACTAGTATTAGACTTCGCAGTAATAATAACTCTATACACACCTGACTAATTATGACTTTCCTATTGATCGTTTTTAGTATTAATAATAACTGAACTCGTACTGCAGTCTAACATTTATTTATATTATTATTCATGAACGATAATTACGATCTCATAGTTTTAACGTAATGTGACATGACATTAAAAATAGACATGAAAAAGCTTTAAACATATAAAAATAAAGCCCATAAATGTCCCACTGCTAAGCTCCTATTATAAGCCTCCCATTATACGGGAACGGACAGTATACCCGCCACGCTTGTCCAAGGCAGCTTGGCAGGTTTGACACATCGGTTATCTCGATGTGTAGGTTGCATCACGATGTTTTCCTTCACCGTTGTAAGCACCGGTAATTGTAACAATATGCACATTAGGTCAGAAAACTGCCTAAGTGGTGCATGCGTTACGGCCAGAATCGAACCCGCGCCCTATGTGTACTAAATAAATTAGGCTTAGGAAGTATATATTGTTGCTGAGATAATTAGCTGTAACAGACGGACAGACATCAAGTAGGCTACGAGTGTTTCATTTTTATTTTAGGTAACAGAACCCTTAAAAAGAAAGAATGTTACACCCAGAAACACGTTAATAAGTGTAGAGCTGTGTAAAAAGGAAACTGAAATGTTTTTATGGCCAGTCCTATATCTTACTATTCATTCACTTGACTTATGCCCGGTCGAATTTTGTCATTATTTGTCTTATATCAAATTTTAACATATCGTAAGAGAATAAACGGTTGGTAAGATATAGTATACGCGGTCATGAGTTCGAGGGACGTGTAGAATAGGGAGATTCGTTGTATTGTATTATTATATGTATTATTCGTTGTATATGATTGTGAGTGTGACGTCACAGTCGCGCGCTCGCGGACTCGTTTGCAATCGATATTGGTGGTCGTCCGCTCCTGCGGAAGGTCGGCGAGTACCGAGTGACGCCGACACCACGTGCTTGTTACGTAACGATGGCACGACTCATTGACAAAGATTATTTGTGTAAAACGGGTGATCAACACGTTCGGACACTGCAGGCGACACGCTGCTCAATACGTTGTACTACATAGCATTATCAGTTATCACATGGTATATGTATCTCGATTCTTTACGATAACGACTCATGGGCTGTAGGGGGTGTCCCTATTTAGCTGATAACGATAGATTTTGGTAAATAAGGGTGTTTTTTGACTACATTTTAAAAGAACTAAATTATTAAATGTATAACGTCTAAACTAATTGTACGGCCTTTTCCCTTCCCCCTGTGCAATTTCTCTATACCATTTTCCCATTTAACTCTCCTTTAACATCCCCTCTAAGCCATTCCACCAGTCTGATCCCTTTATTCCATCTCCCTATCTCAAAGTATTTATCCCATCCCTCCTTCTCCATACGCTCTATCATATCCTAAAAGGTTTACTTCTGGGGCCAAATTTTCCTATTAGCTCGTCAAAGTCGTTGGGCACTTATCTCAAGTGTAGGTTTGTTTGATATCTTTATAAATATTGTTACGAGTTTGTGGGAAACGAATTAAAATTCCGTTGGACTTATTATAGAGTTTATTAGAACTATACAAAGACATATAACACAGGTACAAATATAACCAAACTCAACAAATCCAAACGTAATGCAGAAGGTCGTAATTCAATAAAACGCTCAAAGTCCGTCACTATTAGATTCCCGAAGGTACACACGTCACGCCTTGATCGCCGTTGTCGCTCAACTGCCTCCTCTCTCCACCAGGCCGTCGTTTTATCCTTCACAAATGCAAAAGAATCCGCAACACCCGTCTAATGATGCTAATGAGTGAGTAAAATAAGACAATAGGCTATTTTCCACAATAATTGGAATCGTATGCCAACAAATAAGTGAACAAAATAAGACGATCATAAAAGGGTTAATTATAATCAAACGCCGACAGGTAATAAAATGTGCTTTTACAGATCTGTACGTGGAATTTGTCTTTGTCGGAGCCTAAGTTGTAACAATATTTACAAACGAAAACTCGTGCAATATATGTCTAAAATCTTGGTTGTCTTTCAATATTTGTATCGGCTAACGCCATTGCTGAAATATATATTTTTCTACTATTATTCCGCTGCGACGATATTAAAAAGGTATTATGAATTTAATAGAATTCGCATTTTTGACACTATACTTATGAAATCGTACTTTGAATATCTTCGCAACGCCAAGATTTTCAATTAGTAGAATTGAGATGGTATTCCAAATGTGGTCGCCCGTCCGTGAGCCTGATTATCAGCGTCGTAATAAAAAACATTTCACATCATTGCGAGAGTTAAGCGTGTTTAAAAGGCCCGCTGCGTTGCCGCGCTGGATGGCAACACTAATTCGCTGTGTTAAGTCCTCTAGGCATCGAAGTGTTTCCTGCAAATCTAAGTAATACCTTACTTTTAGTATTTAAGTACTGTTAAAAATTAAATGTACCTAAAAATTTCCTGTATGTTCCATTCTTATATTTGTAGAGTTCAGGTGTTATGATTATAAACAAGTATCACACCTTAGAGTTAGATGAACAAGTTAAGGAGACCGAGCCTCGAGCTCCCAAAATGAAGCCGGCTGAAGGAAGCCGATCTTGGAATAGGAAGTCATTACGCGCCGCAGTATGTTATGAAAACTATAAGACTAGAAAGTGGCAGCACATTGGTAGTACCTTTCGTGTTTGAAATATCCATAAGCGACCGTAACCGCTTTGCATCAGGTGGGCCGTATGTCTTTGCTGAACTCATGCAATAAAAACAAACGCCAACCACGTGTGTATATATATATATATATATATATATACCTATTACATAAGTTTATGCAGATAACTTTAAAAAATCCTTCAATCCATTTGACCTTTTTATTCACGCAGGCTCCATGTACCTCCTGCCAGGGTATGTGGAGCTAGAGGTAGAGGTTCAGCGACACAGTGGGGCTTTAAAAAAAAATTCAGCACTCATAACCCCTTTCATGTTTTAATAAAAGGAATATTAATGATATAGATCACTATTACATTTATAGCATAACACTACTATATATATAGTTACAAATTCATTTAAAGTTTAAATTTTAAACTGACATTATATATTATTACTCTAATTTTATAGACAGACATCAACTTCATGTTTATTTTACATTTTTGACTAATTTTAACAAGAATAGTTTACAGTTGTTATACTCCTCATATTTTATTTATTTATATTTATTATACACATTTATTTTATATATACCATACTTATACTACACTTTTAATAATATTTAACTATAACTAAACCCAGTTCACATTATCATATTTATTTTAACTTGCTAAGCTTGTACTATTTTGACACAGAGGGGTTAGTGGGTGACTCCCTGACTGCGGCGTGGCCATAGCACTTCTAGTTCTGGGTAGAGGTGCTAGTGCCTCCCCGACCTGGTGAATCTCACACACTGGCCGCGACCTTCCCCCTTCGCGCGCTATTCCTCAATCGGATTTCATTCCGTTAAAAAAAAATGCTGCGTGGACCTATAATTTTATTCGTTCGTCTGAGTCCTGGACGACCGACGTGGTAGGCACAGCTAGTATTCCATACGGTCGTAGAGTACTTAACATAAAATATGTACTGGCTGAATGGTGGGGGAAATCCGGGAGCACATGTAGGCTCCCCGCTTCTCCACGTTCAGTTACGTGTGCTGAATTTTTAAATCGAGCATTATATGCAGCCAGTACTTATACATACACGGTGTGTATATGTATATGTTGTACATACAATAACTGCTGCCTAGAAGATAGTACCTACATTATGATTATTTTAGCTTCGCATTATTCATACTATTCCGTGTTTGTGGAAATATTTAGTTGGTGATAAACTAACTAGAAACAAAGAAACCCTTACAATACCGTCCAATTATATCCGTGCAGAAACGGAAAAAGAATACAATTTCCTGCGGCCGGGCGGCCTGTTGTAAGAGGCAACACACAGCCAAGTGGTAGGTTATTTGTCCGTATGGATGGTTACTGCCCTGGTCTAGAGTATGCTGACAACAACCTTGAGTTGGGTTCCGGCATTAGTAGTCAGGTTCCAGGCTCCCATTAGAGAGCAATAGCATGCTGGTAACACCTTTGGTGTTAAAATGTCCATAGACTATGGTAACCGCTTTCCATCATGTGGGCTGTCTGCCTGTCTGCTGAACTAACGTAATGATTTTTTTTTATTACTCTTATATCATGTATAATCATGAAGTATGATTAATTTGATATACGAGTAATGTGTATTTTTGTTAACAAGCATTAACACACCATACGTTTTGTGGTGGAAATTGAATTTTCGCGGTATACGTAAAGAGAGTATACGTGAGGAAAGCCGCGTGTGCTGGTCGTGTAATTGGCCTTATTATATTATTTTATTTATTCTCAAAAATTATATATTTTTAACAAACATTTTTTTAATATAAAAATAGATAATTTATTACCTTACATTATTCTTTTATAAATAAATCAAAAATAAAATACATATTCAATAAAAAAAAATTAAAATCTTGCAGCTCACCGCCAGCGGGGCCTGGGGTCCAAACTACCGGGTGGTTAGGACCCCAGAGACAGGAACCTCCTCACAATTCGTGCCGTGTCCAAGAGTGCTGCCTTCTATATCTGGCCCTTCACCCAGCTTCCCAGCGAAAGCATCTCTAAATGACGGTCGAGCCTTTTCGCTATAAGACCATTGACGGTGACAACTATTGGCACAATGCTCGTTGACTCCAGACGCCACATAATGGTAACCTCGTGACCAAGATCTAAGTATTTACTTCGTTTTTCTTTTATTTTTTCACGAGGTTATCGTCGTGCGGGATACTGTTGTCAACGAGTATTGTTCGTCGCGCAGATCGATCTATTATCATGATATCAGGCTTATTGGCTAAAACAGTCCTGTCCGTGATAACTGATCGATCCCAGTAGAGCGTGGCACGACTGTTTTCAGGTACTGGTTCCGGCGAGTACTGGTAATAGGGCACCTCCGTTTCCACAAGACCGTATCGAAGGGCAAGTTGCTGGTGGATAATCCTGGCTACAAGATTATGTCTGTGCAAGTACTCGCCGTTAGAAATATGTGCACAGCCGGAAACAATATGCCTGAGGGATTCACCTGGGCGATGACATGCCCGACAGATGTCTAAGGTGCCATCCTTCAGGACATATTTCTGGTAGTTATTCGTCCCAATAACTTGGTGGTTATTATTATTATTGTTTCTTGAGAAGAAGGGAAAGTATTCAAATAAAGTCACATTCAAATTTATCATACATCTCTAGAAGTGTATGGAATCCATGGTATTACATATTCCTATCTCACGGAAACTTTCAGGAATCAAAACTATCTTTTGTTCACTGTGATAAATAGAGTAAGCAAGATAAAACTACATCCTAGACTATATAAAGCTTACGTATTAATATATTTTTGTTTCTAAGAAACCTAATCTGTAATTTCTCGACCACACGTTAGTACGAATTGTTCGTTACGTCCAATTACGGTGAAAGGTCAAGTAATCAAATCACTTTTCTCGGATGTCCTTAGTCTGTTTGCAAGAATGAAGAAGCATTATTGACTAACTAGACCATTCCTGCAAATTCGTCGGCGGTATGTGCATCTGAATTTAGATATTTAGAAAGAAACTGGCGGGTCGTCTTGGAACTGAACAACTGGTATTTTATATTCTTTTTTACCTTATTGCTCCGTCTGGGATAATGTTCTGGTCAGTGAATATTTCACGAAGATGTAACGATGGGCTTAATGCGTTATTTGCGATCTATATTGTTATTAATATAATAATATAAACAGATTATATATATATAACTAATAATTAATTAACGACGCTATTTTTAACGTTATACACAGGACGCCATTGGACAGTTCTGTTAATAAATATAACATTATCCCAGATCGAGCCCGAGCATTACAATATCTACCTACTATTTTCAATATGTAATGTAAGCTAAACCAAGATCTATAATATTATAAAACTCTAAACATGCAGTATCTGTATATTAAAACTTTAATTGGAATAGAACGACGGAGAACACGATGATTTTTTTTGATTTCTTGTCGTTTGTCTGATCGGGATTCACGTAAAAACTACTGGGCCGATTTCGATGTAGTTTTCATTCATCGACAGCTAATTCTTACACTTAAAATCCCAAGGATTTTTTCTGGGAATGATTTAAAATGGCTAGATTAAAAAATAATCCAATTCCAGTGCGATTTTGTATGTAATAAAATGTATTTTAATCTATTTTTGTCCCTGAAATCCAGCGGGAATATGCTCGGGAACGGTTTGAAGTCGTTCGGGCACATTAAAGTTAGCTTATTCTGACACAGTTTCAACCAAAACGATAATTTACATTCTTTTTTAGATGCTGCGATACTTTGTGTCCTGGGAATCTCGCGGGAAATTTTCCGGGTATAGTTCAAATTAGTTACATTGCATAAATAATAGCTGATTTCGGTACGATTTCGCTAGACCTAGCTCAAGTCGCATTTCAAGTGATGGGATACTTTTATATTCCGGTAATATTGAGAGCATTTTTGCGGGAGTGTTTTAACGTGGGTGAAATCGGCTGATTCAGATCCGGGATCATATATTTTCGTACCCTTTACCCTTTTTAAATAATGGCAAAATCAGTTTTACCTACGTTAGCTGTCAAGCGTGGACGAAATCGCGGGTAAATCTTAGTGTAATATAAATTAAATACTATTAGACTGCTCAGTCTGCAAAAGGATATTCTAACTTTCTTTTGTTTAGAAAGAAACCCACCTAAGAAAGGCCTTTACCATCTATCCTAAGCTCCAATAGCAGTTTAAAAACCAACTATAATTGCATCAATCACTCGCTGCCTGTGTAGCAATAAGATGTGAGAGTAGAATAGCGCCTATATCTCTCTCTGTCGCACTTATAGTCCTAATAGGCTGTTTAGTGACGTGCCAGTGTAGTATCGATATCAATTCTATAAAAATATATGGTTATCGATAAGTGACACACCCCACATGTCTTTCTCTAGTACACCAAACATTTATGGCACCGCGGGCATCGAGTGTTTTACATAACTTTATAATGTTATTGTTTATTAGCGTCATCATCCCAGGGGTAAAAATCACGCACGCGAGTCTCACTTTCCAATTATTTTTTCTACTTCACAGAGTTTTTGGCTTCCTTAATTGTGAAACCAGACATACGTATGATATCGCTCACAACAATAAACCAGAATTTCCTCAGCTAACCTCGTTTATTGGAATTATTCCGGCTTATTTTTTATTGTTTAGCATTATACATATAAAATTGTTATATTATCTTTTTTTTTAAATTAATAATTAATCTAAAAATCACTATCTAAAAGATTAGCCCTCTTAGTGAGCTAAAGAATAGAAAGTTGGACAACTATGTGCCTTTATCTCTAGCAGTCTTAATGTAGATGACAGTTGATTTTTGTAAGCGTTCTCGAAACTTAGCATAATTAATCATTTAATACATATAAGCCACATAAACAATATAACAAAAAACTACTCAATCATTTGATAGCAACGCATTTGGATATATAACCAAGATGATATAAAGAATGGGCCCAACATAACTCGGTGACCCCCAACTTCCCCTTACAGTCACCCTGTTCTTCACAACTTCAACAACTCACTATTTCAAAGTCTATATATCATCTCCAAATTATACATAAATGTGAAATCACACAAGGATATTTGCATAAATAAACATTAAAGATAACTCACTCACTTTACTGGAGAGCGCTGCGCCTGGCGAATGAACATGTGTTTGCCTCGTCTCACGCACCGCTTTAAATACTATAAATTATTTAAACTACAGTCAAGTAAATGTTCGCAATCTAAAATGTCCAGCAACTTGTTAATACCTGTTATAAATGCCACCAAAACGTTTTAGTAAATAAATATAACAGTATCGTATTCATTAACTAACCTTATTATCCACTGCAACAGAGCAACAAACGTCTGTAAATAGCTATTGTTTCGTGATACCCAACAAAATCTATTAAATTATGACATTTTTATGCGAGTAATTACTATAACTGTTCATAATATCTCCTATATATATTAGTAGCTACAAATTTAGTCCACATGTTGTCTTCAAGAACTATAATATCTACAGTGGCCAGACATTGTTATGCCCTTCAGCGCTATTTAGCCCGGTACAAATGGACTCTTGTAAGATCGCCGCCTTTCTCGCCCTGCTGCTGCCTTAGAGGATATTATCGTCTCATAGCAGGAGTCGATAGCTTGTCGTCGGGAATGGATGAGATGGCCTGGCCTAGTCGGGAGTGAAGGCGTAGACGTTTGTCTGGTGTTATTTTAACGACATACATGTTTATTTTAATTTTAAATTTATTTTATATATAATTTTAGGATTAACTTTTCAGCTGTGTTATAGTGAAAAAGTCAAAGAAGAAAAGTTGTGTTTAATAAATGATAGTCATTTGCAAGAATTAATTAAGAAGTTTCATAAAATACGAAAAAGTTTTAATCACTGTAGCTACGCAATTGAAGATTTGCTACGAAAGTTGTAGCGACGTAGCTTAAATGTCGTTATTGTACGATTTATAGATATCAACCGTCAAGCAGTCTGTTTTGAAAAATTTAGATTTCGTTTAAGTAGCAATTTTAGAGGAGACTCCTGGTAGTGGTTAAGTTGCTACATTTCCTTCTAGTAATATCGGTTCGAATCCTGGGTGAAAGTATGCACCGCCCTGTAAGTTTTTTAAATAAATCGTTTATTGAGTAAAACATAATTCACAATTTTTGAAACTCATTGGTTCCCAAGCTAGGTTGACCTGTATCTCTGGGACCTCCTTCCTAATGGTAGTTTTTGTACGTCATATTTGTTATACATATGAATACATTCCAATATCCCACTTCCACCTGTCCCTATCCTATCTAACCTGTCCCACCTCCCTATTTCGTTCTCCGTCTTTTTTTATTCGGGAGAAATCCGCTTGAGGACCGTCAGCCGTGTGGAGAATCGCGACCGGTGTGTGGGATTTGTTAATGTGGCACTAGCGCCTGCTATTGCCACCCAAGTCGGGGATAACCAGTAAAACACCTCGGTATTCATTCCTTCGTTCTTATTGCAGGGTCACGTGTACAAGCCCTATCCCTTCGACGCCTCTGGCAGGCGGGGGCGGCCTATCTTCCTCTTTCACGGCCATGGGGACAAGCCCCCGCGTCGTCATTCCCATCCCTATAGTAACAGTATAGTACAGGGTGCGCCAGAGAAACTTACTTATTTGAAAAAATTCCCGCGCGGTGAGTTGGGCGGGTAGAGGGGCAAGAGGGGGCGCATCTGGAGGGGGAAGTTCCCAAGTTTGTTTCTCCCTCCAGTCAGTTGCCATCATGCTCTGGTCTAGAGAGCAGCGGGCCTTCGCAGTTGAGAGCTTCTTTTCTAACGGTCGCTCACTTGTTGCTACGCAACGTGCCTTCCGCGCTCGCTTTGAAATTCCTCCTCACAGACTCGTTCCTGGCCGTAATTCGATTCTGTCGTGGGTTAACTCATTTCGGGAGTGTGGAAGTGTCGCTAAACCCAGAAATGGACTTCAACGGACCATCAGAACTCCGGAAAATATCGAAAGAGTGAGGCAGTCAGTTGTGCGTTCTCCCCGGCGTTCGGCTCGCAAACACGCAGCTGCTATGGGAATTTCTGATACCACTGTTCGACGAATTCTCCATGAAGACCTTCAATTTCATCCCTATAAATTGGCTGTTGTGCAAGAATTAACTGAACGCGATTTTGTTGCCCGTCAAAATGCATGTGAAATGCTGATTGACAACCTGCCTGAAGACGCGGTCGTTTTTTTCAGTGACGAGGCTCACTTCCACATTTCCGGCTGCGTCAACAAGCAAAACATGCGTTATTGGTGTGATGTAAATCCGCGTGAGCTTCACCAGAAGCCACTTAATTGTGAGCGAGTTACTGTCTGGTGTGCGGTGTCGGTAATGGGAATAATTGGTCCTTATTTTTTTGAAGAAAACGAACGCGCAGTTACCGTGAATGGAGCTCGTTACAGGAACATGATCGAGGAATTTTTTCTTCCAAGACTCGAAGAAATGAACGTTAGGAACGTGTGGTTTCAGCAAGATGGAGCCACAGCACACACAGCTCGAGACTCAATGAATTTGTTGCGACAACATTTCCCCGACCGCCTCATCTCTCTCAGAGGCGATCTCCAATGGCCGGCACGCTCTCCAGATTTGACTCCATGCGATTTCTTTTTATGGGGTTATTTGAAATCCCTGGTTTATGTCGATCGACCACGGACCATAGCACACCTCAAGAACAACATTCGCGACGCCATTGCCAACATACCGATTGATATGCTGCGAAGAGTGAATACGAATTTCAAAAATCGACTTCATCAGTGTATGCGCAATGGGGGTCGCCATTTATCCGATGTCATTTTTAAGACTGCATAAAAAAAAAATTGGGATATTGTATTCTCAAATAAAAAAAAATTTAAAACAATAACTGAAGTACTTTTTTTTTATTGACCTTTCAAATAAGTAAGTTTCTCTGGCGCACCCGTTAGTACTCTAGTATAGTGACCATTTTGGGTCATCTGCTTGTTTGCCAGTTTCCATATAAAAAAACACATACTTACATATTCTTAATTCGTTTATATCTATTAATTTAAATCTATCCAATCATCCGTTCTGGAATAAGGAAAGAATACAATTACAAGAAAGAAAAAACAGACAAAACCACCTACAGTCAAGTGGTAGTGTATTTATCCCTCTGGGTGGCCACTCGTGGTCTAGAGTATGCTCCCATAACAACCCTGAGTTGAGTTTCGGCGTTAGTGGTCAGGTTTCAGTCTCCCTTCAAACAGGGGCAGCACATTAGTAGCACTTTTGGTGTTACAAATGTACATAGGTTATGGTTACCATCGAACCACATTCATGCCATTAACTGAGATGTCAGCTGAACTCATGCAATAATAAATCAAAAAATCTAGTATCTTGAAAGCAATTCCGAAGCGAAAGGGGCCTACTACATAAACAAAAATGTACCAAGACGTGTAAATATCGATTGTAACTTTTATTTACGTCACAAACGTAAAGTGTGAACCTTTTTATGAATTTTAAATAACATTTTCGCGTGCTTTTGCCGAGGGGAATGTTCGATCGTTTATCTACACCGCGGGGGGTTGCCGTAACTTTCAGTTATGTAACTGTTTAGTCCGAAAAGTTTCCATTTTTCCCCTCTCTATTCGGCCTAGAAAATATTTTTCATGACAAGCTTTTACTAAGCGTTACATTGTAATTTATTGTTTTGATTAATGTGAATTTCATCTATTTTTTTACCTCAGATATAAGATGTTATAATTTTTATAACTGGAAGCGGTTATCTAATGAGTATCTTACGAAGTGCTAGTGATGTAGTCGATAAACAACTCACGTTTGAATTTTTTAAATATTTTCTTTATATGGCGTAATTGTTTCAGACAGTATTGATTAACCTATATATGTTGTTGAGTTTTAACTGAACGATCCTTCTTTGGCTATAGGCCATTAAAACTGCATGGCTAAGGACTAGGGCAGTGCAATAATTGCATCAAGTTTAACCGGGCCCGATCGATGTGAGGGTATTTACCTCGCCGGGCGAAAATAATCCGGGTGCCGGTGATGTCAGAAGGTTCCATGTTCGCATGCGCGAATAGGACACTAGTAGATACTAGTGGGTACAGCGGGTAGCCGGGCGCCGGGCGTCAGTCGGTCGCCGGCCGCGCGTTAAGCCGGGCGCGCGTGTGCAGATATGGCGCCCCGTGGCGGCCGGTGAGGCGCCGGCCCCGCCGACCGCCTCGGGTCGACGGGCCAGCCAGGCCAGACGGGCGTTCGTCCCATCATGTCCTTACTCAGCGTCACAGGTACATCGTGTTGTGTGTGTACATAAGCAGCGCTAAGTGCCAAAGCCGCTTTGTGTTCAGCTCTTAATAGTTACGCAGTAATTTGTGGTAGTTATGGACACGCTATTGTTATTTATCAGGTATTCAAGATGAGGATAAGTCAGGTTCAAGATAAGGATAAGTCAGGTCCTTGGTACAGTTGCGTATTTCAGTCAGAACATTAACATGTGCAAAGGCACAGAACGGCTCTATATAGGTTAAGTGCTGACATGAAAAACGCATTTTCAGAAGCTTAATCGCGTTTTTTCCAGGAACTTAACATTTGTAAGCGTTATCATATCGACGAATGTTTTTTATCAGCTTCTATGCTACATATTGCACTTGTTTCGCGCGTTTATTGTGCGTGGGTTTACGTATAAAAATCCGCACGTTATCGTAGTTATATCGGTCCCTACAAAGGTCGTAGACAGCGAGCCTACGATTTAAAGGTCCGAGCAATATAATGTCACGTGACCATTAAATATTATTTCTATGTGAATGTATTTTTTGTAAATCACCGTTTCCAAGAAATTAGGTCAGTAATCAAAAGAGGTCATCGAACTACCTTGATTGTACGCGGTAACAGCATCCTAACATGCATTGTGATGTTTTGTTTATCTATGATTTACTCTGACTTGTTGTTTATCTATGCAATTGTTCCTTGCATTTTTAATGCTGCTTTGTTCTGTATTTCAATTTTAATTTCTTTAATAGACGAATTTCTTTAATTAAATTATTGAATTTAATTTAAATGACGGCCTCTTTAGCTGAGCGGGCTAAGCCTTAGCCGGCCTACCTCACTGTAACACAGAAGCTCCGGGTTCGATTCCTGCTATAGTAAATTTCGGAAACGTATTTTCTTCGTTATTTACTATGCTCTGGATGTCTGGGATCGGCCCCAGAGTTGACCATTGTATATTACCCATAACACAAGCGTAACTTGCTTAATTTGGGGACATACAATATGTGTTTGTCTGCCGATTTATTAATTAATTAATGTGTTGTCGAAAACATGTTGACGGTCGCTTTCGCCATATAATGTAAAATCATATTAAAATGTGTGCTTCCTTTGGATATTATCTAATTATGTATATGTTTTATATAGGAATAGATGTAAGAGGTAATACAGGTCAGAGAGTAACGGACAGTTAAGTTGTATTGAAACAAGGCTCTTAGCGACCATAGTAAACGTATAAGACGCATAAAGCTATAAGTACCTACACTACATTCTTCTGCCCCATTTAGTGTGAATGTAGGTCGTGACCATAATAAAATAGGCATTGAATCACATAACCGTTGTTAAGTTGCATCTTTTGTTGAGACATTGCATTGTTATAAATTCTTTTTGATATTTATCCTCACAGTGTTTCTGTATATAGCCTTCGTCTAATATTTATGAAAATCCAGTCATCAGAGTAATTTTCAGGGAAAAAGATACAGCAAAAACCGGATCCTTAAAACCCGAAATCCCAATCTCACAATTAGCCAAATTCTTATTCTGTAACTGATGCCTAACGGCACAGAATGGAGTTTTTGTGACCCGAAAAGCCATCTATACAGATAAATAAAATGGAAAAGTCTGTTCGTAATCTTATACTAATATATAAAACTGAAGAGTTGTATGTTTGCTTGAACGCGCTAATCTCAGGAACTACTGGTCTGATTTAAAACGTTATTTCAGTGTTAGATAGCCCATTTATCGAGGAAGGCTATATATCACCACGATAAGACCAACAGGAGCTGAGCAATGAAAAATGTTTTAAAATAGGGAGGTTTTTAACTATTCCACGCGGGCAGAAGCTAGTGTCAAAATATTAGCTTTTTACCAAATTCATATGACAGTATATAATGGTACTTATAACAATAAAATATTTTTTTAAACATTACTTGCTGTCCCCGCGACATCGCTTGCGTGGATTTTTTTTCACGAAACCGATAAAAAGGAGCTTTAGTTATATTCCTTATATCATCAGCTCTCTCTTTCAGAGATTAGCCGAAACCTCCGGACAGACAGACAAAAATTCCAAAGATTGCATTTTTGGAATCTCCTGGTCCATATTATCCCCCTGACATTTATCACATTTTTATTTGACTTTACAAACAGACAACTTCAATTCTATTTATCTGTCTAGATGACTTTCAGCTAAATTGCTTCAGTAGTTTTTCCTTGAAAGTAACAGACAGACAACAAGATGGAGATACTTTCGCATTTATAATATTAATCAGGATTAATGCAACATGCGTAAATGTTCCATAATTTTCAAGAAGTAAAAAAACCTCAAACTTTTAAATCATTCAATATGTACAAAAGGTAAATGATTTTGTCTTCTGTCTATTGATTTTCTTTTTAACTGATTCATGACAAAGACAAATACATGAGCTGTAAATTTTGCATGTAAACTTACTACTCAGTACTCACTTAGTACTCACTTTTTCCGAGGTGTAATCTGTCCGATATCTTACTTACTCAGAGATAGTAGCGTAGTGTTTGCCTCCACTCATCCACTAAATTATTACGATGTTCCATCACATTGCCAAAAGATAAACGGATTGACAGTCTAGTTGGCTGACGGATATGACAATGTCATAAAGGTTAAATATTTGTCAAAATACCCACGCGACCCTAAAATAAGCTACAATTATTATATGGATTGTATAGTATATATATATATATATATATATATATATATATATATATATATATATACATTCTACATCAAAAAACAAAAGAAACCCTTTTGTAGACAATTTGATTTCCTTAAGCATATTTTCATGATTTCTTATCAAAATTTAAATAATGTAACAAATATTCCAAAAAACTATAATTTTATCGAAAAATGAACTTAAATTGGCCGCCGGCACGTGTTATTTTTGTTAAAAATCAAAAAGCAAAATTTTTCCCGTAGTTTTTCGTCAAAAGGAAGGATTTTTTTGGGCGTCTGAAAGAATTTAATTTTTAACGACCACCCTAATATACATATTGATGTCATAGTATATATATATTATACTTAGATTCATTTGGAGTTAATTATGTTTGTGTTATGTTATGTTTTGTTTTAAGTATGGTATGTAGTAATTATGTTTATTATATTTTATTAGATTGGCAGATTTTTCTTTTTCTTTTTAATTTACCGGCCAAATTGCTAATTATTATCCTATTATTATCACCTGGATTTTCTGTTCACACGACATAGGCAAAATCAATGCATAAATGGCATTGCAGCCATAAGCTAAAAAAAAAGCTACAATTAATTTTATCAAAATCATTTCTATCACATCTTAAACAGTTAACTAAAAATTATCTAAACATAAACTACATTATTAAAACTAAAGTGGGTTATGCAGCAGATAACTGCTAGCGGGAAGCCTCTGCAGAAGTCTGCCCGCGTTGCCACACTGTATGGCAATGCTTATTTGTTGGGCGAAGTATGAGCCAGCCCTCTGATCACGGGTAGTATCAAAGAGTTTCTTACTTTTCAAATATATCCTAAACGGTTTATACGTAGTGTGTATAATTGTAGAGACTTTAGCAATCAGACTATTGTTATATGAAAGCAAGGATTAAAGAAAGGTTTTCAATGTAATATATTAATAATATTTCATAGTCTCTTGATAACAATAGACAGGACTATAATAATGGAACTTATTACTTGGACATGATTCCCTATTGTCGTCAGTTGGTAATCAAATAGGACTTATTCCGTATGTTTAGTATACCTATTGGTAAGATTTGGACAAAACCAAAATGCGTAAAATTATTTTATGGTCGGTATAATGAAAAGAAAAGCTAACAGTCTTAGAATATTTTTGTTTTATAAAAAAAATTCCCAGTAAATTATTCTGTACATACAATACATACATACAATTAAATGCTAAAAATAACGCAAGTTTAGATATAAAAAATATTTTTGATCATAATTCGTGATTCATTGTGTCAGAACTACTGACAAGTGGATTAAAAATTAGAATAAAGTAAAAATCGCGCTTCATACTGTCTATTTATATATAGGCGTCTGTCTAATTATACACATAAGATCCGCAAAAAATATCGTGAGGACTTAAATAATTTTATCATAGGAGTCATTAATAATGGTTACTGTACCTCTATATCGACATAGATAATATAACCTCTTTATTAGTTGCTAAGTTAAATAATTTACTTTTTAAAATTTTGAGAATTAACAAAGTTTTTATTTTATTCACACTTGCCTGGTTGCTTAAAAGTGAAAAACGGTTTATAAATCCGATATACGTTCTGCATATCGCATATAACTTAACTATTGATTTATTTCTATTCGTAGCATTGAAAAAGTAATGTCTGGTACTACCTAAGTACCTTTAGTTTATTCAGTTCTTTTATGACTGTTGTTATGGAATAACTGCATATGCTGGGATGGTTCAGAAGGTTATTTGCATACATAATAAAATAATTACTTTTATGTTTCCAACATTAATCCACATTAGGTCAGAAAATATGCGGAAGCATACGAAATTAAAATCGAGACGGGTTTTTATTTCAATATAGTTTTTAGTTTAGACTAAAAGGGACCAAAAATATGTTTTCATTAACAAAATGTAAGTCGTGCGAAGTTTGTTAGTGTTTTACTTTATCCAAACAAAACAGAAGAATGATTTTACGAATTATAAAAATGAAGATTTATGGGCTTTTACATACATACATTTTTGGCTGGGTGATAGTTGATAGGATTATTATTCTTTCGTGACATTACTGTTACAATGTTATTTAGCCGTAAAACAAATATTACGGTATTTCGTGAATTAATGTGGGTGTGAAGTCAACAAATGTAATGTATATTTTAACAAGCCCTGAGCCAATTACGTTTCCACCCTTACATCTACCGTGGGAGTTTTTATATTATTAATCAACCGAGATCGTCGCCTACAGACTCCGTTATATATACATGTGTATCACTTCGTAAGACAGTAACCTACTAAGCGCACATTGACAAACCAACGCCTTAAACGCGGCAGAAAGTAAAAGTGGAAGCGTGGGAGTATATTTTTTTATATAGTACGTATAGCTTATTTTACAAACAAAAAAAATAGAATAGAATACCGTTTATTGTACAAACTGTCACAAACAGAAAATAACAGACAAGGTGTTGCATACTTTGTTAGAAAGACATTTTGTCCTTTCGGACGTACAACACAGCCAATTTGTAATGGTGCCTGGCCATAAGAGTATTAATTAATCAATAAATTAATATAAAACAATATCATAATAGGAGCACAAAACAATATCACATAGTTATAAAAAGTTATTTTATCACCTGTCACTTTTACTCTGACATTGGCAAAATCAATGCCAAAGGCGTTGGAGCCAGTACCAACAAGAATAGAATAGAATAAAAACAAATAATAAATGCTTCACAAATCACCGTCCTCAACATTCTCAAAACGGTGGCAGCGTTACCACTTTAAATAGTGAAGCTTAGGCCCAAAATGAATTCCAGCTGTTTCGTCGCGTAGGTAATCAACCGTGTAGATAGATCTTGATAAAAGCTGTGGGCTTATAGACGTTATAGCCCAAGAGTTTTGACAAAAAAAACACAAATATGTACCCGCCATTAATGGAGGCATATTATATATAAAAATTCAGTTTCCGAAAGTTTCTGTCTGTAAAATTCAATAACTGATCAATTGATGGATTTCCTTAATTATTATCAGATTGAGTCACAGAGTAGCTTAGCCGGGATTACCTAGTAGATTTCCGGAAGTAATTATGTGACTGAAGGAATGTGGTTATACCGTGAAATTGCAATTTGAATCAACTATTGACATAGTGTTAACAAATTTTACTTTGATGTATTAATTCAAAACATGTCTCTAAATCTAATTACTCTGGTGTGTGGTTTCTATTTTAGTTTAAGTTTACCTGTTAAGTATTAAGTAGTTTACGTATTAAATCAAAATAAACGGAATTATTTTGAAACAATATAAAGTTTGAGGTGTATTGAAAGAAGGGAAAATACTTTATTTGAATTAATCGCGACACACTTAGTTTGCTTACGTTTTATATAGAAGTAATAAAAGATATCGGGTTTAAAGAATTTGTACGTCACATTTTCAGCAAAGTTTTACCCCTAAGTTTTTGGATGTGCCGGAATTATATGCGTCACAATGTTGATTGCTCATTGCTCTGCAATATTCATATATTTATGTTTGCAATTTATATAAATATTTAAGATTTAAAATATTTTTTTACTAAATTGGACCTACGTAACAGAAATTTCAGCCAACTAATACAGCCAGATGAATTCTGGTGGAAGTTCCAAAACTTCACTAAAAAGTTAAGATTTGTAACAGAAAATACAATTCCTGCTTAAAAATAATAACATACCAAAGGAATTGTTAATTATTGACCAATATATTAAAAAAATGAATATAATACTGTGCAATTAAATATTTACCTTTCAAATCTACAGGAAACGCTCCTAGTGTTGTTTTAAAATTTTCTTAAAAACTGTCTGAGTTTCGGGTTTTGCTTTGAAGTCGTTCCACAGTCATGCTGATCCTTGAAAGGATTCGGTTATGATTCCCATGTTTTCTATAATTATATATACAAATTGTTTATGTGTAAAAGTAATTTACTTTTTTTCTTCAATTAGTTGCCACTGTCATTTTGTGTTCACGAATTTTATTTTTTCATTTATCTTATACAGTTACTTCAATTTTGTAATCACGGTTACGACTCGTTCTGGCTGTAACCATCAATTGCATTATATTTAAGGAAAAAGTATGAAAAACTCCGTTTTCTTGGAAAGTTCTGATTATGTCTAATGCGCAAATTTTTATGGGTGCTAATAATGTTCTTGGTTGTTACCTATAATAATAAAAGTATATGTAAGTGATTGTATAATAGCTCTTAGAGTTTTGCATCTTAGTCGAATGAGGTAATAAATCGAATTCTGCTTCAGAGCGTCCAGTGCACGCTTATGCAATTTTTTAAGCTTTCTTATTGTTACAATTATCAAGTACTCTTAGTAAAGAATAGATAGAAGATAGAAAGTATAGAATTCAATCAAGAAGTTTGCACATGAATATTTCCGATACAGGCTGACTTTTGCTAGCCGATATTAAATTAACTGATCTTGACGTCTATAATAAAATAACGATAACAGCCTACAAATCTCCCACTGCTGGGCTCAGGTCTCCTACTATAGGGGGACGGCCAATATACCCACCACGCTTGTTGAAGGCGGTTTGTCAGGTTTGACACATCTGTTATCTCGATGTGCAGGTTTCATCACTATGTTTTTCTTCACCTCTTAGCACGTGGTAATTGTAACAATATGCACGTTAGGCCAGAAAACTGCCTAAGTGCTGCATGTGTTCCAGTCAGGATACAACCCGCGCCTTTTGAATTTGGGACGCGCTACGCTATTCATCACGCTAATAATAAGAAAATACCAATGAATGAGAAATAATGACAAACGCTAATGCCTTCTCGTTTAATTAATAATAATTATGAACCTAGTTCACTATGACCACCTAACTTAGTTTCTTATTTTATTGCTTTTTAATTTAATTATACCTAGACATAAGTTGTTAAAAGTATCACATATTAAGGCTGGTGTGCACCGACTTTTAACCGATGGTTAAAATAAAATAATCGCCAAAAATGTATGGAAAAACAGTGATTACTTTTGGTTAACCGTCGGTTAAATTTTGGTGCACACCAGCCTAAGTCAGGTTGCCTGATCGAGATCGCTTTAAGCGATAAGGCCGCCTTTTGTTTTAATGTAAAATTATTGTAAATATTCATGTTGTAATTGTTAATTTTGACATTCTGTTATCTACTCTGGTATGGAAACGGAAATTCAGGAAGAATACTAAGAAGACAATCACCCAGAAAAATCTAAATTCGTCTCTTGCTTTTTGATTTCTTTGGTTTGAAAGAGTCTTTGAAATAATTTAAATGGCACAAAGTGAGAGCAGAATAACCTGTTGCACCATCTAGTATTGGATATATGAGCTTGTTTGTAAGATGTACTTACATTTTTTCTGGGAGTTTCTCATTTCTATGGAAAATGCATATAGATTGGATAAAATGCCATTGTTGAAGGAAAAATGCCCTAAAAATTTATAAATAATAATAGAATGGTCAGGTGGTAGGGCATTTGCCCGACTGGATGGCTACCTGGTCTAGAGTATGCCGCCATAACAACCTTGTGTTATGTTCCAGCATTAGTGACCAGGTTCCAGTCTCCTTTAAGAGAGCACAAGTGCATTTGTAGCACCTTCGGTGTTGCAAATGTCCATAGGCGATAACCGCTTTCCATCAAGTGGGCCGTCTGCTTGTCTGCTGAATTCCTGCAATAAAAAAAATCCCGGCTCCCGTAGGTAATAATTTGTTGAGCGGCCTAAGTCTTAGTCCGCCAAACTAGTTGGAATGCAGGGGCTCCGGGTTCGATTTTTGGCATGATAAATTTCGTTAATGAATTTTCCGTAATTTACTGTGGTCTGAGTGTTTGGGATCGGCCTCAGACTGGTCCGTTGTATATTACCCATAACACAAGCGTTACTTGCTTAGGCTGGAGATATACAGTGTGTGTATGTGTCTGCCGATTATTATCCAAAAAATCTTTGAATGCATAACTTATTTAAGAAATAAATAGAATGTTTACTTTCAGTAAAAATTTGCTATAATAGGTTATTTTCCTTCAAACCAAAGCATTTTTCTGCTATGTATGATCTGTGTTTTTATGTGAATTTATTAATTTACAAGTGCATACTGTAGGTTGTTTTTCAATATCCTATTTTTGGATTTTCTTTTGATTTTTCCATTTTGAATTCTACGCCAGTGCTATATATAAAATAAAATAATATAAAAACTGCGTCGTTGCTAAGCAGATTGCGTGGTAGCAGCAACAGCATCCTGAAGGGAATAGCTGATAAATTTGACTGCCCACTGATTTGGTCCTTCGTTAAGAGGACTAAATCAGTGCTAGTCATTAATTATTAATTACTAACGTAGACATAAGGAAAAAAATACTAATTACTAACAACATTATAAATTGTATATTGGTGTAAATTCTTGGACTGTTTTTTCTTTGTGTTTGTGTATAAGTGGACTGTGTTGTCTTTTGAATAAATAAATTATTATTATTATTATTATATTTCCCTAGAGTGAACCGTGGAACCTGATGCTGTCCGTCACACGTGCTATGTTCGTGACTGTTGAACTTATAGTCTGCGAACGTGGAATGCCAAATGTTGTTTTTGGGGTCCCGCAATTAAATGACGAAAACAGTGGGCGGTTGTCAGCTCTACAGAATCGTACATATAGTTAAACCTATCCTTGTCTCAGTATTTCGAGTACCGAATATAGACAAAAGTCCTGCTTAATCAAAACAGTGTGCGTGTGCGCGTTGGAGGATTTGATGTCGCGTGCCGAAACTAAAACATAACAAAATAATATCGCGAAGCCGACCAAATTGAAAATCAGTACTAATGATCTATACATAGTAGCTCTTACATTTTGTGACTATTCAATTTGGTCGGCTTTGCGATATTATTTCTTTTGTTTTAGTTTCGGCACGCGACATAAAATGCATCAGTTTTCACGTCATTACATCAGTCAAACACAAACCGCGTTACCAAAAGTGTTTTATTATTTTTAATTATTAATTTAAAATCCCTATCTGTGCAAAACTATTTAAATACATACTAATATTATGTAAATGAGTAAAATACCGAATAAAATAATAAATATCGGACAAAGAAAACTTTACACACATACAACATTGGTATGGCTTAAAGGACTTGCCTCCAAGTTATATCAAATTAAGCTCGCCTCTTAGCTTGAAGCCCTCTGGCAGACATCCCAGTCGGAGTTTTTAGTGGGTCCCAGAAGGGTGGCCAAAGTTCGTGCAAACGAAGATACTTTGGTCACCTGAGCTGAACGCCACACACCGCCCTATCACCAGGGTGACGGTTCTGTTCAGGAATTTTTTTGCCCCGACTATAAAATAGGTAGGAACAGAAAACTGCCACATTCCGCATCTTTTTGACAGAACGAAGTCTGTCGGGTCCGCTAGTAATTAATATTTATGCTTGTATTTCGAACAGAGTAAGAGTTCATTCCAAACAATTGAGTGGAATCTATATATTAATACGTGAAGCAAAAACTTAGTACCTCTTTTTACGCCATTCAACACGGCTCCTGATCTTTGTCTTTCTTTCTTTCAAAAGTTAAACAAATAAACGAGAAAAGCTCTAGTCATAAAATAATTCATAATAAATCTTCGTATAGAATAAATTTAGCGAATTCATATTGAAACAATCAGTCAGCTTTATTTTCCTCGACCGAGAGTAAATTTATTTTAACTGAAGGGAAATAGACGAGTTTCGACCGGCTTATTGAAACAGTTCCATTTTAACAACTGTTGATTTTCATTTATCTGTTCGAAAAAGTTTTGACTGTAGTCAAATGGAAGAATGTTTCCCAACACCTGTGCTTCATTCACACTTCAGTTATTTTTATTGATAAATCCAGGAAATGTCGTAATTTTTTAAAGTTACAAAGAAAGTCTAACAGCTCGATTGATATGATTTCTTAAATATTTTTAGTTAGCTTATGATTTTGTGAAATTATAATAGGCTCACTGCTTAAAGCACCCGTATATTTTTAGGGTAATAAGTTTTTCAAGTTGTACGTTCTTCTAACTTTAAGTAGCTATTCAGTATTTATTTATATCTATAATAATATGAAATGCCGTGTCTGTATATTGAAGCTATTACAAAAAAACAGTAATCTCATATATATTTAAAATTGCCTGTGTTTGACCGCGATGAACTCCGAAACTATTCAACCGATTTTGATGATTTTTTTATTTTGCTGGATTTGTTCCAACTTAGGACATAGGATAGGTTTCAATTTAATATATAATATATTTTTGAAATCGAGAGGTCGGTAAGTATAAGTTCGGCTGTCAAATAAATTACATAAGCATCAAATAGATGGTGCCATACTTTAAGCCCCACCCTTTCTTTGATTAATAGTACCTATGTGAACCTTACTCAATATAAATCTAATATATATAAATAAATAGAAATGAATTGTAGAAATGTGCCAATTTTGTTGATTACGTGTATTTGTGTGTATTTGAGTGGATCCCTGGATGGTTTCGATTCACAATTGGAACCGGTAGGTGGTGCTGGGATCGGGTTCTAGGATCCTCCTAATCTCCTGGACCGATTTTGATTATTATTTGGGTGTTTGAGTGGATCCCGGATTGTTTAGATTCACAATTGGAACTAGAATAGGGTCCTAGATTTTTATTTTTTAGGGCAGGACAACGTCTACCGGGACCGCTAGTCACGACGCACAACACAATGCAATTTTTTTTAGATTTCTAGTCTGTTTGTTCGGGATATACGTTAAACTGATCGGCCGGTTTCGATACGGTTTTTGCTAATCGACGGAAAATTCTTAGACTTAAAATTTGCTCTATTTTTTTGTTCTGGGAATCCCGCGGTAATTTTGCCGGGAGTGGTTTGAAATTGTTTGGGGTGCATAAAAATTGGCTTATTCCGACACAGTTTTCACTAAAACGATAGCTTACATACTTTTTTAAACGCTGCGATATTTTGTGACCCGGAAATCCCGCGGGAACTTTCCCGTGTATGGTACAAATCTGAAAATTCGCTGATTCCGATACGATTTCATTAGAACGATAGCTATATTATCTAACTAATGAAGTTTAGCATATAGAATATAAAAAAAACATTAATTTCTGTAAATACAGTGATAAAGAAAATCACACGTAAATTAAATTGATGTAAAACAGCGAACGGAAAACATATACATCTGACTGGGTAGCTAAGATTTTATTATTTATTGGTGTGTATACGCAAAGTAGACGTCTGCCACGATCAATATACGTTTTTAAGACTATAATAAACAAAATATATCAATGGCAGATCTGGTCAATTATTTTCAATTTTTTTTAGTATATTCAAAATTGTCTGCCATAGGTAAATCCGCGCGATAATGGTCTGCCATTCTTATTTTCCGATAATAATAAGCCTATATTTTTAAATATCAAAACGGCAGCCCTGGTCAAATGGATTTAAAATTCGTCAAAAATCGATATTGTCTTACCTCAGCGCTCGTCGCGTCCACCACTTAGAGCTTAGTGAGTCCCCGTACCATGCATGATAGGTATAGGTGCTTCAATGTACAAAACCTCAGGTCTGGTCAAATACATACAGGTAGCCGATCACTGGCTCTTAAACTATAATGGATAGACAACATTATAAATATTATAAACGCCTGTATTGTACGTTCGAAAGGATAAACTGTCATTTTTATGAAGAATACATATTTCTATTTTTAAATTATATGTACGAGTATATGACAGTTTATGCAATAAATGATGAGTGGTTGAAATTCGACCATAATAATTTGTCGTTAAAGACTATATATACTTCTATAATTACAGATTTCGCCAAGGCAACTATAAACGAAAGAGTATATATGCGTGTGTGTATCAAATACACAGTAGTGCGTGTATTTTTTTTAATTGATTTAATGTATTATTTATGCATAATTAAAAAAAAATATTTGCATTCGTCGCTTCTTCTCTATATAAACTATAAGTATGCGAACTTACATACTCCTCCGTTCGCGCAATTTTCGTAGAAAGGGGTACAAATTTTTTGCTTCACGTATTAATATGTAGATTTCTGTTCTGTTATGTATTTTCATACTCAAAAAATCCGTTACTCTGCTGAAAATAACCTTTCATTTTAAATACTTTGCCAGTACATAAATGTAATCTATGTTACCAGCCAAACGTGGATGAAGTCCCGGGCATATCCTAGTTTAGTATACAATTAAGTTTATTTTAGTGTCTAATTTCTTTTTTAATTTATGCTTAATTCAATAATATATTATTTGATTTATTAACAATATATTAGATTGACATTAGGGACTACTTATGTTAAACCTCTGTAACTCGATATTGAAATATAATTCATTGTATTCGCTGATTTCTTAATACTTGTATTACTCAAGTCAGGTACGCCTTGAGAAGTATGTCAAGATGGACCATTTTAATCATGCCGCGGTAAGTGTGGAGCACTTGCCAGGATTCTTTTTATTTGAAAATGTAGTCTGCCAAGTATGTTACATATAGCACAGACGTATCGGTAGACTTTAGCTGAACCAGTACTTGCTTGCAATAATTAAAGTAAAACATAAATATCATATAATGGAAGAATAGTATTCTTTTCCCATGATGATATTATGGGATTATGGGAGTGTTCTGAGGAGCTGTTTGGTTTGGTACCTACAGCGCCATTTTACTACCGCACTGGTCGCCGGCGACTGGGAGTTCATTCACACTTCCTCGACACCTGTAAGTTATCCACTGTACGTGGCGCCACATGAGTTAATAAACGGTAGGTGGCGCTCGCTCTTTTATGCAATATATGAGCAAGCTGTGGAATGAGCTCCCTCCCGCGGTTTTCCCAGAGCGCTACAATATGGGGCTCTTCAAAAAGGGCGTAAACAGATTTTTAAAGTCTCAACGAGGTAGGCAACGCATCGGCTCCCTTACTGTTGCAGATGTCTATGAGCGACGGTAGCCACTTGCCATCAAGTGGACCCGTCTGCCAGTTCGCCTATACGCAAACATAAAAAAAATAAAAAATATTCAACAAATTTTAGGATTCCGTAGACATTTGGCAAAACCGGAATCCCTTGTCAAACAGCCATCTCTGTTCATCCGCCAGTCTTTGTATATCATAATAATTTTTTGCATAAAGTATATGTCTATGTATAGGGATGAACTTTGACTGTGAAGAGTAATGTATATAGAGATAAATAATTGTGTAATAAAACCGCAAAATAACTAGAAAGGGCTAGTTATTTTGCAGTTTTACCGTACATTAAAATAAGGGCGCGTTCCCACTATGTCGTAACGATTAATTTATCGTTGGACGACTCTCGTCTCTAGCTGTTCCCATTACAACGATTGTTTGTCGTCAAATTTTTTTATCGTTTAGGGACTATCGTATCTAGCTGTTCCCATTAGATCGCGACGACATTTTATCGTTTCGCGGCAGTCACTTTGTCGTTTACACATCAATAGCAAGCTACAAATCTAGTCTCCTCTACGTTCTCTGGGAGATCAGTAGTGCGTTTACGCTCCTGAGTTCAATGTACGAAGACGAAATTTGAATAATTTATTACTTTTTGAAAAGAAGGAAGATGAAACAAGCAATCGTGGCTACGATAGATTTGCCGTCACGATTTAGTCGTAACGATTTTTTATCGTTTTACGAGTGTCGTGCTAGCCGTTCCCACTGTCATGACAATCTGTCGTCACAGCAAAAAATGTCGTAGACGACAGTAAATCGTGTCGTTCTATATGTGAACACCTCCATTTAAACATATAAACCACGACACTTGAAACTACACGATTATCTGTCGTCACGACAAAGTGGGAACGCGCCCTAAGAGTTAAAACTTTATTCTTCAGTGTATACTTAAAATGGGGAGTGTTTCGAGGGAGTTTGTGATCTGGTTTGAGTTTGTGCCAATGGCACATTTTACCACTGCGTCGCTCGCCATCGGCAGGATGTTCCCTCGTTCACCTCATTTCCTTGAGCTACCACGCTCAACTATAGAATTCCACGTACAATAATGACCTGGAAGGAACATCCTGCCGCTTTTTTCCTTCTGGGCATGGGGTAATTTAAGAAAGGAAAATGTATTCGAAGCCGGCAATGCGTTGGCCCCGTCTCTGGTGTTGTCAACGTCCTTAGGCGGCGTGGCCACTTTCCATCAGGTGGGTCGTCTTCCTGTTTCCCAGCTTTTGGAAATAACAAAAACAGTAATGTGTGTTGTTGATAGTCAGATCTTTAAAAGCTATGAAGATGTTCTTTTATAACTTTTTATTTAAGTCACTAGGCAGCGAATAATATCTCGTTGACAAAGTCCCCCGTATGACATTTAAACTATGAAGTGGAAAATTCTGAGTATAATATATTGTTGTAGAGATCACAAATACATTTAATGAAAATCCGTCTAACAGATTATTATTAAATTAAATAATGGTAATGAGTTTTCATTTCATTCGACTCAATTTTCTAAGAAGACAACTAAGTAAGGCCATTGATGAATTTCGAAGAAAATTATTAAGTTCTACCCACGCATTCTACGCACTTGTGGATTTCCTACGCATATTTTTGAAAGCTAAATATCAAAATATCGTAGGTTGTTATGAATAAATGTTTTCTTTTAATTAGCTTTTTGCCTCTTAAAGGTGCTCGTGGGATTTAATGAGAAATTGAAGTGTATCGCACTTACGCTTTTGCTGCGAAGATTTATTTTCAAACCACATATTTATAATAGTTGAAGGATATTGATCGTTTTTGTGCAAACGTTTTGTTTGGATGAAAATCTTACCTGTTAGTTGAAATGTGATTTTAAGTTGTCTAGTCAGCTGCTTAACATCAGTTTAGCCCTGCAGTGAAATTGAGGCTGGAGCTGGGATTATATGGATCCAGCTACCGCCTGGTACTGGCCGTTGTATGCTTGAAAATTATTCTAAAATATTAATATATTTGACATTGGTTCAAATTCAAATTCATTTATTTGCTTAAAACATACATACATCAATTTGAGGTGACATTGGAATACTAGGTTCACATGTTTTGCCTATGAGGCGTGCAAATGTTCTTTAAGATTACTAAAAACACATCATCACAATTATTATTATAAATTTAACTAGAACCAAAAATATACATTAATGTCAATCATAATTAGTGTCAAAAAATTATCCTAAAAATTCGTTAACAGAGTAAAAACATTTATCCACAACCATTTATGTAGAAAAAGATTTGTGGGCAAATATTTAAAATCTTCTGGAAGTTTGTTATAAACCTTCACCGACATATAATTTGAATTTTTCTGTAAGGACAATTTGCAGCTGGGGAACGATAATCTATTGTCTGTTTTCGCCCTAAGTTGCCGTGACCGCAGTTCGTGATGTCTAGGAAACAATTCGGGATTTTCTTTTACGAAAATTGATACTTCTTTTATATACATACAAGGCACAGTTAACAGCTGGAGCCTTTTAAAAAGTGACCTGCATGGTTCTAGATAGTATGCGCTACTAAGTGCTCGTATACATTTCTTTTGACATCTAAATACTTTGTCTACGTCAGTCGAATTTCCCCACATGAGCAAACCGTATTGGAGGACAGATGCAACATAACCGTGGTATGCTTCAAGAGCTGCTTCTTGGGAAACTGTGTTCTTAATTCTTTTTAGTGCAAATACAGATCTATTTAATCTAGAACAAATACTATCAATCTGTGCCTTCCAATTACATGAGCTATCAGTAGTCCCAGAAATTTTACAACTTGCACTTTATCTATATTCCTATTTTCATATTGAATATTAAGTTCATTTAATTTATTATTTCTTAAATGGAATTGCATAATGTTAGTTTTAGTTATATTTTTTTTAATTATTTTCATTTAACCTATCAATTACATGTCCTATAGTTTCATTAATTTCTTTTTCCAAAGTGATTTTATTATTTGATTTTACTAAAATTGTTGTATCATCTGCATATAAGATTATCTCATGTTTAGAACACTTTGGTAAGTTGTTTATGTACAGCAGAAATAACATGGGGCCAAGTATACTACCTTGCGGCACTCCATAGCAGTTATCCCTATATTCTGATCTATATGCGACTCTTCTATCATTGACCATATTGTTAATCTCTGTACATTGAGACCTACCGTTAAGATAGCTTGCAAACCAATCATAAGCAGTACCACGAATGCCGTACTTTTGTAACTTAGATAGAAGCATATTATGATGAACAAAGTCAAAAGCCTTGCTCATGTCCATATATATAGCTTCAACCATGTCACCGTTAAATAAAGTTTCAACTACATATTTAATGAGTTTGTAAATAGCAAGAGACGTTGAACTATTTTTCGTAATACCATGCTGTTGGTTACATAATATGTTAAATTTACCCGTAAATTCTATTAGTCTAGTCATCATATATTCTATAATTTTCGAGAGTATAGGTATTAAAGTAACTGGCCTGTAATTTCCCATACTGTTTGGATCGCCTTTTTTATATATAGGTTTGACTATGGATAGTTTAAGTTTTTCCGGAAAATCTCCCTCAGAAAATGACAAATTAATTACGTGAAATTGAATACATAAACCTCGCAAAGTCACAAAAAATAAAAAAGATGTAACAATCCAAGTCGCGCACTATACTCGAGCCGTAATACCATATCAATACTGACGGTATAATAAGTACGTAGTGACTCCATTCGCGCAAAGTGTCTATTTACACTAATGTGTATTTTGACAACAACATTATACTTGATACAAGGGGTTACACGTAGCAACAAAGCCTGTTTAATCTTTAAAGAAGTACCTAAATGCTTTTTAAAATGTAAATTGTGAGATTTCCGACGAATCTGTATTACATAAATTTCAACAATAATATTACGAAAGTTTCACAAAAACATAATTTTGATTCAAACAAGATTTCATAAAATATGTTTTAAACTAGAATTGATTATTATATAATATATAGAAATGTATATATATGTATGATATTCGTGATTTTATTCTGAGGTTTGTGTAATACAGAGGGCATTAAGCGGTCGTATTTGAATAGCTTAGTGAAATTGAGTCGTGTCTATATACTGGTGGTTGTAAGACAGGATAATTTTTCCACTTTATTTTGACACGTGATGTTCATCATATGAATATGTGAAAAAGATCTCTTTGACTCTCTGTTTTGTTGAAGTAAATTCTGTCAATCATCTTATGAAATATGGTAATGCCTAGGCGAGATAGACCACTCCTATCCTCTTAATACACCACTCAATTTTGCACACATGTGAACACGTCGAGATGGTGAATATACCGAAAACTGATATTATAAACAAACTTGAAATAAAAAAAATTAAAACTCAAACTTAATTGACACTAAACATACATTATAATTTGCATTCATTTTCAAATGCTGCAGTATTTTGTGTCCCGGAAAACGCGTGGAAATTTTCCTGGATATGGCACAAATTACTTAGACTGCATAAATATTAGCTGATTTCGATACGATTTCACTAAAACGTAGCTTAAGTGCTTTTTAAGTGATGCGATACTTTATATTTCGCGAATCCCGCGGGAATTTTCCCGAGAGTTATTCATTATATTACGAGTACTTCAAATCAGGTTAGCTTCGACCCACCTCTGTTTTGCTGTGCAATTGTCTATTGTATAGACTTAGTTTCCTTGTTATTATTATATGTTTTTATGTTATTTAAATAACCGAATTGAGTTGTTATGCAAGTAAATCAAAAATACTGCACAGGGTTTCACACGCGGCGCAGTCGCGGGGCATACCCTGATTATTGTTATAAATCATAGCTCAAAATCATCTAGCATAAATAATAATAATAGCATCTCTAAAGAAATTCTATAATATGTATTTATTAATAGAATTATTAACTGGTTCCTCCCAAATTGTAGTGATTGCTAGTTATAATTAATACCGCGCTACAACCCCTCAAAACATGATTTTTAATTATGATGTAATGAAATATGAAAATATTTGTAAAATTGTAAATAGCAGAATAGATAAAATCAACCCTGCTTGAATATTTTATACCAGAGCACAATAAAATAACAAGAGGTTTGTTTTCCGACAGAATCACAATACTATGAAACAAAATAGCGAGATCAAGGCCGACACAACATTTGCCACGAAAATTCAACTTACTCAACATAAATTTATATTAACAATACCGATATTTGTTTTTCCTACAAACTCTCATATTAACTGCAAATAAAAAACAAGTAACGTGGCCTCCCGCCCTTTTTCTTTATAAATATCAGGAGTTAAATGTCATAGAGTAAAATCGGCCCACGCTTGGGTAGTCATTGACTTGAACTTTGCACTATTCGGCTGATGTTGCGAACCAGACACGTGCCAATCAAACCAACATTTAAATTGATTTGGTTTTATTTTTATAATGGCGGGGCTTCATCTGCGATAATGTTACAGATATAGGCCGTTTCACGCAGATGTGGCTATGGATTTGATGCGTTATTTAAAATACGACATTGTTAATGACGTTAAATATCGACAAGTGACATAAAATGTATATACATTAATATGGCTATTTGTTAACGGTGTTATTTTTAACGCTTTGAATATGATGTATTCGGACACAGTCTTACAGTTTTATTTATATTGAATTAGAGTAAGTTTGTATCCTTTTTTATGGTCTCCAAAGAAGCCTACAATCTTACTCTAACCCGTTATGAATAAGACCGTAATTTTTTAGCATAATCGCAGGTGCGGCCCGACCATAAAGAGAAGGTTCGGTGTCTCAATCGGTATAGTGACTAGGAAATAAACCTCGTGACTCACTGGCACTAGACTCCCAGGTTCAAATCTAGGACGTATAAATTAAAAAAATGGTGAATGTTCTCTGATTGAGTTGTTACTAGGATTGTCCTTGATATTATCTATTGTAGGATATCTATTATAGAAACACTGCTGGCTTCCATTCCTTCCATCATCCCGGCGTTATGTTCGGAAGGAATTATCCCTCCTGATTTTCTTCATATTTTTAAACGCATTGTACAAACTCGAACCATTAATAGATTTAAAGTATAACCAGAGTTTACCCCGCGGCCCTGCCGTGGGGTAAACTCTAGTGCGTACCTCTTGTTTAAAGAGCAGGCGTTAATACAGGTTACATTGTATAATATTTTTATGTCGGTGCTATTTGTCCTCGGAAGATTTATTTCATTTTATATCACAAACTATCCTATCTCCCGTGATAAAAAGTATCTATGTCCATTTTCGGTATTCAGACAGACAGGTCGAGTTACTATCGCATTTTTTTAAATAGATTATGAATTTTTATATCTATAAACTTGAGAAATGATTTTTCTCCCATACAAACTTTGATTCCCTATTTCAACCCGTTCTAGTTTTATTTATATATCCCTGTTTATCTCTATACTATATTTATATATAACTACACATACTATTAAAACTACCAAAACTATCAAACCTACCACAACTTCCAAAACTACCAAAATAACCGAAACTAGCAAAACTACCAATTAAAACTACCACCACTACAAAAACTACCCCAACTTCTAAAACTACCACACTACCACCAAAACTAGCAGCCAAAACTATCAAACTAGTCATAAAAATCACTAACCCACGAAATTTTTGACGTGAAGCATAAAATATAAAAGAAGAAGAAGAAAAATTATTTATTTAGGACAATATACACAAAGTCTTACATGATAATATAAATATTACAAGTCATTGTGATGTCCTAAAAAGGCTCTTGCTCAGCATAATGCTAGTTTCACAACCAGCGCTGATCTTCCCCAAGTACCTCTAAGTGATGCCACGGCTTAGCTCCACAATGCAAATTAAAACAATAAACGTTCATCATAAAATTATACAAAATAATTATTACTAGTGTATGAGCATTGTTATAATTACAAATAAAATAAAACAAATAATAGAAGACAAACATACAAAAAAAAACAACGAACAGAAGGGACGAACAAGCCGAAATGTTAAATTGGTAGTGGTTTGTTATAACGTACTTAATCGTCATACGAGAATTATAATACTATAAAATACTTGTATCGTATTTAAATTGATGGTCAAATAAGATTTTTTATAAATTTGTTCGGAACCCAGGACTGCAGGTTCCTTATCGGCGGCGGTATGTTATTCTAGCACTTCGATGCAGCCGAACAATGCTGCTGAGTAGCGAGCTGCACCGAGCCTTGCCTACAACCGAGTGACCTTCTTGTTGACATCCACAAAGAATTATTATTTTCACCTGGAAAAAACATTTATAATTTCTGATGAGCATAGCAGTCAAAATTAAAGCTTTTACATTATTATGTAATCAATTCCGGTCCACTCACTCATTTTTCCCATTTCAGTGGAGCGCGCACAAAAGGCAAATTATTATTCTGTGATGTATAATTTTATGAATGTAATTCACATTAAAAGTTAAACAATATTTTATATACGAAGTTACAGATGCGTAGACTAGTGTAAATGGTAAGATTTTAAGTGTTCAGTATTAAATGATATGTATAAAATTGAAATTCAATATACCGAATATTGAACTTTAATTTTAGAAATATCTTTTAATTTTTTCCATCACTGGATCATGTTAACCGATATTTAATTAATACTTGCAGTTAAGTCTATCCTGATACCAACAATGAAGCTGACTATAACTTATGAAGAAAATTTCAACATTTTTCTTATTATAAATAATTAGCGGTCCGCCCCGGCTTCGCACGGGTATCTAAAAATAATTTTTTTCTTGAGTTTAATTACCTTCTAAGCGAATTCATATTTCCCCTCCCGTACGTCCCGTACCCCAGTGACGCTTACATAGCATAAGCCTAGCTATCCGACCATGGTGCGCGCGACCGCGCTACTCTTTCTAATACTTACATTTTTAAACTCGTGATATCTTTCGAATGGAATATCCGAATTGAATAATTCAAAAAGTTATATAAAGCTATTGAAGCAGTCTTTAATATGATAAGCTTAGGGCTAAAGGCAACTATGTCTAATATTAATGATGTGACTTCGAATGATGACGTTGTTTCTTTAATCTGCTTTGTATATTATTGCAATTGCGGGAAATGTCGTGAGAAAAAATATATATCGAGATTACCCTAAACCATCTCAGCCAAACGTGATGGGTACACCGTTCATCCTCTAAAATGTGAAGATCCGAGGTCTACAGTAGAAATTTAATGGGTTAATATAATAAATGTAAAAATATAATGCCTGTTGTGTGAAAGTGGTGCCTACTTTCTCACAACAGGCATTATATTTTTATGTATATAAATACAGGCCTTTTTATCACTTCTTTTTTGGGTGCACGATAATTGTCGAAAGTTGTAAGTCTATAATTTTTTTGTTTGTAAATCCACTGCAAAATATCACAGTTTATTCACCGCTTCCAAAGCCTTTTCCTAATACGTACCAGGTTCAGTTATTGTTCGTCTAAATATTTGAACCACATTTTCAATTTTCTGGTTAGCGCTCATTAGGTTTATATCACGAATGATTTGCAAATATAAACTCAGCTCACTTAACTCTTGTAGAGCATCGCACAATTCGTATGAAGCGACGCTGTAACTGTTCAGGAAAGATAGATTAGATTTTGTATTTGGGCAATTTTGACCTATAAAAAAAATCCTTTTTTCTTTGTAAAAGTTCCCAAAATTGATAATTTTTATTTTTTTCGTTTTTGTGGCAATTTTTTAACATTTTCGAAATTTCCTTTAAGGGCACTGCGTGCCCCCACGTGCCCCACAAATAATCCCCTGTGTAAATATATTATGTTATTTGTAAACGGTTGTGTTTGATAATATATATTCTGTTCCTTTTTGGTACAGAAAATATAATCATTCAAGCCTAGACTTTGCCCAGATAATTATAGTTTGTTATAAAGCCTAAAAAGAAATAGCAATGAAATATGAGACCCATATAATATGGATACTTCGTTGGGGTTATTATATGAGTACTGTTGACTCAGCATTTTGTATTCAGGCGGTTTCCTTTACCATTCTTTGTGTTTCCCGTACGTTTCATTTCAAAGCCAAATAGGTCAGTGGTTTTCGCAGCTCGCACTTACATCAACTTGGGTTTCATATACTTTATGTAGGTCTTGATTAGTTTATTTTATATCCATAATAATACATAAACACAAGAGTGTTTGTTTTTTCTCTATTCAGGGCCTTACATTTTAACTGTTTTTTTTAAATTTCAAAGACCTACCCGTAGGTATACGTAAAATGTAACAAATGGGATATAAAATGAGAACAAGAAAAAATGGAAATTTGTTTGTTCCATCTTAATGGGATTGGAATAATTTATTATCATAAAATTTGCTATACTATATATACGTTCTTACGATTGACGGCAATAAATACACTATACTTTTTAAACAGTCTACGGGAGCAAAGAAACGAGCCGATAATAATAAAATATTGAAAAAACATACTTATAATAACAGAGATGAACATAGGAGTACGTTTCATACACATACACAAGTCATATCAAATGTGGTAGGTAAATATATCCAAAGTTATTTTACATATGTAAGTATTATAGATAATAATTTTCAACTTTTCCTACCGTGTTTTAGCCCATCCAAACGTTATCTGACAGGTATTGTATCCAGCAGTAATATACAAGACAATTTTATATAATCATTTTTATTGATATTCTTTACACTTTATATCGTCAGTAATTATAAGATTTTACTTCACATTTCAACATGATTAAAGTAAATTACCAAAATAGACAAAACGCTGTAGTATTCCATTAAAATATGTTTTCGAATGTTCGCTACGTTTGAAATAGGGCTGGTGTGTCAGAATTAAAAGTAAACAGATTGTATATCAGCCAGGGGCAGATTTCATGACTCAAAAGGCTTAAGTAAATTTATATATCGGTGTCAGAAATGATTTTGATCTCTGTTATGTATACGTTCACGTAACTTAGGGGGTATATTATAACTAGTGACTAGATAATGATGTTTAATTAGTCACTTTAGGCTATAAGTAAATTTCTAAGATAAAATCTTAATGGAGAAGCGGATACATGTTACAATGAATTCCAACATTATTTATATTAGGTTGGAGAAAAAGTTTCTTCGCATTTTATATAAAAATTCAAAAGGTTTTTTTATAAAGTTTATTTACATTTGACTAAAATATATAGGTGCCATTTTGTTGGATAACTTTTTGCCATCTTGTAGGTAGGGACGTGATCCCATTGCTATAAAAATTTTGGGGCTTCTGATCAAAAAACTGCGACAAGTGGTTTTGGCAGTTCTCTCGTGATGTTAACCTGACACTGCCTAAGGAATTCTGCAGAGACCAAAACAGGTGAAAATCTTAAGGGGCAAGGTCAGGACTATACGGCGGATGCATTAACACATCCCAGCCAAACTGTCGTAATGTTTGCTGAGTGGCTAAAGATGTGTGAGCTCTAGCGTTATCATGGTGAAAAACCACACCCCTTCTGTTGATTAATTCCGGCCGCTTTCTCTCAACTTTTTGCTCTAATCTCATCAGTTGTTCGCAGTACAGTTCAGAATCGATGGTCCTGCCTGGCGGTAACAGCTCATAATGAATAATGCCCTTCCAATCCCACCATACACACAGCATCACCTTGTTGCGAGTTAACCCGGGTTTCGCTACAGTCTGTGAAGCCGTTCTTGTCGTACGTGATCCACTTTTCATCACCAGCTATCAGCTTCTTCAAAAATTGTTCGGTTTCATTACGTCGCAATAAAGAATCACAAATGAGTACTCGGTTCATTAGGTTTCTTTCAGTGAGCTCATGAGGCACCCAAATATCGAGCTTTTTTGTGTACCCAGCTTTTTTCAAATGCGCCAAAACCGTTTTGTGGTCAATTCCCAGTTCTCCAGCTACATCGTAACTACTGATATGCCGATCTTGCTCCACTTTTCCAAAAATGGCATCAATTTTGTCCGTAACAGGGCGACCAAAGCGACGTGCATCTTTGATATCAAAATTTTCGGACTGAAAACGCTTAAACTAAATTTGCGCTACTCTCACAGATACTGCATTAGGTCCATAAACATCACAAATTTTTTTCGCGGCTTGTGTTGCATTTTTACCTTTTTGTAGTAAAATTTTAAAATATATCGAATTTCTTCATTAGATTCACTTATTTGAACAATAAGAAAAACAAATGAAAATCACACATTTTCCTAATTTGAATTTGGAATTGTCTTCTTTAAAATTAAAACTTTTTAATGATACCAAAACCAGCCAGATACAAATGGTATAGCCAAAGAGATGTTATTACAAGTTCATACATACTATATGCGAAAAGACTTTTTCCCCAACCTATTATATAAAAGAGCAGGCGTTAAAATAATATCTTAATTTTAAATATCAGGGCAGAAATCATAATAATACTCTTGTAACCATAACGATATTTGACTTTAGCTGTATCTTGTTATGACGTCAGGAATAAGTACACTCATGCAAACTCTATGAGGCTGCGACATCTTTCAAGATGATTTTTTTTCTTGATTTGGCTAGGCACGGTTTGTGCATTCAGCCAGAGTCACGTGGTAATTAAGATGATATAGAGTATTTCAAATGACATGACTGTCCGCTCCCATATTGTATGGCGTTGGTGCCCTAAGCATGGTCTATTCCTCGTTGATAATAAATAGACGCGCAGGGTTACCAAATTAGAAAAATAAGCATAATTTAATATCATGTTATAAATTAGTTATAATTAGAGATTATTACAAAACGTAAACTATTATTAATTTTAGTTGGATTTTAAATAATAATCGCGATTTTAGATGTTTTTGACTGCAGCTTTAGGTGTTAATATTTTTGGTAGTTTGTAACTCCGCGTCAAGTTATCGTGAACCTCACGACAACTTAGCACGATAGCAGGTTACCATGTAATAATGTCTGTACAACGCGGAATGCTCTAATGAAGACTCCATCCACTCAATCTGGAGGCTTGGCACACGTCCACGTCCACTGTACGTGATTCTTCTTTTTTTATAAGCGTGCGAGCTGTGGCATGAACTCCCTCGTGCAGTTTTCCCAGAGCGCTATAATATGGGTCTCTGCAAGAAGGCCGTAACTATTTTATGCAGTCTAAAAAGTAGGAAATTTTTAGAGTTGCAGATGTTCTACTGTTGCTGGATATCTGGTGGTACGTAATGGACCTATTGGTAAGCGGTTATATGCTTACTATCAGGTAGATGGTCTAAAGTATATATATTGGGATATAATTATGTAAATATGCTCCCGCTACTTAGTAAAATTGAAGTATAACAAAAATCAGAACCGAAACGTTCGATTTCGAAGGCATTCTTAGAATGGTATGAATAAAATGTAACACCCGGAAATTCTCGTAAGTCTTGTAAATATAATGTTGGATCTCATATTGCATAAAAGAATTATGATATATTATGTATGTACATGTACAAACGTAAGTGTATGTATTACTGTTATATCTTTAGTCTTTTCCAGAACAAAATCCGTGATCTTTCATGGTTAAACACCGTCATAGTTGTCAGGTTAGAAAATCAACTAAGGAACTGAAAAAGCCTGCTTTAAAGTCATTTCTATAATTTCAGAGCTATGCAATTGGAGGATTTTCAGATGATTCCGAAGATATTTGATATATGAAAAATGCTATATTATTTTTATACTGCCATATTGTATTTGATATATATTATATATTTAGAGTGACATGGCAGTATTATACCAAACGTATAATACTTTTAACTATATCATTAATTCACAGAAATCGTTTCAGGACTTTCCCAAGAGAGTTAATGGAGTAATTAAATAACTGGCACACAGAAAGCGGTATTAGAATGTATGCCAATAAACAGTATTACGTATAGCCGGAATAGTAGGTAATGAGCACAGTGCGCTCTACACACAATGAAGGGTCCGTAGTGGTGATCAACATACACATTTGGTTACGAAGCCCTAAATATCATTTAATTGAAGATTTTTTTAACACCAATTTTTTAGTTTATAGTAGATTGTTACACGAGAGGTGAAAGTGACTTATTTAGGCAAGAGATAGTTAGGCGTACAAGCGTAGCAAGAGCACTAATAGTACAAGCGCCTAAACAGGCCTTTCATCCGAGGTTATCACTTTGCTTTTCATTTCGAATACGAGGAAAGTAAATGTATTTTTCGGTGGCATTCTATCAGCCACTATATTTTTGACACTGATGATAATAAATATTTAGCTCAAATTTTTGTAAATTAAATTATAAGTAAGTGAAAAGTAATTTATTGATTTATGTAATTTATTTATAGGTATAAAATGATGTTACAAAATTGTTGATATGTTTTTTATTACAATTTATACCGCGATTTAATAGTGGCTGTAAAAAAGTTGGGACATAAGCTTATAGTTCGTATAGGTTTTAAATTTTTTGACAGCAGAGAAAATCGTTTCCTATGGACGAAAAGTAATGTTTTTATCCATGTGATCAGGCGACTTCAACCGTACTTTTAGAATATGAGAAATGAAAAAATATATATAATATAATCTTTTTCTTGTTTTATCAATTCAAAATTTTCAAGATTTGCTACTCCCTAATTTGAAAGTAAAACACGACTTTGGAATGAAATATCTCCATATCTATTAAATGGAATATATGGAATTAAATAAATATATCAAAATTAAATATAAGAAAGAAATTAAATAAACCTAATCATTTTTACAGAATTTCGTGGAACGATACTCGATATCATACGCCCATGTAGCTGTTGCTATTAAATTTTGTCTATGTAGATGAAGTAGATTCTGAAAAAACTACTGTCACATACATAGACAGATGGATGGACGGATAGACGGACTGCCATGACGACTTTATAAGATCTTCCTTTGCCGATATGGCTATGAATCTCTAAAATTAAGTAATTAAATAAAAAATACACTTATATAATCGAATAAGTTTATATGAAATACGAAACATGAAAAAGATAAGGAACATAATTCAACAAACCATCTGCGTTTCAAAGAGGAAAGCCAAACGTAATGAATATTTCTTAACGAAAAAACGAACTCATAAGATTGGAAGAGACTTCATCCTATCTAAAATATTCCAATATAAAGAGCCAAGAATTACAATAAATCGTAAATTCAGTCCTCAAAGGAGGTCCTTTGTTTAGCAAATTAAAATATATTTCGTTTGAGTTGAAAATCTGTGTTCATTTTCAAAGAGCCGTTCCTTAATTATGTATGGTGAGTACCTGTCCTAAGATAAAATGCCTTTCATTCATAATTTATTTCCTTCGTTGATTAGTTTATTTATGTTTTTGACTTGAACTCCTCCGGAATAATACTAGTAGTCTAAAGAAAATTGCTTTAAAGAGAAATTATATTATAATTTTAATGCGTGTAAAAAGCCTTGCAGAGATTTGGGCAAGAAAGTACCAAATATACCTAATATTAACTATTTGGGCAGAGATTCCCCTTTACCACTCAGTAAGCAAATTAACACCGTCTATACGCCACACCGCCTTTTATACGAAAATACTACGAAAACTACCCTACATAATAATATTATTATCTATGAAGATTATCTATGTGATATTAATATAATCTATGGTTCTTATAACTGCTGTGATGGACATCGCGTAACATTCGGCCATCCTACCGCAGCCGTGGTCCCCCGCGGCGTGCCAACTATTGAGTGAGTTTGCCTTCTGTCACCAGAGAATTAGTTCTCTTCGCCAGTCTGCGAACAGAAAAAACAAAACACAGTACTTGTTCACACAACCACTCGGCTACTCCTGACCAATAATGATTCTACTTTCCATCAAAGTAACAATAATCTTTTTTTTTTTTTTTACGATTATTATTTCAAGAATAATAGTCACAATTTCATGATCTCCATGTACCAACTCTTCTATGTACCAAAAACTTATAAAATAACCAAGAATACTAGAACTTATTGTTTACGGCTACAAAAATTCCAACAATGATTAACCACAGTTAAAAAAAACCCAGATACTAGAATGAAGACTATTTTAAACCTTTAGCATTATGGACCTCTGAACTTATAAAATACGTGTTACAAAGATTAACTGCATTTACTACGTTTAATAATAACTGAACTTGGGTTATTCTAACTTCAAACACAAAAACCGGGCGAAACTCGAGTTATTTTAACCTTAAATAAAAACCGGGTGAAACACGAACAATGTGTCAAAACCAACTTTACACTATACATGTCAAAGTAATATCAGTCGAATGGTAGACTCGATTGTCATGTAAAACCTAATAAAAGAAACCATGACTTGTCGTTCATAAGATCTGATCACATCGTCCATACAAACACATTTCTCGATAGATATGTAACTCAAAATAACATTGAAAAATACTAACTACGCGATTTTTCGTAATTTTCCATGTTCGAAACATACCATAATATGTTCGTACAAAAAAAATATATGAGGGTAGTACAATTGCCTACCACGACCGGTGAACCATTACTATCACTTATAAAATTAATTCACTTTACTTTGCATAATAATTCACACAAAAATAATAATAAAAATAACCATACCTTCTGTGCCAGGTAAAGTAGACACAGTGGCCAAAGTTCCCAACAGTGTCCCGTCCACGTATAGGCCGACACGCCAACGCTCCATAGGCACCTTCAGGGCACCACCACAATGCCCCTGCTAGCTCCGCCGTTGGCCGCGTCCCGTTGACGGCCCCGATATGTCGATCCTCGAGCTTGGTCACACATACGTGGTCACACATACGTGGTCACACATACGTGGTCACACATACGTGGTCACACATACGTGGTCACACATACGTGGTCACACATACGTGGTCACACATACGTGGTCACACATACGTGGTCACACATACGTGGTCACACATACGTGGTCACACATACGTGGTCACACATACGTGGTCACACATACGTGGTCACACATACGTGGTCACACATACGTGGTCACACATACGTGGTCACACATACGTGGTCACACATACGTGGTCACACATACGTGGTCACACATACGTGGTCACACAGACGTGGTCACACATACGTGGTCACACATACGTGGTCACACATACGTGGTCACACATACGTGGTCACACATACGTGGTCACACAGACGTGGTCACACAGACGTGGTCACACAGACGTGGTCACACAGACGTGGTCACACAGACGTGGTCACACAGACGTGGTCACACATACGTGGTCACACATACGTGGTCACACATACGTGGTCACACATACGTGGTCACACAGACGTGGTCACACAGACGTGGTCACACAGACGTGGTCACACAGACGTGGTCACACAGACGTGGTCACACAGACGTGGTCACACAGACGTGGCCACACAGACGTGGTCACACAGACTTATAGTTGTACTTATACACGTAGAATTTAGTACGCCATGTCTTTGTTACAACTATAATATATTTATTTACTTTTATTGTGTCTCTGTATTATTGAATATGCACCGATTGCTACAACCGCATTAATTCTTTAAAAGGAATTCTGTAACACACTTCTGCATAAAACTAATTTAAAAATAAGAACTTGAGATATAAGTATAATCCATACTTCTATACGAATATTATAAAGGGGAAATATTTGAGCGTGCCTTTTGTCGGCGTCTGACTTCCCACTTCTATTCTATTCTATTCTTGTGTTATGGCTCCAACGCCTTTGTCATTGATTTTGCCAATGTCAGAGTAAAAGCGACAGGTGTTAAATATCGGAAGTAAGTAAGTTTTTAACGCTTAATAACATCTATGTTTAATGTAGTTAGTTTAACTTTATGTTTGTGTTGTCCACAGATTTGCAAAAACTCGTACAAATCACCGACCAAAACCTTTTTTGCGGATTGCATAGAATAAAGCACCTGTCTTTTCTACTTTGAAATTGGCAAAATCAACGCCCAAGGCGTTGCAGCCATAGCATAAAAAAAAAAGTAAAAAAAAAGATAAATTTGTGCTGTTGGTAGTTCTCAAAAAGCAAACATAATACCGTTTCAAAATTTGAAATGAATAGGTACCTTATCTTAGTCTTAATTTACCTTCAGGCGTTAATATAAGAAAATACATTTTATGAAAATATATAAAGTAAAAGTAATGTTGGAAGAAGAATAATTTTGTTTCTTTTACTTAAACAAAAATTAAAGATTTAAGAATAATTGTTAAAAACGTATTATTAGGAGATAAGTACAAAGTAATTGGATTGGTCCCGACAGGATTCTGTCCAATTAAATATAATAGTCTTTTATGAAAGATAATTTATATTTTGTGCTATTTGGCATGTTCGTTAGTTTTAATATTTTTTGATATTTTGACATTTGTATTCAGCCGTAAAGGATTTTTTTTATAGTAACAGTTTTATTGTTTGCTTCATTAATGTGCTTGTATTATTTAAATAAAGACTAATCATTTACTGTAGAAATACAAAAAAGATGTCTGTTACTTATTCTTTGAAAACAGTTTTTCGTACATTAGGTATATACAGAAAAATCGGGGAAAGTACATATTGTGCTGGCCCTAGATAATACTAGGATAGGTGAACGGTTTTGCTTCCCGGATAGGGTCTCTATCGATCTTCGGCCGCCATGAGCTTCTGCTGGCTCCTTAGCCAGAGAAAGTTACTGTACACCTCATGTAAAAATTGAGAGGTCAGGACGCGGAGTACTTGGTTCCCTCGGCAGTGGATGAGATCTTAGGGCTCCCACCTACCAGAGCACGCGAAATTATTATTTTTCCGCTTCCCCGTGGCCCTGGCATAAGACAAAGTACGGAACACACGGAGTTTTAGTTGATATCACTGCTTGCATGGTCATAATATTTATTCTTCGGAGGTTATTCTAAACCACCCACACTTCTCCACCGCGTGTCGTCCGCACTGAGCAGTTCTCAATCTAAATCCCGCTCCTCAAGGAAAGTTTTCGTAGAAAGAACTTAATAGTGTTGCTTCGTTATACAAAGAAAACATAGAATATAAACAAATTAAAAATGACTCTTGTATGAATAACAACAGTTGCTTATTTTACTTTAGTATTCGGTTGGGATATTTACTTGATAGTTAACTTCCAAGCGATTAATGAGAAGTAGGATCTTAGCGTAGTTTACGTAGATGCTATTGACATAATATTGTTACGAACTAGACGCCAACAAAAACAAATTTACATCTGCATACCTGTAAAAACACATTATATTACCTTTCGGCATTTAGACTTTTGTTTACTTTGTGTTTGAAATTTGTGATTAGAAAACAACCCATTGTTGTATTGTAATCTTTTATGGCAGACATTTGCCACGTTTTACGGATTTAAAGTACAAACTGATTCTAGGAAATTCAGTCCACGCGGCCGGACGGACATATTGCATCATTACAGTATAAAGCGATGGCCATATGGAGGGACGAGGAGTCAAGCGAGAACCACGATCGAGGAGAGAGTTGTGTACATTCGGTAATCTATTTAGTGACCGACTTTGCGCGTGTTATAGAATTACGACCTTTTTGCATTACGTTTGGACTTGTTGTGTTCGGTTATATTTGTACCTGTGTTATACGTGTTTTTATAGTTCTAATAAACTCTATAGTAATTCTAACGGCTTTTTAATTTGAGTCTCGCGACTCGTAACAATATTATGCATCGAAAGGACGTACTATAGTTGTTGTTATAAACAGTCTGGTTAGCAAGCTTGCTTGTTGAATAAAATTATACATGATAAAGTGCGACGATGCGCATATAGCAGATTGGCCTTGTCGCGTAGAATGGCACTTTATGCCCACTCATATCTAATGTATTGCAATTTATGGCATAGTAGCGAATATAAATTATTGCATCAATATTGCAGTAAAGTAGTTAGCCGCAGGGTTGTTTTTCCAATTAACTGTAATTTATTAACATCTCTCCTATTTTATGTTCGTAATTCGTTAAGGTAACGTGTTGTTATTTATAGAATGGTTTTTAGGTAACGTTTTACTATCGTCGGTCATGTTTTACATTGTATAGATTGCAACTGCTATTTTTTATTTGACTTTAGCTCTGCATATTTTAAAATTTTGTCTTATTGTTTTCGTATCATATAGCATATGCCTAAAAACTTTGTACGAGCACAAGTCAGATGCAGTGATACTAGTTACTTTGTTCAGCAACTATTGTGGGTATACTGCTTGTATCTCTGCAAATAAAGATTCATTCATAGACGACTGCAACACCAGGGGCGTTCCTAACGCCTTGCTGATCTCAATGAAATTTTATAACACCCTTCTCAAACAACCTCATATAGCGTCGAGGGAAAACGTAGGGAAACTCCCTCCAGACAGTTGTTGTATGCGGAATAAGCGTTGTAGAGAACCTTTGCGTGGTAACTCAAAGAAGTGGCGGTAATTATTCGGTGGATGACGAGCAGTACGTTTGTGGAAGTTATTATAAATTAGCATAAGATTAAACAATTTCTCAGAACATTCCTCGTTGTATAGGCGGTAGTATACGTAGGGAAACGCAAAGTCTCTTACGTCGAAGGCTAAGCGTTTCTGAAGTTTATATTAGACGGATCAACGGAATTGAATCAGTTTGGTTGAAAGGCACCGAACTGAAAGTATATGATGTTCCATAACATTGAATGTTTCAAGTTTATTTTTATATGGGTCACTTTGGTTAATCCAAATTGAAAGACAGCAATGAACCGTCTGATGTTGGCTTAAGCTACCTGTTCGTATGAGATCGTCGTCGGTACAAATGGAACGATATCTGTTGTGTTTTATAATAGCACAGTTACTTAAAGAATGATATAACAAAGACGTGGTCTACTTACGTCTTCAAAGTTTAGATTTTTTCAAATAAAGTGTTTCCCTATCAAACAAGTAATACGAGTATGTTCACTACAATATCCTTTAAGTATTCAATTTATACAGTTTTAAAAGGTGATAATTACTTTAACGGCCGAAGTTGGAGTTCTAATGTCTTCGAAAGATAATTAAGTATTGATTTTACTTTCAAGTTTTTTAATTCTTCGAAAGTACTGTCGATTCGTCTTCTTCGATTATTTTATGGATTTTATTTTGTTACCTTTTTTTATAATGTTCATTAGAAAGTACTAATCGCTACGACAATATACATTTGCTATAATTTAATTATATTTATTCTTAAAATGTAGTAGTAAACTTCATTCATATAATTGACGGCTTCTGTGATCTGGTAGTTTAAGCGTTGGGTCCCCGTAATTTATTAGAATGTAGAGGTTTTGGGTTTGATTCTTCGTAGGTTAAATGTATAAGTATAAAGATAGCCAGGCATCATGTCGTCATACGGTACGTCATTAATATACGTGCCAATAGTCTCTACATGTATCAAACACCGTGTGAACAGGAAAAGAAAAAAATTGGAAAACAAACTGATAAGTTCTGGGTTCTAATATTTTCTAACATGAAATGATTCTAACTCATTATATCATAATTAAACTCATAACTATTATTAAAATTATAAACTGCAACAAACATATGGAAAACCAATGAACAATGACTGCTTAGCTAACAAACTATTTTATATTATTTGTCGTGATCTAGTCTGCCGTACTTTTCCGCAACATTGATCTAAAGGCAAATCGGCTACTAACTAGTTTGACTACTATGACATTTAACCTAGAACACAAGTAATTCATAGCAATACTCTAAAGTATTATATGAATGTCACGTAGATTTACGTAGTCAATGACACTACGCCAAGTCTACGCTGTTACACGTAGCAAGTTCGTAGCAAAATAGCTTTAGAACTACTTACGATAAGATAAATAAGGAAAGTTCTTTCATTTCACGTCCCAAGATAGATAACAGTGCTATTTACTGAATATTCTGGGGTTCTGATTGATCTGACTGTCTATTTTCTTTATTGCCTGAAGTAGGCAAAGAGACAGATCGTCCACTTGATGGAAAGTGATTACAACAATAATCCCGTGTTGTTGTGCATCGGAGTAACTTCGACAGGAAGTTCCCTCCAGATTATTCTTGTTCGCGAAACAATTTTTAATATGGTTCAAACTACAGTTATTTTAACTACCGTACTATATTCTTTATAGATGAAACCTCAACATTCAAACATCAAAAATGATATTAGAAACGTGATGTATAAAAAATCAGAACAATTTGAACATGATATTGATCGTTTACTTTACCTTCGTATGTCGCAGGGGAGTTTACTATCCATCGTTTACTTAGAACTTAATATGTTAAATTTAAACCTAACTTAAACCAAACATAATATCATAAATGATTACAATTCACAATAGGATGTTTCTTAGTAATTACAAATTTTAAACACAAAGTAAACGAAAGAAGTCCAAATGCCGAAAGGTAATAAACTGTAGATGTGCATTTACTTTTGTCGGCATGTAACAATATAATACTGCGTTTAAAATTGTTAAAACATTTTGTTTTAATTACAGCTTAAATTTATTAATGCTGGTGTGCACCAACATTTAATCAACGGTTAAAATAAAATAATCATTGTTTATGCATACAATTTCATCGACTATTTTATTTTAACCACCGGTTAAAAGTCGGTGCATACCAGCCTAAGTCTTATAATATATCACGTAATTTGAAGATAATTTGCCGTAAGCTATTCCGCAGGGATTTAATTGAATTTTGTTCGCGAAATTCTCATGGACGATTAATGTTAAGCCACAATGGGCTTTGGGATGACAGGCGATGGTGAAACGCGGCCACCCCGGATACGGCTAAGGCCAAGGGCGCGCTGCGTACTGCGTCATACAGTTGTGCTAAAGTTGTGTATTGTTGCTTAGTATATATACTTATACTATATCTAAAGCACAGTATGATGGCCGTTTTGATGTTTGCCCGCTCATGAACTTTCGTATTTATTATTTGTGATACATAACAAACTCTTTATGATACGTTCTTTATAATACATAAAATGTATCGAATATTATTTCATACTTCATTATATAATATACTCTGAAAAAAGAAAAATCTAGGACTCGATCCCAGCGCCACCTCTCGTTTCCAATTGTGGATTAAAATCATCCGGGGACCTACTCAAACACACAAAAATAAAATCACGAAAATCGGTCCAGGTAATTAGGAGGATTCTAGAACCCGATCTCAGCGCCACCTACCGGTTCCAACGGAATAAAAAGGATGTACGTCTATATACGTACGTAACCTATGTGTACGTCTCCTAGTTCTAAGATACCTCCCCACCAATATTCAGCCAAATCGGTACAGCCGTTCTTAAGTTATAAATAGTGTAACTAACACGACTTTCTTTTATATATATATATATATATATATATATATATATATATATATACATATAGATAATAATAATAACAACCCATAAATGTCCCACTGCTGGGCTCGGGCCTCCCCTTATAAATTCACTACTAGTGGGTAGTGAATTTATAAGGGGAGGCCCTTTCGAAGCTTGTATTTTGGTAACGCAACTGTACTGAGTTCATTGGTTAATAAAATCCCTAATAAAATGAAAACAGAATTCAATAAAAACATACTGTAGGCAGCAAAACAATAGGTTTACGAGGAAGACATCTGAAAGCTTTCACTTAGTACAGTGAATGTATGAGGTGGCCACTGTTTATGCGCAGGGCGACCTTCAAGATTGCCGACGTAAACACAGAAACGAGGGTCTTGTAATCATTTAATTTCAAATATTTAAAAGAAACAAGTACAGCTTATGATTTTATATCAAAAAAGTAAACATTTATGTGACCATAAAAATGGCTTGGAATGTTGGAGGGCTTGCGTGGGGAGGCCAGCACGTAGAGGCCCCTTGACAAATTTAAATGTCGTGTGACGCTGACTGACGATTATCGCAATCTACACCATATAAAAATGCACCCGAAGGAAAGCACCGGCCAATGTAGGACTATTATTATGAGAAATAACAACAAAAAGTACCGGGCTATTGGGATGAACTGGTGCCGTACAAGATTGGCGAGGGGCATCATGGATTTATGTCCAAATAGGTTCGGACAGTTACAATTACTTCGTGCTGACTTTGAAGGAACACATCGTGATAAAACCTGCGTATTGAGATAATCGATGGGACACATCAACCCGTCATTCCGCCTTAAAGAAGCGGGTATGTATCTTGGGTACACTGTCCGTTCCTGCGGTATATGTATTCTGGCCAGGGCTCGAACCCATGCCCTTTGAGTTTACGCGTTTGCGCTAACTACTAAGATACCACGTGTTGTGCTAACACTTTTGTTTATTTCCCTATCAATAAATATCAGACCACAGCGAAGCGTGGCTGGGTTTAGGTATACCTACGGCACGTCATGATGGCCGTCTTGACATGTTATAATAGTGACGAGAAATATGTGAATTTATTATCAAATATATAATGAAGTCGTGGTAGCGTAATGGCTAAAGCATGCGTCCTAAACCCCAAAGGGCGCGGGTTCGATCCTGGCCGGAACGCATGCACCGCTTAATGTGCATATTGTTACAATCACCACGTACTAACAACGGTGAAGGAAAACATCGTGATGCAACCTGCACATCGAGATAACCGATGTGTCAAACCTGCCAAGCCGCCTTGGACAAGCGTGGCGGGTACTGTCCATTCCCTAAGGGGAAACGTTAAGTTAAGGAATGGGATCCAGTAAAAAATAATTTACTACTAGTGGTCGAAATTCGACCATAATTAATTTGAATTATTATATAAGTTTGAACATTATTAAGGTTCAGTTGTCACTCTGTATACTTATATAATCACAGTAGGTATTATCAATAAATTCAGGTTTTTTTAGGCCTCGGGAACAATGCATTTTTTCTGGGTGAAAGGAAACCCTAATGTCACCGTGAACAAACACGTTGTCATGGCAACACCGTATTTTGTCAGTGAGCTTTTATGCATTGCAATCACGGAGTCCAAACAACGCGACTGCAACTATGCCGCTTAATTTAACCAACTTCCACGCAGATTCACGATTCGTTTGAATGTTTTTCTTTATGTCCTTTATAGAATAGTAAACTATACATTTGATCATGTGATGATCTTTAGCAAAGTTGTTGTGCATGAGCCAGAGGTTTCTAAGTTGGTTCACAATTGGACCCGGTAGGTAGCGCTGTTGTCGGCATATCGATTCAAGCTTTTCGGGGAGGACGACTTCTCCCGTGACAGCTAGTTGCCTATGTTTGTGACGCGATTTCTCCCCCAATTGTGGACCGATTTGCATTTTTTTTGTTCGAAAGAGTGTATTCCTGAATTTGTCCCATTGTCACTAAGTCAAAATCTGATGAGTGGATCCCAGGGAAATCGAGATCAACCTGTTTTAAAAGAGCACTGACCGCTTACACTTAGGACAGGGCAATTTTTATACGCGTGTCAGTAGTACATACAATTTCTTAATATATTATTTCTAAAGCTATTCAAGTAACTAAAAAGTAGAAAATATTTATTTTTTGCTTTTTAGTTGGAAACCGGTTTTTTCCTGTTTCACGTATCTTATGTCTTTTTTGTATCCTTGATAACGTGTATGTAAAATTTTATGATATGAGATTGATTAATTAAGGCGTGAAGGAGTTACAAACGAAATCGACGAAACGAATTTTTTCCGTGCAGGAACGGAGAAAGATTACAATTTCCTGCGGCCCGCCGGCCTGTCATAAGAGGCGACAAAACAAACCGACTGGAAGGCTATCACCCTTGGTACTCGGGTATGTCGCCATAACAACCTTGGGTTGTGTTCCGGCATTAGTGGCCAGCTTCCAGTCTCCCTTAAGAGAGCAGCAGCGCATTGGTAGCACCTTTGGTGTTGAAAATGTCCGTAGGCGATGGTAATCGCTTTCCATCTAGTGGGCCCTCTGCCTGTCTGCTGAACTCCTGCCATAAAAATAAATAAATAAATAAATAATCGGCAGACAAACACACACATTGTATATCCCCAAATTAAGCAAGTTACGCTTCTACATACATACATACATAACTTCACGCCAGGTCCCTTGCGGGGTAGGCACGAACAACAGAGCGCCATTCAGGCTTATTCTTACACACCTCACTTGCTTCTTTGACATTCATAGCTCTTGTCATGCACGCTCGTCTGTTCTTAAGGCTCCTGACATCACTTTCTGCTAGTACGCTTGTGTTATGGGTAATATACAACGGACCATTCTGGGGCCGATCTCAGACACCCAGACCATGGTAAATAACGGAGAAAATACATTTCCGAAATTTACTATACCAGGTATCGAACGTAGAGGATGTTGCAGTGAGGTAGCCCAGCAAAGGCTTAGCTCGCTCAACCACAGAGGCCGTCAAATAAAACAAACTCACGTTTTATAATATTAGAATTAGGATAAGTAGGAAAGTAAATTCTCTTTCTTTTCTATTTCTGGCATCAAATCACAAGAATCTAAATACTCCATACTTAAATGTAGAGAGTATTTGTTCCAACGTAATAGAGGCATAATTTTTCACTGGCTTCACTGGTAACTGTTATTGTTGGCACACAGCCATTTTCTTCCATATATATGAGAAAAACTACCCTAAAATCAGCTGCTGCAACATTAAGCTTTAGTCTCTAACATTTAAGGTCTAAAATGTTAAGCAGATACTACGAACTTTTGCGACAACGGCTGTGAAAATTTTTGTTTAATATCTTTCTGGGTTTTTTTCTTTACTTTGTACAATATGTTCTCTTGCGGTAAGAAGAAAGCGTTATCTAAGTTATGATATACCATACAGCAAAACTAAAAACCATGGTAATTCTTATACAGCGTAAAAGTTTTAACCAGGCCATCAGGGTCAAATTCTAAACTATACGAAATAGAGAAAAACAAAGGAGTCTCGAGGCTGATTTTGACGAAAACTAAAGTGGTATCATTCTGTAACACATAGAACAGCTCAGAAGGGTATAGGGTAAGAAAAGAACAGCAACTGGTTACCTTAATTAGTGAACCTTACGGCTCAAATACAATGATCACATTGGACTGAAGCTGATTTTTATCCGTGCATTAACGGAGAAAGAATACAATTTCCTGTGGCCGGGACGCCTGCCGTAAGAGGCGACAAAACAACACACAGGGTATTTGCTCGACTGGATGGCGACCACCCCTGGTCTAGAGTATGCCGCCATAACAACCTTGTGTTGTGTTCCGGCATTAGTGACCAGGTTCCACTCTCCCTTAAGAGAGCAGCAGCACATATGTAGCAACTTCTGCAAATGTCCATAGGCGATGGGAACCGCCTTCCAACAAGTGGGCCGTCTGCCTGTCTGCTGAACTCCAGCAATAAAAAAAATTAACACATTTCCCACTAAAATTCTATCACTTTCCTGCTAACAATTTTACAGTTCAGGAAACTTAAGTACTCTTTTTGTGATTGGCAAACCGATAGTAGATTGAAATCATTGATAAACTATTTTAATAAAAAAAGACTATAAGTGACAAGGAATTTGTAACATTACTGTTTGAGAAATTAAGATAATATTTTATATGAGATATTGTATAAAATACTATATTTAAATTATGTTTATAATTGAATCGAACACAGTAAAAAAATCTAGCGGTTCTGCCAACATGAAACTAAAATGTAGCAAGTTCTCTATGGTCATAATTGTCTACAGTCAATTATGAGACCTTGAGTTATAACACACAATCACCACATAATATTTGAAATAATTACTATTACATATAATTATGATAAATTATAGAAAATTACTCTATATAAAATTGTAAAAACTGAATAAATAAAATATACCAAAATGACTATTCAATTAAGGAAATAGCTGATTGCATCGTTCAGAAATAAACGTTTGAAAAAGTATCTATGTCGTTCGAAAATAAAGAAAGTACAAACAAAAATAATTATTAACATTTAAAAGAAACTATTACACAAATTAACTAAATTAAATGTAATAAATAATTCATTATATTTTCGAAAAATCAATTACCCTTGTCAAGAATTGCATCGACTGATTTTAGGAAAAAACATGTATTATTACACCAAATAATAGAGTAGTTTGCAAGGATCAGTTTCTGTGAGACTCAAACACCAAACTAAGGAAAATTTCTCTATTTTGCAGTTTGGCTATGAAAATGTAATAAAGAAAGAGAGCTACTTTTCGCATTTATATTCTTCCATACTTTAGCATATTTAAAAGTATGAAAAATTATGCTAACGAATACTCTCATCGAACATCGTGAAATCAAAAAGTGCTGTTTAATTAGGAAAATTCTCTTTTGGTTATAAAAAGGCATATTTCAAAAATATAAGATTAATCACGACCCTGAAAATTGATCAGGGAGATACACAGAAAGATTAATTAAACACGGTCCTCGCGCGTTGATGTAATTAATGAACTTTCCAACTTTCACGAGAAACTCACGCCTTGAGATTTTTCGCAATAACACTCTCTTATGATATAATTCAATATGAATAAATAATATTCGGAGCTGATTTCAAAATCAAGATTATTCTTATTATTTAATTAATTGGAGCTTGCAAACTGGTAGACGGTCCACTTAATGGAGTGGTTAAAGTTGCCCCTAAATGTTTGGAACACCAGAGGTGAAGCTAACACGTTACCAGCCTTTTGGATAGGACGTGACAAGACGAATGTTAAACTGGAAGATCGACTAGTACAAGACCAAAAAAAGAGATGCATGGATTGCGTGAAGGAGGACTGGTTTATGATGTGATAGTGGACATATGCCATATTAGATGAGTATGGAAAGAAAAGACATTGTGTCGACCACAATTTCTTTTATTGTGAAGCTGGCAAGATGGCAGACGGCCCACTTAATGGAATATGGTTATCTTGCCTGTAGACGTTTGGAACACCAGAAGTGAAGCAAACGCGTTAGATAGCTAACGCGTTTACTGGGTAACGACAACGCGGTGCCAGCTCTTAGGATGGGATAATGACAATAGGGCAGGGGATCAGACAGAAGGAATAGGACAATGGGGATGGGATAGGGAAGACAGGATAGGGAAAACAGGATAGGGAGAGGGGAAAGTAGGTCATCGGGATAATTGGGAGAATCTGAAAGAAAAGAGACTTTTTTGTTTAAAACGTTAAGACATCTAATTATTTTAAATTTTGCATCCATACAAAGTTAATAAGAAGACAATAGAATATATTAAGATTTTTTTAAATCTGAATAAATTGACTGGTTGCCGATTATTGGGTGGAGTAACTATAGTGGTATACACCATTTCCCCATATAATATTAGTATTTATTTTATTTATACATACTTAAAGGTCCAGAAATGAGAATTAGCATTTCAAATCCATAAATCACTAGTGTATTATGCTTCCGATTTACACATAACATTTGCACAGAACTTATCGTCCTGACACTCCACTCTCACAGAATTGCATTGCGCCACTCTCGCCAGGTTTTATACTATAGGATCGAAAAAAGACAAGCAATAAAGGTAAGTTATCCGGAAATGTCGCTCACATCAATATTTTAGTAAACAGTTCTCATAATTTGGTTGTATTAACGGAAGTGACAAGGAAATTCGTGGACGGGACGTACTGCACACATGAGTATTTTATTAATTAAACTATTTACACTATTTGTAAAAAAATACACAATAATTATTATCAATTACATTTGTAACAACAGTTAATTTTTAATTGACGGTTATCAATATTTAAAGAAGTTCATATAATACTGTAATTGCAACTTCCAATTTAAAGCCGTATTTAAAAAGAAATTATATTCTGAAAATATCGTCGTAGGCGTTAACTTTTTGATTGCTTAGAAAACATTTTATGAGTGATTCGTTTAAGGTCAACTTATAAATTGAGAGTTGTTTAAAGGTGACCCAATGTTTGATGAGGTTTGAAAAGCAATATTTTTTCATGTTTTTTGCTGTCTGCAATAAAATTTGTAATTTCAGAAGAAATACGCGTAACAAATGTGTTTGGAATGTAAATTAGTATTACAGATTTGCGTGTTGTAGTTATTTTTGTTCTATTTTTATACCTTAATAAGGTATGTAACAGGTTCTTGGGGGTTCTTTTCTATTTTGATAAATATGAAAACCTTTATGATTATATCATGTTCGTTTGTTTATGAGTCACAGTCATATTTTTGGAAAATTACTATTTATCCATATGGATTAAATTTGACAGGAAGCTGTAGAGCATATATGTGTCCTGGAGTGGTGACTGCAAATGTAGCATAGGACGCCCTCTAGTCTGGTGGACTGACAGCTGCGCAAGGTGTCGGTAGGGGCTGGATGAGGCAGACGAAAGGCCGGGATATATGGCGCAAACTTGGGGAGGCTATGTCCAGCAGTGAACATGGTTTTGCTGAAAAAGAAGTTTAGACATCATCACATCCGGGAATCCACTCGGACGGAAAAAAAACAAAATCGGTATAGTCGTTCTCAGGTTATGTGCGTACATTACATTACTATGACTCATTTTTATATATATAGATAGTATACATTAGTAAATATATAAACGGTTCAAATATTTAGTTTTAAATATGAACAACACGAAGTACATTCACTGCGACCACACAAAGGCTCTAATATAAGCAGCAACGTATTTCCAACGTGTTCTAAGTCCAGCCTCTTTAAGTATTCATCGGCCATCGTCCCTCCATCGTTGCGAGGCGAATTTATTACACTTCCAAAGCTGTGACTTGAACATCGACAACGGATTTCTCACATGCCAGTCTGATTTAAGTGAAAGGTCTCATAGTAATTTTCGACAAGACCAATTTATATGCCGCGAATCTGTAGTTTATTGCGAGGCGATTTTCTTCACGAAGGAAAAGTTATGGTTTACTACTATGTTCAAAGTTTTACCGTTTCAGATATTTCACGAGCTGATCGGCAGTTTCCGTTCAAGTTAAAATGTTTTCGTTGGAAATATAACTTTCTTCGTATATTTGAAATCAATGGTGATTCGTTTTATGATTTAAAATTTATTTTAATTTAATTTATAACCACAATTAAATTGAAGAAACGTTGTTGCGGACAATGACTATCCCGAGATACTCGGGAAATTCATCCAAATAACAATATTAAATATATTACAGTATTTTATCTCTACAATGGTAATGAGCCTAAATTGGTGTTAAAATGGGTTAGGTACTTTAGGTAAGTTCTACAATATAACCAAAACCCATATAACGACGTCAGACATTTATTAAGGTAGCCTTTTTATAAGTAAACCCTTGAAAACCTTATTATCATACAGCCTTTGAAGGAGGTGATTTGACGCGGAATCATTTGGATATATTCTAGTTATGTGGTTGTGTAAATAAACTATCTAATACGAAGTAATAGTATAGTACCGCTTTTTCTTTAAGCCATAACATGTTGTGAAGCGGTGGTAAATTAAAATAGGCTCCCATGGAGTAAATAATAACCATAAACTAAATATTTAAAAAAAAAACAAATTGACGGTAGGCTAAGTAAAACTTTAACAATACTCGTTGACATTTAACATCTTTGTCTTCCGTGATCACGGCCACTGAAAAGTGGTCGAAACGTCGGAATAGCAAAAATTAAATAAATGACCGCACTTAAAAGCGTTAAAACGTAGTTTTATTATGTATACTAGTCGAGAAAACTTAAGAAAATAGTAAGACTTTAGTCTATCCTCAGTTTAAGTCCGTGTAAATTGGTCCTGTGTATAATAGAATATTGTATACGAGTATATGTAGAGGAAGTTGTTTACGGTTGTAATGTAAGGAAATAATTAAGTGGAAAATTTTCGTAGTAATGATGCGATATCATATTATGGTGAGTTAAGTGTAAAGGGAGAAATGAAAAGAAATTTGTAAAGGGTTGACGGAGCAGGAAATAGAATGGATAAGAAAGGTCACTTTATCATTGAGTGCATAAATAAAAGCTCACGGCAAATAATTTCTCATGAGTCTTTTATCAGGATAAAGAATAAAAATCTATAAAATTGTAATATTTTGTTGTTTTAGATTTTTGTATTAGTTTTTTAGTTCGGGATTCACGTAAAAACTACTGGGTCAATTTCGATGCGGTTTCCGCTGATCAGTAGCAAATTTTGAAAGTTAAAATCTGCGATATTTTATATCCCGGAAATTTTCTTGGGAGTGGTATAAAGTTGCCAGGTTGAAAAAAATCTGACTTCGATCCAATATCTCTCATAATGTCTGTGATTTTTGCTATACGTCCACCGAGAACGAAATCGTGGGCGATTCCTAATGATACATAAAGATGAATGTTAATAGGTATAATTTTACAACCAAAGTAAATGAACTAAAATGACAAAATAGTAATGTTCTTGTTCGAATCACATACATAGTTCTTTCCATATCCTGTATATGTGAGTATACCCTACATACCGTAGGGTTTAATAATACAGGTGTCATGATGTTTTCAGAATCAGCTGAATCAATTCCATGTAGATATGTAATTTTTTTTAAAATCGAATGATACCATTTTAATTCTCGTAAAATCGCCCCCGGTAGAGTTGCCAACCGTATTGCAATATATAATATAGTACGAAATGTATTTTTTTTTTTTGCAGGAGTTCAGCAGACCGGCAGACGGCCCACTTGATGGAAAGCAGTTACCATCGCCTACGGACATTTGCAACACCCAAACTGGACACTGGAATCTGGTCGCTAATGCCGGAACACAACTCAAGCTTGTTATGGCTACATACTTTAGACCAGGGGTGGTAGCCAACCAGTCGGGCATATGCCCTACCACCTGGCTGTGGGTTAACTTACTGTTCACATATTCAATTGTCGCACTTTTCTTAACATTCTTATGATTATTTTAGAAATAATCGATCTATGCTGGCCAAAACCAAAGTAGTAATAAATACACATGGAAAATTCAATAATAAAAAAATTAAATACAAAATAATAAAAGAAAGAATGTGTACTTTTTCCCCTAAATTTTTCAGAAGTACTATGTTTTACGGTCAAAAAACAAAAATAGTATATTTTCTTTAAAAAACCTAGCCCCGGCACTTGAGTGTTTTTTTCTATTTCGTAAAGTTTAGTATTTAGGCCACCTGTATTCGTGACAAAGCTGATCAAGTGCGGGGTAGTTCACACAAAATGGATTCATAAAAATGAACTATTTAGTTTTTATCATTCCGTTATGGAATTTAAAAAAACTTTTAGTCTAAAATATCCTATACCTATTCAAATTCAAAAATTACAGCTTGAATTTTGTTCAATGAAAATATTTTTAAGATTTACCACTTCAAGGAGGGTGCGAAATACATTTGTACGGCTGGTACATATAAACACAGTTTTAAATGCAGTACACAATAATTTAATTTACTTAATTTATATAATTAAAATGATATAAAAATATAAAATAGCGCGACTTGGCTTGTGGCGTGTGTGGATGTTGATTGTTCAAAGAAGAAACAAGGAATTATGAATGAAGGTGAATGCTATTTGTATAATAATGTGTAAAGAATGTAACTACGTGGCTATTTTTTAAAAATAAAGTTTATCATTCCTTAAAAAAAAAAAGGTGGCGTGCCCACGCCGTCTTAGGATGGCGGCCGATCTTCCCCCGCTTTTCTATTGTTCTTAAAAGAGAAATCGGTCGTACCGGAAACCTTTGTTACCACCATCTATGGCATGGCGAGAACACATGTTACAACAAATTCTACAATTTTTGGCATAAAAAAGAACAAATATAAAAATAATATTTTATCATGTAACTTTTAAAATGTTACCATATAAATAATTTTAATTGCTTTTCAAGGCATTGTGCGCTATTGCATTCCTTTTACTTGTTCTACTTAGACGTCATAAGTAGACATGCTCGCACAAAATCTATGAGGCTGTGACGTTCTGTCAGTTTATAACAAACTAGAATAAGCTTGCAATTTTGTCCACGCATGACATGATAAAGTATCGGAGTATTTAAAAAACTTAAGCTATCATTTTAGTGAAAACTGTGTCGGAATAAGCTAATTTTTGTGTACCCCAAGAACTTCAATCCGCTCCCGGGAGAACTCCCGCGGGAGGCCCGGGATTAATATCACACAATTATTACATAAAACTTGCCATCAGTCAAAAAATCGTATTGAAATTGGATTTTTATTGTCAATCTGGCCATTTTAAATCGTTCCCCTAAAAATTTCCACCGGATTCCCAGGATCAAAAGTAGCGTAGATTTTAGGTCTAAGATTTTGCTGACGATCAGCGAAAACCGAATCGAAAACGGCCTAATCGTTTTAACGTAAATCCCGAACAAACAGACAAACCGACATCACACAAGAAATATAAAAAATACATCGTGTTCTCCATCGTTTATGTAGTCTATTCCACTTGTTTTTTTAGATAGCTTCAATATACAGACACATCAGGTTTAGAATTTTATAATATAATAGATATATCAGTTGGTTTGATTATCCGAATATACGAATCCAAGAGCAGTACAGAACTTTAAATGGCCTAGACTTAAAATGTCTTTGACGAAGAATTTCGCACTGAAACCGAGAAGTAGGTTCAACTTTTTATCGCTTGTCGATTCGCTATTAATATAACAACAATACTTTGACTGTTGCGGTTTATAGCTCGAGAAGTTTGCGTTCGATGCCGATTTGTCATTTACGATTTTTGTAGAAGAAATCGCTATTTCATAAGAAACCGATGAGGATATGGAATTTATTTTATGTATATTTACTGGTATGATGTATGTTTACATAGTTTTTTTTAATTGTTTCGACGAGCATAACAAAAATAAGTTTCCAATATAATTACGCAAGTACACGTATATTCGAATATTATGAAGTTTGATTTTCATTTTTGTTCAACAAATGGTATCGCCAACTGTAACAAAATACGTGATATTGTCGTAAATGTTTTGTTTCCACGCACATTTTTCTGTATCCATTTCACGTAGTTTAATTTAGTGCGATAGTGTAAATGATATAAATTACACATAATATATGTTGTGTACCAATTTCAGATTATTTTTCCAAATAAATTGTTATTAATCCGTAAGTGACCTGACCAAATAGGTTTAACTCAATCAATCAATTATACGCTGACTGAAAACTGTTATACTAGTTAGTTTTGTTAGATTATGGTGTAGAAAATTAAACATGAATTAATAAAATGTTTACCTAGGGCTATTCAGTTTATCTAATAAGTAAACTTATGAATAATAAATGCGTCAAAGATGTTTATAAATTTGTTATTAGTATTCATTTAATTCATGCAATAAAAAATAATCATTTTTTTATTAACTGATTTAATGCTTTGTCTATTAGAACTTTACTGCATAAACGTCGACCTCAGTAAATAAAATTTCATAAAAATCAGTCCATATCAAACACACATAATTATAGATCCCTAAATAAAAAAACAGTTATTAGGATTCATTTAATTCACTCAATAATAAGAAGAAAACATTTTTAAACTAATGATTAAATGCCTTGTCTTTCTAATAGATTTAATGCATAAACTTCAATTTTGATAAATAAAAATTAGTCCCATATCAAATATACCCATAATTATGTATCTCTAAATAAATGATGAAACATTATTTGTACATTTATAATTGAGTGTAAATGAACCTAATATTGTTTATATGATTTTATATAATTAATAGATATTATATTGCATATAGTTGTATGATTATTATGTTTAAATAGTTGCACATTATCACCATGTATTGTATATAACTTGTGTATATTTGTATATATAGTATAGTTATATATTTATTATTAAAATGTAAGTAATCGTACAATAATTATGAATATTACCATCGTCACTCCTAATCAGAATATTCTAGCCACGGGTTGTCTGGAAGAGATCTCTTTTTAGCGATAAGACCGCCCTTTGTACCCAATTAGATTAATACTAATTCTTAAGTATTCTGTAATGTGTACAATAAAGTGTTATCTATCTATCATGCTCTGTAATCTAGTAAAAACTTTCAAGAAACACACATGTCTTATCCAAACAACACTACTTAAAATCAGATAAAAGCGAAATCGTTTTTATATATTTATTTAAGCATCACTCGTTTCCAAATCAAAATCGTGTCCCCCAGTAAAAAACGTTAAACGACTTTAGATAGCAGAAAATGTTGGGCGGTTTCCATCGCGAATGCGGGTTTTTCACTTAAGGCAGGCCTGATATTGACATCGGGTGATCTGTGAAATCAAGCCACTCTTAAACGACGCACAATACTTTTCGCCCTTATTTACTCGCGAAAGCTTTAATGGGCAACCTAAATGAAATTCACTATCTCGCTTGGGCATTACCACATTTCTGAAGATATAAATTCACAGAATTTTCAGATAAATTGGCTTTGAGACGTTTTTGCGTTATAGTAGTGTACTGTCAGAACATAAATGAATAAACTGATACTTTTTATATATTTTTATACACAGGTACTTAATATGAACCTAATGATATTAAATTATATTAAAAGAATTAATATTAAACATAAATTTTAATACTAAATTTCAAGTTGAACACTCCTGTAAATATACTGTTACGAGCTACAGGACTCGAATTAAAATAAATGCAGTTGGGATTACTATAGAGTTTATTAGAACTGTACAAACACGTATAAAACAGATACAAATAAAACTGGATGCAACCAGTTCACACTGTATAAACTGCACGATTCAATTACACGCGAAAAGTCTGTCACTATATCGATAATCGAAAGTAACACGTCTTGCTAGTATCGTAATCGTCGCTTGACTGCCTCACCCCTCCGTTCGAGCATTGTTTTATACTAAACTGTATAATAGAACAAAGGGCCGAGTTAATCCGCACATCTGGTAAGCTTCAACGCAATGCAATAAAAATAATGATTATATCGATACTAATGACAGCCATAAAATAACAATAGGATGTTTTTAAATTTTAAATGCGAAGTAAACAAAAGAATTCCTAAATCATGGAAGGCAATAAACTGCGTTTTTACGACGTGCAGGTGTGCGTTCTTTGTCGGTATGTAGCAATACAAATACGACAACAAACCGCAAAAACGTTTCGGAACTATTTTGACTATAATTTAAAATTTACAAGTGTCACGCCACATTTTGATTAAATTTGTCAAGGGGCCCTCTACGTGTTGGCCTTCCATTATTGGAAAAATTATTAAGTAACTTAATTCCCTTTACTGCTATACGTTTCCCTATACCATTCGAATATTTAAAAAGATGCGTTTTAGAGTCAGATCCCAGTCACCCCAGACTTACAATAATAACAATATCATATATGTAAAAACTAGCCTTGTTTCTTTGACGTAAGTTAGCATGGTTTTTTTCTACCTTTTCATACCTGGTACTTGAAAAACGACTCCGCTTTCAGCTTAGCGAGTATCCATTCCTTTCTAAGTTTATCTTAAACTACAGATCCTAAAAAAAATCATCTTTCCTAAAATCACATAAGTCTGGGGTGACTGGGATCTTGGACTATTTGTAAACTACAGCACATAATGCCAGTCAATTATTCAAAAGTTTTACATTCAAATTAATTTCTGATAAAGAACTTATCTAAGTCGTATTATATAAGATAACAATATAAATCTATTCTCGCACATCGCTTCGCAATATATTATCGCTGTTTTTAGGAAAAGGAGCAGATGCTAGCATCTTAGTTGCTGAAGGGCTGTTGAGCAGTCAGAAGTGTATGGAACCGTACTATAGCAACTACCGTTTAACAATAGTTACATTGTACGGTCACTTTGCAAAACTATTATATCTGAAATATATAACAAAATATTCGTTAACGGAAAATGTATGCGGTTTATAATATAGGTCTAAGAGGTCTTTATTTTATACACAAAATGCTCTTGACAGGCTTATCATAAACTTTTCTCGGCCATAATAAACAGATGAGCCTCCTCTGAATTGACGGCGGGCTTTGTTTTAAAAGATATTGAAATCTCTATCATTTGTAACATTTGGAAACTATTTATTATAATGTGGTTATCATAGTTCCATCTATAAATAATACACTATATATAAGAGATCAATCTATAGATAGAGATAACATTTTGCTATTCACCAAATAAACAATTTATAAAAAGTACAATCACAATATGGTCTTGGTAAAACCAATAGACAGTGTCTGCCAGGCAGCCTTACTTAAAGAATAATTCTATAATTATCACATCATATTAGAATAAACATTGTCACATAAATTCATGGTAAATTCTATAAAATTACTCTATACAAAAGAGGCGATAATCACAGATTAAATAAAAATATAACATATTTATTCAATTGAGGAAATGGCCGATTGTATCGTTTAGAAATAAGAGGGTACATAACAAAATTAATTATTAACTTCAAAAAGAAACATGACAAGAAAAACCATGCAAGTGAATATATGTAACACTAGGGTAACTGACTCTTCAGTTGATCAGAGCTTACTGCCTGCCTCGCACAACGGATGAGTATGTCTCTCCAACGAGGTAACGTTACCAGCTTTCTACGCATTTAATACTTACAAGACGTTGGCTTAAAGCGCAATACACACCAAAGCTACTGGAAAATTTTATTTGGCATGTCGGCGGTTGAGATGAGAAACAAAAAATACAACACGTCACAACAGCTTGAGTGTCGCCAGGACTGAGGGGTTGCATACGCAAGCCGCCGACATGCCACCAATATTGCGCAGTATGCGCATCCGTATGTTACCGACATAATTCTTTTCATATATTTAATGCAAAACATTTAGCTTCTAAAAAAAATATAATTTCTACGCTGAAAGATCACACCTCTTCACGTGTTTAGTAATTTGTTTAATGCTTTCTTTTTTTAATCTATTACCTTATAATGTATCACTAAAATAATGTCCTAGCTTTAATTATTTATTGAATCACTATTACTGACATTATTCACATAATTTTGTTTGCGAAAATATAATTTTAACATGGATGTGGCAGCACGCTTGGATCTCAATCTAGATGTAATAATTTACAAACTATATTATATAAATTAATTACTTATTGTTATTTGTTGTGTTGTCCAAATAAATAAATATAGCCCGCAGGGTTGTGTCGGCGGCTTAGGTGTTTATTGCGCTTAAGAGATAAAAGTAGAATACAATACAACAAATCAGTTGTGCTATTTGAAAATCTAGGAACTGACATTATGTTTTAATTGAATGTTTCTGCATTCATTGGCTTGCTAGGCTTTTCCTGATGTATTCTCATTTCAAAGATATGTAAAAACTATACCTAAATGTGACATCGCTCCCATAAGCTAATTCAATTCTCGAGATTCATTACATTTTATATGCCATGTTGTAAAATTTTTTGGGAACCACTTGCCAGGTATTATATTGCACAGCTGAAATAAGAATTAATTAATTATATCTATCAGTTTTATTTGCATTGATATCTTATAATAAAATTGAGGGCAAATGAACTTTAGTTTAAATCTTGACTGAGCTATATATGGTTTCAAACTATTAATACCATCTTATATAGGCCCTTGGAGTAATTAGAAAATTTAATCTACCAGGTAAACAGAAGTGCTTAACAAGTTAGGCCAAGTATTTGCGTGGGCCGTTCAAAACACGCTTAAGAATTCGGTGTAGTGCTATTGGTCGATCACAGGGCTACGTTTCGGGCTTTCATCTACTCGATAGGTATTTAATTACTATGTTGTTTGAGGAATCTTGTGACTGTGATTTATTACACAAACGTATATAACAACTAGCGGGCCTAGCAAATGTTGTTTAGGAGTTCAGTAACATACACACGTATGAAGAATTATTTTATGTATAAAGATAATAATGAATACAAATTCTAGTGATTGACATTGACATGCGGGTCGCAGCCACCACTGCGCTCACCTCCTCCCATTGTTGTTATGGAGGACTTTCGCAATGGACCACAGTAAGGGGCTCGGGATGACCCTCATGACAGGTTACGCCGGACCATCATGGTGAAATACCTAGGGCGCCTCGCAAAGGCAAACAGAGTCGGTGGAAAGTTATTTCTTTTTCAGTTGTATGAGTTCAGCATACAAGCAGATGGCCCACCTGATGGAAAATGGTTACCATCGCCTTTGGAAATATGTATAATATATAAAATATAATAACACTAAAGGTGCTACGAACGAGCTGCCGCTCTCTATACGGAGACTGGAACTTGACTACGAATGTCGGAACCCAACTTAAAGTTCTTTTTTTTTTCTTATGTCTGCATACTCCAGACCAGGGGTGGTAGCCATTCAGACGGGCAGATACCCTGCCACGTGGATGTGGATTGTTTTGTCGCCTCTTACGGCAGGCTGGCCGTTCTTTCCCATTGTATCTTAGTTCCTGCAAGAATAAAAAGGTTTACTGGCTAGTCTCGCGGCTGGCATCTCACAATTCCTTCTTTAGTGGAGGTGTGTGCACAGCCAGTTTCTTCGAGCCTCATATACCCTTCGGATTAAAGTTTGAATAATGGTTGGCACACATACATACATAGTTACGATGTACGATTTTTCGGCATTAGAGACATTATTATTTATTGTTTTTATGAGATTTATTAAGAAAAAAAAATACGTAAAAGAATTATCAAAATTGTCTTGTAATTAACTCTGATGAGTGGGCCTGATACTTTATTATTGCATATATATTTATTATTGTATATATATATATATATATATATATATATATATATACAATATATATATACAATATATATATATATATATATATATATATGTGTCGGAGGGAAGCTATGACTATGACGATATGACGATGTATTGTTGACTGGATGTATACCGCACAATATCATTTGTTTACATTTTAATTACTTCTAAAATTATTAATTTAATTTAATTTGATTTGTTAAACGTTTCTATAACTTAAAGATCGTTCTAACCTAATAAAAGTTATGAATATTGTAATTTAATAAACGACCAATCAGAGCAGAGCTTATGGCGGAGCGGGGTCAGACGCCCTCTATACTTTGAGTAGTATCTACTTCGGTAGACTGAGGAGTTTTTGTGACACATTTGGTTGGTGGCAACAGGTCGAGTTGGACCATGGAGTATTTTAAAGAAAGTATTGAAGCTGGAAGTATGAGCGGGTGCCCTGAACCCGCTGCTCGGTCTAAACTATGTCATAATGTTGATCAAATCTAAATTAAAAGTGTATAAACCGTGGCTATTGTGTTTTATGCTCGCATTTTATCCTGATGATGCCCACTAAACCTAAAACTAAAGATGTCGTGAGAACGAGGCCGTTCTGCGACATATATATTGTGGATCTTTAAAACGTATGCCTATATAGGCATATGATATGACGATCATATGATCGTTCTCTCAGTTTAAGACTAGCTAGACGAAGATTGCCTGTTTTAATTATTACACATTAATTTTAATATTTGTAAAATAATAGTTGAGAATCTATTCAAATACATAATAACAGAATATTATATAATAAATAAAGTTTTATTTAATTTGTATGTATGTGAAGTTTTTTTTAGGATATTTATGTTATAAAATAGATTTTAGTTATTTCATTGTATCAAAAATTATTCAAATATCACGAATAAAGTGGTTTGGGCCTTAGATAAACAATTTAAAAGTATGCAAAAAGCAAATTTATATGCAGTACTATGGAAATGTTAGACTTAAGTCGTATTTTTATACAAAGTATTTATTTTTTTACTTAATGTTATCAAGAAATTTGTTCCATTTTCGGAAATCTTTAAGGACAGACTTTAAAAACCTTTGTTTTGGAAAGTTCTAAAAGTTATTTCTTCGAAGGTAATTTGAATAATACGAGTATTACAGGGTTTGCCGTTAGCATTTTTAGTTAAGATCTAAAACAAAGAGATTCTTCGAATTTTGATGCCTTAACGATTTCTAGGAAAACATTGTGTATCATACATGGTCAAAGTTTTTGTATAGTAATATATTTGGGTCAAAGAATTATTCTACGAATTTTTTTAATTGTTGAAATACTTTTATAACCAACCCATATTTAAATGACTTAGAACTACTCCTCGCAACGTTGCTTAAGACATTTTTAATCTTGTTTAGAGCAGTACAAGGCTGGAGTAATGGTAGACCAATTTGGACATCATGGATTGTCATGTTTTATATTTATTAATAATAATAAATATGAAACATATAACCCATGGCGTCCAAATCGGTCTACCATAACTCCAGACTCAAATTTATTGTAAAACTAGCTGACCCGGCGAACTTCGTACCGCCATATTTTCTGAATTCCTAAAAGACTATGTTTCATGACACAAAAACAAAATCACCATAATTGGTCCAGGTGATTAGGAGGATTTTAGAACTCGATCTCAGCGCCACCTACCGGTTCTAATTGCGAATCTAAACCATCCGGGAACCCACTCAAACACACAAAAACAAAATCACCAAAATCGCTACCGGTGATTAGGAGGATTCTAGACCCCGATCTCAGCGCCACCTACCGGTTCTAATTGCAAATCTAAACCATCCGGGAACCCACTCAAACACACAAAAACAAAATCACCAAAAGCGTTCCCGGTGATTAGGAGGATTCTAGAACCCGATCTCAGCGCCACCTACCGGTTCTTTTTGCTAATCTAAACCATCCGGGAACCCACTCAAATACACAAAAACAAAATCACCAAAGTCGCTCCAGGTGATAAGGAGGATTCTAGAACCCGATCTCAGCGCCACCTACCAACGGGATAAAAAGTATCCTATGTCTGTCTCCTGGTTCCTCACCAATTTTCAGCCAAATTGGTACAGGCGTTCTTAAGTTATAAATAGTGTAACTAACACGACTTTCTTTTATATATATAGATATAGCTGTCCCGGCAGACGTCGTCCTGCCCGGTAAAAAATAGGGGTTGATCGTAGAAGGTTGAAAATTTAGGGTTGTATGTATTTTTAAAGCTATCATAAAAAAATAAAAATATCAAAAAATTAAAAAAAAATATTTAGGGATGGACTACCCTTAACATTTAGGGGGATGAAAAATAGATGTCTGATTCTCAAACCTACCCAATATGCACACAAAATTTCATGAGAATCGTTCAAATTAAAATCTAATTCAACCCAGTAGAAAATTATAAAAATACTAATATCGCTATTAAAAAATAGGGGTTGATCGTAGAGGGTTGAAAATTTAGGGTTGTATGTATTTTTGTATGTTGTATCATAAAAAAGTAGAAATTAAAAATTTTGTCTAAAAAATAAAAAAAAATATTTAGGGGTGGACTACCCCTAACATTTAGGGGGATGAAAAATAGATGTTGGCCGATTATCATAGATACCGGATAAACACAATTTTTTTTATCAAAATCGGTCAAGCCGTTTCGGAGGAGTATGGCAACGAAAACTGTGACACGAGAATTTTATATATTAGAAGTATCACTCACCCACAATTTTATGTGTTCAATATAGTGTATTCAAATGAAAAATCAGTCCATATCAGTATGCAAGAAATCACGTGATAGGTTTGGCAAATTGTTATGATGTTTCATAATGACCTTTCAGGGGACCGTGGGCATTTTGGCAAATAACCCTTATACGATTGTATTGTCTGTCTGTTTATCTGTCTATCTATGTCATAGCCATATTACTTAGAAACTATTAGGTGTATAGGTATAAGGTATATGTATAATAATTTATATTATTTAGTAGAAGGGATGTTTTGATGATTTGTGGTGTGATAGAGGAGGTATGCTAGAATAGAGGAGTATGGAAGGAAAAGAGATCTTGACGATAAAGATTTGGAGAAGGTAAAACAAAAGAAAGATTTTGTAGAAATATGCATTCAATATGCCATACACAGTACAGTGGTACAGGGAAAAAATAAACATCAATGTTGACAGCGCCTTTTTACTATATATGCCTAGTTGTAGAGTGTATATTATTCAGGTGTTGGAAACTACTGAGGATGTTTACATATTTGTTTTTTAAATTATTGTTAATTGTCATAATTTATACCAATACATGTTATAAAAAGATGTGTGTATAAAAAGCGTGTTCCTTTCTGGAACTTTGGATCTATACCTAAAGTTTAAAAAATACTTTGAACGAAAACTATTTCAAAAAGATAAGTCCTTTTTGAGAAAGGAGATAATATTCAAAGCAAAAGTAGACCAAATGGTGGATAGTGGAGGGATTGTATGAAGGATGAAATAATGTGTGTGACTGACGTAAGCCGGAATAGAGGTATTCCTCAAGAAGAAGAAAGAAGGAAGGAAAAGACATATTGCGCTGACCCCAAATTATTGGGAGAACGTGAAAGAAAAGAGAAAGGTAATATTTTTAATTACATGATTTTAGGTTCATGTACAGATGTCGAAAACAATGGATGCTGGAACCATTTACTGTGCGTAGACTGACAAGCACTTGCCATTTTTTTGTGATTACATCATTAAAACATAAAAGCAATTCCTTGAAATGAATTGCGCCGTAGTTAAAACGCGGAGGAGATTTCATTAATGTAATTGCTCTTATTTAAATTTTATGGGTAGCAGTCAACTTTTGTCAGCGCAAATCCTCAAGTTCGCGACGTTGCTTTTGCGAGAGCCATCTCGGGGTTCTTGCGCCTAACATTTGGGGTTACGGTCGCGGCACCATATTGACGTTCTGCCAAGAATACGGAATTCGCGCGTACTTACTCTATTAAACTTCAGCCGTTCGGTGGTGAATGGAATTTACTTCGGATATTGGCACGTTATATAGGAAGTGCTTATTTATGTTTTCTATAAATTAAATCAATTTCGTCGTACCTGTTTTCTCTTAAGAATGTACAGAAAGATTATACGTAATGGACTGTTGCAATGTATTAACCTAAAAATTGTATTGTTCTTCTTTAGTAGTTACTAGCGGTCACGGCAGACGTTGTTCTGCCTTGAAAAAATAAAAATCTAGAACCCGATTCCAGCGCCAAGTATTTTGTTTAGATTGATGGGTTGTTGAAGTTTTAGTAGGGATCCGTAATTTTTATATAGCCTATATTAAACAGGGATAATGTAGCATTCGAATGCAGAATTTTTTAAATCGGTCTAGTACTTTTTGATTTTATTACAAAGATACAAAACTACATATCTTTCCTTTATGATATTAGTATAGATATAGATGATGTCAAGCAACGAAGTTATTGTGAGAAATTGAAAAATCATATATTATTATAAACATACAATTCTAGCATAAAAGTTATCAATATCCTAAAAATTGTTTTTTAATAAAACGGTACATTAAAACATAACTCTTTTAGTTCTCACAAAAAATCATCAAGTTTATTAATTACACACATTGACTTAATAACCAAGTAGTTAGTAAGTCAATGATTACACACATAAAAATCGAACCGCAAAAAGTTGTCAAACGCGCAGTTAAAAAAACTTCGTGAGCTTCGTAATATTTAACATTCCTGGGATTTTTATTTTTACACAGTTTGCATGGAAAAAGGACAAAATTTACATACCTTATACTTAACTCGGCGTTTCGCCTTTGTGTGACCTCACCACGGGTAATTTTTATTTACATACTCTACAGTAAATGCTGGCATAGTTTGCATATACAAGAGGATATTTTAAAAAGCGCTTTTATTGGGTGACGTAATTTATCGCATCGTATCCACGTGTTTATTTTCTTTCTAGCTTGGCGTTTATTATTCGTGGATGTTGCTTATTTGTGGATGTAGTATTCATGAATATTCAATTTAAAAAAAAACCTTTAAGAAAACATGCACCAAATAAAAGCCGAATCTATGTACAAATTGTAGGGTTTTGACTGATGCTAAACGAGCATGTCATTGTGGTGGCTCAAAAAGACACATTTCACCAAACTTGAGGTTTCCACAAACGCACGATTCTCCCTTAAAAGCAGCATTCTACCGCTATTGTTTATTTTTGATTAATATGTCTAAACCTTTAACTTCTTCATAATAATTGTAAGAAGTTTTTCGTCTTCCTTAAATTAATTAATTAATCGGCAGACAAACACACACACTTTATATCCCCGAATTAAGCAAGTTACGCTTGTGCTGTGGGTAATATACAACGGACCACTCTGGGGCCGATCCCAGACATCCAGACCACAGTAAATAACGGAGAAAATTCTGTTCCGAAATGTACCATACCAGGAATCGATCGCAGAGGGCGTTGCAGGGAGGTAAGCAGGTAAAGGTTTGGCCCGCTCAACCACGGAGGCCGTCAAAAATAAAATTCAATGATATGAAAAAAATGAAAACAAGTTTAAATTGATTTGATGCGATTATGAACAATATAATACTTCATTGAAACTTTTGTATAAGAATACAATAACTAAAACATGACCCAAATTACCAACTACCCCCAAAATCGTTTTTCATTTTCAATTAATTCCACAGCTTGCACCATGCACTCGTGCGACAAAAAAGGACTTGCTTATTTACGGTGAATATGTGCCAAATATCCAACAAGTGTCTACGAAGTTCCACTCGCTGGCGGGTGGGATTTGTGATAGATAAACGACGGGATGGCGTGTTGCAATTACGGCCAGTTAATGTATACACATATTTAAATTCACTGTTAACTCCCTTAACAAGATTTTTACAAGTTTCATATTGAATAATACACTTGTGATGCTAAAGAGTTTTGGAACTTAATAACAATCCTGAAACCTTAACTTAAACTTGAGACTTTGTAAAGTTATTCAGAGAGTGAAATGGTTGGCTTTAGAATACCGCTGTAATGAGACACTTCATATTTAGTGTTGGAATTCTACAGAGATTGCTTTGTTAGGATTAGATAACGATTTTGTGTAAAATGATACTTCTTTAGAGTATTTACAAAAATCGTAAAACGAAATTGCGCTGAGATATTTAATTGTGACCTAGAAAAGTAACAATATCACTTGAGGCACCACGCCATCAGGCACCCAATAACACCATTTTTCACGGTTGGACGCCGCCTTGTCAACCAGTGAAGTCCATTGATTTCCAAATAGTCTAAGCGGTTGGAGGCTGGGATAGGTGACTCTGATAACCTATAATTCTAAACGTGTAAATTTTTCGGGTTACAGAAGTATCATTTCAGGGAAGTCGAAAAGAGTATGCAGCTTTGTCACTTGAAGCTACAGTCCTCCCGAACACGGAAAATTGAAGGATTAACTTTTTAAAATATTACAGTTTCTGATGAATTTCAATTCATAGATTCTACTAAGCTCTAAAGGCAAATAATTCCTTTCGTGTATTTATGTTGAGATTTAAAAGCATAATTTAAAGTAACCTTGTCGGTATTTGTACCCTTAATTTGTGTTTGGGCAAATATAGAACTGTTGTGTCGTCATTGCTGTCATTCTGTGAACTTTATTTATAACAACATTAATTAATCGAGTTTTCGCTGTTTTAAGTGTGTGCCCAGCTATTGTGAATAACAGATTCTTGGATGTGATACCTTCAACGATAAAACCCTAAATATGTTTATTAACTTATAGCTTACCGCTATTATCCGGTAGCGTTTATACTGTAATGACTTCTAAACTACACTACTTCTAAACACATCAAAATAGTGTTTTGAGCAACTAAAGGATTAAGTTAATTTTGATTATGAGTGCTGATTTTGAATCTCGAGTAAGCGAAGATTATCTATATATCTATAACTATGGGTATAATGGAATAACAAGCGTAAAGAGTGACTGAAAACTTTTTTGTTATCTTGAATGTAGTGACGGATTCAAAGGAAAAAGAAACAAATTACTTTCCTTACGTGTGCCACATGACTTTTACATCACTAACTAGAAAATACCTACCTAGGTTACATTTTTATTAGGTTGTTTTATTGTTAAAAACGTACCTAGGTATATTTTGTTTAATAATAAACAATACATTTAAAGAAAGCTTAATGATTTTTCGGGCTGTCTCCAGAACTCTCCCTTCTTTTCGTAGCAGCATACTATTTGGTTAAGACTTTAAAATTATTTTGAATCTTAGATATTGCTGGATACGTTGCACGAGATCAGTACCAAAATCGTGAACAGACATATTTAAAAAGAAGATGAAAAATAAAATCAATTCAAGTCAGGTAAGCAGAGCGTGACTGTGATCCTTTTCTGATTAATCAAGTTATATCAAGGCGAGCAACGTATACAAAAAACCTTTCAAATATATTAGAAATTATTGTATATTTTCAATAGAAATCCCAACAATAAGTATTCGAGGAATCAATAAGGTGAGATGTAAAAGTTACGTTTCACTCGAAGTAAATTATGTATGATGGAGTGCAAAATAAAAGACTGGCAAAAGATTTTCACGCCGTATGTATTATATATACATTATTTCTGATCCATGAATTGGATGGAAATGAAGATATATTTGTATGTATATTTGAATTTTAAATAAAGATGGTTAAGATTGTCAAGGTCAAGATTTAAGTGAATATACACCTGAACAGCGTAATATGAAATGAAATAGATAAAAAATTGTATCGAATGCATTTGATTGGAAAAAAATGATTTATTCAGATGTGAAAGGCATTTAGATTTTTTACGGTCTAGGTAATGAAATTCCTATAACATTTTTTTTCTATATCAAATGTACTTCCGATAATAAGAGTGAATATAATATGATTATATTTTTTATATCTGACAGTGGGGTAGTATCGATCGAAAGTGAATCATAAGAAAATCGTGTATAAAGGTCATCCTATCAATAACGAGTTGACAATAACCTAAATGCATTTTTTTCCGAAAGGATGCAATTGGACTAGGCGGCAAAGAGTGACGGTGGGATAGTCACCAACTTCATTGTTCTAAACCTCTGCCTAGATTTTTGAAGTGAAATGAAGCTTTCATTAGAATCGCTGTGATTTGAAACTCGATGAAACGAAAATACGACACTAAAAAAAGATAAATCTATAGGACTAAGCCTGCGAGAAATTGAAATAGAATACATTATATTTAATAATTTAAACATTATGCTCATATATATAGAGTTGAAAATGTTTTAGTTTTGCGTTTAAACTTCAAATTTCGTGTTTTAAAGCTTAAATATATTATAACGACCAACCATCGCCGATAGATATTTGCAACAGTAGGGATGAAGCAAACGTGTTACTAGCCTCTACAATAGGATAGAGGGGATAGGATCGAGGGGATAGGATAGGGAAGATGGATAGGGAGAGGGGGAAGAGCGAAATCGGAATTCTTAGTCATCGCACGAAACACGTTAACTAGTCAATAATAATAAAAACAAATGTCTAAAAAAATAATTAAATTATATAATTATAAGTCATTAATTATGTTATTGTTTTTCAACATTAAAATATAAGGGAGTAAAAGCACCTCTTAATTAACCATTCTGAGAGCTTGTTTTAAATAATGGTATGCTTTTAATTTCCTTTAGATATGAGGGCAGCTTATTATATATTAAGATTGCCACGCATTAAACATTATTTTTGTACAACGAACGACTATGAAGGGTAATTTCGTAAGTGTATGTCGGTGGTGTGCAAATTAAGTATCTTGTTACATTACATGGTTACGCTCTTGGCGATGGATTAGTGGAAAACCAAGTCACACTAAATTGGGTTGTGAAATTTTCGCTATAGGTCGCACTGGGAGCGATGGTTTCAATGAGCTAACTTTCGGCCAAGTTGTCGAGATGACAGCCGGGAACAGAGGCTTCGAGGGATTTGATAAATTGATACAGATTGTGTCTAGTTAAAGTTTTTGTGTATCGGATGTTTAGAGCCATGTCTCTTGGGTTACCTGAGAATTTGTTAAAGTAAACTAATTATTGTATTTTCTCAATTTTATTGCTTTAATTTTATTGCTGGTGGAGTCTGTTACTTGAGTTAATTTTACTTTTCAGTGCTTTAGTTTCAAGAAATATACTTTATTTTTAGGGATTGGTAGTAAGTCTCATAAAAATGAAATTATTATAAAATCTTCATGTGCGCTCGTCTATCCGTCTTTTAATTTTATAAAAAGTATTTAGTGCATTGAAATATTACATGAGCTTTGCATTTTTTAGAGGACCCAATTTTATTTTTGGGATATGTGTGGGGGGTGGGGTTCAATAGAAGCTTAACCTCAAGTTTGTGGGGTCGCCACCCTTGTCCCTCAGCCGCCATCTTGTAAAAAGTGGTGAAAACACTTTTTTCGTGATATCTCGGAAATTATGCGTCTTACAAAAAAAAATGTGAAGTCGTAATTTGTAGCAAATTGTTATGCCTACAAATATGTAAAACTCTACGCATGGTGTCAGAGTGGATTCAAAAGCACGACCTACAGCTTGCAACACACAAAACGGAAGCGGCGCTTCTAATAGGAAGGAAAAAAGTTCGAACTGAAGTAAAGTTTGAGATCGAAGGGGTAACTGTGATACCACAAAGAACTGTTAGATATCTGGGAGTCATGCTGGACAAAAATCTAACGTTTGGGGACCATATTAAGTGGGTATCCAACAAACCAGTAACAGCAACGACGGCACTGGCTAGAATAATGCCGAGAATGGGAGGAGCGGGAGAAAGCAGGCGAAGAACACTAGCCCTGGTCGCAAATAACATCATGCTCTACGCAGTACAGGTTTGGAAAAGAGTCCTGCAATATAAAAAGTACAGAAACATATTACTGGCAACGCAAAGGCGATTATCAATAAGAATATGCAAAGGTTACAGAACCATTCCAACAGATAAAAGCATGGTAATAGCCCGCACCATTCCAATAACTCTCCTGGCTGACGAAAGGGTTATGACACAAGGTAAGCCTCCCAAAGAAAAGAAGGCTATAAGGTAGCAAACCATAGAACGTTGGCAAAAGATGTGGGAGGAAGAAGTAGAAGACAGCTGTAAAAAGCAGCTTATTCCCGACATAAGAAAATGGTACTGGAAGGAGTTCGGCGAAACAAATTACTTCATAACGCAGGTGCTAACTGGCCATGGCTGCTTCCAGGATTATTTGCGCAGGATTGGGAACATAGATAATGAAACAACACAGCCCTTACTGCGAAAAAGTGGACACCGCGGCTCATACTATCTTCGAATGTGAAAGATGTGAAGAGGCGCGAAGAACAGCCGAAACAAATCTAGGTTTCAAAATAGCATCAAGTAAATTTTTGGACATAATGCTACAAAAAGAGGAAAATTGGCACAATGTCAATAATATGATAACTGAAATTATGTCCAAAAAGGCTCGTGACGAAATTGAAATAAAAAAAGAAATATCCCTCTCTTCCCCGCTGCAGTGAAGTAATGCTTAACGGTATACCACTGCAGTGTGAGTTATGAAAAAAAAAGATATAATGTATAGCTATCAAATGGTGTAGTGAAATTATCAATATACTAAAAATTAAACATAAAAGAGTTCACATAAGCGTGTGGGGTATTGATACAAAAGCCTAGAAATCATAGTGATGTAACAAAGTGAAACTGTATTCATAATAAAAAGAAATCAAAACGGTTCGTTTTCCCGTTATATGTTTATTTGTATTGTTACGTGCGAGCGGGGGTTACGCACTTATGGATTGGAAGAAAACACCAGTTTTTAATTTAAAAGCTTTTATTGACTTACACAGCCGCACGTAGTACCTCTCGGTAGGGTTGCCCCTATACGCACGACCAACGATGCACAGTCCCGACGATAAGTTGTCACACCCTCAATACCGTCGCCGATATTGCGCGGACCACCTCTCCAGTATTATCGCGGGTAGCTCGCTTCTGATTCATCCTTCGAACTACGCTAACACCTCCTTCGCGTATCTGTCCACCAAACTTGTCACTAAATTCACCACTTAATCCGTCTCTGTACTCTATTAACCTTCTCTGATAACCCTTTAGTATCGCACTTGTCGTTTCACCGTCTTGAACTGAATTCAACTTTAAACTGTTCGGCAGGCGCGCCTTGCGCTGTTTATATACCCGGAAGAATTTTCTAGAACCCATCTATCTATCTCTGTCTCTTCCTTCCCGAACCTTCTGTTCGGGAACTTTCGTTTATACATCTATCCCTTTCTAACATTTATCTATCTCTTTCTCTCTTTTGTCGTCTATCTCTTTCTAACATCTATCTATCTCTTTCTTTCATTTATCGTCCATCTCTTTCTAAATATATCCGTCCTTGTCTTTTCCTTCTAGATTGTTCTGGATGTTTCGAAAAGTTCTAAAACTAACTAGATGGTTCTACCATCATTCGCCACAGTATTTTGGATACTTATTATTTTAACAATATTAATACATAAATATGTAAAGTATGTAGCTGTTGTTATGAACTTGTAAAACTGCCTTTAAAATAAACTTTCAGATTTTAGATATTGTAACCAATATAAAAGAGTAAAATATATTTAGTCAAGAGAGTCGTTAAAAATATGCCTTTTACGAGGCTTGTTAATATTTTAAGTAACTATTTAATAATTAATATTCGCCTCTGTGGAGGCCACAATTTATTTTCGTACTCATTATGGTCCTTAATAAATAATGCTAGTAGTACGACGCCATCGATTAGTAGTAGGGTTGCAACAACACTAATTCCAACTACAGTATTTTTAGAACTCCTAAAGAATTTAATTATTCAATTAAATGCTAAAAATAAACCATGTTATAAATAACTGTAACAAATCCGTGCCCGAGGGAAGCGAGGAAGTGTAGCGAGGGAAATTTGAAGGCGTGCTTATGTAATTCACTCAAAGCTATTTTGAATTCTAACTACTAAATAAAGAGTGAATGTTTTATGTTTAAGAAAATAAACTTTTGACTTCGGCGATAACTAATTTAAAAACAGGATTTTGGAGCTTGTTTACAATAGATAGTTATAGTTTTACCGGGCGATTGTCATTTCTAGACTAGCATAAAAAGTGAGTAATTACTATTTTCATTTTGATAAAAGAGCTTTTCACAGCAAAAATCTTGTTTCTTTAATTTTTTTCAAAAATTCAATCGGGTAAGACAAAAACGGCTTACTGGATTAAATTAAGACTTTGTAGGGTTTTGTGAATATATTGAACTGTAAAACGAACATTTATTATTTGTGGTTTTGCTCGATATTTTTGATTATGTGCTTCATTTTCAAAAAAACTACGAAAATACCTTTTTTGTTGCTTTTTCAAATTCATGTAATTATTGAAAAAAAATATTACTTTCTCCAAGAATCAATGACTATTTTTGTACAGAATTTATTCAAATTTTTGAAACCTGCCTTAAACTTTCTGAGCGATCATTAGTTGCTGAGATATTGATAATCAAAAGTTAAATAATTCTATTCAAAGACCATATAACCAGATATTGCATCGAGAAGTGCTCGTATCGGGGTGTTAAAAAAAGATATTGAAGCTGAATAAACTAGTTATCCGGTTTATACAGAGGTTAAATCACAAATTTTTTTCTAAGTCCGCAGACCAAAACGAAAAAGCAAAAAATACGTTTTTAACAGTGATTTTATCAAAATTACTAGAAAAAAAATTAAATTCAGATCCAAAACCTAGACACTTGCAGCTACAGTTTCCATATTTTAAAAGTTTTTGTCAAAGTTTTCTTCAAGTAGTACAGCCTGTTGAAAATCAGCCAAAAATTTGGATTCTTTTCTTCTCACTAGTGAGAAGTGTATAAACTATTTTTACATGACTTATTTAATACTGTGTACTATTTGTTACTAAAGACATGGATTGGATGTCTACTTATAATGCTTATTTTCAAATACTTGATTCTTAATAAAAATAAATGTAATGCGTCAACCCTATTTGTAGTTGTATTTCTGTTACGTGAGGCACGCTAAGGCTATGTTTGGCTACTAGTCATGACTGCTGCGGAAGTAAGAGATCAATTGGCTACAAAATACTAACAATCTTACTGTATAATTATGGAGTATTTTTTGCACAAGGTTAAAGAGAAAAATGAAAAATCGACCAAGTGCCTGTCAGTCCAATCGTAGAAGTGACGTCTGCTGTTTTGCTCTACAGGATACATAATCGTAAACAAATTAGATAAAAAATATGAAATCACAAAAAGTATTGAACGAATCTTATTTAAAAATTTCATTAAGGACATGAAAGAAGGATAATAAAGTATTATATAAGCAACATAAATTTTGAGTCCCATAGACAAACAAAGCGCACCAGGAGCGGCTTCTCAATAGTTTATATAAACGTAAAATCAGACTTAAAATAGATAATTAAAGATTATATTAGTGTAGTGTCGCATTATTCTTTTAACTCCTTCCTTTCTCAAAAATACTTTTTACTCGTAAATCCTCAGAACAAGAACGCTATTACATTGGAAGGAGTAAGGAAAAAAGAATGCTTTGTTACCATATCTTTGTGTCAATTATCAGTATAGATCGTCAAATTGGGAGTGAATAAAATAAAATATTGTATGTCCCTCTATCCCACACACCAAATATGTCATAAGTGAAAATGAGACAACAGTATGTATGCTTAATATTTTCTTAAGTTTTCGCGACTTGTACACATAATAAAACTACGTTTTACGTTTTAACGCGCTTAAAACCGTTAAAACGTAGTTTTATTAGTATGTATGCTGTTGTTATTTTAGCACGGTTTCTATGAGAGTTCTTGTTCTGGACATGTATGTATTTCTTCCTGACATCATTATTTTAAAATTGCACCATTTGTACCCGACTTTCCGTTCAATGATAAAAATATTACAAAGTATTCCATTTTTAGCGTACTAGAGGGAGCCGAGGTATAGATTGCATACGGGCGATACATGGGTTAGAGCCGCCGCTGCAGGTTACGGCGTTTGTGGCAAAGCACCGTCTTAGACAAATTCTCATTTCAGTGACATGGGTTTGAATCTTAGCGTTATTTTATTCCCTATTGTTATTTATATGAAACAGGCAAATAGGCAGACGGCCGACCTCATGGAAAACGGCTAACGTTGCCTATGGACGTTTTCAAAACTAGGGGTGCCGACCTGTAAGAAATTTTATAATGCCTTTCTTAAAAAACCCCATGTCGTAGCATATGGAAAAACCGTGGCGGAAAGTTCCGTCCAGATCACTGTTGTACGTGGAATGAATGTTCTAGAGAACGGTTGCATAGTTGAGCATGGGAGTTCAATAAAATGGGGATGAACATCCCGTCGCTGGCGAGCAGTGCGGTTGTAACATTGAGTTGTTGGCTCTAGATCAAATAATTCTTCGGAACAATCCCTGTTGTACAAGTGGTAGAATACGCCGAGGGACGCAGAATTTCTTCGAAGGCTAAGCCCAAAGGCATAGAGCATTTTTCCAACAATCGCACAGAATATCGGCGTGAAGGGGTTAGATTTTACTTAATCGTGTTTCGTGTGACGAGTGAGAGATCTACTGGAACACTCTCCCCTCCCCTATCAATCCTTTTTAGTTCCAATTCCACATATATCATCCCTTCTAACCCATTCCTCCCGCCTGATCCCTCTACCTGAATCCCCATTCCATTCTCGTTATCTCATTCTAAAGGGTGCCAAAGCTTTGGCTTAGCCATTGGTGTTGCAAACGTCTAAAGGTTTTTCGTCTTTTTGTTCAACTGTTTGCTATTCAATTTCAATAAAAAAACCATGAGCTCACAGCAAAGTATAAAGTTCTGAAAGACATCTGAAATCCAAGATTACTGTTGTGTAATAACGGCCAAATTCTCTTCAGTAGATAATTAATCGTTCGTTCCTATACACATAAACCCTTAACATTCTACGAGAAGTAGAACGTAAATGGATGAATTATTTATTTACTTGAAGATAAATTAAGCTATATAAATTCAGTTTTATATTACGGAAGAAGAAAAACCATGGTATTAAAATAAAAGCACAATCTTTTTGATTAAAAGCTAGTCATCGTTTTTCCCTGCAGGCGATTTGTTTTGCGAGATTAAAAGACTTGAACTCAATAAATTATTTATAGTGTTTGGGAAGAAAAAAAATCTTATATTTTTCTGATCGTTCTTTTACGAGGAAATGTTTGTATTGAACACAAATAAACATTGTATATAATAACAAGATTTTAAGAGCAGAAAAACATTAATTGAATATTATAGTAATATGAAAAATTGGCTATAAAGAAATTTTGTTTGAGAAAACCAAACATACGTGTTTGTTCATAGAGGTAATGCTTTTTACCTAATACGTGATCTTATTCCCTAAAAGGCGCTTTATATATTCTTTTAGAAATCGACAGATAAGAATACCCACGTTATTATTCTTATGCTAAGTTAAAATTCTGCTATGAGTAATTTTCAGCGCGTGAAAATCAGATGAAAATAATAGAGATTTCGAAACAGATAGGCACTGCAATCAGATTAATTTTGTGACGATCTAAAAATATGTTCTAGATTGTATAACCACCTGTTACATAAAATTTGTTTTATATTAATGGAGCATCTATCTTAAGCCTGTCATACTATTCTGGAATTCCACTAATTCGAAAGCTGAATCGGATTTAGATTGTTGTTTATTTCGAAACTCATTTGACTGCCTATTATTGAGATGTAGTTATTTGTGTGAGATTTTAATAGAACGAAAAGGACCAAATCTTTTACTATAATAGTAATTGTATTACCGCTTTGGAGGCATGGTAGATTAGCGGCTATTGTACCTCGTACCATTTTAACGTCTGTAAGTTCGATCCTAAAGCAGAATATTTATTGCTTATGCATTTTGCATGCGTGACGGATTTCGCGACACATGCCTCACGATGTCTGTACGCGCCTTTATTAAGCTATTGTATAGCTTTTATCGCGGGCTTTGAGCGCGGCGACCGAATCAAGAAATTCCGTAACGAAAATAAAACCTAACACCCCCCACTCCGCCTACCATGCAGCCGAGCGTTCGCTTAACGTGTATGCATATGGTACGACTGTACGAAGCTCGCACGGATCGAGACGAGCTGCTCCGAAATCGGACGAACACGTAAGCAGCTGTTTGTGAGAAAGTATATAGGTGTATAGGTATCTATCATATCTTTATAATGCCACACTCACCGCATGTGCGCCCCGTAAGTATACATATATATATATATATATATATATATATATATATATATATATATATATATATATATACATAGGTGATTTGTTTTCTTATCGGTCACCACGCTCAAAAAATGTAACTTGAATTAATATCAAAGGAAAAAAATAGTGCATAAATAAAAAATAAATAAATAATTATAATTGCATAAGTTGATAAAAACTGATATGCAATAGCTTTACCGTGTAGCAGCTCATCACAAACTTGTGTATTGTCTTTGCTTATTGAGAAGCAGAAGCGGTTGACAGTTTTCTCACCAAATATATAAATGGTTCAAAAGTTTTAGTATGTTATGATAAAATTAATACAACAATTACAAATAAAAACTAAACAGTATATATAAATTACAATTAACTAATTATAGAGTAACCAGGTATCAGATCATTAACACATGGTTAGTGGGAAGCATGCCCAGAAGGCTGGCAGCATTACTACGCTGGATAGTAAGTCTTGTTGCAAAGTATGAGTGTAGTATTTGTACATAGCTACAATTATGACTTTCTTGACGATGAAAGTCAACAGCATGTATTGCAAATCGCACAGCAAGGTTATAAATCTGTTAAACTCGTTACTCGTACTCGTGGATAAGCGTGCTAGGTTTACCATCCATTCTCCTAAAAGAGAGGAAGCCCGAGTCCTGCTAAGTGGGACCGCTACTTTTTACACTTACAGTAACTATTTTTCACATATTGTCAAATCTTTTGTTACATTTTCGAGAAATATATAAAAAAACTCCTTGTGGCTCTCGGGGACTGCAGCGGTAAAGCTATTTCATAGCATTTATTTTATCAACTTATGCAATTATAATTATTTATTTATGCAGTATTTTTAAACTATCACTCATTTTATTTCACTATTTCTTCATTAATAAACGCATTTTGTTTATTTATATTTAAAACACTGTATACACAAATTTTACACGTACAGCTATTCACCAGCAACTGCTATTCACTGTTGTACATAGGTAAACCTATGTATACATATCTACCTACATGTATACTTACGGGGCGCACATACGGTGATACCTATATACTTTCTCACAAACAGCTGCTTACGTATTCGTCCGATTTCGAAGCAGTTCGTCTCGATACGTGCAAGCTTCGTACAGTCGTACCATATACATACACGTTAAGCGAACGCTCGGCCGAGCTACATGGCGGCTAGCATGGAGCTAGGCGGAGTAGGGGGTGTTAGGTTTTATTTTCGTTAAGGAATTTCTTGATTCGGTCGCCGCACTCAAAACCCGCGATAAAAGCTATGCAATAGCTTAAAAAATACATTACTTTATTAAAAAAATACTGGATATTTTTACAATATACATTTTTATTAAAAAATAACATTACACATTCTTTTATTTCTTTATTATGAATTAAATTTAATTTTCAACTTTTTTTAAATATTTACAGTAAAGAACCTAAACATTTAAAACCAAATGTACAAATAACTGATCTTCGCCGCCAGAGGGGCCTAGAGCCTCCAAGCTACCGGTGGTTAAGGCTCCATAGATAGGAACCTTCTCACCATATGGATCGAGTCCAGCAGATCTGCCTTCTGTATCACTTCAATCATAAACCAAGCGAGATCCTTTCAAGATGGCGGTCACGGCTCTGCTATTATTCCATTCACTGACACCTCTATCGGTATTATTATTGTAGAGTCCAAGTAATCATAAATAATATTAAACTATTTATCTTTTGTTACAGTAAAAAAGGCGCGCTATGTTGGTATACAAGGTGAGTTAATTTCTTTTTAATTATTATTCTTATTCAAATATTAAAAATATACTTCCTTGTTTTGTTTGTGTGAATAATCATATTCATACAGTCACTAACTTATCTAACCTATTATGGAAGAACATTGTAAGCGACATATATAAAATTTACAGAAAAGTTACTACATATACATATATGTATATGTAGTAACTCGTGAATTCAGAATTATACCATTATCGCAGATATAGACCTTTTCGGGATTTTTGTATTAAGATCTAAATTATTTTAGCTATATGCTACATTAAAAAAAAACAAATAGAGTTCGTCTCACGATAAAATTCCCTCGACAAAAAACGTAACTAATTATAAATATATATATAATTATATAAAACTACTCTTCAAGAGATCAGAGGGCTAATTCTTAACCCGGACAGCGGATCAGTATGGCGATCCAGCGAGGTAACGTAGCCAGCCTCCTAGGAACCTTACTCATTGACTTCGATGAACTAGGCTCAGTATTCTACTTATAGTCTTAAGGGATTACAGATAGAATATAATGTAAGTTAATTTTCCTGTACTGTACTAGTCTATAGTTTAAAAAATATGTACAGATCAGCCCAGCCCGTTGTAATGTTGTTTTTATAGTGTTGTAAATGGTACGTTACGTTAATAATACTATTAAGTCGGAATCTTTCTAAAATTATTTTAACTTTCCAACAGTCCGCTGCCCGACCGGTAGCGCCGCGTCTGCGGGACTTATTTCGTGATACACAGTCTATTTTAATTCTATCTCTTACGATGTTTTCCATAATAGGCTCGATATTTGTACTTATGTAAAACGCATAAAATAATGATAATGTTGTGTTGGAAATTTTAATAGGACAATAACACACGACTGTTTGTATAGAAATAATCTGAAATGAAACCAGTCCACGTGTACTGAAATTTTCATCAACATCCAAATCGAGTTGGGGATTGCGAAATTTGAATTTTAATAATACTTACTTAGCATGCTTTTATGTGCTAAATCCGGAAATTTTAGTTTGTCTCACCTGTGGTCGGATATTGTAGCGTCAGCATTGCTGACCCAACATTGGGTTTAGGATAAAACGAGTTGAAAATATGGATTCAAGCATAGTTATATATACCTATTAGATTTTCCCGCGGCTTCGTTCGCATTACAAAGGCATATGGATGTAATAAATCGAGCATGTTTTATGATTCTTAGAAACGTCGCCTTTAGTTTTTAATTCAAAGTGCCTTACTAAAAATACCTATATCTTCATCTAGCGAATGTGTAACTAACCATAAGAGCATCGCATCAAAATTGTCGCCGTCATTGATGTTGCTATAACAATGTATATGTTAGCGAATTGCAATGGTGGCGCCAATTAAACGTAATCGGAGTGCCATCTTTTAGGTAATATTCGTCTATTCCTCGAGAACAGTACTTTTTTTGTATTAAAGGTACCCTATGTTCTCTATATCCCAAACCACGTGTATGCAAAATTTCATGATGATCTGCAGCGTAGTTAAGGCGTGAACACGCCACAAACAAGAACTCACGTTCGTATTTATTAAATTTCTTAGAATTGTATTTTTACTCGATTACAAAAAGGAGGAGGTTTTCAATTCGACTGTATGTTTCTTATTTTGTATGTTTGTTTTTGTTTCTTGATTTCTCCGTCAATTGCGGACAAATTTTCAATTTCTTTTTATTCGAAAGAGTCAGGAAGTTTAGAAACAAGGCATCTTTTTTAAGGATTCCGTAGCTATACCTAAAACGGAATCTTTATAAAACCATGACTCAGTCTAATCGCCTGTCTATATCAGCAGACATTTTTCTCAAAATTTACTGGGTCCATATAGATTTAATGAAATGCTGGACAATGTATTTCATTCGCCGTTACGAAAAGGTGTAGATAATTAGGACTCCATACACAAGTAAGCAAACTTTCTGTTGCTTGCTATAGTTTGGATATCTGGGATCGGTCCCAGAGCGGTCTGTTAGATATTACCTAAAACCCCATAATACAAACATAACTTGCTTACCTTGGCAATAAACAATGTGTGTGTTAGTCTGCCGATTATAAATTATTATTAATATTGTTACAATTTGGGCCACCTGCATATTTGTAAACAAAGCAGATTTATTACCCGTCGGCGTTTGAGCTAATAACATTGAAGCACTTTTATTACCGTCTTCTTTTGTTTACTTTGTGTTTAAAATTTGTGATTGCGAAAATAGCCCATTGTGTATTGTAATCTTTATGGTAGTCATTAGCCAGGTGTGATTCTTAGAAATCCTTAATAATAATTGGGGTATAATTCGCTTCCTAACTTGTTAAAAGCATCCTCCCTTTAACATTGAGATTATATAATGGAAATTTCTAAGAAAACAAAGCGAACTTAAAATATACTTTCAAAGCAAATTCATTTGAACATGATTTTGTGGTAAGGGCGTAGGTTCATAGTAGTAATACTAAATTATGTTGTATTGACGATTCATATGTTTATTCTGCTTTATTTTTATATTGATTAAACCCTTATTATACCCAGTATATTTAAATTATAAAGGAAAGAGTAATGATAATTCAATAACAATTATTCCGTTCTCCGTTCAATGACATTAAACACATTAATTTCCATATAAAACAATGCCCTTTTTTTATAACGCAGGGGGAATGTCTTTGGACACCGTCCTCGGTTCCTTCGGGGGAAGGGCCAAATAACACCGCCCCCGGTCCAGATGGCCTCCCAGGGCGTGCGTGGGCTCTGTCCCACGACGCCCTGGAGCCCCGACTACTAGGGCTCTTTAACGCGTGCCTAGAGCAGGGCCGGTTCCCCCGGCAGTGGAAAACCGGGAAATTGGTCCTGCTCAAAAAGGAGGGGCGCCCCGCGGAATCACCGTCCGCGTACCGGCCCATCGTGCTGCTGGACGAGGTGGGCAAGCTCTTCGAGAGAGTCATTGCAAACCGCCTCGTCCAGCACCTGTCAATGGAGGGGCCGGACTTGGCCGATGTCCAGTTCGGTTTCCGCAAGGGGCGCTCCACAATTGATGCGATAATGCGAGTGAAGAGCCAGGCGGAAGAGGCAGTCTCTAGCGGCGAAGTGCTGATGGCGGTGTCCTTGGACATTGCCAACGCGTTTAACAGCATGCCCTGGAGCTGCATCAGGGAGGCACTCCGATATCACGGGGTGCCGACATACCTCCGCCACATAGTCGGGGCGTATCTCAGTGAACGGGCTGTCATCTTCCCGGGTCAAAACGGCTGGGGACGCCAGGAGATGTCATGCGGCGTTCCACAGGGATCGGTACTGGGGCCGATCCTGTGGAACATCGACTACGACTGGGTGTTGCGGGGCGTCCTCCTCTGCGGCGTAAGCATCACGTGCTACGCTGACGACACGTTGGTCGTCGCACGGGGGAGGACGTATCCTGAGGCAGCCATTCTGGCGACAGCTGGGGTTGCACAGGTGGTCCACCGAATCCGGCGGCTGGGTCTTGAGGTGGCGCTGCACAAATCCGAGGCCGTGGTCTTTCACGGGCCTCGGAGAAAGCCACCTGCGGGTTCCGGCATCACAGTTGGAGGCGTCCGCATCGGCGTCCAGCCAACAATGAAGTACCTGGGATTGGTTCTAGACAGCCGATGGGACTTTTCGGCTCACTTCCAGCAGATGGCCCCCAGACTCAAGAGGGCGGCGGGCGGACTCTCGTGCTTGCTGCCCAACGTCGGGGGGCCAAATGTGACGTGCCGAAAACTCTTCGAGGGAGTCGTGCGTTCTATGGCCCTTTACGGGGCCCCGGTGTGGGCGGGCGCCCTGTTGGCTCGCAACGTCGCAACGCTGCGACAGACACAGCGTATGCTGGCCGTCAGAGCCGTCCGAGGATATCGCACGATATCCTTCGAAGCGGCCTCCCTTCTAGCCGGTGCTCTGCCGTGGGACCTGGAGTCCAGAACACTGGCCTCCTTGTACGTGTGGCGCAAGGAAAAGGAGGCCAGTGTTAGCCGACCTGCCCCCCGCGAGATAGAGGGGCGCAGAGACGAGTTGCGCCAGTTCCAGGTGGCAGAGTGGGCGGTCCGCCTTCTGAACCCCAGCGCAGGCCTCGCCGTTATCCAAGCGGTAAGGCCAATCATGCCAGAATGGCTGCAGAGGCGTCATGGCACTCTGACGTTTCGCCTGACGCAGGTCCTCTCGGGGCATGGTTGCTTCGGGAGGTACCTGTGGCAAATAAGGCGCGAACAGACGTCAGGGTGCCACCATTGCGTCGGCGATGACGAAGACACGGCGCTGCACACCCTCCAGGTGTGTCCAGCCTGGGACGAGCAGCGCCGTGATCTCTTCACAGCCATCGGGGCGGATTTGTCCCTCCCGGCCGTGGTGAAGGCCATGGTTGGGAGCGCCGACGCGTGGAACGCAGCCGCCTCCTTCTGCGAGACCGTCATGTCCGCGAAGGAGACGGCGGAGCGGGAGAGGGAGCAATCCACGACGCTCCCCTCCCGTCAGAGTCGGCGGCGGCGTCCCAGAGTCGTCCATGACGACCTCCAGCCGCCGTAGGCTACGGCCGTGCGAGCGACCGGCGGGGAAACCGGACCCGCCCGCACACAAAGGTCGGAGAGGAGGGACGCGCGCCGACCCGCGCGCCCTCTCTCACCTCGCGGTGAGGTAGAGAAGCCGGAGAGACCCAAATCTCCGGCTACCAAATGGAGAGGCCAGCCCGCAAGGGGCCGGCCACCGTCCGTCCAGGCTGGTGGTGAATGCGCGAGCGAGCCCACAGCCTGGACAAAGGACTCTCGTGATTGCTCAGGGGTTTTAGTGGGTATCCCTAACCGCGGCGTGACAATAGTTCCCCACTTCTCAACGTGGGGTGCTAGTGCCACCCCAACCCGGCGAATCCCACACACGGGCCGCGACATTTCCCTTTCGCGCGGCCTACGGTCCTCAACTTCTGTTAAAAAAAAAAAAAAAAAAATGGGGGAAGGGCCAAATGCAGCGCAGAAGCATGCATCGAGGGTGTGTGGGACTCTCAGCGACCGGTTCTCTACGCTAGCTTCAAACAGAAGCAGTCGCGAGAAACCGATCGCCAAACTACCCACTAAACCTAAACCTGCGCCCCTGTATCCGCGCTTTTACGGGGCGTCACGGGATTTAGAACAGAGTTACTGCACCGCGAATATAAAACAATGCCCTAGAGTATCCTAGACCAATATAAAAGGTGCTTAAGGTTACATAATACAATCTGTTGAGTAAGTAGTTTCTTAGATGTAGGGTATTTTTAATTAAATTGTTTATTATTTTTTATTTGAATCCGCGGTGAAATCACAAACATTTCAAAGCTACATAATCCTCCACTTTAGGTCATACAATTATTATTATAATTTCGCAAAAATATTTCTTTTGCTTTTAGTGTTTAAGGGACAAAAAATAAATAAACATTTCATTTTCACTTACAGTTTAGATCCAACCTTATTTAAAAAACGCAATATGACAATAGGAATTCGTATTTTCTTGTAAATTCAGGTCAGTTTTCTTGGAATGGGGAACATAATATGATTCCAAACTTAAAGGAAACATTAGCTATCTACGAGGTTTCGCTTTTATAGACTTGGGAATATTACTGTTGACTTTCTGCGGCGAAGAGAAGAAAATTGGAATATTATTGCCCACTTGTAGGGATTACCAGAATCTGGGTATTCTAACGCCTGTACTGGCACGGGGACTGTTTAATTTGATGGCAACATTAATACTAACAATCACACTGCTCGCCAACGGCGGGAGATTTGCTTTTATTCCCGTGAGCTACCGCTACTTCAACGGTTTTCTAGAATGTTTAATCCACGTAAAATAAGGACTTGGAAGTAACATCCCGCTGCGACTTTCCATCTGTATTATGGCAAGAAGTCATTGAAGAAAGGGGTCATGAAGTGTTTTTGCCGGGAACAACCTTGATGTTTCATACGTCCATCGGCAACGGTGATAACTTTACGTCAGCTGGTCGGCCTACTGACCTACCCGTTTCTCTGTATTAAAATTACATTTAAAGATTTTATTTAAAAAATAACTGAAGATAGATCTAATATAAACACATGAAGGTATCGAACTGTATTCATTCACTACATCTAAACATGAATAAATTTTGAGTCTGCTGTCTGCTGATGCGAAAGTTGGTTGAAAAATCTGAGAAATCTAAACAAAGAGAAATTTATAAAATATATCTAGATGTAAGTTTTAGTTCGTCAAAAAAAATTAAGTAAATTTTGTCCCAACAAAAATAAACAAGTAACTCGAAACAACGGCACCTAGTTTCGTAGTAGTCATACGATTGTCAGCTAAAATAGTATTGCAACAAAGTTCATTTTGTTTTCAGCAACACAATTCAATACGTACGTGACACTCAAGCTACAGAATGTCAAGTCAACGACGGTGACAGTTAAGGGCCCGACTCCATGCTGGGAGCAAGACTTCCTATTGTGAGTATTTTTAAACCCCTTTTTACAGCCTTGTAGGTCATAAAGAATAGTTGCATTATTCAATTTCAGACTGTAGATTGTTGCAACAAGGTTGCTTTTGGAGTAAAACCTCTCGTATTAAAAAAAAAATAAAGAACGTTATTATATGAAATATGAGGTAGATTGTTCTGATTAAGTATATTAATTGTAGACTTATTAGGTAAAGCTTAGTTTTATAAATAAATTGTTTTAATGTGTTTTAGTAGGTCGCTAACGGCTAAATAATTCAATAACGCTGAAAATTATACTCAACTTTAATTACGTAGTTTAGGTTTGTAATTTATATGTTTATTTCTAAATCTGTAGAAATATGATAGAAATCGTCAGCAAACTATTACTTATTAAAAAAATATATCTTTGCGCTAATATTGTGTCAAAGTTATTTCTTACTAACTCGTCATTTTCACCCCAGTTTTAATATTTATAAATACGAAACGAACTGTACTACTCAGGGCCGGATTTACCTTAAGTACCGCCCTGGGGCATCGTGAAGAATACCAGCCTATGCACTGTAACCAAACTTCAAAGCGTAAATATCCAATGAGAACTCGATTTTTAAGATTTGGCAAGAAACCAATAACTTCCTAATTTTTAAAAATCATTAAATTTTATAGCGGAAAGTTGATTTTGTTGTTGTTGATACTCTAAATTTTACCGCACTCGAAAATTACACCGCCCTGGGCACTAGTCCCTAGTGCCCCTAGTGTAACATCCATAACTGGCACTACTCATTACGATCTTACTGCTATACTCGTACATAGTTCAAAAAAGCAACATACAGACGAATTGAGAACCCCTCCTCCTCCCCTCCTTTTAGAAGTCGTTTTAATTAATTTTCTCAGGTACTTACTTGTGCAAAGTGTTCTTCAAGTACCTAATCTATTTTCTTACTTTTATTGCTGAATCAGAAAACTTTCCTTTTAAAGTCTGCTTTCGTATACACTTAAAAGGATAGTGAATTATTTATATTATTTAGGAAAATAGGCGTGACGTAATGTCAACGCTACTTATCTTCGCCATCATAAACATAGTTTTGGACAGGGCTGCCTACATACGATTGCTGAGCGCTATTTTAGCTTTAAAAAAGGGCTGGATTCTGCGAAAAGATCAAAATAAAAATGTCCTAGATTACGCGTACAAATTTAAAAGAATTTAGTGTTAATTTTTAAACCATCATCATTACCCGAGCGTTAAATCCTGGTTGCGTTCGGAGCGATCACTCCAACGCCCAGGGTCCGCTTTCCTACTTTATCTACTCCACTTCGCGCGGTCCTCAGCATCCCCCGTTTTGAGACATTGGCATGCATGTCATCCTTCACAATGTCAACAATGGCAACATTTCTTGGGCCTTCCCTTTCGACCGGGACCTGGCGGAGGCGGCATGGCTAGACATTTGTTCCACACATAATTAGCCGGTCTCGGTAAAACGTGGCCGTACCAGCGTAAGCGACACTCTTGCAGTTTGTCTGCTATGTCACGGACATGAAGACTGCCGCGGATGCGGGAGCTCCTGACCTGGACTTTCCGCGTCACTCCACACATCCATTTTTTATTTTTAATGCAGGAGTTCAGCAGACAGGCGCAGATGGCCCACTTGATGGAAAGCGGTTACCATCGACTATGAACATTAAATTTGCAACACCAAGGGTGCTACAAATGCGCTGCTGCACTCTTAAGGGAGACTGGAACCTGGTCACTAATGCCGAAACACAACTCAAGGTTGCTATGGCGACATACTTTAGACCAGGGGTGGTAGCCATCCAGTTGGGCAAATGCCCTACCATCTGGCTGTGGGTTGTTTTGTCGCCTCTTACGACAGGCCGCCCGGCCGCAGGAAATTGTATTCTTTCTCCGTTCCTGCACGGAGAAAAGCATCCATCGCAGCAAGAGTTAATTTTAAAATTTAATAAAAGAAATCAAGTTATTTCTTCATTCGTAGTATAGACATTTATACAATAAATTTATAATACAAATACCACAACAACTTAATTTAAAAAAAAAGAGTTTGGGCCACTTAATGTAGAGCCAAAAATATTTAATTAGAAATTTTATATCACAAAACCTCCAAGATTCAGCGCTGGAAGTTGTATTTTTTGTTTATTATATTAGCAGCTAGCTTAAAAAGAGCTAGATTCTCCTTATTATAATAACTTACTCTGTGAGCTATATCTAGTTTCGAAAAACTATATGGGCAGCTATAAACAGTACAGGTAAGGAGGACCGTTCGGTATGAGGCTGCCGCTACCATAGCTAGAGGGTATAGTTTATAGAAAGCACTAAAAGTTCTATAACAGTAAACACTTTAAAATCAATTCAAAGTATTATTAAAAATTAAATAATTTTAAAGTATTTAATAATTTATACGTATATAATATAAACACTCCCTCTACAGCTACTAGGCTTATATCATATACTCTTTACCTGTACAAGCGCTATTCTGCCAGCTCTAGAATAAATAAAGCATTTTCAGCTGGGCATTTTTTCATTTTAACTCCCACGTAATACGGTGTTCTATATGTCGTTCTATCTCTAGAACGATATTAAGCCGATATTAGACAGATCATTTCTATCTTTTAATGTGGATGACTCAACACAAAGTGATCCATGTAAACACAAACTCGAATCATTAAATATCATTGTGTTCAGTTTCGTGCCTTTGAACTTTTATTCAATTTGATTGATCCGTCTAATAATATACCAGCATTAAGGGGCTTGCCAACGCTGCACTTCGTGCTACTGCACCAGTGATTTCTTATTAACTGATTCTGTGCCGACTTTGCTGCGCCTTATAAAATATGCGTTCGCAAAGAAAGTTTTCTTAACTACCTTTACCTGTGTACAGTACGAATGGTTCTTGTTACCTCGATCCATCATAGTGGCAGCCCTAGTATTGGGTTGTACGTTTGTAAAGCGATTTTGTTGATTGTCACTTGGGAGTGTACGGCCTCTATCTGCAAACGCTTTCGTTCCTCTGACAATGACGTAGGTTACTTCACTTGTCATTCTTGCAACCGCGACGGCTACCATATTTCGTGTAGTAAGTAGGTACAAATATTTTGTCAGTCCACCTTTTGTTACACTGTTCGAAATTCAAATGCAGTTTAATTGTTCACTTTATTCGTTATTTTGAAGCATTTTTGAAGCAATTCTCATTACGCAGCTGACACCCCTGTAGCCTCTGCTACTAATTTATTTATGTTCATATCATATTTGTGTTCAATACTTTCCTTGTCACCCTTTCACCTGAGAAAAAAATTGTGCACATTGTAAAGTACATTTTTCACGGGTCGTGTAATTGGTGGACCCATCTTAGGATATTTTATCTCGTGTATGTTTGGAACAAACTGGCGAGAACAACTGAATCGTGTAACTGTCGCGGTGGTCGACGGCAGACTGAGTTAGCTTGACGTTTGTCTACCTCCCCCGCCCTGCCGCTTATATACCTCAGGTGGTGACTAGCGCTTTCGCGCACATTATAGAGACAGTAACTATAGTTATAGTTAGGGACACGGAAAAAAAATCTCGGTCATATAATTTATTGCTATTAAATGGGTAGGTACCACAACTTGTTTCGTCCCGTACTGCTGTTGTAGTTTGTTTGGTTGACAATGACAGATATGTTGTTTAAACCGGGCAGAAGAGTTTAAGCAACCATCTGGGCAAGTTTAAACTATTGCATGGTTCAACCACGTTGTCGATCGATTAACTGCAAAATAAACAATAGACGGCGATCGAAAAAAGGACAAGCGACGATCATCCGATAGTGTGGGTTGAGAGCCAGTAAAGGATAATGGTATTATAAGTATATAAATAGTAAGATGTGTTATTTTTTGAAGATATTGTTAAGATGTTACTAAGATGTTAAAGGAAGATTAAGATTTGTTTTAAATTTAGAACATTCACTGTAAAAAAGCAGAGGATCTCGTGCATATTGTTTTGGAATGTGGCTAAACCCAACCAATTAGAAGGACACTCTTGCCAGACTCGTCACTTCATAGTGGAGGAATAAATATTATTTTAAACAACCCTTTGAGCAAAGAGGCTGGATTATTATCGAGATCGATCTATCGATCTGGGATCGGTCCCAGAGTGGTATATTACCCATAACACAAGCGTAACTTGCTTAATTTGGGGATATATAATGTGTGTGTTTGTCTGCCGATTATTATTATTTAAGTTCCTGACTAAAATATTTAAAAATAGAGTTAGTTACAGATAAGTTTAAAAGTATACATAAGTTTCTTTAATATATTAAAAAATGTAAATTTGCCATCACCTATGAGGCTGATATCGTCACTAGTGACGGAAAGTCTCAATAAAAAATAAAAAAAAATAAAAATTTAGAACAATTCTACTAGTTTCACCACCACATTTATATATTCTAAAGGCAGCCAGGTATTCTCAATGTATTAGCACGTAGTAATACACCTTTCAAACACCTTTTATACCCCATAGTCTTAAACAGACTGTTCAATGAAATCAATCACATCTAAAAATAAGTCATATTAATAGTCACAATAGTCGCAATAGTCATGCGCAAGAAATTCTATAGTGTTAAAAATATCTTACAAGAATAGAAAAATTTGCCTTAAGATATTTACGCGGAATGAATGTAAGGTGAAGTACAAGCATGGTGAATGAAGAGTCGTGTCAACAGATTACAACTCACGCTCCCGAGATTTTCCTTTTGTATTTATAAAAAGTATTGTATCCGAAAGGGAGATGACAATCTATTTCATGCGTGTTTATTTTGAAAATATTTTAGGTTCTCGTAGCCATTTTCGACTAAAGTGAAATCTTTATGATCGCGTCATGTCCGCCAGTTCGTCTGTCCGTGTGTCTTTGTATGTCAATATTCAATTAAATAAAATTACAAAACATTCTAATTGCATGGGTTTTATCGCTGTTAAGTATTTGACCCTAATTGCCCATGGTGCTTTGCCAGAAAAGTGTAATATAATGACACTATAATGTAGTGTCATTATATTGCACTTTTCTCACAAAGGACTATGGGCAATTAGTAGTATTAACAGCGTAAAACAAGTCAAAATTAGAGAAGGTTTCGACACATATTAGAGAGGGATGATTTTTTTTTCTATACGAGTATACCAACAAAACTCTCTAGGACTATCGTAAAGAGTTTTGCTAGTCAGATCTTAAAAAAATAATTATAAATAAAAATTGCCGGAAAAAAAGTTTGAGGTTGAAGACCTTCAAAGTACTTGGTTTTGTTGAATAAAAATAAATAAAGGTGAGTAGTTTTCGAGATATGGGGTATTTTGTATTAAAGTAGCTTCGGCCCGCGTCTTCGTCCGTGTGGAATAGTAAAAAAAAAGTAAGTTATAAAACCCCCCGATTTTGAAACATTCTTCATTGGTGCTCCGCTCCTATTGGTCTTACCGTGATGATATATAGCCTATAACCTTCCTCGGTGAATGGGCTATCTAGTACTGAAAGAAATTTTCAAATCAGACCAGTAGCTCCTGAGATTAGTGCGTTCAAGCAGACAAAGAAACAAACTCTTCAGCTTTATATATTAGTATAGATGATTTTAAAAAAAAATATTTAAATAAGTTATGTAGTAAGTTAACTAACTAGACGGCCTCTGTGATTGAGCGGGCTAAGCCTTTGGCGGCTTACCTCATTGCCACGCAGAGGTTCCGGGTTCCATTCCTGGTATGATACATTACGGAAACTTTCTCCGTTATTTACTATGTTCTGGGTGTCTGGGATCGGCCCCGGAGTATTCCGTTGTATATTACCCGAACACAAGCGCAACTTGCTTATTTTATTGCCGAGATCAGCAGACAGGCACCTGATGGAAAGCGGTTACCATAGCCTATAGACATTTGTAACACTAAAGATGCTACAAATGTCCTGCTGTTCTCTTAAAGACGACTGGAACCTGGCCACTAATACCGGAACACAACTCACGGTTGTTATGATGGCATACTCTTGACTAGGGGTGGTAGCCGTCCAGTCGGGCAAATACCCTCCCACCTGGCTGTTGGTTATTTTGTCGCCTCTTACGACAGGCCGCCTGGCCGCGAAAATTGTATTCTTTATCCGTTCCTGCTTAATTTGAGGATATGTAATATGTGTATTTTTCTGCTACTTTCTTTAAAACTAGCTGTCCCGTCAGACGTCGTCCTGCCCGGAAAAGCTTCAATTGATATGCCGACAGTAGCGCCACCTACCGGGTCCAATTGTGAATCAACTCAGAAACCTTCTTTGGCTCATGCACAACAACTTTGCTAAAGATCATCATATGATCAAATGTATAGTTTACGATTCTATAAAGGGCATACAGACAAACATTCATTTTCATATTTCAAGAAAATGTGGAAGTGATGAGTTAAGTTCTTATCATAGTTTGGAAATAAATTTTACAGGTAAGTAAAAAATGGTCGATTAAGTGGATGTCTGTTCAAACGAAGGAGTTGTACGGAAGTTAACAAAATACTTAATTGACGCAAATATAAACAGATTTTATGTTTACTTACTGCAATAGCATCCAAATCAATAACGGAGTCAATGAAACAGATGACAGTAAAACATTATTGCGCTATTGTTTACTGTGGATCTTACCTGGTTTATGTACATTGGAGTTGACGATTTGGTTTTATTGCTGCCCTAACAATTTCAATTACGTAGCTGTCACAGAGTGGCGGAAAATGAATTACTCTTTTATAAACAACGATGGATATTAAATGTAAAAGTGCACGTAACAATATATTATTGTATATGTGTATATTGTTACATACCGACTAAGACCGCACACCTGCATGTTGTAAAAAACGAATTCTTTTATTTACTTCGTGTTTAAACTTTAAAAAAAACATCTATTGTTATCGTACTTATTTTATGGCTGTAATTAGTGTCGAACGAATTAATCCTTGTTTTTATTGCATTGCGTCGAAGCTTGCCAGATGTGCGTGAACGGGGCCCCTTTGTCGGTATAATACAGTTTAGTATAAAACAATGCCCGAACGGAGGGGTGGGGCAGTCAAGCTACAACTACGATACGATTAAGACGTTTGTAGTACTCTCGATTAGCGATATAGTGACGAACTTTGCGCGTGTTGAATTGCATTAAATCGTGCAGTGTGAACTGGTTACATCCAGTTTTATTTGTATTTGTTTCATACCTGTTTGTACAGTTCTAATAAACTCAATAGTAATTCCAACGGCATTTATTTTAATTCGAGTCCTGTAGCTCGTATCAATATTGATGACTATATATTTGTATATTTATGTCTTAAATTAGTTTGAGTATTTATGTATGTATTGCCTTTTTCCTGCACCACCTACATCGCCTGTTTTTAAAAAATTTAGGTTGCCAGGATAAGATCGTTTTGAGCTATAAGGGCACCTAATGTATTATATTGCCTAGAAAATATTATAAATATGGTCTGTTTTTGTAATTGTATATTTTGGTGTACAATAAAGTGTTATCTTTCTCTCTCTCTCTCTCTAACAATGCAGCAAGCTTTCTTCCGTTCTTTCTTATTGCTGAAGCACAGCAGACTGGCTGACGGCTCAATTGTGATGTTCAATCAATTAAATTTAAAAGTCGTTCAGAAATCAAATTAAATTTAAAGGTGAAGTTTTTTTTCATCAGTTTTTTTATTTATTGATTCTGCGGCGGCATGAAGTTTGCCGGGTCAGCTAGTTTGTTATAAAACAATCTCTTAAATTAATAAAAGAACTACTTTTATTTGTTCGAACACGACACTGCAAATAAGTTTAGTACATGCAAGGTGTAACAGCTGATAAGGTTGGTTTATTAAATTTATTGCACAGCACGTAGAACTACCATAACAGCGTTATCACTTCGTGTAAACTATTAATGAATTTCGTGATAACCACGTGCAGTTAGCCCCGATTTCGTGAACGAGTTTTTGGTTGGTCACTGCTTTATTGAATATCGATTTTTGCCTAACTACTGCATAGCATGGATGAAAAAGATGCCTCAATGATAATATTGTTGAAGGGAGGACGTTGTTGTAGGGAGATATTGAGGTCGAACAGTAAATACTGATATTATTGTGTTACTAATATCGTTGTCTACTTTGGACAAGTTATTTATATAATTTGCTTGGGACACTTACAATAATTAATATTCTTAAATATAAAACAGAAAGTTAATACACATATCAATAATGTTTTCACTAAAAAATAATTTATATAATAAAAGAAAAATTGACTCAAACAGTTGATTACAAGAAAAAAAAGAAATACAATTATACGAAAATTACATAAAATGTCTATTTAATTTACATTAGGTCAATATTGAACAAAATAAAAAAGTCACTACAATAATTACTGAAAAAATAGATATAAAAAAGAGAAGTATAAAAAAATTACCTATGACATTATTTTAAAAATTGTAAGTCATTGGATCATTCTAAATTACAACATTTTTAATTTGGGTTTTAAATTGATATAGATGAAAGGATGAATACTAGTAAATAGTGCATTGTATTACTGACAAGTGCGGTATACAAACGTGTTTTTTGTATAGTTTGTTTTTATAAGTGGTACTGAGACTAGTGATTTATCACGATAGTTCAAACAGGGATACTTCAGGAGTAAATTATACAATAGATCAATATGGCGATTCGGCCGGGTAACCTTACCTGTCATAGATAGTCACCCCACGCTCAGTATTCTCTAGTAGTAAGGGGTTACAGATTGAATACAAGATACTTTAGTTAACAAACAATTGACCCTGTGCGGGTCGGACTTGTACTTGGAGTATTTTTATCTACATAATAGGGTTTGACTTTTGGCGAAACCCGGTGCGGGTAGTCCTATTTTATTTACAGAAAAACTTGATTAGGTTTTTTTATATAAACCTTCAGCAATGCATTACCTAGCTGATGGTGAAAACCGCGTAAACATCCATCGCGTGGTTTAAGAGGAGTTAGAGAATATACAGATAGACGCGGAACGTTTTATGTACCAGTATATATAAAGTAATCTGTGGTTTTATGTATCAACATTTCCAAAATTGTATTCCGTCTGGTGATACTCAATAATTTAAACTTATAAAAAATGTTTAAACTTAATTTGTGCCAAAATCACAGAAGACTTCACGTAGCGTATTATATTCTATAACTCTTGTTAAAATTACTAATATAATCTTCTATCAAATAAATAAATCCTTTTTACTTTTGGAGTTCTGAAGCCGTTTCTTAAAAGTATTCCACCCTTATGTCCGTCTATGTCACAGTAACTTTTTAAAACTTATCTTATAAACTTATCCGCCCACCACCCCTTCCTTATTTATTTTGAACTCTAAGGAGGATAAGACGTTAGATTTTTATTTTCCCATAGCAAAATTAGAAAAAGTTAATTGCCCGTAAATTGGCACTCAATTTAAATATTTGGTAAAGCATCTTTAAAAGAGATACATCATTGAACGAATTTACAGTTCAGAGTTCAGTCATCACGTACAAGTTAATGCAATTTTGTATGGCACAATTTATATTTTTCGTCACGCTCACGAGATGGCGCTAATTCGTTCCCATTCAAACTTGTGTTACATTGAACGTGCTCGAGTAGTAAAAAACTCGCGCTACCCAGTTCATTGATGTTGCTGGCTCCAACGCCTTTGGCATTGAGTTTGCAGATGTCTTGTTATAAGTGGTAGAGTAGAATATACAGTGAAACTTGGTTAAGTGGGACCTGGATAAGTGAGAAACCTCCATAACTGGAACTCATGCTGAGTTCCCAACACTTTGGCACTGACTTACCCCTGTTAGTGGGACGAAGCAAACTTCTGTATCTGGGATTCGTTCTTTCGATTTATCATCATAGTTACCTCTTTAATTGTGACAGCGAATGTTTTTATATGCATAGACTTCTGTAAGTGAGATAACATCGTTTTGTTTGTTTGTTTACTTACTTATTCTTATTCTACCCGCAAATTCTGCACTTAACTACGTAAGTAATTCTGAGCCTCAATGACCTCTGAAAATGAAACAGATATTTATTTATACTTGGATACCTGAGACACTGGGTAAGTGGAATACCTTTATAAGTGAAACGACATTGCAGGTCCCTTGATGTCTCATTTAACCAGGTTTCACTGTACAAGAATGTAAGCGAATCTTCACTACAGCATTATATCCGTTTCAAAAAGTCCCTTAATGCAGCTATAGGTGAACCATTTATCTTTGTAAACACGGCTCAGTCCTAAATTAGAATAAACGAAGCGGGGATTTTGTGCAGTTGCGGATTTAACATACAGAAACGATAAAGCCGATTGTTATTTGTACACTGGATTTTTTATTTATGTTGTTTTGTTTAGGTACGAGATTAAAATAATTAAAAGTTTATGTCAATTAAGGGCACTTGATTATATAGCCGGACTCACGTAACTTATTTCACACGGAACTTGGCCTAAATGAAATAAAGGTATTTTTTTATCACGTATGGGTTCGCGTTTGACCATTATCTCGCTTGATTTTAGCGGAGACATGGTCTAAGATCGAGCACGCTTACCTAGAAGGTACTTCACATTCACACGATACTTGAAGACACCCAGGTTGTAGGTTTCGGGAAAAACAGACTCTGGCATAGAGTTCCACTCCTTTACGGTGCGCATAATGAAGGTGGACTCAAAGCGCTTCGTTCGTATAGGTGGTATGTCCACTATATAGCGGTGCCAATACTCAGGTATTAATTACTTCCTGAGAACAAAATTTGCTATCGATCAGCGAAAAAATCACATTGGAATTCGATTTTTCTCAATCTGGCCATTTTAAATAATTCCCAGATATATAGATTTCATTTGAAGTTGCAGATAGTAATTTCAATATTATTATTGTTATATAGATAGGTGGAAAGACTGTAATGTAAGCGTGCTAGAGAGGATTGGTCTTTCACCTAATAGATTGATAAACACTACATTCTAGAAATGCAGAATTGCCATAATAAGGCTTTAAAGGAAAACACAGCTCACATAGAAGTATGGATGCCTCGGTGTTAGAACTCCAATAGCTATTTCAGATATTTCATAGTGAAGTTAATTTGTTTCTTGGTATTCCAAATCTAACTAATGCATTGTTACCGTATATCTTTCTGGGAGCTAAAACGGTCGCCTTTGGAGAATTTCTTAGTGCAATTGACACAAAGATATATATAGCTATACTAATTATATTCGTAATATGAATCTGCATACTCGACCGCTTTGGGCCTCATGTTCTTTTTATATTTATTTAAGTATTTTTATTCAAACAAGTGTTTCTCCATTCTTTTTATATTTGCTATGAGAAGAAAAATATAGTTGTGTAAACGTTATGTTTGTGATAATCCCGTCATTCCTTATTTAATAAAATGAATGAATTTCTCCGCTTCTATTCAACGTTAATGGATAATAAGGCTACAAGTTTCTAACCTTGTAACCTTGTACATCCTAGTCCCATGTAATATCAATAAATGTCGTCATCTTTTACACATAATATTCCATCTAAAAATTACCAGATAGAATGTTATTAGATAGCTAATACCCTAATATGAGTACTAAACTGACAATGGGACATAAAGTCGTTTGTTTGGGAGTGAATAGGCGCTATTAACAGAGGTGATTCTAACGAGTGTAATCGCCGAATAGCGTTGATATGAATGCCCCTTTGTTAAGGACCAATTGAAGTACTGGCGCTTCGAAGGCCTGTTATTTTATTTTTATTCCAGGCGTGATTTAATTGTTCGAAGCCATAGGTTATTCTGCCGCGTTACTGTTTAACTCAGGAGTTGACGATATATATATATATCTATACTTATAATAAAATTGTAGAGGTCGAATTTCTGTACAATTAAAAAAATGCTAAATACCGTGTCAGGGGGATGTAAGAAGTGAAATAGAACTAATTTAGATTTTTTTAGAATTTTTTGTTTCTCTGTTTGTCTGTCTGTTTGTACCGGCTAATCTCAGAAACGACTGGACCGATTTACATGAAATTTTGTATGGTGATAGCTTATATCCCTGGTCAACATATAGGATACTTTTGATCCCGAAAAATTAAATATTTCCCGTGGGATAGTTAAAAAGCTTTATTTACTTAAACAGCTTATAACAGACTAAAAGTAATTTCTCTGCAACTTAACATAATAGAAGCGGATAATTTGACAGGGTGTGGTGTCAGTGAGAGAGTTTTATCTTATATATATAATATATAAAGCAGATAAGTTTGCTTCTTTGTTTGTTTACTTGAACGCGCTAATCTCAGGAACTACTGGTCTGATTTGAAATCTTTTTTCAGTGTTAGATAGCCGATTTATTGATGAAGGTTACAGGCTGTAAACCATCACGCTAAGAGCAATAGCAGTGGAGCACCAATGAAGAATGTTTCAAAATTGCGAGTGTTTTTTAACTTCCTTTCCACGCGTACGAAGTCACGGGCTCACGGGTTCATTAATCTTATATATAAAAACGAATCGCAAAATGTGTTGGTAAGCGCATAACTTGAGAACGACTTTACCGATTTTGATGAAATATTGTGTGTGTGTTTGAGTGGGTCCCGGGATGGTTTAAATCCACAATTGGAACCGGTAGATGGCGCTGAGATCGGGTTCTAGAATCCTCCTAATCACCGGGAGCGATTATGGTGATTTTGTTTTTGTGTCATGAAACAAAGTCTTTTAGGAATTCAGAAAATATGGCGGTACGAAGTTCGCCGGGTCAGCTAGTATATATATATAAACAATTCGCTTTCCCTTAGAAACTATTCCTACCTGTCAAACATTTGATGTTCGTCCCGTCGTTTAGAAATCAATTAAATTTAAAAGTGAAGCTTTTTTTGGTTTTGAATGTCAAACTTTTGATGTGCGCCCCGTCGTTCAGAGATAAACGTTTTTTATTCATTGATGGGGTGGTACGAAGTTTGCCGGGTCAGCTACTAATATCATAAAAATGCCGTATCTGTACACTGAAGCTATTTAAAAAAGCACCAATTAGTAAAAAAACTATATAAAATATGGATAACACGATGCAGATTTCTTATCTGTTTGTTCGGGATTCACATAAAACTACTAGGGCGATTTCAATACGGTTTTCTTAGATTACCGCGGTAATTTTTCTGTGAATGAGTTAAAATGGCCAGGTTGAAGCTGCTCGTGGGAGTTTTCCCGGGAGCGTTTCGAGGATGTTCGGGGGCATAAAAATTAGTTTATTCCGACACATTTTGCACAAAAAGATAGCTTATAGGTACTGTTTTATAAATGTTGTCTATTTTTGTCGCGGGAATTTTTCTAAGAGTATTTTAATTTAGTCCATGTGCCAAAAAAATTAGCTGATATGGGTAGAGTTTTACTAAAACAATAGTTCACATTATTTTTTAAATGATGTGGTACTTTGTGTCCCGAAAATCCCACGCAAATATCCCGGATGTGGTTAAATATTGTTAAGTTACATAAAAATTAGCTGAGTCCGAAATAATTTCACTAGAACGATAGCTTAAGTTATCTTTCAAAGACTTCGATATTTTATGTTCTAGGAATTCCACGGTAATTTTCCCGGAAGTGGTTTAAAGTGGTTAGAGTGTACTCAGTTAGCTGATATCGATACGATCTGTACTAGAACGATAGCTTAAGATTGATTTTAATGCTTTGGTACATATCCTGGAAATATATATATATATATTATTTTTATTTTTGTGTGTCTGTTGTCCTCATCCCTCACATTTAGGTATGGTATGTCTAATGTATATTATAAATAAGCGTGTTGATGTGTTTGTTATGTTGCAGGTGCGTGTGCATGTGTGTTTGTGATTGAGTGGGCGCGTTTGAATTTTTTGTATATGTCCCATATTCTTTTAAAGTATTGTACACTACGATCTTTTTGTTCGTGGATAATGTAGTTGGATAAGCACTGACTTTATACTTTGTACTTTTTTATTATGTAACTTTAGTGTATATCTGTTTATTATCTTAAATAAAATAACATAAAAGAATCATAGACTCTTTTCTGTGAATTTATAATACGGCTAAAATAGTATGAAAATTGGCTATAGTTACTCTTATAGCGGCTTAGCTTGGCACTACAGAAAAATTTACAATATATAAAAGCTGGCACGTTTTATATTTCCTGGGATTTACTAATTTCTAAATCACTTGCTTTTTGCGACTTAGCTGAGATAGTATCTATATTTGCTAGATATCTTTAGTAAAACAGTTCTGGTTGTGTATGTCTTTAATATCTTGAAATTTGAATTTTAAGAAAATATTTTTCAACCCTCAAAAATTATTGTATCGAAAGAAATTACGTAGTATCTTCTAAAATATATTATAGATGGACAGAAAACCGTTACTTTTTTGAAGATTTTTTTCAAAAATAATAAGATAACATATTGAAGCAAAGAGGCGATATTTAGACACATGTCAGATTGACAATACAATTCGGCAAAGGTGACATTGCATCTTGACGTCTTCTGATTTAATGGATGGAGAATTTGTAAAATAATTATAGGCGTATTTAACAAAGACGCAATAAATCATTTATATACATACATACATAACTTCACGCCAGGTCCCTTGCGGGGTAGGCACGAACAACAGAGCGCCATTTAGGCTTATTCTTACACACCTCACTTGCTTCTTTGACATTCATAGTTCTTGTCATGCACGCTCGTCTGTTCTTAAGGCTCCTGACATCACCTTCTGCTAGTACATGATCAATTTGATCATGGAAGGTGTGTCGTGGCCTTCCGCGACTTCTGCATCCATCCACTTTTGCATTGTATATCTGTTTAGTCATTCTTTCATCATACATTCTTTCCACATGCCCGAACCACCGGAGCATTCCTTTCCTTACCTTCACCCCGACACTCTCTTTCAGACCAACTCTCTTTCTTACTTCGGTATTATATGTAGCAAATATTATGTTGTATAAAGTTGAGGTCTTTTATAGTTTAATGACCCCTAACAAGGTCTTTATTCGTTTAACAAATGTTCACTTAATATCAGACTATGTTGCTATTACAAGCACTCTTAGACTAAATTGTGTTAAAGTGCTTGTACTTAGTTTAATAGCATTTATAAAATGCATTTACTTAATGTTACATAGAGATGTGAATAATGGACTTATAAGTTCTATGCTGAAGGAAAGTCCTACTAATATTATAAACGTGAAAGTTTGTAAGAATGTATGGATGTATGTTGTTTGTACACGCAAAAACTACTGAATGGATTTCGATGAAACTTAAAAATGATATAGCTTACACATCAGAATAATACTATAATTTATATAGATACTAGCTGTCCCGGCAGACGTCGTCCTGCCCGGAAAAGTTTCAATCGATATTTAACACATAAAAAATAGGGATTGATCGTAGAGGGTTGAAAATTTAAGGTTGTATGTATTTTATAATGCTGTATCATAAAATAAAACTAAAAATTAAAAAATATTAGGGGTGGACTACCCTAACATTTAGGGAGATGAAAAATAGATGTTGTTCGATTCTCAGACCTACCCAATATGCACATAAAATTTAACTAACATTGTGACACGAGAATTTTATATATAAGATAGTGTGAATTATCAAAAAGGTCGCGGGGCGCAGCTAGTCTATTTTTATTATTCTATATTATTGTATAATATTCAGTTTGTCATTTTGGCAAAAACAGAACCCGTATACAATCGTCATTTCCGTCGGTCTTTTGTATATCGCAATAATTTTTCTCAGAAATTACTGAGTCTATATTGATACAAACAAAATTGTACCGATGTTCTTTAAGTATTTTTTTATTCAAGTCAATAACATGACGAGATATTAGCTTCCGAAGTCGTAAACATTGTGTTGACCTTCTGACTCGATTGGAATTAATTGGAATAATAAATTATCATTGATGTGAACAGGAGCCCGTAGGAAGTTTTTAAATATGGACTGTATTCGACTATATATTTTTTGGCTCCGTACCAAGTAACAAAAATCGTAGACATTTGTAATGATTACAGAATTCTTCATTGTACGTAAACCGACACACATTAACCCGACTATTAGCAGTTGTTGTATTTCCTGTAATCTAATAGTGCAGGAGCAGATCAAAAACCATGGCAATAATCAGGGCGAGCGAAGCCTCCACTATCCTGCAATTTATGCATTTGTGAGGTACACTTTATTGACAAACTATCACACTTTCAGATTTCGGCTTTTACATAGTAATTTCAATTTATTTCCAGATGTGTTTCTACCTATACAAATATTATAAATAGGAAAGATCTGTATTTTTGTATGTTTGTAACGAATAAACTCATAAACTACTGGGCCGATATCAAAAATTCTTTCATCATTAGAATGCTAAATTATATTAGATTAATATAGGCTTTATTCATTACTAGAAAAAAATAGAGATCCCTACTAAAAGTTCAATTATGTAACCTAAGTTGTAAAACAATTAGTTTTTAAGTGGGTCCGGGGACGGTTTATATTCACAATTTGATCCTCTAGGTGGCGCTGGAATCGGGTTCTAGATTTTTATTCTTCAGGGCAGGCCAACGTCTGTCGGAACTGCTAGTCTGTCATAAAAATATTATATATATTATATGCATATTAAAAAAAAGAATGTATCACAATTTTTATATATTAAACAAATTGTTGTTAAGTACAAATAAATAATACGAAATTAATTCAATATTATTAGGTAGAAAACTTCGCGAACCCTCCTAAAGCACCGCCTTTTGCTAGTATAATAAAAATTGATGAATATCCTCGCACTAAGAGCTTTAATGTCATATAGAAAGGATTGTTAAACATACGCTACTAAATTAACTGTTGAAATTATTATTACGTTGAAAAACCCAGTCACAATAAATTCATCACAGTCAAAACAGCGAGATTTGAATTAAAACTGTTATTAATCGACCTTTGTTTAGGATTAGGACGTCCGCGCTGAGTACAGTTAAGGGGCCCCTGAAATATTGTTACCTGAAGTCAGGATTACTGCATAATTAATATGACTTTTAAAATTATTTTTCTAACTTATTTAGTGATGAATAAAATTACTTCAGAAAGCTCTTCGGTTCTTTTATTACATGAGCATACAGGCAGACGGCCCACCTGAGGGTATGCGAGTAATTTCGTCTATTGATATTGTAACACCAAGTGTGGTGCATGTGATGCCACTTTCTAAAGGGAGACTTTAACCTGGCCACTAATGCCGGAACACTACTCAAGGTTATAGTAGCATACTTTAGACCAGGAGCGGAAGCCATCCAGACGGGCAAATACCCTATTTTTTACTGGGCAAAATCCGATTGCGGACCATAAGCCGCGCAAGGGGAAAAATTCGCGGCCCTTGGGATTCACCTCATAGGGCCACCCCTATGAGGTGAATCCCACCACACAAGAAATGTGTGTGAAAGAAAGAACAGAAAATGAATATGAGGTGGCACTAGCATCTCCGCAGGAATGCTATCAGGATTAAGGGTATCCCAAACCGTAGCGTGGCACAGTTTGGGATACCCACTAAGAGCCCTGGCGGACCCTCCAACGTCCCTTGTCCGGACTGTGGGCTTGCTTGCGCATTCACCTCCAGTCCGACCGGAAGGCATCATAATACTGTTGTTGTTGTTACATTATTGTTATTCCTATTGTTAGGCCGCAAGCTCATTTTTTAGAAAGTACGCGTTAAACTGGGGCGAATACTACAGTGATACTTGCCATAATATTCCGCTCTATTGTTCGCAACGTTCCCGTTAATTTCAAAATACGCCTCTGAAATAAAAACACCCTTCGCCGAGTTAATCACTCAATTAATATGCATTTTATTTTCGTGGGCCATTTGTTTCAGTTAATTTTAAATGTTTTTGTGATCTTGTTTTTGTTTTTATTATTTTTACGTAAAGCATTGTTCATATTATCTTTTGACTTTGAAAGACCCTACAACCGCATAATAAACGTTGTTATACGACGTTTTGCAGTAGCGTTTCCAAATCAATGAATTGATAACTAAAGACGTAGTGAATCGTGGAACTTCCTCAGCCTTTAATGATTATAGCTAGAACATTACTTTTGACAATACTACATCAATTTAATCGTATTTCCTTAAGTTTAGTTAATATTAAGTATATTCTAAAACTTTATAATAATTTATGTAATATTACGTATACCGTATTGTAGGGCTTCAATAAATAGCGATTGAAATATTTAAAAACTTCATTTAGAGCATTTACAAACAGCCAAAGATATCTATATAGGCATGTCCTGACTAGGTGGAGAAGCGAGATGGAATTCTCCTCGTCTCAAAGGAAGATCTTCCTGCGATGCTATTGTATTTCCTCGCAGGCTACGCCCATATATTATTGTTGACAATTTGTATATTTGCATTGCACGTTTCGGGAATCGTTTGGGACCTCAATTATTGTACAGTGCCATCGATTAGCTTGTAAGGGTTTCACCACACCTACAATGAGACCACATCGTTAGCAATCAATCGAACTTAATCGTATACGAATCTCTATCTATAGATAGAGATTCTCGTTCTGTCTTCACGTAGCAATGTAATCGTCTTGCAGGTGGAGTGCAACTGTTCGCCACTTTTCAAGCTGGCCGCCTTTATTCGCACAATATTTGGACAGAAACATTGCAAAGGTGTAAAGAATAGCTATGAGAAATTCCCAAATACCACCGCCACCCAATAATCATAGTCCGGAAGACAGCATTGTAAATGTATTCAATTAATGAACAATGGCTCATAAAAAAATGTAATTTACTAAACGTTTGCTTTTTCAGCTCAACAATGAGAATAATTTATATTCATTAAAATTCTTTATAAGGTTGCGATGTCTTAAAATTGTATTTATATGTACTGATACATAGATTTGACAATGAAAAATCATTTAATCAACATGAATAGCATTTTACGGTCATATTCTGCGGGAGCGTGATTTGTTAACTTTGTTGTATGAAATCATAAATTTCAACGAGGTGCGCCAGTACTGAGTGTTGTAATAAAGTGTGCGATTATGTTTATAACCACCTCTGAGTTATTGTAATTTTATAATAGATATGGAGAGATCGCGTGAAAATCTTCTATTAAAATTATTTTTAGTATGGCGCGAGGCTTACACGTGTTTGGATTGCATAAGCTTTCCAAGTTGAGGTGTAATATAAAATACCAAACATTTAATTAAACTCGAGCTTACTTCGTACGTTGGAAATGTGGCGAACATTCAATAAAATAAATAAAAATGGGTGTCTGTATAAAGTTAGTTTTTCATTATAAGTTGAAAATAAATAATTAAAAAGGTATAGCCTAGTTTAAAGTCACAACTTACTATGAACTTTTGACGTCAAGTGTTGAACAGTCTAAAAAATCAAGTAAGTAACTAAGAATTTAACTGTGTCAATTTTGGGTAGTTCTTCACGTTGATAGATGTGTACTCGACCTAAAAAAAATATTTATCAATATTTTTTCCATTTTCAAGATCAGGCCACATTCACTAAAGTATTAACTATGATATTCACTGCAAATCTATTATTATATTGTTACGACCTAGGTGCCGACAAAGACAAATTCTCACCTGCAGCCCTGTAGAAACACATATTATTACCTTTTCGGCATTTGGACTTCTTTTGTTTACTTTGTGTTTAAAAGTTGTGATTAGAAAAACAGCCCATTGTGTATTGTAATCTTTTGTGGCAGTCATTAGCCAGGTGTGATTCTAGGAAGTTCGGTCCACGCGGCCGGGCAGATATATTGCATCCGTGCAGTATAAAGCAATGCCTCGATTGATGGACGAGGCAGTCAAGCGATAACCACTAGTGGAGCAAGACTTGTGTACATTCAGTAATCTATTTAGTGACAGACTTAGCGGATGTTATTGAATTGTTAAGTTTGGACTGGTCGTGTTCAGTTATATTTGTGCCTGTTATATACGTGTTTCTATAGTTCTAATAAACTTTATAGTAATTCTAACGGCATTTTGATTCGAGTCCTGCAACTCGTAACAATATATTTCAAATCTCAGTTACATGTATGGCGGCCACCCATAATCTTTATTTTTTCGCAACTTGTTTGTTTATTGGCATATAATTATTTATTTCCATCCCTTTAAAGAGTGGCAGCACATTGGTAGGACCTTTGGTATTACAAATATCCATGGGCGATGGTAACCGCTTTCCGTCAGGTGGGTCGTCTGCCTGTCTGCTGAACTCATGCTATTTAAAAAAAGTTTAGTGTTGTGTATAAATTGAAGTAATTTAGACCGAGTAGTTTTTTGTGATATGCAAAAAATATGGATATAACATATATATCAAGGTTTAATTTCTGCAAATATGACTATGAAGTCCCCGATAAAGGCGATGTAAGTAAAAAATCTTTATACAGTTAAGTAAAGCGCGACCAAAGATATGTTTAAAAAAAGTCAAATAAGTACATACAATACAGGACCATAATTGCGTATCCTATAAAATGGTAATGAGGGCGAGTGGTCTTGTAATGACCTGACCTGAATAACTCGCCTGTATTTGCAGCTCAAGGATCAGGTTATATTAGGTTTGAATCCAGGTCTATAGGCCATTAATTATACCTTTTTCATGTACATTCTTTTAATAGTAGCACTCTCGTATTTTGAGGTTTTTTTGATAGCATGTTAGAAGGTTGCTTGCTTCATGAAGTTTTACGAAGTTTATGAAGTTTTTTTTAGTTTTAGTTTTACTTACTGTTATATCCGGAGTGTACTCGTATTTAATAAAACATGTATAATTTGGAAACCCACGTATAATTATCTCGAATTAGGAACAAGAAATGTTTCTATCATTTTTTTATTGGAGGAGTTCAGCAGAGGAGCAGACGGCACACTTGATGGATAGCGGTTACCATCGCCTATGGACATTTGCAACACCAAAGGTGCTACAAATGCGCTCTGGAACCTGGTTACTTATGCCGGAACACAACTCAAGATTGTTATGGCGACATACTTTAGACCAGGGGTGGTAGCCATCCAGTCGGGCAAAGGCCCTACCACCTGGCTGTGGGTTGTTTTGTCGCCTCTTACGACACGCCGCCCGGTCGCTGGAAGTTGTAATCTTTCTCCGTTCCTGCACGGGTGAATGTACGGTTAAAAAGTTGTTGGATGACCAGGGGCCTAATTCTGCTATTTCAATATCTTGGCGTGGCGAAGATAATCAATGTATGATTCTGTTGTGATAGTGTCAAAAAATCGTATTCTACTAAATCCATAATATGTTCTCGATATTGTCATGGTGGAATAATAATAGAAAAGAAATGGTATCACCATTATCAGAAATGGCGTCAGCCGAAATGAATATTGAAAATCTACCAAAATTAAAAACATTTATTTCGCGAGTTTTCGCTTATAATATTTATAAAGATAGAGTGGCGTGCCAAGGAGACGCCATTGGAATTAACAGAATACCGAAATCAGGGAATACTACGATTGAGATGATAGTGTACGGCGATTTTACCAAGATAGTGATATCGAAATTGGGCTCCTGAGGGCTTGCACTGTTATAAAAATCTTTTATCTATATTGTTATAGCTAATAAATGATAATGTCTGTGATTTCAAAATAATCTTAAATAAACTTTTTGAAATTTTTGACTGACACTTCGTATGCAACCAGGATTCAACACTAGGTTGATGATAATGATTTTAAAATAAACTGATGACGTTAATTATATTATATTTGTTACAGTGAAATCAACGACATCAACTTGGGCCTACTGGTGGAAGTGTGGAACAAAGGAGTTATTTGGGATAGGGCATTGGGCTACCACTACCTGCCTCTTACTTCTGTTGCATATAACGAGGTATAATTTATATTTTATGCAGTGACGAATGTGACTTTAAAAAGTATGAAACTGAGTTTTATATAGGGAACAAGAAATAAGAATTGGATCCTGAGTTTCGCAATATTTTTTTTTACCAATAATATGTGGAAACGTCCGTAAAGTAAGCTACCAAATGATTATCTGGATAGCTGATGGAAAGCCTTAACAACACTACAGCTAATGGACTAAGAGCCCGTGATCGCCAGTCCTACCACATAGTATAAACGCTAAAAAAATACCTGTGCAAGCACCCTATAGCAGGTAAGAAGGTTTGAATATTATGAATCTCGAACCGTGGTGGCTTTGACAGGTAGCAGGTAGCAAAGGTGAGCATAATTGCTGCCCAAAAACATTATAGCATAAAGCGCAATTTTTGAAGTGAAACTTCTATATAGAGGGGTCTTACGATTTTTCGCTCACGAAAAAGCGTCACAATCACGTGGTCTAATTCTTACATTTTTAAACTCGTGATATCTTTCGAATGGGATGTCCGAATTGAATAATTCAAAAAGTTATATAAAGGTATTGCGGAACCATCCGACCACGCCTTACCTTTTGTATGTGATGAATGGGCGACGACTCGTCAGTGAATACAGTTGGTTGCCCTTCATCCCTGTATGTTTTCATTGCTTTGTACTAATTGGTCACTGTATTTTCTTCATAAGTGTACATGTCCTAAAGTTCGCAGAGCCTATGTTCACATTCGCCAAGATACGCCGGGCGTATTATACGATCAATGAACTGAACATATATTGAGAAAACATCTGCGACAGATGTTTTTCTATTCCCTACAGCTGAACTTCAACTATGTCTCGGAGAGTGTTAGAACTTTTGAAACTGTCTGGCCCTTTGGGAAACATCTTTGAATAGTTGACCATGTAACATATATAAAACTCAGATTTTATACTATGACGTATGAAGAATTATTATTTAGTAAACTTTAAAGGCGTCTGGCAGGGGGCTGCCACCCTACAGAGTGTCTGGCAACGGGTGGTATGATATTCTAATAGTATCCTGCAGAACATACTAAAAAAATTCGCATTATGCTGCATTGCATGCATTTTTGAGCAGCAATTATGCTCACCTTTGCTACCTTTTACCTGTCAAAGCCACCACGGTTCGAGATTTATAATATCAAAACCGTCTTATCTGCTGTAGGGTGCTTGCACAGATTTTTTTTTAGCCTTTATACTACGTGGTAGGACTGGCGATCACGGGCTCCCCCTCTATAATTATTCTTTATTTAAAAAACCCTCATGCCCGGTTTCTAAGGTTACCAGTTATGAGTTCAATAACAATTCATTCTATAAAGTTATGTAATAGATGAACTTACGTTAACTGTTAACCTACAACTAATACCAAAACTCGCCACTGGATGGATCTATTTAAGAAGGAAAATCTGATATTTAATTACGTCAAACAAAAACGTCAACAACAGAACGTCAAACAAAAGATATGGAATAGATAAACGCCTAATATTGGTCAGTTAAGTTGAATCTAGTTTAACTATCGTACGATGGTGTGTTAAATATCGCAACTTTATAAGTTATTGAAGCGATAGCTCTAACCAACATATAAACTACAGATAGAAGTACCTCAGAAACCGGACATCAATTAGTTGTAATAAATAAATTTTACAGACTTTTGGCCTAGTAGTACGAGTGTAAGCTGTTTGTCTTACCTGATTAAGAGATTCTGGATAAAAAACGACATACAAGTTGCACTTCAGAAATTACTTCGCTGATAATAATCTTGTCTAAGTGATGAGGATGGGCTCATGTATTGTACTTATTAATAACTCGAGCCTTACTTTAGTTACCTTCATTATATACGTCTCTTCCAATTATCATTAGGTTGTCTTTATTTCGAAGAATTAAATAATAATATAGACTAAGTTAATATTTTTGGCACTTGAATCTTTTCACGACCAGTTGCTTTCAATAAATCAAGCATGTTGTTTACTAGACAAAGTAAAATGACATTAATATATCAAGCGTGTTTTTTATATTGACCTTTGACCATTGAAATTGTCTAAGTATCGAATGTAGCCTTTTTATTATTTTCTTGCATGATAAATGTTTTACACTATGAAATAACAGCCCATAAATGTCCCACTGTTGGGCTCCGGCCTTCGATTATATGGGGAATAGACAATATACTCGCCACGCTTGTCCAAAGTTGACTTGGCAGGTTTGACACATAGGTTATCTCGATGTTTTCCTTCATCATTGTTAGTACGTGGTATCTGTAACAATATGCACATTAGGTCAGATAACTGCCAAGTGGTGCATGCGTTCTGGTCAGGATCGAATTCGCGCCCTTTGAGTTTGGGACTCGTGCGCTAGCCATTACGGTACCACGACTTCTGTACATTATTATTAATTTAATTCTGTTATTTTTTGTATATCCTTAAATTTTTTTAATAACTGCATAATTTATTTATCTTAACTTTAATCATATAGTCCTTTTTGCTTCTTACTAATGTATACAATATACATATTTCATATTTGTTGTAATAGTTTATAGCTGGTTTAAAATAGTTGATCTTTTGCACAATACAAATCGAATAATTGATATTTATATTAAGTGATATATGTTATTGCCAGTATTACATTTTCAATTTAAGATAGCGAGTGACGGATGTAAAATATTGTTAATATCACTTTAAATACAATTGTCTCAGCACATATACATCTGCGCTTACACAATGTGCGAGCACACATTCACACAGATATTCTCTAGTGTTATAATACTTAAATTAAATATAAGTATTGAAATATACTTATTTAAGTAGTATATATTATTCTGTTCTTCTGTTTCCGGCGGTGGTGTTACTAACACAGTTTTACGTTACGCAAGAATACAAGAACTCTCGTTCTATTAACTATATAACTTTGGATTATGATAGTACGTCTCAACTGTTTTACACTTTAAATTCAATTTGTACGATTTTTGTAGTAAATACATAAAAAGGTGATTAAAATGCTGTCTTTTTTGCTGTTATAGCAGGAGTGTGGTGGTCGTTGGGTGGAACTGGAAGCTCAGTTGATGATGCGAGGTGGTGCAGTGGTCGGCACAACGGGCCCCACCGGCCACGCGTTGTTCCTCGACTGCAGGTTCGAACCACCTTTCGGTAAGATTCCCTTTCTATACATACATATTTTCCGCTTTGCAACTACACTTTTTATGTATTATAAATGTACAGGTGGTACATATAAACACAGTTTTAAATGTTTACAATATTTAATTATACTTAATTTATATAATTACAAATAGTATTTGAAATAAATTATACAAAATAGCGCGACTTGGCTTGTGTCGTGTGTAGATGTTAATTGTTCAACGGAGAAATAAGGAATGATGAATGAATAAGGTGGCGTGCCCACGCCGTCTTGGGATGGCGGCCGATCCCTTCCCGCTCTTCTATTGTTCTTAAAAGAGAAATCGGCCGTACCGGGAACCTTTGTCGCCACCATTTGTGGCAAGGCGTGAACAATAAAAAAAATGGATGGACAAACAGACCACTCTGTTCTACTTACTATGCGTGGTAGTAGTTCATGTAATCAAGGTGTTTACAAGTTCCTAAAAGGATTGTTTTTAACTTAACATGAATTAAAATATAAAGTGTCTAATTCTGATCTTTTGCGAAAGGTAATAAAAATACGATAAAGAAATTATAGATATATTATTATATATTTATGTTTAATTGTGCCAAAGGGGGTTTGTGGTGCTAACTAACGATGTCAGCCTCCGCCCAAAATTATTCAGTTTTATAGTTTGCATTGATAGAAAATTTAAAATTGTGCTTATTTTGTTTAAGAAAAATTATTTGTTCGATTATCAGATTACAACAGTGTTACTTTCGAAAAGTGTATGGCATGATATTGGAAAAAAATTAAATGCTAAGTAAGTTATAAACAAGTTAAAATCTTAGTCTAATTAAACCAGATTTGAAACTTTACTCAGCAATAAATTTAGTCACCAAGGTGACGTTACTGCTAGGCACTAACGGAAGAACAGCGTTTGTTGTTATCAATCAGCATTTACTGAGTTTTAGTACATTTGTTTTTTATGACGCAGGGGAATGTATTTTTTTGTGCCACCATCCTCGGGCCTGGGGGGAAGTTTTTACACCGAGAGCGGTGTGGGAATCTTGATCGGCTACCGAGGCCTCGGAGCGGATGTACGGGGGATGGTCGGCCGTCAAATTACCCACTAAACCTAACCTGCGTCTACTTCCTATGCGCTTTTATGGGGTTCCACAGGGACTGGACCATATGTACTATATGTATTACATCTGTGGTACCCCGACGCGATGCTGAGTTAGAGTCTGTTTAGATCTTAGTTAACCTTTGGTTTTTGTTGACATCTTTATGTATAATTCTCTTTTTAATTACTTTAAATAAATATAATTTTCTTTCTTACAATAATTCTTTATTAAACAATTTTATACGAAATCGTTTACTTTGCGTATTTACACTTTTATGTTATAAGAAACTGCAGTGTTCTAAAAAGTATTAGATAAATACATCAAAAGATGCATCAAATCCAGACAAGTTCAGTGCCTTTATATAAAGAGCAAAAACTCTTAAAAGGATTTTTGGCAATCGATAAAACGCTTGAACCGTAATTGAACGTTTAGAATGATATCAGTTCCAACAGAGGGATGCTAAGCTTGCGATAGTTTCAAAAGATCGTCATCATCCGAGCGTTAAATCCCGGTTACGTTCGGAGCGTTCACTCCGACGCCCAGTCCTACAGTTTATCTGCTATGTCACGGACATGAAGACTGCTGCGGATGCGGGAATTACTGACCCGATCTTTCCGCATCTCTCCACACATCCATTGCTGCATATTCGATATATCTCCGTGACACGCAGTTGTTGCTTGTGTCGCTCAAGTACAGGCCACCCTTCACTGCCATACAAAAGGACAGGTCTAATGATGAATTTATAGACCTGTCCTTTTAATTTAACCGGCATTTTGGGGTCACAAATTACACCTGTGACCTCACACCACTTGGCCCAAGCTGCTGTAATAATACGGGCCTTGACGTCGTGCTCGATATCCCCAGATGCACTAAGTACAGAAGATAGTTTCAAAAGGTATTTCATTGTAAATTATAAACTTCGATGTTGTAAATTATGAATGTCATATGTACATCTTTGGTACCAAGCAATTTTTTTTACATAGATATTCATTTTTATGCTTGACAGCTCTTAAAATGCAAGTTATAATTATTTATCATTTTGTGAAAGTGATAACAAAAGGAAGCCGCCGCATAAGTGAACTCAAGATAGTTCCGCCAAAATTATTTCATTTAGGCTAGGGTTGTAAGACACCATAACGGGCAGTTATTCTAAAATTACTAAGTGCAAGAGACAATGTCTTGTGAAATTTAATTAATCTAGTTACAATCACCATCTGTTGACGTTGGAGAAAATTATTGTGATAAAACCATACATTATGACAGTTGATGTGTCAAACCCGCTAAGTTGCCTTGGACAAGCATGGCAGGTCTATTGTCCGTTCCCCTAAGGAATTGGGAGGCAAGACGGCCCATTTGTGGTATAATTATAGGCTGTTGTTATTACCGTTAAGTATATATCACTCATTTATTAAGATAAAAGTAATCCTGCGAAAGCCAAGTTCTGGGCACACCTAGTGTTGAATAATGCTGAATGCAATCAACTAAGATTCAAGTTGTATCTTGAGAATGATCAAATGACTTACAATTTTTATAATAATGACATAACTTTTTTTATACTTTCCTTTTTTATCTCTATTTTTTTTTATCAGTAATTATTATGGTGATTTTTTTTATTTTGTTCAATATTGATCTAATGTTAATTACGAGTAAAAATAAAATAGACATTTTATGAAATTTTCAATTAATTTTTTTTTGTGTTTTATATTTAAAAATATTAATTATTGTATGTTTTCCAAACAAATTAAATAAATAAATAGAAAAGTTACATACTGAGTCCAGTTTGCTTTTAAATTTATCTTCACCAACTTCGCTTGTAATGTATTGTAATCGTTAAGTTTTCGTTTAATGGATTAAGATTTTAAATGCTTTCGTCTTCAAAAAGATAATATGAGAGATATAAGTTCAAAAGTTTTCAGCCATCATTAAGTATCAGAAAAGCAATCTATAAAAGTTGTTAAAATCTGTGAGGCTTTTTCAATACTTTGTTCAATCTTGACAAAAGAGAATCTTAGTTTACAATGCGCCTATTCAAGCGTTAAACGGTCCTTTGCATCTACAATGTGTTTTATGAAAGGCATTTAGACGTTTTCTCGTTAGGACCCTTGTCATTGAAAACTGACACTTGCTGGTAATATAACAAACGTATTATATATACTTTCCTTCGAAAGCAATGGTTGTAGCTATTTGGTAGTATAAATTCTATTTTATTACAGGCAGACGGCGCATTTGCTGACCATCGCCTATGGACATTTGCAACACTAAAAGTGCTACAAATGCGCTGCTGCTCTCTTAAAGGAGACTGGAACCTGATCACTAATACCGGAACACAAATCCAAATTGTTATGGCGGAATACTTTAGACTGTAATAATGATGCGTACTGTCAAATGCACAAATTTTATTCAAGAAGGGATTGGTTTGCGTGTGAGGTAACACACCCTAGCATTTACAGTAAAAAATATTCTACATTTAATATTTTAATTATGTTAATACCTTTCGTAGAGAGAGATACTTACTCTAGGATATAACTGTCTCCTGATCAAATTTCACTAAGGTCTATTCTGATGTTAAGTTGTGAAATAGAAACCTTTTTACACACAAACATAGTTAGTTATTGTCATATGAGTGTGACAATAATCAGTAATATTATCTTTTGTGAGTAGCAATAATAAATGACTAATGGTCGCCCATTGATAGAAATTCGACCATAATTAATTTAAAGTTTGAATATTATTAAGGTTCTGTTATCGAAGACTATACTTCTATTATCACAGACTTTGCCAAGGGTACACTGTAATTCGACTTTAACAATAAATAAAATTAAAAACTTCGTTTAAAAAAACCGACTTCAACTAAAAAGTATAAAATAACTTATTTCTAAAGCTATTATTATTAATATATATTATCTAAAACATCTTAAAGTCGGTGCTTAGTAATTTGCAAAATATAATAATTTTTATTATGTTTTACTTTGCACCGACTTCAAGATGTTTTAGATAATATATATTAATAATAAGAGCTTTAGAAATAAGTTATTTTATACATTTTAGTATTTTAGTTTTTGAAGTCGGTTTTTTTAAACGAAGTTTTCATTTTATATTTGTTACTTTTTAGTGTCTAGCTATGTATGTAGGTGGACAAACGAATGGTGCCGCGCTTCTTAAAAAATATAGGTCCCAAGAAACGAGAACAAAAAAAATGTTCGTAAAATGAAAACTACTAGGCCAAACTATGTCAAATTTTTAGGGGACCACATGGCAGCTATTTCGCGTCGAACAAAAAAAGAATCACGTAAATCGAATCATACATCTCAGAGTAATCGGTGTACATATGGAACGAAAAGGAAATTTTTTCATAAAAAATGTTCATAAAATGAAAACTACTGGGCCAAACTATGTAAAATTTTTAGGGGACCAATTGAAAGCTATTCCGCGTCGAACAAAAAAAGAATCACGTAAATCGGATCATAAATCACGGAGTAATCGGGGAACATACATAAAAAAATGAACAAAAAAAAAGATCCCCACGAATTGAGAACCTCCTCCTTTTTTCGAAGTCGGTTAACAAAAGAGTATATATGCGTGTGTGTCAAATACATGGTAGTGTGTGTAATGTTTTTTTATTGTTTAAATGTATTTCTTATGCATAATATATTTAAAAAAAATTAGCATTGTTAGCACGCCTTCTCTGTATAAACTATAAGTGTGCGAATTTTCATACTATTTCGTCCGCTCAATTTTCGTAAAAAGGGGTACGAAGTTTTTGCTTCACGTATTAATATTATGATAATTGTTATTTAAATAATAATAAAAAAAACTTTATGATTCTTGTGTAAAAAAATTGTTCTAACCCATAAAATTCGAAAGCATCGGCAACCTTGATTCCGTAAGCAGATAAATAAAATGAAAGAGACCCGTTGGCAGGGTTCTCAAGTGTGTCACGACGGCGCCTGTCTGGCTGGAGAGCCTTGGCAATGCTCATGTCCTGATTAAAAAGAATCGGTGGCAGGTCTATTTAATTTGACCAAATAACATACATATGTGAGTATATATATTACTATATTGGAAGTCTAATATTATATGCAAACTACTACATAGTCAAGATGGCGAAGTCCGTGAATGGAGTAAGTTTTACCGCTCGTTTTTAACTTTTTACTCGTACAATTCGAAGACAGAATTCAATGGTGTCTTAGCTTCACTGACGGATTTGTTGTCATCGTAACTATTCAAACACGGAAATAATGAGAGGTGTATGAAGTTCCCCCACTGACGGACTTTGCCACCTTGACTTTACCTATATTATTACAATGGTTCTATATCTTCCTATCTATTCTTTTATCTAACTTGGTAGATAACGTAAAATTTATTTCAATGGAGTTTATTTAATTTTTAAACAGTAGTTGGTTGAATAAGTCCATTAATAAGATAAAAACCGACCAAAGCATTGGTCATGTTTATTTTTTCTAACACCAAGAGTTTGATATAATCATAGCTACATCTTTCACAATAAGTTAAAGTAGACATCTTTTCAAACATCTATAATATATCTAATCTTTAAATACCCTAGAAACCTTTCAGTCCACCCAATAGATTTCCCAGTGATTCAAGGCAATGAGATGGCGACAGGATATTTGGTCATTATGTTGGATCGGGCTATCTTAGTTTTTGCTGGTTTTTGCCACTGTTGGGGCCACAGTATAATTATTAAATATACAGTATAATATATTATAATGTATTATACGTTTTCAATATCTTCATTTGCTTATATATCTAATTTGTAGCCTTTTCTGCACATTAAGTATTTCATTGTTATCCTCTGCATCGAAAGAGCATAAGATTAAAGTTCATGCGACTGAAAGATACTGCATGTGAAGCTCTCATGATTTAATAAAGTAATCCTATATCTACAATTTTATAAAGAAATTAACTAAACTACTTTTTTAATTAATTATCTTACATGAAAAGGCTCCTTACATGTATTATGTTATATAACTTTCTAATTAATATAATAATTAATTTATTTTAAGCTAGGTTGCCTGGAAAGATCGCTTTTAGCGATAAGGCCGCCTGTTGTTTTGCCAAGAAGTGTTGTATGCATTTTGTTTTTGTATTTGTTTTTTTGGTGAGCAATAAAGTGTTATCTATCTATTTATAATTATGGCCTAAAACCAAATACATAAAATAAATTAGGTATACTGTTGAATATTTCACGCTAATCCAATAATACTGTTTAACTCTTTGAGTTACAAGAGCTGTTACGTAGTATGGGGATTAAAGCTCTGATTTCTTACTCTATCGTGTGCGTATATATCGTATATCGTATGTGACTTACTTAACGTAATTTGACCAGAAATGTACGACAACACTTTGGACAGGTCTAACATCGGAATAGTCGTAGGTTATGTACGTACAAACCTGAAACTAAGTCAGAACCATATTCTAGTATAATCACAACTTCGCTTATTATTATTAAATCAGAAGTAAACCCGTGAATATTGATAATTCTATGACTCGGCCTCGGCCTATTTTTGTTATAACAATAATATTAGGCAAATTCATTTTAAAAGTGTTACTTATATGTATTTTACACAACTCTCTGTGTCACAAATAAACCCATGAGGCTTCTGTGCAACTGTAGAATATGTTGTTATGTGTATGAAAAATTCTAGACAACACCATGCATCAACTGGCAGAGCTATATTTAGACTGTGGTTGTAACTGAGAGGCGGGATTGGCGCCGTCTGGGCGGGAGAGCGAGACTCGTGGGAGGATAGCTCGAAGGTCGGGCCACGTGACCATTCATTACGGACAGCGCTTGAATGGCTCGTCTCACGTCGATACATATTGTAGACAACATGGCGTGAAATGCATTTGAAGAACTTCGTCCTGACTAGATTCTTTTAATCGTAAATGGTTGTTTTTTGATGCCTCCCTGCGATAGTGTTTTCCTGTCTTATATCCACTTAGCAGCCAAGGACAAGCCCCGGCCAATGAAGGACTATTCTGGGAAATGAGAGCAAAAAGTACCTGGCTATTATTAATATTAAAAAGTATCCTACAGTATTTCCATACATTTAAGGCCTAACAAACAATACATAATAATAAATCCAAACCAAAAATGAGTACTTATGATCTAGAAAAAGAACAGAATGAACAGAAACATTAATAGCAAGTTGCACTACACCAAAATTAATTATTCAATCTATCTAATACTGTGACACTTCTAACGGGAAAACTAAACACAACTAAATGATTAAATCTAAATATAAACATTACATTCCTTTTGAAACTTATGAATAACTTTACTACCAACGGAAGACTTAAATATTTGTTTAGAAGAATTAAATATGTCCAGAAGACTGGCAACATTATATTGTTGGATCATCATAAGATATATAATTGTCTCAGTGTGGGAAAGAGTACTAACTTTAAATAGTTCAAGACGTACAGCATTTCTTAGTATAATGTGTCTGGACCAGAGCTGGCAAGGAGGGGCGACTGGATGCTTTGGGAATGTATGCCTAATTTGCTGGATGTTTTCCAGAGCATTTTGCCACTACCTTTTTGTTGAAGTTCTGTCAATATATAAAAAGGTGAAAAGGTATGTATATATGCTTTATTTGTTTCTTTTTAACTGTACATGAATTTATGTTACATAATTTACCTATTCTAAAAATATATATACAACTTAATTTATAAAAGATAAAAACTACACATACTAAATAAGTCCCAAATCACCGTCAGTTGGGAACGTTCCCAAAACGCTGGCCGCATTACCACGTTGTATGGCAATGCGAGAAGGTATTATAAAATTTGTAAATTGTATGATTAGGGTAAAATGGTGCTGACATGGTGATTGACATCATCACTAAAAGCCGTAATTAAAATAGATAAAAAATTAATGGGCTGTGCCGCGACGATGGTAAGAAACGATAGGGGATGTCGTTGGTGTCATGGAAAATGGGACGCCCCCTAGTATGGGACGCAACTTATGTCGATACTTTGGCGGCGTCCCATCTTCCAAAAACGGCCATGGCACCGGAGTCTGCTGCACACCAGGTGGCCCTGAAATGTCGCAAATATGTGTCCATTGGTAGTGAATACGTATTTGTGGCTTTCGGGGTCGAGACCCTGAGGACGTGGGGGCCTGTTACTGATCACCTCTATCGAGACTTTTCAACTCGTCAAATTGAGGTCCCGCGTGTCCAAAAAGGCTGGCTTGCACCTAGTAGGGCAAAGAATTAGCGTTGCCATTCAACGGTGAAATGCGGCCAGCATTTTGGGAACGCTCCCCGCCTACAGCGATTTGGAGTCAATTTTTTATTTATAGACTTATGTTAATTTGTAAGTACAGCTTTATTTATAGTACAGTTTAGTTTATTTATTTTTATAATTAACTTACAGTTTAATAAATACAGACATTTTATTCGATTTCAAAGTAAAAAAAAGAAACGTACCTACTCACGTTCTACCTAATAGTAAGTAAGTTTTTAACTAAGTTTAACCGAGTTATTTATGTTCCGCGTTCCGTGACTAAAAAGGAAATAAGTTAAAGTCTGAAGAGAAAAGTAATTTACAAACGCTGAAGTTACATAATCTTCAGAACTGACTTCGTACGTCTACCTAACTTTATCTAACGAGTATTTCAACAAGTAAGTGAAAGGTCTCGTTTTTCGTTCATATTAATATCAGCCCATAAACTTCCTACTGCTGGGTTCAGGCCACTCCATGTTTTTGGAGACCGATGGAATTCTCGCGATGTGGATTGACAGGTTTATCCTCATTCTAGTGTTAAATCCTGGTTGCGTTCAGAATATCCGCTTTGGAGCCCGGATAAGGGACCAATGGCCTCACTATTAATCAATCTCATGATTATAATAATTATGAGTACTGGAGACCGCGCCAAATGGAGAAGAAAAAGAAGAAACGCTCACCCTAGACATCGGATCCAACTCTGATTAAACGTTAGGGCGATGACAATAACGCGATTGACAATAATTCAATAATATGAATATATATATAATACTAGAGTTTCTGGTATTATATATGGTATGAAATGATTTTTGTATATATAAATCTTCAGTAAAAATTATCTAAGTAATTGTGATACTCGCTTCAAATCCATTGAGTGGCTTAGGATGAGTTAGCTGATATACAGACAGGACATGGGGCGACTGGTGCGACGTGTAAATGCGTGGAAGAGGTCGCTAGAGAACGGCGGTTTGAAACTAAATGTGGCGAAGACTGAGCACTTGGCCTGCAACACTAGATCCCACATCCGTGCGCATAGGCGAAGATACGGTCAAGCGCACGGATCAGTTTAGTAGTAGTACTTGGGATCTGTGCTTAGTGCGTCGGGGGATATCGACCACGACGTCAAGGCCCGTATCACTGCAGCTTGGGCCAAGTGGTGTAAGGTGACAGGTTTATAAATCCATCATTAGACTAGATGTCCTTTTGTATGGCAGTGAAGCGTGGCCTGTACTTGAGCGACACAAGCAAGAACTGCTTGTGACGGAGATGAACATGCTGCGATGGAGTGTAGAGTGACGTGGAAAGGCCGGGTCAGGAACTCCCGCATCCGCGGCAGTGTTCATGTCAGTGACATAGCAGACAAACTGTAAGAGTGCCGCTTACGCTGGTACGGCCGCGTATTACGGAGACCGGCTAATTATGTGGGGAACAAATGTCTAGCCATGGCGACTCCGCCAGGTCCCGGTCGAAGGGAAATGCCCAAGAAATGTTGGTTTGACCTTGTGAAGGATGACAATGGTCTCAAAATGGGGATGCTAAAAACCGCGCGAAGTGGAGTAGAAAAAGTAGGAAAGCGGACCCTGGGCGTCGGAGTGCACGCTCCGAACGCAACCGGGATTTAACGCTCGGATGATGATGAGCTGATACAGCCAGATAGAGCGGAAAGCGATTTTATTTTATACTATGTAAATAAGTACTTATAGTATGGAATATATAATTGCAACAAGTTTGTGTGTCTAAAACAGATTTCCAACTTATGGTACACCGGTGCATTAGAGATGAAAGCGCAAGCTTGTCACATGAGCATACAACTGTGTTAATAAAGCTTGTTTTGTTATTTAATGTGTTAATTAGAGTGTGGGATATGGGTCGCCCTTTGATGTGTGTTCATATTGAATGTGTTATTTCCATTGTTGTTTCATTTCGCAGCTATTCCACTTATTCATATAATATTAGTGTTACGCGATGTCCATCACAGCAGTTATGAGAACCATAGATTATATTAATATCACATAGATAATCTTCATAGATAATAATATTATTATGTAGGGTAGTTTTCGTAGTATTTTCGTATAAAAGGCGGTGTGGCGTGTAGACGGTGTTCATTGCTTATTGTGTGTTAAAGGGGTAAACTCTGCCCAAATAGTTAATATTAGGTATATTTGGTACTTTCTTGCCCAAATCTCTGCAAGGCTTTTTACATTAGTTATGAATAATTCATTTGTTTAGTCACGATAGTTAGTGGCTGAAGTATCATTCTTATTTCATTAACGTAGATTGGAATCCCTGGCCGAAGGATACGTACTGCTTAAACTGTTATTTTAATCCAGTGTGCGTATTGTTACGAGTTGCGGGACTCGAATTAAAATGCCGTTGGAATTATTATAGAGTTTATTAGAACTATAGAAACCCGTATAACACAGGTACAAATATAACTGAACACAACAAATCCAAATGTAATGCAGAAGGTTGTAATTCGATAACGCGCAAAGTCCGTCACTATAGTTCCCGGTTGTAGTACATAAGTCTCGCTTCGATCGTGGTTCGCGCTCGACTGCCTCCCCCCTCTATCAGGTCCTTGTTTTATACTGCACAAATGCAATATGTCCGCCAGGCAACGTGGAACGAATTTCCTAGAATCAGCTTTTTAATCCGTAACATCTGCCTAATGATTACATACATACATAACTTCACGCCAGGTCCCTTGCGGGGTAGGCAAGAACAGCAGAGCGCCATTTAGGCTTATTCTTACACACCTCACTTGCTTCTTTGACATTCATAGCTCTTGTCATGCACGCTCGTCTGTTTTTAAGGCTCCTGACATCACCTTCTGCTAGTACACGATCAATTTGATCATGGAAGGTGTGTCATGGCCTTCCGCGACTTCTGCATCCTTCCACTTTTGCATTGTATATTTGTTTAGTCATTCTTCCATTATTCATTCTTTCCACATGCCCGAACCACCACCTAATGATTACAATACAACAATAGGCCGTATGCCAATAAGTAAACAAAAGAAGACGACCATTTCAATGTTATTAGTTCAAATGCCGAAGAGTAATAAATATGCTTTGTTTCAAATAGGCAGGTGGATTTTATTTTTATCGGCGCCTAGGTTGTAACAGTATCATTACACTGACGGCGAAGACAAACATTGAAAACAAGCATGTATAATTATATTATTGACATGCCAAATCCGTCAATCCACTTTGGATAAGTCTGGTGGGTTCTACCATCTGTTTCCCTAAAATGGGGATTATGGATGTTATAAGCTTTATATTGTTTCCAAGCGTTTATTTTACTTTTGACGTTTGCACGTCTATCAAGTTATATATTTCTTGACAGTAAACCCACATGAAACAAATGACATATTGTCGAATTTTATTATTATTATTATTTTATTATATTTATGGCTTGGCAACTAGGCCTTTAAACCAGATCTTAGTTTATAATATACACTTGGTTTCTTCATTTTCTTAAGCCTATGTGTAGCACAGCTGAACTGTAGGTAATCAGCTAGTGCCATCCAACGGAGTTCTTGTGACAACTCAAAAGGCCACATTTGACTATGCAGTTCACATTTCTTACAAAACACATAATCACTACTCAAAAACTATCAATATCCTACAACTATTGTACATTTTAGAGTAATTTTACACATTTTTAGAAAATAAAACTGCACAACACATCATCTCCTTTCAGTTCCCGCCAAAAACTCTCGAATTTTATTGTTTTCGGTGACGTAATAGTGATGTTCTGTGAGTTATGTAACGCATAGACTATTGAACCATCGACACTATGCGTAAATGAGTTGAAAGAAATCTATTTGAAAATAAATAATGTTCTACTTTAAAGAAAAATAATACCTGATGGAAAGCGGTTACCATCGCCTATGGCCATTTGTAGCCATGGCCGGTTAATACTAAAGGTGCTAATAATGTGCTGCCGATCTCTAAAGGGAAACTTGAACCTGCCGGTAATGCCGGAACACTGCTCAAGGTTGTTATGGCAGCATGCTGTAGACCAGAGGTGGTAGCCATTCGGATGGAAAAATACCCTACCACCTGGCTGTGGGTTGTTTTTTCGCCTCTTAAGACAGACCGCCCAGACGCACGAAATTATGGTTTTTTATCCGTTCCTGAACGGATAAAATACCGATGTAATAGAAGAGATACCGAAGAACTTGCAAACTGGAGAAGAAAAAGCAAGGAAGCAGGATTTACCGCTCGGATGATGATCAATACGTATAGTCGTGTTTTGAATTTTTGATGTCAACAAATAAACAAAATCATTTTCACATTTATATATTAGGGTGGACCTTTCCTACATAATACAGAGAGCAGATTAAAATGAGTGAAATATTGAAGGCTGGCCTTAATTTAGGCTCGCATCAAAATTCAGGACAGGATCCGCACTGCGAGCAGCACTTGGGAACCTAATTCTCTTTTATTGCAAGCATAATACCATTAAACGTAGAGAGTTTAGTTATTTCCGTCATATTGTTTACATATATCTCTGAATTGACAGTGCTAAAAATCCAATCATTTGTTTGTGTGATAATTTGATCATCTAGTAATGATGCGCGATAATGGTCTGCCATTCTTATTTTCCGATAATAATAATCATATATATTTTCAAATTTTAAAAAGGCACACGTGGTCAAATGCATTTAAAATTCGTTAAAAATTGATACCTGAGCGCTCGCCGCTTCCACCATTTTAAGCTTAGTGAGTTCCCACCTCATGCATGGTAGGTATAGAGGCCTCAATGTACAAAAACTCAGGTCTGGTCAAATAAAGTAGCCATTTACGGGCTCTTAGACCATAATTAATTTTTTTCTTTGATAATTAAATAATCTTCTTTAAAACAAAGTCGTTTTCCGCGTCTGTCCGTCTGTCTGTATATCCGATAACTTTGCCCGCGGCTAAGCTCGCTATATATATATATCCTTATTAAGTTTTTATGTAATTGAAATAGAGATACTAAGTAGGACCCGCGGCGTAGCGAAATAGTCGCGGGGAAAACTCTAGTATGTAATAAATAATAAAATTCATTTATTCATAGCCAGAGTACATAAGAATGGAAAACGACTACCATGTGCAGTCCGTCAGGTCCCAAAGTCACGAAGTAGGATTCGACCTGTGAATTTCAATTAACTTTGAGTTGCAGGAAAATACAAAGGCTGAAGTGAAAATTTCGAAATATTGAAATTCTCAACCCTATACTAGATAACTGTATATAATACCTTTATCCCCGTAGTTACCTATACTTAGTAACATGTAATTAGTGGCTTTTCATTTAAGTAAGTAAACAGCTGAGTAAAAATATTAGCTATCCAATTCTTAAAACTTGGTTTCTAACTGCCTCTAACTTTTAAACTATGAGTTGAGGAGGGTGGGGTGGCGTAATTATTAACAAAAATCAAATGGTAATTAATACCTCAAATATACTTTAAAATAAAAATATACTTTAAATGGTCTTAACAAGATTTTTTCAATAATATTCTTCTTTTACTCCATCCCTAGTATTCTGTTATATCCGGTACATGGGATATTTTTATGGTTGCGTAGAGAAATAAGGCAAAAAATGGATATTTACTCTTTGATGGAATCCTCAATGTGTGTGGACTGTGACGCTCTTACTAGATTATCTCAATATATTAATTACTTTGCAGGTCAAACTTATGTAAAGAGAATAATTTAATTTAACTGAATAATTAAAATTAAAATTATTCATTAAAATAAAGTAATTTGAATCAAACAACTGTGGTCAATACAAAAAATACGAAATGTAAAAAATAAAAAGTGAAGAAACAAAGTCAATAGAATTACCGTCACCTAATTAAATAAAAATGTCAGGGGAATTTTGATAGTAAAGATCATTATGTTTGTATATGTCTTGGTGTACAACAACGAATTGCCTAGATCTAACTTATATTAAAATCGAATTTAAGTTTAAAATAAACTACAACTCCAACGTCCTTCGTCCAAAAACGTTTAAACTCCTCTAAATATAGCCTAAGGTCGTTTAAATACAATTTCACGAGATATTTCTACATCGGCTACAGCTCTATGCGTGTTTTCGACGTCACTGCATGTATATTAAAAGAAAATTACGGGAATAATAATGTTAGGCGGGTATCCTTGGCAGTTGCTCCCGGCTAATATACAGGAGTTTGACCTTTGTGTGTTTTATATTGACTTCACGTACTCGTTCGGAGGAGTGAAGTTATATAGAAATTAAGTTACGCCTGTAGCGTCCACTGTAGGTGTGGATTGTCAGAAGTATTAACAATAGTGGTGAGTATTATTGTGAAATGTGATTAAAACATTGATTTTGGAGCGGCTCGTGTGCTTGTAAGTAGTTTATATAGCTTGTTTGTATGTGCACCTACGTTTTAACCAACTTCAAAAAGGGGTAGGTTCTCAACTTGATTGGTATTTTTCTTGTATGTACACCAATTACGCTGAGATCCGATTTTCGTGATTCTTCTTTAGTTTGATGCGGAATAGTTGCCATTTGGTCCTCTAAAAATTTAACATAGTTTGGCGCAGTAGTTTTCAGTGTATGAACATTTTTTTTATGAAAATTATCGTTTACTTGCACGTTGTAATTGTCTTTGTCAAGACGTTTTCGTATCTCTCTTACTTAAAGGGCGGTTGCAGACTACCGTTTTATACGCGCGTATAAGCTCGTTTTTGGAAGCGCATGCAGGCGCGTATAGGCGCGCCTTTACCACGCGACCATTTTTTCCGTTCCCGTTTTTTGGACTTGGAATTTTGTTTTTTCAAGCGCACGGCACCTTTCGGAGGCCTTCCCATAGCTATACTCTAAAAAATAAAGAAGCAAGTGAGGTGTGTCAGAATAAGCCTGAATGGCGCTCTGTTGTTCGTGCCTACCCCGCAAGGGACTTGGCGTGAAGTTATGTATGTATGTAAAAAACCTAATCTAAAAACTAAAAAAATATAAAGTAACTTAATAAAGATTTAATTTAATACATAAGAGATGTAAATGTAATTAATACCTTTAATATTAATGAAATACTATTATTTGTATGTGCTACCTATTGATAGGTTTGAAGTCAGTGCCAAGCCAAATGTAATAGTAGGTAGTGCATTCGCCGCGCGTGACCTTGAGCGGGATAGGTTCGTGTAGAACAAAACAACCCAAGCTTGCAAATACAATTTGTATTTTCTAAAGGTTTTGTTTCTTTATTTGACGAGGCACTTTCCTTCTTACGTATTAGTAATTACTAATTAGTTTTATTAAAAATGTTCATGTAGTTTTTCACCACCACTAACAGTTAACAATCGGTTTACATACCTTCAAACATAAAAACATCCTTATATCACAGAGTGTACACCTTGCTTTTGTTTGAATATGTTTATTTGTTCTTTATAAACACTATAATATGCTACTGCTAAGTTTGAACCTTGCAATTTTTAGGGTGAATGTATATTATTTTAACGCAAATTGATGGGTTTCATAATTATCTCGTTTATTCAATGTCTAGAGTTAGGCTGCATCCACACATACATCTGTCATTGACTACACGGGTTGATGGTGGCGTATTAGTCGTGCCGTCAGCACGAGCGTTATTAATTCATCATTACGGATTCGTATTTTTTTAAGTGTATTCATAATTTACCATTAAAAAAGTAAAACGCATCGTGTTTTTCATTAATTATTTTCATTTCATTACTTGCAATAATTCTATTGATCAATGTATCAACGAGTGCTTACGGTAATTTTTCACTAATAGAAGCTTGCATATATGTATTGTTACGAGATGATGATTCGCATTAAAATGCCGTTGGAATTATTATAGAGTTTATTAGAACTATACAAACACGTATAACACATGTACAAATATAACCGAACACAATAAATCTGAAAGAAATGCAGAAGATCGTAATTCATTAAAACGCGCCAAGTCCGTCACTATTAGATTCCCGATTGTACACACGTCACCCCTTGATCGTAGTTGTCGCTGAACTGCCCCCTCTCCCCATCAGGCCGTCGTTTCACAAATACAAATATGCCCGTATCATTCATATCATCATCGTAATTACAATTAGTTCAAATGCCGATAGGTATTTTACAGATTAGGAGTGGAATTTGTTTCTGTCGGAACCTAAGTTGTAACAGTATGTTCAATATGGATAATACTGTGAAAACAAGATAGACAAGAATAATATTCGCTTCTAAAGGGTTTATATTTTTCAAGCTGAACACTTGGTATGTGTGACGATGCCCCAAATAGATGCGTCTACGGGTAAAACGTATTTGACGTAGGGTCTACGATCCCCCATACATGTCATACTAGTTATAGATTGTCACGCCACGTGTCTTCAATGACGTCGTATGGTGGGCGCTGTATGCCGGTAGCGTGCGGTCCTTCCTTAACGGGTACTACTGCTCGTGGTGATAGTAAAATCAGTTAATGTGAATTTCCCGCGACATAAGTATAATTAAAAGTTGTCAGTATATTTGGGTGACTGATCTAAGTCTTTATCTTCCTAGCTCACTGGCATACGGAGGTCCCGTGTACGTTTCCTGGCGTGGCAAAATTTAGTAAAGAATTGAAATCGGTCTCATAGTTATCCGTTGTATATCATCTTTACGTAGTGTGAACAAAGTGTCAAAGCTGCCTCTGCCTGTTTGTGTATCTGCTACGTTCTACGACCGCGGTTCACTCGCGATATATAAGATCTTAAGAATTTTTTTATCTAATTAAAATCGAGTTATTCACTAGGGCGTGATCCGTGGCGTAGTCATAGGGAAAACTCTAGTAACAAATAATAAAAGTCAAGTATTCAACCTATTAATTTCAGTTAACTTAGGTAGCTTTGTGTTGCAGTAAAATACAAAATATAAAGGTTAAAGTAAAAATTGCGAAATATCGAACTTCTCTACCCTATCTTATATACTAATATATAAAACTGAAGAGTTTGTTTGTTTGATTGAACGTGCTAATCTCAGGAACTACTAACAGATTCATTTTGTCAAAACAAAATCGGGGGTTTTGAAAACAAATTCCACGCGGACGACGTAGAGCACCGCTAGTACTAGATAACTGATAGTAATTCCTCTCTCTTCGTATAATTAATTATTCTAAAGCTATTAAAATAACCGTGATAGTAACAATAGGTTTAAACTTTTTTCAATACACATATCATTTGTAAGTTTTTGAAACATTCAATGCGATGCTCCGTAATGACTTTTCATTTAGGTCAATAGGTGAGGAAATATTAGCTATACAATTGTTATAAATTGATTTCTCCCCCTAACTTTCAAACTATGCCAAAGAAAATTATGAACGGATATGAAACCTATGTAACACGGAGGTATCATTCTTCTTTTTTTTTAACAGGGCAAATCCGATTGAGGACTAAGCCGCGACAAGGGCAGAACCTTGGGGGGATAATTCGTGACCTAGTGTGGGATTCGCCAGATCGGGGGTGGCACTAGCATGCCCAGGCAGAACTGGTGCCACGCTATTGCCACTCCCCAGTTAGGGATACCCACTAAAGCCTCTGGGTGTTCCGTCCTTCGCCTTCTGCCAGGGCTACGAGTATATGACCTAGCCTCTCCGCAGCCCTGGCAGGAGGTTTCATTCTTCTGCGCCAACCTCTACCAACGTTTATGTAATATGTAATGGTCATGTCATGTAAGACAGACTTTGCTTATGTCTGCGATAGTATAAGACGTTTTCTAATTACTAAACAAATCCAAATTTATCTATAACACCTTTTAAAATTAATTGTGGTAGCTTAAAATATTTAAACTACTATACCTATTTTTAAATAACTTTTAAATATAATGTAGATACAATATAAATTATAAAACAACAAAACAAAATACAAACTAAACTATATTAAGTTATTATTATGTAAAATAGACGTACTTTCTAAACTTTAGTTACCTTGTATAATACAAGTATAATTTACTTAACTTAGAGATAGAGAACATGTGTATACAGTCTGCTATTATAATATAGTTCTATGGGTACCAAGTTTATGGTAATAGATTCATATCGAAAGTGATGAAGAAGGAACATTTAAACAAACTTACTATATGTATGAGGAAAATAGTGAAATTGTTTATAACAAGTTCCACTATTACTTTATCGATTACACAAAGTGACTATGACATATTATTTCATAATATAGAGATATAGGTCAGTACCCTTACCTGAAAATGGATTGGGATGTGACCTCGTAAGGGATCAGAAGGTATCTTTTGAATTATCAATGATCATATATTAATCAGTAGAGGAGTGTATTATGGTGTTGCCAACATCCGATACTTAAATAACAGGCAACTGAACTACAAATAATAGAAAAATCTGGCGAAAATGAAACCGACTTCAAGATTTACAAAAATGAAAATATATTGGTATGGATTTTTACTTTGCTTGACTTAATATTTAATTTACCATGTAACAAACATTAATTACATTTTCACTATACTATAGTAGAATTATTTTGTGCGTGCAGTTTCGGTCATAAATCAAACTCGGCCTCAGCCCGGTTAGGGCGGTGAGCATGTTGCGCGGGCGCAACGCCATTATCGATAAAAACTCATTCTTATCAAAGAAAGATTATCATTCTTATAAAAATCATTATTATCTTTTTTGCTGTTAATTTCAAACTTAGATATAAATATTTATATTTATTTTTAATATAACCTGTTACATTCTTAACTTTTGTACTTACCGTTTTTTAATACATAGATACCTAATGAATAATTTATTTTAAATCATTATTATTCTTATTTTACTTACATTAATACATACATTGTTTTATCTATTTTTTCTTTCATTTTTATCACTAACCCACAAAATGACAAAACCAAATACACTATCGATAACGCGTATCGACAACAATAATGCGCAATCACTATGCCCGCCCATAAGGCCCGTGAGTGGAAGAGAGAGCGAAATACTCCGATTATTTATGTCTCAAACTGCACGGACAAAATAATTCTACTATAGATACAAGTATAATATATGTCGCACGGCTACCGATAGAATATAGATGTACTCAACGACTTATTATAACACCTTCATAGCTTACCTATATTCGCATAAAATGAATTTGATTTTGAATAATTTTCTACATCTTAAAGTCGGTTCGAAGTAAAACGTAAAAATGACTATGGTGTAGAAAATATTTATTTTTGCTTTTTAATTACTCTTGAAGTCGGTTTCTTTTTTAACCGACTTCGAAAAAAGGAGGAGGTTCTCAATTCATCGGGATCTTTTTTTTTTTTGTTGCTTTTTTTATGTATGTTCGCCGATTACTCCGTCATTTATGATCCGATTTACGTGATTCTTTTTTTGTTCGACGCGGAATAGCTTCCAATTGGTCCCCTAAAAATTTTTCATCGTTTGGCCCAGTAGTTTTAATTTTATGAACATTTTTCATGAAAATAATTTTCACTCCGTTCCATATGTACACCGATTACTCTGAGATTTATGATTCGATTTACGTGATTCTTTTTTTGTTCGACGCGGAATAGTTGCCATGTGGTCCCCTAAAAATTTGACATAGTTTGGCCCAGTAGTTTTCATTTTACTAACATTTTTTTGTTCCCGGTTCTTGGGACCTATATTTTTTAAGAAGCGCGGCACCATTCGTAGATCCACCCATACATAGCTAGACACTAAAAAGTAAAAAATAAAAAATAAAAACTTCGTTTAAAAAAACCGACTTCAAAAACTAAAAAATTAAAATGTATAAAATAACTTATTCCTAAAGCTATTATTATTAATATATATTATCTAAAACATCTTGAAGTCGGTGCAAAGCAAAACATAAAAATTACTATATTTTGAAAATTACTAAGCACCGACTTTAAGATGTTTTAGATAATATATATTAATAATAATAGCTTTAGGAATAAGTTATTTTATACATTTTAGTTTTTTAGTTTTTGAAGTCGGTTTTTTTAAACGAAGTTTTTATTTTTTATTACTAGATTAAAAAAACACTTAAGTTACGTATCAGGCGAAAAACAGTTGTAGTTGTACTGAATCCAACCCAAACAGGATGATCAAATATCGGTTCAGAAACAAAAGGGTTATTTATGGCTGAACATACATAAAAAAATCCTCTCCTTTTTTAAGTCGCTTAAAAAGAACAGAATAATATTATATAATATGAGATTGGTAATTTATTTTAATACTTGAGCTTTTAAAGTAGCTATTTTGATTATTTGTATGTTAAACAGAAAATTTATATTTTTAACCAAATGTCTCTTAACAATAAATAATATTAATAATAATCCGCAGGGGGGCTTTGTGGCGAAGCCTTAGGTGAGTGGCGACACCTCGTACCTGACTCCGGGGGCCAAGACAAGGCCCCCGCCTCCGTGCTTGCCTTAACCAGCCGGCACGGAGTGGAGATCGCTAGAGCTAAGACCCAAGCTCCAGGGGTGGAAGTGATAAATGGCCTAATGTCGGAAGTAGCTTCGGTGAACCTGCAGCCCACCTCTCTACACCCCTTAGCCACTCATACCCATGTTGCCCCTGCCTTTTATGGCACTTCATGGGGCCCATGCAGGGAGTGGCGAGTCACCGTCTGCCCATTTTTCCATGTTCCCCGAACATTGCGACGGGCAGACGCCATAGTCCCCATATTCCCAGACCGCTAGTACCACTAACAGTTCACCCCAATAGCCCGGTACTTTTTGTCCTCATTTTCCACAATAGTCCTACACTGGCCGGGGCTTGTCCTTGGGTGCATTATTATATGGTGTAGACAGGGATAATCGCCGGTCAGTGTCACGCCACATTTACATTAAATTTGTCAAAGGGCCTCTACGTGTTGGCCTCCCTATGGCCCCACGCAAGCCCTCCAAAAGTCCGGGCCATTTTTATGGCCCGTGGTCTTGAAAGACATACAAGATATTAATAATAGTATTATTAATATTATTAACAATAATATTATTATTATTTTCATTGCGACGGGCAGACGCCATAGTCCCCATATTCCCAGACCCCTGTACCACTAGCAGTTCACCCCAATAGCCCGGTACTTTTGTCCTCATTGTCCACAATAGTCCTACACTGGCCCGGGGTTGTCCTTGGGTGCATTATTATATGGTGTAGATAGAGATAATTGCCGGTCAATGTCACGCCACATTTACATTAAATTTGTCAAGGGGCCTCTACGTGTTGGCCTTCCCATGGGCTTGCGTGGGGAGCCCTCCATAAGTCCGGGCCATTTTCATGACCCGTGGTCTTGAAAGACATACAGTATTATTTCAAACATTTTTTTACTATCGACCTTGTCTACTTTTACGGGTTTTAAGATTGTTGAACGGTGTTAAATTATGCTGAAATATAAGTTATGCTGGAATGTATATATGAATTCTTATACTGTTATATGGAATATTACTCTTTTCCATATTTATAAGCATAAGATATTTCATTTTGTAACAGGTAGTTGGCGGGTATATTGCAATTCTGGCCACGAAACATTACAAAAGTGGAATACTTTATTTTAATCTCTATTGTGGTCTATAAAAGATTCAGTCGAGTTCTACGCCTCTTGGTATAATTGAATTTTTTGTACATAAATCACACTTCTTACTAATATTGAATTATTGTCGTATTATATCGTACATAATATTGTTACAATTTGGGCCACCTGCATATTTGTAAACAAAGCACATTTATTACCCGTCGGTGTTTGAGCTAATAACATTGAAGCGATTTTATGACCGTCTTCTTTTGTTTACTTTATGTATAAATTTGTGATTAGAAGAATAGCCCATTGTGTATTGTAATATTTATGGTAGTCATTAGCGAGATGTAATTCTTAGAAATTCAGTCTACAGACATATTGTATTTGTATAGTATAAAGCAACGCCCCATCGGAGGGGTGAGGCAGTCTAGCGATAGTCACAAGCGAGGCAAGACGTGTGTACATTCGATAATCTATATAGTGACGGACTTTGCGCGTTTTATTGAAGAGTGCATTACGTTTGCACTGGCTGTGTTCAGTTATATTTGTACCTGTGTTATACGTGTTTGTATAGTTTTAATAAATTCTATAGTAATTCCAACGGCATTAATTCGAGTCCTGCAACTCGTAACAATAAATATAATAAACAGTGTATCGTTTTGTTTTTTCCTTTTTCCGTAGTCAATTTGACTAAAATCATCATGTCCGTTTATTTATCTACGTACTATATCACAGCTCAACTGTAGAATTTCAAAACCTAGCAACTGATTTGGTTTTATAAATGAATGTTTAGTATTTATTTAAGTTTTCACGACTACTACTCATAATTAAAACTACTTTTTATCAGTTTTAAGCGCGGTATTTTATTTTATATATCTTTTTATTGTGATCTTTCGGCCACTTTTCAGTAGCCGTGATCACGGAAGACAAAGATGTCAAATGTCAATGAGTAATGTTAGTAAATATTTAGTCTGGCTCGAACTTGTTAATTTAAAATTTTGATTATGATTATTATTTACTCTATGGGAGCCTTATCTAATTTCCGACCGCTTCGCAACATGTCATGGCTTGAAAAGAAGAAGCGGCGCAAGAAATTCTTCAGCAACATGCCTATAATAGCTATATGCCTATATTATATAGTTTTTTTATGTTATGTTAAAGTAGCAAAGTAAATACAGTACAGATAAATTAACTTCGAGATGTTTTTGCGTTTGTATTTTAGTAGTGTACTGACAGTACACACAGCACGTAAATAAATAAACTAATATTTTTAATATATATTATAGGCAGACATTTAATATGAAACTAATGATATTAAAATAATAAATTGTATTAACTGTATTCAATAGTATGTAATTTATATTATATTGATAAATATTAATATTAAAAACATGTCTTTCCTTTACGATATCGTAAATTCTCGTTTAGACTGTCCTACTCTCACCTCATCTGTATCCCTCGCAGTGCCAAATCTCAAAACACGGTCTAGCCACAACAAATTGTTTCACGTGCCCTGTAGAAGAACTAATTATGGCTTAAATGAAGTGCTTGCTCGTCTTACTGCCACTTATAATAACAAATTTAATGATGTAGATATTTTCTACCATTCAAAATTAATTTATAAATCAAAGATATTCGAAAAATTAGGCTGATAGTTTAACTGGCTTTTAGGTATCATAAAATATATCCACACATTTGTCTGTATATTTTTTTTTTTGTATTAGTGAATCATATATACGTATATTATAAATATATATAATATGAATATCTAAGTATTTATTATATATTATTTTCGTTTAACTTATATACTATATATATAACATATACTATATAGGGGATAATTCAGCAGGCACTATTTAACATTATTTTATTATATTAAATATACTACATTCATATAGAGCTTAACATAAGCAAACTGTTTATTGCGGTCTTGATTTTGCACAAATATACTGTAAAGTGTGAAGTATCCTGTAATTGGCAACATTCATATTAAACAGAGTTGATTGTTTTAAGTTATAAGTAAGCTGTTGGATATGTAATAAATAAATAAATAAATAAATAAAAATAATTTTAAAACTAAATTTTAAAGAAATTTAAATATCAAGTTTAGAAGTCTTTTAAATATACAAATACTACTACAAACGCAAAAGCGTTTCGAAGGTAATTTACCTGTACATATTAACATCTTCTATATTGAAATACAGTCTATTAGCCATACAAATTATACATTTGTCTTCCGTGATCACGACTTCTAAAAGTGTCCTAAACGTCGGAATGAAAATAAAAATCAAGTAAAATCTCTCCTTTTTTCAACTTCTTCCAATTATTTGGGGTCGGCATAGTATGTCTTTTCCTTTTATACTCCCCTATTCTGGCATACATCTTCTGTCACACCACAAATCTTTATAACATCTTTCACAAAATCTATCCATCACTTTTTTTGCCTACCTTTATATTTGTACCCATTCATCTTGTAGTTAAACATTCTTTTTGTAAAAATATTAAAATCAAATAAATTACAGCGCTTAAAACTGTAAAAACCAAGTTTTATTAGATTATTTAATATTAAGTTTATTTTAAAGATAGTGATAATGAAAATTTATTACAATTTCTCTAGCGTTAATTTTGTCCTGGTATTTCACTTAAACTTTCATGTTTCGGCTTGAAATTTATGTTCATCTCATATCCCTAAAGAACATCCGTACTAACTAACATAGTTTTATTTTATTTCTTTAGGATAACAAACAGATATACCCTAAAATTATATACAGTGAAAGTTGGTTAAGTGGGACTTAGATAAGTGAGAATCCTCCATAACTGGAACTCATGCTGAGGCCCCAACACTTTGGCACTGAATTACCCCTGTTAGTGGGACGAAGTAAACCTCTATATCTGGGATTCGTTCTTTTGATTTATCATCATAGTCAACTCTATAACTGAGAGAGTGAGCGAATTTTATATGCATAGACCTCTGCAACTGAGATAACGTTATAAAAACAAAAATAAAAATAAGATACATTATAAAAACAACTGGAGAGTATATAAACCATGGAGAACGCGATGTAATTTTTTTTTATAGTTTGTCTCTTTGTTTGTTACATTTTGTTCTGGAATCCCGGGAAAAATTTACTGGAAACGAATTGATGATATCAAAAAGCTAAGTTATAAACGAATCGAATTTCAATGTGAGTTTTTTTTACTGATCGATAGCAAATTTAATGTTATAAAATGTGTGATATATTTTTACTATTCCCAAAAGTACTTATAATATTATTTCTAAGACTTCTTTCCAAGTATTTGCGCAACTAAAAAGTAAAACATATTTCTTTTAACAAATATAAAACAGGCTTCAAACTAGGAAGCAAAAAATACATATTTAAACGACTTCTTTCTACAACATGTTGAAGTCGGTGCCAAGTAAAACATTAAAGAACAATAACTTTGCAAATATACTAATTTTTATATACTAATTTTATATATATTATATACTATACTTTAAGTTTCCTCACACCTTTGTTTACAGTGTTGCTACAGACGTAGCCGCTACGCTCGCTACGTGATTACGTACAGTTGTGTATTGTTCATTCTATTATATCGTTGTTTATGTGACATTAACTGGCCTATAAGAAGGGATAAAGAGTATTAATATTAATAAAAGTGACATAGGTATGTTATTTTGTGGCAACAAATGTAATATTATTTAGGTGAATAGGTATTGTATATAAATCAAAAAGTATACTTATGCAATAAGGTGGGAAGAAAATTTTCCGGTAATAACAGTGTTAAACTGAAAATATTATGAACGATGAATCATTCAGTCATGAAAAGTCTCTATTGTTCACCATAACTTAAAGACAATTTAATATGAATACATTTCCATTAGCAAAATAGGCGACATTATCGATCTCTTCCAGGCAACCCGGTGTACAAGAAGACCATAAAAGAAAAATTAAATAGTATTTGGTGGTTTAACTAAATTAAATCTAATTCAATCGTAATTAAATATTGTGCAGAAATGATATGATATATAATGATGATAAGTAATTGAACATTCCGGGGACATTTGTTACGAAACTCGGAGGTATGGTCATATTTACGCAACCCAAATATGAACCGCATACAAACATTTTAAAGGCGTTCAAGCTTATCCACTTATTACGGACCTCTCGTATAAGAAAAGGTATGGTACCAGAATATTATATAAGAATGAAAATAGTGAAGTTCTTGTGTAAAAAACACTAAATACTATTAATTTTTTGGCTAGAGGGCGATTTAAGTAATTTTAGTATTGTTTTTTGATATAAAAAGCATCACTAACATTTTCAACCCTAAACTTCTTCTTTAATACATATCTTGCATTCATACTTCCATGATAAAGTTAAAATAAAAGTGGGAGATAACTTATACGGAGGATGACATGAAAAATTGTGTGAAGATAAATGTATATTCACTACGTAAATAAAATAGAATCTTATGAAAGGAAAAGACATATTTCGGAGTCTCCAAATGATTATGTGTTTAATGAAACAGAGGTATAAAATGTAAACAAAAATTGACAAGAATGGAATCGTGGCGAAATATAACGCTTGGTTGCAATAAAGACTTTTTTTATAACCCTAATTTACATTTTACTACGATTTACTATTTAAGTATTGTATTACAAATTATTTTCAAGAAAGAGAATAGCAGCGGTGACATAATTCGAGTGGCATGATCGACGGCACACATACTGATAAGGCAGGGGTCTTGGCGATACCACTTTACCACTTTTTACTTCTTGCTTGACATCCGAACGAGGTGAACGTCTATTAGTCTCGTTGTTAAATTTGTGTTTATTTTAATTAATTTCTGAACTGTTACTCTTGTCACTTTTATGTTAAGTAATTTTAAATTTGCTAGCTTTACGTTTTTCAGAGCAATAAGGATCCTATGCTGAAGTTTAAGGATTTTTTTTTGCCATAACACAGTGAAATATAAACGTCTGTTAGCAAACATTTTTATTTATGATGTCTCAAATATCTCAATACTAGAACCAAACAAGTTGTAAGTAATTTGTAAAGAAGCAAACAAATAATATTTTACCGTAATACTTGTTTTAATTTCATAATAAAGTATAATAATATATAATTATTGTTTTGTAGTCGAGTCAACCTTATAATTTTATTGCTTTTAAGTACACCTTACACCTACAGGGAATTTAACGTAAATTGTAATTCAAATAGGTTATGCAAATTCAGTGTTTTAATTATCCAACAGGCACTTTCCGTAATAATAACTGACTTAAGCTGTATAAATTTTGTATATTAAGATCCTGAATTATTTTTATTTAATGCATAATTTGGATTTACAGTACATCCTAAAGCTTTTACTAAATGAGAATAGATGAAATCAGGGGTTAATCTGCTATTTCAATATGTTAGCGTTGCGAAGATATTCAAAGTTCTATTCCACTGCGATAGTGTCGAAAATTCGGATTCTACTAAATTCACAATATCTTTTGATATCGTTGCGGCGGAATAATAGAAAAAATCGGTGTTATAACTAGCAGTTATGGCATTAGTCGAAATGAGTATTGAAAAACGAATCTTCGCTTATAAATACTAATGGTTGCCCGAAGTCGAAAGTCGACCATAATAATTAATTTAAATTATAAGTTTGAACATTATTAAGGTTCTGTTGTCAAAGATTATACTTCTATAATCACAGATTTCGTTAAGGCTTTACTGTAAATTTAACTTTAACAATAAACAGAAGAACATATATGCGTGTGTGTCAAATAAATAGTAGTTAGGGTGTGTAATGTTTTTATTGATGTAACGTGTTTTTATGCATAATAAAAAAATAGCATTGTGCACTCCTCTGTATAAACTTTAAGTGTGCGAAATTTCATACTCCTCCGTACGCGCAATTTTCGGAAAAAGAGGTACAAAGTTTTTGGTGTGTTTTTGCTTCACATATTAATATATAGTTATAGATAGAGGGGCGCACCACGGGCACGCCATTGGAATTAACCGAATACCAAAATCAGGTAAACGTACGATTGCGACGATAGTGTCCGATGATTTTGACGAGATACTAAGAGCAAAATTAGGCCCCAGATCCTTGTCCACAATCACGTTGTTTTAAACTTGTGCTAGATCATTGTTTTTGGCTACAAAAACACGGATTAAAGCTCATTATTATAATTTACAAGGCACTAAAATCGAAGAAATTCCCAGGAAGACATAAGACTAAAAAAAGCAGTGACTCACATCAACACCCAATTAAGCGTTAGGTATAATTAAAAAGAAAGCATATTTTTTTAAATATTCAAGCACGTTTATCAAAAATGATTATATCAGTACATCTATTCGCTTTAACTTCGTGAATTAACAAAAAGTAACTGCTAAAATTAATTTTATATAAAACAGTATCGCTAGGGGAGTAATATTCTCAGTAGTTAAGGAGGAAATAAATTTAATCTTAAGAAATTGGGTCGCAGCAAGAGTATATTAAGTGGTTAGTAGATAGGCCTATGATTCGGGTTAAATGTCTTATGCTCAGCAACCTCCATAATGAAAGCTTATACAGTATCAGTGTCACTCGATTGCATTACTGCGGTGTAATTGGAAGGCTTATAAAGTGGGTCGGTTTATTGGAATGAAGTTCCTTATCGCATTATCAACGGATGGGCGCTAGACGAAAACAATAAAAAGGAAAAATGTTTAACTTAAAAGGATAAATGACCGCTGTATATTATAATACAATTTCGAACTTTAATGCAATGAAATAAGATCTAAAAAATAATAATTCATCAGTGTACGGTGTTTGGAAATAAGAAGCAAGTACAACGCCCTTATTACTACTATACAATTTCTTCGATGGTCGTAGTTGGTCTTCTATGGTCTTCGAAACTTTATTCCAACCCGGTGTCCCAAAGACACCTCATTAGTTTTTATTGTTCTGTTTTATCATGTTTTTCTCTTTCTTATTTAAAAGTTGCGGCTCTAGCTTTCTGTCCTATGTGATTGAACTGATGAACTTTATTTCTCATAACAGAATTTATACATTTCAATTAAACTATGAGAACATTTATAAGTTTGAAATAAATTGTAAATTATACCGAAATAAAAAGCACAAAAACTAAAATTGCAGGTAGTTTTGATTTATTTTTTGTACACGCAAGCTCCAAGTACTGTCGAACCAAAACAAACAAGGATCTAGATTTTGTGGAAGCGTCATTATGAAAATTGTTAGTTTTTATTTATTTTTATATAAGTAAGTATGTATTAATATATAAATATTTAAACATTATAGTACAGATACGATATTATATGGTCCAACCGTATTGATTTAATTTACTTGGAAATAGTAGGTTTGAACGAAAACTATAACATTTAATGAGTCTTATACTGTATCTTATAATGTTTATATGAATCACTTTAGTTGCTTCACTCAAATTGAAAACGGAAATGAATAGTGTAATGTCAGCTTCAGGAGCCCTTTTCTAGGTTTGTTCTTTTGTTAGCTATTTGTTTGACGACATCTGCTTTTTCTTTGATTCGGTCAGTATGGTTTGGCTAGGGATATAGGATTTGGCTGGCTGGGATAGATACCTAGGGATACTGGTTCTGTTGGAGAGTTCTGCTGCTTTAGATTGATGTTTATATTCGTCACTTCACTTTATTTAATTTGATTGGAGCGCAACCGGCGTGTGCACACTCTTGCGTTTTATTTGACCAGGTGGGCACAGCGTGGTGTAGGAATGTGACATTAGTCATTAGTGATGTTCGTTAGTCGTCGCGGCGCGAACACTTTCTGTTATTCATTTTTGCAAGATATATGGAGGGAAGTTATTTGTTTGTGTGTGGTATGTGCCGTACGTATATATGTATTACACACATCTAGTTTAGGTTTCAAGTGGAGGTAGTGCGGTGAATTCTTTATTCAATGATTAGTGCTGGCGCCACATGTTGGTAGTTTCAATGCATTCTTTATTTTGTAAGTGGAATATTCTAAATGCATTTCTGCTAAATCTATAATACTTGTAATAATATTATTAAATTGTGACAGTATACGTCTTTTCTTTCTTACTGTTGTAGTCGTTGAAGAGAGATATAATTATTTTTAATAGAAATATCCTGCTTTTTGTATTATTTCAATATATAAACTTAATTAACACAACAATAGATACGTGTGTATCTCTCAATAATTTTCACTCGACAAAAAACAGTTTGACATAAAACATAAAAATTACATTCAAAATCCAATTCTATAAAAAAATAGGTTTTATACTAATAAGTCTGCAACACTTACATTTTTTGTGTTTGTCTGTTTGTTTGGGATTCACGTTAAAAGTAGTAGGCCGATTTCGATGCGGTTATCGTTGATCGATAGTAAATTCCCACACTTAATGTCTGCGGTACTTTATGTTCCGAGAATTTTATGGGAATTTTCTTGAGAGAGGTTTTAAAGTGGTCTGATGCGAAATTTTTACTGATTGATAATATTGTATTGCAATTGTAGTGGCGTAAAGTTTTCATATATTTTCGTAGTTAAAATCCATTACCCTGCTGAAAATAACCTTTGATTTTATGTTTAGCAAAATAACTGTTATAATATTTGTTACCTGTCCAATGTGGACAAAGTAGCAAGCAAATGCTAGTGATAAATAAATTTAAGATAACTGTTCCTACATGTGAATGACACGTTATCTATTACCTTCTTTTATAAAATGTAATTCATTATAGACTTTCATGGTATCCACTTTTCTTTTCTTTTAAATTTGGTATCTTTGATATGAAGTTGTATCGTGTTTTCATTTTCAGATGCTGAAGGTACTGTTGGCGCTGACCTGCAGCGGAAATTGGATCTGTTGAACGGTACCCTGGACGCAGAGCGTGCGGAGCAAGCTCGCAGACAGATGCAGTATATTGCACATTGTTAGTATTTACTTTGAGTGATTTTTTTAATTTATTTATATTATATGTGTATTCGTTTGCATTACTATTATCGTTTTAGCGATAAATACCGGTTGAGTTCGGTGCGTCCTCTTCGGACTCAGTGTCTGCTATTCTACCTTTCCTCTCCACCTGGTGCAATCTTCGATAACCAGCGTGAGACCATCGGTACAAATGTCTTTCACGACGTTGAGGCAGCATTTCTTGACCCTACCTTTTTACCGTGACCTAGTGGAGGTGGGTTTTCATAAAACTTGATCATATCAATATATTCGATTACAGATATTTATTAATTTTACGTAGAATTTATGTCCATATATGATGTAAATTATTGCCAATGGTCCAAGTGGAATAGCAGCGTCACTCTTCATAGTCGGTGTGATGAGCTTGGCTTAATTATTGTTTCGCATTCTCCCTTCTTGGTTTTATTCAGTTTTGTTATAATATATAAATTAAATGAAATTAAAAAGATCTCAAACCGCGCAAATATGGAACCCAAGGAAGGGGTTACATATTTGTGCCGTTTGGAGTTGAAACTTTAGGTCCGTGGGGTCCATCGGTAAATGGTTTTTTCAAAGAAATTTGTAAGAAACTCTTTGATACCACCCGTGATCAGAAGGCTGGTTCGTATTTCGCGCAACGAATCAGCATTGCCATACAGCGTGGCAATGCAGCCAGCCTTCTGGGCACGCTTCCCTCTGGCAGCGATTTGTTACATTCTTTATATTAATTAATTAATTTATTTATAATTTAGTTTATTTTTAAGTTAAGATTTTTTTTTAAATATATTCATTTATTTGTACAATTAAAAAATGAATAAAATTCATTGTTTATGAGGCAATGTTTTTTAAGTGACAAAATCGTAAAACTTCGCCTAAAATTTAATGTATTTTCCACGACTGTTCAAGTTATTTCAAAACTACAATTATTAAGTGAAGTATGAACTTTCAGTTGCTTTGCTGTACAATTTACTTCACGTCGCTTAGGAATAAACTTTGCCAAACTACTTGTAACTAGTGAACTTATAGAGGTGGCTTAGGCTCCAGCGGACTTTGTTGCATTCGAGTCACGTGGATTTGAACGTTGACAGAGTACATGCAGTGTATAGGTATGATTTTTGGTATAACGAATAATATTGTCGCCTACATTTAAGAACGTACTCGGAAAACACTACTTTTCCTTAAATAATTATGCCCAATTTTTAACCGACTTCGAAAAAAGGAGGAGGTTCTCAATTCGTCGGAATCTTTTTTTTTTTTTTTTTTTTTTTTTTGTTCTTTTTTTTATGTATGTTCGCCGATTACTCCGTCATTTATGATCCGATTTACGTGATTCTTTTTTTGTTCGACGCGGAATAGCTTCCAATTGGTCCCCTAAAAATTTTACATAGTTTGGCCCAGTAGTTTTCATTTTATGGACATTTTTCATGGAAATAATTTTCACTCCGTTCCATATGTTCGCCGATTACTCCGTCATTTATGATCCGATTTACGTGATTCTTTTTTTGTTCGACGCAGAATAGCTGCCATGTGGTCCCCTAAAAATTTGACATAGTTTGGCCCAGTAGTTTTCATTATATGAACATTTTTCATGAAAATAATTTTCACTCCGTTCCATATGTACACCAATTACTCTGAGATTTATGATTCGATTTACGTGATTCTTTTTTTGTTCGACGCGGAATAGCTGCCATGTGGTCCCCTAAAAATTTGACATAGTTTGGCCCAGTAGTTTTCATTTTACGAACATTTTTTTGTTCCGGGTTCTTGGGGACCTATATTTTTTAAGAAGCGCGGCACCATTCGTAGGTCCACCCATACATAGCTAGACACTAAAAAGTAACAAATAAAATTTAAAAACTTCGTTTAAAAAAACCGACTTCAAAAACTAAAAAACTAAAATGTATAAAATAACTTATTTCTAAAGCTATTATTATTAATATATATTATCTAAAACATCTTGAAGTCGGTGCAAAGCAAAACATAAAAATTACTATATTTTGAAAATTACTAAGCACCGACTTTAAGATGTTTTAGATAATATATATTAATAATAATAGCTTTAGAAATAAGTTATTTTATACATTTTAGTTTTTTAGTTTTTGAAGTCGGTTTTTTTAAACGAAGTTTTTAAATTTTTATATCATAGACTATTTAATATATATGTTTGTATATGTATTTAAGTATTTAATTTAATTTATAATATATGTAGTTTAAGTATGTTTATTTATGATATATTTAATGATCTGCACCACCTACATCGCCCGATTAGGTTAAATTATTCCTTAAGTTAGGTTGCCTGTAAGAGATTGCTTTCAGCGATAAGGCCGCCTATTGTTTCTACGATGACAATATTGTAATTGTGTATTTTGAATTGTATTATTTGTATATTTGGTGAGCAATAAAGTGTTATCTATCTATCTATCTATCTATTGTTACATTTAAAGCATGCGTTGAAACAAAACATCGTCTGTAGTACCTATATGGACATAACCCACGTGTGAAATGGCTCAATCTTACTTAGACAGGCGTGGCGGTGTATTATTCCTGTTTATGTAGTAATATAAACAGGAATAATACACCACCATGATGATTACCCTGAGTATTGTCGGGACTACCGAACAATAGCGTTTTTTAACTTTTATACACATATTGTTACATGCCGTCAAAGAAATGCGCACACCTGCCTGTCGTAAAAACGCAGTTTATTACCTTTCTTGCATTGGGAGTTCTTTTGTTTACTTCGTGTTTAAATGCAATTAAGAACAACATCCTCTTGTTATCGTACTTGTTTCATGGCCGTCATTAGTGTCGAAGTAATCCTTGTTGTTATTGAATTGCGTCGAAGCTTGCCAGGTATGCGGATTAACTCAGTGAACGCGGTCCTTTTATTGTATTGTACAGTTTAGTATAAAACAACGCGCGGACGGAGGGGTGGGGCAGTCAAGCGACAACTACGATACGACTAAGACGTGTGTAGTACTTTTGATTAGCGATATAGTGACGGACTTTGCGCGTGTTATTGAATAATGCAGTTTGTACTGATTGTGTCCAGTCATATTTGTGCCTATTTTATACGTGTTTGTACAGTTCTAGTAAACTCTATAATAATTCCAACGACATTTTTTTAATTCGCGTCCTGTAGCTCGTAACAATATATTATCACCATTGTGATTTGCAGAAATATATGACAACAGTTAATGAACTGAAATACGTAACTATAACGTCACAATCGCAACAAACTCTTGAATTATGACGTCCAGTTGATTATTTTTACACGCTTTATATTAGCTTCACTTGTATGTCAGTCAGTATGTCTGTAACCGACCCCTAAATTTGACCGACTTCCCGTTTTCCGATTGAGCTGAAATTTTGCACGTATGTGTATATCGCGTGACAATGCAATAATATGGTACCATGGAGCTGATCTGATGATGGAGTCGGAAGGTGGCCATAGGAACTCCTGTACTAAACAAGATAGACCCTTCGTGTTTGGGCCCGTATGTTTATATCGCGTGACAATGCAATAATATGGTACCATGGAGCTGATCTGATGATGGAGTCGGAAGGTGGCCATAGGAACTCCTGTACTAAACAAGATAGACCCTTCGTGTTTGGGCTCGTATGTTTATATCGCGTGACAATGCAATAATATGGTACCATGGAGCTGATCTGATGATGGAGTCGGAAGGTGGCCATAGGAACTCCTGTACTAAACAAGATAGACCCGTCGTGTTTGGGCTCGTTTTACTTGTCTTGGCTAGCACTCTGCTGCTACATGATATGCAGGATCTCAAAAGCTTGTATTTAAAAACATTTAAACAAAAATCAACTAAAAAATGAAAAATAAATAATAGTTTAAAAAAACTAAAAAAAACACGCTTTTATAAAAAATCCAACTAAAAAATCAAAAAATAAAATTTAATATAATATAAAAAAGCGTGGGGTGTATTCAATTAATAATATAATATCTTAAAAAGCGCTTTGAATACACCCCACGCTTTTTTATATTATATTAAATTTTATTTTTTGTTTTTTTAGTTGGATTTTTTATAAAAGCGTGTTTTTTTTAGTTTTTTTAAACTATTATTTATTGCCTAATAATTAGTATCGGTTTGTTTGATCTTTGACGTATATTTTTAATATGGTGTTCCAAAGGCAGTGACTCTTCTATTTATAGTGTTATTTTAATGGTACTTCAGCGGTGCAATAGAGTATTTTTGTGGAGATCAGTCAAATTGGTCGCGTCATAATTATTGTAAGGAGTGCGGACTCGAATGAAAAATGCCGTTGGAATTACCATAGAATTTATTAGAACTATACCAACACGTATAACACAGGTGCAAATATAACTGAACACAATCAGTTAGAACGTTAAGCGCGATTCAATAACACGCGCAATGTCCGTCACTATATAGGTTATCGAATGTGCACAAGTCTCGCCTTGATCGTGGTTCTCGCTAGACTGCCTCACCCTCCGTTCGGGCACTGTTTTATACTTAACTATACAATATGTCTCGACGCAATGCATAACTATAGTTTCTAAGAATCACACCTGGTTAATGACTATCATAAACGATTACAACACCCAATAGGATGTTTTTCTAATTACACATTTTTAACACAAAGTAAGTAAACATAAGAAGTCCAAATGCCGAAAGGAAATAAACTGCAGGTGTGCATTTACTTTTGTCGGCCGTGTAACATTAAGAATAATACAGACGTATTATGCATATCAAACTAATAGATAAATATATGTAGTTTGTATTAAATTTGTTTATAGTAGGAAAAAATATTTAAATATAGTGTAATTTGTTTAGGTGTCTGTATTTTTCTCCTTTTTGGCCTTAGAAATGAAGTAGGTAATCATGATACTACATAAACATCAACACATCAACATTGAATACATATATCAATTTTTTATAATCTATCCTAAGGTTGTCTGGAAGAAATTGCTTTTAGTGATAAGAACTATTGTTTTCTGTACTTAAATTTCTTGAATTGTACTTAAAGTTATGCAATAAAGTATATTATATTCTATATCGGAAGATTTTTTTTACACTCTTCATTACTTGGAAAAGATTTTTATAAGTGATAAAATTGCCCACTGAGATGGCATGTTCGAACTTAACAATCAAATAAACATAGCCTGAGTAACTATAGAAGATACTCGTATCTACATACAGTCTAGAAGGCGTAGGATTGGTAAGCGTATTCCCTAACAGAGAGGGTATTATATTATACATCGCAGCTAGGGTATTACATTGCATTTACAGCAGCAAGCGGTGAAATACTTCGTTTCACTATTCAAGGTCGTTATATCAACCAAAATATAATATTTTCATCGCGAATTCAATTGTCGCACTTGTTGTTCAGATTCTTATAATAATTTTAAAAATAATAGAACATTGCTGGCTAAAGCAAAAATTAATAGTAAATACATATGAAAAATTCAACAATGAAATAAATAAAATAAAAAAATATTAATAAAAAATAAATGTGTACTATTTTTTTAACTTTCCCTAAAGTACTATATCTTTACGGTTAAAAAAATAAAAATGCTGTACACGTATTTTACTATAATAAAGAAGGCAACCCCAAGTGAAAGTTCCGACAACCCATTTCTCCCATATCCTATCCCTTCTATCTCATCCATCAATCCCACCCCTTTCTCCTATCTTAAAAACGTGTGAAGACAGCGATTTAAAAAAAATATATTTTACGCTATGTAAATATTATATGATACAATAGCTTAATTTGTGATGTGTAACAATTAACATGAATATAATAAAAAAAAAAATATGTGCCAGAATGTTGCTCTGATGATGTCTTCAACTTCCTACTATTAAGCATTAAGTATATCTAGAACAAGATTTTCACAGCTCAGCTTATTAGAGACGACACATTCTGCTCAATGCGATGTAATATAAAAATAATCTTGTATTAATTTTATAAGCTCTCTATTTATAACTTAGGTCATTTTTAGTTTTTAATTGTACTTTTAAAATATTTATTATGTAAACTTATTAAAAAGTCTCATTTCATGTTTCTTTAAAAAAAATACAGCTCTCGTGGCATTTTTTATTTTCATTTTACCCTTATAATGTCTCGGAACACTAGATATTTTTTTTATATCACGTAAAAGACGCATTCAGCTAACTAGTATTAAAAATTACGTTATTATCTTTTTCAGCGGGTTATTCAGAAGACTCTGACTACACGTCCGATCTGAATTACCCGGTGGGCCAACATGCTAACTGCAGCGCTTCCCAGTTCAGAAGTGCGGCACATCAGATGCACACTCCTCAGGTACTGTATGTTTTGCAATTAAATTTCATGTAGCTTGGGGGGAAAACCTTTTGTCATTTATACTCTCAAAAGCAGCTGAATTAGAAGTGTCCCTAAATTCATGATTTTTGTATTAAATAATCCGTACGAGAACAATTTTATGCTACTCACTCATGAATGACGGTGACCTAGGCTTGCTTATTTTACAGCTTAGTCTTAAAGGGCTCTAAATAGAATACTTACGTAACAAATTATTATTAAATATCCTTCGGTTTCTTAATATTATAAAGGTGCTGCATATGAACTTTTTAACTACTAAACTTCTTAAATAATATTACAGAGGTCGTTGGAGGTATCGAGGGAGAATTCGTACGAGAGAGACGAGTACCACATACATGGCGACACTGATCCATTGTACTACAACAGCCAGCCAAGAACCAACAGGTAGGTAACATTTGTCAATTTAATTTTTTATTACCTCAATTATGTAATCAATATCTTTGTTTTGCAAGAATGTAGTTGATACAAGTGTTATACAATTGTAGATGCACAGTATATTCTACCGCATAGTGTTGTACAAAATGACTTAAATACTAAAATGAGATTTACAGGAATATTCTAATTCAGCAACATGTCAAATAAGCTTTGGTAATAAATAAACAAATTATGTCAAAAAAAATCACTAAGGTTTCTCATATAAAAACTAACGATAAGCACTTTTTTAAGATATTCATCTATGGTATGGAAACACTTTTTTGATTATCTACTTTTTAAGACTATAGTGAGTTTTCTTGCTTTACTTATTACCTAATAAGAAAGACTTGGTTGGTGTATTGTTTAGTTGAACATACTCAATCGTAATGGTATATGATATGTTTTTGCTATTTAGCTACGGTACTTATACAAAAAAAAGGTAAGTGCATGGCAAATCACGCACAATAAAAATAATAATATAAAGGTTCCGTAAAGATAATAAACGTAAATTGTATACATTTTGACAACTGGGTCTGCAGGTCTAGGATAAACATTTAATACTTTAAACTATCAAAAGAATATAATTAGCACTGAGTTTTTTATTCCCCAGTTGAAATTTATAGAGTTTATACCTATTTTTTTTTCCTTTTCGCGACTTCACTACGCCATTTTGTAGGCAGGTACTTATAGAATACATCTCTCTGGAATGATTGATTTATTATGATAACATTATTTTTAACATTATTGTTTAAATAGCATAGGTTATATGATTGGCAACCAGTCAATTGATTCCAGATATTAAGAAATATTAATATCTTTTAGCCATACAATAATGAAATTACCATCATTATATGGCTCTACCAGAAAAAAATAAGATTTCTGAGTTGAATGAATTATTTCATTTCTATTATTAGAGGGTCAATCATCGAAGGGGGTGTCAGTAAATGATATAATTTATCCTATTGTTTTAAATTTTCAGAATCGACACATGGTCCCAGTTGCATGTGCAAGCAAGCATCGAATCGGCGATATCATGGCGAACTGCAGCTGACTGGCAATCGCAAGGTAACTTATCTACAATATTATAAAATTCTAAACATGCCGTGTCTGTAAATTAAAGCTATTAAAAAAAAACAACTGGAGTAGACTATTTAAACATTTTTTTTTAAATTTCTTGTCTGTTGTTTTGGCTGTTCGTTCGGGATTTACGTAAAAACTACTGGGCCGATTTCATAGCGGTTTTCATTGATCGACAGCTAATCTTTAGACTTAAACTGTAGTTTGATATAAAGTCGAACTATTCCCGTCAGTTTATCATTGGCGACATTTGTGCCTGATTAGTTTCTTTTTGTTTTAACATTTTCAATTTGTATTACACTATCCCTAGACATATGTAAGAAACTCTTTGACACTGCCCGTAATCAGAAGGCTGGCTCATATTTTACACAACAAATAAGCATTGCCATACAATGCAATGCAGCCAGCCTTCTGGGCACACTCCCCGTTGGCAGTAATCTACTTCATAATGTATTTTTACGACCGACAAAGACCAATTCACACCTACAGTTTATTACCTTCCCGCATTTGGGCTTATTTTGTTTACTTTGTGTTTAAAATTTGTAATTATAAAACAGCCCATTGTGTATTGTAATCTTTATGGAAGTCATTAGCCAAGTGTGATTCTTAGAAATTCAGTCTACAGACATATTGTATTTGTACAGTATATGCCCCAATGGAGGAGTGAGGCAGTCAAGCGATAACCACTAGCGGAGCAAGACGTGCATACTACATTCGGTAATCTATTTAGTGACGGACTTTGCGCGTGTTATTATATTTGCACCTGTGTTATACGTGTTTGTATAGTTCTAATAAATTTCTTTAGTAATTCCAACGGCATTTTATTTGGAGTCCCGTAATTCGTAACAGTATTATAGTTTCAAGGACAAATTAATTCAATTATTAGATAAACTAGTCTATCCCTAGTAAATAAAAATGTAAAAGTCTTAAAACAAAATCATACTTTAAAGCATTATTTGCAATAAAAGAACCTAATTGAGTATAAAACCGGTGGTAAAATTGAGATTGTTATTGTTTCAGAGGATCAACGTCGGCCTAGTCTGGAGCGTCAGAATACTTTGTATGACGACAACATGGGTTATAGTTACGATAGTTACACAACTAGCACGCACATTAGGTACGTCATTAACAGAAATCATGGAGTACAGTTGCAATCCCAACTTTTTCACTAGATTAGACGCATAATTCTACAATTCCCACTATCTATAATATTATAAAATTCTAAATATGACGTATCTATACATAAAAGTTGTTTAAACCTGTCTGTGATAATCTATAGAAACGACAGAGAACAAGAAGAATTAAAAAAAAATATGTCTGTTTGTTCGGGATTCAATTGAAAATTACTGTCCCAATTTTGATGCGATTTTTGCTGATTGACAGCAAATTCTTAGACTTAAACTGTGTGCTACTTTTTACTCTGGGAATCCCGCGAACATTTACCCGGGAGGGGTTAGAAGTTGTGTTGTATGTACACCGATTACTTTGAGATATATGATCTGATTTACGTGATTCTTCTTTAGTTTAATGCGGAATAGTAGCCATTTGGTCCCCTAAAAATTTGACATAGTTTGACCCAGTAGTTTACATTTTGTGATTTTTTTCCCGTTCACGTTTCTTGGGATCTATATTTTTCAAGGCAAAAAGCACCTTTCGTAGGCTTACCCATAGCCTAGACACTAAAAAGTAACAAATAAAGAAAAACTTCGTTTAAAAAAACAGATTTCAAAAACTAGAAAGTATAAAATAACTTATTTCTAAATCTATTTTTAATTATAATATCTTATTTTTAATATATTTTATCTAGAACATCTTGAAGTCGGTGCAAAAGTAATTTTTATGTTTTACTTAGCACCGACTTTATTTATTAAATTGTCACATAGCCTAAACTAAGATGAACTCCTATTTGCTATACTACGTAGAAGCTGCATATTCTGAAAAGAACGCTATAGTCCAATAAGAGCTTCTGCGTTTACAATAGCATTCGTGCTTGTCGGAAGAGTTATGTTCACTGATTTACAATTTTTTATGAATCTATTAAATTAGGACAAATAGAGATTACTAGGATAAGAGATTAGTTTGCTATCAATATTTGTCTCCATAGTGATCACGATTTAAATCTCGGTCCGTACATTAATCAAATTAAAATAGCTTAATATAATGGCAACTACGGATCAAAATTAGTCAGCCATAGGCCTTAAAACTAAGTTTGATATAATACAAATTCGTAAATAATTTTAATTTATATTCACAAATTAAATTCAAATTTAAACAAAGAATACTGGCCAATAACACGTGGATCAATAAGTCCCGGGACTGACATATTGATGGTGTTGCCAGCAAAAGTTCCGCATGATTTTTCATGTGTACCAACCTTCAAAAGAAATCTGTCAAAATTTCATGACATTCTGATGTTTGGTCCACGAGTGATTTAAGTGACGCTAGTCTTGATATATCCAAAACAAAGGATTCGAAACAATTTCCTGTGTTGATTTATCATTGCGTTTTGATGAAAAGAAAACACCATGCAACCTCAACAATGGCTTGAAAAGTGTGATGGGGACTCTGCTCCATCAAATCAACCATTTGTCGGTGGTATGCTGAGTTTAAACGTGGTCGTACAGACACTGAAGATGCTGAACACTCCGGCCAGCCAAATGAGGTGGCTCAACCGGAAACCATCAAAAACTCCGCCAAATCGTTTTTGAAAACCGTAAACTAAATTTGCGTGAGATAGCTGACATCTTAAAGATACCATACGGCAGTGTGTAAGCTATTTTGCATAATATTTATCTATGAGGAAGCTGTTGTCAAACTGGGTGCCGCGTTTGCTCACGGCGGATCAAGAACGACAAACTGTCGTTGATTCCGAGCGCTGTTTGGAGCTAAGAATTGGCTTCGAATTGCTTCCACACCCACCATATTCACCGGATCTGGCCCCCAGCGACTACCTGATTGCAGACCTCAAAAAATGCTCTAAGGAAAGAGATTCTACTCCAACGAAGAAGTCATCGCCAAAACGAATGCTTATTTCGAGATCAAAGATGAATCGTTCTACAAGAAAGGTATTGAATTGTTGGAGAAGCGCTGGACTGATTGTGTTGCTCTTGAAGGAGACTATGTTGATGAATAAAGTGAAATTTTGACAAAAAAATGTGTTTTTCTTGGTTAGTCCCGGAACTTATTGATCCATGTAATATAACAAAAATATGTCAAATTTTCAGCTATTTTTTAAGCTTTCGTAACCTTCTGGTGTTTTTCAGGGACCATTCACATATATCGCAACAGCCAAGCTATGAGGAGTATTACGATTCGAGTAGTTACCCTTACCAAACATCCTTCGTTGGAGACGACTCCAGACAATGGGATAGTGGTGGGCAGTACTTCTTTGAAGATGGATATGGTCTTACGCCGACCGAGTATGAGAATATCGTCAATAAGCGACGGTCGTCCGTCGTACAGTTACCTCAAGTGCCGCCTAAACAGGTATTCCACATATATTTATTACTTCCATACAAGCATCTAATTTATTATTGCTTAAGTACAGAAGACACGCTGACGGCACACCTGATGGCAAATGGTTTCAATGCGATGCCAGCTTCGAAGGAATTTATCATAGCTTTTTTGAAAAATCTCATATCGTAACAGTGTCAGAAAGTCTCAGCTGGGAGATCACTCCAAATATCCACAGTCCGCAAGAAAAACGTCCATGAGAACCGTTGCATACATAAACGAAGCAGTTCAAGGAAGTGAGAATGAACGCCCAGCCAATGGCGAGCGGTGAGATGGTAGAAAGTAGACGAAGACACCATTCTAATCAGTTTCTCGGAACACTTACGGTAAAGTTATCTAAAAATAGTTTCTTTTACGTTAAACAAGTATATGGAACAGTTTACATAGTGATAATGTCAGTCTATTAACGTACCGCTGTTGAGCCCGGTTCTCCCTATTTTTGGAGAACTAATAATATATCCATCATGCTACTCTAAGATGGATTGGTGGGTGACATACATCGGTAATATTGATGCGCAGATTTCCTCACTATGTTTTCCTTTACCGTGATAATTATAATAATAATTATGCGTATAAGTGATAAATGGTATAACGTCGGAAGTAGCTTCGGTGAAGCTGCAGCCCACCTCTCTATACCCCTTAGCCATTCACACCCATGTTGTCCCTATCTTCTATCTATCATTTTTTTGGGGCCCATGCAGGGAGTGCCGACTCACCGTCTGGCCATTCTTCTTTGTTCTTCAAACCTTGCGACGCTTTGGGCTGACGCCATAGTCCCCATATTCTCATACCCCTAGTACCACTAACAGTTTACCCCAATAGCCCCGTACTTTTTTTCACATTTCCCACAATAGTCCTACACTGGCCGGGGCTTGTCCTTTGGTACATTATTATATGGTGTAGACAGGGATTATCGCCGGTCAGTGTGACGCTACATTTACATTAAATTTGCAAAGGGGCCTCTACGTGTTGGCCTTCCCATGGCCCACGCAAGTCCTCCAAAAGTCCGGGCCATTTTTATAGCCTGTGGTCTTCAAAGACATACATATTATGCGTATTAGGTTACAAACACTGCCTGAATAGCGCATGCTCCTTCGCCAAGATTCAGACTTTCGTCACTGGAATGAGACGTGAATACCTTAGCTATTAAGCCACTACAACGGACAAACTCAACATAATAGTGACTTGTAGTAGTAGTAACTTAATTTATAACAAGTATATGTAAATAAAATTGTTACTTTTAAAAGATTAGGCAGGTATCGCTCGCCATTGACGAGATGTTTACCCTATTTCCTTGAACTCTCACGGTCAATATGCAATGGTTCTCTAGAAGGTTCCCTTCGCGTACGACAATGATTTGGAGGGCACTTTCCGCCGTGATTTTCCTTGTGCACTATGATAACTGATTGTATAAGAAGGGAAGGGAAAGATTATTTAGAGGCTGAAACGAGTTGGCAACACCCATGGCGCTGCAAAAGTCTGGCTGCTGGTGCTGCAAAAATGTGTCGCTGTTTTCCTGCTTCAGGCAATAAAACGAATATATTGTTGTAATCGAAGAAAAAGACTAAGAATAACACAGAAATAACAACCATCGTCTCCACTAGATGTCACTAGCATTGATTAATTTTAATATTGTTCTTTGTTCATTGTAACATTATTACGTACGTACCGCTTGTGGATATTAATTAATTTAGGTCTAGTTTGTGAAAGTGAATAGTTATGCTTAAAATATTTTTTAATAAATAAAATTTCTAAAAGCGGTACAGGAATGATACTCTCTGATGTTATCTAGACATGCGAGATTTTTTTATTACATGAGTTCAGCAGACGGCCCACCTTATGGAAAGCAGTTACCATCGCTTATGAACATTTGTAACATAGAAGATGCTACCATTGTGTTGCAGCTCTCTAAAATAGACTGGAACCAGGACACTATTGTCGGAATACAACTTAAGGTTGTTATGGTGACATACTCTAGACCAGAGGTGATAGCCAAAATTCAAAAGCTATTCAGAGCTACGTTTTTTAATAAACGATTGTCATATTTAGGATTCGTCTTTCATGTTATTTTGAAAAACGTATTTCAAATAAGCAAAAGGTATATTATGTTAATGCTAGTTTTTTGAAGTGAAACTTCTTTTAGAATCGTTGTGATTTCAAATTGATGAAATGAAAAAGAGATAAACACATTAATCCATAGGACTAAGCCTGCGAGAGAATGAGTTACAAATTTAAAATTGTGCAGCACAGATTAGAGAGTCAAAAAGGCCGATGGCTAAACATAAGTTCAATTTGGACATTAATAAAACTGGTAACAATATTTTTTAAACTAAAACAGTGAAAAATTCAAAGTGATACTTAAGAAGTTTATTTCGAATTATAATGTTGTTACAACCTAGGCGCGGACAAAAACAAATTCACACCTGCATATCTGTAAAAGCACATTTATTACCCGTCGGCATTTGAACTAATAACATTGAAAATATTGTAATTCTTTTATGATCGTCTTCTTTTGTTTACTTATTTATTGGCATACGGCCTATAGTTGTCTTGAAATCGTTTACAGCCACCTGCGGCTGTAATCATTGACCAGGTGTTACGGATTTTAAAGTACAAGCTGATTCTAGGAAATTCGGTCTAAGTTGCCGGGCATTTGTGCAGTATAAAGCAATGGCCTGAGGGAGGGAGAGGCAATCGAGAGAGAACCACGGTCGAAGCGAGACGTGTGTACATTCGGTAATCTAATAGTGGCGAACTATGTTTTTGTATCTGTTTATATTTGTACCTGTGTGTAAAAACACTATAATCATTCCAACGGAATTTTTAATTCCATTCTCGCTCTCGTTACAATATGTTGACGGATGTAGGTTAAAGGAATTATATTTATATTAATAAAACTTAGAGAAGAATTGTCTGTGAGTTTATTGTCTGAAGTTTCACTTCTACTGCGTGCAAACTGCACACACATACACACATTTAAAAAAATGGTAATCCTATATTTTCTTATAGATGGTGCCGTCGTCTCGGTACTCTGATTATAATGAGATGGCGCCGTATAGACCACGGCCCCGACGCACCACGGCCAGTCTACCAGGTAAAAAAGAAGCCTAGACAAACATTTCTAATATATAAAAAAACTCATGTTAGTTACACTATTTATACCTCAAGAACGGCTGTACCGATTTGGCTGAAAATTGGTGGGGAGGTAGCCAGGAGACGGACATAGGACTTTTTATCCCGTTGGAACCGATAGGTGGCGCTGAGATCGGGTTCTAGAATTAGGAGGACCTAATCACCGGGCCCGATTTTGGTGATTTTGTTTTAAATCCACAATTGGAACCGGTGGATGGCGCTGAGATCGGGTCCTAGATTTTTATTTTTTCAGAGCAGGACAATGCCTGCCGGGGCCCCTAGTTTCTTATATATAAAGTAAGTCTTCCGAATGTGGCGATTGATGTCCATATATGCTTTAATAGTAATCCTACTACTCTAAAGAATCATCTTTTCTTGTTAAAAGTGATGTGATGTGATGAAAAGTTTTGTTAAGCTTTTTATTTTTATCGTTCCCATAGCATGATATGAAAATTGAAAATTTTAAAATAGAAAAAAAAACATATTACGTACGATGTTAAATCTTAGTTTTTCTTTTATTTGTTTAATCATAAATCGTACGTATATATTTTTATTTATGACTAGGATATGTCCGCGACTGCGTATACGCTTGACTTGAAATTCCCGTGGTATTTCCGGGACACAAAGTACCGCAGTATTTTAAAAAGAATGTGAACTATGGTTTTAGTGAAAACTGTGTCGGAATAAGCAAATATTTATGCATCCGAACAACTACAAATCACTCCCGGGAAAATTCTCGCAGATTTTTGGGATCAAATATCATACATTTTATTAAAAATTAACTATCGATCAGTGAAAAGTCACACTGATTTTTTTAAAATTGGTTCATTTTAATTCATTAAATCATTTCCAGACATATTTCCTCAGGATTCCCAGGATTAAAAGTAGCGCAGATTTTAAGTCTTAGAATTTACCGTCGACCAGCGAAAATTGCAACGAAATCGGCCCAGTAGTTTTTACATGAAATCATGAGCATCAATGTAGAGTCTGTACTACAGACACGGCATGTTTAGAATTTTATACATTTATATATAAAAGGTTTCCGGTGGCAGAATGTGGATTATATATATTAATTTAAAAAACTACAAAACGTTTTAATTTTTAAATTAAATTTACCAAGTATGTTAGAGAGATTTCATCCTTGTGATTGACCCTAACGATCGATGCAATAAAATTACAGGGTGTAATATTTACAGACTTTAGTCGGTTCGATTCCCGGGTGAAGCAAGAAAATAATCTTTGAATGCAGTTTTATTTCTTTTCAAAAATAAAGAACTGTTTCTTTTGAGTAAATAAAGTAAGTAAATTTTCTATCTCTATTATTTAGAGTACTTTCCCTCCAGGTAATATTAAAAAATTCCACCCTATATATCTACTGGGATATTATGATTAACAAATCCACACAAATGAAGATTCTAACGATACCATTCATGCATCTGTCCGATTAACGGTTTAGAAATAATTTCAAAATCAGATCCTAATTCTATCACGGGACATCCTTTATAGTATCATTATTATATTACTAGCTTCATGATTAGCAAATCCACACAAATGAAGATTCTAACGATACCCTTCATGCATCTGTCCGATGAACGGTTTAGAAATAATTTCAAATTCAGATCCTAATTCTATCACGGGACATCCTTTATAGTATCATTATTATATTACTAGCTTCTGCCCGCGACTTCGTTCGCGTAGAATAGTTTAAAAAAAGTAAGTTAAATACCCCGCGATTTTGAAACATTCTTCATTGGTGTTCCGCTCCTATTGGTCTTAGCGTGATGGTATATAGCCTATAACCTTCCTCGATAAATGGGCTATCTAACACTGAAATAATTTTTCAAATCAGACCAGTAGTTCTTGAGATTAGCGCGTTCAAGCAAACAAACAAAGAAACAAACTTATCAGCTCTATATATTAAATATATATAAGATAAAAGTCTCTCACCGACACCACACTCTGTCAAAATTGCCGCTTCTATTATGTTACGTTGCAGAGAAATTACTTTCAGTCTGTTATAAGCTGTTTAAGTATTTAGAGTTTTTTAACTATCCCACGGGAACTCTTTAATTTTTCGGGATCAAAGTATCCTATATGTTGACCAGGGATATAAGCTACCACCATACAAAATTTCATGTAAATCGGTCCAGTCATTTCGGAGATTAGCCGCTACAAGCAGACAGACAAACAGAGAAACAAAAAAAAATTAAAAAAATCTAAATTAGTTCTATTTCACTTCTTACATCTCCCTGACTCGGTTTTTATATTTTTTATTTTATATATGTATAGATAACAGTAAAGTAAAATAATGTGTAGTAAAATATTGAGCGTGGGTTTAAATCAATCTATTTGATTGCGTTGGTGTAAATGTTATTATTTTTGAATCGGCAGCGACGCCATCATCTACCCCGAAGCGCGGGCGTGCGCTTCCCGTGCCGCCGGGCAGCGAGACCGGCTCGGTGCGCAGCGGCCGCGGCCGGCGCCTGCCTCGACCGCCGCTGGCGCAGCTTGCCCAGCTGACGCAGATGACGTATGCTGCACAAGCGCAAGCACCGGCCGTCTCCACGCCCCAGCACACCCACGTGCCTTACGTACCCGGTAAGATTTTAATCGCACTTCTACATTATATTTCAAGTAGAACAGTATGAGAGAAATTACGTAAATTGTGAAATAAACATCGGGAACCTAAGTATAAGATTATTATTAAATAGTAACAGAGTTAAAATATTTTATGTATAATTAAAGGTGATAAATATGTCGCAGGAAAGTTTACGATATCGCTACAAGTTACATTTTATGAATGTGTCAACCATACCGTCCTATTTGAAATAGAATTTAATGAGAAAAAGGAATAAGTCGAATTATGAATTATAATTAAATTAAAAAACATTATCGTGTTACTTTATGAATGTTATTATTCAAGTCAATAAATAGGTGACCAGATATTATTTTTCAGTTATAAAAATCATTTAAAAGTGTTTAGTTATGCTACTTATCTTTTTCTATCTGCACGATAGTAAAATTTCGTTTGCTAACTTTACTAAAAATATGTCTGTACTCTCTATAGAACCCGAGAAGACGGTGACTGAACCTAGCTACGGTTACGAAAGCTACGGGTACCAGCCTGATTATCAGGACACTGCCACTGATCTTTATCAGGATAATAATTTTAATACAAGGTAATAATATATTGTATAGTATAAAATTGACAAATAAGTTCCCATCGTTTTTCTAATTTGTTTTTTTATCTTATATATAAAAATGAATCGCAAAATGTGTTGGTAAGCGCATAACTTGAAAACGACTTTACCGATTTTGATGAAATTTTGTGTGTGTATTTGAGTGGGTCCCGGGATGGTTCATATCCACAATTGGAACCGGAGGTGGCGCTGAGATCGGGTTCTACAATCCTCCTAATCACCTGGAGTGATTTTGATTTTGTGTGTTTAAGTGGGTTCCCGGATGGTTTAGATTCGAAATTAGAACCGGTAGGTGGCGCTGAGATCGGGTTCTAGAATCCTCCTAATCACCGGGAGCGATTTTGGTGATTTTGTTTGTTTGAGTGGGTTCCCGGATGGTTTAGATTCGCAATTAGAACCGGTAGGTGGCGCCGAGATCGGGTTCTAGAATCCTCCTAGTCACCTGGACCGATTATAGTGATTTTGTTTTTGTGTATTTGTGTGGGTTCCCGGATGGTGTAGATTCGCAATTAGAACCTGTAGGTGGCGCTGAGATCGGGTTCTAGAATCCTCCTAATCACCTGGACCGATTATGGTGATTTTGTTTTTGTGTATTAGAGTGGGTTCCCGGATGGTGTAGATTCGCAATTAGAACCTGTAGGTGGCGCTGAGATCGGGTTCTAGAATCCTCCTAATCACCTGGACCGATTATGGTGATTTTTTTTTGTGTATTAGAGTGGGTTCCCGGATGGTGAAGATTCGCAATTAGAACCTGTAGGTGGCGTTGAGATCGGGTTCTAGAATCCTCCTAATCACCTGGACCGATTATGGTGATTTTGATTTTGTGTATTAGAGTGGGTTCCCGGATGGTGTAGATTCGCAATTAGAACCTGTAGGTGGCGCTGAGATCGGGTTCTACAATCCTCCTAATCACCTGGACCGATTATGGTGATTTTGTTTTTGTGTCATGAAACAAAGTCTTTTAGGAATTCAGAAAATATGGCGGTACGAAGTTCGCCTGGTCAGCTAGTAACTGATAAAAATTATGAGTAGTTTTACAGATACGTGAACTGTATATTAACAGGGGTGCCCCCTGTTATATATAACACGATGCAATATTAGATTTCTTGTCTGTCGTTTTGTCTGTTTGTTCTGGATTTACGTAAAATACTGGGCCGATTTCGATGTGGTTTTCTTCGATCGACAGCTACTTTTTAGACTTAAATTCTGCGCTACATTTTATCGTGGGAATTCCGCGGAATTTCTTCTGGGTATTCATTAATTTATTTGATTTTTATTATTCCGACGTTTCGGAAACTTGTCGTGGACGTGTCGGAATAATAAAAATCAAATAAATGACCACGGTTAAAACCGTTACAATGTAGTTTTATTATCCAATGTGATTTTTTTACTAATCGATAGCAAATTTAATGTAATAAAATGTGTGATATTTTTTATCTCGGGAATCCCGCGAGAATTTTCCCGGGAATGTTTTGTAGCTGTTCAGGTGGGTAAAAATGAGCTTATTCCAACATAGTTTCCAAAACTATAGCTGCGGTACTTTGTGTGCAGGGAATTCCGCGGGAATTTCCAGGCAAGCGTGGATGAAGACGCGGGTAAATCCTAGCGTATATATATACATTCTATAGAATATAGATAACTATCACATAAAAATTAGATTAATTTGTCAAAATATCCTTTATGTTCTGACGTACCTACGGCCCTACGCAAGTCTACTCGCAATTTGGGTACTTATTGAATTCTCTGATGAAAATCGTTACATATTTAAAAATATTTTTTACAGTTACGATGAAGATGGAATGCAGCCTTTCTTTGCTGAAACCCCTCACGCCACTCCGCCTGCTGCTGGTAATAGTCCTGGCTTATTCTTGTTATTTTGATTTGAGAAAGATGGACAAACAAGCAGAGGAGACATTCACCACCTTCAGTGGACATCGTCGCCAACAACATTATAGCCATTTATGTGTTACTTGTATTGAAATATCAGTTATTTACTTCCGATGCCAGAATATCAATTTAATTATTATTTTATATTTAGTACAATAAGATAAATTATATTATTGAAAGCTTATATCTATCATTCCAGTTATTAAAAGAATTATACAAAATTTCGTTACAATTGGTTTGTTTAACTTGCATCTTTAAACTTCAAAATGCGCTCCTGTTATCGCATATACAATAATTTGCATTCTAGGAAATTGCTATTAGCTACTGAAAATATCATCATAATATTATTAGCGATAAAAATTTCCGGTGTCAGTAATAAATAAAACGCACATTTTTAATTTAATATTTCAGTACAGATATATGTTTGGTCATGGCTAGTCGAATAATTCAAACAATTTGTGATGAAGCCACTGTTAGTGTTTTAAATATTTGTGTAAAAATTTCAGCTCAAAAACCGTGGACTGAAACAGAAACGTTGAATCAATTTACGTATCCTGTCACAAGTGAAGAAGATTCTTTATTATCCAAAACTATAACAACAAGTATATCGTCTTTTTTACCGCAACCGCCCGTAACGACACAACAACAAATATACAAAGACCAAAATTATCAACAACACGATTATAAATTTAGTGATCCACAATACCAATACGATCAACAAAATCAATACCAGGAACAAGAGTATCAGGAGAAGCAGGATTTACAAGTCGACCAAAGGTATGAAGAAGACAAAAAACAGTTAGTACATCAATATGAAATAGAACCACAGTATGATCAACAACAACCTTTTCAACAACAAAATGAAATGTCTTATCAGCAAGAAGAACAGTATCAAGACCAGTATCAATCACAACAATACCAACAAGATAACCAATATGAACAACAAGAGAAACAACAGAAACAACATCATGAATTACAGCAAATTCAGCAACAACAATTTAATCAACAACAGCAGCAGCACTATATGCAGCAACAACAACAACAATTTCTACAAAAACAACAATATCACCAACAACCTCAACAAGAAAAACAGCCGGCGCAACAGTTACAATCTAGTGTTCTTACGGGTGCTGCAACCTTAGGATCACTAATGGCAGGTGGTGCCAAAAAGTTGGGCAGTTTCTTTGGGGCAGCAGCGGCTGCCGTAAGTACTCCTGCCGTAAACCAACCCACTTCACAAGCTACCGTAAATACCTCAACCAACCAGTTTACACCTTCAGTTGCCCCTGTTACACCGTTATCGTCCACTGTCCCAGTCACAGCATCCGTCCCAGAAGTATCACCGTCTATGCCAGTGTCAGTTATTACGACGTCGGCGCCAATTTCTCTACCTCGAACTCCTTCGTTAAGACGACAGGAGTCAATACAAAGACCTCCAGTGCGTCGTACGCGTACGTTGCCAGACGCACCCGATGACTTAACCCAGACGAGTTTTGACGAAAGTGCCTACGACGAGGATGAGTACAATAAGACTGAATACGATCAAACAACGGACCGTGATAGAACGTCTTTAGATAGGTATCATGAAGAAGATTATATTCAGGATACCATTCATGAAGATGTTGCTGGTGAAAGGCGCTTATCAGAAGCGCCTAGTAGTCCAGGAATCCAAAAGACTGCTTCACCTACAAAGACTATTTCACAAGTTAGAAAACCTTCAGTAGACAGTTATCACAGTCAAACACCGTCAATAATTGATCGTAGAACATCACAAAGTTCTTTTCATCATGAAGAAAAACTTACTGTTCCGACTTTACAAGAAGGTTAGTATTCACGAATTTCTGTTATAACGGTTATTGTTATACTCTAACTATGTGTGGCTAATATACATTATTATTTATATATTTTATGTTATTAAATACTAGATACTCTAGTATGTAGATAGAAACTTCTGTTATGATTTTTTGGCAAGTACTCACTCATTTTGCATAATAAATAAATAAAAAAGTAATATCTCGAAAATTAACTGTTAAATTACATGACATCGGTTCTTATCAAGACTAAATATATTTGATGTAAATATTTCAGCCAGCAAAACACGTAAATATAACGAAAGTAATAATTAAAAAATACACGATAGGAGGCCCCGCTGTAAAATTATCTTTATAATTTTAAGCAACTAGTTTTGTTTCTTTCTATATGTCAATGGAAACAAATATAGTAAAATTGTGTCATTTATATAAAAGCTTATCAACATCCTTTGATAAACCTTTTGTTTTCACAGAATTGATCACAGAAAAATCAAAAGTGACATTTCAAGACGAACGCACGACTTATCACGAGGTGCCAGAAGTTTCTGAACCATTTCGAAATGCCCGTGAGTCTTTTGATGAGCAAACAGACGAGTATCAAGACGATACCTACCAAGATGATACGTATCGTGACCAAGACGATAATTTTCAAGGGGATAAATACGAGGACCAAGAACAGTTCCAATCTGATGAGCAGTATCAAGAGGAAGATAGTGTGTTTCAAGAAGATCAGGGGAGGAAACAGAAGGAGCAAGTGGAGTTCAAACCTGAGCAGCCGAAATTAACACCGAAGCAAAGGTGGCATCGTGCATACAACAAGATCATCATGCAGCTAAATGTGAGTCCTTTTCATATTTTGACAACGAACTAAGAATTACTTTGTATGTACAATCTTTTCTATCAAAGCTGCAGAATCTGAAACTCTAGACTGTTTGGAGCAATCTCTTTGGGACATTTTGAAAGAAAATAAAAACCTTCTGGATTTTCAAAAATAAAGATTAAGTTTTCATCTTTGTTTTACTTTATAATTTTTTGTGAAATTAAATTATAAGTTTATGCATTTATAGAAGCTAAAAATGATTAATTCTTTTTCGGTTTATTTATTTTATTTAGTAACTTATTTATTGATGGGAAATAAAAACAAGTAGGATTTTCCAAGCAGCTATGCTTGAATAAACTTGGGATCTGAATTCTGTAGAAATTACCCGATTAAAAGTGATATTTATTTTGTTAAAGAAAGTATGTATTATGTACCAAATTACAGAAATTAAATTATAATTATTAAATTAAATTAAAATGAGAAATCAACATCCAAATGAATTTGCTATATATCTACATTTATGTGAAAAAAGTGTTTAACTTGTTTTAAATTTTGTTTACTATTAGAAACGTATTAACAAAATATATTACTTTTTAGTCTTAAGTACATGTTAAGACTCTTCTTTAAGTTTTTCTGCGTTCGTTGTCTTGAATTTTTATTTAGTGTGCTATCCAGTTTAATTATATTTTATGTATTTAAATCGATGAAGAACTAATTATAGCATACATACAAATGGAACAGGTAAGTCTTAATTCTTATATTTTAAATATTAAATTATCCCAGCTAGCAATTATCTTCTGGTGATTTTTTTTTAATTATTTACTGGACGGGTTGAGAAAGATTGTCTTTAGGTATTATAAAATTAATTTTTTATTCTTCTTTCTTGACAATAATATCAACGAAATATAAAAGCCTTTAGAATATTCTTGGTAGTACCTATATTTATTTAGCACCAGCCTGTCTTATCGTCTAGCCCGGTAGGAGACTGAACCCCTGCAGTGTCTTAAGGACTCTATAGATGTTTATGCCGATTTAATACTTAGATAAAGCAATATATGTGCCACATAATGTGTATAGAGTGGTGTCTGATAATCCAATTAACTCGTGAAGATATTTTTTTATGAGCGATAACTTTTTAGTAGTTTCGTACAAGATTATGATGTGGTTTCTATATTTCATTTATTTTTCTGAAGGATATTTTGTTGAATTAAGCTTTAAATCACTGGTAGTTTTTTTTAAAGATCGATATTATTTTACATGTTTTGAATAAAATGACAAAAAATCTATATGTAGCGAAGTACGTGCTTGATATGAATAATTCCAGTTAGCAGCTACGTGTCTTAATAAATTAATTTTTGAGGTGAGCGCAAACAAAGCTGATATATTCGAAATAAAATTGCGTGATTTATACTTTTAATTTTTAATATTGATACATTATTGAAAGTAACAATGAAGGTTATAACAATACTGGTTAAGTTCTTAAATTAGAATTCAAAATGAGAACAAATTAAACCATACTTAGCTATGGTATGTGTTTTGATTTGTTTGTAATTTGAAGTTTTTATGTAGTGTGATATAAAGACTGATTCTACTTACTTATTAACGTTGCATCTAAAATAAAGTAAAATGCATAGGTAATGATATTTTAACCATAAGACGCGCTGTTACAAGATTATGTCGTACAGAAATAAAAGCATTGTTCGACACACAGCGGGGTTTTATTCGCAGTTGGGAGCAATGTGAAAATGATGTTATTTGCTCACATTATAGTGGCCACCCAATGCGCTAACCTTGAACTGTGGTCACAGGGTTAGAACGAATGAGTTTTGCGATAAAATATATTACGCACAGTATTGTACAAATGAATGTATTTTGCAATTAATAATTGAAGTAATATTAAAAAATTTAAGTGATTGTTACTGGTATTATCTCATAAGCAAGTTTTTGATAGTTTTCTATTATTATTCTGAGAATGTTGATTTCGATATAAATACAAAACTTATTCTTTTTATTTTTGACATTAGATTTCATTGATCATCACATAATAAAATGTAGAGTACTGCAGAATTTCATTTAAAGATTATTTTACTAATTGGATGATTAACGGGTTAAAATGTAAAAGTAGATCAAATAAGATGAATGTATTTTGTGAACAATGTCATGATGATTTGAAAGAGAAGAGAAAGATCATTGCTGAGAGGCTAGTTTATATTATATTCATAAATCAAACAAGCACTACCATCAGCTTGGTAGTCATGCTAGTATGTATGTATGTGTTAGTAATGTATTATACCAATAGCGCATCCAATTTAAGCCTTTTCAGATTAGCTGCAGAACTTTGTACAAAAACTCATTTGTATGAAAAACCGTCTTTTGAATAGCTATCGATTGCTAAATAAGAGGAGGTAAAAAGTTTGCCGCAAGGTAAATACAATTTGTAACTGTATGAGTAACTTATTTAGTACAGATAGTTTTACGTATTACGGCCACGTGTCACAAAAAAAATATGTTCAGGGACTATTTCTACGTCCTAAAGTAATTTTCCTTTTTTATATAAATGGTTCTCAATTATTTATATCTAATTATTGTCAAATATCTATGAAATTGTAATTTTCAAAAAAGCAAAGTTTTTGACGAATGTAAGTCTATGACTGACGCTAAAAGAGTATAGTCTAAGAGCCAGTGAAAGGCTGAACGAACATATTTTTTCTTTATTCATATTTGTGTTCAACAATTGAAAAATAAAAATAATTGTCATTAATATTTTCATAATATCATTAGTATTCTATATTTTTTTTTATTGATTCCCAATGACCCATTTTCCCCATAATCCATTCAAAGACAGTAAGTAAGTTCATTCATTTATGTTATTCATATTATTTGTTAGATTGATAACAGTTCATGAAATAGTTAGCCGATTTAATACTGTAATTAGTAGTTCTATATATTTTGATACTCGTGGGGAAGGAACGTTTTACTGTCTGCCAAGCCGAAGGAACCGACGTACCGGTCTGCCTTCAGAAATTTAAGCTTCTGAAACCTTAAAGAATACTCTGTATAAATTTCAAGTTTACTAAAACACTTTCGTTTTTTTTTTTGAAATTTTCAAAATGTCTGCCACAACTCTGGAACCGAGATAATCATCTGCCGTTTTTTTTAAATAGCTAAAATAGTATATTTTGACATATCCAAACGGCAGCTTTCCTAAAATACTTTTTTAGTTCATCAAATTATTACACCTGCCTCACCTGAGTGTAGCTAGGGCCACCGCGACCGCGCTTAACTGGCCCCCACTCCATGCTTTGTAGGCATACCGAACCCACTGAGGAAATTTTGGGCTTTCCTAAAATATGTTCGTTCAGCCTTTCACTGGCTCTTAGACTAGTACTTGTGGCAGCTTGACAAGATACATATCAATAAACGGTTACAATGTTTAGGACACACACTTTTTTGTTGGAAGTAATATCTTATATCATCATATATAAATAAATATAATTTTCTTGAACATAAAATGTCACTAGTGAAGTTCTCACCTAAAACCCTAAAACAATTATCAAAATTTGTTCAACCCTTATATTAATACAGTTACCACGAAAATCAATAATTTATGACAGCTGATTGACGGTGAAAATTACTGTAATTAGGCCTCAGGCGATCTCATTGCCAAATGGTGAACTTCTGTTAATGTTATTACATCTTATTGGATGTTCAAGAGATTTTATTAAATATTATCGGATTCTGAGTAGATTTTAAATATGATTTTACTTCCATCATAATTTAGTTTGAATGCTGAGTCCATCTATATAAATAAATATATACTAATATATAAATGTGCAAGTGGGTTTTCTGTGTATTTTGGTACCGTTTTACTCACGTATGCTTACGTATATCTTCACCTGCATTTGTATTCCGTAGGACCTATAAACTTTCCAAGATCGAACTTGGTTCTGCGTTCGTTTCTAAAATCATGTTTAGTGAATTTCATATAAATATACAAATTTGTTCACTTGTAGATCGCATAAAGAATAAAATAGAAACAAAGCAGATAGAACAAGCGTTCACATATACTATATCTATATCTGGTATGTACGTTTTGAGTCAAATGTAGTTCAGATCGAGGAACATCATATTCAATAATAAAAATACGTTTTGACAGTTTTAAGCGCGGCAATTTGCGGTAATTAACGGACGACGTCCGTGACCACGGCCACTGAAAAGGGGCCAAAACGTCGGATTAACCTAAATCTAATAAATTACCGCGCTTAAAACCGTTAAAACGTAGTTTTATTATGTATACAAGTCGCGAACACTTAAGAAAATATAACATCATATTCGTTTATTTTCAGAACTACGTATTGCACAAAACATTTCTAACTGAAACCTTGGTTAGAACAGAGTATCTCGTTAATCCTAATAAGTTTAAAAATTCTCTTAATTCTTAATACTAGAGTAAATTATTAATTTTACATGATTAAGTTTTCATTCGCAGGTTTAGCTGATAATCGACCTAGATAAATATCTTAATTTAGGAAGCGGCTACTAGGACATAAAGTATAATTTGGATAATGTTTTGAGTGAGTTCTAACTTAATGTCAATAACGGTTCTATACTGACGTAAATTAAAAAAGAAGTCCGTAGACCTGAATGTCAAAATCATCCTGGAAACAAGGCTTAATGGTCCTATTTAAGGCATTGTGGTATGCCTTACGTATTGTCTCAATTGATGGTGTTCGATTTGAAGATTAGGTCTTTATTTACCTTTTGGGGTATTTACATGTTTATAATCTAGACCCATGCGCACATTGAGTATTTAAATATTTCTATTGTGTATCTTTAGTGAAGGAAGTAACAATTATCATGGTAAATTGATCAAGGTTGATTTAAACTACGTACATGTAGACGGAATTACATTGTCTACGAAATAACTATATTCTAGATTACTGTGATTTACTACTATATGCTTTATCGTAAAGTATGACTCCATAAACGTACTTGCTAGGTTCACACTTTCTACCGTCCTTTTCAGAACGATGGTCAGTAGACCAGTATATTCGCGAAGCTTCTTCAATGCAAACAGGCCAATTAATAAATCGATATGCAGGTGTTCACGGGATATTTTCTTTCACCATTAACAATGACGCTGAGATTGAGGTAACGTCTAGGTTTTGAAGGTAATCTGAAGGGGCTATGATTTTAAAAGCAGACTGCAACATTTATGATTAAATAATTTTGAATTTGGTTATTTATTGCCGTAACGCTATGAAATCAAGTAACAAAACACCTCTGATTTTTTTTTGTTAAACAAGTAAAGAAACTTAATGTACTTCGAGATGAAGCAACGTTTAGATATAATATTCTCAAAAGAAAAATAAAGTTGTAATTAACAATCAGCCGTTTATAAATGTTCAAAGAAAAACAGCCTACAGCATCCAACTTTCAAAGCGCAATTTTGCGTCTAATTTTGCTTCTTTTAAGAAATAAATAGACAATTATCCCTACTCGGTTCGTATTTTTGCTTAAGATTTAATATTTCTTGCGACGATTAGCTAAGTGACGGCCGCCTGGGGAGACCCGTGACGACTTTGAACCCAATCACATCATTAGTTCAGTTCGGTTGCTCCATCTAAACGCACATACGAAGCCACGTACTCTTAATTCAGTTCGTTAACAGACTTTATTACGTACGCACCCCTTATAGAAAAAATGTACTTAGGGTATTCGATTATTGCGCAAGCGATGGCGTCGGAAGTACGCGAGGTCGCGTTATCGCCATCCTGCGGGCGGCCGTGGCCCTATTGATACTGAGCGCATTTGTATGCAAATCTACAGGTGTTCACATTAACTCTTAGTGGTTATACAAGTTCGGTTGTGTTATGCTCTGACAATGTTCCGTAGTAGGAAATGTCAGGCGATCAGCGAGGCGGATGTGAGAAGGGACCAAGCATTTCAGAGTCGGACAAACACCGGCTCCCGTTTGCGCGTCCGCCGCGGTTCGAGCTTGACAGATTTGGACAAACTCCGATGTGGGGGTGGTTCAAGCGGTGGTGGCTCTATAGGGGATTTGATGAACATGTTCAGTGGGAGTGCGAATTCAGTTGGCAGTGACTCGCTGGTTGCTAGGACGGTACCATTAGAGACTGTTCGCAGAAACGTCCCTCAGATGTCGAATCCGCCGTCGCGCCCGCCATCCTCTCCGCTTATCCATGTGTCGCGACCTGTCGGTCCCTTGACGATGGCTCAAAGGACTTTGAGATTTAGTAGGCTCTTGAAATATCAGCCCTGTTCGGCGGACGTTCTCATCACATTGGTGAGTGGAACTTATTAAGTTTATTTTACCCACAGTTCAATTTAAAGTTTTGTTATTCGGCATTCACTATATTATTCTCTTTTATTCCATCTTCTTTTATAAAAACGTAATAAAAGAATATATACGTTATAATATTTATCTTGTATCGCAAAGAAATTTCAGAATTTCCTCCAGAAAAATCTAAAATAGTAATACTATAAAATAAAATATTGCTTACATTTACGCTTACTAGGCTAATTATTCTTAGAAGTTGGTAGAGATCATGAATCTTAGAATAGGCTTTGAAGAAACAAAAAACTCTAATAATTAAATTTCCTTTACGTGTAGGTAGATGTTAATTAAGAATTTTTAATGAGAAAAAAAACCATAATTCTCTATAAAAAAAGTCACAAGCTTTACGGAAATTACCTGGGTGCCCATTATTTAGCTAATAATTGAGCCATTATTTCATTATCAAGCGATTACGATGCTATCATAATCGATATTATCGATATTTGAAAGCTTTAGGGATTTGTCCCTTTTACAAACTAGTTTTGGTATTCAGCTACGTCTTTAATGTAGATTTTGAATATATAATTGTGTCATCATCAAAATATCATAAAGTTTCATTGATTCTGTATTTTATCAAATGTCATATGTTAAAATGTAGGTATCTGTAATGTATTTCTACTTAATAGTCAAAAAATGTGAAAAAAATCAGGGAGGATAGTGGGGATAATTCGGAATTCAGGAGATTCTGAAAATGCAATTTTTATAATTTTTATCTGTATATCTCTTTGTTAGAGCGCGAACGTAAAAACTGATACAGAGCTAGCTTATATCCTTGGTCGTAACTTAGGATATATTTTATCCCTATAAATAATGTAGTATCCATGGAGTAAACGGATTAGCAGGCTGCTGCATTGCGTTGTTTTTTTAATTCTCTAACAAATACCTACGTTGTCTATTTATTATAGAACATTTCATTAGGAAATTGTTTAATATGATATACGTATTCGTATATCGAGAAAACTTTCCATATTACGGTATAAAATGGATCTTTTCGCCATTACCGTTATTGACAGTCTGATATACCAAATTTCAGAATTATCCCTACTCTTACAATACCGTTAAGAAAGAACAAAGAAACATATAAATAAAATATTTTTTACAATAATTTATGTATTAGTAGAGTTTGCCCCGCTCCGCATGTCAAACCCTAGGCAGTAACTTTATTTTATTGATACAAAAACTTAATTCGGTTTTTTACATTTAATAATAACAAAGATACTTATGCTGGTGTGCACCGACATTTAACCAGTGGTTAAAATATAAAAAACTAAAATGTATAAAATAACTTATTTCTAAAGCTATTATTATTAATATATATAATCTAAAACATCTTAAAGTCGGTGCTTAGTAATTTTCAAAATATAGTAATTTTTATGTTTTACTTTGTTTTTGTTAACATTTTAGTTTTTTAGTTTTTGAAGTCGGTTTTTTTAAACGAAGTTTTTAAATTTTATTTGTTACTTTTTAGTGTCTAGCTATGTATGGGAGGACCTACGAATGGTGCCGCGCTTCTTAAAAAATATAGGTCCCAAGAACCGGGAACAAAAAAATGTTCGTAAAATGAAAACTACGGGGCCAAACTATGTAAAATTTTTAGGGGACCACATGGCAGCTATTCCGCGTCGAACAAAAAAAGAATCACGTAAATCGAATCATAAATCTCAGAGTAATCGGTGTACATATGGAACGGAGTGAAAATTATTTCCATGAAAAATGTTCATAAAATGAAAACTACTGGGCCAAAGTATGTAAAATTTTTAGGGGACCAATTGGAAGCTATTCCGCGTCGAACAAAAAAAGAATCACGTAAATCGGATCATAAATCACGGAGTAATCGGCGAACATACATAAAAAAAGCAACAAAAAAAAAGATCCCGACGAATTTAGAACCTCCTCCTTTTTTCGAAGTCGGTTAAAAATAATCGCTGTTTATGCATACATTTTCAGCGATTATTTTATTTTAACCATTGGTTAAAAGTCGGTGCACACCAGCCTAAGTCCATTAACTTAGATAACAGCTCAGCAAAATTTAAAGGCGAGTCGAAGCTAACCTGATATAAAGTAATACAACGAATGATATGTTGTTTATGACAACTATTTGTTAGAAAATTGAAAAATCGCCATCTATTTAGCTAATCCATCTATTCTATGGAAATCAAATTATGTATCCGGTTAAAAAGTATATTAAGTGTTGATTCGAGATACAAGCCCTGTCGAGTTGTGTTCACATATACGTTCTGTAGTTTAAAAAAAGGATGCAATTGACGCGCCATCTTTTTCGATATTTTCGTCAATCCCGCGGCAGCGACGTCATTTATCGGGATAAAAAGTATCCTAAGTTACGCCCCGGGATATGAGTTTGCTCTGTGTCGAGTTCAGTAGTTTTCACGTGATGCTCTGACAGAGAGACAGACAAAAAATTCTAAAAATTTCTTTATTTTCTTAATCTCCTAGTCCTGAAATTATCCCCCCTGATTTTTTCACATTTTTAAACGCGTTGTACAAATTCGAAGCATTTACAGATTAACTATAGTCTGGAATACTGTTATTGATTTCCGTTTTACCAGCACTGTTGGAACACCGTATTAAGTCTGGTGTGCACCGACATTTAACCGGTGGTTAAAATAAAAAAATCGATCAAAATGTATGCATAAACAGCGATTATTTTATTTTATTAAATGTTATTGCACACCAGCCTAAGTCTCCATATTCAGAATTTGTAGGTGCTGGTATAGCAAGTTTTGGACAATGTATAATACTAACAGATAGGCGCAATCCGCCTGCTTTCGACTTGAACGAGATTTAAAACTTGCTATTAACATATTTTGAGAAGCTTTCATTAATTTTATTTTTGCGTTTTATAAATTTCATTTCTGAAAAGTTTGTCATGTAACCATTGTCTAAGGACTGTAAATAAAAGTTTATCAAATTTAAAAAGTCATTTATTGTCCTGTGTTACTTTGTGCAAAGCAATTCTTGTAAAGCTAATAATGCTTGAATTGATAATGATTTATTGAGTCATTCCTAACATGTACTTCTTTTAAATTTATTTTTCTTATAAATAATAGTATAGGTTTATTTTCAACGATAAATACTTTATTTACATTTTACAAACGAATTATATTTATTAAGTATACCTAAAATATTCACCGTATAATAAGAGAAAATGTTGTCGCCACAGGCAATATTAAAACCCATCTCAAATATTTATATGATCATATCAAAGGGAACATTAAATGTAAGAATTTTAATTTATATTTTAATAATCATTAACAATAGCACAATTTTATCTTTTTTTGACCTGGAGTCGCTATTATGGATCAAAGCCGAAATGAGGATCTTAAGAGACTAAAACTAGAAAGTTTAAGTGGCAACGGGCTGGTTATGTTTATCGTAGGACCGATGGCCGATGGAGCATACAAGTCTCGATAAATGTAGTGTATACCGCTCTCCAGCCCGATGGACCGACGATCTGCGTAATGTCGCCGGTAGATACTGGATAAAGACAGCGGAGGACCGGGACATGTGGCGCAAACTTGAAGAGGCCTACGTCCAACAATGGACTGCGATTGGCTGACAACGATGCATTAGATTTCATACCCAAATAAAAAAAAAATTATACGGATATTTATTACCTAAGAACTTATTTTTGATGTAGGATTTTGTCGTAATATGTAAAAGTGTTGTGTCGTTGTCTCGTAATATGTAAAATAATGAAGTTTATTTAATGGTCATCTCTAAAGTAAGCTGAATATATGTTAATTGAAAATATACAAATTATAACTCCGTCGTAGCAAACCGCATCTTAAATCCTAACAGAGCATTTAAAAGGCATGGGCCATTACCATTTACCATTACTGGAATTGTGCTTTTAAGATCTAGGAGTTGTGAGTTAAAAGGGTACGCACTTTACACCAATCTGCAACTTTTTCTTTAATAGCTGAGTTTGAGCCAGGCAGCAGTAAGACACTCTCACATTTTCTATTTTAATAGTTTGATTTTTGAATAGTAACTTCGAAAATGTCCGTAGCGGGCGAGTTGCGAAGGATCTTATTTTGGAAACGAAAGAGGGTAAGGGATTTTGAATGAGGAATGAGAAGGAGAATGACTGGAAATACTACTAAATACTAGGAAAGAAGTGTTTTCCAGGACTGCGATAAGAAGCAAAACCACTAAACATTTTAAATAATAATTTATATCAGTGCAGGAACAGAGAAAGAATTTTTGTTTTTAGAATTTTAGAATTTCTGTGGTCAGACGGCCTGTCGTGGGACACGGTAGAACAGCCCACTATCAGATGGTAGGGGATTATGCCCGTTTGTTCTTCCACCAGCACCTTCAGTTGTACTCCGGTATTAGTCGCCAGATTCTAGTTCCAACTTCGAGACTGGCAGCATATTGCTTTGGCAAATATCCATAGACGTCATTATAATTATGCTTCCCATTAGTTAGGCTTCCTACCTGTCTGTTTGTTCGTACTCTATCGGTAAAAAAACCCAATTCTATTGGTATTATTACTGATGAGAAAGTCTTGTTAGAATAATGTTGTAATCTCAGCGGACTGCAACTTGTGTGTGTTCAAAGATTCACAACGTCAAAGACGTCTGCCCTCATATTTCTACCCGCCTTTGGGCTTTGCACCCGGCGATGACACCTCTTAATCTGACACCATGACGCTTGTCGCTATCTTTTGGCCAATTTGAATAGTCTCTTTACGGTTTGTCTGGAAGAGATCGCTTCTTTGCGATAAGAAGGCCCATTGTGCACATTAAGAATATTTTTAGGCTATGTTTTCTATGAAGGTGTACAATAAAGAGTTATTTCTCTCTCTCTCTTAATCTATAAATTATAGCCTATTGCTATTTTAATGAATAGTAAGCTATGCTACAGTAAAGTTTCGCCAAAATTCTTTCAATGCCTGCTTATTGCGTGAAACATTAACAAACATCTATCTATTCTCACAAACTTTCTCTTTTAAGATATTAATCGAATGACTCAATGCGATTGGTGCCATTATTGATAAGATAATCTTGTCAGTATTACGTATTGTTATCGCACCGATATGATGACGATGCTAGTAATTGCACAGACTTTTCTGAGTCCTACTCAAATTGAATGCAATGCATAAGGAAGCACGAGTCAACAAGTGCGCTGTATTCATGAATTTTCGAATGCACACTGCATTTTTATTGAAATTGTTCAATTTACATACGGAATGAATCTGAATGAGCCGCCCGCTTCTACGACTCTATTAAACCGTAAGGGCACATTCACACATACATCAGTCATAGTTGACAGTTCGCTATCAATAATAAATCTACGTCAATTATACTAACTCCGTTGGCTTAGGGACCCAAAGTGAGTCTTGGCCTCCGAAACGAGAGCACGCCATTTCCCTCTGTCCTGCGCATTGTCTTGCCAATTGTGGGTTTGTATTGCGGTCAGGTCAGCTTCCACTATATCCTTCCAGCGATACTCGGGACGACCAACCGGGCGCCTACCGATTGGTCGCCCCAAGTATGCTTTCTTCACTCCCGATCCTCCTTCATCCGCTCTATATGACCGAGCCAGCGGAGACGGTGAGATTTTATCTCCCCGATTACGTTAGGCTCGGCCATGAGTTTTACCTCACATTATTATACTGGTACTTTCTTTTCAAGAAGAGATGAGGAAGAACAGTAATGTGATAAATAAAATTACACTACGTTAAATATGATTTTATTAGAAAATAATAATATTATTATTCGTAAATATTATAGGGTCTTAATAATAATTGTAATATTAAAATTATTTTTAGAGTTGAAGATAACGTCTTATAGTCCCCGTTTGCGATTTTTGTATTTTTGAAGTTAAACTTGTTTAGAATCGTTTTGATTTGAAACTCGATGAAACGAAAAAGTGACACTAAAAAGAGATAAACATAAAAATCTATAGGGCTATGCCTGTGAGAGAATGAGATACGAGTTTTACATTGTGCTGCACAGATTAAAGAGTCAATAAGACCGCTGAATAAACATAGGTCCAAATTGGACTGAAATAAAACTAACAATATTTTTTAGACTGAAACAGTGAAAAATTGAAAGTGATACTTAAGAAGTTTATTTTTAACTATAATATGATGACGGATGTAAGCCAAAGGAATTATATTTATATTGATGAAAGTTAGAGAAGAATTATATGTGAGTATATTCTCTGAAGTTTGCCTTTATACTGTGTGTGAACTGCAAACACACACTATTTTTTTTCAGGAAGGAGTCTTTGGAAATCCTGATTTTACACCAAAAAGTATTTATTTATTTGTTTAATACGTTTTCATAAGTATAGAATACTAATCACTTGTTTGATGGCATATTTGAGATTTAATTAAATAAATAGACTAATAATATGAACACAAAATTATTTAATATATTATTATTTAATCGACTATAGAATATACTCAAAACATTATTGTCTCTAGCGATAACGCTTGAAATAATTTTGTTTTAAGCGTTAATTTAGTTTTTCATTTTAACCTGACGTTTTGCGCTTAATAGTGGCTCAAAACATTAAATCAAATTGTGTTTTTTTAACGATTTTTTAAAGCATGGTTGTAGTTACCTGCGTAGGCGTCAGTGCAGGAATTTTTTACAACATTTTTTTCTTCAAATTACTTTTTTCGTCAAAATTGTTACGCAATATACTAGTAGGTAGGTACTGTTCAATAATTTGACGAAAAATATAATATCATCAAAAAATTAAATATAAGGTCCTGCCCTGCACTAACGCCGACGCTATGTATATTTATTACTTATATTTGTGATTTAAAAGGACTTTATTCTCAATGCATGACAAAAAATTTAATGCGGATAACAGGTCTTTCGGGACTTGATAACCATGCGAGCGCGTATTGATGGCTCGATAACACTTTTCACCCGTGTGTCATCTTTGTTATACAAATTTTCACAGGCGAAAAAACTGTTCGAGCCATAGTACGTGTATTTACTCGCAGACCATCATCATGATTTTACAATTATCTCTGATATTAAAACAGTAGTTATTTATGATACTAGCACGGTAAGTTGGTTTTTACAAACGCAAACGAATAAGCCCGAGACAAAGTCGGGACTCAAGCGCGTACCATAGTCACGAGTTTGTAAAAACCAACAATTGCCGGTGTGTCATACAATGTTTTTCAACACGTTTACAAAAAGCAAGTACAATAGGTAATGAAACAAACATAAATAGTAGTCGGAAAGTCGCAACAATCTTTGACGTTTTAATATAAAAATGGCGCTCTTTTGCAAATGGCGTTACATACGTGTGGTGAAATTTAGAACTACATCTTTTTTCTCATTTTCTCTATAGTATTAAAGTGAGACCAATGTATTTATCAAAAGCGCTTCCAATGAGGTTCGATTATTCGGCTAACTTATTATCGTGGTGTCAAACTTTTGGTGGATTTCTTAAGTATATTTTCTCACTCAAGTACCTATTTATGCATGCAATGCGGTAAAATAGATACTTAAGTGAGAGTATTTTACCGCAAGTTTCATTGTATGGAGCTAATTTTTTAACTTTCGAACAATCTATACAATTATAAAGGCCTTAGCGTGAAATGTAAAACTGCATGTTCAATATACCTTTATTATAGATAATGCCCCTGATTCATCTGGAATAGTGTTAGTGTTAGTGACTGTGACTGTGACCAAACGCGTGTTATATATAGCGATAAAAATAACGCTGTCAATGTTTTACATAATTAACGATATTAATAATAATGTCACATCACAAATAACGCATTAAACCAATCTCTACATCTGCGTGAAACGGTAAGTAAACTAACATGTCTCAGGTGGAGCAGGGACATAAGGAAAATATAGTATTTATTAAGCATACTTCTTCATGAACTTTAATAGATACTTTAATTTTGGCATTTCGATGTTGTGGATGCAGCGGTTGAAATCTCCTATCACCTTGACGGAATGTGTCATCATTCTTGAGATAATATCTTTTAGACATACACTAAGGTCTGATACCTCTTTGAAACCATGTATCGCAATTTCTGCCATCACCACTGGAAACGGTGAAGTCTCGTAAAGAAACTGAAAGTATGATAACAACATTCTTATCATTTATTCATTCATTATCTTTCCCTTCTCTTATCTTATTCGCTGGATTTGGAAATTATACAACAAATAATAAACATTAATTTATGTGATTTAGATCGTTTGATAACTTTGAATCCCTTGGAAATTAACCCACTTTTGCGGTAAAAAAATTAGGTTTTTAAAATTACATACATACCTTTCCCGTCTTTTATCTTATTCGCTGGACTTGGAAATTATAAAATGAATAACAAATTTTAAATTATGTGATTTCGATTCGTTTGAATAGCTTTAAATTCCTTGGAAATTATCTCATTTTCCGCAAAAAAATTATGTCCGTTTTTAAAATTACATACATACCAAGCTTCATGTAAATCGGTTAATTCTCAAGGCCGTAAATGAACAAAGTAATATCTAGATTTATATAACACTAGTGGTTACCCAGGACTTCGCCCGCATTTACATTACGATATGAATAAAAAGAAATGTTCATATCTGTAACTTGACGAATTGTCGGTTACTCAGACGAATATAAGGGAAATAGAAATCCTAAAACGTTTTACAAGCTCATCGCAGACTGGAAATACTTACGACAGTTCTTTCGAGATCTTGACTCTCATGAGAACAATTTCCTCCGACTTGTTGTTGTTTCTGACATTCAAATAGTTTTGACGCTGAATATTTTTTCAAATTCTCCAGAGTCTCGAAGTGGACTTGTAGTTTTTCTGAAAGAAACTCAGGAAATAAAAGAAAATTCTTTCCTAAGCATCGAGCTAATACGACCTTGTGATGGCAGATCACCGTAAGAGACAAATACAAACATTACGAGTATACAAGGTATTATTGATACATTGCTCATATAACTATCTACGGTTGTTAGTACCTATATATGTTATAGTCAAATATCGAAGCTCTGGCGCTCCTAGGTTTGAATAGTCAAACCCCAGGTCTGACGTAAAATCGTAGTCAAAGTCTAAATAAATGATGTTTTCCTGCCTTTGACGAACGAAGTTGTCTAACCTCGGAGAGACTAATCTATATAGTAATTAAACATGTAACAATTGCAGTACGAATCTACGTTTGACCGAGTCTGCGTTAGTCGCTTCTGGGATCGACTAGGCAAAGCCCGAAACAGATTATTTTAGATTCTATGTTTGGCTAAAAAGTTAGGTGCTAAAAATACTTTAGTCAAAGACAGTAATAGGAATTTATTTCGAGTTTTGTCGGAAGCCCTTGGTCAAACCTAGGATAAGGTAGTGAGTTTAGCTATATTTTACAATAAAAAAGTGAAATGCCTAAAATTGGACGCTTACGAAGTTTTTCCATAACAGGCTCTTTATTCTGAGAATATAATTTTTAATTAAATTGAACCTCTTGAGATTTGTTACCGAGAACCGCTTCAAAACATAAAAAATAACCTCACCCTAATTTCAAGGGATTCCCTGAAATCTCATTTCGAACGGTCATCCTCGCTATAAATTCTGCGTAAACCCTCGCAAATTCCGGTAGCAAACGTGTCACACGTGTAATCAGGCTCGAACAATTACTTTGTTTGTTATCATTAACTTACTGCGGCTTGTTTTGGTCACTTCCCGTACGGATACGTCGATAGATAAACAAGGAACAGTGTGTCAAAATAAAATGGACACAATACCAGCAACGTTGATGTCAAGGCGTTTCCGTAAACAGTTTAGTTTCAAAGACAAATTTGTGGTATTTAGATTTTCTTTTTATGAGACTACTAGTCACTACTAGAAATCTACAGCTTTTCACAAGTATTCTGATTTTGGGTTATATAATTAAACAGTAAGAATAGAGTCTCCTCTTCACATGGGAGGCCAGCAAATAGACGTTTATGGGCTCTTTTATTTAATAATGGAAACTATATGACTCATTTATATTATGTCTACCTCCACGGCAACAAAAAGTGGGCTGTAGTATCTAGTGTAGTACGTAATTGCAACTTATGAGATGTCATCACTGCGATACCTGCCTTGAGGTTACTGCTCATCACACGGTGCAATCATGCCCCTGGTGGGCAGATCATCGCAGCGTGTTAATGAATGTAGTAGGGACTGACTTGTCACTATCGGCCATAGTACGCAACATGGTCGACAGTGAAAAATCTTGGGAGGCGGTTTAAAACTTCTGCGACATGGTGATGCCGCAAAAGGAGGCGGCGGAAAGAGAACGGGAGGATTCAGCACCCGTGGCTTCGATCCGTCGCCGTAGACCAGGGCGCCGAAAAAGGGACTATCACCAGTCCCTCCCTCCCTAACAGCGACCTGGAACGATAAGATACTTATCGTTCAAATAGCGGTCGGGAGATGGCGCTGCGTGCAGACTGCCGCACGCGCGTGTTAATGTTTTCTTCGCTGGAAGGAGGGGCTCTATAAGAGCCACCGCCGTCAGGGCCATCGTATGTATCTTTGGTTCCCGAGGTCCTGACACACGGCGTCAAGATGGCACAAAGAGGTGGTTTAGTTGGTAGGTCCGAGCATGTCATCGGGAGTCCAATACTACCCTACCGTGCCCCGAAAAGTAGGGTGTCCAAGACGGATTACACCTCATAAAAAAAAAGTTTGGGGACCAATGAGTTTCAAAAATTGTGAATTATGTTTTAATCAATAAATGATTTTTGATTTGATTTCAATACGTGTTATTTTACACTGCTATGTCCAATTTCCCTTTATCTTGTGTAATAGATAATAATGTTTATATAATATAAATTTGTATTTAATAATGAATGTCAATTGGCTTAGTCATTTTATTGTCATGGTATTAAAATAAGCTTTTGAAAATATCTACAATTTTCTTTATGTGACCTCACTCGCTCACTTATTTCTACCGACTACCTCAGTTGCTTACCTGGCAGCCTTTGTACCCTCTGATAACCTAGTGCTAGACACAATGTGACATTCTCGTCAGCTAGTTGAAGATTCTCTCCTAGTAACTTCACAATAGTTTCTTTGCAATATGTTCCGTTTCTGGGCTTGCGATCGTGAATTATAACCTGTGGGAAAGGTAAGTTAAAATAATAAACTTTACTTATGTATTTATTGAAAATATGTGCGTACTGAATATGTACAAATATGATTGTGGAAATTGGTTCGTTTCAATATTTGTTGCTTTTTTTCAATGACTTGGTCACGAAACAATTTTCATTAATATTTTATATATGTGTGCACCTTCGGTAATATTTTGTGTTTTGTTGTCCCAGTTTTTTTTTTGAAGTTTCAGAAACCAAAAGTACATGAATCAATTTTCACGAAAGGTAGACGATATGAATTTAATTCCAATAGTGAATATGAGCAAAGGATTCTTCTGTTTCGGGAAGTGAAATAATTATTGCGTAATATACCCGATATTTACGCGAGGGAAGTAATGTGAATTGCTTTGGTTATTGACATTTACCATAAAGGGAAAAAGATAAAAATTGAAATGTGTACTTCAAAAAATGTTAATAGCTTTCCGATAAACAAATTTCACCTTTATTACACGTTTAATTTGTTTCTTTTTTAAAACTGTGTCACGTGTACCTGTTGTTTTTCATTCGATTGAATTACAACAACACACGATAAAGTACAGTCAAATGCAAAAGAAAATGTACGGCACAATCTCTAAAATAATGTCGCTTAAAGTGGTGAAAAATATGGAATCACTCTAACTTCATAAATAATATAATTATACATTGACATTTGACTCAAATGCAGTTTTAGGAGAGAAATAAATTGCTCAGCAATAAGATTCTAAGGGATTGTAGCAGGTGGACATCCATCGTCGCTGCCTACCCCTACCCCAATGGGAAATAAGCGTGACATGTATGTAAGATTTAAAAAATTCTTCATCCAAAATAATGCAAATTAACAATTAAACCCTTACTAAGTTTCTTTATTTAAAATATGAAAGTTTTGCTTATGTTTAATACTGTTTTAAATTTACTTAGAGTTTGTGCTAATAACTAATGGGTGATATTTGCCTATGCAGTTTAGTTTAGAAATATGATATGATCTTGGCCGAAACTCAACAACAGTTGCAGAATATTGATTGCTTTTATCCAAGAATTGTGTGATTGTAAATACGCTAAAAGTGTGCATACATCCAAATGCGATACATATATGTATTTGAGTTGAATAACTTACAAGTTCATGAACATAATTATGAAAGTATACTGTTTCATTTGTCTTTAACAATATTTTTTTTATCTATTAATATTTTCTCAAGTTTTCGCGACTTGTATACACAATAAAACTACGTTTTAACGGTTTAAAGCGCGGTAATTTATTTCATTTTGGTTATTCCGAAGTTTCGGCCTCTTTTCAGTGGCCGTGGTCACGGACGACAAAGGTGACAATTGTCGACGAGTATTGTTAAGGTTTTACTTGGCCTACCGCCAACTTGTTCATTTTAATTATTTAGTTTTAATTTTGTTTATGGTTATTATTTATCTATGGGAGCCTAATCTAATTTACCACCGCTTCACAACATGTTACGGCTTGAAGAGAAGAACCCGCTTTTTACCGCGCTTAAAACCGTTAAAACGTAGTTTTATTATAAAAATCTATTGTTTATAAAGTTTTGACTTCGACTGTACAACAGTTGGACTCACTTGAAAATACAAAGATATTTGTTCCAAATACACAGTCATGTAATTTATCGCCTTGTCGGCTTCGTTTTTCATGAGGAGTTTTATTTGCGACACTAATGTATCCATGTCCTCCCTAGACTTCTGCGTTCGTACTTGTATGTCTGCAATCAGCGCTCGATACCCATTTATTAGGTTATCTTGAAAGTCTGTAGTCTGTAAAAAACATAGACTTGAGATAAGAGTTTTTGAACGAAATTGGGTTTTCTTGTGGACTAGGTCAATTAAGTTAGAGTTTGGATAGCTCGAAGTTACCGGTTACAATCAAATAGAGGTTCTTTTAAAATCTTAGTTATAATAGAATTTTCGTGCATAATCTTTAGCTAAAGAGAGTCCTAAGCTTTTCGGCCCATATAAAGTGCACAGTCTCCATCTGCTTAAGTATATAATTAAATCTCTTGAAATATGATTTGATAGCTAAAGTGAATATTCGGGAAAGAGCAGCCAGCCAGGAATCTAGATTTCTATGAATGGTATAATATCTGCCTTTAAACATCTCAGTGCTGGGCTTGGGCATTTCTATTTTAAGTTAACATACGGTATAAGCTCTACGCTTGTCTAAGGTGGTGGAGAGGCTTCACGTGTCCTCGTTAGGTGATAATATGTATATGGGTTTAGAAAATAGCCTAAAAGTGCATCTTTTTCGGCCGGGATTTAAATTTGTGCAAATCTTCTGACAGACGGATGTGTTGACCACTATGTAACCACGACTTCAGATTTTTCATTTATTCATACACTTTTTATTTTATTGCATGAGTTCAGCAGACTGGCAGACGGCCCGCCTCATGGAAAGCTCTGTAAAAGGGAGACTGAAGCTTGGCCAGTAATGCCGGAGCACAACCTAAGGTTGTTGTGGCGACGTACTATAGACGAGGGGTGGTAGCCATCCAGTTGTACAAATGCCTTACCAACTGGAAAAATATACATATCATACATTATGAGAGCACATTGGTATTATTAAATCAATTACAGAGATTATACCCTATACCTTAGCCAACTTGATAGCTAATGAGGTATTAATTAGCTGTTGATGAGTAATAAAAGATGTCTTATGATGCCGATATAGGATTAAATATAGTACAAGAAACAAGAAGAGACTAATGATGCGATGTAAATGCCTATTCCACACCGCAGTGAGCGAATGGCAACTAATTGCAACTTGTATTTCGTCTATCTCGTAAAAAAATAAAAACAACCTCTCATATTATAACAAATGTTTATAACTAGAGTTAAGAGCTAATATTTTTTAGATATCCTGAACCGTAAATTTTTTATCATATTCCAAATTTAATAAGAACAAATATAAAAGAATAAAGGTTGTAAAACTTATACGAAATAATAACATATTTCCATTCTTTAAGCATATTCTTAATCCAAGAATGAATTGTCATTCAGTAGGGTTTACTGCACCAAATATAAAATTTGTATATATTATTGCATGAGTTCAACAGACAGGCAGACGGCCCACCTGATGGAAAGCGGTTACCATCACCTATAGACATTTACAACACTAAAGATGCTACAAATGAGCTACTGCTCTCTAAAGGGCGACTGGAGCCTGGCCACTAATGCCGGAACACATCTCAAGGTTGTTATGATGGCATACTCTAGGTACTAGTAACCCAGTCCGAAATATCCCATCACCTGGTTGTTTTGTCGCCTTTTACGACAGGCCGCGTATACACATATTTTACATATATTCCATGCTAGCGTGGCAAAAATATTCGTGCAGGAACGGAGAAATAATACAATCTCCTGCATATTATATATATTATAACTATATTATGTTTATTCTACGACCATTTTCTTTTTATAACTTTTTTGTAAAGATTTTTTTTGCATTTTCACTCATTTAAAAGGATCGGCTTTTTTAGGGGTTTCCATTTGCTTGAAGATTATTTTCAAACTTTATATTCATGAATATTCATATTGATTAGATCCACAAAGCGCGTGAATATGTATAAAATGAAAAGAATAACCACTGAAAGTCGACTCACCTCAATACTGACGACGATAAAAATAGCAATGAACACAAAAAGGATTCTTCGAACCATTTCCTTCTTTTCAACTCACATCATAGAGTCAACTTTTTAGACTAGACATTTGCCCTGAAGTTGATATGTTTAATTGTAATTAATTAATTAATTTGTTACCAGAAGTGAAATATCGGATTGTGTACCGATTGAAATTCACAATGGGACTGATTGGTTTCAATGTGTGTTCATGTTATCGTTTCCTACCGATTGCGTAGAAGTTTGTTATGATTTTGTACAAAACTATGCCATTGAGGCGATGACTGGAGACAGTGGTATACAATAGCAAATAGTTTATGCGTTAATCACGGTTTTAGGGATTTATACGTGGAGAATGTTAAAGTTTGATAAATTAATCTAGATCCTAGATTTCTTATCCCTAAGAACTGAAAAGTGATTTCGTTTGAATGCATGTTCCCATTTCATGTGTTTATAAATATTGAATAATCTGTAGAAAAACACATATTGTATACTATCCCCAAATTAAGCAAGTCATGCTTGTGCTATGGGTAATATATAACGGACTTCTCTGGGACCGATCCCAGACACCCAGACCATAGTAAATAACGGAGAAAATTCGTTCCCTAAATTTACCATACTAGGAATCGAATTTGTAAGCTGTTACAGACTTAGCTCGCTCAATCACAAAGGCCTTCAAATTAATTTATTATCATGAAATTTAATATTTTCGGTTTCGATTCCGAGAAAAGAAAACTTTGTAGCTTTTCTGTTACTGACGAATAATTCAATAGCTATTAAGACTAGACATATGAATTTCGGCACACACGTAGAAGTCTAGTGTGTCTACTATAATCTGGATGGATGATGGACTTGTGGGTGCAATAAGTATAATGAGTTGAGATACGGCTTAAAAAAGCGTTACGTTTTCCGATTACAAGGAAAATATCAACCCTAAATTCAATTTGGAAGACGAGAAATCTTAAAAATAAGGTCATAAATAAAATAATTTTACAATTGACTTATGTGAATGAATTAAAACAATTAATAATACAATGAAAACACACTACACAATAAATTCATTGTGTTCATTCAACATATCTAAACCGACTACATTCTAAATATCAACATAATAAAAGAAATTTTAAAATCACTCTCATCTTTTTACAATCTGGGCCCAAAAATGTATGAAAGCGTATCTGTCTCCTTCGCATTAATAATATTTTAATAATATAATTTTTGAACATTGACAATGAAGCGTAAAAGTGAAAAGCGCATTCCAAAACTTGTACAATATCCTCGAGTAAGTATCTCTCCAATAAAAGAACCCTGTTACAACATTTGAAAAGTATTTTCTCATTATTTTTATTTTTTAGTTGTATAATTAATAATTTGCAAAAATTACTTTTCTTCTCTATTTAAGTTTACGAAGTTTACCATTTAGAAGCAAAATATATTTTTGTAATATATAAACAACATCGTACGGCACCCAATAATTTCGTCCTCAACATATATGAAAGGTAAACATCACAAATATTTATATTCTAAGCAATTGTTCTTATATTGCTTTGTATCAATATTTTGATACAAAGTATCCAAACAATATTCGTAGCATTGCAATTGGAATATTCTTGTTAAAATTCCAAGTGTGCAGTATAAATATTAACAATTTCACCATTATGATAGAATAGCATAATATACATGCAGATTATTTCAATACTTTGCCCGAGTTACTTGCAATAAGTGTTTAAGAAAAATGTATAATTGTTTTTAAATTTCTTTTGTACAACGCCATCTAGTATTTATTACTTAAATTAGAACAAAACAGGTTTCAAGGAGTTTCTGTTACTAAAGTATAGATCACGCAGCTGGTATTTGAAAAGTCACTTGTATTATGTGAACAAACCAATTATTATATTTGTGCTTTGTCTATTGGATTTCTTAAAATATTGAAATGTGTTATAGTTTCCACAGGATCATGTTAAAAAGAAGGAACGAAGGATAACCCAAAAGTAGTTTTTGCACGTTTCGCTTGTTTAAATTTTTAAAGGAGCGAATTAATAACGAAATCACTAGGTGTAAATAAATGTAATACTATCATAATAAGCTCACAGACATGATGATCTTTTTGTATATAATTCTTCTGTTCGTGCGTATGTCGCTGAACTTCTAAACGGAGCGATTTGTTTTTTTTTAAATGTGATCAAGTTGAGTCCGGTATGGTTTAGATTTACAATTGGACCTGATAGGTGGCGCTGCAATCGGGTTCTTAATTTGACTTATTTAGGGCAAGACAATGTCTGTTGGGCCCGATAGTTATTTTATAAATCTCTCTATCATTTCTGTATAATTGCTTATTTGTTATAATTTTAACAGCGAAATAGGTATGCAAACTACATATGGATTACAGGTTACACAAATGAGATTGTATCAAAGAAATTTCTTTTTAAATTGAAATTCAAAGTAAATGTTTGAATTTACTCTATGTACATAAAATAGAATTAGTGCGCGTCTCACGGGGCAAGCCCTGCGGCAAAAAATGGAACTAATCATGTTGCGGATTATTTTATATAATATATATCTACTTAATAGCCTAAACATAATAAATTAAATTCTCTTCTTAAAACATTATATTGGACTTGCTCTAACAGAAATTTTTCATAAGTGACATAATATATAAAAACAAAAGTTATTACATGACATCATAATTTAAATTTTGAAAAAAAATATTCTAAAAAGTTCTAACAAATCACATAGATCGGCCCAGCCATATTGTTATATTGTTTTTGTCAAGTGTCCATTACAGTACATTGTATTATTATCATATTTACTAATACTATTAAATCGGAATCTTTCTTGGATTAATTCTAACATTCCGTTGCGAGACCATAGTGCCGCGTCTGAGGGACTTACGAGAATCAAAAAGTTATTGGAATCAATATTAAAAATATTCAAAAATTTTAACATAAATACATTATTTTTCTACATAATCTCTAATGAAATGCATTTAGAATAATGCTTTTGTAACTCCCTTATTCCTTGTGAGAAAAAAATGTTTTTCTTGAGTCTCAAAAACTCCTTTACGGCAGCCATATCCGCGTCATTATCATAAAATTCAGATCTACGAATTTTCTTTATTAATTTTGGGAATAAGTGAAAATCATTTGGGGCTAAGTCCGGAGAATATCTTAGGTGGTTAAGGAGATTGAAGCCAGTACAGCGGATTGCTGTTTTTCTTTAATCGCTTCACGCACTTTCGGAATGAAATTTCCATAGAGTCCAGTAGTCTGGCCTTTTGACATGTAATCTATGAAAAGGATTCCTTCCCTATTCCAAAACACTGAGACCATAACTTTGCCACTGGTAAGTGCATCTTGAAATTTCTTAATGGATGATTATGAAGATGGAGTGGATGGTCGTTTCCAAGACATATTTTGTCTCTTAGTTCCAAGATCAAAATGGTGGACCCACGTTTACTCCATAGTAACAAAGCGACGGCAATAATTATCTAAATCACGCTGGAAAATTTCGAGATTAAGCTTAGAAATTTCCAAACGTCGCTTTTGTTTTCGTCAGTTAACATGCGTGACACCCATTTTGGCGACACTTCTTTGAACCCCAGTAAATTGATTAAAATGGATGGAACGCTATTTTATCACCGTACGTAACTCACTTTTGTCCATAATTTTACGTGTTACAACTCCTTGCACAAAACAGTTTATTACTTGCGAACGGACTGACAAAAACAAGTGACAGTTGCCATAAATATTGTGTGAGTGATATTCTTTAATATGAATATCCAACTTCTCCCAAAAAAGGTTTTATTTATATGCACTTTTATATATAAGAACTTTTTGATTTACCTGGGTATATTGACAGAGTTTAAAACTTGAGCGTACGACAGAGTAACAGTTGGTCCTTTTGATACAAATTCCAAAACTTTGATGCATTTCACGCGCAGTTGAGAATTTTGATTGGACCATTCTATTTCCACTCATCAAATGTCTGATTTAACCTGTCATGGCCGCCGCACGCTTACACGTTGTTCGAAGCTTTTTATAGAAAACTATTTCCGTTTAAGTAACTAAGAATTTTATTCCATTATTTTAAATTGGAGACAGAAATATCATTTAATGGTAAAAGCTTTTGGAATAGCATGCTTTGCATACTGAAGTATAATATCAATGGTAACTTAGTCTTTCATATTCTTTTGAGTCATATTCTACACCTTGTTTTTACAACACTCTATGGTTGACTGGGCAAAGCCTTTCCCGGCCTACCTCACTGCAACGCAGAGGCTCCGGGTTTGATTCCTGGTCTGGTAAATTTCGAAAACGAATTTTCTCTATTTTTTACTATGGTCTGGGTGTCCAGAATCGGCTTCGGAGTAGTCCCTTGTATATTATCCATAACACAAACGTAACTTGCGTAATTTGGGGATATACAATATGTGTGTGTTGTCTTGATTATGTTAAAAAAAGTGGTTTTCTTTTGCTTTTTGATTTGTATAGAATTGTAGATACATAAATGTGCCAATGTCAAACGAAGCCCATACAATTCATTGGTGTCTTGCAATTTCGGCGAATCAACCATAGTGATTCATATAAACATAAACTTGAATTATTGTCATTGAATATCGTCGTGGCCTTTCAGTTCGATGCCTTTCAACCAAATTAATTGATCAATTTGGTTGAAAGGTTTAAATTTGAAAATAATCTTCAAGCACACACCCGGTAAAAGCCGAGCAAATGTAATAAATAACACTGAGATTAACGAAATACGCACAGTTAATAATGAATTTCGTAGTGTTGGAGAATGTTCTAGGGTACTATTTGGCTACCAAAACTAAGCGCGCGTCTACAGGACATTACCACTAAAAATATTTCTTATATTTTCGTTACTCATGCTAGCCAGTGAAGTAGTTAACTACATCGCTGCCACCATCGAATAAAGCAATAATGTGTTATTACGTAAAACAGTTTTTTTGAATTTTTATGTTTTGGAAGACCCATAATTATGTTATATCGTCCAAGCTACTATTCTATTGATGAAAATCAATGATTCTTTATCTGTCATTCGTAGATCACCGGTGAACCTTCCCAAACCAAGTTTGCATAGATTATCTCAGTCCTGCGCTTTCCTCTCCAGCCTGGTCTTTAAACAGGTCGTCGGGTTACCAGGCCGCAGGGTGATTTAATAAATTATTGATTCGATTTCATTTAAATAATTTTACATAGTAACTTGACAAACCTTTTTGTGTTTAAACGGCTATACGAATTAATGAAAGGCAAAGCAATATATTGTATTCTAGAAAATAATATAAGACTTTTGTCTCATAACATAACCTTGACCAGAGTGAAACAGAGAATGAGAATTTCTACGAACAATTCAATCATCCTTAGAGACACAAAATTTCATATTTTTGATAAAAAATTAAGATATACGTGTAACACTCGCGTGTTATCTTCAGGTGTAAGTAAAAATAAACGCAGCCAAAGTAGTGGGTAGCAACTGGTTTGTCATAATTAAATTCTGTGTACGTCAGAAAGTGGGGAACAAAATTTTCTTTTATTCTTTACTAATGTAGAATTTATATCAGAAAATATCATTAGCCTACTTTAAAAATGTTTGTGCAAATATTCTTGAGCAGTTTAACGTTAACTGTGTCACGCTGTAATGAAACCAACGTTAATTACATTTGCAATTCTAGTTAAAGTTGGAATTTTTCTACAAAATATACGACTTTATGAATGATTAAATATATTTCAGTGAAGTTTTGTTCATTCTGTTGTATTTAAGTGGATGATTGATCTACTTATAGTAACAATCCATAACCATTACAATAAAGGGCTCAAGCCCATTTTTGAACTATGCCCGTGTTAGCAAAATAATAATAATAATCATCATCTGAAATAATATAATCAAAGTTTATTACACTAGAATTATTACAATTACAATATTAAATACAGCACAATAATACACATAATTATTACGACAACTTCAAGAGTTGTCTCCACGCTTGTCAGCTGTCGAGCAGCAATTTGCCCTTAAAGAATACTGCGATTATCGAACAGTAATGATCAACCACAATATACTATGCGCCTCTTGCCCAACAGAGCTTTCGCTCTGTTCTACCGTCGTGGTAGATTGCTGGTTGTAGACCGTTGGACTGTTGGTTGTAGACTGTCGATTACTACATCAATGAATACTTTATCCGGTTATTGACTACTTTTCATATGGTTACTTTATAATAATAAATAAGATTCTAACACCCCCGACGTTGTCCACGTGGAATTTGTTTTCAAAACCCCCCGATTTTCAAACATTCATTGGTACTCCGCTTCTATTGGTCTTAGCGTGATGATAAATAGCCTGTATAGCCTTCCTCGATAAATGGGCTATCTAACACTGAAAGATTTTTTTTTAAATCAGACCAGTAGTTCCTGAGATTAGCGCGTTCAATCAAACAAACAATTAAATATACAGCCAATATTAATCAGGGATAATGTAGCATTCGAATGGTGAAATAATTTTTGAAATCGGTCCATTAGTTTTTGAGTTTACCCGTTACAAACATAAAAAAATATAAATTGAATATTCAACTGCAAAAATTCATTTTGATAATGATTCTTTGGCTTAAAAAGAAAAAGTACATACATTCAGTGGAAACAACAAATTTATGACAAAAGGTGTAAGCAGATGACAGCGAAAGAGTTTTGAATAAAGAGATTGAATTTTAAATAATTGTATTTTTTATTTTTCATACAAGACTATCGGGTTTCCCTTTAATTTCGGCTACGTATCCCGCAGTTATATTTTCCATGACGAAAATCTTATATTCGTATGTATCCATTTGCTAAATTTCGTAAAACCTGTTTCATAGGCTCTTGCAGAAATAACAGTCCCTTTAACGATTAAATTATTAACGATGTTGGTAATATTTGTATTGTATCATTGAGTTTTGCCAGTTTCAGTTATATACTTCCTCAATCTTTCACCAAGAATAAGAGATCTATTAACATTTCTGAATATCATATATTTAGGTAGATTTGTTGACATAGCCACATTGCTCCCGACTGTGTCCTATCTTCTGGCAACGCAACTAATGGCGTAGAAAACGGTTCTCCCTTTTGTTTTCTACATGTAACACACCTTCTTGAAATTTTTCCCCAACAGACTTATTCCAGTTATTCACAAAGTTTGCCGCAAATTCGCTATGACATTTAATGAACCAGCATTCAATAACGCTTTGTGGTTGTGTACAACTAACCTCTCTACAAGGACATGTTTACTTGACAATAGTATAGGGTATCTATAACAAAGTGGTATATTTTCAGAGAACAATTTCGTCTTAACCTTGATTAAATCATTCGTATCCACAAAAGCACATAAATCTTTATAAGTTTTCAATTTTCCATTGGTTTCCGTTTGGATAAGTTTGAACATATTATTCTCGCCGTTTGTAATTTCTTCTGAACTAAGAACTCTTTGTAATCGCTCTGATTTCTTAATCTTGCAGTTTGAATAAAAGCGATATATCCATGCAATCATTCTGACAATTAACGTTTATTTAGAAAAATATAAAAGAATCATCGCTGTGTTATGTGCTGACACACCGAGGGTCTATCCAAAGAGTACCTTGTGTATATAAAGGTCCATCTATAGATTCGGTGTACCGATGCAATCAAAACGACGATCTTCTGTTATTTTCGCCTGCATATGCACTCTGCCGCGTATGACTGCTTAGACAAACCAGCGCCTTAGACCTTCTGCATCAAAAATTTAAAGTCTTAAAACAAAGTAATAATTTAAAATACCTTTTGCAAGAAAAATATATAATTAGATCTAAATTTCTTGCTTAAATTAGTTATAACATTATACGTCCTCAGAAAGAACAAATTGTCACATATACAAGAATAAGAATAGGATATTAGATATAGCCGATTTCGAGCGTTTCGACAAATAAATAAGAACTAAATAGATAAAGCAGTTAAAATCAGCATCAGTTAAAATATTCTAGATCCATAGTTTCCTCTTTATGAAACCATGTAAGAGGTTAAATTGAAAAAATAATTCGCTTGCTACAAAATGGCGATAAAGGCTCGACATCTTATTCATAAATCAATTCCTCCTTCCAACATAAATATCGTCTCTAAAACTATTTGCAAACAAAACCACTATGATTGTTTAATTATAGCAATGAATCGATAACTGTACAAAATCAGGTTGAATTTGTTATATACCAATATAGAATTTGAATTGAATTTCAGTTGGAATCGTTTAGAATTTGGAGAGGCAATTGTTGAGTATGTTAATCCAATCGGTATGGAGCCCGTATCATTTGACTTTCGGATTGGTAATCAAGTTTATTAGGATCACTGTTTGATGTTCTGATTGTATTACATTGAATCTGGTTTACAAAATTGATTTTATCTCTAGAAAGTAATTTTGCTTCCAAAAGTCAATAAAAACATGGATTTATTTTTAATTCACTGACAAACATATATGTATTATATATTCTCAAGTTCAGCAAGTTACGCTTGTGTTGAGGGTACTGTATACTGTTACGAGTCGCGAGACTCGAATTAAAATGCCGTTAGAATTACTATAGAGTTTATTAGAACTAACTATACGCACGCGTATAACACAGGTACAAATATAACCGAACACAATAAAGAAAGAACAAAGTCTTCGATAACACAATTAATTACTGTTTATTTCGAAGTGTAGTCTGTTATATATACCTTACTACTCGTGGATAGCAATAGGATAGTCCAGCACTATCCTATTGCACTCCCGATCAACTCTTTTAGAAAACTGTTGGCTTTTTAAGACACATACTTCTCTAATAGAAGGGGAATTCCCCCTTTCTGGAAATGTAAAGGTAACCTAACTACATATATACAAACATACATAACTTCACGCCAGGTCCCTTGCGGGGTAGGCACAAACAACAGAGCGCCATTTAAGCTTATTCTTACACACCTCACTTGCTTCTTTGACATTCATAGCTCTTGTCATGCACGCTCGTCTGTTCTTAAGGCTCCTGACGTCACCTTCTGCTAGTACACGATCAATTTGATCATATAAGGTGTATCGTGGCCTTCCGCGACTTCTGCATCCATCCACTTTTGCATTGTATATCTGTTTAGTCATTCTTCCATCATTCATTCTTTCCACATGCCCAAACCACCGGAGCATTCCTTTCCTTACCTTCACCCCGACACTCTCTTTCAGACCAACTCTCTTTCTTACTTCGGTATTACGAACGCGGCCCGCGAGCATCACTCCGCAGATTTTGCGCAGTGCTCGCATCTCGACCGCGTTTACTCTACTTTCATGCTCTCTCTTCCATACCCAACTCTCGCTTCCATACGTGAGCGTAGGTAATAGCACCGCGTTGTGTATGGCGAGCTGGGCCTTCTGACTGAGGTTCTTAGCGCCTAGAAGTTTACCTAACGCTCCATTCACACTATTCCCCAAATTCACTCTTCTTTCTATACCAGCGGTGTACCTTCCATCCCTGCTAAAAGCACATCCTAGATATACAAACTCATTCACTTGTTCCAGCATAACATCATCGACCATTATCCTTGCATTCGTTCTGGTAACCTAACTGAATTAATTTTTATTTCAAACTCACTACAGACTGCTAGAGTGGTACTTAACTCAGTGAAAATGGATGTAAATAAAACTCTCTCTCTCTCTTAAAATTAATACCTTTGCCACTTACAGAACACTTCTAATATCTATGATAGCTCTTAGTGTCTACGAAGGAAATAATGTTACGGTTATGAAACTTCCGTGTTATAATGAAATTAATTGCGCACGGAAGAACTTGTGTATGTTGAGGACATGAGAGGGTACTAGTTAATTTATTTTTGGGAATAACTACCCCTCATCGAAACCCTATAAATATTAAAATTTAATAGTTTAGAAAGGTAAATTTTCTTGTAATATTTTCGAATATTGTTATTATTTTTTCTTTAACAATATTTACTTCTTGGCCAAGATTCGAATCCACGTCATAGAAACGAGACGCATGTGCGTTACCCACTAACCTACCATAACATCTTGACTGAAAACATCGTCAGCAAACCTAAACATCGAGAACACCGATGAAATCTGTAAGTTGCAAATGTCCATAGGTGATGGTTGTGACGGTTTTCTATCATGAAAGCTGTCAGCCAGTCTGCTGTTCTTCAACAATTAATAAACAGGAAAACTTTTGTCCAGCTATGGGTCATCCACGGGCTGATGTTGTTACAAACTTAAATAAGCTGCTGGTCAGTTAGACGACCTCAAAACACTAACGAAAGGCGAGAAAGCTTCGAGATAAAAGCAGTTGTTTAGATTGCGGGACTCGTATCCTTTTTACGACTTGTGTAGTTTCCTTATTGTACAGAAATATTCGACCCTTTCATCTGTTGCAATTGTTACTGTTATAAAAATATTTTGTTTATATTTGCAATATAAAAGAACAAGGAAGCATTTATATTGGTGTTTTAGTATTAAATATCCTTGCTATCTTATTAGATAAAATTACCGATAGTACTAGTCGAAATATTGTTAATACTAATGTAAAAAAATTTCTTGTATACGATGAATATATAATAGTCTGTTCTAGATAACTCAGGTCGTCTTAATCGATGTTACGGCACATCAAGCTCAAAGTTTAAAAAAATCCTTTAAGACAGGACCAGGACACCTGTCTCGAGACTGTTACTCAAATAGTAAGCGAATCCAATTGGAATCGTAACTATTGACGGTTTTGATAGTTTGTAAACCATCACGGTTCGATAATGAATCAATCTTGATTTGCCAAGAATTTACCTAATGTTAATTTTAGAAACTACGGATATTTGACCATATTGTGCCAGTTGAATGGATCTTGACTCGAACTGGCATGATTTTTTTGTAAAAGTTACAGACTTGGAACAAATCGCTTTAAGCGATATCTATCTATATATCGAGTAATCGCGATTGTCGCAACTTTCGGTCTTTTTTGATAATGCAAGGGAATTCGTTTCAAACTTAGACCGGGTCATGGGCATAAACCAATTGCGGAGTGAATGTTAAAAATTGACGCTGATCGCCCAGACTGCTGAACGTGACTCTGGCAGAGATGTTCCGAGTACCTCGCTAAACCTTAACCTGGGCTCCTTTAGCAAGCATGGATTGGGACGATACAAGAACTAGACTTCAAGATGTTGTAGAAAGAAGTCTGTTAAATATTTATTTTTTTGGTTTTTGGTGTGAAGTGAAGTTTTGTTTTCAATAAAATGTTTAGGGATTGCTATGTTTTTTCAAGAGTTACTAACGATAGGTACCTACTCGATACGACTATGTATACTGAAAAAACCCCTATTTACTTGTGCAACTCCTAATCTTTTTTTCACGATTTCGTTTCATAATTTCGTATCGCCATACAGATTACATCTTCCTGGTCAAATATCCATACTCACTCAGCAGTTCTCGAGAAAAATGACTGACATACAAAGAACGAGAGAAAAGCGATCAATCCGCTCATTGTTCAAAGCAAAGGTTGTCGTATTATATGTCTACGTTTAAATTTATGATGAACAATGAAGAGTTTTTATTCATTCATTCATTCAAAGACAGACGGACGACGACGGTGGAGGTTCCGTTTTTGACAAAATGCTTTCGGAATCTTGAAAATTACCCGAACATTTTTATCAACTCAAGACTCTCCCGATTTCGTCCATACCTTTAGATAAGAATGAACAATTAGTTACAAAATTTGCATGGTTAGAATTTTATCATGGTAAGACAAAAGGAGATCTTATTGTTTAAACCAATCTGACGACCGCGATTTTTTCTATCACTTGCTTGCCGGCGTTACAATCGTCAACCCAAGTGGAACAGTTATTCGACCCACCTCTTGACATGGGTCATTGTGAGCGTTGTGTGATCGAAAATGATGAAGTCATTACTGATGTTTTCGCCACGACCATAACGACCGCGGTCGTCTTGTGGAACGGCTATCGGAGCTTTTCGGGCGTTGTGAGCTACTAATGGAACGCGTAATTAGTGTCGGTTCTTATGTCATTCACTTGCCCTATCATCGATCGAATGTTGAAATTACTTGTATGGTGCTAATGTTGAATTTCAACTGATAGTAAGGCAAATTAACGGTCGGTAAGATATAGGATTCGGGTCTTGAAGGAAATTTTTAAACTCTACATATGATTCTTTTATACTATGGGTGTATTGCAACAAAGGTCGTGGCCAGAAGATACAGATTAGATACGGTGTTATAAAACCAATTGTCCTTAATCCATGTTAAATAACTAGAAATAACAAGAAAAATAACAAAACAATTTTCTTCACAAGAGCTTATTTGACAAGGATAAACTATGAGGAAAATATTTGTTTTGTATATAAATCGGATAAATGTTTCTTAACAGCTGTATTTCCGTAAACACACCATTAAAATAACGCTCTGTGATGAAAGACTTGATTAGTTTTGGTATTACAAAGCTTCTAATGTAGTTGTATTTATACAAAATTCAAGAAAACAATACGTAGGCGTATCTAAGATTATTATTATTAGTCTATAAACATCCAATTGTTTGGTTTGATACTCGCAATTAAAATGAATAAATAGTGTTATGCCAAACTCGTTCAAGTTTTATTGGCGAGATTTGAACATGAGTCATTTCCATGTTTGCATAGTTCTCCTTTAACTTTAATATATGCTAAGTGTAACAATGGGTATTCTTTATTTTATTTACAATATTCTTAAATATCATAAAACTATATTTTAACGGTTTTAAGCGCGGATATTTATTTGATTTTTATTATTTCGACGTGGTGGCCACTTTTCAGTAGCCATGATCACGGAAGACAAAGATGTCAAGTGTCAATGAGTATTGTTAAAATTTTATTTTGCCTACCGCCAAATCGTTCATTTTTATTATTTAGTTTTATTTTTTTGTTGATAGTTATTATTTAATCTATGGGAGCCTAATCTAATTTACCACCGCTTCGCTACATGTTGTAGCTTAAAGAGAAAGCGGTGCAAGAAACTCTTCACCAAACATGACTAATTCCAATAATTCTATATAATATTAAAATGTGTTGAAGGAAAAATAAAAATAACTTATAAATCTAGTTGGTATGTGTTCCGGTGCACGCAGAAAGAGCTTACAGTGTCTTGAGGTCTGGCAGTTGATTTTTGCTGGGTTTGGGTCATAATAGTTTTGATAATCGGATCCCAAACAGGTGGTACTTGACAACCATCTCTCTATTGACGTATATTATACTGATATTAACGTAGTTTTATTATGTATACTAGTCGCGAAAACTTAAGAAAATATTATATACTTAAATACATCATAAAATAGTAAATTCAAGAAAACTTCTATACTAAGATTCCACTTACAATATTTTTAGACTATAAGTAGAATACTAAAGCCTTTATCATTGAAGTCGATGAGTAAGGTTCTCAGAAAGCTGGTCACATACCTCATTGGATCGACATAGTTATCCGTTGTCCGAGGTGTTGTTTATGAAGGGAATCTTCTTGAGAATCGTTGTGATTTGAACCCCGATGAAACGTAAAAGCGACACCAAAAGGAGATCAACACATTAATCTATAGGACTAAGCCTGCGAGAGAATAAGATACGAGTTTACATTGTGCAGCACAGATTAGAGATTCATCAATAAGACCGATGATTATTGTTTATTTGCCTTACTGTCCTTTTAAATTTGACATAGGCCCCACACATAAGCAAGCAACTCCACAAGTAATGTCAAAAATCAACCGATGCTGAGGCAATAGAATGAATAACAAGACATAGGGACCGGCCATCGAAGAGATATAACTTGATTCTACTATTTGAATAATTATTGTTATTTAAATTGATTATGTTAACAACTATTAAAATAAATTTAAATTATTGTTAAACTTGAATTATTTGAATATTCTGTAAGTGATTTAAGTAGACATGGATATTATCAAGCTCGCAATTAAAATCGGCACAAAAGCAGAAGTTATTATCATAACCACGTATTCATCTCAAAGATTTCAAAAGGATCTCTTTGACCGATAAAGCCGCCCATTGTTTAATATTATCTATATTAATGCCTGGATTATATATCTCAATATCCATTCATTTGTATTACTGCTGGTTAACATTTCATATAAACTATATACGAGGAATGATAATGTTCTACCAATGGTAAAAGAGTTAGTATAGTAGTAAGCTATAGAAACTTTAATCTATAGATATCGCTATAAGCTTATATACGAACAATAGAGTTCTCATTAATTCAAAATTTAAAAAACCAGGCTGATTATGTCATAATAAATCGTTATTTACATCTATAATGGAGGGTAATAATATGTATTTTGTTTAGAGCGACCGTTTTATCTTGTGAACAATATTCATGAAGCTGTCGTATGCTTTGCTTGTAGCTTACAAGTTGTATTACCTATTTGGCCAGGATTGTGCAATCAAACTTTGGTTAGGTCAAAGTACTTAGAAGGTGATCGCCTGCAGCAAGATAATCTCTTATACTTAGTTGTATTTGTAAAACAGTTATTATACACACACACACGTATATATTGTTACGAGTGTGGGACTCGAATTAAAATGCCGTTGGAATTACTATAGAATTTATTAGAAATATACAAACACGTATAACACAGGTACAAATATAACTGGACACAACCAGTACAAACTGAACGATTCAATAACACGCGCAAAGTCCGTCACTATATAACTTATCGAATGGACACACGTCTTGCCCGTATCGTAATCGTCGCTTGTCTGCGTCAGACACTTTTTTAGCTTTTTTAGCGTGTGTGTAAGACTATGACTTTATAAGCATACTCGTTCAGTTCAGTTTCAGGCCCCACAAGATATCGAAAAAAAGACATAAAAGAATATTTAAGATGAAATTCCTGTTTTAATTGCTAAATTTTTCTTTGAAATCCATTAAACATTTCAGAACTTGGTATTGGTCAACTTTCAAACATATATGTTGTAATAAGTTGAGTGGTACGTCAATGACGTTTGCCCCGTTGGGCGACGAACCACTGGCGAGAGCCCATGGCTTAATCGCCGTGAGAAAGTAAAAATAAGACGAGTAGTTGTACTCTTCTTGCATATTAATTATTTAATTATTCCTAATTTTATTTAAATCGCATATACAAAAATCGTATCTACGTGATGTGCAAATAAATTGTCTAAATATCTTTAAGTGTGGACATATTTAATGGTATATCCAAATCCAGTCTTATAGCCAATTCTAACTGCGATATATATTATTTGCATTCACATAGAAGCATTTTAATGCATAGACCATAGTCTTTAACTTCACTAAATTATACATCAATAAATTGATGTATGAAACGTGGCGTAATAATATACACAGATAAAAACTTCAAATACAGTCCTTTATGATTAGACATCGCATAAAGAGTATTTTAGAGTCACAGATAAACATTTAGGGCCTGATTTATAATAATTTCGCTAAGAAAGGATTAGCCATCTCTTAAATAAGAGGCTCTAAGCCCCTAATCAATGGCTGTTTCAAATAAAACTTGCCTCTTAGCAGTCACTTAAAATACCTCTCGATGTTGGTTATTTTTGACAGTTATTTATGAGTTACTTTACCTCCACCTTATCCTTTAGAGGAGTTTATGGGTAAGATTTTTGTTAACCAATTGCTGAGCAGTGTCCTAAAATTTAACAAACGATTATAAGTAAGGCCATTAAGCTTTTATTTATTGAAATGTAGGCCAAAGTACATGTAAGTTACTCGTTGTCATAGTCTTAAGTATTAATCTGCTTCCAGTTATTGCCTTTCACACCTGTCGCGACGGACTGACGTTCTGCGTTGAATGAATAGTGTTGTAATGAGATTACTTTGACTGTCCGCTTCTCGGCACTTGTAGGGTTGGAATGGAATTTAACAGTAGAAATCAAATATTAACTATGGCAAGCTTTGTTGGTACCACTTTTATTTGAACACTGGAATACACGCGCTTTTACACTTGCTCAGATACTGGTTCGGAATAAAATAACTCTCTATATTTTATGCATATACTAGCGGTCTCGGCAGACGTTGCCCTGTCCTGAAAAAATAAAATTTTAGAACCCGATTCCAGCGCCAAGTATTTTGTTTAGATTGATGGGTTAGTTATTGAAGTTTTAGTTAGGATTTCTAATTTTTATATAAGCTATATTAATCAGGGCTAATGTAACATTCGAATGGTGAAATAATTTTTGAAATCGGTCCAGTAGTTATTGAGTTTATTCGTTACAAACATACAATAATATTAATGTTTCCTTTCTATAATATTAATATAGCTAAAATACATTATCATTTGTCTTGTAGAGGCCGATGTAATACTGATATTGTTTGTTTCGTAGGTCTTCGTTCTTTTGGTATGAATAATGGAAAAAGATATTGTTAAGTTCGACAAAGAACAATTCACACCTGCCATTTATTACCTTTTCGGAATTTCGATTTCTTTTGTTTACTTTGTGTTTGTGTGTTGTGTAAATTTGTAATTAGAATAACAGCCTATTGTGTATTGTAATATTTTATGGCAGTCTTTAGCCAGGTGTGATTCTTGGAAACTATTGTTTACGCGGTCGAGTATTGTGTCGAGACATATTGTATAGTTTAGTATAAAACAATGCCCGAACGGAGGGGTGTGGCGTGGTAGTCCAGCGATAGGCACAAGCGACACAAGACGTGTGTACATTCGATAAGCTATATAGTGACGGACTTTGCGCGTGTTATTGAATCTTGCATCACGTTTGTACTGGTTGCGTCCGTTATATTTGTACCTGCGTTATGCGTGTTTGTATAGTTCTTATAAATTCTAAAGTAATTTTCAACGGCATTTCAATTCGACTCATGTAACTCGTAACAATATTATCCTTTCTTCCATGGTATGAATTTAAATATTTCTATTTTATATATACATGCACAACGTCTAAAAAGGTTTGCCGTTACAATACCTACCTGAAAGGTACGTTTAAAAGTAAAATCATCCATCAATACCTTCGCACGAAACTAAAAGCATCTAATTGAATATTTCCGTTTCCCGTCGAAAGGTAAATAAACCTTTCCGTAAAATTCTTCGTCTATAAATTTTACGTTACTTTTATCGGCTAAAGAGAAAAGCCCTTTGTTTTCATGAAATATTTCTTGGAAAAATCTTGTCCATTTCTTCTTTAGAAGAAAGGTAAAGTGGGCGGCAACTTAACGGCTGTACAAATTGATTTATAACAGCGGAAGACATAACGGTGTCGAGGTGTCACATTGCCATGATCTCAGGAAATAAAGCTTTTCTGCTTTTCTTGTCTTAACATTTTTAATTTTTTTAATATTATTATTTTTAATTTTTAAATATGGCTGTAGTTTATGAGAATACTAATAATGTACACGTAACTCTGAAAGGTCCTAAATCTATATTTAGATTGTGTCATTACTCTCCTTTCGCTTTTGGATATTTTATTATTTAAATATATATTTTTTAAGGCCAATAAAGTAAAAAATTAATATATTTTTAAATTTCATATTTTTTTACATGGTGAGGCGTAATTAATGAATAGTCCTTTGCCTGCGTGTGGGGGACATCAAGACTAGTCAGAAAACGAAAATATAATTTCCTGTTTTTATGTATTTTAAAAAATGACCTCCGGTATCTCAAAAACTATTTACTTTAATTTTTCATTTTCTGATCAGTTATGATGTCCCTCACCGCAGGTATCTTTATTCTTTATTAATTATGCCACACCGTGCATATTTAAATATAATACAATAACAGCCCATAAATGTCCCACTGCTGGGCTCGGGCCTCCCATAATAGGGGGAACGGACAGTACACCCGCCACGATTGTCCAAGGCGGCTTGAAGGTTTGACAAATCGGTTATCTCGATGTTGAGGTTGTCTCACGATATTTTCCTGCACCGTTTTTAGGATGTGGTAATTGTAACAATATGCACATTAGATCAGAAAACTGCCTAAGTGGTGCATGCGTTCCGGCCAGGATCGAACCCGCGCCCTTTGAGCTTGGGACGCGTGCGCTAGCCATTACTACCACGACTTCTTCTGTTTCTGTTCGACGTCTTCTGCTTCGCATATTTAAAAGGCGTAATAAAATAAGTTTTATAAACAATACAGAGATACTACATAATACATGATAAACAGCTTTTCTCAGATGAGAAGACAGACAGAACAAAAGCCATTTACCGACATTTAGTAATTTTCGAAATAAAGTAATTTTTATGTTTTACTTTGCACCGACTTCAAGATGTTTTAGATAATATGTATTGAAAATATTTTAGTTAATAATAGCTTTAGAAAGTAAGTTATTTATACTTTTTAGTTTTTGAAGTCGGTTTTTTTAAACGAAGTTTTTTAATATTATTTGTTACTTATTAGTGTCTAGCTATGGGTACGCCTACGAAAGGTGCCGCGCGCCTTAAAAAATATAGGTCCCAAGAAACGGGAACAAAAAAAGTTCGTAAAATGAATACTACTGGGCCAAACTATGTTAAATTTTTAGGGGACCAAATTTAAACTATTCCGCGTCGAACTAAAAAAGAATCACGTAAATCGGATCATAAATGTCAGAGTAATCGGTGTACATATGGAACGGAATGAATTTTTTTTTCATAAAAAATGTTCATATCATTTAAACTACTGGGCCAAAGTATGTTACATTTTCAGGGGACCTAATGGCAACTATTCCGCGTCGAACTAAAAAAGAATCACGTAAATCGGATCATAAATCTCGGAGTAATCGGTGAACATACATAAAAAATATATATATTCCGATGAATTGAGAACCTTCCTCCTTTTTTGAAATTGGTTAAAAAATCAGCCTCTAACAAACGTGCTACAAACGTTTCAAGTATCATTAATATTATTTTGAGTAACATCTCGGTATCAACGGTATAACGGAGGCATTCAATTTTATATTTTTACTCTGTAATGGGAAAATACAAACAATACGAAATAATATCATATTACAAAACCCTTTCACGAACAGACAGCGTTATCCCCGCGGAAATGAGTTTCAGTATAAAAGAATGTTCACTGTGACTTTCTGCTGAGATCGCTTGTGACTTTCTGCTGAGATCGCTTGTCAGGTTCTGCCTCGCTATTGATGTTGAGCATAAGGAGTGAGCTCTGATTAAATGTTCAAGCTTTTAATAACCAAGAATTCTCTATATGACTGGATTGTTTAAGATTTTAAATTCGTTTTCGTATTGAAGCTGTAACGCGGCGCCCGGGTCTGTGAAATAATAAAAAGCCATGCTCAAAATGAGATAATGAACTGATTAATAATTACAAGCTTTTATTTAACTTGCAATGGATGTACCTATGTAAGTTCGGATGGAATCTTGCAAGTTAAATTTGACCAACTTTCCGGTTTCCAATTGAGCTGAAATTTGGCTATGCGGAGCGGCAATACCGTAGTGAATATTCCCGACCGTCACCCGACGTGGTGAATCCCACACTCCCCAGCGCGTTCTCCCCGCAGTTACCCAAACGGATTTCTCCTCGTTAAAAGAAAGGGTCCCGAAGCAAAATCAGAGTATTAAATCGTTTCGTCCGTCCATTTAAAATACACAGTGTGCAATGAAAAGGGATGAAATTTTACAGAAAAATCTATTCTATGTGGCACTGAATAAATCCAGATGATAAAGCTGAAAAACATTTTCAACTGAGTTTTTTTCTCTTTATTGCTTTGGGACTTTTGCCTCTAAGGCATATTAGCCCCATCATCTAAACGTACAATCAAAGACAAAGTATACTTTAAATTATATGTTTGAAGTTCAAATAATGAACGCTTTCAAATAATATCTGTTTTGAGATTGGCTAAAGTTCCTGCAAAAATACGTATACAAAACGATTCAGTCCCAACTCCCTCATCAGTAGCTCTCTTCCACCCTTCAAGGTTGTTATGGCGGCATACTCTAGAGCAGGAATGGTAACCATCCAGTTGGGCAAATACCCTACCACCTGGTTGTGGGTTGTTTTGTCGCCTCTTACGACAGGCCGACCGGCCGCAGGAAATTGTATTCTTTATCCGTTCTTGCTCGGATAAAACCCCCAAAGCACTACACACAGCCATCTATTGTTAAATAAAACCAGCCATAAACTTTTTCTTCATGTTATTGGTTTAGGAATTCCAATTAAGGTTGTCCATGAAAGAAACAAGGCACGTGTATATTAAAAACAAATATTACATTTATAAAGAATAATTATGCTGTTTCATTACTGTAATTGTTTATTTGAATGAGCTGCTTTGTAGTCTCTTACAACGTACCCTGAAGCAACGTTTCTAATTTAAAATGCCTTTGGTATTATAATCGTGGATATCAAATAAACTAGCTGTTTTTGCGTTTCTTTTCAGATGATTTAATATAATACATTACAGACTGTTTAAATTAAAATAAATTTTCATCTAGATGTTTTTGTTTGATATAAAATGAGCAATTATGTTTATAATTGCTTTAATTGAAAAATTATCTTTTGGAGTAGATATTATACAAATACTAGCTGTCCCGGCAGACGTCATCCTGCCCGAAAAAGCTTCAATCGATATTTAACAAATAAAAATAGGGGTTGATCGTAAAGGGGTTGAAAATTTAGGGTTGTATGTATTTTTTAATGCTGTATCATAAAAAAACGTAGATTTTTCTAAGTTTCTGCTACATATCCCAGCCCTTCGTCTTTATCCAGTTTCTGTCGGTGTCCTCGCATAGAATCCTCGGGATGAAGGTAATCTTTCGTTTAGACATCGTGTCATATCTGCTCCTTTGGCTTTCGATCCTGAGAAATACGCGACAACCACACTGACACATTAGCTCACTAATTTAAATCAATCAACTGAAAATTGAATTTATGTTATTAAAGGGACGTTTGAGATCTTGAATATTTCCAAGCGAAATGTCAAGGCTCACTTTCCGGCATTATGTGAGTGACTTTCTGTTTTTATGTTCATAATATCTCGGAATAAGAATTATTTTATGTTTATCTATAACTACAAGAATATTCTGTAACGACTCTGATGACTTTTGATTTAGGCTGTATCTGTGAATAGTCATCGAAGACTCAGACTGACAAAACAATGAAATAAATTCCCTTTTACATTAATTATAATTAATAATATTAGAGAGAAATTAGTAATTATTATCTATAGGTTATTATTATAAGCTTCAAAAGGAAGGTATATTTTATATTTACGTTCAATTTATTTATTTGCAGTTTTCTCATAAGAAATGTAACAGCATTATGATAGATTGGGTAATAATTTTACTGTATTTAACTATTATTTCCGTTTGTTTCCTTTTTCTAGGTAAGTATCCATTTTTGCTTTGGATTTGTTACTCTATTATTCTGATCTTTAAATATTTTGACATATTGTAGAATAAATACTTTTAATAATAAATAAATAAAAAATATTTCAAAAATGTGCATAAGATGAATTAAGTGTTTATTTATATTTATAACCTTATTACATTTAAATCGTACTGTCAAATAAGACCACTACAGAGTTAACTGCAACCTAACAAAATGTTGTTCGTTCTGTACTTTCGACCATTTTTGGTTGTTACATGCTGCAAACTATGCGTCATAATGCGCTATTGTCCTGAGGCGAAAAGCTTTGCGGTTCCTATAAAGTACCGTGGTACAGGAAACTTTATAGTTTCCGGCGAATTTCTCTCGATGCATTTTGAAGACCATTATATATTGGGTATGAAGTAAAAGAGGTAGCGGTAGCGGTTTATAGCGGTTTATAGCGGTTCTTTCTTATTTCAGAGTAGTGTTATTTTTGTATGGCATTTTCATTTCTTGCCACTTTCAACCAGTTATTTAAGCTCTTTGTGACAGATCACCTTCTTCTATTTTCATTGGGTTGGTATGTAAAATTTTACGACAATCTGTTGCATAGCCATCGTGTGGAAACATCACAAACTACCTCACATTCGCATTTATAATATATTTAGGATATCAGTATCGTTCCTGATAGCGATAAAAAGAATCTATTCTATAATAAATCTGTAAATGTTTCGAATTGTACAATGCGTTTAAAAATGTAAAAATCAATCAGGGATAATTCGGACCACAAGATTCCGAAAATATATTTTTTAGAATTTTGTCTGTCTGTTGTCTGCATCACGTGAAAACTACAGAACCGATTGAAATGAAACTTGATACAGATCTAGCTTATAACCCGGGTCGTAAGTAACATAGAACACTTTTCATCTCCATAATTGACGTAAATTTCGTGGGGTAAACTAATATAAAAACTACTAAACTTATACGCATGAAATTCGGCACAGAGGTCGCTTATATCCCTAGCCAACACTTAGGATCCTTTTGTCCCGATAAATGACGTCATTTCCATGAGATAGGTGGATCAGCAAAATAGCGCTACACTCGCCTTTTCAATTCACTTACAAATACCTACGTTGTCATAAACAGCATGTCATTTATTTTATTACTTCTTATCAGGTTGGCTGCGATTCACTCTCTATGTTATGCTTAATAGCTGTCTCCACTATATGATCTTAGTTAGTATTATATGCAATTATATGTAAAAAACCCAATGTTTTTTTTATGCAAGTAAAATAAATCTACTGACTAGGGTTTTACACGCGTAGTCGCGGAGCAAGGTCTACTATAATATATCATTATCAAATATTGAAAATAAAAAGAAAACAGTTTGACAGATACGCTTACCTTTTTTGTCTAGGACTTTACGTAGCATATCTATTCGGGTCACAACCCAGTCGTATGTTACGTTGTACTAAGAATGCTTCTTTTCCGCAAAGTAATATCTTTAGCGTCATAGTGACACTTTGTGAACGCAGTTTTCATATAAAAAATTCAATGGATCGATACGAGATGATACTACGGAGCTATCAGCCTCGATGAGTGTCATTGACTTTCAGTCACCTTTGGGCTAGAATGAAAAAGTCTTTGTATAAAAAAGTATATGGTCTATAGTAGTTAAGTAAGAATGTGTTAAAAATAAGACGTATGTAGTTTCTGAACATTGTTTTGGAAAAACCATTTTTATTCATTCTTACATAACTTAGAGAACTAACCTTTGTGTGTACAAAATCGCACTTTGATGACTATCTAATACTATTTTAATTTTGTATACTTATTATAACAAAAATGCTCCAATGCGACCATAAAAAATATAGAATTAAGCGCAGTTTATTGAAAGATATTTTTAGCCACATGATTTATAATTTAAAAATATAAAACTGCATTTGCTTACGACCTAGTTCTAGATATAACGAATCCAATTGTAAATAGTGGCTACCAGAGAAAAATCGTAAAATAACAATGAGCCATTTACCATGATAAATTGATAGAACACCTATTGTAAAAGCTCACAAAAGTTAATTTTATAACTAATATTTCGCTAAAGACTTACGATATGTGTGTATAATGGTTTCTTTTTATAATAGGTACTACATAATATATCACAAAGTGCGATACTTTGTGATATACTATGTCAACAATTCGGAGAATCAGCTAGCATTTTGAGTGAATTTTGAACGAACAGATAATATACATACAGAAAATTCTAAAATTATTCTTTACTAATTTGACTATACAATATCTTTGCTGTATATACATGGTAACAATTAATATTTTACGCACCATTAATTCTTGCTTAAAACCATTGTTTAGTTTAAATCAATATTGTACATTAAAAAAAACAAAACTAACAAATCATAGATAGATAGATAGATAACACTTTATTGTACACCAATGCAAACATGACCTTAAAGACTAAAATTAATTTAGTTATGTACAAAGGGCGGTCTTATCGCTAAAAAGCGATCTCTTCCAGACAACCCCAGGAATGAATTGAGATGATAACGGCGATGGTGGTATACGTAACATAATAATATAGTACAAACTGCTTACAAATCATACTTTAAGTTCGCGAAGATTCACAAATACGCAGACCAAGTCACTTTCAGATGTATATACCTACAAGATATTTACATAGAATAAGGACCGAATATATTTCCAGAATTTCAATCTCTACTCAATACGATAAAGGAACAATAGTAATTATCCTTAGTACTCAATTTCAAGCAGGAATTCTGAACATTCACTTCAAAACATATTAAGTTGGGTAACATAGCACTTGTGTACAGTCATAAACTTCTATATTCGTGCATTTAGCCGCTTGGGTACTGTGAACGTGGCGAAATTCCGCTGAAACCCAAGTCACGTGCCTAAATCATAACTTTTACGCAGGAGAGTACTAACATAGTAATATGTATACCCTGTTTTTATGACGGATAATTATTTAAAGCGTTTTGCGGTTGTTACTTAGATTTCATAACTTTTTTATTCAATCTAATGAAAAGCACATTCTGAAACTGAACTTTTTTATAAATCTATTTTTAAATTATTGTTAGGAGTGCGTGACTCGATTTTAATTCCGTTGGAATTACTATAGAATTTATCAGAATTATACAAACACGTATAACACAGGTACAAATATAACTGGACACAACCAGTACAAACTGCACGATCCAATAACACGCGCAAAGTCCGTCACGATATCGCTTATCGAATGTTCTACACACGTCTTGCTCGTATCTTAATCGTCGCTTGACTGCCTCCCCCTCCCCCCCCTGTTCGAACATCGTTTTATACTAAACTGTACAATACAACAATCGACCGCGTGGACTGAAGTTTCCGAGAAAACGTAACAATAACAATAGGCTATTATTGTCTAATTGCAAATTTTAAACATAAAGTAAACAAAAGAAGTCCAAATCCAGGAAAGGTAATAAACCAGGTGTGCATTCACTTTGTCGGCATATAACATTTTGTTAAGTATAACTGACTTTTTGAAAATCCTTCAATCATATCATTAAATTAAAATTTTAATTTAATGATATTTAAAATTAAAAGATAACTGAATTCTAAACATTTGTTAATGAAATCAAAGTGTTCTTAAAAAGACAGCATATTCGATAGCAAATATGTAAGTGAAATAAAATAGAGTTGAACAAACAGCAGATTTAGTATTTGGATTCAGGGATTACGCTCTCAGCCTCAAGCCGAAGAACGCCGGCAAACTTACTCCAAACGGATATTCCAACTGATATATTGGAATTGTGTTTCCAAGTGACTGTTGCTCATAAAGGCCGTTGAGCTGCTGTAATAAATTACAGTTTGTGCTTACGTGTTTATGTATAGTCACGTTCTATGTAATTTTGTTCGAAATAAAATATGTTAATGCGTAAAAAAATTTAAAACGACACCTGGGACAACGGATCAGTATGGCAATCCAGCAAGGTAATTTACAAATTTTGGGTTGTGCATGACGCTAAATGTATTTAAGGGTGTTAAATACGTTTTGTGTTTCTTAAATAAATTAAAGCAACCTTATGCAAGCGGCCCTAAATTTAATTTTTGTTAGACAGTAATTTATGTTATTTAAATTAATTTTCCAGAATTAAACACACTAATTTACCACCGTATTACTCGTACGAGACTGTGAGTTCTTTCATAAGTTTGGGAGTCGTCCACACTATACGGTGTTCGGTTCTGCAAGTTGTAGAATGAGCTTTCTTCTGTGATTTTTTTACAAAAATAGTAGATTGCAAAAAAATAGCGTTAACAAATATTTATGGTCTCTCAGAAGTAGTTTTCTTACTATCAGACTTTCAGGGCAACGGTAACGTTTTAACATTACGTCCTCAGTCTGCCCGTTTATCCCAAGGTAAGCAAGGTACGCTTGCATGATGGGTCACTTATACCTAGTGAACCACACTGAAACCGATCTCATTAATATCCAGACCAGAGTAAATGCTGGAGAAATGGATACGAAGTTTACCCCGGGAACTCTTTGTTCTAGTGAACCGAGCGGGTTGACTCTTATACCACTAGACCACGGAAGCGTTACTACTTTGTAAATAAATTAATATCAAACAAATATAAAAATAAAATATCTAAATGGTTAGCGCACTTACGTACCCAACGGTGAGGGTTCGAATCCTGGCCGGAAAGCATGCACCGTTTAGGCAGTTTTTTAACCTGTCCATAGATAGTGTTTCAATTACTAATTGCTAACGTTGAAGGCAAACATTGGAATGAAACCTGCAGATCGAGATTATCGATGTTTTAAACTTGCCATACTATTCAGTACCTTATGCACGGGAGGCCCGAGCCCAGCAGTGGGACATTCATAGGCTATTATTATTTATAAATAAATATGATGTAAATAAGAAATTATTTTATACCACACATTTTATTATCTTTTGATTTGTATGAGGTTCGCGTATTTTTTAAAGATAATGTTTTTACCTTTTGAAGGTTTTTTGATTTTGATATTTTTTGTATATTTTTTTAAATTTCTTGTGTGTTATTATTTTATTTTTTTATATGACAGTTAGCAATAGTTGCAATTCAGCGAAAATATTAATATGTGAATATTCGCGGCCATGTCGTCAGTCGTCTAACATCACTTTGCCGAGTCGGTTCCGTGTCAGTATCGCGTACCTAATAACGTTTTAATTAAAGGACAAATAATTTGCTAAGAACTTTATTTCATTTTATCTCCATCTGCCCGACACGCCAATAATTAGAGTCAGAAGAGCCAGGTCATATACATCATATAAACCAACTATTATTCGAACTACACAACAGCACCTCACAGTGGTGACATATACAAATATTAATTACGGTATTACGGTAACGGTATATAATTTCAAAGTAATGAGTTTGAGTATTAAAAACTTCAAAGCCGAGTGCGAGAAAATATAGATTTAAAATCCATGACAGTTAAACCTCGATTCATCTGCAAAAAACCGACTAAAATCGGTTTAAAGCTGCTTCGGGTGGTTGATGAGATTTTCATTTAACTCGGCTCTTGAATTATAGCAAAGGCAGGCTCTCTGGTATGATATTAACTTTGCATCCGACTAGCAAAGGCGTACGTACGGGGAAGGTTTCAAACGCGCAGCTCTGCGTTTGTTTTGTACCTCTATATCTTTCGGCGCTTGTTTCGAATGGATATAAGAGAAGATTAATTTGTTGTTTTGTGTTGTTTTTGTATTCAGTAAATTAATTTTTATTTGGTTATAAACTAAAAATTAACAGGGTTAAGATAGGTGCTAGGGAAGTACGCAGAGAGGGTGCAACCCAGTCTGCACGAAAAGGGGCTCAATGAGCCGACGACGGCAGGGTTATCGTAAAAAAATTTGGGTCCCGAGACTATATTATGGCGTTGCGAAGCAACACCGAGGTGCTTTAGTTTTTAGGTCCGGGTATACCATCAAAGTCAAAGTCAAAGTAATTTATTTTGTGTATACAGGTTTGAATATGATGTCCATAATGATAACAAATAGGTATCGCTGTATCCTGCCACATATGTAGCTTACAAAATAATATAATTTAAAACTAATAATATCTAGATTAATATACAATTTATAGTGAGAATGCTGAATAATAATTACGATTTCTCATGTCACAAAATCAGACTCCTGTATCAGTATTTGGGTCAGAAAGATACTCATGTATTGTGTAATATGCTTTTTTTATTAGTAATTGTCTTAATTTTAATTTAAAGCGTTTGATGTCGAGTTCCTTAATTTTCAGTGGTAATTTATTAAAAATTTTAGTCGCTATACAGAAAAGACTGTTTTGTAACAAAGTGGTTTTAGAAGGAAGTGTAAGAAGGTAGCTGTTATGGCGTTTACTGTTGCATTTAGTGTATAAATGTAGATTATTTTTAACAAACAAAGCAACTTCATAAATGTATAATGATGGTAATGTCAGTAGTTTTAGGGATACAAAATATGGTTTACAAGAATCTGTTTTCATTATATGACATATAGCACGTATACAGCGTTTTTGCGCTATAAACACGCGTTCTTTACCAGTGCTATTGCCCCAAAATATAAGACCGTATCGTAACAAAGAAACAACATAGCCATCGTAAGCCATTATAACTGCTTTTTGGTCGACAACTTTACTTAAGTTATAGAGGGCATAAGAAAATCGAGATATCCTGTTACATAAGTCATTAATATGAGTATTATATTTTAAATCACTATCAATATGAATACCTAAAAATTTAGTGCTACTTGCTTCTTCAATTTTTTGTCCACAATACGTTACAATAGGATCGGATATATATTTATTAACTCTTTGTCTAAAGTGCATAATTTTTGTTTTTGTCAAATTGATTTGTAAATTATTATTATTTAACCATGATATTATGTTATGGAAGGCACGATTTATGTCGTGTTCGTAATTATCAGTATTAATTCCTTCAAATATAATCGTACTGTCGTCAGCGAATAATATCATTTTTTGAGTCACTGCCTTATGCATGTCATTTAAATAAATTAAAAATAAAAGAGGTCCTAGGACTGAGCCTTGTGGCACTCCACATAAAACATCGAGAGTTCAGTACTACCTTACTACTATCCCTGGGCGTTAGGGTGTCCGTGATGCATTACATCTCGTTAAGAAAGGTGCTGTTTTTATTTTAAAGATAAATATGTATAGCACGGTATTACATTTTAGTGTCACTATACTCTTTCCTAGCATTTATTTTACTTTTGACAGCTGGATGACCGATCAATTAGTAATGTCCTAATGTGTTACTGACGCGTTTTGTTCTAAAAATCGACTTCATTTATAAATAAGTTTTAATGAATTTAAGTTATCCGTATATTTTTGCTAAAAATAGTATATCGTGTAATAATTATACCCACATTACAAAGAAAATATGTAAACATAATTTAATAAGCCATTTAAAACGGTAATTATAATAATTGCGTTATTATTTTTCTTTAAAGTAAAACTTTTCTTATTTTCAAATTGTTTACTTTCGATTTATTTAAGTATAATCCTGTATAGTGTCGATGGTTTAATACTAATAGTAGTTTAACGACTCACAGAACATCGCTTTTACGTCACGTTCAACAATAAAGTACGATAATTATATCATTTGTTCCATGTGGGTTTTACTGTCAAGAAATATGTAAATCGATAGACGTTCAAACTTCAAAAGTAAAATTAACGCTTGGAAACAGTATAAATGTATTAAGGGCCGCTTAATGATTTGATTATTAAAATAAGTGGCATAATACATACTTATTTTAGCTATAATTACAACTACATTTTAGCTGTTTTAAGTGTGGCATTTTGTTTTATTTTCATTTCGTCTTTTCAGGAGCCGTGATCTCGGCACAAGAAGATGTCAATGCCGCGTTTAAAACCGTTAAAATGTAGTTTTAATTTTGTGTTCTAGTCCCGAAAACTTGAAAAAACATATAGCTATGCTATAGAGGCTCTTTGAAACAATATTTATAATAGACTTTAAATGTGGAGTTTTTTGCATTTTAATGTCTTAAGGAAATATAAATAACCCGATTTCCAATTAAAATCTATGGATGCTCCTTATCAAGTGAAATAAAAAGTTTATATATTTATATCATCGATCGATATTATTTGCAATTATTTAATTTGGACATTTAAAGCTTTAAAGTCGTCTTTCGACACATGTTATGAAATAAATATAACTTAAAACAAATTCATCGTCCCGATGTGTTGCTTCAATACTAATAAATATAATTCATTAGTATTGAAGCAAATATAAAATAATGATTAGATTTGTTAATATAGGAATCCTTTACTAAAAAATATAAAATGCAAAGTGTTATGAAAATTAGTGGTATATAAGTAAAGTACCATTAAATTATTCTATATCTCTGTTACTATAACAACACGTTGTTAATAGTGTAATAATCTTGAACATGCAAGCTTAATACTTTTAATTTGCTACTGTACTCAGTCTTATGTTTTATACCGTAGAGTCTAAATTTGATCGTTTTCATGCGCTATATAACTTGGTACGAATTAATACAGTTTTGAAGATTTTATTACCTAGCGCATAAGGTTGATATTTCAATGTTGAAGCGCAATTTGAGTTCTTCGAAAACGGTGTTTGTGCTGTTGGAAATGGTTATTTTCTAGGGTTGCGGTATGTTAATATGTGAGGGTATGCAGGGCAGATTAATTGCATATAAGTTTTAGAATTCAGAGAAATGTTTGCAAGCAATGTGTGCGGTGATTGTTACGAAGGGGAACTCTGTTGTGTAAGGAGGTTACGTAGTTATATAACTATATACCTGTATAACTTGTATTACTAAGAACCCAAACCCAAGTGCAAGTCAAATGATATACCACGATATAGTCAATTCGTTTATTATTTGATACCAGTTTTGTGGATACAACCATTGGATGACAATTTTTAGTGTCCTAATATAGTTCTGAACCAGTATGGGGGTATTGAATTTCGTATATCGAGTATATGATCTTATGTTAGAGAAGAGACTCTAATTAGTTAATTTTAGAAATCTAAAGCTATGGAAATCGATAGTTTCGGACGAATCACCAGAAAATCAGAAGTTATTCCCATTTAAAACTTGATTCTTATTGTGCTATTAAGTTACATAAATTACATACTTATACCCTAAGAATAAATTATTTTAAGTGTGTAGGTACTTGCTTTAAATTAGTGAGATAATAACGAATTTACAACGGTTTATGTGTCCCTTTCCAACACGCTTACAAGGTCATAAATGAAAAAAATAAAAACTTCGTTTAAAAAACCGACTTCAGAAACTAAAATGTATAAAATAACTTATTTCTAAAGCTATTATTATTAATATATATTATCTAAAACATCTTAAAGTCGGTGCTTAGTAATTTTCAAAATATAGTAATTTTTATGTTTTGCTTTGCACCGACTTCAAGATGTTTTAGATAATATATATTAATAATAATAGCTTTAGAAATAAGTTATTTTATACATTTTAGTTTTTGAAGTCGGTTTTTTTAAACGAAGTTTTTATTTTTTATTTGTTACTTTTTAGTGTCTAGCTATGTATGGGTGGACCTACGAATGATGCCGCGATTCTAAAAAAATATAGGTCCCAAAAACCGGGAACAAAAAAATGTTCGTAAAATGAAAACTACTGGGCCAAACTATGTAAAATTTTTAGGGGACCAATTGGAAGCTATTCCGCGTCGAACAAAAAAGAATCACGTAAATCGGATCATAAATCACGGAGTAATCGGCGAACATAGATAAAAAAAAGCAACGAAAAAAAAAAGATCCCGACGAATTGAGAACCTCCTCCTTTTTTCGAAGTCGGTTAAAAATAGTTTGGATGTATGTGGGATGTGGAACTGGCAAGTAAAACAGCACTTCACGAGTTTTCGTTACCACGATGCGCGTGCGTTATTTTGTATTAATTTTAATATCAACGAACAATATTTAAAAATATCACTTAGAGCGTCTTGCGTCGTGCGTACGTTGTCTATTCGAATCTACTATTCTCTCTTTCACTCGTCATCTCTTTCACACTATGGGCTCGTTCAGAAACATCGTCTTACATTCAGCACATCATGCGCTCAAGATATATCATTCCCACATGTATATATGTGGTAGCTATTTCAAAATAGCTTTAGGTATTATTTTGAGAAGTTTATACAAGTAGATTGGACGGAGGTTCTCAATTTAAGATAATTTCATCTCTTGATGTTGGTGGTATTTGAAACCTGGCAACCCTTGGTACAGACATCAAATGTACAACTTTTCGAATAAAATAGACCGAGCTGGAGTCGCGTTCTAGCGGGACACTTGTGACTTATGTGTCGTAGATATTGGAAATACCTACTAGGCGTCTGGTAGACGCACGAAAGCATTTCTGCCAAAGTTGAATTTAAATCTCATGGTGTTTAATCCAATAGATTGAATAGAACATATAAAAAGTCGTTGATAAATAGTGTTTGTTTTATAATTTATTATACAATGAATTGATGACATATACTTTAATAAATGTGAACATTATTATCACAGAAATAACTTTTAAGTATTGTTTAACAAGTTTACAAATAAAAGGAGTAAAATACGAGGTTTTACTCCTTTTACTTGTAAAACAATATGTCGCCATTATTTTGTATACTCGTACAAAATAATGCTGTAAGTGACAAATGATAAATGAAATGAATTATATAAAAGCAGTGTAGCAACTTCATATCTTTTGGGAAATGTAATCTCTAACCATCAGGTGGATCTATCAGCTTTTCTGTTGTACTCCACCGATAAAAAAAAACCTTTATGTTGTATTTCTATATTTTAGGTTAACAATATTCCCTTGCATTTAAAGAATTCATTTGTCGTAGCTGAGTTTGGAGAATTATGAAAGAGTCAGTAATTTCATATAATATAATGTGATAAATTATGATCAGCGAGGTAGCTCTGGCAACAGCCTAGATAAATAATTAAAACTCAGAAAAAGAATCATATTAAAACACCTAAATCTTCCTTCCAAATTTTACCACTCATTTGAGAGTAGATAGGTAAAGTAGGAGACAGAGATATATTTTAGACATCTATCTATATGTGTAGTTATACGCACCCGAATGTTGGGCCACTAAAGTAATAGACCAAAAACATCTCCAGCTGAAATGAGAATGTTGAGATAAATGTGAATTAACAAGAATGAATACGGTAAGCAATAAGTACGTGAGAAGATCTTTGCACACGTGACTGTAAAATTGAGAGGAAGAAGATTAAGATGGGAAGAGCATGTAACGAGAAGAGATGAAAGTAATGTGACGAAATGAATGTTAAACTGGAAAATTGATGGGTACAAATTTAATGTAAAGTGAGATCAAAAAAGAGATGGGTGGATTATGTGATGGATGATAATGATGATGATCTGTGGTGTGACATAGGACGTATGGAAGAGGAATATATATATATAGTGCGACCCCAAATAATTAGTACAAGCTGAAAGAAAAGACAGATATTTTTCGCAGAGAATTTTTAACTAAGTTTTGTTTGTAGTAATTAACTTTATCACTAGTCATTGCAGATAATTTACATTTTCAACGCCAATTTGGTGTAATAAAATTTAATTGCCCAAAATTTGGCCAAAATTGTAATTTTAACAAATGAAAGAGCACGGTAAGTTTAATAGCGTGTGATGAATAATTCACTAAAGGGAGGTTGTTTTAAATTACAAATCTGGGAAGAAACGACCACGAGCCAAGATGTTTATTTTTAAAGTTTCACCACGAGAAATGTTCGCACAAGGGAGTTGTGTAGGTTTTGGACCATTCACTCTTTGGCCACATCAAAGGGCGCGGGTTCGATCCTGGCCGGAACGCATGCACCACTTAGGCTGTTTTCTGACCTAATGTGCATATTGTTACAATTATCACGTGCTAACAACGGTGAAGGAAAACATCGTGATGCAACCTGCACATCGAGATAACCGATGTGTCAAACCTGCCAAGCCGCCTTGGACAAGCGTGGCGGATATACTGTCCATTCCCCTACAGTGGGAGGCCCGAACCCAGCAGTGGGACAGTTAGGGCTGTTATTACATATTTATAAAGTAACTAGTTCTACTTACTACATGTATTTATTCATTGTCATGGTGTTTAAATCAGCTTTTGTATTCAACTATGTGTTTCTTTTTACACAATCATCGGTATCCCTTATGAAATTTAATACCCTTAACATAACAACCAGTTTATGTTTGTGTCTGTTTGTTTGATTTAAATAGTTGTAATATAAATAAAAATTAAGTTACCATGAATCACAAATTCCTTACCTTAACATTACAACTCGAGCTCAGTATCCATCCATTACAATTAAACTCAATGAGAGTTTCCTGGTTTATGGGGTATCGTAGCCGTTTTGGCAAACACGCACTTGGTTGATTTTCTCTTTTAGTCTGAAATTAAAGAGAAAAAACGAAAAAAATACTTTTTCCTCTGGATAGCGATAATATAATATTGATACAAACACTGATTTGCATCGGTTTGAGACATTGTGGGTCCTATTTCCCATAAATGAGGTTAGCAACTCTGAATTTTACTCTGCTAGAACTATACTCAGCATATTCATTATAATTTTTTGGCAGCTAGTTAACAAGATAAGGATAAAAGTGTAAGCACTACTTAAACAGTTCTTAGCGAAGAAAAACATATTTTTTACTATGAATTGTTAGGCTTTTGAAATTGTAGCCCACCTCCATAGCCTCATGTATCCCAAGACCCGCTATGTAGATAACCTAGTACATTCAAAATTATATATATATATATATACACATATATACACACATATATATATATACACATATATATACATATACATATATATATATATATATATATATATATATATATATATATATAAATTATGCGTGTTACTTTAATAAAAATAATGATATTTTTATCAAACTGGCACTTAAAAATGTGATTTTAAGTATGTCTTACAGTCGCGAAAAGCTGAGAAGATCACTTGCATTTTTTTATGTTATGGCCTTGTGCGATTAATAAATCTCTTTATTATAAATCGCTTCAATTTTGTCACTTGTACCACAGAACAAGGCGAAGGCCAGGCCTTTTAAGGGATATGGCGTATTTCTGTAAAATATTTCTGTATTTCCTATCAGCTGGCCCTTTCAAGCGACAAATGGGACGTTTGAGGAACTTCAGGTAGATTATTTCGATGTGACATGATTATTTTGTGACGTCAATGGCTTAGTATACGATTTGGGTCCATACCTGAATAATTTTATTGGATGAATGTATTGGGATTTCTTGTAACCGAAAAATATTATGTTAGGGCTGCCTATTACATCATTCCAGACGACTTTGGAATTAGACTACAACTGAAGAATATCTTATGTTAAGAAATTTTACCTAGGTGAATCATAAAATTCTTGCAAACAATATTTAAAAAATGCAAAATTAAAATGTTTTATTTTTATTTTTTCTACATAATTTCTCCCTTCAATGCAATACATTCAGAATAATGCGTTTCGAACTTCCTTATTCTTTGCGAAAACAATTGTTTTTCTTGAATCTAGAAAACCTCTTCAACGGCAGCCATAACCACATCACTCGTGAAATTTAGTCACGAATTTCCTCTTTTAATTTTGGAAATAAGTGAAAATCACTTGGGGCTAAGTCCGAAGAATATGGTAGGTGGTCAAGGAGATTAAAACCAGCACAGTGAATTGCGTTGAGCGCAACTTCCGATCGATGAGCGGGAGGGAGCGTTATTGTGAAGAAACAACACGCCCAACGACAGTTTTCCACGACGTTTTTCTTTAATCGTCTAAACGTCGCTTTTCGTTTTCGTCGATTAACATTCGTGGCATGCATCTTGCCGTCACTTTTTTGAACCCCAATGAATCAATTTAAATGGATTGAATGGTACGAAAAGATATCTTTAAGATCTCAAGTATATGTTTTATAGTTATTATTCTGTCTTTCAAAACCAGATTCTCAACTTTTATGATCTACCTCTTTTAAATTCTGCCACCCAGTACGCAATGGAATAGGGTACAAAGCATCATCCCCTAATGTCTGCTGTATGTCTGAAAAAATTATTTCATACACATTTTTTTCAAGCTGAGATATTTTATCACCATACGTAATTCACTTTTATCCATAATTTTAGCAACTCGTTGCTCAAAACACTTTGTTACGTGCCGAACTAACAAAAACAAGTGAAAGTTGTCATAAATATTGTGTGGTGACTCTTTAATTTGAATATCGAACTTCTCCCGAAAAGGTTTTATATGCACTTTTAAAAACTTTGTACCAACCTTCAATAGTTTAGAGAAAATTAGGATTATAATAAAACTACGTTTTAACGGTTTTAAGCGCGGTAATTTATTTGATTTAGGTTTATCCGACGTTTCGGCCGCTTTTCAGTGGCCGTGGTCACTTGTTTCAGATAGCACATAAAATCTGTGACGGGAACCACGTGGCTGGAGAGCTTCAGCATGTTAAGCGAGTCTTACAACGCAATCAGCTGAAGACTCCACACCAACGTCACAAAGGCCCCAAACCACCTTCAGTTGAGCGGTGCCCTGTTACCCTACCCTACATCAAGGGGGTCACAGACAGAATTGGTCACATCCTCAGGCGAGCTTCAATCAAAACATATTTCAAGCCGCATAAAAAGATAACCCAATTTTTGAGACCTGTGAAATGCAATATCCCACTCCAGGATGCAGGTGTTTACAAGCTCGATTGTGAATGTGGATTATCATACATTGGGCAAACAAAGAGGAGCATAAAAACACGGGTAAAAGAACACATTGCTGATATGAAACACACAAGGTCTACGAAGTCTGCGATCAGTGAACACACGCTGGATAAACCCAACCATTACATCAGATTCGATAACCCACAAATCCTCGCGAAAGAGAATCGTTTCATACCAAGAATGATGCGTGAGGCTATTGAAATCAAAAAACACCCAAATTTCAATAGAGAAGATGGTTGGCAGGTACCACCTGTTTGGGATCCAATCATCAAAACTATTAAGACCCAAACCCAGCAAAAACCAACTGCCAGACCTCAAGACACTGTGAGCTCTTTCTGCGTGCAACGAAACAAACCAACTTGACTGATAATTTCTTTTATTTTTTCCTTCCACTCATTTTAATATTATAAAAAAAATATTTAGAACTAGGCATGTTTGCTGAAGAGTTTCTTGCACCGCTTCTTCTCTTCAAGCCACAACATGTTGTGAAGCGGTGGTAAATTAGATTAGGCTCCCATAGAGTAAATAATATCCATAAACAAAATTTAAAACTAAATAATTAAAATGAACAAGTTGGCGGTAGTCTGAATAAAAACTTTGACAATACACGTTTGACAAATGTCATCTTTGTCTTCCGTGACCACGGCCACTGAAAAGCGGCCGAAACGTCGGATAAACCTAAATCAAATAAATTACCGCGCTTAAAACCGTTAAAACGTAGTTTTATTATGTGTACAAGTCGCGAAAACTTAAGAAAATATTAAAATTAGGATTGTTTTCTAAGGAACAGTATTTTGGTAAACGATTTTCATACATGTATTTTTTATATATTGTATAGTACAGCAGACAGGCAGACGGCGCACCTTATGGAAAGCGGTTACCATCGCCTATGAAAATTTGTAAACCCCTGTTATGTATTGAATTGTGGTTTCTTAATTGTTATGTGATAAATTTTGTTACGTTTTTAATTGAGATATTGAAAAGAAGATGGCACAAATAAAACAATATATTTCAATTTAAATCTCAAGTTTATATTAGACAGAAAATTAGTTACACATACAACGCTAAAGTATTTATTTAGGTAGGTCGTAGGTTTGCTATGAAGTGTTTACTATTTGGACATAATTACAGTGAAGTTAATTTTATGATTTGGACGCCACGCTATTTGGGATTGGAGAAAATAGCGAATCTCCCTAAAAATATACTTGCGGTTTCTTCTATGATTGACGAGTAATATCAGGCATGTTAATGATGGTTATACGAACTTCGACGTGAACTCGTTGTAGGGCGCTAGCTCCGCCAATATAAACTCAAGGTATGAAAATAATGTACCAGCATTGGTAATATAAAAATAAACCCCGAACGCCTGGAATTCAGAGAGAAAACTGCATGTTAAAAACAGAATTACAGACATTCGTTATGTAATTTCTTCGGAAGCCTAAAGTGAATTCTACACAAAGATGAACCATTAATTATAGCTTATTTAATTTGGTTATTATTTACAAGAAGCAAATAATACTAAAATGATGCTTGAAATACCACGCCGATTGTTCAACGAACGGGACTACATTGCGCTATGGTAATAAGGCCTTAATTTATTTATTAGAAACAAAATATTTAATATATGTGCTTAAATCACATGTGGTTTCTTTGATACAGATTGAAATAAAACCAAATAATCCAAGATCAAAATGATATCACCCGATTTAAGGGTTATAATAGTTTACCACGTTTTGACAAATAAAGAAAATATAAATATATACCTTTTCGATACGCCGAGGTTTTTTATGAAAAAAAAACAGGAATTATTACGGGCTCCTCCCGCTTGAGGATATATTCCCACACGGAGGGACGAAAACGGCGATAAGCCAACTTAGTTATTGAATAGGTGTTAGATTATATAATTATAACTTGATATGAAAGTACTGTACTGGCCGACAGATCGTAGTGAAAGAATACGTTTTTAAAGGCGTCACGTATTAAATATAAAACACGACGGTCTCTCATACAAAACCAACTGTTTTTTTATATATGGACTTCCTTTATCAAGTGTGACCACCACCACTCTCGCGTTATTCCGAGAATCTATTTGCGGTAAATACTTTCAACGCGTATAAAATTACTTTGATTATTCGAGTTTTTATTCTCGTTTTAATGGATAATTTTTCGATTGGTAATATTAGAAATTAATTAGATTCTATAATTTAGTTTAGTGGTAGATTTTCTATGAAGATTTGATGCTAGATTATTCGTATACAGTCGAATAATATTATTTACTTTAATGTTTTTAAATGGTAAATTTATAATTCTCTAAAGAACTTTATTGTAGTTTTAAATATTTTTAGTGAGTAATAGAAATTAATTAAATATCGTAATTTTATTGTACTGGCAAACTATAATGCCAACCGGTTTGAGTGACTTCCATTTTAAAGCAAAACTATATGGTTTGAAACGTGATATTTTGATCAAGTAATTTTTAAATAGTTTAAACCTTCACGTAATGCGCGGGAGTTTGAATTGTAAAATGTTTATGTTTATGTAATTTATGCGTTACACCCCAAATAATTTTCTGCAAAATGTACAAAAACAAAAAGGTTTCAAGTATTAATTATAAAACTAGATTTATATTGATTAAAGCATGTACATTTTTATGACGACATTTCTATCTCTCAGTCCATTTCTCCTGTTATATTAATGTACTATGTGGTCTATTGTGTGACAGTTGTCAAGTCACCAACCAGTCTTTGGCTGACTGACTAATGTGGTGCCGCTTTCTAAAGGCAGACTGAAACCTGACCACTAATGCCAGAACACAACTCAAGGTTGTTATAGCGCCATACTCTAGAATATAGACAGTCGAAACCGGATATAAAGACATTGAAGGGACAGTATACTTCGGACGTTATGTCTGATAGTTGTTATAAGTAATATACACAAGTACATAGGTACATAGTCATATTAATAGTCAGCAACGTGTAAACACACGATCTAAACCAAAAGTTTTAAAATTAACCTGTAATTCACGCGGTCAACTATGGTACCGAATAAATCTTAAAACATGCAAGGTTAAATGGCAAAGAGCGGGAAAGAGGTTCGGATAAGGTAGGAGAATAATAATCCTTCTTAAGCTGAATAATAAGCCTATAGCAAAATACCTAGAATAGGTAAACGGTTGGTCGTTATAGCCGATCAATATCGATAAAGTTTCGTCGTTTTAAGCGATATGTCGCTGTACCGATGTCGTTATAGGCGGTATGTGTACTTATTAGTTTATATAGAGATTCAGCCGGGACTTTGCCATTCGGTTGTTATAACCGATCTGTCGTTATAATCGATGTCGTTATATTCGGTTTCGACTGTAATTATATTTTGTGTGTATATTCAATATATAATTGCAATATCAAAGACTATGGTGATTTGTTCCTCACTAGGATGACATGTGCACTCTAGTTCCCTTACTCACCAAAACCCAATTAGCTTAAAATCTAATGAGAACGTGGTAGCGATCCATGAGTCCAGAGAGGGCTATAGGTGGATTTTTACCATTTATAAACTAATTTTTGAGTGGCTTTGTGAATGGTAAAATATTAAATATTGTATATATATTATAAGTGACACATGTTTACATTTAAAACAACAAACTCTTAAGTAACAAAGTATAAGTAAGCTCAACGCTGTTTTAATAAATGCTCTCGAGTTGCTAGTTAAATAAAATGTTACATGAATATTTTCATTACACAGCTGAAACTCGTATGAGCCGTGCTTCTGCCGGTTATCTTAGTTTAAATGTATCATACGAGTTTATGAATATTCATCGTGCTGAGTTAGTTCATTACGTATAATATGCATATCCTTTTTGGCCGGTGGATTTATTCTCTTCGAACGTTTTACTATACTTCAGACGAGAAGATTTCAAGCTTATTGTTGCTTATATCTTTTACTCCTGTATAGATATTATAATACCGTTTTACTAGTAGGAAGGCAAGGTGCGAGTGCATCGGCCATAACATTGTATGCGAGTGAAAAAGACAACTATAGGGGATGTAGTTTATTGTAAATAACAAAACTGCCCTCAATTTTCAATGTCATATTTTTATGTCTTAAATTATTGTTACACGCCGACAAAGTGCACACCTGGTTTATTACCTTTCCCGCATTTGAACTTCTTTTGTTTACTTTGTGTTTAAAATGTGTAATTAGAAAAACATCCTATTGTTATTGTACTCGTTTATGGCCGCAGGTGTGCGGATTACGTTTTCTAGGAAATTGCGTTGACGCTTGCCAGGTAGACATATGGCATCGGTGCATTATAAAGCAATGGCCCAGTGCAGAGATGGCAGTCAAACGACGATTACGATACGGGCAAGACGTGTGTACATTCGATAAACTTTATAGTGACGGACTTTGCGCGTGCTATTGAATCGTGCAGTTTGTACTGGTTGTGTCCAGTTATATTTGTACCTGGGTTATATATACGTGTTTGTATAGTTCTAATAAATTCTATAGTAATTCCAACGGCATTTTAATTCGAGTCCTGTAACTCGTAACATTATATTGAATAATATAGTTTATTCCAAAAATTTATTATTGCGATACAGCCAAAAGCAAAGCAGATGGAGACTCAACAGTGTATTAGTTATATGATTATATATTTTGATAAATACGCATCGTGCTTTATACTACTAAATCATGTGAATATTTGGGTCCAAAAATGTCGTCCACGGAAGCTTTTCTGTGTTTAGTAATATTTCAGTTTTACACGAGTCACGCCATTTCAGTCGGTTTTTTTTTACAAGATTTATGGGTTAATATTTATAATGCACATATTCCTATAGTGACGTTTTTATATTATGCTATGCTGTTACGTAATGGATTTATAATTATTTTTACAAAGGATTTAATTTAATTTATTACGTTACTAGCTACGACCGCGGATTCACCCGCGTGGTGATGGAAAATCGGCATATTTTGGATAATTCACACTATATCTTTATAAATTATAGCCTATGTGTTAGTCTGATGTGTAATCTATATTACTGTTCAAGTTCATCAAAATCCATTCAGTAGTTTTTGCGTGAAAGAGTAACAAACATATATTCATACATCTCAACATACATTCTTACAAACTGTCGCGTTTATAATATTTAATTTTATGGGATATAGGATTATAGGATCAATGAATATCCATTAGAATTCACACAATTATTTAAAGCACTTGAGCTATCTTAGTAAATTGAGGTTTCTGAGATAATGTTACATTCGATTGTAACAAAATGAAGAGACCTTGAGAATTTGTAAGAAAGAAAGAAATTTCACTCTAATGATATAGAAAGTCCTGGAGCCACCATGCATCTATAACGTTACAAAGAGCGTAGGTAGTAATTAATGTAGGTTTTGTTACAATTACTAAGCCAATCCACCTTGGATAGGCGTGGTGGACATACCTAATGATTTCCTAAAAAGAGGAAACTAGTAGACTTAAGTCTACTAATTTGTAACATCCATGGCCTGATATTTTATTCAAAGCCTTGAAAAACAAACTTACTATTTACTAGATATTGTCTTACCTATATAACTTTTTATGTTTTACTGTAGTTCACATTCTTTTTATAACTCGGTGTGAAAATATTCTGGTAAATGTTTGTTATCGGATAAAGTTTTTATAATAATTTTTATGATACAAAAAAACTTCGTTTAAAAAAATCGACTTCAAAAAGTAAACAGTATAAAATAGCTATAATTATAATATCTTATTTTTAATATGTATTATCTAAAAAATCTTGAAGTCGGTGCAAAGTAAAACATAAAAATTACTATATTTTGAAAATAACTAAACACCGACTTGAAGATGTTTTAGATAATATATATTAAAAATAAGATATTATAATTAAAAATAGTTTTAGAAATAAGTTACTTTATACTTTTTAGTTTTTGAAGACGGTTTTTATTACTTTGTAGTGTCCAGCGTATGCGTAGGCCTACGAAGGTGCCGCGTGCCTTAAAAAATAGGTTCCAAGAAACAGGAACGGAAAACAATTTCATAAAAAATGTCCATAAAATGAAAACTACTTGGCCAAGCTAATAAAAAATTTTAAGGGACCAAATGGCAACTATTCCGCATCAAACTAAAAAAGAGTCACGTAAATCGGATCATAAATCTCCGAGTAATCGGTCTACATACATAAAAGAATATACCAATCAACTTGAGCACCTCCTCCTTTTGGAAGTCGGTTAAAAATTAGATTTTGAAACTCTTTGAATTTCATAAGATCTCTTTGGATAATTTCATATCATCTAATTTGCAAAGGGTTTTCTTTGTTGCCAACAATATTTATCTAAGTATAGTCTATAGGGTGCTGGCCAGATTTATCTATAGAGTATAGATAAATCTGGCCAGCACCCTGGTCGTGGAGTTCACGCAAGGAAATATTGCAGAATTACTCGTAATGAGCAAAGATAAAATCGAGGACTTTATGCGGTACGCGATAAAAACTGTAGAAATGGTGATAAAAATAAATAAAAGCTAGTAAAATATTGCTAATATATAAAAAGTATTAATTTGTTACCATTAGGACAAGAAATGAAAACAGTATAATAGGCCTTAGATTTTTAAGAAATAGATATAAATAAAATAGATCATAAGAAGATATATAAGAACATAAGAACTAGGATAGGATAGATTATAGAAAAATGTATAAAAATAAAAGAACAGAAAAAAGCTCTGCTCTTACATATGGCGGAGGAAGGCAATTAAAAAAAAGACTATATATTAATTTAAAAATCTGAAAGTGTCTTTGTACAGTATATTTAATTTCTTTTTCACAGTTTGAGAAATAAGCAAATATTATGAAATTTGGTTGTACATATTTATATAATTATAATGGGGAAGATGCGATGTATATGCGATAAGCTGATTATGAGAACCCTGATAAAAAGTTACCCTTTTTATCAGGGTTCTCACAATCAGTTTATTTAAATGGAAATGTAGAAAATTTAACTCTGGGTATCGAAACAAAAATGCAACTGATTTCACGCTTCATGATATTAAGAGAAGTGAATCGTTTACTCAGAGCGTTACCTGTAGTTTATTTTCTAACATGAGCTAACTTTACAAAGTTGCTTTAATACAAGTTATTCATTTTACTCATGTCACATCAAATGTTTCATGTAAAATAGCTGAAAACGAAAAAATAAGTCCGTCTGCTGTTTTGAACTTTAACATGCCATTGTAGTTTTCAGTCATTTGCAAAAAGCAATATAGCAAAAGCAAATTGAATGCAAAAAATGTCTGCACTAAACCATCAAGGTTAATGAATAAGTTACTCTACAGGGGAATATTGCACATTGACATTCTTTGTCGGAGTCGAATTTGTTATTTCATTGTGTTTGTGAACATTTGTGACTTTAAAGGAATAAATGCAATTAATATCGCACTGTAAAGTATAATTTTGAAAAAATCCTAACTTCTACATGACTAGATAGTGACACAGATAATTCTTTTGTTACTTTTCGACTTTTTTATAATTTAAAATATATTGGACGCTTAATAAAATAAAGAAAGTTATCAAATTTTGTATTTGGAATGAGTGTTTAAAGTTTAGGCCTCTTATGAGTTGTTTATTGTTGTTTAATAAATTATAAATAAAATTTGAGATGATTGTATAAGGATTTATCTATTCAAGTACAACAAATGAAGATTATTTCGTGATAATGACTAAAAAGTAATTCGAACAAAATAGCTGTACTTATTGATAAAATATATCACTTTATGACTGAAAAAGTAAAAAAAATATCTTAGGATAATTAAGCAATTTACTATGCAAATTCAGTATTAATTAAATGTAAATTGAAATACATCAACGACCCAAGGATTCTTTATTTGTCAAAAAGCGAAATAATTTCGAATAAAATCATTATACAAATAAAACAATATGAGAAATAAACCTCACCTGTTATTATTATTAATAAAGCAAGTCATTGGGGTTTATTTATCTCTTTAAAAAGATGTTTGCTTTAGTCGTGATAGTAGTTAGTGGAAAAAGAGTGACAGTCCTTTATTTCGCCAACCAACGGTCATGTTGCGCGGCAGTTTGAGCTAATTATTTGAAAGTTTTTACGTTTAATGTAATCTCTAAACTCATGATTTTTGAGTCGTTCTTCTGCTACCCTCAATAAAAACAGGGTTACCAGCCGTCAAACACAGACCATTATTTACTGATAAAAGAAAATGTAGCTTGTTGGATGAAAGCTAACCGAACTTAAACTACATATTTTATCAACGAAACATACATACTTAAAATTACTTTAGAAATCCAATACATACAAACAGATTTCTAAGATGTATTATAATTAGTCTATAGTATTAGAATTATGCATAATTATTTAAGAAAAAGTAGTATTCTCTGAGTGTGTTCGTAAACGTAGGCAATGTTTTGGCTTTTTTGACACTTTAAGAGGCAGTGCATTCGAAAGTTTGACATCCTGCACTGTAAAAGCGTTATCATAAATAGATGAAAATGTGTGCAGGTATCGGTACTTCACGATACGATAGTAATATGATAAACGTCGTAAATCGTCAGAATTTCTCATTTTCGAAATAAATATATGGATATAAAAATTCTTCTACTATATCTTAAATGCAAGGGTTTACATAACACACTTCAAGTCAATTCATTAATTAATTTATTTACAAGTATTGCTGATATAAAATATATAGAAGTTAAATTTTTACTTGTAAAGATTTATATAACAAGACCTAGTGTAAGAACCCGCTGTCCTAGATAATGTTATATCTTTATTTCAGGCATATTTACTATATATGGAAATAGTTCTGTGACCGCACGACCTCAAAAAATACAGACTCACGATTACTCCAAAGAAAATATTCACGACCAAACGTTGTAAGATTTGGTTATTTAGTACCTCCTATATTATATAACCTTTTTCGCCTTGAACGCCGTTTACTGAGCAATGTTTGGATAAGTTGAATATGGCCGGAAAAATATTTTTTTCTGTGAAACGTAACTTTGGTCTATATAATTTATAGGCCTTCATGAAAATGAGGTTTCAGGTTAACCCCCTTTTCAGTACATGTTATTGAATGTGTACTGCTTTTTATAGGGTATCTCGAATGTGAAGTGTACACTTGTATTGTCAACAACTAGGTGCGCTATTTATGTCTCTTTATTATAGAATTGTTACGAGTTGCGAGACTCGAATTAAAATGCCGTTGGAATTATTATAGAGTTTATAAGAACTAAACATATAACACAGGTACAAATATAACCGAACACAACAAATCCAAACGTAATGCAGAAGGTCGTAATTCAATAAAGCGCGCAAAGTCCGTCACTATTATATTCCCGATTGTACACACCTCACGTTCTGATCGTAGTTATCGCTTGACTAACGCCCCCACTCCTTGAGGCCGTCGTTTTATACTACACAAATGGAAATGAATCCGCAACACCTGGCTAATGATGCAAATGAGCGAGTACAATGGACAATAGGCTATTTCTCACCAATAATTAGAAACGTAAGCCAATAAATAAGTAAACAAAAGAAGAGGATCATAAAAGGATTACAATAGTTTCAATCTTATTGGTTATTAGTTCAAACCTCGACGGGTAATAAATGTGCTTCTACAAATCTGTACGTGGAATTTGTTTTTGTCTTTGTTTGCGCCTAGGTTGTAACAGAATAATTATTATGTTATGTCAATTTATGTAAAGGTCCAAGGCTTATTAGGATACCCGCTACCCTACCAGCACAAGATTGCCTCGCTCACGAGTTTTCTATGTGCAGAAGGCGAGTTAATCAATTCGGTGACATCCCGCTGTTCAAAGTTATCCACGTATAGTCCTAGTTTCAATCGCTGACTATAAGGCATGTTTTTTGTCTGAAACAAAAATGAATAAAAAATATTAACTAAGAGTCATATTAAACGTAAGGGCGCGTTACCACTTTGTCGTGACGACAGATAATCGTGTAGTTTTAGTGTCTTGGCTTGTATGTTTAAATGGAGGTGTTCAAATATAGAACGACACGATTTACAATCAAACAATAGCATTACAAGACCTTCGTCCTTTGTTTGAACGAGAAAACGCCCTAACAAGTCTGAAAACACAACAGAACATAAATTTACTGTTATTTAACTTTTTTCTTCTAACGCGGCCTTACCAAACTCTAAAACTATCTTAAAAGGTTCAAATATTAACAAGGGTTTGCATAAAATCTTATGTACCCCAAGTCTAAGTCTTTGAAATTTTAATAACAGCTGAGTCCTGCTTTTATTCGCGTATCGAAATTTTGTTCTCATTTCTTATGTAGGATGTATTAGGATCTAGCTAAGAAAACAAGGTCATTTTCAGCATCTATAGAAATGACAAATACTTGTATAGTACTTCATATTTCATTACAAAGTAAACAACGTTAAATTTATGTATACTCTATATTATTCTGTAATATATGTCTCTCATGGCCTAATTCAGATTTTGGGCACTAAAATGGGAATATAATAATTCATTGTGGCAATCGTAGATCTAAAAGGATGAATTTAATTTTTTGACAATATTAAAGAATGGGACAAGTGCCGTCCAATCTATGAATTATATTTAATATTGTATAGTAACTAATAACCTAGTTATAATAAACTTTGAGACTAGCAATACATTTGTTTTTTATATCATTGAAATTTATCAAGTGAGCCTTCTTTTTGATAAATCTATATTTATATGATGATATTATAAAATTATAAAAGTGTAGTTTTTTTATTTATTTTAGATATTTTTGTATTTGTCTGTTAGTCTGGGATTCACGTAAAAACTACTGGGCCGATTTCAATGCCATGTTTGCTGATCGATAGCAATTTTCTGGACTTAAAATCTGTGGTACTTTATATCCCGGGAATCCCACGGAAAATTTCTTGGAAGCGGTTTATTATTAAGTAATAATTAAAATATTATAGTGGTAAAAGTTGGCTTTTTCTTTCATCTTTGCATATAAAACATTTTCATTCTATTTAGAAATCGTAAAATAAGTATTAATTACTCTTTGAGTTTTACAGTTTTATTTTAACAAAAATTCTTTGTAGAATACGAATGTTTACCCTTTCATTAAGAATAATGGTAGCACAATTACTTTCAAGGCAGAGCGCGAACAAAACTCAATAATCTGTTAAATGAAAAGGCTTTAATTAAATTATTTCCGAGAAGGATGTTTTTGCAAAGTATTTTTCTAGTTACAATAAAAAGGCTTCACAGGTTTCCGCAGAATTTCTTTTAATTAACCTTAACATTTTGTTATCCTTATTTTTTCTCTAAGGGTTTTCTTAGTATTTTAAAATCTTTGGATCATAACGTTATCATGTTTTATAATTGAGACCTTGCCTGGAAGAGAGCTTTAAACGACAAGGCTGCCCTTGGTTTATTCTATCTTGTATCCAGTTTAAAGAGAGGCCAGGTAAAAAGTATCTCAAATAAATGTGAATGTATGAAGAGATTAAGATGTATGAATTCGATGAAGCGAAAGTTGTTAGGATCGGCGCAAATCGAGATTCGTTGTGTCTTTCTGCCCCATAGCCATGATCCATCCAGTATTTATGATTACGACAACATTTTGTTAAAATTGAAACTCTTTTGAAATCTTCTTATTCATCCGTCTGTTTCTTTGTCTGTCTTTGTACGTGATAGTAATTTTTTTCTTAAGCACTATCTATTTATTGGGTTTAGTTGGATATTTGTAGAAAATATGTCTGTAATATTATAAAATTATAAACATGCTGTATCTGTACACTGAAGCTTAAACAACTGCAATAGAGTCGTATAAATGAAGAGAACACGATGCATTTTTTTTAGATTTTTGTCTTTTTCTTCGGGATCCACGTAAAAACTACGCGGTTCCCGCTAATTGACAGCTAATCTTATACTTAAATTCTGCCCTATTTTTTATCTTGGGATTACTGAGAGAATTTTCCTGGGAATGATTTAAAATAGCCAAACTAAAAAAAAAACTATAGCAAGTTTAATGTGATAAAATGTTTGGTATTTTTTTATCCCAGAAATCCCGCGGGAATTTTCCCGAGAGCGGTTTGAAGTTATTCGGATGCATAACAATTAGTTTATTCAATATCCTACGTCCTTTTTTAAATGCTTTGTCTTGGGAATTCTGCGGGAATTTCTAGTCCAGCGTGGATATCAAGTTGCGCTGTATGTGCGACTTCACGTTCATACAGTCCCCGACACGTAACTTGACAAGAGTCGTTAGATGCGCACAAGTCGTTTTTTAGGTCTCTTTGGTTGTCAAGCGGGACGCGGGGAATGAGTCTACTCAACTGTCTCCTTCATACTCATAAGCTTGACCGCTTCCGAGAGAGACGGACAGACTTTTCATGTTGCGAATGCAGTGCGACGCCAAATCACGCGGTTATTCACAGACACTACACAAGCACAACGTGTGTATATGTGTTGAACGTGCCATGCGCAAACTTATCCCCACTACTATGAAACGTGGCCAAGTTGCGTGCCGCGTACTGTACCTATGCCAAGCATAGTGACGTGCACTTCACTCGGCATAGGAATGACATGAGTAATATAAAACACAAACTTAAGAAATCGGGGAGATTGACGCATGTCATGGGATCGCGAATATATTACAATAAACTACCGAGTAGGATAACGGACTCACCATCCGTTGGTTTATTTAAAACACGGCTCAGGGAATGGTTAGTTGAGCACACCTTCTGTAATCATGAGTTCTTTTATCCCATAATATGACATAATTTTAATTTTATTTATGACCTGTGAATTGATGTAGAAATGGAAGTGTAACTTTGTTATGGATAAATGATTTCTGATGAAGTTGCGGATATATCCTAGTATTCTATGTTATAATCGCACGTTAAATCGCAGTTGCCTTCTGAACTCAGATTGTGCTTTCAATTTAAACATTAGGGCTTACTTTCTTACATACTGTTTTATGCTGCAATAACTTGTAATGTAGTAGTAAACAATTATATATATATATATATATATATATATATATATATATATATATATATATATATATATATATATATATATATACCATTTTATTGCACACCAAAATTAACAATTACATTAAGAAAAACATATTCAAAATACTTTCTAGACAATAGAATTGACGACCTTATCGCTTAAAGCGATCTCTTCCGAACAACCTAAATTAAATAAATTTTTTAGTTAACCTGGTGATGTACGTGGTGCAGAAAAAAGGTGCAATATATTCAAGTTACTTTAAATTTATATAAGATTTAACTTTTGATAATGTTACGAGTTGCAGGACTCGAATTAAAATGCCGTTAGAATTACTTACTATAGAATTTATTCGAACTATACAAACACGTATAACACAGGTACAAATATAACTGAACACAACCAGTGCAAACGTAATGCACAATTCAATAACACGCGCAAAGTCCGTCACTAACGTCTTGCTTCGCTTCTGGCTATCGCTGGACTGCCCCCCTCCATCAGGTCATTGTTCTATACTGCACAAATTCAATATATCTGCCGTATCTAAGTCGGATTAATTCGCCACACCTGGCTAATGACTGGGCCGTAAACTGCCATAAAAGAGTACAAAAACAATGGGCTGTTTTCTAATCACAAATTTTAAACACAAAGTAAACAAAAGAAGACGGTCATAAAAGAGTTTCAATGGTATTAGCTCAAACGACGACGGGTAATAAATGTGCTTTGTATACAGATATGCAGGTGGCCCAAATTGTAACAATATTTTTGATGGTGTTAGTGTTTCCTAAAGCAAGGGGCTGTTAGCTTAACAACATTGCTAGAACGTACATCGACCGTAAGGCGATTACCATGGCAAATTCTGCTTACACCACATGCATATTAATCGACTTAGGAAATGCCAGATAAAAATATTGCGTACGTGATAACTGGTACCCGTTAAGGAGATCCTATGTGTGTATAGAGAGTATTTTTTTATACTCAAGGTGTCTGATGCCTTTTTTATTACATCCAATATTTAACGCTGATAACGCATTGGATTTACCCCTGGTGTTGCAAAAGTCTATAGAAAGAAAAAATGAAAGACAAATTGTATTTGAAGAAATAGAGCCGTAATTACATTCTTTATAGATTATTATGCACACAAAATAATTTGAGAATTTTTACGCCGCATTTTCAGCAAACAAGGTTTGTACTCAGCATATTGCTGTGCCGGAATTATATTATATCCGACACAATGCTGATTATTAGCGCAAACGTAAGACCAAAACGACCCGATTTTGTTAAATAAAAAACAAAATAACAAAACTAATTTTACTTATGTAATATTTAATTAGTAAAACAAATAAATAAATTTTAATAAAACTAACAATAAAATACTTTGTTACTTCAAAAATTAAAATAAATACTCGTGTAACTCGTGTAGTGGTGATGGTCATCCCTTTTAATTACTTGGCATTGCTTTTTACAAAGCCCAAATTAGGCCGCATATGGAGTACTGCTCAAACCTATGGGCCGGGTCATCCGCTTACCAGACTGACCCTCTCGACGTCATCCAGTGTCGCGCCGTTCGTATAGTCGACGCTTCCATACTTACAAACGGGTTAGAATCGCCTAGCCTTCAAAGCAACTGTGTCCCTCTGCGTATTCTACTGCCTGTACTACGGGGGTGTTCCGAGAAATTGTTTGATCTGGTATCAGCGCCTCGTTTTTGTAACCGCACGGTTCGCCATCGACAGGCTGTTCACTGTGAATGTGGTGAAATGTGAACACCTGGAATTCCCACGCTCAACTACGAAGCGATTCTCGATAGAACGTTTAGTCCGCGTACGACAATGATTTGAAGGGAATTTCTCTCCAAAGCATTCCCTTCGCGCTGCAATATTTTTAAAGACCAGCGTTACCTACAGAATCTATTAGAGGCTGGCAACATGTTGGCAACGTGTTGCAAACCTTCGTAGGCAACGACATCCATATTAGTGCACTAAAGTGACGACCAAATTATATCACATTTTATACGTGTAGATAGATTAATAAAAAGTGAAACTTCAACGGACAAGTGGAAAAACGAATCGCAACGTACAAGTGGAAAACGAATCGCAACGGACAAGTGGAAAATCTTCAACTGACAAGTGATAAAATGAATCGCAACAAAATTTTGACTTGAAGTTTTACGGGCAGGTTTTCAAATTGGACAAGTACATTAACAATCTGCCCGTAAAACTTCAAGTTAAAATTTTGTTGCGATTCATTTTATCACTTGTCAGTTGAAGATTTTCCACCTGTCCGTTGCGATTCGTTTTCCACTTGTACGTTGCGATTCGTTTTTCCACTTGTCCGTTGCGATTCGTTTTTCCACTTATCCGTTGCCATTCGTTTTTCCACTTGTCCGTTGCGATTCGTTTTGCCACTTATCCGTTACTATTCGTTTTTCCACTTGTCCGTTGCGATTCGTTTTTCCACTTGTCCGTTGAAGTTTCACTTCTAATATGTGTCCCAGCACACATTTCGATTTTTCGCAGGTTTACTGCAAATTATGATTTGGTTAGGTTAAGTATATTTTAATGGTGTAAGTAATACGCTACCCACGCACCGACCATTTTTTACGTCAACACTTTTGTCGTTCGTTGTCGTTCAGTTTTGTTATGACTTTCGAAAAACTGAACAGTTGGCAAAGTTTTCTTGTTGTTATTTTTGTTTCCTCAACAAACTCTATTTATTTATTTATATTTTTTTACACATACCACAAATAGAGGCAGTGATGCCTTGTCACGTGGAGAGCAGAGCTATAGTTCGATGCAAACTTAAGTTTGCCTCCATTAATAGCGGCTCGGAACATTCCACTTTCCGATGCGCAGAATGCGATTTTAGGTATTAGAGGGACGAGATCGTCGGAGAACGAGGTATATCCTCGCTCGCTCTCTCGCTCGCTTTCTCGTTTGCGGGACTTCCCCGGCGCTCGGCTCGGCTCACCAAGTCTGCCACTTTAGCGCTTTCGAAGCTAGATATAGCACTTTTTAGGGCAACCCAGCTCCCAATTTTATTAAGCAACTTCCAGCGCAAAATCTTACGCTTTTTATAATATGCAAATATCTAATTAATTTTATAATAAATATATTTATGAATATCTAGACTAATATTATAAAGAGGAAAGACAAGATTGGTTTTTGCTTGCATGAAGAGGCTCCGAAATTACTGAACCGATTTGAAAAATTCTTTCACTGTTGGCGAGCTACGCTATCCCCGGGTGACATAGGGTATATTATATTTACAAAAAAATTAGGGATCATTACTAAAACTCCAATAATGTAGTCCAAGGTATAAAAAAATACCTAAAATCGCGTGCGCTGCGAAAACTATTGATGATAAAATAACAAATAAAATAAATTGCTGAACCGATTTTAAAAATTCTTTCACTGTTGGCAAGCTACGCTATCCCCGGGTGACATAGGGTATATTATATTTACAAAAAAATTAGGGATCATTACTAAAACTCCAATAATTTAATCCAAGGTATAAAAAAAATATCTAAAATCGCGTGCGCTGCGAAAACTATTGATGATAAAATAAAATAATGTACTACGACTTTGTAGAACACATCATTATTTATAAAAAGTATCGCGACAACATATATCTAACTATTATAGTTATGCCACAATAAGCGTTTTTTTATTATAAAAAATTAATTAAAATGCCGCCGCTAGAAAAGGCTTTTTATTTGTATCTTGATATTAATCCTTATCAAAATAAATTACTTCATATTCAAGACTGCTTCAATACCTTTATATAACTTTTTGAATTATTCAATTCGGACATTCCATTCGAAAGATATAACGAGTTTAAAAATGTAAGAATTAGTGACGGTGATCACGTGACTGTGACATCTTTTCGTGAGCCAAAACTCGATAAGACCCCCTCTATATAGAAGTTTCACTTCAAAAAATGTACAAGTTCACTCTGCATGTATAATATAGAATTATAAAATTCTTCATGTATGTAACCCCTAAAACGAATTCCTTTAATTGCCACCCTGAAAATTTATTATATGACATTGCCATTTTCTGTGAATTACTCTTATTACTTCTGACTTCCTATTACTGTGATAATTTATGTTAAAAGAAAAAAATGATTATGAGTGCCTCTCAGATGATATTACAGTCGAAACGGTGTTAAGGGTTGGAAAAAAATATTATTACGTATCTGTTAGGTATTATAGCTAAGTGAACTGATTTGTACGTTCATAAAGTTGATTTAAAAGGGTATAAGGTTTGTTACTTTACGGTGGGGCTTCGTCTGCGGTAATATTAATAACTAGCTGACCCGGCGAACTTCGTAACGCCTATTTTCTGAATTCCTAAAAGACTTTGTTCCATGCCACAAAAACAAAATCACCAAAATCGGTCTAGGTGATTAGGAGGATTTTAGAACCCGATTTCAGCGCCATCTACCGGTTCTAATTGCGAATCTAAACCATCCGGGAACCCACTCAAACACACAAAAACAAAATCACCAAAATCGGTCCAGGTATTAGGAGGATTCTAGAACCCGATCTCAGCGCCACCTACCGGTTCCAATTGTGGATTTAAACCATCCGGGGACCCACTCAAATTTTGTGTGTGTGGGGACACACACACAAAATGTCGTCAAAATCGGATGTATAGTTTACGATTCTATAAAGGACATACAGACAAACATTCATTTTTATATATAAGAAATATTGGATGTGAAAAAATACGTCTTGTCTTATAAAGTTTAAAATAATGCTTTTATCACATAGCCACATTAGTGGATATAGGGTATATATAGGTTTATATGTAACGTAATTAATAATTACAAATAATATCGCATGACAAATAACGCATTACATCTATCGCCACATCAGCGTGACACGGCCAATATCTGTAACGCTATACGAGATGATGCCCCACCATTGTGATTACTACTCATATCTTTATTTAAAATGAAAAGTTATAACAGCCAAATAAAATTAACATTGAATATTTAAAGAAGATAAATATTGTAAAGTCTAAACGTCCAATTGTACTTAATAATGAAACGGACTTATAACTTTAATACTTGAAGGCTAAGCTTTTGTTTTAAATAGGACTAATGAGTTTTTGTATAATTTACTATCTACTGACTTGGCAAGGATATTTTAAAGAATATTTTGTCTGTCGTCCGTGTCCAAATGCGACATACAATAACACAATAATATAGGTTTGTTTACATTGTGGTCTAAGAGCCCGTGAACGACCACCTGTATTTGACCAGTCCTGAATTTCTGTACATTGAGACCCCTATACCTTCCATGCATAAGGTGGAGACTCACTAACCTCAAAGTGGTGGACGCGGCGAGCGCTCAGGTAAGACAGGTATCAATTTTTGACGAATTTTAAATCAATTTGACCATGTCTGCCGTTTTAAAAGTTTGAAAATATATGATTATTATTATTGGAAAATAAGAATGGCAGACCATTATCGCACATTTTATATATAATTGTCTGCTATTCATATTTTCCGATAATAATAATCATATATTTTCAAATTTCATAACGCTTGCTTAGTTAGTCTCCACTTTACCTACCATATGCATGGTATAGTATAGGGGCCTCAATGTACAGAAAGTCAGGTCTGGTCAAATACATACAGATATCCGTTCACTGGCTCTTAGACCGATAGTGTATATTATACATGAGTTGTATGTTAACACAAGAAGAGAATAGAATAGTATGTTAACCGTCAACGTCATTAACAATGTCGTTACTCAAATTACGCATTAAACCATGGGATATAATTATCTGACACCAACACAATTCCAGGTGTAAAAGGAGCATTAATTATATTATTATTTGTTATAACTATAAAAACTGTTTTGATAGATATAGGGTTATCTAAAGGATTCACTGGTGAAAATGTCGTGTTGTTAGCGTTAGCGTCTACGTTTGCTGGTCTATAATATTTGATCCCATTTCTCCATGGAACACCAGTATAATTTTTTGCAAAATTTGTCCCCACTTATATCACAGTTTCTATAAAAACAAGAACGCACTGGTGGCGCTAATTGTATCAGAGGCGTTACTCTCAAACGCCTTTTGTTGTTAATTTTCGTCCGACCAGCCCGAAAGAGTCAATAAAAAAATTTATAGAAGAAAGAATAACAAATATGTCTAAAAACTACAATACTATAGTTTACTAGCTAATCCGGCCAACATTGGTTTGTTGCCAAATATACAAAAAATATTCATTAAAATTGGTTAAGCCGTTTCAAAGGAGTCCGACCACAAAAACCGTGATACGAGATGGGTGGGCCAAGAATTCGTTAACATTTGAAAGTAACACCCCGCGCAAACACAAGCCGTGCGGGGCGCGGGGAGGGGTCTTGCCACTAGCTCGTTTCTCGGAAATTTAGTTGCAATGGATAGCTTTACGGGGCCGCAGCGCGCTTATTGTGTAAAACAATTTTATTTAAACAACAATTCGCTCATTACTGTGAGACGCTTATTTCGCGTTGAATATGATTTACACGACTTAAGTCAATGTCCGAGTGCTCCTTTAATAAAGAAATGGGTGAAGAAGTTCGAAGAGACGGGATCTACACTAAATGTGAAGCAAACCGGCGGCCCACGGACCTCTCGGAGCGAAGAGAACGTGCAGCAAGTTTCCGCTTCTGTTCGACGTGATCCAGATTTATCGACGCGCAAACGTTCGGCTGTATTAGGATTATCTCGCACATCATTACGCCGTATTTTGAAATTAGATTTGAAGTTACATCCATATAAGATCCAAATAGTGCAAGAACTAAAACCTAATGATTGGAATTTGCGTAAGTCGTATGCCGAAACAATGTTAGATCGTTTCAGTAATTTTGATAACTTCTTATTTTCCGACGAAGCCCATTTCCACCGCAACGGACATGTTAACAAACAAAATTGCCGGTATTGGAGCAGCGAAAATCCTCAAGCTAAACACGCGAGGCCACTTCATTCTCCTAAGGTAACTGTATGGGCTGCAATTTCAGCAAAAGGAATCATTGGACCCTACTTTTTTGAAGATTCTCGCGGCCGTTCGGTTACTGTTAATTCTGCTGAGTATGTGAAAATGTTACGGGAGTTCTTGGCACCCATGCTACTGGAATTTGCTGGCTACAACCGTAACACATGGTTTCAACAAGATGGAGCCACTTGTCACACATCCAACGAGTCCCTGCCGGTGGTCAAAGAAATGTTTCCGGAAAAGCTGATTTCCAGACGAGGCGACATCCCATGGCCACCCAGAAGCCCAAATCTGTCACCAGCAGACTTCTTTTTATGGGGGTATTTAAAGAGTCGTGTCTACATCCATAAACCAAATACACTAAGTCAATTAAAAGAAAAAATCAGCGAAGAAATGTCGGCAATCTCGCAGTCTCTTTGCCGTCGAGTATTCGAAAATTTAGGTACTTGCTTAGAAGAGTGTAAAAGTCGAAACGGTGGCCATTTAGACGATATTATTTTTAAAAAATAAATTCCAAGTAACGAGATTTCTTGTAAATAAACAATTTTTAAAATATGTCAAATGGTGTTTTTTTAAGATTTTTTAAATGTTAACTAATTCTTGGCCCACCTTGTATATACCTATATATCTTACTAGCTGACACCGCAAACGTTATTCTGTCATTAAAAAAAACATAGTAGGGTGTAAAATACTTTATAACCTTTTCACATACCTGCCAAATATAAAAAAAAAACATTAAAATTGTGACACAGTAGATGTAATATACTCAAAGTACCTCATATATACCTTATTATTTATAACTAAAGCGCAGACTTAGCATCTAGGCCCTTTCGAGTGTTTTAGGAGTAGTTCTATAGATATATCTAAATCATATATGTGTTATTGTTCGAATATATAAAAAAATCCTTGTGGCACTGGGGGACTGCTGCGGTAAAGCTATTGCATAGCATTTTTTATCAACTTATGCAATTATAATTATTTATTTTTTATTTATTTATGCAGTATTTTTAAGCTATCACTTATTTTCTTTCACTATTTTTTATCACTTTCTTAATTAATAAATGCACACTGTTTATTCATATTTAAAACACTTCATACACAAATTTTACGCGTACAGCTATTCACCAGCATCTGCTATTCACTGTTGTACATAGGTACACGTATGTATACATATATACCTACATGTATACTTACGGGGCGCACATACGGTGATACCTATATACTTTCTCACAAACAGCTGCTTACGTATTCGTCCGATTTCGGAGCAGCTTGTCTCGATCCGTGCGAGCTTAGTACAGTCGTACCATATACATACACGTTAAGCGAACGCTCGGCCGAGCTACATGGTAGGCGGAGTGGGTGGTGGGTGGTGTTAGGTTTTATTTTCGTTACGGAATTTCTTGTTTCGGTCGCCGAGCTCAAAGCCCGTGATAAAAGCTATGCAATAGCTTAAAAAAAATGTCGATTAAAAGTTCACAAACTTTATAAAAAGTAGACACATGCAATTTACAGTTTTAACAAATACAACAAATCCAGCTCCTGAGTAAGGAGATTCTCTTAACATTAAACACGTAGTCCGTCCATATCTGGTTCCCGTTCGGTTAGTACACTTAATAAAACCGCAATCGCACAAAATAGACACGCACAAACCATTCATTGGAAATTTCAATTTGTCGGCTTTAATTAAAAATAATGTGGCCTATAAGAACTTGCAAATAAATTTGAACAATAAAACGGTTTTTATATTTTACTTGAAGGCCGGCCATAAACACAAAGGGATTGATTGATAATAGATGGTCACATTTAGAAACTTAGAATATTGTCGCGAATAAATCATGGTAAACAATTTAAATAACCATTAAAAAAATTACAGCTAATTAAAATAGCAAAGCTGGAACACCTGGTCAAAGGGCTTGCTCTCAAACTTCTTTCGTTGTTGGTTTTTCAAACTTCTTTCCTTGTTTTTTGGAATTAAGTGTATTTTAGATTCATTTTTGTGTTTTATAGACTTTGTTATTGTGATTTTAAATTAATTTAAGATCTTTCTTTCTGGTATCTAAATTTCATTGACTCTTTCGGGCTGATCGGGCTAAAACGAACGACGAAAGACGTTTGAGAGTATTTATAATCATTTCTTAAATTTAAAGAAACTGCTCAGCAACTGATTAATGAAAATCTGACCCATAAACTCCTCTTTAGTCGAATATTTTGGGTACAACCTACGTTAATCATTCAAATTTCGTTTATCTGTGTTCCTCTTAGATAAAGAACAGGTAATACACGTTTATAACTGGAAAAAAAAGATATTCATTGATTAGGGTCTGATTCTGATTCTCTTTTCTCTTACTTAAGAGATGCCTAATCGTTTCTTGACGAGATTATTATAAGTAAGGCCGTGAGGCTTCTGGTACGGATTAAAGCTTTCAGAATACATGATTAGTAGCAGAATTATGATATGACGTAGGACGTAAAAATACGAAAATGCTATACTATTAATATCTGATGAACAAAGTGGAATTAATGAAGCTTAACATGATACCTTGTGAAGTACAAAGGTTGTTATTCGTGGTAGGTATCCTTTTCTTTGTTATAGTATATATTTATTCTTAATAAACATTCCAGCTAAATGTAGTAGGTACAAAGATAATTAATTTCAAACAAGCTGTCCAAATTGAAATAAAGATTATTTGTTTTACTGTATGAGGACGTAATGAACACGAAGATATTATGTGTGCTGTACTAATTGATATTTGTTTTAAAATCCGAGTTGTTAATAAAAATCTATAAGAGAAATAATTAACAAGAATATTATTACCTTTATCTAAAGGATTAGAAAACAATTAAAAAAATACTGTAAATTGGGAAATTCAAAAAGTAACTTTTACATAATAATGTTAACTAATGGTTGTAATTCGACCTTAATAAATTTAAATTATAAGTTTGAACATTATTAAGGTTCTGTTGTCAAAGACTATACTTCCATAATCACAGATTTCTACAGGCTAAAATGTTAATTTGACTTTAACAATAAACAAAAGAGTATATATGCGTATGTGTGTGTCAAATACATGGTAAATTAATATATAATTTAAAGTATTTTTTATGCATAATTTAAAAAATATATTAGAATTCTGCACTCCTTCTTCTATACAAACTATAAGTTAGTGTGCGAAATTTCATACTACTCCGTCCGTGCAATTTTCGTGAAAAGGGATACAACATTTTTGCTTCACGTATTAATATAATGATATAAAACTGTAAGTGGAGATATCCATTTCATTATTTGAAATATAAACACCCAATATATTTCTGCTAAATGGGTAAGCCATTGTAGTTGCTAGTTAGTAGAATCAATATTTGATTATACATTGCAAATATTGGGTATTAACGATTGGTTGATTCATATTACAACTGTCCGACCTTCACGAATATGAATCACTTTTCCAATTATTAATTTTAACTTTAACTTCAAATAAATTCCCTTTTTATTTTGTTCATTTTTATCTATGTAATAGTTTTGAAGTTAGAGTCCAAAGCTTCTACCCGTCGTGGACGAGCGTGGTGAGATTACCGTATATTCGACGGGAACGTAGAGGCAGTGGGACTTTTATAGTTGTAATCAATATAATTGTAAATTCTACTAACATTACTTTATAAGCAGGGCCGGATTTACCTTAAGTGCCGCCCTGGGGCACTATAAAAAATACCGCTCTATTATCTATGCACTGTAACTAGACTTAAAAACGCAAATATTCAATGACAACTCGATTTTTAAGATTTGGCATGAAACCAATAACTTCCCAATTTTTGAATCAACTTTATAGCAGAAAGTTGTTTTTTTTTTGCTGACACTCCAAATTTCGCTGCCCTGGGCACTAGTGTAAATCCATTACTGTCTATCAGTGTTGTTTTTTAACTAACTTATCCGGAGTGAATAAAAGTATCATCAATATGCATAATGGAAACAGAATGCACCCGATCATGTTTATAATGTGTATTAGTAGTATAGTATTTGCTTATGAAACTAGAAGCAACGAAAATGTGCACAACGTTAATATATTGTTTATTTAGGTTTATGGCTTGGCAGCTAGGCCTTTAAGCCAGATCTTAGTTTATAATATACATTTAGTTTCTTTATTTTCTTAAGCCTATGTGTAGCACAGCTAAACTGTAGGTAATCAGCTAGTACCATTCAACGGAGTTCTTGTGACAACTCAAAAGGCCACATTTGACTATACAGTTCACATTTCTCACAAAACACATAATCACTACTCAAAAACTATCAATATCCTACAACTATTGTTCATTTTAAAGTAATTTTACACATTTTTAGAAAATAAAACTGCACAGCTCAACATCTCCTTTCAGTTCCCGCCAAAAAAAAAACTCTGCACAACGTTAAAGCGCGCGCGCGGACGAGTTCATTTAGGAATTTGCATGCGGTTTTATGCAAAACACGGTTCCTTATTACGTCCATACCCACTGTGATTTTTTTAATTAGTTAGTTATAATTATAATAATTGTTTTATTAATTTGTGACTTTAAAATTCCTAACAAAATAGATATTTTATATTGTTCTGAGAAATCTTAAATGATATAATTATTAAAGAATCAGAAATCTTATTTTATTTTTTACTTTGCACACTTTCTAACCAAAATTAAGGGTATTTTTTTATTGCAGGAGTTCAGCAGATAGTCAGACGGCCTACTTGATGGAAAGCGGTTACCATCGCCTATGGACATTTGCAACACCAAAGGTGCTACAAATGCGCTGCTGTTCTCTTAAGGGAGACTGGAACCTGGTCACTAATGCCGCAACACAACTCAAGGTTGTTATGGTGACATACTTTAGACCAGGGGTGGTAGCCAGTCGAGCAAATGCCCCACCACCTGGCCTTGGATTGTTTTGTCGCCTTTTACGACAGGCCGCCCGGCCGCAGGAAATTGTATTCCTTCTCCGTTCCTGCACGGATAATTATAACTCTTAGTTTTACAGTTTAACGTTACTGTGAGCGTATAATACACAATACGGTCAAAACTTAGACATGTAATAAGCGACAGACGTGTGAAAGACTTTGTTTAGACGCTTCAATTTTCCACTCGTGTATTTTAACGGAAATTACGCGAGCATTGTTGTCGGAGATTAGTGAAACGAGGTCTGCGTGTGCTTACAAACGGGAAACACTGTATCTTTGTAAATACCCTATTTTATAATATTATTACATAGCTTCTAAACGGGAGTTAAATCTAAATTATGTATAAATATATAAGATAAGTAAATTTTATTCTCGTTATCCAGAATTGGACATTCTGTGCCTAAATATTCTCCAAAATCTATTCTAGTTAATGATATGTAATGGATTATTCTATTACTTTTCGGATAAATGTATTTTTATATTACTTATTGGTCTATAGATCGGTATTGAGTGATGTTTTTGGCAAATTCGATGGGACTTTGAATGAATTAATAAATATGCTTTATTGTGTGGAAATTTTTGACAGAAATATTTTTTACAATACAATAAGCAATCTTATCATTATTAGCGATTTCTTCCAGACAACCTTTGATTGGATAAGAAGTTTGTTAAGAATAGTACAGACTGGTATGTTTTTATCATACTTATGGCAACTTAGTCAATTACTTGGAAATCGCAAATTAGACAATCATAATCTAAATTGTAATAATATTTATTTAAGATTATTTTTTTCGGATTAATGGTAATTTTGGTGGCTTAGGCAACCGCATTATACTCTAGTGATGGATCACTAGAATATAATGCGGTAATCGTTAGAATAATCCAATTCGAACCCACGCTCTAGTTTTCGCTGGGATACATTATTTTTATTTAATGTGCATTTGCTACAATTATCAAGTGCTAAACATGACAGGAAACATCCAGAGACAAATCTACGCATCGAGATTACTGATGTCTGTAACTCCTTAATCCGTCTTGTATAAGTGTAGCAACTGGCAGCGACACATTTTTTTGTTATATAATATATACAACTTATTAAGATTTAAAACGAAAGGCGTTGCAAATAATGGACCGCTGTTTATTACACAGCGAATTTCAACAGAAATTTCGTGAACCTGTTTCAAGGGGATTAGTGAACTGAACCAAGCGAGTATGTAGAAGTGGGCATGCTGCGTTAAATACTCGCGCTACTCAGAATTTGAAACTTGGTTCCATTTTAGGAGCAGAATTCGTGTGTTAGTAAAAGATTAATGTTTTAGATAGGAGTATTTTGCACATCCATCTCATCACCTAGTAGATAATATTATGAATACGAAAGTAAATCTTCCTGTTAGAATTTCACGGAAAAACTACGCGACCGTTTCAGCTGAAATTTTGGTATGTATGTAATCTTAATAGCGAGAATGGATATAAGATGCTTTTCATCCCGAAATATGGAATCTTTTATTTATTGGGATAGTCAAAACTTTTCGACTGCTAATAGCACTTAGATTAAAATTTAAAGCAATGTAACCTGTTTGAATATTTGTTCTCTAAATAAATTAGAGTCAATCATTATGATTTAACGCGCGGCGAATCTATATTGTAAACCCTAGTACTAAATAAATTGCGAAAATAATTTTTGTCACAATTGAAGCGGTTGAACGGATTTGAATGAAATTATCCAAGGAAAAGCTTCCCGCTGAGGTATTCCATCTGTGCTACGACATAGGATTGTTTAAGAAAAACATTTTAAAATTCTTAAAGGCCGGGAACGCATTGGACATGCCCCTAGTGTTATAAATGTCCATAGGCAACGGTAACCACCCTCCATCTAGTCGTCTGGCTGTTTGCCTGCTACAGAGATAAAAAAAGATAGTTTGTATCCCTTTTTTCGGGTGTGGTTTACATATATGTCCCCGGAATCATAAGTAATGAGCGGGGAGGGGGGAGGGGGGGGGGAGGAAAACTCACCCCTTCTGCAACTCCTATGTGCGGGAAATGTATAGTTCCTGAGTTATTAATGTTTTTGTCAATCTAACCTCACTTCTGTTTCACTAATATATAAGATAAATAGTGAATGGTTACCAGTCGGTTCTGGCTTTGGTCTACACAAAACCTAACCTAACCGACTGTTTAAAACTCCACATATTTAAATTTTCGGATACATACAGTCTCCTATTTCGATAAATCCCGTCAAAAAACGTCTCGGCGACAAAATTACCAATCATTGTCGTGAATTTCAAACTTCGATAATTAATTGAATATGTATTTTTTCCACTCAAAACCAATTTCAGTTGTTATAAATAAGTCTTAAATATATTCCTAAACACATTAACCATTAAAATCATCCGGGGACATATATATAAACCCAACCCCTTTTTTTATTGCTGAAGCACAGCAGATAAGCTGACGGCCCAACTGTAATGGAAAGTGGTTACCTTTGCCTATGGACATTAGCAATACCAGAGGTGCTGCCAATGTTCTGCGGACCTTGAAGGAGAAACTGGAACCTGCCATTGATGCCGCAACACAACTCAAAGTTGTTATGGCGGCATACTTTAGACCAGGGGTGGTAGCCATCCAGTCGGGCAAATGCCCTACCACCTGGCTGTGGGTTGTTTTGTCACCTCTTACGACAGGCCGCTCGGTTGCAGGAAATTGTATTGTTTTTCCGTTCCTGTACGGAGGAAGGTAATCCTGGGGAAGAACCTAGTTTACTGTTTTATGTATGCAGGTAATTAAACTATTAGACGGTCAACCTAAAAGTAAATATTTGGACATTTTCATCACCAAGGGAGTCCATGCGTTGATTATTTTTGTAGTTTGGGATTTTAGGAATCGGTTTTCGCCTTTTTTGAAAAGCCCTATATTATAGCGCTCTGGGAATACCGTTCGTTTCAAATAACAAATTTGTTTGTAGGGCGTGCGTGTAGAGTAAGGACGATACCCTTACTCTACACGGTCTAAACTTTAACCTTTACCACAATTGACAACACTTATAGTTTTATTTTTTACATTCGTTTTGTACATGATTTTATTGTGGTTACAGTGTCTTGTCAAGTTAAAACTTTGACAGATTTCTTTGTATAAAACTTTACTTTGCCTTGTTTTTAATATTCGTTGACTTGAGGCATATAAATGCCTGCTACACACGTAACGATATGTCGTAGTGAATAATCTGTACAAACTGATTTGCGCAGATTTATCGATCGTGTGTATGACTATCGTTGCAGATTATCGTTCATTGGTGGCAGTTGCAACTTCTATTAGATATATAGTTGTCGATTGCATTTGCACAGTTTTAGTGGGGTAACTAAAGCCAGCAGATTTAGGTATGCAGAAGGTATTCATCCTTAAATAATTATGCCAATCTTGGGGAGCGAAATTCAACTAATTTAATAAGTTGGTATGAGAAAATAGCTTTTCATGAACTGTTCAAGAGCATGAAAATTAGTCTTTTTAAGTTCATATTTGTAAAATATGTAACTTAAGTGCAATATGGGAAAATGCGAGACTTTTTCCGGGAATTCATCGTAAATATTTATCTCATATTAATTAACGTACTCGTAAGTTTTATATAAAAAAACCGGCTTCAAAAACTAAAAAGTAGGTATAAAATAACTTATTTCTAAATCTATTTTTAATTATAATATCTTATTTTTAATATATATTATCTTAAACATCTTAAAGTCGGTGCTTAGTAAATTTTCAAAATAAAGTAATTTTTATGTTTTACTTTGCACCCACTTCAAGATGTTTTAGATAATATATATTAAAAATAAGATATTATATTTAAAAATAGCTTTAGAAATAAGTTATTTTATACTTTTTAATTTTTGAAGTCGGTTTTTTTTAAACGAAGTTTTTTTTATTTGTTACTTTTTAGTGTCTAGCTATGGGTAGGCCTACGAAAGGTGCCGCGCGCCTTAAAAAATATAGGTCCCAAGAAACGGGAATAAAACAATGATCGTAAAGTGAATACTACTGGGCAAACTATGTAAAATTTTTAGGAAACCAAATGGCAACTATTCCGCTTCAAACTAAAGAAGCATTACGTAAATCGGATTATAAATCTCAGAGTAATCGGTGTACATGTGGAACGGAATGAAATTTTTTCATAAAAAATGTTCATAAAATGAAACGGGGCCAAAGTATGTTAAATTTTTAGGGGACCAAATAGCAACTATTCCGCATTGAACTAAAAAAATCACGTAAATCGGATCATAAATCGCTGAGTAATCGATGTACATACATAAAAAAAAAACATACTGGCCAAATTGAGAACCTCCTCCTTTTGGGAAGTCGGTTAAAAACAACTATACTTGCATATATAGGTATACAGACTATATTACTTACTTTAATTTTAAAATACTGCTTTTAAAAATGAAAACTAGAAAGGCCAATATAAAGCAAGATATATATATATATATATATATATATTGATTTCATAACCACAAAGTAGTGAATATGTGAAACATATTCAAGTAGCAGATTTCCATTTTATTTAGCTGTAACATGGTTGAGTAGGACTCATGTACCCTAACTATATGTTTTCGAATTTAACTACGAACTCGAACCTTACGGTAATTACATATATAATTTAACATTTAAATATGAAGGATCTTTTAGACTTTTTAGAGGAAACCAAGCCCTTTTATGTCAGTTTTGGTTTATAGTTTTACATGTATTTATCGAAGATGAATGGATGAATGAGTAAAGATGAATTTATGCTAAATGAAAGTTAATATTAACAAAAAAAAATTCAATGATATTCTAAATAAATACAAAGGCACAACGACTACAGTCATGCTATGTATAATCAATTGTAATATAAATTGCTGTTTTATCCAACTTTGAAATGTCAATTGTATGATCTGATTAATATTTAGTGCTCAACAATGGTTTTTGAGTCTTGGTTACACTATCTCTTGTTCATAATTCAGTACATATTCTTGATGCATACATTTTATTTTGTATAATTTTATGTATGTATATCTCTGTCTCCCCCTAATTATGACTTACTTCACGAAGATGCCGCCATTATGTGGTCGGATTTTGTTTGTGGTGTTAAATAATTGCACATATAACGCTTTATTGGTCGTCAAAACATAGAATTCCATTAACGCAATCAATAATTTAATAATTTCACCTAGGAAACTTAATCTTTTTTCATTATACATTAATTATTTATCAAAGATTTTATATTGGTATAGCTTATTATTAAGCTTCATAATTTTTATAAAACTTAATTTTCTCGCATTATTTTGGATATAAAAATGCAAAATTTAATTTGACCGACTTCTTACAGTTACAGTGAAAGTTCTTAAGCAAAAATTACTTAATAAAATCAGTCGCGTCCAATAGTAGGGGTATGAAGCCCCGGCAAGTGTGGTGCACAGGTGCCCGGATAACTGGGCGGGTATGAGCCACTCCCAGCTTTAAAATACAAACGGGATCCAATGCAAATTTAATCAGTAAGCTTCAGTAGGGGAGTCTTCTGAATGATATCCATACCAATATACGCACACCTACGTCAATTGCCGTATTATGAATTGTTAATGAGAGTAAGCTGTTAATATCGCAATTTTGAGGCTTAACGCTTTATTTTGAAGCTGATTTATAAATAGTGGTAGTTTTTGTGGTTTTAATTTATTTTAGTTACAAAGTAATGTATGATTGTTATGATGTTTAAAAAAACAACAGATAAGAGAATCCATATGCGATCAACGCTTTTAGATTGGAAACAGTGTTTGTCTACTGATTTGTTATGTTTTTATAACAATACCATTGAATCGACAGTAATTAATAGAATATACATACTTTAAAAAAAGTATTCTGACATAATATCTTGTTTATTTTCAAGCAATTTATGTTTTTCTTGTGAGGAATATTCACACAATGAACATCAAGCTTACATTAGTGACACCCGTACCAGGACCAAAATCCAAAGTTTATTTGCTAAAAGAGATGAGAGCTTTTGGGCGAAAGAAATATAATGAGTTGAGATGTAGCTTCACAAGCTTTATATTTTTCTATTATAGAACGGAACACTTCAGCCCTAAATTACATCTGGAAGACGAGATTTAAAATAAGATTCCAAATAAAATAAGTTATCAATTACCATAATCGATTTATATAAATAAAATAGTTAAAAAAAAAACTATAACTATAATTATAATATCTTAAAAAGGGCTTTGAATACACCCCACGCTTTTTTACAATAATGTACATTCATTTTTTTTTACACTGTACTTAATCAAATTGATTAATTATTTCTTTTTTGCACTCCACGATAAGACCCCATTCATCAGAAACCAAATTTATTAAATTTTATTTTCTGTTTTTTAGTTGGATTTTTATGAAAGCGTGTTTTTTTTAGTTTGTTTTAAACTATTTTTTTTAGTTGATTTTTTTAAATGTTTTTAAATACAAGCTTTTGAGATCCTGCATATCATGTAGCAGCAGAGTGCTGGTCAAGACAAGTAAAACGAGCTCAAACACGGCGGGTCTATCTTGTTTAGTACAGGAGTTCCTATGGCCACCTTCCGACTCCATCACCAGATCAGCTCCATGGTACCATATTATTGCACTGTCACGCGATATAAACATACGAGCCCAAACACGACGGGTCTATCTTGTTTAGTACAGGAGTTCCTATGGCCACCTTCCGACTCCATCATCAGATCAGCTCCATGGTACCATATTATTGCACTGTCAAACGATATAATCATACGAGCCCAAACACGACGGGTCTATCTTATTTAGTACAGGAGTTCCTATGGCCACCTTCCCACTCCATCATCAGATCAGCTCCGTGGTACTATATTATTGCATTGTCATCGACCTTTGACAGGTGTGCAAAGTTTGAATTAAATCTGAACGTTCTAAGTAGGACAAAATTGAGCTCAAAGGGGTCGGTTACAAACATACATACATACAGGTGAAGCTAATAAAAACGTGTTAAAAAAAGTAAATAATTATATCATACATTAACTTCTGAATAACTATATCGTCATTATATCTCGTAGTTATATCTTCAATTACAGCCACCCAAGCTCTCGATTTGAAGAAGTTTAAATGTTAACTTTGTTTTGTTATTAACTATGAATTAATGTATTGTTATGTAGTTTTAGAAATTAATTAATTCTGGCCGTAATTTAGCATTTTACATACGTAATTAATTTGAAATGTCGTTCAGGGAAATCATCTTGGACAGATTAACGTTGATCAGTTCTACGCGTCCCATTAAAATATATTAATTTATACAAATGAGAAAAGACAGACCCTCTGTCAGTAGCTTCAAAATAAATTTGTTGGTGATACGGTATTTGCCCGACTGGATGGCTACTACCCCTGGTCTAAAGTATGTCACCATAACAACTTTGAGCTGTGATGCGTCATTAGTGACCAGGTTCCAGTCTCCCTTAAGAGAGCAGCGGTGCATTTGTAGCACCCTTGGTGTTGCAAATATCTATAGGCGATGGTAACCGCTTTCCATCAAGTGGGCTGTCTGCCTGTCTGTTGAACTCCTTCATCAAATTAAATTAAAATCACAATTTAATACGATGCTCTTTATTAGATATTTTTGTGTGTTAAATAGTTTCGCGTTTGACCACGATCATTTCTTATGTCGGACGATGGTGCGGTCAAAGATGAAAAACGCTTACTTAAATAATACCTATTAACACGAGACTTGAAGATACTCGGATTGTACTTTCCGGAAATACGGACTCTGATAGTGTGGTATGCATACCACAACTCTGCCGTACGCAGAAGGAATGTGGAGGCTAAACGTTTCATTCGCAATGATATGGTGTTTCTACTGTGAAATTATGGCGGAGAACAGAGTGCCTTTATCGTCTGAACATGGAATGGTATAGGGGAAATCAGGTCAAACAGTTAAACTGGACACTCTACGAAATGTAGTCTATAAAATACCGATAAACTTGCAACTCAGCGTTGATATTCTAGGTTTTGAAGCCTTATTTTGACAAGCTGGTCGTTACTTATCAACTTCTTGGCTCTTCTCTCAATTGACTCCAGCGCTTTAATCTGGCATTTAACTCAGCCATCAGAAAGGTGAGACCAGTTCTCCATGCAAGATCTTACTTGAGCAGAGTAAAGATTAAGCAGTTGTCCTGCTGTGAAATGAAAGTTTTGAAAGTATACCCAGCTTTTGATCTCTTTTCATTCTCCTACTCCAAATTATTTGGGGTCAGCAGAGTATACGTTTTCCTTTCATATTCCTATATGACGATATACCATCACATAGCATGATATTATTCTTCACACAAGCCATCCATTTCTTGTCATCTTTACATTTGTACCGTGCAGGGACAGAAAAAGAATATTCCTACGGCCGGCCAGCTTGCATAAGAGGAAACAAAACGACTCACAGTAGGGCATTTGCTTGACTGGATGGCTTGGTCTACAGTATACCGCCATAACTACTTTGAGTTGTGTTCCAGCATCAATGGCCAGGTTTCATTTTCTCCTTCAAGGCCAGCAGCATATTGGCAGCACCTCTGGTATTGCTTGTCCTTAGGCGACAGTAACCAATTTCCATCACAGTTGGGACGACAACCTATCTGCTGCGCTTTAGTTTGTACGTGTCTTAGTGTAAAAGACCATTTTTGGATAACGAACGTGCCCATTCTGGAAAAAACGAGTTTCATATGGTATCATCATGTTTGCTTTATGAAATTTAACTTATTAGAGATCCAACGCCGACCTCTGTGTTCAGACTAATAAATATATCGACCATCATCGCACCGTTCGTCAGCGACGGGATATACACCCCCATTTCCTTGAGCTCCCACGCTCAACTACGCAACGGTTCTTTATAACGCTTATTCCGCGTACAACAATGATCTGGAGGAAACTTCCCGTCGCGGTTTTTTCTTTACGCTATGACATGGGGCTCTTTATAAAGGGCGTTATAAAATTTATTAGAGGTCGGCAACGCGTTGGCGACACCATTGGTGTTGCAAACGTCCTTAGGCGACGGTAACCACTTTCTATCAGGTGGGCCGTCTGCCTGTTTGCCTGTTTCAGGCAATAAAAAAAAATCAATTAGATGATTCGCTGTGACTACAGTATTCCCGTTATAATTAATCACTCGAATAGTCCCACATCCTCCATGAACTATGCTTAAGAAACCAAGGCTTTACCAACGTACTTTTATCGATTATGAACCACATTTTAATGACACAGAAATTACCAACAGAGCTTTAAAATTTAGAAATTATTTACACTGCCTAGCAGCTAATCCACTTGTACACAAAAACGTAGATTATGTCTTGTTAGCAATAAACAAATGTGGTTTTCGGCTACGCTGGACAGAGGTTAAACATGTTACCCTTTGTTTATTTTAAGGACTACGATGAATACTCGTATAAACCATGTAACTTAGAGCTATAAATACATAATATATTTGAGTTAAGCTTTGTTTTGACTTATTACCATTAATAAAAAATTTACATGAAATTTATATAGATATGATAGCACGGTATAGAAACCCAGCCGGCAGATGAATGCTCTTTATTTAATATCTGTAAAATTTACATGTAACAAATATACTATTTTTAAAATTTATATACAGGGCTCTCTTGAGCATGTTCGGCGCTTGGCACGTTCCTTGCTAACAACCGAAATTAAAAAATAATTTTATAAATGTTAGCAACAACCAAATGCTTATGTTTTCGCCAGTTCTCCTATCAATCCGTTCGGGATTCACGTAAAAATTATTAGGCCGATTTCGATACGGTTTTCGCTGATAGACAGCAAATACTTAGACTTAAATTCTGTGCTACTTTTTATTCCGGGAATCCCGTGGGAATTTTTCTGGGAATGATTTAAATTGGCCACATTAAAATAAAACGAATTCCAATGTGATTTATTTACTGATCGATAGCAAATTTAATGTAATAAAATGTGTGATATTTTTTTATCCCGAGAATCCCACGAGAATTTTCCCGGGAGCGATTTGTAGTTGTTAAGGTACGTAAAAGTTAGCTTATTCCGACATCGTTTTCACTAAAACGATAGCAAATACTGCGGTATTTTGTGTCCCGGGAATCCCACGGGAATCCCGTGGAAATTCCAAGTCAAACGTAGATGAAGTCGCGGGCATGTCCTAATAGTAAGTATTATAGTATAGAAGTATAGACAGTATAGAAGAATAGATATAATCTTTACTTTGCTACTTGGTATAAGGAAAACTCAATTTAAAGTGTAAATCGTCTTTACTTGCCGAAATAACTTTATTACAACTGTAAATTGTCCAAAATAATATTACCTTAGCAGTAACAAAGTGCAAAGTTTGCACTGATGAGTTTCAAGCAGAACAGTTGTGTTAGTTTAATAAACAGTCCCGGATTTACCTTAATTTACCCTGCGGTAGAGATTAATTGAATTCAAGTTTATTTGAAAAGATGTTTCAAGGATTTGTTAACTTAAGTATAGTTTAAACTAGATCTCGCCACGTGACTTTACTCGTTTAACCTTCAGTATGTATATCCTGTGAGACTTCTGATATTTTCAGGAAGAAAAAGAAAGTCATGTTTATTTTCAGTTACATAAGTATATATTAAACACGAATAAGGGTCTACACTCAATTTGCATAGATATGTGTTGTAAAGTTACTAGTAACTTTGACACGTATCTATACATACTAGTGGTCGCCCGTAGTCGAAATTCGGCCATAATAAGTAATGTCAAACGCATATAATCACAGATTTCGCCAAGGCTACACAAGAGTATATGCGTGTGTGTGTCAAATACATGGTAGTATGTGTAATGTATATTTTTACTAATTAAATGCATTTTTTATGCATAAAATATAAAAAATATATTACCATTCGTCGCTTTTTCTCTATATAAACTATAAGTGTGCGAAATTTCATACTCCTCCGTCCGCTCGGTTCTCTTAAAAAGGGGTATAAAGTTTTTGCTTCATATATTAATTAGTAGCCCGTCACACAGGCTCTAAAGAGACCTAGCGCGGGTTTCAGAGTTTCTTTTCCGACGCCTCCTGATCTAAATGTTCTCTGTATTCTAATAACATTGTATGAACCCTGTATTGTTTATTAGACAACAATAAATTTTCATTTCATTTCATAATTACATACAGATAAAATAAGACAAAAAATTGAGGTGTACTCTTGCGGCAGCATTCCTATAGATGACAAAAGCCATTCATACGGTGCATGTGATTCGATCTTTATTTTTAAAATTAACCCATATCTCTTAACTTTAATTGAACATCGATAATTACTGGCAAACGTGTCTCACAGTAGTTTGCTAATATCCGCTATAAGCGCTGTGTTAATTAATATTTTAATTTACTGCACCGCTGAATCAAATTAAACGAATGGAATTACGAGTATTATATATTTTTTTACTTTGAAGCCATAATGACTTACTCATATAAAATAAAACTATAGGCGCCGCAATATTGGCCTTGGCCGCGGCCGACCGTCACGCGACATGCAACACACAGACCAAAAAGTTTGAGACGATCTAATAAAAGTTTCACTTTAAAATGTATTGAATGAAATAATATTGCGAGAAATCAAGTATATCAAGTCTTAGAAGTCACTCTTTCCTTCCTCTAGCTTTTGAATCATGTGGTGGAAAATTCAACATAATTTCAAATTGGATATCTTTAAAATACTTTCACCAAATGGATTGCAATATCTTTAGTAGTTTTTGATGTATAGATTATTTTTGATGAAATTATTTTTGTTGCGGAATTCAAGAATAAGAATAATTTTGTTCAGTAAAACATGTAGAAATAACAGTATAAAAGACAATAAAGTTTGTTCTATAACTACTGTATGAGGGCTTCAACACCTAAAACTAGTTAAAAACCTGTATTATAGTAGGTGTTGGTGCTCTTCCAATGCTCAATTATTATTTTTAACATTAATACAATGTGTATGTGTGTGTATATGCGTGTGTACGTGTGGTGTGTGTATGTATGTATGTGTGTGTGTGTGTTGTGGCAGGGCTGACTTGGATGTTTTTATAAATACTGTTTCTAAACATTTCAAAGCGTCTTGAAATCCTCATCATCTTTACCCTAATATTAAATCTCGTCGAGCATTTTGGAACGCCAAATCCGCTTTGCTAATTTTTCTGTTCCACTTCTCACGATCTTCGGCAATCCCTTACACGACGTTACACCAGCATTTCCTGGGCCAGGCTCTTCTACTAAGACCGTTTCATAGAGCTTTGATATATATGAATTAAACATATTACGTCTTACATAATGTTGCACAAACTCTGGGTTACTGCAGAATCCTCGCTGCATCTGCATTACGGGGTTTACGCGAGGAAATTCATGCCGAAATCCCCAGTACATGATATACATATTAAACGGTAGAAAGGTTTTAACGTAAAGAGCTTTTACAGAATACTCAATAGAATTATCTTTTGAAGCATAATAGACTATTGATAGTATCTGAAATAGCGATCCTTAATGCTTTCAAGTTAAGTGTTAGGTTTATTATTTAATATACTATACAAGGTTTCAATTGTTCGTACTTAAAAGCGTTTGCATATTGAATAGAAGCAAGTTTTCTGTAAAGAATTGATCTTTATGATAGTGGAGGCAATTTGTCGAGTGGGTACATATTTTTACAAGATTCCCAGATTTACTGCAAGTTCCTGAATAGGTTAGCGCTATTGAGAACTATTACTAGTTTATTTGAGTTTAGTCTCGTCTTTAATAATTCGGGTCTGGGTTTCTCACATTCAAATGCAAATTTTACTAAATTATAAGAATGATTAAACTCTTCAGAAATAGCCATGTTATTTAGTTTAAATAATGGCAAAGTTGTATGTTTTGTAAATTTTGGGATAATATATGAACATAAAACATTAATCAGTAGCGTAAATTATTCTCTATCCTGGAAACTCTCGGAAAAGTACAATGGCATACTAAGATATGTGTTGCATTCATATTGTTTCGCAATAAAGACAATTAGATGCAAGAATTTAATCCGTCTGAATTGAAAGAGCCACATAACATTCTCTCCTTAGTTTTGAAACTGACAAATTGTGAGAAGAATAGTTTAAATATATCCAGCTTTAGATACAGCCCATTTTTTATGTACCTCCCTTATAATATACATGGCACTTTAAATATTTTATATGTTGTAGATTTCGTACAGATTTCATACAGCTAAACTAATTCAACTTATACGTCCACTTATTCTACCGAATCACAGCGATATCATAAACTCAGAAGTATTTGTCCATTATTATTATTTTTCAAGACTGTTTTATCTCATCCGATGGTTTTTGATATCGAAAAATTTCAAAGAAAGTCACGTTTCTGCCGTTTTTGGCAACTTTCCTCATCTAATTAAGATTCTACGATAGAAACAGTGAATTGGTCTTGTATTCTCAAGTTTCCTTTGTCACAATTTAAATATTTACTCTTTGAAAATAAGCAGCATTCTTATTCCTTGTAAATAATTTATCACTGGCATGCAGTGAAATTGACTAAAAATATTAAAGTGGCATGATACGATTTTATTATCTTTGTACTTAAAAAATGGCAATACTTTATCAATAAGGAATGACTATTTGTATGGAGATGAAAAAGATGGATGGATTGTGTGAAGGACGATATCGAGGGCTTCATAACAAATGGGCATACGGACAAAAGTGCAGTTTTACACAAGGGACAAAATTGGGAATAAAACAAAACTATACTGAGTGAGTGAGTTAATGATTTTTATAAGAATGATAATATTTCTTTTGATAAGAATGAGTTTTTATCGATAATGGCGTTGCACCCGCGCAACATGCTCACCGCCCTAACCGGGCTGAGGCCGAGTTTGATTTATGACCCAAACTGCACGGAGAAAATAATTCTACTATAGTTGATTCTATAAGGCGGAAATTTAGAATACCCTTCTTTTTAGGTACACTTGCATACTGGCAAGACTTTCTAAATTGTAACATGGTTGGTTTTTAGTACACAACAAAAAAATGTCATTTTTACATAGCCTATATGTTATGAAGCCCTCTTAATGATAACATGTGATGTGATAGAAGATGTATGTCAGAGTAGAAGAGTGTGGAAGGAAAAGACGTATTATGCCGACCCCAAGTAATTGGAATATGGTGAAAGAAAAGAGAGAGTATTGATTGTACTTTATAACCTGGAAATATTGAAGAATTTTCGTTAAATGTTTATTTTTTCTATAACTAGACTCTAGCAGACAGGTCGATTGCCTACCAGACCGAAAGTACATAGTTACTGTCGTCTATAAACATAGTAAGATGTGGTAGGTTAACCCGCTCGCGTCTTAAAAGACGCGGGTTCGAATTTAAGCTGGGAGGCATTACTTAGGCAATTTTCTGATTTATATAATACTAGCTGCGTCCGCGGTTTCACCCGCGTGGTGATGGAAAATCGTTACATTTTGGGTAATTCACACTATATCTATATAAATTATAGCCTATGTGTTTTTCTGGTGTGTAAGCTATATTATTGTTAAGTTTCATTAAAATCCATTCAGTAGTTTTTGCGTGAAAGAGTAACAAACATACATCCATACATCTACACATTCATACATACATTCTTAAAAACTTTCGCGTTTATAATATTTCTAGAGATGTGTCTTGTTTAAACTAGCACGTGCTGACGCTGAAGGAAAACATAGTAATGATGCCTGTACATCAAGATAACCTATGTGTTAAGCCCGCCAAGTTGCCTGGGACGGATAAGCATGAAGAGTATATTGTCCATTTCCCTGAATACTTTCTTAAGTTATAGCGACTAGTATACATATTAAAATTACTTTTTAACGGTGTTAAGCACGGTAATTCATTTTATTTTTATTATTCCAGCGCTAGATAAGTAGGGCGGCAAGGAAATTGTTAAAAAAAACCAATTTATTTAAACAACTTTATTTGACGACAGTTCTTACAAGACTAATTGAAATTACATTTAAATTATATTAACTCTAAAAACTTAAATTAGCACTAATTATTATAAAGCGATGACTTGGCGCTGCGTGGTCAGCAGGTTTGTAGGCAAGCGCGTGTCCAGCGATTGCCTAACTCACTTCGACAACTTTTCAGTAGCTGTGATCACGGAAGATCACAAAGATGTCGAGTGTCGTTAAAATGTATGTAGCCTACCGCCAACTTGTTCATTTTATAATATTTTCCTAAGTTTTCACGACTTGTATACATGATAAAATTACGTTTTAACGGTTTTTAGGTTTTTTTTTCCTTCCACCCATTTTAATATTATATTTTTTTTTTAAACTAGGCATGTTTGCTGAAGAGTTTCTTGCGCCGCTTCTTCTCTTCAAGCCACAACATGTTGTGAAGCGGTGGTAAATTAGATTAGGCTCCCATAGAGTAAATAATATCCTTAAACAAAATTAAAACTAAATAATTAAAATGAGCAAGTTGGCGGTAGGCTAAATAAAACTTTGACAATACACGTTATACAAATGTCATCTTTGTCGTCCGTGACCACGGCCACTGAAAAGCGGCCGAAACGTCGGGTAAACCAAAATTAAATAAATTACCGTGCTTAAAACCGTTAAAACGTTGTTCATTTTAATTATTTAGTTTTGATTTTGTTTATGGTTACTATTTACCCTATGGAGACATAGGGTAAATAGTAACCACATAATTTACATAGAGTAAACTTACATTTCCTAAAGTTGTGGAGTTCCGAGCCCACCAGTGAGAGGTTTATGGGCTGATATTCCATGAACAATTCAAACACCAGATGTGTTTCTTAAAACTTAAACGTGACTAGACAAGCTTAAAGATACTTACAAAAAAAAATAGTTTACACAAAATCCTTTTGATAGTTTTTGAGATATGTGTCATTTTTGTTTAAATGCTGTTTAGAGGTCTGTAGTCAAATGCCAAAAACCTTGAAAGTTAGTCATTAAAAAATTCAATATGCGTTCAAAAACGCCTTAAGCTAATTAATGGTAACAGTATAAAAATTACGTAAATTTAACGAAATAATAAAACGTAATGTATTTAATTTTACGTAAGATTCTGTATTCGTAGGAGAAAAAATTTATAGATATTTAAAGTCTAGTCATAAATATCCTTAATCTATCGTACGTTCACAATCTCGTAGACACTAAAAGTGTAAGGAAACTGCTCTCTATCTTTGATTAACTAACTCCACGCAGCAATAAACCATTGTGCTCTAATTGATTTCGATGCATATCTAAATATCTACGCAAAATGGTCGTAAATGGTGGGCGTTGCTATGGGGAAATGAATGGCGATGTAAACTTTACTTTAAGAATTGGTTGCTTGCTTATACGAAATGGCTAAAAAAATAATGTGTGCCTCCCAAGACATAAACATAGAAATTGAAAACTTAAAATTTAAATATACAATTAGTATAACCTATAATTTAAAAAAAAAACAAATAATAAATACGTCCAAATCACCTTCAGCTGGGAATGTTCCCGAAACGCTGGCCGCGTTACCATTACCGTAATTAAATAATACCGTCATAGTGAACCCTAATGGTGTGTGAAGCCCTCAGGCGAAAAGTGAAGCGCGGTAAATGTGTCTTCTCGTTCCTCTTCACTGGATCCCTTTGCTTTCTCCCGGGCATCGCAACGCGCCCGGACTCGTTAACCTTCTTTATCAAGTTTCACCTTTGTAAATTGATTCGATATGCTGGAGTTTGCACCAAGTGGAGGAGAAAAAGTAGGAAAGCGGTGCCCGGGCTTCAAAGCGGATGAACCGAACGTTACTAAGATTCAAAGCAGTAATGATGATGAAATTAGAAAGTCGATTCAAAATTCGATTGAATAAATCTTTGAATATTTTTTTTCATAAGGAAAGGGTATTCAATATTAGATTATTTAAACTTATTGTATTTGTAAAATAAATTTGAAACTAGCAAATTGATGGATACATATCAAAGTAGATTAATTAATAAAGGAATGAATAGATTGTATGAAGGATGAAAATAAAATGATGATTTGTGGCATGATACACGACTTAGATGAGAATAGAGGAAAATACATAACATATAGTACAAACCCTAATTAATTGGGAGAAGATAAAGGAAAGACAAAAAAGGTTGTTAACAGTTATTACTCAAGTATGAGAATATATGAAGCAGTAACTTTTTGTAGTGAAACTTCTGTATAAACGGGGGTCTTAGGATTTATCCGTCACGGAAAAGCGTTACGGCCACGTGGAGGAGCGGCATAAATTTGGACTGGACGCGGTGAGAGGCGGCATAATGTTAGAGTAGATTATTAATGTTTTTATTGGTTCCGGATCGAATTCAGTTTTTTTTGTTTGATAAAAAAATGTGTTTAAATAAAAAAATGCAGTCATTAAAATGTACCCAATCTAACCAAATCATCATTTGCAGTAAACCTGCGAAAAATCGAAATGTGTGCTGGGGCTCATAGTAGAAGTGAAACTTCAACGGATAAATGGAAAAATGTATGGCAGCGAATAAGTGCCAACACGAATCGCAATAAAATTTTTACTTGAAATTTCACGGGCTTTTTTTTTTCATAAAAATGAACTCCTTGCTCTAGGCGTCTTTGAATCGCGTACACAAGGTACAACCAGCTGGCCAAATTTATATCTTTCTCGAAGCGGTATTCCAATCCACAGACTAGTCTTTATAAGGCAGCTCCTATAACCACTGGCTTATGCTGTAAATTAATGTAAATATGTATAATATCTATATGAATATTTTGGATAACAGATCAGTACAACGATCCAATGAAATAATATTGATAGCTTTTTTATTTCTAGAAGTTAGTCTAGGATCTAGAATCAGTAATTAATTTATTACACCTCGAGAGACTATAAAGAAGATGAAGCTAATTATTACAAAACTTTGTTAATAGTTTATTCTTTATAATATATGATAACATAATATAAACGACATATTAGAGCTGAAAGCAATTATGGTATGACGTCATTGTGTAATTCCAAAAGGCTAAATAAATATAATAACTCCCCTTCATAACTTAAACAAACAATCTATTGTTCACACCTGTATACTGTACTGTATTTATAGACGCTTCAGTATCAATACTGAAGCGTCTATAAAAGGAAATTCCGATACGTGATAAATAAAAATTTGAACTTCACAACGTTGGGTCATCAATTTCCCGTTTTTAATATTCTAAGACAAAAGCGACCGGTGCCATTATATAGCGGCATCGTATCGGAACACTGTCGAATTCAGGTGATATAATACTTTTTATCGTGAAAAATATTGAAAAAAAGAATCTAAGTGGTGAAATATAAAGTGCCCGTGAAAATGTAGATAGATGTATTGAGCAGGTTTGAGAGTGAAATTTATACTTACAGAATTATTTTTATTGCTAATTACGTTTTCAAATGACATGTATACATTTAGGCCCGCTTGCAAAAAGATCGCTTTTAAATAAAATTAATTAATCATAATAAACTACCTAAATACGTTTTACACGAAACGTATTGACTGTTCTTCAAACATTTATTTAGCGGCAAATTTTGCGTTGTGCAAGACGCTAATTGTATTTAGGGGTTTTAATAAGTTTTGTGTTACTTAAATAAATTTCAAGCGGCCCTCAGGGTTGCTTACATAACGATCACCATTAAATAAAATTAGTTAATCATATTAAACTGCCTAAATACGTTTTACACCAAATGTATTGACAGTTCTTTAAACATATTTAGCGAAAAATTTTGCTTTGTGCAAGGACGCTAATCGTATTTAAGGGTGTTAAATACGTTTTCGTGTTTCTTAAATATTTAAGCAACCATACTCAAGCGGCCCTTAGAGTATGTCATTTCAAAATAAATGCCAGAAATAAAAGTGAAAACTGCTATTTAAACCATTCTGAATCATTGATAATCGTTTTAAGATTTTTTGTATGTGTGATGTTCTTTAAGTTGGTCTCTAATGTGCTCTGAAATGACTAAACAGATTGTAATGACAAATTGAAAAATAAAAACAGGATTTTTGTCTTGTTTTTTTGTATGTTTAATAATTTAATGTTAATACTAATATATACTGTGGTTCAGGTGAATATCTAGTCCAACGGCCGCGCTAATGACGTGAAATCGAAAATTTTGTTGTTATGGTACATATATATCAAAGGATCTTTTAAACCACAAGTATTGTATATTAAATCATTTCATTTAGTTCTAAAAATAATATCCTACTATCGTAAGTTTTGTACGAGACAGTGAATGACAAGCACTTAAATAAAATATGAGCGATTGTAGCGACTACAGTCTGACAGTTGGGTCAATAAGTAACCGAAGGATATTCTATAATAAGTACATACTTGTCTTGCATTAAGGCAAGCGCCTTCGCTCGCTCGCGACGAGGAAGCCCTCATCGCGAGCGAATGCTTGTAATTTAACATTTATGATTCAATTTCTAGCATTAAATTACAATACTGCCTTCCTGATGGACGAGCGTTCACCTGTAAAGAAACATTTATGATTGGATTTTGAGCATTTAGTTGACTCCACTATGTCAGACGATGTAGTCCTTGTGTTACTGTAATTATTGATTCTCCTACCACACTGATGTAATGCTCGGATATGTAACGTTACATTACAAGCGAATGCTCGCGGTGACGGAACACCTTTAAGGGCACTCGCAACCATAGTAATATACTTATATTGATGTGAAAGTCATTTATTGAGAATTTTCAAAGTTGTTATTTATTCAGTACAATAAATTGTTTAGACGACAATTTACCTAAAACAAAAAATAAAATCTAAAATAAAAATACAATGTGTTTAGGCCAATCATTTCGATTGGTTCATTTCTTTGATTATATGATCGGAATGAAGTCAGTCACGCCGACATCTTCCGATCTGTGCCCTGCTAAGGAGGCTCATTGGCCAACGACGTTATGTCGTCACGCAATGTGACTGGAGGGACACAACCGCACCACCGCCCCAATATTTATATAATAAGTCAAAAATCGTCTACGCGATCGCGCGCGCATGAACGACACCCTCCGTAGCCATATGAGCTACTTTTTAATAATTTAACCGCCATTGTGAATTTGAGTGTCACAAAAAGACTTTATTATTCCACTGTGTGTGCAACAACTGAACCTCGACGACTGCTGCCAGACGTCTTCCAGGCTTGCCGAATTGGGAGAAGTGCAGTTTCGGGAAGTCAAGGTTAGTGGCTTGATTTTCCTCCCATATAATCAATCGGATGCAACGATTGATTTGATTGTCCTGCCGTCCACTATTCTTGAGCTATATTGTCGAAGGCTGCACCAGTCCAGGAGGTTGGGCAATAATATACAACCGCCGCCACGTGGTGTACTATAGATGAGGTGGGGGAAGGACCTAAAATTTTACCCTTGGCACCACCACTATGATTACGTGTTAGATTATTGTACTATTGTAACGAGTATGATTACTGATTCAATAATATTAGAGGGAGTTTGTATCTATTACCCTACTACTTAGGTCATTTCTTCATCGCTGGAATATAAAAGCATGGGGACGGTGCGACGAGCAAGTGTGACTCTGACTTTGGTCAGATGTATATTCTGACTTCGTCCTTGGTCCGTTGCACATGTAGCGCTCTAAGGTGACTAATTGTTGTGCGAGAATGATAATCTATAATTAAATGTACTTAATTATTTGGTCGGAATTCTAATAGAAGCACGGACAGAATAAATATTGCTTACAAACGATTATCCTCTTTTGAGTGAATAGAATAGGAAGTAGATTTAAATTTTGACTGCTTCAAAAGTGTTCTCCTGTGGAACTTATTTTGAATAAAAACTTTTGAATTTGAATTTATTCTCTGATAATAAGCTTTGCGCGATTTTACGATAATACTATTTTAATAAAGCCACGTTTGTCATTTTATTTATTGTTTATTATTTAGTTTACCTTAATTGTAAACTGTTTACTTTATCTTTCAAGTCAAATACGAGTATGGTCCCTGAAACATATAAATAATAGATTAGGGCTTCGTAATTCTACGCTATGCTTTTTCAGAAGCGATAAACAGAGTTTTCAAATTAGTAATCTCGGTTTACGGCTTTCCTCACAATTTTCTTTCTTAATTTCCATAAAGCAAATTATTCTTCCATCGTCATATAAATAGTGGCCATGGCGAGTCTTGCTGGCTGCCAAGCCACCCTTGTCATCGTAATGAAACGCGGTTGTCTTAGCTACTATACTCTGATTTGTTAATTACTTGGACTAAAATTACAGCTGTGATCGACCGTTTTTTGATTCATAGCTGAGTTGAATCAACAACTGGGACTTGAATACTACAGAATTCCTATAGGATTCAACTCACAATGGTGAAGTACTGTAAGCTTGCAACATAAGATTAGGTCGAACGGAGCTGTCATTTTAATCCAGGTAATCCAGAATCAGAATATAAATGATTAGAAATGTTTTTGGTATTATTCAAAAGCACAAGTCAATCACAACATTATGTTATTCTTTGATATGAATGTATTTAGTCACCTTCATATGTTACGTATGTTTATTGTAGTCACGTATATTTCTTATACTATGGAAAGAAATAAATCAAAAGGATTTACACGATAAAAAAAAAAAATAAGGAACCTACTTCATGCATGTTATTCACGTAGCTCTTTTGTACCTCACATATCTTTTTTATTTTATGTTCAACGTAAATATATATAGGTGTCACTAAATCCAAAATGGTTGGCATGAAATGATCTTGTTGCCAAGAAGTGTTATGTCAAAGATTGGTAGCAATTTCTATTCAGCATTTAAATTGGATAATACGGATGGGCTATATAGCATTAAATCGTAAAAGCGAAGATGGGGTAACGTTCATGTTTTATGTAATAAAACATAAAACTAGTGGCTTACATATGATTGCACAATTCTCTAGATTGTGGAGTTACGTAGTTTTTAAAGACATCTCCCAATAGTAAAAGCTTTTCCTAACGAATTCGTGGGAATAAATCTACTTGCATGCTACGAAAACAAGCTGTTTTGAATTAAGATTCAACCCACAGATGTATTTATAACTTTTATTTTAACCATTAATCCAAACATGTAGTCATAGCTCAACCAAGAGTGCAAAAAGTTATATAATTGGGAATATTATTGCTACAAGTTTAGCGGGACTCGAATTAAAATGCCGTTAGAATTATTATAGAGTTTATAAGAACTATACAAACACGTATAGCACTGGTACAAATATAACCGCACACAACAAATCTAAACGTAATTCAGAAGGTTGTAATTCAATAAAACGCGCAAAGTCCGTCACTAATACATTACCGAATGTATTAGTGACGGACACACGTCTCGTCTTGATCGTGGTTCTCGCTTGATTGCCCCCACCCTCAATCAGGCCATCGTTTTATACTGCACAAATGCAATATGCCCGCCCGGCATCATGGACCGAATTTCCTAGAACCAGCTTGTACTTTAAAATCCGTAACACCTGGCTAATGACTACAATATAACAATAGGCTGTTTTCTAGAAACGTATGCCAATAAATAAGTAAACAAAAGAAGACAATTATAAAAGAACTACAATAGGTTCAATGTTATTAGTTATTAGTTCAAATGCCGACGGGTAATACATGTGCTTCTACAAATCTGTACGTGTAATTTGTTTTTGTCGGCGCCTAGGTTGTAACATTATTAATAATAATAATCGGTAGACATACATTTTATATATATAAGCAAGTTATGCGTGTGTTATGGTTAATATAAAACGAATAACTCTAGAGCCGATCCCAGGCACCCAGACCATAGTAAGCAATAGAAAGTTCGTTGAAGAAATTTACCGTGCCAGGTAGTGAACCCGGAGTCTCTGAGATGCAGTAAGGTAGGCCGGCAAAGGTTTATACCACTCAACTACAAAGGCCGTCAAATGCAATTAATTTAATTTTATTGCAGAAGTTCAGCAGACAGGCAGACGGCCCACTTGATAGAAAGCGGTTACCATCGCCTAGTGACATTTGCAACACCTAAGCTGCTACAAATGCGCTGCTGCTCTCTTAAGGGAGAGTGGAACCTGGTTACTAATACCGGAACACAACTCAAGGTTGTTATGGCAACATACTTTAGACCAGGGGCGGTACCCATCCAGTCGGGCAAATGCCCTACCACCTGGCAATTAAGTAATATTACGTAGAAATAGATTCAGATTAAGCAAGGTCCAAAACAAATCAATATAATCGTAAATCAGGCCCGTCACTGTACACACAAATAATAACTATTATCGTTGAGGGAAATTTATATGATCTGTTTGAAGTAACGATCATGAGTATTGAGGGAACGATTAATTACCTATTAATCGAAAAAGTCTCTACTCAATACCATGATTAATCAAAATATGTAATCAAGTAGTAGCTACGGATATCTGAGATAGAACAGAAGAAGCCAATACTCATGAATTTAACTAAGGCTCATATGATGCGAACATTGATTAATTGTGGACCTGAATTCCGTGTGTATAACATGTGCCCCGTCACGGCATATGAAGGCAATAATGGCCGCTCGTTTCACGGTTTGCTGGCCAGCTTTGGACGGACGATGGCCGTAGAATGTTTACATAATATTGTTATACTATTAAACATGTTTCGGATATGCCCCTATTAGTATTTATGTATGTAGGATGTCCATAATGCTTTTGTTATATGAAATGTTACTTTGATTTATATAAATAAAATAATGTGAAGTGACAGCTAGAGTCAGTGTCGGTAGACTACGACGTACTCTTTATGATTAAATTGAGGATATTTAAAAAAGGAGCAGATAAAAAGCACTTTAAATAAGCGTCATTTATGAAGAAACTAATGAAGGGTGTTGAAGGGAAAAGGGCTTGTTAGGATCGTAGCAGATATTACCTGCGAACCCCGATGAGAAACAGGCATGACAATATAATAGAACCAACCATCTAGCCAGTTAACTCGATATTTCATTACCGATTGTTAAACCACTCGGACCTATGATTATCTGAGAAAATCAATGAATGATTTTATGGTCCACCGTTGATTTGAAATCGTCAAAGCAACAAGACTAATTTTATTGTATTATATATTAACTAATTGTAAAGCAGAGAATTAATATAAAGAAATAAAGTAATGCAAATTCATCGCACCTGGTAATTTATTGAACGAAATCTCCCCTGTGAGAAGGCTTCAATTGAAAAATTCAGATTCAAGACTAAATTGTAGATGCAGATTGTCTGCATCTAGAATTAGTATATTTTTTAAATAACCCTTCACATAGTTTTTGTATCTAGGCGTGATTCGTGAATATATTACTCTCAGAATAATCACTAAACAAATACACGACAAAGGAAAGCCGGACCCATAATAACGACTTTCCCAAGTTTCAGCCAAATTGTAGGTCTTTGACTGCCGCCGAATACCTTCCTGTGACAATTTTCTATAACTGCCGTTACATTTAACCAAGAAATAGGTACAAAAAGTTTTGTGAAAATAAAATTGCACAGCAAAGTATCCCCATTAAGAGTTCGCCAAAAAGTCTCTGTTTACACTTCAGTTATATATCAATAATAAATTTTATTACTGACTAGAATAATTATCCACATGGCATTGTTAGCGGAAATTTTAGTTTCGTTAGTTTCTTAAAAATGTATCTTCTGATGATATTTTTAATGTTTCTATCCGGTAATGTTAACCTATGATAATGAATCATAGGTTAACATTTAACACTGTAAAGAAGAAACTAATTAACACGAACATTAAAATATACCAATATATAACGAGAATATATAATATATAACGAGAAGTGAAATACCATTTTTTTTCAAACGACATTATAAAGGATTCTTAACATAATGGGTTTTTCATGCATTGGGATATACTTATGGAAATACAAAAAAAAACTGGTCTCCAATTGAAATCTCTAGTTATTCTGTTTTCACATACGATACACAGCTTATTAGAAATGTAGTTTTGGGGTTATTTCAAACCTTGAAAAAATCCTGACACATTTTCATAATGGCTCTCGAATATGAACACTCAAACAAGTAGATAAAGATTTGATGTCTTTAATAACAACTCTAAAGTACATTTATAATCAAATCGCAACAATTTTAGATACGTTGATTTATATAAAAGTTCCGCTGAATAATAGGATATCTCTTGCAATCCCAGAAACAAAATAAACGAAGTTATTCGGCGTAGTTTTTGCTGACTTACATAACTCGTACTCGCATCACACGCCTTGATTCCCCCTTATTCACACAAAAACTAGATTTATTACTCGTCTCACGTCATTCCTTTTGCTAAACTAGGGAATTCTCTAGTGATTTTTATCAAGAAAGTGGAACAAACTGCGATATCCCGCTGGGAAGCTACGGGTCGTGTGCATGTACATGGCTTACAGTGTTGTCAGGTCAATCTTGTTTTATATCTGGAACAAATTAAAATTGTGTATTATATTTTATGTTTTTGAAGTGAAACTTTTATACCCACGGTAGTGAATTTTTTCCACGGGAACGAAAAAAAAGACGAAAAGCGTGACGCTGTGAATTTGATAATAATTTATACACTATACTCATAAAGATTGTTTGATATATTTTGAAGTTTATAACTCACATTGAAATTAGAGCATTTGTTTACTATTTTAGTTATTAAAAGCCTCTCGTGTCATTTGTTCAAAGTGAAAACATGGAACCTGAATAATATGTGTTATAATATATCTTAAATACGTAATATATGAAATGTAAAAAAATTGCATTGAAATATAAAACCATTTTTGATCTTGGTGAAAATATTATAAAAATAATAAACCTTATAATTATCCTAATAATCTTGATACTCTATATTTATCTTATTCGCTCGTAGGCTACTTTTGTAAAGGTTCACTTCTGCCGTATGTGAATTGCACACTCACACTTTTTTATTTTACGATTATTGGATTATTATCAGCTATTATTATAAAAGTAATGACAAATTTGTTATAGTAAGACAGTAAAAGGTCACTGCAGATATATAGAACTAAATTAAAATATCTAGTCAGAGATCAGGAAAATAAAAAAGGACAGAACAGAGATTACAGTACAAAAACTAAAGCTTTATTTTAAAACACTCCTTGCTACCACTCTCCTTGATTGTTTCGAAATATGAAACTTTATGGTATTTCATCATTTTTTAATGTTCCTTAAGCCAAATGTATTAACGGGGTTTTGTAAAATATAATAAAATTAAAATTCTTACTGGATCTTGCCTTTTTTTATAACACAATAAAAATATTGATTTACTTTCGGGCCGAGATTAAAAAGTACATAACTTTTTGACCCTTTTTACTTGTTATATATTAAATTGGTGTTTTTTTTAATGACAATCATCATTAGCACCCAAATTAACGAAGTTCACAAAACAAGTACTTTTTCTTTTAACTACTCATGACAGTTGCGTAATATATATAGTTATATATAAAGCTGTGTAAAAGGAATATAAAATATCACATTGATACTCAAAACTTCTTACAATTACCTAACATATGGCAACACTTCTCACGTTTGGCTTACATTTGGCGCTACAGGCGACGAAATAAAGTGCCGACGGCTGCAAGCTCTGGTGGATTTTGCAAGGCTTAATTTAGAGATTGCGCTTATGGCTCCCACATGAGAGCAAATACGAAAAATCTAGCTCCTATTTTTGTTTGAATAAACGTACATGAAATATAATGAAATACCTACATTTTTCTACACAAATTATATCTTTACACGGTATAAAAATAGTCGCTTTCCTCGTCTGTCTGTGTATCAGCTAACTCCTCTTAAACGACGCAACGGATTTTGAATCGGTTTTCCCATCAGTTAAAACTTTTTTCAATATGGTTTTATATAATATATTTTACCGCGGCTTCGCTCGCGACATATAAAATCCTAATTGAGGTTTTATCTGTCAATAAGTAAAATAAAGCTATTTACTAATCGTTTGACACGCTGTTTCTCGGTTTGACTGTCAATTCGGGATTCACATTAAAACTACTAGACCTATTGCGATGCGGATTTCGCTTATCGACTGACAATAATTCTTAGAATTAAAATCTGCGCTACTTTTTTTCCCGGGTGAATGATTTAAAATGGCCAAATTAAAAAAATCGAATTCCAAGGTTTTTTTTTACTGATTGGAAGAAAATTTTATGTACTAAAAAGTGTTTTTTTTATCCCGGAAATTTTCCCGGGAGCAGTTTGTAGATATTCAGGTGCGTTAAAATTAGCTTATTTCGACATAGATGTCACTAAAGCGATAGATTACAATTCTTTTTTAAATGCTGTGGTACTTTGTACTCCAGGAGTTCGGGAATTTAAAGTCAAGCGTGGATGAAATTGCGGGAGTATCCTAGTGATTATATAAAAATCCGTCAACAAAAAAGGCAAACTCCATAATCCCCTTTCTGGTACCGAAATAACGCGGACTCGACGTCCACCTTTCCACTTATGAATAAAAAAGTTCCAACATCATATACAAGGGATGGACAAGTCAACTTGTTAACGAGATTATCCCTGTGTTGTTGCGTTACGAGTGTAACCGTACTTTGGGTTTGAAAAATTATGTGTACCGTGTATGATGACAGACTAAGGCTTGGTGTGCACCGACTTTTAACCGATGGTGAAAATAAAATAATCACCAAAACTGTATGAAAAAACAGTGATTTATTTTGGTTAACCGTCGGTTAAATTTCGGTGCACACCATTCTTAGTTGGAGATTAAAATATTTTTAATTTTACGTAACATGACATTTTTATTTATTTATCGAAAAAAACTAACAGCGCATATTACAATAATACAAACAAACATAATACTATTAAAATTAGGAGTTTTCCATCAAGTTTAATTGCGAACAAACGAGCGAAATTGATTTGTGTAAAAATGCAAGAAATATATACATAAGTTAATAAGTGAATAAGTATATACTAACACACATACATACATAATAATATATACATATGCATACAGAGATATCTAAATAAAATATATTGACAGATACATGTAAACATATACATAATATACAATAACTATTATATCTTACAGACTGTTCTTTTGTCTAACTATCGTTTTAAATTTGACGTAAGCTCCATTCAAATAATGTTAAAAGTGAATCGATGGTAAGGCAAGTGAATGAATAGTATTTACAAAAGTTTTACATTATGATGTAACTAATCCATGAATATAGACTTGCTTGCTGTTTTCAGTGAATAAGTAAAGAAGATATTAATCATTTTATTTATTTCCAGTTTTCAATATCACTTAAAAATTAAGGAAAGAAAACGTTAAATTATAATAATCCGGAAATTTTATCTCACCTCGAGATAGTCGCTAAAGTAACTTTTCATAAATATAAAGCACTTAAGTTAAAGCTCCTTAGCTGTGACTTATTCTTATTTTTAATCAAAAATTAAGTCACAAATAATTACAGGAATGGGACCATAAAGTTTTTTTAAATTAAAAATAGGACAAAGTAAAACATGATTCAAAACTTAAGGAAGGGATGGGGGGTTTATATCCTTTATCTTAGCTGCTTTGTCATTCCTTTTAAGAGAATTTTTCATCTTTATGTTATTATGGCTATGGTGTCGAATCAGTATTGCACTGTTTGACGTCTTTTGATTTTTTTGAAGTAAATCTTCTTTAGAACCGTTGTGATTTGAAACTTGTTGAAACGCAAAAGGGACACTAAAAAAAGATAAACACATAAAATTCAAAATTCAACCTTATTTCATTCGAAATAAAACACATTTCTCTTTGCTCGTTAGTAATATTTTCACTTTAAATAAAACTGAAAAGATTTCAAATGTATTTTAACACTATCTACATATACTTAAGGCAGATATTCTTTAATAAGTAGATCAACAGATACGTAGATACACTTACTTGTGTAACAGTGCATTGTATTTTGAACTTTATGCTAGTGACTCAAAGTGTAATTTAAATTAAATTATTAGGAATAAGGGTTAAAATGCCTAAGAATAAAGACTTCTATCATAGAATAATAATGCGATAATGTATGTGTGCAGTTCACTTGTTTACAAATCGTTGCAGATATAACTATGTTCAGTATATTCTGTGAAATTTCATTTTTACTGCGTTTGAACTAAAAACACATTTTTTGTTTGTTTGGGTTCGCGTTTGACCGCTGTCTCATCTGATGTTAAGTGATGATGCGATCTAGGTTGAAGCAGACTTCCATCGAAGTTAACTATTCACTCGGGATTTGAAGACTTTTAGGTTGCATTTGTCAGGAAAAACAGACTCGGGCCAATTATTCTATTCTTTGGCAGTGCGCACTAGAAAAGATGAAGCGATGCGATTGGTCCTAATTAGCGTTGTTTCCACTATGTAACGGTGGCGTAAACCGGTGCGTGTGGTTGTCCGATGGTAAAACGGAGATGAGCAAATTAGCTCGTGCAGCTCAAAGGACGACCCCGAAGTATATCCGATAGAAGACAGGTAGTCTAGCAAGCTTGTGTCTATGTTCAAGACTGAAATCGGGCATTAAAAAGATGGTCATTGCTGATCAGTCTCCTGGTGCTTTTTTCAATTGATTCCGACACTTCCTTATTAAGACTAATTTCTTTTGCTGCTTCCCTTCATTTGACCAGATATTGCAGTATTTGTTTAGTTTTGTTGGTCTGCGGTCAGCCCGCTCGGGCTCGGGTAGTATTACCGGCAGATTGAATATTGTAAATTAACTTTTCGTTATATAATCTGTTCTGGGTGTATGGTAACGGCTCTATATTTACCCACAAAATAAGGGTAATTTTCTAATATTGGCAATATACAATGTGTCTTAAATGGTTAGCTCACAATGTTCATATAATTTATTTTTCTTAGAAGATCTTTTTGTTACTTCACATACTACGATTGTTGACCTCAATTACACTGTTAATAAAATTTAAATAACTCGTCTGAAGTACATTTAAAGTTATTAAAGGACAATATATTTTAAATTAAGTATTTATTTGTGGCTTTCGGAGTTGAGAGTTTGGGGTTATAGAGACGTGCTGCTTATCAACTCTATCGGGACCTTTCAATGTAATTGAAAGAAGTCTGGCGTGAATAAAGGGCAGGCCTGTATTTACAGTAATGGTTGCTTTCCACGTTGCCATACAACGTGGAAATGTGACTAGCATTTTGAGAACGCTCCCTACCGAAAGTGACTTGGAATACCTGTAAATATGTTTTTATATTTTTCTTCCTCTAAACTTAATTGAAACCAATTCCTTTAGTCTTAGGATTTTAACATTTTGTTTATTTGTTCAGTCTTGATAACAATATATAAAATGAAAAATATGTTTATAATAGATTTTATTATTTTTATTTCATATGGTAGTTTGCAGTTTTTATTTTAGACAAGTTCCTTTAGCTTTATTGTTTTATGTCACTAGTTAGATTTAAACCAAAAATATGTTGAAACAAGGCAATTATTTAAATATAAAGTTTAACAGAAATTTTTATTTAAAAAATCTATTTCGTAAAAAGCAAGTTATATAACACGATGATGGTGATTCAGACTACCCCCGGAAATACATTTACCTTTCTACAAACCTTTTTGAATGCCTGTTCTTATCTTTTATTTTCCTTCATTTATTTTAAATATCGGCAATATCAGGAAATTGTTTCGTTGGAGTTTTCAATGTGGGAGAAGGCTATAGTTATTAATATACGCCTGTTAAACCGACTAAAACAGTGCCGTTTTTGAAAAATGACTATCATTTTTATTCTTTCCACGACTCATCTGTTTAAGTGTTAAGTTGCTGTGAATGTGAAAATGAGTTAGAAGAAATTACTTTAAATATTTTTTGACGTTTTAATGGTAACTCCCAAATTTTTCTACAATAGTGAGGCCTTATCTGGGATAATTTACAGGTGACGTATGTATGTATGTATACATATACATTAGGGTGGTCGTTAAAAATTAAATTCTTTCAGACGCCCAAAAAATCCTTCCTTTTGACGAAAAACTACGGAAAAATTTTTGCTTTTTGATTTTTAACAAAAATAATACGTGCCGGCGGCCAATTTAAGTTCATTTTTCGATAAAATTATAGTTTTTTGGAATATTTGTTACATTATTTAAATTTTGATAAAAAATCATGAAAATATGCTTATAGGAAATCAAATTAATAAATAAATAGATTACCAGTGATTCCTTTGTTTTATTTCCAAGCACCGAATCAACAGGTAACAAACCTCACAAATGCAAATGAATCTTACACTGTAGCAATTACATTTGACACTGTTTCTCTTGCGATCGATACAATCAAATATTTCAATGTCTCAATACAAATAAAAAACTAAACTTGGAGCACAGAAATGAGTGACATGTGAACACATTAAAGTCAATATGTAAAGAGTACAGTAATAACAAATTAAACGAATTAAACCAAACATGCTTGGGCAATGTGGTAGACATTGCCCAAGCATGTTTGGTTTAATTCGTAAATTCAATAGATTTTTAGAAGTGTCGATAATTTAGGAAAATATCGATATCGATTACAAATTCATTGTAGATAAGTTACCGACAGAGATTTTATTTGAAAATCATTCAATTAAAAATCATTTACTTATGTCAAAATATCAAAAATATATATGTAATTCAAGATATTTTAATAGAAGTGTTCATATTTCAAGAAAAATAAAGTTTTTAGTGCTAAAATAAATGATTTAATAAAGTTAATAAGTTTACCAATGAGATTATCTCGATGGATATGAACTTCATCTAAAAACAAAAGAAACCCTTTTGTAGAGAATTTGATTTCCTATAAGCATATTTTCATGATTTTTTATCAAAATTTAAATAATGTAACAAATATTCCAAAAAACTATAATTTTATCGAAAAATGAACTTAAATTGGCCGCCGGCACGTGTTATTTTTGATAAAAATCAAAAAGCAAAATTTTTCCCGTAGTTTTTCGTCAAAAGGAAGGATTTTTATGGGCGTCTGAAAGAATTAAATTTTTAACGACCACCCTAATATACATCATTATACATACGTGTACCACAAAATAGCGATGGTAATGAATAATATAATCATAAAACTACGTTCCAATAAATAACATCGTTACTCGTATTTCATAAATAAGACGTATTTGGCCACAGTAAATATTTTTAATATTATCGCAGGTGAAGCCCCGCCATTATACGTGTGATTCTACAATAGTTTCCTTGACAATTTAGTGGCTTATTTTAGTTAGCTTGTAGGAAAAGGTTTTTTTAATAATATAGTTAATATGTGAAAACCTTTAGTGAACTGAATTACAAGTTTCATCTGTTACAGAATGCTTGCATTATTATGACACGTTTTATTTATTTTATTTTATTTAAGGGGCTAACAGCTATCATTAATAATAACTAGAAATAAGCTAGATTAAAAGAAGCTATTAATAATCCTCCACAGATAACAGTAAAAATCAAAAGGAAAAAATGAAAATTAAACAAAGAATAAAAAAAATGAATTTTCAATTTTTTTTATTTTTAATAAAAAAGTTACAAGATTATATAAAAATTACATTTAGTTGGGCGGCTATTTTTATTTTGTAAATTATCCTGCTTTGTAGTGGATCGTTGCAGAATCGGCATTCACGGCATACGGGGTACCGAAAGCTTACCGCGCTCTTTTATTTTTATGAGCATTTCCTGATTCGCTGGGTATTTGCCGCTCCCTCATATAGCGACACAATAACAAACGCTCGAAGAAATATAGACGCTCGGTAAGCTTTCGGTAGCGAGCATACCGATTCCGACAAATCAGAAAGCGGCCATAAGAAAAAAGAAACTCGATCGACTGGAGAGGCTGCAGCCTTAAGAAAATTTCTATCCTTGCAGGAACGGAGAAAGAATACGATTTCCTGCGGCCGGGCGGCCTGTCGTAAGAGGTGACAAAACAATCCACAGCCAAGTGGTAGGGCATTTGCCCGACTGGATGGCTATCACCCCTGGTCTAAAGTATGTCGCCATAACAACCTTGAGTTGTATTCGGCATTAGTGACCAGGTTCAAGTTTCCCGTAAGAGAGCAGCAGAGCATTTGTAACACTTTTGGTGTTGCAATTGTCCATTAGACGATGGTAACCGCTTTCCATCAAGTGAGCTTTCTGACTGTCCGCTGAACTGCAATAAAAAAATACAAATTTAACCGTACAGCCGGATATTTTATGAGATTGAAACTTGAATGTGATTGTTGTTTCTTTTTATTGCGTTTTAAAGGCGAAGTGAAAAGGTCAAACGGTTGCTTGCGCAGAGATTATTAATTTTCATGAATTCATTCTTGTACCATTTTAGTACCGATCAATCACTTTGAGTGATATATTTCATCGTTTATTTATTTAGGTTCATGTAGTACGTGCCTGAAAGGTTACGGTAGGACATGAAGAATTGCCGTCGAGATGGTAGCGTGGTGTGTTCCACTCGCGCTCACCTCTCCTCCGGTGGGGCGAGTTACAGACCGCCCCACGCCTAGAGAGATTGAAGATGCCGGGGAATAAAGGTAGTCCCCCGGCAGTGGAACAGGCCTCGCGAGGCCCACGCCTGCCAGGGTTGCGGAGAGGCTAGGTTATATACCCATAGCCCTGGCATAAGGCGAAGGACGGAACACCCAGGATTCCACACTAGGTCGCGAATTATCCCCCAAGGTTCTGCCCTTGTCGCAGCTTAGCCTTCATTCGGATTTCCCCTGGTAAAAAAAGGACATGAAGATTTGAGCGGATGAAATCTGCTTTGACGTACTCATATCATAGACGGAGATTGCGTAAAGGAAAAGAAAGTCACAGCTTCTAGTACCGGTTCCTGTTTAACGATAATCTAGACTCCTTTTAGCCTGATAGCAATTTTGTGTCTATGTGAATCTTGCTGTTTGCGTAATAATGACCCTGAGAGGAAACTCCCACACGCAATCTATTGCAGTATTAGAAGTGGTATATATCCCCTGCCGCGGTTGCTTAGTAATCGTTTTACTTAATTTCCATACCGATAAATACAATCTAGGAGTCTTCAAATTACAAGCGAATAGTTACTTCTAGAGAAGTCTACTACATCCTATGGCAACACCCAACATCAGTTGAGACAGTGGTCAAACGCGAATTTTTGCAAACTCAAATATAATATTAAATATTAAAACTAATGTGTCGATAGACAAATAAAAATTAGAACATTAGGCTTTATTGCTAAAAAGAAATTTCTTCCAGCCAACCTTAAGCTAAATTAATATTTCTTAACAAAAATATTATTAAATTAATTCTATTGTGTAATGTGGAAAACAAAATTAATGAAGTGTATTAAATCAATTAACCATCAAGGTACATACAATAATATGCTTTTAAATTAATCCAAAATCTGTTTTTAGAAAACCACGTCAGCATAAATCTAACTATTGAAATTATATTTCGTTTATTCTTAACTCTTGTATATAATTGTATATCTTGTATATAATAATAACACTACCTACGTTTCAACGGTTTTAAGCGCGGTATTTTGTTTGATTTCTGATTCTTACAATAATTAGAATAATTTTCATCATATCAGAACATAGAACATTATGCTCAAAAACAACCCTTTCCCTAGGTTTGCCGTTTGACATTTCTTTAAAGAAATTAATCCTTACAAACTACATTATGATTTGGTGTGTTTATCTTTTCAAAATCAGCCGATTCGGTTCCTAACAAGTGTAATTTATTTAACAAAAATAAATGCTAGCACTAGTTTTCGTTAAAACCAGTCTCGAGACACTTTTCAGTGTTTTCGTTTTTTAGCATAATTTAGCATTTGCCCCTGAAGGCCCGCTTCAATTTTTTTTATAGCTGGAGTACTGCAAACAGCCAGTCGGCCCACCTGATGGAAAGCGGCCACTGTCGCCTACAGACGTTAGCAATACCAGAGATATCACCAACGCAACGCCTTGAAGAAATTATTATTAATATAGATGTTTTTGTTTAAGCGGGAATTACAAGCGTGGTTGCCAGCCTTACACTTTCATACATTATAGACTATACTCTTCTCTCACTGACTATAGTAATGTATATATATATATATATATATATATATATATATATATATATCTCCCTCCCCCAACACTAAGTACGCGCCAAATGCAGCGGCGACGGCGCGGCTGCAACACTTCTCTACGATTCATGGGACTCTAAACTTCGCAACATACATACACCTATATACAAAAACAATATCAAAGTCCGGCCCAGTGAACTGTTCGACTTGTATTTATGTGATTGTGTAAAGTGCTACCGGATGTAAATGTTCTACGTGATATGTAAGTTATAAGTATTCATACTTATCACTGTTTGAATACACAACAACGGCCGCTCAAAGTTGAACTATTTGTTAACCAGCGGTTATTATTCGGATGCCCGGATACATTCCTAAAGTATTCTTTGAAAATCCGGGCATATACAATAAATAAAAAATCACCTGTAACTATACATCGACGCTAGTTATCATTAATATTTGATAGGCTGTTACATTACATCAAGCTTCTGAGCGGATTTATAATGGGTATAAAACAGAAATTCAATAGATGATGTAGGTAATAAGGTTAATAGATTATTATCTAATTTTCTCTCTGTCTGAGGTCGAAGATAAGTTTTGGAAGGTCTTACTGCCTAAGGCTGTTATGTTTAACAACATAATCATTAACTTGAGGCTTGTTTTCTTGATATAACAGTAATTTCCTAAGGCAAATTATATAATAACAAAATTAAAAGGAAATCTATCTAGTAATAAATCTATTTCGGAGAATATTTACAAGTTCAATGTAGGATGATTTTCGTATGAAAAATTGTTAACAACATATTGAAAAAATATTAATTTTGTACTTGTTCTGGTGGGACCGCACTTGCGATAGTGTTACGTCACATACGCCGTTTCATGCAGATGTGGCGATGGGTGTAATGCGTAATTTGTGATGGTGTATTGTTTTTAATTATTAATGCCGTTAAATATTGACAGATAACGTATGTGTATACACTAATGTGGGTATTGATTAACAGCGTTATTTACTATAGAACTCTATAAATAAAACGCATTTGGCCACAGTCAATAACTGTAACGACATCACACTGTGAGCCCCCCCCCCACCATATGAAATAACTCGTTCAATTTCACTATTTATTTGACTTCTTGTGAACTAAACACAGGATTTTTTATATAATATAAATTATATTAATAATTATAAAACACGATACACTGAGTTGTATTAGATAGAACAAAGAGGTATTATTATATTAGACTGGTAAACAAATGCCTTTTGGACCAACTTTTTTCAGCAGTCTCCGAAAATTATAAATGAGGTGTCATTCGATTCGGAATGTCATCTAGATGATTTTTGAAAACAATCAAGTTCCGCTTGCAAAAATTGTTAAAGCTATTAACAATTAACTAAAAAATGGGGGTTTAGTTTTTTTGCAAATATCTCAAAAAGTAATAAAGATTTTTCAAATTTGAAATAAGATTCGAAAAGAGCAGGAAATTTCCTAAAAAAGTCTTGACTCCCGAAACTGTAAGATCAATATTTATAATTTCCCAGCGGGATGAAAATACGGCCGAAAACGGGTACTCTGGCTTACGCAAGCCACACCCACATCGGCCCTCTAATGAATAAATATTATTTAAACATACTAAATATGAAAATAAAAAATTGAAAAAATTCAGGCACTAACTGAATAGATGAATGAACAATAATCTGCTTGAAAAATGTTTTTATAACAATTTTTCATTTAGTTATTCAATAGTTAAATAATATTTTTTTTTTGCTTGAACATGAACATTGCAAGTGTGATAATTGTTAAACTATAAATTGAAGATTTTTTTCCTTTCTTGGAGCAATTCTTGAAAGGCTTTAGAATAGAAACCCGTTGGAAAAATTAGAAAATGTTTATTATTCATTTTTTTTATTAATAATTTTCGTTGTTTTAAACTTTTAATTTTGTTTTTTCATGTTCAAGCAAAAAAAATGTATTAATTAACTATTGAACACCTAAATGAAAAATTGTTATAAAAAAATTTTCAAGCAGATTATTGTTCATTCATCTATTCAGTTAGTGCCTGAATTTTTTCAATTTTTTATTTTCATATTTAGTATGTTTAAATAATATTTATTCATTAGAGGGCCGATGTGGGTGTGGCTTGCGTAAGCCAGAGTACCCGTTTTCGGCCGTATTTTCATCCCTCTGGGAAATTATAAATATTGATCTTACAGCTTCGGGAGTCAAGACTTTTTTTAGGAAATTTCCTGCTCTTTTCGAATCTTTTTTCAAATTTGAAAAATCTTTATTACTTATTGAGATATTTGCATAAAACTAACCCCCCCTTTTTTTTTAGTTAATTGTTAATAACTTTTACAATTTTTGCAAGCGGAACTTCATTTTTTTCAAAAATCATCTAGATGCCATTCCGAATCGAATGACACCTCATTTATAATTTTCGGAGACTGCTAGAAAAGTTGGTCCAAAAGGCACTTGTTTACCAGTCTATATATGCTTTTATTCATTTATATCTTGAAGGTAGGTGCAAACATTTAAAACGTATGACTATACATTAGTTATAAGAACGTTTATATAAATAAATAATAAACAGTAAGCACTAAAGATGCAAATTCGAGGTTAATAATCGGTTGTTTCTTTGATCTCAATCAAAACTAAACAAATCGATAAGCTAATTTCATCCATAACTATACTATTGGGTATATCCATATATATATATATACCCAAAACTCATCGAGATTTTTTTGTGCCGTACATAGATGGACACAGATATGACATATATGATACCGAGCATTCGTTTTGACGCCCATGGTCCCCTTTCCTACTTTTTCTACTCCACTTCAAGCGGTCTTCAGCGTCCCCCGTTTTGCGACCATTGGTACACATGTCATCCTTCACAACGTCATGCCAGCATTTTTTGGGCCTTCCCCTTTGACTGAGACCTGCCGGCGGTGGCATGGCTAGAAATTTAATCCCTACATAATTAGCCGGTCACCGTAAAAGTGGCCATACTAGTGTAAGCGAATCTCTTAGAGTTTGACTGCTATGTCACGGGCATGAAGACTGTCGCGAACTCCACAATTGCTTGTGTTGATTAAGTATAGGCCCCGCTTCACTGTCATGCAAAAGGACAGGTCTAACGATGGATTTGTCGTAATACTCTAACTAAGGCATCATAACTCATATATATCATAACTCATATATAACTCATAAACAAATAAAAAAATATATATACAATAATGTATCCGTTGACTCGTTAATTTCTTAAGATGGTTATCGAACTTTAAAAATGTATTTGTATTTCTAACATCGTTTCGAAATGAAAAAAGATAGTAATGTTATTCTAAAATAATTACTAAGAGTTCTTTTTACCAACTATGTTTTAAATGGAGTAAAATTTGCAAGGCACGAAACTGACTTCCCTAGTTAAAGTTAATTTATTTTCCACTGCCATTAGGTATTCCTTGTTCGCCTGGCTCTCGAATAAACAATAAATGGGCTGTAGCAATTATTAAGAATATTTGTTCGGATCAGTTAACCGGAAAAGACTTTTGGAGAATTATGAAAGCTTTTGTGATGAATCTACTTTCATATTTTTAAATAAAATGCTATGCTATAGCTAATGCTGCTATAGCTTTCGCTTAGTGATAAATTTCTATTTCTTTATGTTTTGACTAATGGAATGGCCATTTTGTTTAACTTCTTTTAGAAGTGATTCATTATGAAGTAGGAAATTATGGAAAAAAATTAAATTAAAAAAAATCTTAATAAAAAAGTGTGTGTGTGAAATTCACACACGGTAGAAGTGAAACTTCAGAAAAGTAGCCATGAGAGAATGAGATAAATATAAAGTATCAGGAGTATTAGGATTAAAAAAAAAAAAATTGTATCCCCAAGCTCAAAAACTATTTTATATTTTTATCAAAATATTACATTTCACATATTTAAGATATATTATAACAAATAATATACAGATTTCATGTTTTTACTTTGAATAAATGACACAAGAGTCTTATGATAACTAAAATAGGAAACAAAGGCTCTAGTTTCAACTTGATTTATAATCTTCAAAACTTCAAAATATTTCCAACTCTATCTTTATGAGCATAGCGTTAAAATTATTAAATATTTATTTTTAGTGTCACCTTTTTTCGTTTCATCGAGTTTCAAATCACAACGATTCTAAAGAAGTTTCATTTCAAATATTAAAAACTAACTTAACTTAAATAATAAACTAAGTTTAGTACTTTTGAACGTAAAGAGTACTTTGATTAAGTATATTCTTTAGAGTTTTGTAGTCAAATAACAAAAATAGTACACATATGTTATCTCTACGGAACCCTTCAACGCACTTTGACCGCATACACTTGTCCGATTTATTTGTAAATGTATATAATACTAGGATTTGCCCGCGATTTTGTCCACGCTTGACTTGAAATTCCCACGGGATTTCCGAGACGCATAGTATTAAGCTATCGTTTTAGTGGAAATTCTGTAGGAATAAGCTAATTTTTATGCATCTGAACAACTTTAAACCGCTCTCGGGAAATCCCCGCGGCATTCTCGGGATAAAAATATCACACATTATATTACATTGAATTTGGCGTCAAAAATATCAGGTTCTTTAATTTTATACCTTATTTTTAAGTGCTAGATGTTAAAATCCAATTACTCAAAATGTTGATTTAGGTCTGTATAATATTAAGGGTGCGATATATAGTAAAAATATTTACACTACGAATTGAGAATCTCCTTCCTTATAGAAAAAATATGAAAGACATGAAAAAACAGTCAAGCGGATAACCCTATAAAAGATACGGTTTCAGTATACATCAGTTACGTACCATGGCAACCGGTACAAACGTGCTCATCCAAGCTCCTTTAACAAGGGTTATTCGCCGAATGTGTAAAAGCTCGGATAATACATTTTACGTGTCTATTGATGTCATTTATTGGAAGTGCACTTAAACGTATTAATATAATCTTTTTACGTAAAACTAGCACTTTTAACGAGAATTATTTATTTATATTGTTACGAGCTACACAGGACTCGAATTAAAATGCCGTTGGAATTACTATAGAGTTCATTAGAACTGTACAAACACGTATAAAACAGGTACAAGTAAAACTGGATGCAACCAGTTCACAAACTGCACGATCCAATAACACGCGCAAAGTCCGGCACTATATCGCTTATCGAATGTACTACACGTCTTGCTAGTATTGTAGTCCTCGCTTGACCGCTGCACCCCTCCGTTCGGACATTGTTTTATACTAAACTGTATAATAGAACAAAGGACCGCGTCCACCGAGTTAACACCTGGAAAGCTTCGACGCAATGCAATAACAACAAAGATTAGTTCGACACTAATGACGGCCATAAAACAAGTTCAATAACAATACCATGTTTTTCTGAATTACAAATTCTAAACACAAAATCAACAAAATAATTCCTAAATCAAAAAAGGCAATAAACTGCGTTTTACGACGGGCAGGTGTGCGCATTTCTTTGTCGGTATGTAACAATATATAATTTTTTAAAGCAGGTAATTTATCACAATATTATAAAATAGTAAGAGAAATAAAATATAATTAAAGCTAGCATTTTTTTTTATACATACAAATCTGCAGATAAATTCACAAATTGTACAGTCGTGGTATGAAAATTTTCGCCAGTTTTCATATTGATTCATTTAACGTTACGGGAGCACGTGTTACCTTTTCAAACGAAGTCCCAGAACAGACTGTTCTGTGACTTAGACAATTTTGTTTCGCTATTTGACAATTAAGTTTATAATTACTTAGATCAAAGTTGTATGATTTTCTATCTTATCTAAGATAGTGTAGATATAAAAACTTTTTTATTGGTTTTAATATTTATGTTAATCGTACTAATTATATCCTATTTGTTTCTTAATGTTAATTTCAGGGTATGTCATTGTCAACATTGTAATTTTTTATTCACGTTTCTTTATTTTATAAATGTATTTTGTGTGTAATGTGTTTCTTGTACTCGCGCAAGCAATAGTCGACTTTAAGGTGATTAAAATTTCCATTCCGCGAATGTACATGCTCAAGATAGACCAGTTAAGCTTTATTATGTGGATAATACCTATACACCGAACTACTCTGTGGCTAATTGTATAGTGACCATAGACCATAGTGTAAAATAGAAAGGCTTAATTTATTATTTCCTAATATTATCTTACTTCTACACTAATATTATAAATAGGAAAGATTTGTATTTATGAATATTTGCATTTTTGTATGTTTGTAACGAATAAACTCAATAACTACTGAACCAATTTCACAAATTCTTTCACAGACATATATAAAGGCCCGAGCCCAGCAGTGGGACATTTATGGGCTAATTAATATGTGTAACCACATAAAAAATGTTCTCCAGGGTAAAATTATTTTGAATAAAAAAATTTGAAATTGAATTTGAATTTAAATACTTTCAGATATATTCAAAATATTCATAACGTACGATATAATAACATCTCATCTGTTATATCACAGCTATTACATAGGGAATGAGAAGAGCAATTAAATGATAACACCTCCCAACTGTAAGGATCGTTTGAATCTCGTAACTTGCAATTAAGCCCAATTACTCGCAGAATGTATGGCGGTCTGAACTAACTGTAATGTAAGAGTTTCATCTTAATGAACTTTCACTCACTGAATTGTTTTTTTTTTATTGTAATGTTGGCTCAAATCCATATTGTTGAATTTTATACGTACTTTACTGATTTACAAATAGAATGATTTACTTAGTATGAATTTTATTAGTTATTAATGCTTTAGTTTGTTATACGAATAATAACAACGTGAATAAAGGGGCTTCATCTGGGTTAGTGTTAAAGATTTAGACTGCTACTACTACTAAATAATAGACACATACTCGATGACACAATTGTCGATTAGTGTTTGGATTGCCCTCAGTGGAAAGCCTCCATGATCGACAACGGTCTAATCCCTAGCAAAGGGCCCGGTATGTGCGAAATGCACTTCCCCCACCTTAAAAAAAAAGAAAAAATGACCAACAATCAATGCGCGAGGTACGTTCCATCGTATGCCATTTGACAGTTTGACGATTTACGTCGATAAATTATAATTTACCGAAAAATAATATGTTAAATTGTAAGCAGTATTTTCAGTTCACAATATTTCGAAAGTTTACAATCTCGTGAGATAGATTATAATCTTACGATATTATCAATTTTAAGGTCACATATATACTGCGAATAATGCGTTAACGACGTTATTTTATTATCGCTTTAAATAAGACGCATTCGGCCACAGCCTACATCTTAACACTTACGCAGATGAAACTCCAGCATAAAGAAAAAGACAATATTATAAAGTCACTCACATTTTAACCAACTTCAAATAAAGAGGAGGTTCTCAATTTCATCGTGTAATTTTTATGTTTAGCCATACTTTTGTTGTTTCTGTACCGGTTTTAATTATTCTTTTTGTGAATTACCATACGTATTGTTACAACAACAAAATATTGCTAAATATAGTAATTTTTGTGTTTTACTTGGCGCCGATTTCAAGATGTTGTAGAAAATTTTATTTATATGTTTTAGTTACTTTTGAAGTCGGTTTCTTTTTTGTTAGAATCTTTATATTACATGTATGTATATATATGATTTTCAATTAGATATAACGCCAATTCTAAATATGACGTCTTATAAAGATTCTCATTATCTTCGTTTTGTTAGTTTTACTATTAAAGAATGCCTGACTTTTCAAGAGTTTATATTTTTTTATTGCTAAGCTGACAAGCAGGTTTTTGCTAAGTAGTAGGGTGTTTATCCGTCTGGATGGCTACCACGCTTGGTCTAAACTATGCCACCATAACAACTTTAGAGTTGTGTTCCGGCATTAGTGACCAGTGTTCAGTCTCACTTCAGAGAGCCGCAACACATGCGCAGCACCTTCGGTGTTACAAATGTCCATAGGCGAAGGTAACCGCTTTCCATCAGACGGGTAGCATGTCGGTCTGCTGAATTCATGCAATAAAAAAATTGGCAGACGGCTCAGCTCATAAACTTTAAAAAAAGCCAGTGACATAGGTTGACTGCTCTTAGATGAACCCTATAGAGTAAGTACTACGAGGGCTGAATCCAATACTTATATTTTGACGTACACACATTGTTTATTTGATTTAAAATAATGGTGCAGTTCAAATTAAAAATATAGAGCTATAAAAATGACTCCAACGTTGCGTCCAATTTATTTGTACAACTACAGCGAAATACTAAAACCATTTCACCATTTAGTATATTTATGCTCCATTTTTAGCAACGACCTGAAAATTTGACTTTACAAGAGCTTGGTTTGTTTTACTTAGTATGACTAAAATATATTTTACTATTAGATAGATAGATAGATAACACTTTATTGTACACCAATACAAACATGAACTTAAAGACTAAAATTATTGTTCAAAGAGCGTCTTATCGCTAAAAAGCGATCTCTTCCAGACAACCCCATCAGATGATTGGACTGTTTTGTTTAATATATCAGAATACTATTTTCTAGTTTTAAATAACAATGGTTAAAAAAACTACGTTTTAACCGTTTAAAACGTAGTTTTATTATATACATAAGTCGCGAAAACTTAAGAAAATATTATGTGAACAATGGTTAAATTTCACGCTATACTTTTTTAGTTGTATCTGCATTTCATATCACTAACTTTAAAACAAAGTATGTTGGACACAATTTGCAGTTCTTTTATTGCTAAAAGCAGCAAAATTGGCTAACGACTCACCCGATGGATAGTGGTTACCGTCGACTAAGGACGTTTGCAACGTAAGGGGTGTTGTTATGCATTGCACGCCCTCAAGAATTTTTATGACGCCTTTCGTAACGTCGTAGCGCAGAGGGAAAACCACAGCAGGAAGTTCCCTCTTATTGAACACGTGAAAGGGAAAATGTTAATGATATAAAAAAATTCTAACAAATAATATTAAAATTCTTGTTGCTTCTTGTGTTTCGAATCAAGAGAGTGGTTATATCATATTGATACATGCATATTATCACGCCTGTTTCCCATGGGACTATATAACCGATGGAAACACGATACATTAGATTTTATGTTTGTTTGTTCGGGATTGACGCAAAAACTACTGGGCCAATTTCGATTTGGTTTACGGTAATTGACAGCAAATTCTTAACTTAAAATCTGCGCTACTTTGTGTCCCGGAATGATTAAAAAAAAAATTCTATGTGATTTTGTCACTGATCCACAGAAACTTTTATTTAATAAAACTTGTGATATATTTTATTCCGGGAATCCCGCGAGAATTTTCCCGGGAGCACTTTGTAGTTGTTCGGGTGCATAAAAATTTCCTTATTCCGTTATTAGCTTAGCTTACTTAATATTCACTAAAATTACAGCTTCCATACTTTTTTAAATGCAGCGGTACTTTGTGTCCCGGGAGTACAGCGAGAATTTCAAGGCAAGCGTGGACGAACTCGCCGGCATGTTCTAGATGATACTATTTATTTATATTTTCAAAATAGGAATAGCTTAATAGTCAACTATCAAAATAAGTTGCTACTGAGTACTGATTATTAGTCCACACAGCCAATATATTGCTATATCGATTTGACTCGAGTTTAATACTCCAGGGGCGCACATTCCGGCGGCATACTAGGAGCGGTCCACCGCAATCCTCCTACCAATCTACATACTCAGAAATTCCTGTGGTTTTGAGAACAACAATTGCCTGGGTTCAAAAATTGACTTGTTGTCATCATTGATTGAAATTATTGACAAGTTTCTACCTTTAATGATTTTATGTGTCGGCTATGATGCAGTGCGTCGGTATTATCCACGCATAATAAAATAGTGTAGATAGGTACATTCCGACTGACATATGCTTTGGCGGCATATTGAACAGTGATATGTTAAATTGGCATACAAACACATTGTTTCCCACTGCGAACTCTGGAATCTCAATTCCAGAGTTCGCAGTGGGAAATCATAGGCGCTAATTACTTGAGAACAACTAATTTATTTATTGTAAGATTACAAGCCATCGGTTGAAAGTAGGTATTCAAAAGTGGCATAAGGCGCAGGACGGAACTTCCAGGGGTATCCCTAACTGGGGAGTGGCAATAGCGTGGCACCAGTTCTGACTGGGTGCGCTAGTGCCACCCTCGATTTGGCGAATCCCACACAGGGGTCGCGAATTATCCCCTCAGGTTTCTGTGCCTGTTCGCGGCTTAGTCCTCAAACGGATTTCCCCTGGCCAAAAAATTTTTTTTTTCAAGGTCGTTTTTAAAATTGAGGTAACAAATTGAGGTAACGTTTAACGTTAACGTAACTTTCTGTGTCATGTTGACGTTTTATGCTCGAAGCTATAGTCGCGTTTGCGACACACATATTGTAGTATATTCCTAAGCTAAGTAAGTTAGGTTTGTGTTATGATTAATACTGGCTAAGTAAGTTACACTTGTGTTATGATTAAAACAATCTGGGGCTGATTCCAAACACCCATTTATCATGCCAGGAATCATACCCGGCGCCTCTGCATTGCAGTATAGTAGGCCGGCAAAGGCTTAGCCCACTCAACCACAGAGGTCGTTTTGCTGTATTTTTGCCTTAATTTTTAAGGAACATCAATAATTTAATCGTGATAAGAGGCCTCAAACTGATGACAACTCTTTTATCTACACTATCCTCTTACCCTGATAAGGCATCTTAAATAATTTTAAATTGTTATGAAATGTGGAGTCTTCGAGATATATCCAGGTAACATCATCTATGCCCGAAGTTAAAATATTTTAAAAACTTTTTGTCCAATTCCAATGTAAGTTGAATTTCCTTAACGATTGTTAGTATAAAATGTTCTACTACTTCCATGCTGAATAAGATCACAAGTTATTCAAGTCCTTATCATAAAATACATTTATTTCCAAGGCGAAGTCCAGCAGTCCAGTGTCAAGAATATAAAATACTTTTCTCTAGAGAATTTGATTTCAATTGCGGTCTGATGTTGAAAGCGTCGATTTTTAACGAAAAGAAACCAGTAAATTGTTTTATTATATTTACCTAGTTATTTTCTGATTGAAAGAATACTGTAACTCTAATAAATATTTATTGATAGTTAAGTGTAGATGTGAATTGTAGTTTTGGAAAACAAGTAGTGGAAACTATCTATTTTGTATTTTTTGACAGCTATGTTAATGGTAATGTATAGAAACACACACCTACACACACACACACACACACACACCCACCCACACCCACCCACACACACGCACGCACGCACGCACGCACGCACGCACGCACGCACGCACACACACACACACAACACACATACACACACATTAGCCTACTGTTCTCCAGCAAAGAGAATCTAATATTTTTTTAATTTAAAAAAAGCGACTTCACTCTAAAAACCAAAAAATAAATAACCGAATTCTTTCTAAAACATCTTGAAGTCGGTGCCAAGTAAAACATTAAAGAACAACAAGAAATGTACAAAATATAGTAATGTTTATGTTTTACTTTACACCGACTTCGAAGTGTTGTAGAAAGAAGTCGGTTAAATGTTTAGTTTTAGTTATTGTTAAAAAATATTTTTAACTTTTTACTTTAATAATTGTAGAAATAATATATCAAACACCTGTAGAAATTGTACAATTGGCACGCGTATATAAATTTACCAACTCACTCTTCGGTGTATACGCTCTTTAACAAGGGTTGCTCTCAATTGACGGAGAAATCGAGTAACGAACATTAAAAAAACATACAGACAAATTAAGAACCTCCTCCTTTTTTGAAATCAGTTAAAAATAAATACATAATACGCTTACCAAAGAAAACAATTACAAAAATGCGCTCCTGCGAAAACATTATAATATTTACATTTCATAGTAAAACTTTCTTGATTAAACTACGCACGGTCCGTCGTCAAGTTTGAAATGAAAAATTAATTTTCTGTAGTATTTTTGCTCATCCTCACTAATGTTATGGAGGGGAAAAGTTTGAAGTTTGCTCTTAGTTTTACTGCGCTCTGCTTTTAAGAACTTACTTAGTTTAACCGCATTTTATTCTGTTATATTCATGAGATGATAATTTAATGTTGCTCATGTGTTTCTTGCTTGAATTTTGTAATTTAAATAAGTCTTTCTTGTTGGTTGGTACGTGTATACTTGCGTTTTTATTTAAAATTTAATGGAATCTTTTAATTTTGGTATATCACAAAACATTAAATTTTAATCTATATATTATTAATATTATTTAAACAATAAAATTGAAAAAAAATATCTTAACAAAATACTTAAAAATAATAATACAAATAATAATAAATAATAATAATCGGCAGACAAACCACACATATTGTATATCCCCAAATTAAGCAAGTTACGCTTGTGTTATGGGTAATATACAACGGACTACTCTGGGGCCGTCCCAGACACCCAGACCATAGTAAATGACGGAGAAAATACGTTTCCGAAATTTACTATACCAGGAATCTAACGCGGAGCCTCTGCGTTGCAGTGAGGTAGGCCGGCTAAGGCTTAGCCCATTCAACCACAGAGGCCGTCAATAAACTAAATTATAAATAAATTAGAATGTAACAAATCGCTGCCAGAGGGAAGCGTGCCCAGAAGGCTGGTATATTGGTTCCCAAATTTTAACTGGTTTCGCAATGTTTATGATAATTTATTTAACATTTATATCATGTTACGTAATCATGTAAACGAAACAATTTTACTTTTGTATAATAAACAGGCTTTGATAATGTCAAGTACGTAATCAAAGACAATAAATAGGTACCAACTTCGATTTTGTAAGTGTTCAGAGAGATTCTATTACAATAAAGATAGAATTACCTACGTAGTGAAACATTTGCAAGCCAATAGATGGTGTTGTACAATAATAGAGGTCGCAAACGATTTCCGAAACATATAAAAAGTACAAATGAGCCTGCGAGAAACAATAATAGCCTCGATCTTCCTATGAGACTGAGGAGCACTCCATCTCGCTCCTCCCCCCCATTCACCTATTGGGACATTCTCATTATCTGATGGTAATCAAGCTCATATCATAAACTAAATTATTCAACTTTAATAGGAATATTTGTCGATACTCATACAAATAGTAAACATCAACTAAAATTCAATACAATGGTGATTTGATGATAACACACTAACTTTATAAAGATATTAACTTAATAATTATACTTAATGGCATATTGTGGACGCCTAAGTGCTTGTTCACGTACTACTCGCGGGTGTAAGTACACTAGCGATTTCGTTCACAATAGTTGTCACGTGTTTGGTATTGTCAATAAGTGCTTGCAACCCCAAGCGTCAAGTTCTTTAGACTTGATAATGTCGCGACGGCACTGCGCGCCCGCGCGGTACAGTACGACCATGACTAGCCAGTTATGAACATGACTGAAATTTACGCCTCATTTACCTTCCTTAGGTTGCTTTCAGATTTGTCGGTGCGGCAGCGGTGCTTTATACTCGAAGTATGCGATACTGAAAGCTTATCACGTGCCTATATCCTAATCAGAAAACGCTAATAGAAATGTAGGCTCTCGGTAAGCTTTTGGTGCTGCGTGTAGTGAGCATATCGTACCGCTGCACCGATATGTCAGGGAGCGGCCTTACGTGTTCATATACCTATAGATGTTGAAAATATATAGACACACTAATATAAAATGTTTACATATAAAAATAAAGATATTCGCAATATAATCACTTGAAATTTGACATATACATTTTCTTTTATATGATATGTGTGTGATAAGTATAGATCATATTAGATTAGATTAGAATTTATTAGAATTATACAAACACGTATAACACAGGTACAAATGTAACCGAACACAACACATCTAAACGTAATGCAGAAGGTCGTAATTCAATAAAACGCACGCAAAGTCCGTCACTAATAGATTCCCGATTGTAGTACACACATCTCGCTTTGACCGTGGTTCTCGCTCGACTGCCTCCCCCTCCACCAGGTCTTGGTTTTATACTGCACAAATGCAATGTCCCCGTATCTAAGTCGACTTAGTCCCCACACCTGGCTAATGACTGCCAGAGTAAAATAAAACAATGGACTGTGCCCTCTAGAAACGTATGCCAATAAATATGTAAACAAAAGAAGACGACCAGAAAAGCGTTACAATTAGTTCAAATGTGGAATTTATTTTTGTCGGGGGGCTAAGTTGTAACAATATTAAGTTGTTACAACTTAGCCACCGGCAGCGACAAGACTTTCTATTGGATTTCTATGATTTATATATGTAATAAAGACATTTATATATTCTTTCAACACTTTCTTAGAACATTATCTTTTCCAAACGTGCCCGCCAGTGTTCGCGTGTTAAATTGTTAGTAAAATCAATTCTTTCAAGAGCATTCAGCATAAGCATGACTTTTATAATAAAAATAACCATAACTCTGTATAAATTTCAAATTAAACATAATGTAATTATTATTGTTGTTACAAAACTGTCGTGAATAACCTTAATGTGTGTAATTTAAAAACGATATAATTTAAAATACCACCTGCTACTGAGTTTGGGTCTGGTTTTACACATAAGTATTAAGTGTAGATTTAATATTGTTATTTAATGTAGGTGGGTTGAAGGTAATTTGGTTTTGAGAAATAAATTGCTTTGTTTCTCATGTGTTCATGTCGAGAGATAAAAGATATTTGGTTTGAGTGAAATTTTCCAAGAGACCTAACCTAATGTTATTTTTTCATCACAATGTCTTAAAAACCTTTGCATTTCATAATAAGGTTCAATTTGTGGCACTTAGAAAATCTCTCACAAACATTTATTTAAAAAGAATTAACTTAAAAATTATGTGAGCTTTTTATTCGCATATCAGTAACAAAAAAGGGTACTAAAGTCCAGTAGGTACACATTATTATAAATTACCCCATAAATATTTAATCGAAAATACCAACAATTCAAAAATTTGTAAACGGATCTTGTCGATATGAATTTTTTGAAAAGCGTTTTTTTATCTACCACTTTCAATTTTCTCAACGTTATCCTTATTATAGTTAATTAAAAATTACAGATATTAACACCTTTTACCACTTTGAAAGTCAATATCCGACTAAAAATTAATCTTATACCTACTAATATATAAAGCTGAAGAGTTTGTTTGTTTCTTTGAACGCGATAATCTCAGGAAATACTGGTCTGATTTGAAAAATTCCTTCAGTGTTAGATAGCCCATTTATCGAGGAAGGCATCATCATCAAATCATCACGCTAAGACCAATAGGAGCGGAGCATCAATGAACAATGTTTCAAAATCAGGGGTCTTTTTTAACTTACTTTTTTTAAACTATTCCACGCAGACGAAGTCGCGGGCAGAAGGTATTTTCGTCGTTCAATGTATAATACCGACGCGCCACGAGTCGGTTTTTGAAATAAAATTTAAAAACTTCGTTTAAAAAAACCGACTTCAAAAACTAAAAAACTAAAATGTATAAAATAACTTATTTCTTAAGCTATTATTATTAATATATATTATATAAAACATCTTAAAGTCGGTGCTTAGTAATTTTCAAAATATAGTAATTTTTATGTTTTGCTTTGCACCGACTTCAAGATGTTTTAGATAATATATATTAATAATAATAGCTTAAGAAATAAGTTATTTTATACATTTTAGTTTTTTAGTTTTTGAAGTCGGTTTTTTTAAACGAAGTTTTTAAATTTTATTTGTTACTTTTTAGTGTCTAGCTATGTATGGGTGGACCTACGAATGGTGCCGCGCTTCTTAAAAAATATAGGTCCCAAGAACCGGGAACAAAAAAATGTTCGTAAAATGAAAACTACTGGGCCAAACTATGTCAAATTTTTAGAGGACCACATGGCAGCTATTCCGCGTCGAACAAAAAAAGAATCACGTAAATCGAATCATAAATCTCAGAGTAATCGGTGTACATATGGAACGGAGTGAAAATTATTTTCATGATAAATGTACATAAAATGAAAACTACTGGGCCAAACTATGTCAAATTTTTAGGGGACCACATGGCAGCTATTCTGCGTCGAACAAAAAAAGAATCACGTAAATCGCATCATAAATGACGGAGTAATCGGCGAACATCTGGAACGGAGTGAAAATTATTTCCATGAAAAATGTCCATAAAATGAAAACTACTGGGCCAAACTATGTAAAATTTTTAGGGGACCAATTGGAAGCTATTCCGCGTCGAACAAAAAAAGAATCACGTAAATCGGATCATAAATGACGGAGTAATCGGCGAACATACATAAAAAAAATCAAAAAAAAAAAAAAAAAGATCCCGACGAATTGAGAACCTCCTCCTTTTTTCGAAGTCGGTTAACAAGTTTAAAGGCGAGGGGAATGAAAAGGGTGCGCGCAGTCATCTCGAACAGAATGCCACGCGCGCGCTACACATTAGTTTTCTTGTACTATGAAAACATTAAAAATATATGCCTAACCCATAGGCGTAAGTTGCTAGTGAATATTAGTTGTCGTCCTTAATCTTTCGCTTCGCGTCCGAAATTATGATAGGTCCAATGAACTTGTCTACTTCCAATGTTCGGGTACAATGTTGGTATTGAAGTCAATGTGCGGTCAGTACTTTGTTTCAATATTGACCATTTCAAATTTGAGCTAAGCTTGGACGCAAAGTTGAATCCAATCTGTGGCCGCCGCTTCATAAAAGGACGCAGCCTATTAGATTTTGTACAAGTGTAGTGTTATGAGCTTATGGCATCATAATTCTAGCAAGTCAAATAGTTGAAGTAAATCGTTCAAATAGTAATTAAAATTACTCTTTTAAAACAATATTATTTAAATTTTATTCTATTCATTTTATGACCATTTCTCAGTTTCATATAGACATACATTGATCTTCGCACGTTTATCTACAGTGATGAGTATCATATCCGATTTACTATATCCGCACACGGTTTTGACAGATTCGAGGATCTTTTGGTATCCCTCCAAGGGCGTTGAGCTTATGCACGCTGGTACACAGTGTGATTATCAGCAGTGTCATAATTTGGAACGATAAGTTAACAACCTAACCATTAACTCGTAAGTAGTGTATATTTAAATATAAGTTTATGTTGAATATATTACATATACTATCACTTTATCCGTGCAGGAACGGAGAAAGAATACAATTTCCTGCGGCCTGTCGTAAGAGGCGACAAAACAACCCACAGCCAGGTGGTAGGGCATTTGCCCGACTGGATGGCTACCACTCCTGATCTAAAGTATGTCGCCATAACAACCTTGAGTTGTGTTCCACTTCCGGCATTAGTGACCAGGTTCCAGTCTCCCTTAAGAGAGCAGCAGCGCATTGGTAGCACTTTTGGAGTTGCAAATGTAGTTGAGTTGCAAATAGGTGATGGTAACCACTTTCCATCAAGTGGACCGTCTGCCTCTTTGCTGAACTCATGCAATAAAAAAATAAAAAACCAATTTCAACTTTATGGTATTCCAGACTCACTTTGGTGAAAACGGGACTTATGCAATCATCATGTCCCCTGTTCTAGTTAGTACTTAGCAGCAGTGGGACGGTTATAAGCTGTTAATAGAATAAACTAAAAAAAATCAGAGTCCGAGTGTACATAATAAAGTATATCGGATGTTCTGCTAGTTTTGAAGTTATAATTTTAAGCTTAAGTTCTTTGAAAATATTTTGGTATGTACCAAGTTAATCTATCAAAGTAAAATTACTTTTATAGATTAATTAAATACATTTCAAACGTACTTAGTTCGACCATTACGAAATAATTTTCTTATTATACCATAATTTAATGCCTAGAATAGCATTGACCTAAATTATAGTTGTTAAAACAATCTAAAGTTTTATTTATTAATAACATTCTGGTATTTGTGAATAGAATAATTACATACATTTTATAAAAATATTTGTTGTAACTTGTATTTATTAAGCTACTAAATAGTATACGGCCATGCATGCAACATGAAGAGTTCCGTAGAGTTGAGTAACGTGTGGTACTGCTACTGATATTTGTTCGTCATTTAAATACGGAACCCTAAAAAGCAATTAATTGAAAATACGTTTTACCTAAAAATTACTGAACGTCATTTATTCAAATATTTTTTCTAGAGTTTATTTTTTAATAATCGATGAGAATTCTCCACCCCATATTTATAATGTTAGAGGAGAGGGATACATGTTTTTACGACTTTGAAAGCGAGTATCTTTCCATAGATAAAAAAATTAAGAAACATGTTTTTTATTGTAGTATAGGTTCGCGTTTGACCACAACCTTGCCCTATGTGGAGCGAAGGTGTGGTCTAGGATGGAGAACGCTTACCTAGAAGGTACCTGTTCACACGGGATTTGACGACACCCAGTTATAAGTAATGCGGAAACTCGGACAGGCAATGAGTTCGACTCCTTTGCGGTGCGTATGATGATGCTTTTATACAGTATAAATATGTCGGAGGGAGCTATGAATCGAATTGATTGTTATTTGGATGTATAACGCACAATATTATATGCTTACATTTTTAATTACTTTTAAAACGTTTAATTTGATTTGTTAAATCTTTCTATAACTTAAAGATCGTCCTAACCTAATAAAAGTTATGAATATTGTAATTTAATAAACGACCAATCAGAGCAGAGCATATGCCGAGCGGGGTCAAGACGCCATCTGTACTTGAGTAGTATCTACCATAGTAGACGGAGGAGTTTTTGCGACACATTTGAGTGATGGCAACGGGTCGAGTTGGACCGTTGAGAATTTTAAAGAAAGTGTTGAAGTTAGAAGTATGATCGGTGCCCTGAACCCGCTGCTCGGTTTAAACTATGTCAAAATATTGTTTAAATCTAAATTAAAAGTGTATACACCGTGGCCATTGTGTTTTATGCTCGCATTTTACCCTGATGACGCCTACTAAACCTGCAACCAATAAACGATAAACGATGCCTTCTCCGAGAGAGAGAGAGAGAGAGAGAGAGAGATATATATATATATATATATATATATATATATATATATATGGTTTTTTAACACTTGACTTATGATCCCTTTACTACACAATATTTTTTGTCCCGCGTTTATGTATACGGAAGCTATCATGATTACACTACATCACTATGTAATGCGATATAGAATTATACTTTTCTGCTATACTGCTTTCATATAGACGCAATATTTTTTGTGAAATCAGTTTGAAACAGACATAGAAATACGAAGAATGAGATGGTATGATGGTTATACAGAGTAAATTTTTCAAGTGGGCCTGCAGAGCCAAATCCTAAGCTATGCTAAATAATGTCTCGGAGGAGTCTCGAGCTCGGTTTTGATGAAAACTAAAGTGGTATCATTAGAATTTTTGAAAAATCAATTATCGAATCCATACCATACCAGTAATCGAATTAGATGATCTTGAGAATATACAGATCCTGTATTATTATACCAAATCATGATGTTGCTTATAATATAATCTATGCAGAACGCTATAAACAAATAAAGTAACGCTTTAAATTCATTAAATAAATAAAAGATAAATAGGAAATATAATGTCGGCTTGAGTGTAGGACCTTGAACTAAATTTTTATAAATTATTTTTTTCGACAAAATTGTTACACATACTTGTAAATAATTTGATGAAAAAAATAATATCTCTAAAAAATGGAGGTACAAGATACTGACGTCGACGACAATGTCTTCGGTCACTGACCCACTGTTGCTCTGATCACACGGAACTGTGGCGTAAGTTAAGCAACAGTTGTGAGATGCGTGCGGGGTAAGCGGGGCGGGGCAAAATCAATAGAGGAGACCCGGGTTCACCCCGCGCCCTACCGCCAAAACATCCAACCGACCCTGATGTGTGGCTTTCGCTTTTTTATATTTCACGACTTGGAGCATTGGAAGGGTTATAATTCGGAGGGATTATGGCATCTGATAGGCTGGAAATTGAATGAGCGAAGAGTTAATTTCGCGTGATTGTAAAATGATCATGGTAAAGCACTTGACTGCGGAGATGTGCGGCTGTCAGTTTGTGTTAGCGACGAATAGAATTTTCCGTTAACAGATCACCATTCATTTTTCACGGACTTTGAATATTTTTAATTTGAAAATTAACAATTGGAGCATTGCTACTTATATTACTTTAATGACTTGGAATCAGTATGTAACCAACATGAAGTTAACACATATATCGTGTTGGCTTGTATATGTTAACGACCCTTCATTTGCCTTACTATCGATTAAAATTTGACACAAACTCCATACCAATAATGTCAAAGTTCAACTGTTCAACTAGTGAGGCCAATGATGGACAACAGTCAACATTGTACGAAATTATAACTGGTAAAAATGCGGCCATAGCTGGAAGCATTCTACAGCGTAGTGGTTGAGGACGCCAGCAAGAGAAATAAGTCGAGGCAATAAATATCATAGTGTTGACTTATTTCTCAGCTGCTGCGTCACGCTGTCACTTTTTTTTGATTATATAGGTTTGTATGTTAGTTTATTACAATACTGCAAACTAATTAAAAAGCATCGTTATAATCGATTCCCATTCATATTAAATGGTTCAAAGTTAATATATCCATGCTAATAAAAGTTTCTTATGTACCTCATAAGCGCGGTAATTTATTTGATTTTGGTTAATCCGACGTTTCGGCCGTATTTCAGTGGCCGTGGTCACGGACGACATAGATGACATTTGTCCAACGAGTATTGTTAAAGTTTAAATTTAGCCTACCGCCAACTTGTTCATTTTAATTATTTAGTTTTCATTTTGTTTATGGTTACTATTTACTCTATGAGAGCCTAATCTAATTTACCACCCCTTCACAACATGGTGTGCCTTGAAGAGAAGAAGCGGCGCAAGAAACTCTTCAGCAAACATGCCTAGTTCTAAAATGTTTATATAATATTAAAATGGGTGGAAGGACTTGTATACATTTAATATGTACACAAGTCGCGAAAACTTAAGAAAATATTACCTCATAAGCTTTTGTGAGATGCTTGTACGTGTAGTGTTAAACTAACATTTAAATTCTATTTAAAATAATCAAAAGAAAGTTGTAGTACATACATACATACATTCATAAATTCAGGCCTGTTTCCCATCGGGGTAGGCAGTAGGTAGGTAGAGACTATGGATCTCCACTTGCGACGATCCTGACAAACAACTTTCGCTTCACCTACTTTCATTAACCTCTTCATACATGCACGTTTATTTGAAATGTTTTTTACCTGACCTCTCTTTAACAATTCTGATATTTGGTCATGGTATGTTCGTCTCGGTCTACCGGCAACAACTCTACCATTCACAATACTGTCATACACCTGTTTTGTGATTCTACTTATATCCATTCTCTCTATATGTCCAAACTACCTTAACATTCCTTTTTCAACTCTTGTTATATTACATCTTCTTTCAAACCACAACGTTTACGTTACGTAACGTTTTGAAAATTGTGATCAACTATAAAAACACACAAATTTATTTTTTATTAGAAATGTAACATTTAGGTTTAGGTATAATTCCCGAAACGGATCTTAAAAAGTTGGCGGAATAGTAGGGATAGCTTTACGCATTAAGCGTAGCAAGTATTACGCGATTTATCGACTTATAGAAAATATAATGTTTTTGTTTATTTACTCGAAAGGACACATTTCTAAAAAGGTCGAGGTCACAGCTCAATAATCAGGCTGCGGATTATAAACTTTTACTGTACTTGGATTAGATCCAAAAATATTTTTCGTAATAAAAGTTTAATAAAAGTGATAAGAAAGGTTTTTTAAGGGTAAATTTAAAGAAAACACTACTTACATACATAATATGATCACTACAGTTTATCATCGGAATAGGCAGAGAGCACTGATCTCCACTTGATAGAAACTTGGCACACCCCATTCGCGTTATCTGCTTTCATAAATTCCTTCATAAATGAAAACTCTTTATTATTCACATTAACTTAAACCGTTGCACATCTACATTGACAAACATTACGAAGTAGAATGTAATAAATAGTCAGATATCAAATGTAAAATTCAGAACCAATTTTAATGAAACATTTATAAAATCGTGTTTTTCTGCTGAAATTTATTTTCTTACGATCTCCGTCCTAAAAATGTCAAGATAATTTGCATAATATTTAAGCTAATCGTAAAAAAACTTTGCCTGCAAGGAAAAGTAATTTCTTCACTACTTTGGACAAAATGGGTTCGCTCTAGATAAGATAGCTGGTGCGCTAAAAGGGATTTTCACCGACTAACATTGGGCTAGGCGATACAGTGATTACAGCGCTTGATGTGTCAGGAACCTTTTTCTGAATAGAGGTATCTAAGATGCTTGGCTATGTTTAGATTTTTACCGGTCAAGTATATATAAAGAGCAGGTAGTTTGCTTAGAAATGATTTTATCCTATACTTATCTATTGTCACTCAAGACACTGTGAGATTATCTTTCTACTATTGTAAATATTCGGCTAATATTTGCACGAAATAACAATGAGAGTAATATTATAATTACTATTTATTAGAAAACAGTTCGAAATAAGCATAAGAATAACTTGCCTTGGACTCAAGCTTCCACATTTCCAGGAAAAAAATCTGTATATTGTTACAACCTAGGCTACGACAAAGACAAATTCCACGTTCAGATCTATAGAAGCACATTTTTTTACCTGTCGACATTTGAACTAATTGTAATCCTTTTATGATCGTCTTCTTTTGTTCACTTATTTGTTGGCATACGTTTTCTAATTATTGTGTAAAATAGCCTATTGTCTTATTGTACTCGCTCATTATCATTATTAGCCAGGTGTTGCGTATTCTTTTGCATCTGTGAAGGATAAAACGACAGCCTGATGGAGAGAGGAGGCAGTTGAGCGACAACGACGATCAAGGCGTGACGTGTGTACAATCGGGAATCTAATAGTGACGGACTTTGCGCGTTTTATTGAATTACGATCTTCTGCATTACGTTTGTATTTGTTGTGTTCGGTTATATTTGTACCTGTGTTTGTATAGTTCTAATAAAGTCTATAATAATTCCAACGGCATTTTAATTCGAGTCTCGCAAATCGTAACAATATCATTAATAGGCGCCTTGCTTGTTCAAGGTGGATTGCCTGGTTTCGCATATCAATAATCTCGATGTAAAGGTTTTTCTTCGCCATTAAAAGGTGTAATAGTAACAATGTCTTTATCAAATCATAAAATTTGCCTGATCGATACATAATCCCTGACCAATATCTAATTCATATTATTAGAATAAGACGCGAGTGTCTTAACATTTAAGCTACCGTTCCTTAAACCATAATAAATACAAATAATTAATCCACAAAGTAGCTAACGTTACTTTCAAGGTTAATAAGTCTAGCCGTATTAATCGTTTATGACTTTATGTAAAGGCATTCTGCCCTAAAATAGTAGAATTTTCGCAATGCTTAGACTCAAAATCACAGTAAATTTTAATTTTTAATATTATAAGTAATTCCAAGGCAAGAATCCATTGCCAACGCTTTAAAGTTCACTTTAGGGCTCGAAGCATTTAAACAGAATTATTGTCGGCGACAATAAAGTGGTGGTAACATTAGCGAGAAAACATTAGGGACGTCAAAAGGCCCTGAATAAGTGCATTTAAAGACATTTGTACGAATCACTTTGACACTGATCAGAAGGCTGGCTGATATTTAACCTAGGCATTAGTCGATAAAATAAAAGAAAAGATAGCTGTCGTACAAAGAAGTGAAACAACTGACTGAGACTATAGAGGATTAAAGGAATTCCTTAAGGCCCCTCGCCCACGGCGACTTTTTGTAGCGATGCAGTAGCGATGCCGTCGCGTGTCCGCATCGATGCAGTGGCGAAGCGGTCGCCAGCTGTGTGCCCTCGCCCACGGGGTCGCGATGCTGTCGCGCTTCTGTCGCGAGCAAGCGCAATTCAGTAACGGCACAAAAATACCTGCGATTGCTACAGTTGCAAGACGGACTCCGTTGAGTACGTCAACATTTGTCACGTTGTCTTTGGTGCTGCTTTTACGTAAGCACCCGAGGCGTGGGCAACGAAAGCGCGTTGGCATCGCTACTGTAGCGCGTTGCAAATGCGACTAATACACATTAGTAGCGATGCGACTTTTTGTAGCGAAGCTGTCGCACGACAGCATCGCTACAAAAAGTAGCCGTGGGCGAGGGGCCTAAGCTCTTAAATATTATGATAATGATGAATTAACCGCCTCTTTTTCTATTCGCCGATTCTGTTACTATGTTAAATGTGACCTAGGTTACGTTCCACATGAGACTGACAACGACCACGTTCACAACCGCCATTTGTCCTGTTCCACTTGCTTGCGGGCGTTGGGATCTGCTGGTAAAAAATGGTACCCTTTTGTTTTTTTCATATCAGCATTCATATAAACAGAGTTGATTGTTTTTTATAAGTTATAAGTAAAGCTGTTGGATATGTAATAAATAAATAAATGAATATCTGTTACTATTTCTGTCTTTATATGTCACAATCAGTTTCCTTAGAAACTACTGAGTTTATATAGATGAAATTTGAAAGCAGATGTAATGTGTGTGTGCTATCACACATCTCGTCATTTCGAATTTTATTTATATAAGCTAAATATTGTAGTTTCTGTGAAAATTGACTGTGACAAGCTGGATGGACATTACAGATATCATAAGTTCGTTTTGGCCAAAAACGCTACGGAGTCCTAGTTTATTATAACTACAGTATTTTAAACCCTGAGAAATAAATACCTCTATTTTACTAACATGTAAACTTAATTAGGTATGTTTATATGTTATGTACACACACATACACATATATAATATCGCCGAAACCTCTTAAAACTCCGTCGCGTGATTTACGAGGAGTTAGCGTATTGTTACGAGCTACAAAACTCGAATTAAAATAAATGCCGTTGGAATTACTACAAAGTTTATTAGAAATGTCCAAACACGTATAAAAGAAGTACAAAATACAACTGGATGCAACCAGTTCACACTGCACGATTCAATGCAATTCAACACGCGCAAAGTTCGTCACTATGTTGCTAATCGAAAGTACTACACGTCTTAATCGTATCGTAGTCGTCGATTGACTGCCCCACCCCTCCGTCCGGGCACTGTTTTGTACTAACTATACAGTACAAAAAAAAATCGACTGCGTGCCAGTGCCCCGCTCGACACTCGGAAACACCAGTGAATTTCCGAGAAATAGTAATTTGCACATCTGGCAAGCTTCGGCGCAATGAAATAAAAACAAGGATTAAGTCGTTCGACACTAATTACAGCCATAAAATAAGTACGATAACAATAGATGTTTTTAAAGTTTAAGCACGAAGTAAATAAAAGAATTTGTTTTTACAACATGCAGCTGTGCGGTGTTTGTCGGCATTTAACAGTATATACAGATAGACACGCAAAGCAGTTTGGTTTTATACTATGTAAAGAGAAGGAAATATGGTTATATTTGCACATGAATATCCATTATAAATATTGTTGCTGCATCATAGCATCACGTATGCCGCTTCAAAGCAATGTAGGTCATAAGTGTCAAAAATATATGTTGTGATCATTTACAACGGCACGCTTCATCTTCGCGTATGACAACCCTTGCGGCATTAGAGTGCTACCAACATTACCGAGCAAACATTTAGGGTAGGACCAGAGAATGATTATGACGAATAGCGACGCAAAAGTAATTACAAAACAACGTTTGGACCAACGTTCCGTTAAATGACCGATCTCCCTTAATTCTATTACAATAATGTCTTAGATAAAATTAGCTTTAATTGCCAGTTTCACACAACAGGTATTATGGTACTTGTTAATTGTTGTATGAGCAAAATAAATAAAGTATCTATTCTATTGTTTAAAAAATATATAAATCATTATTATCCTAGCGTGAAATTCTTATTCTTTTAGAGCTTCCATTCGGGGCCCGGGATACGTTTTATTATGTGTTCTTCCCCATTTCGTATCGTCTTTGCTATCCTTTAATGGAATACTGTTAGCACCATAATCCCTGATGTCATCAAAGAAGCACTCCTTGGACTTGTATTTACCCCAGAACATGGTAGAGACAGTTTCATTTTTCCTATCTTATTTGGGTTGTCATGAATATTTAAAAAAACTAGCTATTTTGAAATAATGCGCTTATCGCCTTATTTTTTATAAACACCTGCTCCGTTATTCATAATAGTTATACGATGCTTACAAGCTCAAAAATGTGTTATTTATAAATACGGAGTAGAACTTTACAAACGATTTCTCTAATATGAATGAAGCGTTGGACCTGCATCCCTGTGAAACCATCCCATTTTTCATCATCTCCCATTATAGGGAGAACGGATAGTACACCCGCCACGCTTATCTAAGGCGGCTAGGCAGTTTTGACACATCGGTTATCTCGATGTGCAGGTTGCATCACGATGTCTTCCTTCACCGTTGTTAGCACGTGGTAACAATATGCACATTAGATCAGAAAACTGACTAAGTGGTTGCATCCGTTCCAGCCAGGATCGAAGCCGCGCCCTTTGAGTTTGGGACACGTACGCTATCACGACTTGAACGATACTATCATAATACGATTATAGGATACTGTTGTCTAAAGTATAAACGCGGTGAAAAACAAATGTTTCAAAGCTTTCGAGTCGTAACAAATTCATTTTGCTCTTGCTACTTAGGACCGCTTGCATAAGGTTGCATAAATTTATTTAAGAAACAGAAAACGTATTTAACACACTTAAATACAATTAGCGTCTTGCACAACGCAAATTTTGCCACTAAATATGTTTAAGAACTTACAAAACGTTTTGTGTAAAACGTATTAAGGCAGTTTAATTAATTTTATTTAAAGGCGATCGTTGTTCAAGCGACCCTTAAGCTTCTAATGTACATATATCAAAATTATTGACCACCACTTATGCAACGCTTCCTCAATTTAACATGTAACACGACCATTACTTTGGTGTGTTGCCGCGATCAATAAAGGTTTAAAGTTAGCTGAAACCAAATAAGGCATGCCAGTGAATAAATAAATGATCTGTAGGCCGGCCGGAAGCGGTCTGCACGATATGCTATTTTAGTACATATTTTAAACCAAACCTGTGTGTCCTAAGTATAAATATATATGGAAAGTTGTAAGGAAATTTATTCCTGAAATTTTAATTTTAACTAGCTGTACCCGCTACTACGTTTGCATAGGACTGATCTGTGGAAATTATTTAAGTAATTTTGAGACAGTTTTTAAATATTATGTAATTGAAAACAAAGTTATTAAGAATTAAAATTATACAAAACTAGTTGGCGTTCAGCATGTCGCTTTGTTGAAACTTTCTCAGATTGTTGACATATCTTCGAAATTTCATCCATTTCCATGTCTAAAGAACATCTTCCCCTGTCAGGTGGGACACCCTCCCGAACAGAGGCCATAATTAAAATTTAACTTACCACCACCTTTAAACTATGTTAATTAACACCTTCAGCACAAAAAAAACGACACAAGCGAAAGATAAGCGCAAAAACACAGAAAAAACCGAATTAAGATTTTCCAAAGCGTATGTACTCTATCAGTCACTTGTCAATTCTCCCTTTTTTTATTGAAGTGAGTTTAAAAAAGTATTCCACATAATAATCAAATCTTTGTCTATGACATTAAATGAGGTTTTACAACACCTTTACATAAATCTATCCCAAAATCTATCCCATTATCCGGGATGAAAAGTCTCCCGTGTCTACCCTCGGTATAAAATTTACATATATACCGAATTTAGACATAGACATAGACATAGACAACACTTTATTGTTCACCATAACAAAAATTACGAAAAAAATGCACAAGACAATAGTTACTTGGTAAAACAAAAGGCGGCCTTATCGCTAAAAGCGATCTCTTCCAGGCAACCTGACTTAAAAGGAAATCTTAAATTATCTATAATTATAATTTAATACAATAAAATAATTTTTTTTTAATAAAAATGACATACATGGACAACAGATTACAGTCAAAAGTACAATAAACTATAGCACATACATTATTGTGTAAGACTTACATAATGATTCCAAAGTAAATTTTTAAATATGGCAAAAGACTTGGCCTTTCTGACGTCAGTGGGCAAAGAGTTCCAAAGGAAGACAGCCTGCATAGCGAAGGAGTCGGAATAAAATGTTGAAGAGTGTGCAGGTGCCATTAACAGGAGATTATTAGTGGAGCGCAAACTGAGTGTATGTGGCGTATGAAGGAAGTTGAAACATTCCTTAAGATAAGGAGGGGTGTAAGGTATAAAGAATATACGATATAGAAACTTGAGAAGATGAGCATTCCGGTGAAGTGAGATAGGCAACCACTCGAGCTTTTTCCGATATTCAGAAACGTGGTCATATTTTTTTAAACCAAATATGAACCTTATGCAAACATTTTCAAGACGCTCGAGCTTAATAAGTTGCTCTTGAGTGAGATTAAGATAGCAAGCATCAGCATAGTCGAGGATGGGTAGTAGTATTGATTGAGCAAGCGAAATCCTAGTGGCAGTCGGAAGGAAATTTTTCAGTCTCCTAAGGGATGCATAGGATGCAAAAATCTTGCGGCTTAGTTCAGTAATGTGGGGTCGCCAACACAATTCCTTGTCCATTATTACGCCAAGATTCTTTACTTGATCGCTTATAGGAATAGGCGTATCATGAAAGATCACATCGGGAAGCAGTGGAAAATCTATTTTTGCTATGGCTCGCGAGCTACCAATGATGATGGCCTGAGTTTTATTGGGATTAACTCTAAGTCCATGGGAAGTACTCCAGTTGTGTATGCGGTTCAGATCATCATTAATAAGCTTAATAGCGTTATGCAAGTTGTCTTTAGGCGCCTGAGTATAAATCTGCAAATCGTCTGCATAGAGATGGTAGGAAGAAGATAAGTTTTTCGAGATATAATTTATAAAAATAGAAAATAGAAGAGGAGATAAAACGCCGCCCTGAGGAACCCCGGCAGAGAGATTTTGCCACGATGACAACATATCATCGATACGAACACGTTGCCGGCGTTCAATCAGGTAACTATGAAACCAATCAATTGCGGATGGAGATATGTTGAGAGAGCGGAGAATTTCCGTAAGTATATCAAAGTCTACGTGATTGAATGCACTGCTAAAGTCTAGCAGTGACAGAATAGTCACCAAACCTCGGTCCATGCCTTGGCGTATATCGTCAGTGATTTTAATCAGTGCGGTGGTTGTACTGTGGCCCGGGCGAAACCCAGATTGATGAGGATTCATAAGGGATTGTGTGTTGAGGTATATGCTAAGTTGTTCGTGTACAAGACGTTCTAAGACTTTAGAGAGAAAGGGAAGGATAGATATGGGACGGAACTCAGAAAAGGTTGAGGGATTAGGTTTCTTAGGTAAAGGAATAACCTGGGCTTCTTTCCACACAGTAGGAAATATACCAGTTGATATGGAGCTGTTGACTATGTTAGAAATGGTAGGACTGACGATATCAATTATGGGGAGTATCATGTTTCGACTAATTCCGTCACTGCCGACTGCATTAGAAGTTATTGACTTTATAGCTTTCTCAACATCACAAACCGAAAATTGATTTAGACAAAAGGGAGAACACTGCGGAGTGGGAAGAGAAGATATCGAATTCAGTGTTTTTGACTTAACTGTTAAATTGAAATCTGATGTTGCAGCGAAATGCTGATTCAGAAGATCCATGTTTAAGTTATAAGAATTGTTATCATCTAGTGACTTGTGAATATAACGGCGTTGTGCATCCCTACATGCTCTATTGCAGCGATTGCGTGCTTGTATAAAAGCTTCTTTATTAATGTCAGTTGGACGACGTTTATATTTAGAGTTAGCTTTACATTTCTGGGACATAAGGCATTTAATTTCATCAGTGAGCCAAGGTGCTGGAAGATGTTTGAGCTTTATTTGGCGTTTGGGCGCATGTAAATCATACAATCGCAATACGTTCGCATTGAATACATGCACCTTCTCATCAACAGTAGTCGCATTGACAACTCCAGACCAGTCCAACTCACTCGCATCCCTGCGTAACTCTTCCAGGTTCATGCCACTAAAATTCCGCTGCACAATTAACTTCGATTTTGGTTTCGGAGGACGCACATTGTAAAATAAATAGATCATGTCATGGTAGGAGAAAGCGTTCGCCGAATGTATTTATATTATATATATTTAATGCCGAATTTTAGCCAGATCGGTCCATTAGTTCTTCCGTAAAAGCATAACAAACAAAAAGACAAATATATTTTTATCCCGGAAACTATCCCATTTTTCGGGATATAAAATATCCTATGTTTATTCTCGGCATCGAAAATATATATATACTGAGTTTCAGCCAAATCCGATCCAAGTTTTTCCGTGAAAATGGAACAGACAGACAGACAGACAGGGTTACTTTCGCATTTATAATATTAATAGGGATTGTGGCCAGTGATCGGGGAACAAACTAGTTGATTCAAGAACTTTTAGAAAAGGTAGAAGATTCTGGAAAGAAAAGACAAAGACGGATACATTGTAAAAAGGGATAGACAATAAACGAAAGTTCTAGAATAGAAGGTTCGGAAAGGAAAAGACAGAGATAGATAGATGTATAGAAAAGGATGGATAGCAAATAAAAGAATAACGAAAAGACCATCGTAATTATGGGTTCCAGAAGATTCTTCCGGGTATATAAGCATCGTCAGGCGCGCCTACCGGGCAGTTTAGAGTTGAGTTCAGTTCAAGACAGCGAAGCGACAAGTGCGATACGAAAGAATCGGAAGACGAGTTTAATGGAAGACAGTGACAAGTTTAGTGGTGAATTTAGTGAAAAGTTTAGTGGCCTATTAAGTGGAGCTACGTGCGTTATATTCAGAGATGAACACTGCAGCAGTAAAAGGTGTGTTTACGCAATATAGGCGACGATATTATGAGTGAGGTGTATTATCGTCGGTACTGTTGTGCGTGTAGGGGCAACCCTGCGGAGAAGAATCACGCACGGCTGTACGTCAATAAAAGCGTTTAGTTTAAAACTGGTGGTTTTTTTTCAATCCTAAGTACGTATCCCACGCTCGCACGTAGCAATATTTAACTGAATTGATATTATTTCATTTATTAAATAATACCAAATCAGTTCGTAAAGATAGTGAAATAATAAAGCACAAATAATATTTATATTGTACCAATACGCGCCGTCATTAACATCGGTTGTAACGCTCGACCGGGCTCATTATACCGTTTCAAGCTCAGAAACAACAAGACATAGCGTAATGAGTGAGCACAAAATGGGACAATCTCCCGACTCATGCTTATATGCGCGAGAAAAACCTCACCATCAGCCAGTAGGTAGCATTCATGCAATATTGTGTCACGCGGACACAGTGTTGTTGATAAATTATGTATAGTGGGACAACTCTGAACAGGTAATAACTTATGCATTTTTTTAAGATGCTTTAATATTTTATTCTCAGTTATATCTATACTTAATATTATAAAGATTTGTATGTATGTATACGAATAAATTCAAAAAATAGACGACCAATTTTAAAAATTCTTTCACCATTTGAATGCTACATTATCCCAGATTAATATAGGTTATATAAAATTAGATATCCGAACTAAAACTTTAATAATGTAACCCATCGAACTAAACAAAATACTTATTTTGATAAAATTTTATGTTGGTAATAATTAAGACCCTGTGCGGAAATTTATGTTAGATTATTGATATTCTAGGATAGTGGTTATAATATGATATGCATGTATTATATTGAGATTAGAAATACTAACAAAAAGAAAGGGATGAAAATAATGAAGTTTTCCAACCCTTTTTTACAGCGACAAATCCTATTAAAATTATAAATGCAATTATAGACACATTTGTTATACTGTTGAATTTTACTGTGCCACTAGAAAGCTTCATGCAATATTAGGGAATGGAAAGTCGTTGTATTAACATAGAAGGGAATTTTCTGGCATATTAATTTGAAATAATTTGATAGGCGGGTTACAACGAAATTGGATGTTTAACTTTTGTAAAGGGCACAATGTTATGTGCATTAAGTTATACTGTAATGAAAATATTTTATAAGTTGCGTTAACAAGATCTTGGTTTTTGGAAAAACAATTTGTGTAAAATTATGGTGATTACGCCTTTGTTGTTAAAAATTATGGGGTTATTAGGCGATATTTTGTTATTATGTTTGCTAATCATAACGTTGCTGAGAATGATTATTTAGGTTAGAATTTTGTTTTTCTCTGAAGTTTCAACGTAATTGCTCGCTATGCTTCAATTATGGTGAGTCTTCATGATTTTTTTTTGGAATGAAAGTCCTATGTTGCATGTAAGTGAAGAGGTCTATGTAAAATGTATGAAGCAAAACTTCTATGTCTAGATACATAGTAAGTGGAGATCTATCGTATACGCCTACCCCTATGGGAAACAGACGTGGTAATATGTATGTATGTGAGAGCTATGTTATCTATAGAGATTTTATAATTATAAATATTTAAGGATACCAAATGCAATGCTTAAGTACGAAAGTCTTCAAATAGTGCGTCTTATTCGTTATAACGTACGCTGATGAGAGATGCGCAATATTTTTATTACAAAAATAAGAAAGGTTTCGTGGGATATGGATTATAATTTAAGGCAAGTGAAATAACATGGGACATTCTAACTATCTAGATGTAATTAATTAATATTAATTATATTGTATTATAATTACAACCCCTTAAAATTGTAGGCACAATTATAAGCATAAGTCACTGAGTTCTGCTGATAATGAGTTCTGAACACCCCTGCGTTATCACGTTGGATCGCCATAATGATCGGCTGTTCGAGATAGAAATTAGTCGTCTGATCACCTGAAATGTAGATTAGGTGTTTTGAAAGCTCTTCATAGAGGCTAATGGCCTTAGGACTCCACCGCCAAAGCACTTCAACTTGAGCTGAGCTAGTTGAGTCACTTTACTTAGTAGATGCGATGCAGTCAACGTCTTCACCCAGGTTGCATTCCATAATATGGGCTCTCACTCACCAGCACATGCCGTCGAGATGAGAGCGCGAGTGTTTCGCGCGCGCTCACCTCTCCTCCTGTGGGGTGCGTTACAAACCGCCCCGCTTCGAATTAGACCTAGGTGATGTCGGGGGATATAACAAAATCCCCCGGCAGTGGATGAGGACTATGCGTGAGGCCCCTGCCTGCTAGAGCACGCAGAGTTGGGACCGTTTCCCGTTTTCCTGTAGCCCTGGCATAAGGCGCAAGACGGAACATCCCGGGGTTTAGTGGCTATCCCTAACTGCGAGTGGCAATAGCATAGCATAGTTCTGACTCGGGCTTGCTAGTGCCACCCCGACCTGGCGAATCCTACACACGGGTCGCGAACTAACCCTCCAAGTTTCTGTGCTTGTCGCGGCTTATGGACCTCAATCGGATTACCCCTGGCTTAAAAAAGGTTGCGTTCCATAACGAGACCGCTTGCTACGGATAATGTACAAGCTCTACCGGACCCGAATAGTATTGCACAAGACTCTACATTTAGATTTAAATACAACCTGAATGTACTGTCTCTTCCAATCAAATTTCTTTCTTCTTTGCGGATTAGGGGATGGTTTGATTAATTTGATATGTAAATAACAATCATTTTGTATTGATTAATGTGATAATTCCACGAAATATGGAGTCAACCTAAATTTAACTGTTTTTATGAATTTTGGTGGATAAGTACAGGTACACTAAAACCTGGAATGTCGGTGACACACATGTCCGTGTCGTGAACTTTTTAGCTATCCTCATGTTGCGTGCCCACTGCTGGGCAATGGTAATAACCTAAATCTTGTCGCTGGCTACGTTTCCTATGAAATGTCATAAAGACTTCTACTGAGAAGATCTTTTTAATTCTTTTATAATAGTACATTATGGTACTAGTGTGTAACATTGGTGATTACCGCCGAGGCGCGATTGAGACTCGAGCCGTAGGCGAGGGTCTTAAGAGAGCCGAGGACGGTAATTATCAACACACGTGTATCATACGACGTTTTTCAACACACTTGTGAATAAAATAACAACAAAAACTCATTTTATTAAGTAGATAAAATAGATATTTTTCCTTGGAGTTTTCAGGTAGTAAACTTTCCATAACGTTAAGGGCTTCACATCTTATATCGGGCGATGTACAACATAAATCATTTTCTTCGTAACTATTACTTGTAGACATTTTAATTAATAAATAACTATAATTTCAACAGTGAAAACGAGTTATGAAAAATGTTTCGCTATGGCGGGAAAAAATAATCAGTTTTCCTATGCGCGCGCATTGCGATCGGTCACAGACTAAAGGGATGAAGTTTTTTTTTTCCGCGCATAGGGTTTGCGCCTATTCTGCCACGTACAAAATGGGGAATTTAAAGTTCTCTTTTATTACAGAGAAAAAAAAAGTTATATATGAGTGAAAGTTTTATTTATTAAACACGTACGAGTTAAAATTATCTATTTAAATAAGAAGTTGCATGAAATGAGCAAGCAATAGGAACATTAATTTATTTGTTCTATAGAACACGATCTTTTTTTTAATAAAAACTTTTTTAAGAACAAAGCAACTCAACCAATAAAATTAAAAAAAATATCTAAATAATTTTTTTTTGTCACAGTTTGATTATGGGTGTCATTCTGTACCTAATTAAGGTGACCATAGAGCCACTTTATGAGCAAGTGTGTTGAAAATAATATTTATTGTTTGTTTATCAGTTGGCGAAGAAAATGACCGACGTTCCAGGGGTTAATAATGAGGAAGAATATACTATAACTTTTTTATCCCGAAAAACAGGATAGTTTTGAAAGCAAGTCGATGTACAAAAGTACTATAATTTTTATGATTATAACAATTTTCATTTCAAAAGGAAACATACGATTAAAATACTTTCCCTTTGTGAATATGAAACGTTCTAACAATTGTTCAAAGTGGCCGTTACGAGAAATTGCAATCTCTTGAACCTTTTTAATACTAAAAGCAATACGATTACCGAGATACTTTCAAAAGAACATAATCCACAACGAATCTGCGATTCCCTTTCAAGTCTGTTTTCTCTTGCGATTTGTATAAACACAGTTTAATTTTTGTCTACGACTCGATAAGTGGTACAATATCTAGGAGTAGTACCTTAGAATCATTTTACTGTAAACCCAAAATGTGCATTTTAAAGGAGAGCTTATTATTGGTAATTTTAAAGCAAACTGAATTTAAGGCATTGTCAAGTGAACCTACGAAAGTTTAAAACTATCTTTCCCAGAAAAAATCCCGAAAAAAGTAGCGCAGATTTTAAGTTTTAAAAATTGACCATCAATCAATGAAAACCGCATAGAAATTGGACCCGTAGTTTTTACGTGAATCTCAAACAAATAGACAAACAGACAAGATATTAAAAAAAACCAATTGCACGTGTTCTCCGTCGGTTATATAGTCTATTCCATTTGTTTTTTTTAAATAGATTCAATGATTCAGACACGCCGTTTTTAAAATTTTATAATATTACTAGCTGTCCCGGCAGACGTCGTCCTGCCCAGAAAAGCTTCAATCGATATGCCGACACCAGCGCCACCTACCGGGTCCAATTGTGAACCAATTCAGAAATCTTCTCTCGCTCATGCACAACAACTTTGCTAAAGATCAATCATTACATGATCAAATGTATAGTTTACGATTCTATGAAGGACATACAGACAAACATTAATTTTCATATATAATGAGATAAGATAGATTATTTTTTAAGTTAATTTATATTATAATTTTATTTTTTTATATATTATTTAATAATTTTCTATTTAATTTACTTATATTAATTAAAATAGATGTATTATAATTTAATTTTATTATCATTGGTATTTAAAGTTGCATTAATTAGAATATTGTTTATATTTAAAGTAAAACAAGCGTATTATATAAATAAAAAATACAAAAAAAATATTATGGAAGTGAGTATTATTACAGATTTAATGCGATATATAACTTAAACAATAACATTTTGTAAATTTTGATTCACAACTTAACTAGTTTGCTAAACTGAACCCATTCAATCAGTTTAAGTTAAAGGTCGAGCTTAGCCTTAATGACTTGTGTAACTTGCGCTTAGTTGGGGACGTGGGCACGATTAACTTAATCTTATTTCCATTGTTTATATAATATAACCGTGGCTTAGCTAAAAAGGCATGCTATAGGATAGGGATGATCGTGGTATCATGTACTAATGTATTTATTCAGAGATATAGCATGTTGGTGCAAATTTGTTGCAACTTCTAGAAAATGATGTGATGTTGGTTGTCTTTTTACCTAATCACAGGTAAAAAAAACGGTGAAATTTATGTTGATCCATGTTAAGTGAAATTCTAAGTGGTTTTATCTTTTAGCAGTGGAACTCTAAATACTTTTTTATCGACAGTATTCTATATCTCACTAAGTGGCTTAAAGTGTTTTTTTTCATCTTTATTTATTTGGGACTCTTGCCACATATGCATGTCTGCTCCATCATCTCCTAAATGTACAATAACTTATGTATTAAATGTTTAATAATGAGCTAGTTAACAAACTAGCCTGCTTTGAGGCTGGCTCTGCCAGAATTTCTATATAAATACCGACATCATAACGATTCAGTCCCAACTCCTTCAAAATCACCTAAATTTTTTGTTATTTGTTTAGAATTTTGACAACAAATAATTATCATGAACTGAAACATCAAAAACTGATTTCAATTTATTTTATTTTATATTTATCCTGCAAAATTGGAGTTACCCTTGTGTTCTAGTGGACCAATAGTGCCAACTCTCAACTTCTAAGCCACAGAGACTAAGCATTGGATAAAGCCTCACTAACTAGTTTCGTAATAGCATCCTGTATTCCTTGTAGCAATATAATGTAAACCTTGTTAAGCTGCATGCAACCGCACTGACACCGCGTAATGTTTTCCTCAAGTACATAGTACTAAAATGGTTCTCATCAGAGTTTTATTCTCGACCTATTTTCTTGTTGGCTAACACTTAGCGGTAATAGTATCTGTGGACTTAATTATTGGCGATTCGAGACGAGATCGTAAAGGGTGCGGTTTTCTCAAGCGAAACTTGCTTGTAAAACTGGTCAAGTATTTTTTATACTGATGGGAAGGTAACTCTTTATTGGGCACCATTACTGAAATTTCCAGGCTAGTGATATTTTGATTGTGCACCAAGAGTGGACTTTGCTAATTGATCTTTTCTTGATTACTCGCATGAATAAAGCAGATTTGCCTCCACCTTTTCTTAACGGGCCACCGTTGAGAAGAATATTATATTATTCGCCTGAGTTGGTGTTCCCGTTTGGTGTGTCATGAAGTCACTTACAAGTTGAAAGAAAATACAATATGAGTAACTAGAGTTTTCCCCGCAGTTAGTGGCTTGGTCCGTGTAAAGTCTGTATCTTAATCCCGCGGATCTTTCTTCATTATTTATTGTTTATCCTTATTATCGAAACTGTCAACATTTCAAATCTTGTGATAATCAGATAACTGCCAAGTTTGTTAATAAGGAACCAATATAAAAACGAAATATCTATATTTAAATGCGTGTCTGTGATTAACACAACCTTTTCATTCATTACAACCTCATTTCATTACTACATAATATTATTATAAATCACATATGTCACTCCTCTTACATACATCTTACACTAATATCACTCTATAAAATCTAAAACCTTATAAAACGTGTGAAATCACGAAATAAACACACAGAAATTGAAACAGACTTTTAAATTTAATAAATCATCAAAACAATGCATATGTTTAAATATGTGAAATATTTCGCTTTGATCCAAGTGTATACATTTTTTTATTAAATAACAATAAAAAAATAAAGGTCGCGATTCCTCTATATTCCTCCACGACAAAGGGAAGCTCTTCCAGCCAGAAGAGCGGTTACGCCTGCCCAACGATTTTTATCGGGGATTTTTGTATAATATACTCATTATATTACTGCGAATTTTTCGAGCGCCATGGAGGCTTACGTAGTTTTTCGCATAGTGTTATCTCTTCACTATGTGCATGTTACAATGATTATGGTTCCTCTTCCACTGTACCCGATTGAGGTATCGAAGAGTTTGGTGCTTCGAGATTTTACTTTTTTGTCCTGGTTGCAATTTGGTGGGCAAATACCTTTCGGTAACTGAGTTTTGAGTCTCTTGAGCCTTCCCCGCATGGCAATAGCTTCTAGCCAATCTGCAGCCAGCGGTAGCCAATTGAGGCAATGAGGATGTTGAGAACTCGAGATTAGCCAAACTGCGGCCTCCAAAGGGCCTTACGTGCATTGCGTTGGCCACTTCTGCGGATTAGTTAGCCATTCATTGGCAGTTGGTGGTCATTTCGGGCTTTGTTATGATTGTAAATAAAAATGCCCATTGTCTTTTGGACAACTTTTAAGACTTTTTGAAGTTCCAAGGCGCTCAACGGGCTATGGAGCGAGCGTTGGGTGTTTCTCTTATGGATAAAATTAGAAATGAGGATATCGGTAAGAGAAACAAGGTAACCGGCATAGCTCGCAAAAATAGCAAGTTGAAGTGGCAGTGGGCCGGTCATGTCTGCCGCAGGACCAATAAAAATGGAGCAAACAAGCCTTGGAATGGAGACCGCGTCTAGGTAAACGTAGTATCGGACGCACTCCAGCCCCATGGACCGAAGACTTGTGCGAAGTCGCCGGTAGGCGCTGGATGAGGAAGTCGGAGGATAGGGATGAGTGGCGCCGTCTTGGAGAGGCTCAAGCCCAGCAGTGGACTGCGAATGGCTGATGAAGATTGTCGTTTGAGACTCAAATGGGGAACTTAATCTAACCGAATTGCACCTTGATGTATACTATCATCAAACAAAAGTCATCTTATCAGCAACACTTTGATAACATCAAAGGCAATACGTGCTCGTAAAATGCCCTCCCATCCAAGTGACATTCTAATTTTGTGCTCGACTTAATAAAGATTGGGGTCACGTTCAAGATTGACGGATTGGTAAGTGATGGATAAATGGGCCCTTGACACCAAATTAAATACTACATACATATAAAAATATAACTTCCTTTACTAAGATTCCGTAGTTATTTTGAAAGCGGAACGGAATGTTTTTAAAATTATGTTTATTCTTCTATAGTAAAAATCATGGCAAAAAAATACTGCAAAATCACATTCAAAGTTTTCTAAGTTCCATTGGAGAACATTTTAGGGTGATCGCACATATTAACTTGGAGAAATATTTCACTTTTCAAAATTCGACAACCGGAATTCGGGACTGATTTTTCGCAGGCAACCCTATACCACCGTGTTCATAATGAAATAATCTTTATTTTCATTTAGTTTTAATTCAATAATCAGACCGGTGCAAAATGGTAGTATCGATTTACCTGTTTATACCTGGCTACCCGAGAGTTGTGACCGGAAAAGTATAGGCAACCTAACATTTGCATACTCTATGGGCTTCATACTTTCGATTGGTATAGAATTTATTTAATAAACAAACCGGTGAAATGTTAATTTTTTTTTAATTATTAATTAATCATATACTGGACTGAAATTTTTTAGGCAACCCATATGCAATATATTTATTGACACATTAAATTTAATATAAAATAAGTTTCATCAAATAAGCATCTCGGTGAAGGTCGTTGTATAGCGGGATCTTAGGCTATAGGTTTGTAACGAAAATATTGTATAGACTAGTGGACCGATTTCAAAAATTCTTTCATCATTCGAATACTAATTTATCTCTGATTATTATAGGCTATATAAAAATTAGGAATGCTTATTAAAAAAATTATTATGTAACTCATCAATCTAAATAAAATACTTAGCGCTGGAATCGGGTTCTATGTGTGTTTGAGTGGGACCCGGGGTGGTGTAGGTTCACAATTAGACCCGGTAGGTGGCACTGGAATTGAGTTTTAGATTTTTATTTTTTCAGGGTAGAACAACGTCTGCTGAGAGCACTAATATTTATATAATTATGTCAAAATATATAGTAACAGTGACAGACACATAACAAAAAGAAAATATGAGATCAGGAAGAAATCGCTTTCCAGTGATATACTTTACAACTTTTATGTGAGAAATTCAAAGTGAAGAAGTTTCTTCTATGTCAATGTTGCATAGTTATTGCGTTACACTCATGCATGAGAAGAAGCACATAATCTTTGCTACCTTAACGAGCCACTTTATCTCATCTACCTAGCCGTATCTGAACGTGGAACGGTATTTATCTAGACACTTCCTCACTAAACGGCTAGCTTACAAGACGTATAAAGCCCATCTTCTCATTAAGCGAGCTTTGAGAAGATTTACTGCCTATGTGTAGATTAATTTGAGATATAATTAAGACAGGGCAAAGATGCGTACATATCAACACGGTTTAGTATTGATTTCATTTCATAAAGAAGTTTTTGAAATATTGGGACATATTAAGCCCACTTGTCTATTTTTTTAATAGAATGAAAGCAATGTGAGTGAAAGAGTCGGTGCCGGTCGACCGCGATGCACTCGTCATGATCAAATTGGAGATATTTTGAAGATAGGTCATGTTTGTGAAAGGCACATTAAATTATTATCACGCATGAAGAGCGTGTATGTATGAAGAGAATAACGAAAAGTGTGTGTCAGGATCGTAGTAGGTGGAAATACATCGTTTATGCCTGCCCTTACCCCGATTTGAATGCGGCGTGAGTGTAGAATATGCATGTATCTATTTTTTAATAAATTATAAAGTAAATAGCAAAAATATGTAATAAATAAATAATATATAATATTAATAGAGAAAAAAGAGCCTGAGATAGATAAAAATGGAGAAAAATATTTTTTGAAATGCCATAATACCTTGCAAAGCTGTTACATAGAATAGGAAGTTTTATTTTATTTTATATGAGCTTCAAGAACTGTTGTTCTCCAGTAGAGATTCTTTCGAAGACAACGTGGTAACTTCCATTTTTATCAAACTATGTAAAATTGTATATTTTAACATTTCATTATTGTAGAAATAAAAAACTTTATTTTAATTTAGTAGTATGAAACTAATAAAAAAATAACATAAAATTGAAACAACGATATTAAGTATTATTAAAGTTTCGTGTTTTTATAGGGGTAATTAATTTTGAAAGGTATTTCACTAGTTTTCAGATACCCATAATCGTGAACTAGATATTTGATGTTGAAATGAAGTATTTAGATACATAATTTCTAGAGTTCAAAAATGGGCACTGACTAGTTTAGGTTTTTGGTTTTGTAATTATTTAAAGTGCGTGACTTAGTGTGACGAATTCAGAAAGAATTAGTGAAAATTTACAAATTTAAAGGAAAGGAATTAAAATTGTGTATAAAAATGTAATTCAGTAGTATTCCTATTAGTTACAGTTTTATTTATGGTCATGTTCTAACTGTATCTTCCTTTAAAAAACTACGTTTTAACGGTTTTAAGCGCGGTAATTTATTTGATTTTTGTTCTTCTGGCGTTTCGGCCACTTTTCAGTGGTCACAATTATTACTCGTTGACACATGACATCTTAGTCTTCCGTGATCACGGCCACTGAAAAGTGGCCGAAACGTAGGAATAACAAAAATCAAATAAATTACCGCTCTCAAAACCATTAAAACGTAGTTTTATTATGTAAACAAGTGGCGAAAACTTAAGAAAATATTATGCATCTTTCTTTGATTGAGTAAATATGAATTCTACCTGTCCTTGGAATATGACATTTAAATTCAATAATATATTATATATATCTAAATAATATATAAAATTTCTGCATATATATATATATATATATATATACACATATACATACATACATAACTTCACGCCAGGTCCCTTGCGGGGTAGGCACGAACAACAGAGTACCATTTAGGCTTATTCTTACACACCTCACTTGCTTCTTTGACATTAATAGCTCTTATATATATATATATATATAATGTATTTCTTATTATGTAAGTAGTTCGTACTATATGTTACCTATACCACCATCGCCATTATCATCTCAATTCGCTCCTGGGGATGTCTGGAAGAGATCGCTTTTTAGCGATAAGACCGCCCTTTGTACATAACTAGATGTAATTTTAGTCTTTAAGTTCATGTTTGTATTGGTGCACAATTAAGTGTTATCTATCTATTTATAATATTATTATTGTATATTGTATGTACATACTTCTTTGTGGCTGGCAGCTCGTTGGTAACGATCTTTGATGTTGCAAATGCAAACACGCATAGGTGACTCTAAACTCTTTCCATCAGGTGACTGCTACCCTGTCTGATGTACTTACAGCAGCAATAAAAATACAATTAAAACTAAATGTAAGTGCTTTGAAATGTGGTTCTAGTGTTGATTCTTCATTTAATTCTGATGTTTCAACAACTATAACTTTGCATCTACTGAGAAAACAAATATAAATGAAAAATTATATTAAACAAACGCTTAAATTTGTTAAAAATAATTTTAAATGTGACATAGTTGCGAAAACCCAAGGCTCGCGTTTCTTACTATTTTATCGACTACATTAAAATATTTTATATAGTTAAAGCTTTTTAGAATTAACAATTTTATATCATAATAAAACTTTAATGGTTCCCTTTGTGACGCTAGTCGCAACATAGTTAAGGCAATTTGAGTTATACAAAGTGTGTAGAACACCACATAGCTTTTAAATTTCACGTTATGTATTACTTGCTTCTGTACCCGCGAGTTTGTTCCCGGGGGATTACATTGTATCATGTCTTTTGAACCATGCATGTTAACGAATTGGGATGTGCAAGAACATTTAAGATAATATCCCTGTTTATATATTTAAAAATTTAATTGAAATCCTTTGAGTTGTTTTGGAGCTTGCATGAAACAAACTTTCATATAGAGAAAATTCTAAAACCGGGTTTAAAATCACAGACATAACTTGTAATAATTATGTATACGTAATTCTATACAATATCACTATGATGATGATTATTTGTATATATCAATATATGTATATTTTTGTCTTATTTCTATGACTATTATACCTGTCCGTTTAAAATTTCATAAATATATACTTTTTTAATCTAGTTTTAGTGATGACCGCCTGTTGTCTTCTGTACTTAAACTTCTGGAATTCTATCTTAATGTTAATATATTATTTTGCAATAAAGTATATTCTATTTTATTATGTGCCTGTATAGAGAATAATAATATCAGCCCATAAATGTCCCACTACTGGGCTCAGGCCTCCCATTACAGGGGAACGGATAATAACCCACCACGCTTGTCCAAGGCGGCTTGGCAGGTTTGACACATCTGTTATCTCGATGTGCAGGTTGCATCACGCTGTCCTCCTTCGCCGATGATAGCACGTGGTAATTGTAACAATATGCGCATTAGATCAGAAAACTGACAAAGAGATGCATGCGTTCCGGCCAGGATAGAACGCGCGCCCTTTTGAGTCTGGGACGCATGCGCTAGCCATTACGCTACCGCAACTTGTGTAGATAAAGTAAACAAAAAGAATAATTTATTTAAAAAAATATATGGTACATAAATAATCTCTAGTATCTTAAAAGAAAACCTAAATATTTACTTGTCCATTGTTTTAAAGAAAGATGAGGAAATAAAAAGTTCTTTGTGTGTGATTAAAACCAACAGGTGAGTGAGACAAAGACGTTGGTATCTCAATTAATACGGTCTTCCTTCGCTTTGCTGTATACTTCCTATGACGGATTCTGAGGAATCATCCGGGAAGCTGTTTGTTACAATGTTATTTTAGTGAACAGTGAGAGAGTAATTTTAGTGTCTTTGTATCTTTGTACACTGTAAAAATGTGACATTTAAATTCACACATTCAATGATTCCCTATTTTGAAATAAATAATGTACACTGACGGAGACTTAGTTGTATCAATCAATAGGTGATTTTAAAGGAAATATTTTATGTAATACATTAACTTGAATATTCATATTCATTTTTTTTATCAAATATTACTAGTTACAATCTAATACAGTATTTATACGGTGTATGGTTTTAGATAGTAAGTTGACTACTTACCCCAAACTATGACTGGCCTATAATGAATTTCAAGTGAGTACTGGTAAATTACCTTCGAGACGTTTTTACGATTGTGGTCGTATTTGTATATTTACAGGACTTCTAAACTTGAAAGATATATTTCCTTAAAATTTAGCATTGAAAATTATGTTTCATATTAAGTACTTGCCTATGAAAATATAAAAAAGTATTAGTTTATTCATTTATGCGCTGACAGTACTAACGTATAAAAGTATGTCTCCATAACAATCTTGAGTTGTGTTCCGGTATTAGTGACCAGGTTCCAGCCTCAATTAAGAGAGCAGCAGCGCATTTGTAGCTTCTTTGGTGTTGCAAATGTTCATAGACGATGGTAAGCGCTTTCCATCAAGTGGGCAGTCGGGAGGGAGACTGTTTGCTGAAATGGAATAAAAAAAAAGTACACTACTACAAACGCAAAAACATCTCGAATTAATTTACCTATAGTTCTATTTAAAAAAGTTAAATTTAATCTATAAACATAATCTACAGATATAACAAATAGATCTTTCATTATGATAAAATATCAGTGTTTTTTAGTCTAAATACAAATGTTTGAATATTCGATAAAATTAGATTTTGTTCTGAACTCAGCTTGCGCTTTGATGCAGTTTCCGTGTCCGTGAGTATATTATTAGGTCATTGTGACATGTGCGGTGAATTTGGAGGGAAAGAGACACAGGGAAACAGGGAGATTGAGAGAATATTTAATGAATTTTATTTTAAAACGCCGACTAAATTTTATGTATTTTCTGTTTTTAAGGAAAAATCACTCCTTAATGTCTTAATATTATGTTCATAAATTTAATAAACAAATATTAAGAAAGTAAAAATATTTTATCTCGATATTTTTTATGAAATTTCAGGAATTCTACTTTCAGACAGAAACAGGAATTAATGAGTGCTTTTCCCTTAAAACACAAAGTATCAAAAATTAAGTTTGCGTAGTATTCCTTGGAGGTGTCGATATTATGTTTTATCCGTAAATGTCCTTTAAAATGTTCGTCTAAGCAAAAACACGTAAAAATTACTTTTATAATACAGAAACAAACAACTTTGGGAGGTACTTGTGGCTATCCAAAACATGCCAACATAATGGATTTGTACGATAGTAATTAAAGTGTAATCTACTTAATACGTTTTTAATATATACACTTCGTTTTCAAAGCATGATAGATGTGTGTATAAGTGGTTTCAGTGGAAAATAATATTACATTAATAGTGAAACTATTTCGGGGTTTTATTTATTTGTTGTGTTGTTGTGGGTTTAATATTGTTCTGACCTACTCCGCACCGTTTTAATTTTGTTGAAATTAATATATTTAACGAGCGTGTTGTTTAAATTAACGTTTTTAAGCTAATGGAGAAAATATATTCCGTCTCCCTTTCTTTAAGTTTTGAGCTGAGGTGAAAAATTACGAAAAACTGCAAAGATACTTTAGATAAAAATTAGTTTGAATTTTCCCGTGGAATAGTTTAGGTGATGAGGGAGATGTTTGATAAAATGGTTTCTATAGTTTCGAGGCAAAATAACAAAATGAGTAAATAATCGGCAGAAAAACAAATATTGCATATCCACAAATTAAGCAAGCTACGCTTGTTTTATGGGTAATACAATGGACTACTCTGGAGTCGATCCCAAACACTCGGACTATAGTAAATAACGAAGAAAGTTCGTTTCCTAAATTTACTATCCCAGCAATCGAACATGGAGTCTCTGTATTGCAGTGAGGTAGTGTTGTAAATACTGGTTTGTAATATTTGTTCTTTTATATTTAAATATGTCTTATAGTATCTTAGCAACCTTTGTTACCCGTCTTTACAAAATAACTCGTCAATAAAACGTACACGAAGAAGACTATTTTTAATTTCAACAGATAGGCCGTTAAAGACTTAGCCCGGTTAACCACAGAACCGACAAATATATAAGAAAGTACATACATACATATTATCACGCCTGCTTCCCATGGGGGTAGGCAGAGAGTATGGATCTCCACTTGTAACGATCCTGACAAATCGGTTTCTCTGCATCTACTTTCATTAACTTATTCATCCGCGTTTATTTGAGATGCTTTTTACCTGACCTCTCCTTAACACTTCTGATATTTGATCATGTTGTGTTTGTCTCGGTCTACCGGCAACAACTCTACCATTCACAATACTATCATACAGCTTTTGTGTGATTCTACTTTTATCCATTCTCTCTACATGTCCAAACCACCTTAACGTTCTTTTTCAAAACTCGAAGTCTTGAACTATAAGAAAGTAATAAAGAACAAAAAGATAAGACTTTGTTTGTCACCTCTACGGAATTATTTACAGCCTGTGGATTATCGCACATTTGAGTGATTTTTTATACCTAGCATAAATTGATCAGAACCTTATTTGCTTCTTTACTATCTTCTAGTTAGAAGAATATACGTTTTTCAATAAGCTCGATATGTATATCAAAGTAAATGTTGTAGGAATCGTTTATAGGGCCTTCGATGAAAATGAGATTTATTGAGTGCTAGAAGGCCGCGACCCTTTTCAGTCATCGTGCATAATAATACCCAGGGACCTGAGTTATGTTGAGGAAAATCTCATTCGCAACCCTGACGGTATTAATCAGGTCTATTCGTATACATGTGTCAGTTTTAATATTCCTGCAAAGTTTAAATATGAAGCGCATGTTTCCTGTTTTCCATTTATGTGATTTTGAAATATCTAATTTTATTATGTAAACAAGTGGCGAAAACTTAAGAAAATATTATGCATCTTTCTTTGATTGAGTAAATATGAATTCTACCTGTCCTTGGAATATGACATTTAAATTCAATAATATATTATATATATCTAAATAATATATAAAATTTCTGCATATATATATATATATATATATATATATATATATATATATATACATATACATACACATACATACATAACTTCACGCCAGGTCCCTTGCGGGGTAGGCACGAACAACAGAGCGCCATTTAGGCTTATTCTTACACACCTCACTTGCTTCTTTGACATTCATAGTTCTTGTCATGCACGCTCGTCTGTTCTTAAGGCTCCTGACATCACCTTCTGCTAGTACACGATCAATTTGATCATGGAAGATGTGTCGTGGCCTTCCGCGACCTATCTAATTTACTTTATAAAATACTTAAACATTAATTATTTTTTATTTACGGCTTAGTAATTTATTCATGAAATTCAAAAGAAGGTAAAGAGGACTTTCAATTTATAACTTATTTGAATAATGAAAACAAAGTCGAGTTAGTTACACCATTTATGACTCAAGAACGGCTAGACCGATTTTTATAATCTTTGATTCGTTGGATTTGTCTTCACCCCCAATAACAGAATAACTATGAATCGACAAGAAATTTCAGAAAAGATATGCTATAAATTATATATAATATGATAACATTCTAAACATGCCGTGAAATACCACGCTTAAAACCGTCAAAACGTAGTTTTAGTGTGTGTACTAGTCGCCAGTTTCTACCTATTGTATATATATATATATATATATAGTTTAATACTCTAGTTTTATGCATTACAATGATGTAATGTCTACCGTGACGATACCTTGAGGGCACAGCGGAAGATCAGCGCTGGTTTTAACCGACCGGCATTATGCTGAGACTGATTCTCCTTTTGGGAGAAAATTATATTATTCTTATTTTAATTTTTAAGCAATTATACTGTATTTATATAATTTGTCCTAAATAAAATTATTTTCTTTCTTTCTTTAAAATTAAGAAAAGAAAAAATTGGTGTTTTTGTGTTGACTATAAGATTAAAAGCCACACAATTTTTTTTATTGATTATTTTTGTTTTATCGTCCTTTATCGGAAAAAATCCTCTGCTAAGAGAACATTACTAATTAATTTACTAGCATTATTATCGAGCTCACTTAATTTAATGTTGCCTCCAAGGCGACGGCAGTGTTAACGCATCGAAAATACAATTAACTATTCAAAATCCAATCTTAACCACAGGGTATTACTATTTATAAAGTTTGTCATTCAGCGTTAATCATTCGATAGTTGAAACTAATCTACGTTGACTGTTCACTGACTACCTCGAAACTCGAACGTAGCGCATTCGAAGTCTCTTCAACCCAACCCAAGACAGTTCAGAGTAAATTACGCGAACGGTGAATTTAAACTTGAATCTTGTTGAGAGGAAAATGGCGAATGAAATCTTCGTATATATAATATAGCCGAGCATATAGATGACAATAGTGGCGCTCTTGAAAGATTGGTTTTGTGAGAATTGCGATTAGTGTAGAAGTTGTCTACTGTCAAATCTACATTCTATATTACTCCCTACTGTGGAAAAATGGGCCCGAGAATATGAGAGGGACAAAGTCACTTCCTTTTTTTAATAACTTAGTATTAAAATATTTTCTCACGGTTTAAATATCAATTAGTGACAAATTATATGTCTATTATTATTTCATTAAAGTATATGTATCTATTTAACATTTAGTCATTTTATTTGATACATTGTGATTCTATACATTTAATTTGTAAAGGTGTAGTTTAAATAGGTAAATATTTTTTATGTGGTAAACAAAAAATACTTTTATATGTATCTACGTGCTTTATAACTGTTTATTTTTGTTAACTAAAAAAAATACTTTTTGTAGGTACTAGAAAACTGCGATGGTCAAATCCTGACAGATAATCTATATATAAAATATAAGGTATACGGCGGCTACGGCTTAAAAAATACTTAAATATGTAAAACGTGTGCTTTAACTAATAAATATTGAACATTGTTGCATGTATTCATAATTCATAAACACACATGTGTTGTCAAGATTCTATTATTATTTTACACTTTGTTTACTGCTCAAAAAAATTTAAAATTTGTATTAACTTTACTTTGTCGTGATAAAAATGATGCATAACTACAATCGACATCATAGTCAATAGTAATTTTATTCCTTTGTATTGAGTTTTTATCACAACAAAGCAGTAAACACAAACTTATGAGCAGTAAACACAATGTAAAATAATAATAGAATCCTGACAACACATGGTTGTTATATACTACGTCGTATTATTTGAGCAAACAATAACAAGAACAATTTCCTACAATAGTTGTTATTTATACTCGTATGATACAAGTTCCCAACAATAACAAGTGAGCCTTGATTTCTAGTTGTATTTTGCTTTACTTATCTACATCTTCTCCATTTACATTAATTGTACTCACAGTTCTAACTAAAAACTCAGATTACAATAAAATTATTAATGCAGCTCGCAATTTGTTCCCACAAAAGTTTTACCCTTACCCAATTTCCCCTTTGTCCCCACAAATCTTTTGCAACAGTAAAAAAATATATTACATTCCCGTTACTTACACTGATAAAAACTTCCACAAACAATGAGTTCCTAATGGGCTCACTTAATCGTAACCCAGTTGCTCTCTGTTGCAAGTGACAAATAACCTATTTACATTTTTCCTACCGATAATAAAGCGTAGAGAGGGTATTGATCTCGTTAAGCCCTGTTCCATATCTTCATACATATTGTGTAGGTTTGTTAAAATGTTGTCGTTGTTGGGATTTTAAGAGCCCTTAAGACCTTACTACACTTCTATATGTGCCACATGCTACTTTACAATGTGCCATCTATATTAACACAGTGTATGGAACTTACAGTGAGCCAACCCTTTTGTAGTTTTGTGAAAATCAGTTTTACACTTGCATAGAATGCTGATATCTATTTAACTAAGTAATTAACTAACTCCGTTGGCTCAGGGACCCAAAAAGTGTTTTGGCCTCCGAAATGAGAAAATGCCACCTGTTTCTCTTGTGGGCTGTTGCTGTTATGGGCTTGAAGCTCACACAGGTCAGCCCTCCGGTACTTGGAGCGACCGACCGGGCGTCGCCCATCCGATCGTCCCAAATAGGCCCTCTTCACGCTTCGATCCTCTCCCATCCGTTCAACGTGACCGAGCCAACGGAGGCAGTGAGATTATATCTCTATATATTAGACGAATCAAGTAAATTAAATTAATTTGGTTGAAAGCCACAGAACTAAAAAGACACACACACACGACACGGAATTCAATAATCAATAATATAGAATGATTCAAGTTTATATTTATTTGAATCACTTTGTTTGTTAAATTCAAATTGAAAGATTGAAATGAACAGTCTATTTCAGGCATGACGGAGTGTAGTCGCTTATTATATTTTCTCCAAATATGGCTATGACTAAATCTAGAAATAAATGTCATTTTATAATTGATATCCCTAAGAATAGTTTTTTAGGATATTATGCCTCGGTTTCTAGACCTTTAGGCCAAGTCTTCTTTTGAATATTCCGTACTTCACAGGTTTTTCAGTTTACTGAAAGTCTTCTTAATATATTTGTATATCCGGTAGAGACACTCTTTGTATTTTAATAAAACACACACGTAGCGGGCGGAACTCAATTCAAAAATTAGACGTCACATTATGGATTGAGACAGGAATCACATTTCGTATCGTTTCTTGTCTGTAAAAGTTATATGAAGTTATAATTATGAAGTGCCGCGACGATGGCAAGAGACCCGATAATATGTCGTTGGTGCCCTGGAGGATGGGTTGCCCTTTAGTATGGGAGGCGTCTTGCGTCGATACTGTGGTGGCGTCCCATCTTTCAGCCACTAGCATGTCTGCTAGTACAGCTGCATCACAACAGGAGGCCCTAAAATGCTGCAAATATTCCGCCATCGGAAATGGTTACACATTTGCAGCTTTTGGGGGTCGAGACGATGAGAGGGCCTGAGGCGCACAAACTTTATCGAGACATAGCGAATGTCTTGTAGACGTCTCACGTGACCAGAAGACGTATACCTCGGACAACGCATTAGCGTTGCATTACAGCCAGGTAATTTAGCCAGTCTTTTGGACACGTCTCCAACTGACATCTGGCACTAGATTTTATAGTTTAATTTTATTTTGTATATATACTTATTCCGCATCAGAACATCCTCTTGGCCAATAGACGCTCCTGACACTCCGCGATCTATGCGCTTGGGCAGTGCTCTGTATCAGACACTGACTCGGACCATAGTACACTGAGTGCATACTTAAACGTAATATCTATATTTGTATATTGTATAAATTGAATACAAGATTTATTCAACAACCAGTAGTGGTCTTATTTCTCAGTATAGATTAGAATTAAATTATAAAGTACTATCACGTTACCCGCAATCCTTGCCTAACATTGTTTTATTTAACTTTTAAGTAAACTGGGACCACCTTTGTAAACCAAAATTATATTACAATGTTTCCCAAGTTGCGAACTAATATAAAAAGTTCCGTGTTACAACTTCTGAACCGTGCCTAGTTCAATTTGAAACCTCGAGTGTGTTGCAATAACAATAAGGAGATACGTGTAACGATTTCAAATTGCCTTATATTATAAACAAAAATGAGGATGTGCGTTTCTTTGTGACGTTCACCCCATGACTACGCGACGGAGCGTCACGAAATTTTGCATCCACGTTGTCGGGGGTATAGCATAGAATAATAAATATACATAGGTACCTTTCATTCAGAATGGTATGGTAGAGAAGATGGTACTGCCTTTTCGTTTTATTAACGCGACAGTTGCTATTAAGCAACAAATATATTGTCATGACAACGACATTGACAACGGAATTTTAATGAGTTGCTATATATGTATACTATTTGCCAAATAGTATGGCCGCTAATCTTATTCAAAGTGGATTAGCGAGTTTGACTAATCAGTTATCTCGATGTGCAGATTTTGTCATGATGTTTTTCTTCACTGTCAGTACGTAAACAATATGCAAATTTGGTTAGTAAAACTGCCTGCATGCCTTCCAGGCAGGATTCGAACCTATGTCGTGAATTATGAGTGCGTTAGAAACTTATATATCATGGCTTTAATCATGACGAATACTATAAACTATTTAAAAATAATATTGTTACGAGTTTAGCGGGAATCGAATTAAAATGCCGTTAGAATTATAATAAAGTTTATTAGAACTATACAAACTCGTATAACACAGGTACAAATATAACCGAACACAACAAATCTAAGCCTAATGCAGAAGGTCGTAATTCAATAAAACGCGCAAAGTCCGTCACTATTAGATTCCCGATTTTCGTACATACGTCGTCTCGCCTTGACCGTGGTTCTCGCTCGACTGCCCACTCCCTCAATCAGGTCATCGTTTTATACTGCACAGATGCAATGCGCCCGTATCATAGTGGACTTAATCCGCAACACCTGGCTAATGATCCTAATGAGCGAGTACAATGGACAATAGGCCATTCGTAACAATAATTTATTATCAAAAAAAGACGATCATAAAATGGATTACAATAGTTTCAATATTATTAGTTCAAATGCCGTCGGGTAATAAATGTGCTTCTACAAATCTGTACGTGGAATTTGTCTTTGTCAGCGCCTAGGTTGTAACAATATATTACTACCCTTATCGACAAAAGTAAAGATGTATGAACTAATTATTTCTTTGACGTATGGCTTACTTTAACGCGTTATTTAATTAATAAAACCATTTCAACCCTACCAAAATGGTGAATTTATCCTTTGTAATCAAGTTTGACAAATTAAAGCTTGCATTGTGTGCAAATTGGCATTTAATGCAAATTTCCTACAGTGGCCCCTTGAATTTTATTTTTCACCGCAATTAGGTTTGCCCAAATTACCGTTTAGCCGCCGAGAGAATTTATATTTCACGATACAGACCAAAGTTTGTAAATGTACGAGTTCACAAAAAATGTGAAAGTAGAATTTAAAAAAAATACTCGTTGGTATATTTGTGCACTTTCAAATTCAATTAGCATCTTTAACTTCATCTTGCATCTTTAACTTCATCTTGCATCTTTAATTTGCAAATCATCATTTATTTGTTAAATTAGTTTGAGTATTTATTTGTCCATTCCTTTTTCCTGCATCACCTACATCGCCTGATTCAAATTAGTTTTTGATTTAGGTTGCCTGGAAGAGATGAGCTATAAGGCCGCCTATTGTATTGCCTAGAAAATATTGTAATATGCTCTGTTTTTATAATTGTACGCTTTGGTGTGCAATAACACAATCTCTCTCTTTCTCTTTCTCATTATCTGTCTAGTAGTATATACTTGTTACATACCTTGAGAAGAAGTTTGTCGTGTTCTTTTATTCCCAATTGTCAAGTTCATTTTATTACTATCACTGTAAGAAAAACAAGGTATATAGTCATACCAAGTTTTTTCTTACAAGATACATTTTTATATAAAGTTTTAGTTAAATTGTGTCTTCAGATAAGAAATATGAAACATTTTCTACTGCAATATCTAACTTTAGATGGGGCTTCAGTTATCTAAGACATTATTATCATCATCATTTAATAGTTATATTCATTGCAAAAATCGTGAAAATTGCTTACGGTATTACTGTGTCTGTTTGTTTTATACTATGTAAAGATTGTGGAACCCTATACTTGTAGATACACAAATAAGGGCCAATATTCCAATGCTCAGATAAAAGTTATCAGTTAAATAATTTATAACCTGAGTGAATTCATAAATGTGACCATTGAACTGTTTTATACCTAAAATTGTCACTTTATTTTATGAATAACTTTTATCTGGTGACTGAAAAATCATATAATTCTCATGTGATAGGATGGTTTATAGTGTACCACTGTACCTACTATTATATATTTTATACAGCGGACAATCATACATTAAATATTTTTAAACCTGGCTCCATTATGCTTTGATATGAGTAACATAAAGGATACCGCGATTCCGATCCTAATACAATCAATTGTTGCATAATTTAATAGAGTTTGTCTTATGTTATAGCGGAATTTATAGTATAAAGCCAAATAAAGTTGTCTTTTTATATTAGTAAAAGGAAATAATATATATTAAAATATTTAAAGGAGACGGATACGCTTCCATGCGATCTTGGGCCCAGATGGTTGTAAAAAGACAAATAATCGATCTTAAGTTTTATTTTTTAACCGACTTCGAAAAAAGGAGGAGGTTCTCAATTCGTCGGGATCTTTTTTTTTTTTGCTTTTTTTTATGTATGTTCGCCGATTACTCCGTGATTTATGATCCGATTTACGTTATTCTTTTTTTGTTCGACGCGGAATAGCTTCCAATTGGTCCCCTAAAAATTTGACATAGTTTGGCCCAGTAGTTTTCATTTTACGGTCATTTTTTTGTTCCCGGTTCTTGGGACCTATATTTTTTAAGAAGCGCGGCACCATTCGTAGGTCCACCCATACATAGATATACACTAAAAAGTAACAAATAAAATTTAAAAACTTCGTTTAAAAAATTTAAAAACTTCGTTTAAAAAAACCGACTTCAAAAACTAAAAAACTAAAATGTATAAAATAACTTATTTCTTAAGCTATTATTATTAATATATATTATCTAAAACATCTTAAAGTCGGTGTTGTTGTTGTTGTTGTTTTTACTATTAATTGTTGAAATTTTTCCCCAATTTCCCAATTCACATAAATCGATGCAATCATAGTAATAGATAACTAAGTTTTTAGTCTTCCAGATAGAATTTACTTATGTTTTATATGTTATAAAATAAATATATAATAATTTTTTAAGCCGATATATAGTATTTTTTTTTTATATATTTTTATTATTAGACTTAGTTGGCCCAAAAGTCACTTTCTCGTTTTGATTTATGTTTTTGGAAATTTTAAACTGTGTATAAGATTTTACTTTTAATACCTCAATTTTAAGCATTAAGGGCATTTTTATTATTATTTGTTGTTCTGAAATAACTTAGATTCTTGTTAGTTAGGTCATGAAAGTCAGCGAATTGGGGCGCCGTTAAATCTTTTGATTACATCGGGATTATTGTTTTTGGCTAAGTTACTTTTACTACAGATTCAAGGTTTATTGCTGATTTTGTTGTTCTTATTTTGTTTATTCCTTTTATAATACACATTCTGATTTAAAAAAAAGAAAAACTTGTAAGTGTATGTTTTTATTTTATTCTAGCTGTACGCGCGACGTCGTCCGCGTGGAATTTCTTTTCAAAACCCCCCGATTTTGAAATATTCTTCATTGGTACTCGGCTCCTATTGGTCTTAGCGTGATGATATCTAGCCGTTCAATCAAACAAACAAACTCTTCAGCTTTATATATTAGTGTGCGATTTTACTTCATATTTAGTATACCTAATGTATAATACGTTTAAATAAATAACTAATAATAATAGTTTTACAATGATTGGGGTCAGTTGTTACGTCACGTACATGAAAGCTTGCTATCATCAAAAAAATCACTTGCCATATTTTAAAAAAATCTACCAAAAACCATCACATCACACATGCGGCCATCCCAAAGTCCAGGGAATCAAAATCATATCCTCGGGTCTCTTGTCATCACCATCGGACCAGTCCGTTCGGTTCGAGAACGGCTGGCACGCTGGTACTGAAAAGAGCCCGAGGAATTATGTCGTTGAGGCCGGCGTGTCGTGGAATTCTGTCTGCGCTTCTGCTGCACGATAAACCATGGTGGCCAAGCCAAGGCGGTAGACGGCCCGGCCACAGCGACAGTTGTGTGGCACGCAGCAATTTGCCCCAAGACGAAGGCAGATTGCTGACCTGAATGTGGCTGTATCCAATAACATGCTTATGGAAGATGACGATAGGGCCTGCAACCGAAGTCCCGATTCCCACACAGAAGTAGCTAAAATAAAAGTGCACAGATAAATATCCCTCGAGTTTTTTCCAAAAACTTCTAATATATTTCAAAGTTAAGTCAAAAAGTTCAAAACAATTACTTTTAATGGTACACGTTATAGAGGTTCTTAGGCTGGTGCACCGACTTTTAACCGATGGTTAAAATAAATTCATCGCTAAAGATGTTGCATACATTTTGCATTTACCTGTTGATTCGGTGCTTGTAAATAAAACAAAGGAATCACTGGTAATCTATTTATTTATTTATTTGATTTCCTATAAGCATATTTTCACGATTTTTTATCAAAATTTAAATAATGTAACAAATATTCCATTTTATTATATCCAATTATTTAAAATCATTTACTTATGTCAAAATATCAAAAATATATATGTAATTCAAGATATTTTAATAGAAGTGTTCATATTTCAAGAAAAATAAAGTTTTTAGTGCTGAAATAAATGATTTAATAAAGTTAATAAGTTTACCAATGAGATTATCTCGATGGATATGAACTTCATCTAAAAACAAAAGAAACCCTTTTGTAGAGAATTTGATTTCCTATAAGCATATTTTCATGATTTTTTATCAAAATTTAAATAATGTAACAAATATTCCAAAAAACTATAATTTTATCGAAAAATGAACTTAAATTGGCCGCCGGCACGTGTTATTTTTGTTAAAAATCAAAAAGCAAAAATTTTCCCGTAGTTTTTCGTCAAAAGGAAGGATTTTTTTGGGCGTCTGAAAGAATTTAATTTAATTTTTAACGACCACCCTAATATATATATATACATATATATATATATATATATATATATATATATATATATATATATATATATATATATAAATCAATTGCTGTTCGTTAATCTCGCTAAAACTCCAAGAATAGCTAGACTGATTTGGCTAATTTTGTTTTTTAATTATTAGTTGAAGTCCAGGGAGGGTTTAAAAGGTGAGTAAATATGAATAAAATGCTTAGAATATAGTAAAAACAAAAATTTCGCTTTCCCTTAGAAACTATTGCTAATAACATCATTTGATGTTCGTCCCGTCGTTTAGAATTCAATTAAATTTAAAAGTTGTTCAGAAATCAGATTAATTTAAAAATGAAAGTTTGCCGGGTCAGCTAGTGTATTATAAACATCAGCCTTGAAATGTCGACCGTTATATTCTGGTGTCCTCTTTTCATAGAAAGGAAGAATATTGTCAAACTTTATTTCGTAAAGAAATTCTAAAACAAAAGTCTGATGAAGGGCTACGTAGAGCCCTAATGAGAAAGGTCACGAGTAATTGCGTCTGTGGCACTTGCAAAGAAAAGCGGTGACGAATGCACTTTTGTCTTAATGTTGAACTGGGTCAGGGAGAATATAAAAACAGTTTCAACAGCCCTTAGCGGCACATTTATTTTGCGATCTGGATTTATGGATAGATAAAAAAGTAATGGTAAGCCAAAAACTCGGCAAATCACTTTTCAGTTTTCGAACAATAAACGGTTCTGACCTTGTAGACAAGTGGCATTAGCGATAAAAGAATAAAATACAAGTATATGGGAAGGACATAATACATAGCGTAACGATATGTCATTCTTATATACCCTGTTTACAGGGCCTGTAGACGGAAACTTACTTAATGCCCTTGTCCTTTGGATAGAAAACCCTAAAAAATGTTTTTTTTTTTAAATTAACTACTGCATATCTCAAAATCTAAGTAAGTTGTGTCTAAACTAATTTTCGTAATAAGTATTTTTAATATTTATCATCAACTTTTTTAGAAATTTCCATCTCGTACTTTAGAAATTAGACTGGTGGTGGACAGGTGGATGGATTGTTTGTAGGATGATATGATGATTTTTGGTGTGACACACGTATATTATGTCAGAGTAGAGGAGTATGGTAGGAAGGTATATTAAGTCAACCCCAAATAATTAAGAGAACGTGAAAGAAGAGAGAGTTTAGAAGTTAGAGAGGTGACTGTGGTAGGACTCGTTGTAAATTTTGAAAACAAATGTCTTCTTATCTATGGATTTTAAATAAAAGAGTAACTATAGAACATAGTCATATTTTTTAAAGAATTAACTAAAATTGTTTTGATCCTCAGTTACAGACATGGCGATTTACAGACATTTTTATCTAGTAGAAATATACAGTATATCTTTCTGTCAAAGTTCTTCAATTTTGAATAAATTGTTACTGAGAAACATGTCTGTGATATATAAGCATACGGACAGACGGACATGACGATTTCATAATGGTAAAGTTTTCACTAAAGCGGCTATTGAACCCTAAAAACTGAAAATATTCAGTTTGAAGATTCCATAAAAAATACTGTTGTTATATGAACAACAGTTAATTATTCCGACAGCATAATATTTTACTCGCTTGTCGCGTCCAAAATAAAATAAAAAATTCAAGAGTAAATAAATTCGTATATCTCATGGAAAAGTAACAACTAGTGCGTGTTGTTGAATAAAGTTTTGGTGTACTCGTAATGATTTTCAGTTATTTTTCATTTGTTTTCAATCATTTTAAAACAGCAGCAATTATACCTTAATAGCATGTGTTTACCGTCGTTAATGGACGTTTGCAATACCGAAGGGGCTGCTTGAAAAAAGAAATTCTTCGATACTTTTTTAAAAACCCCCCATACGTAGTGATGTGGGTAAACATTGGATGAAAACTCATTGTCATTGGTATGCAAGAGAAGTTTTTCTTGAGAACTTGTAGAATTATACAGCTTGAGTGTTATCAAGCTAGAATTTATACCATGTCATTAGCTGCTATGCCAAAGAATAGTCCCTTGACAATGCGAATTACATTTATCTAAACTAAAAGATTGATGAATATAACAAATGCCTAAAATAATATAATGCTTGTATGAATGATGATAGTGTTGTTAATTTGTGGTGTGACAGAGGATGTATGCTGGAATAGAGGGGTAGAAAAGTAAATACATATATGTCATGCTGCTGTTTGAAGTTAATAATTTCTTGATATAAAATTGCAAAATACAATAAAAAAATTATGAAATTCGTGTGACGTATAGTGTGGCTCTTTAGCTAGTCCATCTGACTATTTGCCAGCTTCGCAATAAAACAAAGTGAGAAGCAACCATTTTGTATTCAATATTAATCACAAAGAAAATCGTCACAATTGTGTCTCTCTTTTTGAAGTTTGCATCTGTTTAGACGGTAACGTAACAAGTCTGTCCCCGTTAAGCTCAATCTAAAACAAAATTAGATTTGAATAAGTATCAAATAAGCTTGGAAAATAAATTGAGTTCAGTAATACGTGGGTGTTAAAAATGTACATTGAAATAAATTGAATTTTATAAAGGGAATAATTTTAGTCTATTACTTCTTAGAATTTATAAAATTTACTTTCTCATTTTTTACACTTGGTAAATATTTTTGATAAAAGAAGTCGCTAATAGTTTACTTTATTAGACATCAATAATACATTTATGAGTATGCTTTTACATTTTAAGTATATTTTACATATAGCCTTGCCAGAATAAGCACATAGTTATAAAATGTTACGTTTCGCATAAGGTCTAATCCATATTAATACATACATATAACACAACGTAACTGTCTTTAATAATTACCCTTTAAATTGTCTTAGGAAATAATGCAAATAAAAATTTTGATTATGAACATAAAATATGATAATTTTATAACTAGAAATGGGTAGTGACTGCGGGATAAATATCAGCAAGTTTACGCAAGTACTAGTCGCGTGTCTTTCACTGAATTGTAAAAAAATACCACTGTGACATAAATATCTAAATTTGAATCTATCTCACTGTTTCTTGTATGATACAAATCTAAATCTTTCTAAATCTAAATCAAAAGTAAATCTTTCAAATTTTGTGCAGTTTTCGTGATATCTTTTTCGCCTTATTAATATTGTTACAACCTCGGTTCTGATAAAGACAAATTCCACGTACAGATTTGTAGAAGCACATTTATTACCCGTCGGCATTGGAAGTAATTGTAATCCATTTATTATCGTCTTCTTTTGTTAACTTATGTATTGGCATACGTGTCTAACAGCCCATTGTCGTATTACACTCGCTCATTACCATCATTAGCCAGCTGTTACAAGCTGATTCTATGAAATTCGGTCCATGTTGCCGAGCGGGCCCATTGCATTTGTGCAGTATAAAATGATGGCCTGATTGAGGGAGGGGGCAGTTGAGCGAGAACCACGATCAAAGGGAGACGTGTGTACATTCGGCAATCTATTAGTGACGGACTATGCGCGTTTTATTGAATTACGACCTTCTGCATTAAGGTTGGACTTGTTGTGTTCGGCTATATTTCTACCTATGTTATATGTGTTTGTATAGTTCTAATAAACTCTAGACCAGGGGTGGTAGCCATCCAGTCGAGTGAATGCCATACCACCTCGTTTTGTCGCCTCTTACGATAGACCGCCCGTCCGCAGGAAATTGTATTCTTTCTCACTTTCTGGACGGATAAATCTAATTTAAAATCTTCTTAAATACTCTATCAATATTATTTTTGAATACTCGTACTTTGCAATTTTGTAAAGAATAAGGGAAGACAATAGCTCTTCAACTCATTTAGATTAAATTGAAGTTTGTAACATAAAATACGCAAGACGACGGTTCTTTAAAAATCCATTCAATTTGTTTCGATGGTTTACGAGCCAGGGCCTTGAAAAGGGCGTTTTAGATTCCTCTTTCTGTCGTCAAGTGCCACATCATTTAGTAGATTTATCCTTTATACGAACAAAACATGCGCTTTATTGATTTCACCCATTTCAATCAGAAATAATTGGTATACGCTTACATAAATTACCACAATTATTACTGCCTGACTCAGAGATCTTAAATGGTAATTAATTAAAAATAAATATTAGTTTCAAGTCGATCAAACTTATCGATTTTACTATAAAATTTTGTAAAGATCTTATTTAGATCATGAAGTGCGAAAAAAGGCCTCTTGTGGTTTCAAGTTCTCCATTTTTAGTGTTCTGGGTTCCTTTAGCATAAATAGACTCTACAACATAATCAGATCCGTCTTTCCATTTATGTATGTATATTATTTGATTTCTTTTTCTCAATACTCTTGTGAATCTATGTAGGTGAATATGGCAGGATGATGAATGAATATTCGTCAGATAAAACTCACATTAATATATTTCCAAGCTTTGCAAATTACGCTTATGTTATGGGTAACATTCAACGGATCACTCTGAGGCCGATCCTAGACACCCAGACCAAAGTAAACAATGCAAAGTTTGCTTACGAAACTTACCATGCCTGTGAGATAGGTCGCCAAGACTTAGTCCACTCAATCAGAAAAACCGTGACTGAGACAGAGAAAGATATATTCTATGTCTAAGCAACATAATGATGCAGTGAGAACCCAATTAACCAAAACATTGAAGGTGTCTGTCATATATGTGACTGACATACTAAATTATTTTGAATATCTCAGTCACATATATGATAGACACCTTCACATATGAAAACCATAGAGATACTCTTTAATGACTTAAGCCGATAGATATGGAGATATTCCATTCCAAAGTCGTGAAAACATTGCCTCTAACCTTAAAAGTTTGAGAAGGAAGATTAAAAGAAATAACGATAAACAATAATTTTGAAGATAATTGGTTTTAATAAGACTTCTTAGTCGTCTTTTGAGATTTGTACCTAATATCTCTATAACTATATATCAGAGTGATGTCATCCAAGGAAAACAATCCACAATGGTGACCTCTACATATCTCATAATTGAGGTTGCGCTGACACCTCCATATCGAACTTTTTACAATAAAAGAACCCAAAAACATATATCACGATGTTCCCACTCCGGAAGTTAATTTCCTTAAAGGTCTTTGGATATCCAAACGCACATACAAAACTAGGCTCAACAGTGAAAACATAACAATCCTGGACAGAGCAGTAAATCCCTTCGCAAATAAGGATACCCTACTAAGTTATGTCGCTTGAGGCAAAATTCAAACATAGTTTAACCAACATCGAAAACGGAAATCTGGACGGCCTCTTTAAAAGTTCTGTTTAAGATTTGGTATCCCTTTCAAGATCATTATCGCAGACCCAAAACTGTAGATTAAATAAGGTAGGAGGGTAATTTTTGACATACATCACAACAAAATTTTATAATTATTTTTACCATTGCAAGTTCACCTACAGGGTCCAATTGTGAATCCAAAACATCCCGGGACCTACACGAACACACATAAAAGATTTCATTAAGACCGATCCAGAAGTTTAGGAGGAGTTCAGTGACATACGCATTAACCCTAGAATTTTATACATAAAGATGTATGTCTGTGGCATAAGGGACTTTACTTCATAAGTGAATCAAATAAGGAGAATAACAAATAAAAAATATTTTAAAAGTCAAAAATCAAAAAAGGAAATAAAGACAAAGAAACTTTGTCATGCAGTCAATTTAAATAAAATTAATTGTATGTATCTTTGTATGGAGATATTTAAAAACACGTTTGTCTATTTTTATATTTGTCTTCTAGATGTAGATATATGAAATTGATAAATTCCAACATACATAGTTTGAGCGATCATCAGGACTTTTAGTCTATCTATGTGTTTTTCATGGCGAACATTTTTATGCCATTATTATACCGTTTGCCTGATCGGGATGCATCATATATATTAGTATTTTAACATAACTCGCCTAATATATAATGCAGTGCACTTTCTTAACGATATAAAAGCAAAAGTATTTCTATTTTTCATTGCTTTTCATGAATAATTAGCTAAAAGGATCTTAATGAAATTTGACAGAGTAAGTGCATTCCGGGGACATTTTTAACCCAAAAAACAATCTTAAGGCGATGAAATAGGGTAAAGCATTATTTAAGAGTAGCGTGGGTTTTCTTTAATGTCAATAAAAAATAAAAACGACCCTGATGTCCGAAACGGCTAGAAGCAATAAGTTCTACAAGAAATAGATCAGTTATTTCTCTACTTCAAGCAATAGAAATCTTTCATGTTGGTTAAATTAAAATTAAAAGCCTCATGAATACAAATTACATTTTCTTTATTGCGTACCTAGCAAACAGGCAGACGGCCCATCGTTTAACGGGGTGGACTGTATGGGTGCTGGCCTTTATAAGAGCTTTCTGGGTGACTTATTTGATTTCCTTTGCCGATCTTCTATGCGCTGGCTCGTGGTTCTTCTTTGAACACACACACACACTGGATTTGGGATATTGATGGTCCTGAACAAGCACAAGTCACTTTATTTTTATTGTCAAATGTCACTGTTAAAATGTCACTGTCAATGACGTTTCTTTTTAATGCGGTAACAAGGCTTCGGCCTTAACAGCCCAGCTCACGGAAAGTAAATACTATCCCGTCTGTAAGTTTGCAATAACAAAGACGAAGCCAAATCATCGCCAGCCTTTAGGATGGGATAGAGAGGATGGAATGGGGGCATGAGAAATAGGCTCAAACAGGAGGAATGGGATATATTTTACAGGGAGAGGGGGAAGAGGGCCCATCGAAATTCTCAGTCACGACACACGATTAGCTTAAGGCTAGCTGTTCCACGCCGATATGTGAGAGCGTGATATCACACCAATCGATCTGGTCCTAACTGTAATTAAGATAACTAGTGGTCGCCCATTGGTCTAAATTCGACTATAATTAATTTAAAGTATAAGTTTGAACATTATTAAGTTTCTGTTGTCAAAGACTATACTTCTATAATCATAGATTACGCCATTACACTGTTAATTTGACTTAAACAATAAATAAAAGAGTATATATGTTTCCGTGTGTAATGTTTTATTTACTGGTTTAATGTATTTTTTGTGCAAAATTAGCATTCTGCCCTCCTGTGTATATAAACTATAAGCGTGCGATTTCATACGCCTCTGTCCGTGCAATTTTCCAATTTAAAAAGGGATAAAAAAGAAATTGCTGTGTTTTTACTTCACGTAATATATTGGTGATTCCAGCATTTGTCTACTTGTAATCCTAATAAATACATTTCTTTTTACTTTTCATGAATATTGTAAGGCTTATGGTTGTGTTGTATATTCCCACAAACTTATACAACATCAACAATAATCCATAAATAGAACACCATAGTTAAATATAGGCTTTTATTACTAACTACTATAGATAAAACGTATAAAACAAATTTCTGTATGGATGATAGAACAGATTGTTTCTATCGAAACTTATAGATAAAAACGACATACGATAATGTCGTAATTTTTTTATTGGGTGACATAAAGTTTTCTTTATACTCAACTGGCCATCTATTTCTTATTGGTATACCTCTAAAATCTCAAAGCCTTAACTGATTTCCAAGTTATTACTGTATTCTATATGTGAAATTTATCTGCAAATATAAATTAAATTCTGATAGATGATTCTCAGATAGTTTAAAGTTTATACGAGACGAAAGTATATTTTGTGATCATTTTTTATATTAAGTTGTGCAATTGTTAAGTTTTTTTTTGCATTTTATTTGCTAACAGCTGTAATTAATAATAACTAGAAATAAGATAAATTAAAAGGAGCTATCATCTAATTAATAAGCCTCCACAGATAACAGTAAAAAAAAAAAAGAAAATTAAACAAAGAAATAAATATACACTATATAAGACTACTATTAAACCAAAGCTCAATTAACAACTGTGCCCTATAATTGTTTTCTTCTCTAGCATAAACTTAAAACTATAGATACAAAAATCATAACTGCTACGTTCTAAAATGAAAAATCTTTATCGTGTACATGTTCGTGATATGCCTCTCTGATGGTAATATCGGTTTTTGCATATAGGCAGATTTTGGGACATACGAGCACTAAGTTAAAGTTTTAACCTTGCTAATTATGTTTAAATAAATTATCTATGTACATGATGTAACATGCCGCAACTCATTCCAATGACCTCGGTTCGAATTTCAACAGAGAGTATGTTTGTAACGAATAAACTCAAAAACTACTGTACCCGTTGCAAAAATTCTTTCGCCATTAGAATACTATATTATCTCAGATTAATATAAGCTATATTTATTGCTATATAAAATTGGGGATCTCTACTAAAACTTCAATAATGTAACCCAAAGTGTAAAAAACTAGTGTTTGAGTGGGTCTGGGGATGCTTTAGATTCAAAATTATACCCGGTAGGTGGCGTTGAATATGAGTTTATATATTTTTATTTATTCAGGGCAGGACAACGTCTGCCGGAAATGCTAGTTTTTACATATGCAGTAAATCAGGCAGCTCCAAAATTGTACAAAAGGGGAAGGCTTTGGAACAGTAGAAATATTTGTAAATACAAAGTGACACATTATCAAATCAGGGTCAGCACTTCTTAGACAGTTATGTTAACTTGCGCATATTGTTACTGTCTTACTTCTCGCTCTTACTGTACTTTTAGATTTCTAGTAAAATGTCTTGGAAAAAAATGTTAGCTGTATAGAGCATATTCTCTTGAATGAGGGACGTTTAAACCTACCGTAGTGTTTGTTTATGTTTGCTTGTAGACAAAGTGGCAAACATTCCATCTGTTAAGTGGTTAAAGTGATCAATGATATTAGCAAAAATAAAGGAGTCTATATTATTGACACGTTAAATATAATAGGTAAGTTCTGGGAATATCGTAGGAAGTTTATTCTAAAGCTTGTAGCTTACGGCCAGAAATAGCGTTCAACACGTAAATATAATTATGGAAATTTCCATAATCTTATATTCGTGTTGAGGCCTTATAAACAATAAATAATCGGGCATCATCATCATAGCTTTAAATCCCGGTTGAATTAAGAACGTCTGCCTAGAATCCCGGAGTATTTTTTCCTACTTTTTCTTCTCTACTTCGTATAGTCTTCAGCATCCCTAATTGTGGGACTATTAGTATGCATGACATGCTTTACGACAATAGGCTAGTTTTTTCTTGGCCTACCTCTTCGAGCGGAATCCGGCGGAGGCGGTATGGTTAGACGTTTGTTTTCCACGTAACTAGCCGCTTGCTGTAAAACGTGGCCGTACCAACATAGGAGACATTCTTCCAGTTCATCTCCTATGTCACAGATGTCCATATCCAACCTCCAGGTTTTGTGGATGTGAGAGTTCCTAACGAGGTCTTTCCGCGAGACTCCACACATCCATCCCAGCATATTCATCGTCATGACACGCAGCCCTTGCTTTTGTCTCTCAAGTACAGGCCACAATTCAGACAAACTAAACAATTCCGACAATTGGATCGATAAAATCTTTTTATATTATCACAATCCATTTTTATCATAATTTTTCTTAGATCTGCACGAGCTGGTTTCTTTATCTCCATTCTACCATCGGAGAATCAGTCACACTGGTTTGCAGCCATAGTTACATAGTGGAAACACCGCCAGTGAGAACCTAGCGCTTCGCTTCATATTTTCTGGTACGCACTGCTGAAGAGTGGAATAATTTGCCGGGGTCTGTTTTTCCTGACAAATAAAATACTGAAGTCTTTAAGTCACGAGGTATCTTCTAGATAAGCGTGCTCCATTCTAGACTGCGGCATCATTCTACATCAGGCGAGACAGTGGTTAAACGCAAAACTATACATCCTTTAAAAAAATCAGTCTATCGCAATAATGATAAACTTCAGTACATCCAAACGCATGGCATGGGAATCGTCGAACACATTAAGCCTAAAACTTTTCTTTTGTCGAGCCGCCCCAGTTTAACTAAGTGTCTTGAGTGTGCGGCTGCACTAAACCGTCACGTAATCATCTACATTATATCAGAGCAAAGTTTCACGTCCATCGCGAAGCGGGCAATGCGGGATAATTAACAAAGTTCATGGGTTGCTTCGGGTTAATTCTTGAAGAGATCTGCCGCGTTTGTTACTTCCAGCATTCATAATAAAACATTTTTTCAAAAATCTTTTACAGTTAAGGTTGTCCGACTGTAGAGGGAATACGTTGCCTGTTGCCGTCAGACAAAAATCAAAGCAAAATTCTTTGCTAACTTTCAAGACTATGATCAAAAAATACCATCTGCAATATAATGACTAGTCATTTTATGTAATCATGTACTGTATTGCATAAATATTGTTTACAATGTATTATATATATATATATATATATATATATCCAAGCCCGCCCCTTGTAAACAACGCAGTACATTAAAAGGAATCTATCTATCCAGCTGACCCTGATTTGGTAGTGTGTCACTTTGTATTTACAAATATTTCTACTATGCCAAAGCTTTCTCCCCTTTTGTGCGTAATGTAATAGTGGTTTGGCAGACGTTGTCCTGCCCAGAAAAAATAAAAATATAGAAACCGATTCCAGCGCCACCTACCGGGTCTAATTATGAATCTAAACCATCCCCGGACCCACACAAACACTAATTGTTTACACTTTTGGTTACATTATTGAAGTTTCAGTAGAAATCCCTAATTTTTTCTAGCGATAAATATAGCGTATATTAATCTGAGATAATGTAGAATTCTAATGGCGAAAGAATTTTTGTAATCGGTATAGTGGTTTTTGAGTTTATTCGTTACAAACATACAAGAATACAAATCTTTCCTCTTATAATATTGGTATAGATTTGAGTTTTGGTGCTTACTTTAGATAATGGATTAGGACAGCAATCGAGCGAGCGTTGCTAGGCTACTCTATACCTTTCTTGTTACTACTCAGAATAATCTATTCACAGTCTCTAGGGACTGACATTAGACTATTCACCTTTCTTTCAGGTGTTTAGGAATAAGTTGTTACATTGGAATTTAATTTTAGTTTGAATTAATTATATTTCCAATCTTAATACTATGTTTATACAATAAATTGGTTTACTTCTCTCCTAGTATTCAAATTAAAAATATATTTTTAATTAAATGAGAATGTTACGAATATGGAATTAATATTTGTCTAATTATCTTTTATACGAATAGGATCAAGTACTGAAATTTGTTTATCGAAATTGAAATAATGGTAGCCTATATTATCATTACTATATTAGATTATACATGTAAATATTATACATACATACATGTTGTTACGCCTGTTTCCCATGGGGGTAGGCAGAGGTGACAGATGTCTACTTGCGACGATTCTGATAAACAAATTTCATTCATCTACTTTCAATTATCTTTTTATAGATTCCTTTATTTGAGATACTTTTTACTTAACCTTTAACACATACATTTTATATAACTTTTGATAAATTATGTACCTATAATAATTGTTTTAAGTAAAAGAATATTTTTACTGTCAAACGAAACAAAAAATTGTTAAGGCAATTATTTTGAAGTCAATATCAGAAATATACAGATAATCCCGTAAATACAGCTGATTTACACTCACTTTCTTTAAAGGAGAGGACTCACGTCCTTGCTATTATTGGCGGACCCATTGAAACGTATCCAATATTGAGTAATTTGCTTGAATTATTATCGGAGTAGGCTCCGATCATGCCAAAATAAAACGTGCCTGCATACAAAGTGACTGTTTAACAATACTTTATTCCACATATACTGACATCTTGTTCCGTTTCCGTAGGCCCAGTTTTGTGGGAAAATCTCTGCGCTGAACATTCTAATAATCCTGAGGATTGGTTGGTTACGTTCTCGGTTTTCGACGTATTATTTTGATTTATGGTACATTTCAAAATACAGTTACAAGCAAAATTGTGTAGATAATATAGCAGACAAAATTTATTAACGTTTCCTTAAGTACGTTTGTTGTGGTCGTTGAACGAGATATATATTTGTTTGTAATAAAACAGTATCCTGCTTTTTGTATAATTTTAATTATATAAACTTAATAAACACAAGAATAGATATACACTCGACAAAAAAACAGTTTGACATAAAAAAGTAAAAAGTCATATTTAAGTTATAGTCTATACGAAAATAGGTTTCCAACTAATGAGTCTGCAACAGCGTTCACAATAAATATAGGATAACGAAAAAAATGAAAAATACTTATTCATGAAACTTACTTTAAAATTTGTGTCGCTAAAAAGTCTCACCAACAATGGCCAAAAATCATCATACAAAATGTATGAAAATGCAAATAAACTGCTTGCGGAGAATGATGAGAATATATGGGTTTCCTTCAAGATAAGGTCTGAGAGAAAGATGGAAGTATTTTACGTTGCTTCTTGACCTGGACGTATTGCTACATATTAAAGAGTAAAGGCAACTTACATTGTACTTATAAAGAATCATTAAGCAATACTTTAGTCAAAAACAAATGTTACCCCTACTAAAAGCTGAGAGATTGTATTTGGCTGCTGTCGCAGAGCTGACTTTTTCGCGGATGTTTTTCAAGAAAAATTCGAAATTAAATTATAAAAGTTAAATTAATATAAAGTAAGAAATCGCCAGCATAAAGAGGGAGAATATAATAATCCTGATACATTATTTCATAACAACGATACAGTAGCAGAAGTAGAAATACGAACAACAATAGGCGGTCTCATCGCTAAAAGGAATTTCTTCCAGGCAACTATAAGATGAAATAGAAAAATTTGTGTAAAATGTGGGTTTCATATTATGACTAGTGGTCTCGACAGACGTTGTCCTGCCCTGAAAAAATAAAATCTAGATCCCGATGCCATCGCCACCTACCGGGTCTAATTGTAATTCTAAACCGCCACTAGAAACCCACTCAAAACAAATAAAATTTTATCAAAATTGTTGAACCCGATTCCAGCGCCAAGTATTTTGTTAATTGATGGATGGGTTACATTATTAAACTTTTAGTAAGGATTCCTAATTTTTATAAAGAATATTTTAATCTGGGATAATGTAGCATTCGAATGGTGAAAGAATTTTTGAAATCGGTCTTATGGTTTTTGAGTTTATTCGTTACGAAAATGCAAATACACAAATCTTTCCTCTTTATAATATTAGTATAGATTAGCATATAAAAAGCGAGCATAATTTTTCACAAATTTAATCAAGAAAATTATACACTGTAAAATATAAAAGCAACATGTTGACTGTTTGAAATCGGAGCACAATAACACCATTGCAAACTGCATGTATTCCAATTTGAGGAATAAGGCGCATCCGTCCACAATATCCGTTACGAGTAACCGAGAATGGCGGAGTAATGCCGGCACAATGAATGGGTCATGGCAGAATGACATTGCACCTTTGTCCGGGTTTAAACTTTGACATTAACACAATTTACACTGCACCAAACGGAATATTGTATTTTGCGAAAAACTACGTGTCGTTTAAGAGTGGATTCTTTTTAAAATTATAGCTTGTCATTCTTTTTTAAATTCATTTGACGGCATATGTAGCTGAGTGCGCTAACGGCTGAAATTAATAATATATTTCAAGATTGAAACTGATCTTAGATCACTGCTGGGAGCATGAATGCCAATAACATCTTTCGGTAATTCTTTGATGATATAATGTGTTTCATTTATATAAAAAAATATATTATCATATAACTTATACTTTGGTTATCTGTGTAATGAACAGTTTAATGGTGAACTTTATTATATTCTTCTATAACGATATTAAATAAATTAATTCAATCAAGTTACTGTTTTGCAAAAAACATAAAACAGCTGATTTAAATTACTACTAAATACTATCATTTATAATTTAGTGATTTCTCTTTAAGTACCGTGAATTTTTAAACCTAAATCCGGTTGCAATAAAGTGTAATACCACAAAACACCGCGAGACTAGAAAAGTCCATTATGGTTTACATTTTTCTCGTTTCGCTTTTGTGTATCGTCGGATTTGTGACTATTTTTAAAGGTCAATTTTAACGAACTGCGGCCTCGGTAATGGTACGGATTTTTTATTTTTTTATTGCAGGAGTTCAGCAGACAGGCAGACGGCCCACTTGATGGAAAGCGGTTACCATCGCCTATCTATAGACATTTGCAACACTAAAGGCGCTACAAATATGCTGCTGCTGCTCTCTTAAGGGAGTCTGAAACCTGGCCACTAATGCCGGAACACAACTCAACTTATTATGGCGACATAATCTAGACCAGGGGTGGTAGCCATGCAGACAGGAAATACCCTACCACCTGGCGTTTGTTTGGTCGCTTTTTACGATAGGCCGCGTGGCCGCAGGATATTGTGTTGTTTCACCGTTCCTGCATGCATAAAACGGATAAGTTCAGTTTTAGGAATAGCGAGTGATAAAAGAGATAAGTACGAAGCCAGAACGATAATTAAACTAAATTCTGTAGTGTAAAACAATTTTCTCGATGTCTACTTTTTGTATCATATGCTCTTCATCTATTCGTTAATTCATTTTTCGTGCTTGTTTTAAATCTAAAACCCGGTTGATAGAAAGTCACAAAGACAACGATCAAATAAAACATTCTCTGGAAGCTAGGAAAATACCCAAATGAAAATCCTTCCTATACGTATACTCGTATTCCTAAGAAAGCAATGCATTTTTATCGCCCTTCTCTAAGTAGGTTGCGAGGATGACGTTCTGAACTACGCCATTCGAAGCCAAAGCACCTCGTATATAAACCTTTTATATTGTAATAGAATGTTTTAAAGTTAGTTTTGTAAGTCAAGATCGGGGGAGCGATATCAATAAAAGATTAATTTACTTATGAAACTTATTATAAAATTTTAACTATCGGAAACCCGATTTATAACTAATTATATTCTAACCTTCTTAATAATGAGTCTAGGCAGGCCTGATGTACACTGCTAACTGACTTGGACATGCATCCTCCCGCGGTGACATCATTCTATCCCCGGTCACCTGTGTGGGCTCTAGACAAAAACATCCTTCTGACCGGGAACGGACAGTGTCAGCATTCAGTTTCGCACAATGACGACGTGGCTCGGGGCAGGATGCATAACTAGTTTCTTTATGATGAGTACTTTAAAAGTTAATATTAATATTGTTACGACCGACAAAGACCAATTCACACCTGCAGTTTATTACTTTTCCGCATTTGGACTTCTTTTGTTTACTTTGTGTTTAAAATTTGTAATTAGAAAAACAGGCCATTGTGTATTGTAATGTTTATGATAGTCATTAGCCAGGTGTGATTCTTGTAAATAATTGTTATGTGGTCGAGTATTGTGTCGAGACATAATATATTGGTGCAGTATTAAACAATGCCCCAACTGAGAGATGAGGCAGTCTAGCGATGGTCACAAGCGAGAAAAGACGTGTGTACATTCGATAAGTTGTATAGTGACGGACTTTGCGCGTGTTATTGAATCATGTATTACGTTTGTACTGGTTGTGTCCAGTTATATTTGTACCTGTGCTATACGTGTTTGTATAGTTCTAATAAATTGTATAGTAATTCCAACGGCATTTTTATTCGGGTCCCGTACCTCGTAACAACAACAAAAAAAGTTCTAGCTAGATAAATAAGAAGAAAAACAATTTTTAGCTAGACGTGTTGATAGGAGTTTCTAGCTGATTCTTCCCCTTAGCGGCAATAACACGTTCCGAAGCGCTTTTTATATAAAATACGAAGTAAAATTAAATATTAATTTACCCTGACCTTAAAAAGTTTTCTCTTATGGAGCTTATTTTGAATAAAATCCTTAGAATTTGAATAATAAATTAATATAGGTAATATTTCAGTATTGTATAAATATGATAGATTTTTCAAATCATTTTGTATTGGACGTCGTTGAAGTCTATTTAATTATACGCTAGTGCTTTGTTACTGACATCAGAATAAGCTTTACTTAATTTTTAACAGTATTAAATTCATATGATTTTCTTGAACCGTTTAATTAGACTTCATACATTAAAAATTAGAAATATTTAGATAAAATACTGTTTTAGTAAATACGAGACTTTTGCCTGCGGTTACACCGCGGGTCAAATTCTAGTAAGTAGCTCTATTTTACTTACATAAAAACTGAATTAGGTCTTTATATATTTCGAGCGAAGCCGCGGACAAAAGCCAGTATGTATATATAACCTTCCTTAAAATACGAACTATATGGAAACCTTCCTTGAAAATTTGAAAAATTGATGGTAAAAATCGTTTAAAAATCCGTTGCGTGGTTTAGGAGTTAGCGGATATACAGACAGACGCGGACAGCGGCTTAGTTTTATACTACGTAAAGATGAAGAAATCCTATCCTATCTACTGAAATTAAACTACACACATTCGCACTATTATAACAGACTAGCTTCTGCCCACGACTTCGGTCCGCGTGAAATATGTTTAGGTTTTACATATTTTCACGCAGTAGTTAAGATTTATGAATATATATAATTATATATGTATGTCGGAGGAAGCTACGAGTATGAGTCGGGTTGATTGTTGTTTGGATGTATAACGCACAATATTATTTGTTTACATTTTAATTAGTTTTAAAATTCTTAATTTAACCTAATTTGATTTGTTAAATCTGTCTATAACTTAAAAATCGTCCTAACTTTATAAAAGTTATGAATATTGTAATTTAATAAGCGACCAATCAGAGCAGAGCATATGCCTCGAGCGGGGTCGTGGCGCCATCTGTACTTAAGGTAGACGGGCGAGTTTTGTGACACATTTGGGCGATAGTAACGGATCGAGTTGGATCGTTGAGAATTTAAAAGGAAATGGTTAAAGTAAGATCGGTGCCCTGAATCCGCTGCTGCTAAATCTAAATTAAAAGTGTATAAACCGTGGCCATTGTGTTTTATGCCTCTCGCCTAGTTTAGTAATATACGAAAATGATCTTATAGGGAAAAATAATGTGTACAGTATAACATTGACGAGAGATATTTATTGTTTTATTGTATTATCGATGATAATAGTTAATATCTTTGTTATTAAAAATGTTTCTTTAATCAAAACCTAAATAGTACCTACCGCACGTATTATCAATTAATTAAAAAACCGGATATAATTATAGCACATTATAAAAGATAAATACCCTGTGACGGTTGTACCGTAAGAAATTAAACGTGTCAACTATTTCTCATCTCATATAATTTCCCAGCTGAGTTTCACTGTTTTAATTAAACAAAATTAATGTTCATACCGTGACAGCAACGTCTAATGTCGATGGTAGTAGGGCTGTAGGTCGTGCTCTGAGTGCTAACTTATATGAGACTACATGTCTCGCGTTCACTGATGTATTTTGTGTAAAACTTTTATAGTATAGTATATTGTTGCGAGTACAGGACTCGAATTAAAATGCCGTTGGAATTACTATAGAATTTATTACAACTATACAAACACGTATAACACAGGCACAAATATAACCGGACGCAATAAGTACAAATGTAATGCACAATTCAATAACACGCGCAAAGTCCGTCACTAAATGTACACACGTCTTGCCTCGCTTGTGTTCTGCCGATCTCTCCATTGGGCTATTACTGCACCGATACAATATGGCTGCCAGCCAGCATAGATCGGATTTCTTAGAATCAGTTCGACACATCTGCCTAATGACTGCCATAAAAGATGACAATACACAATGGACTGTTTTTCTAATTACGAATTTTACAAACACATAGTACACAAAAGAAGTCCAAATGCCGGAAGGTAATAAACTGCAATTTATGGCAGGCAGGTGTGCATCCACTTTTTGTCGACATGTATCAATTATAGCTATCATTATTCGAGCATTTAATCGGTGTTCGCGGTGACGCTCAGAGTCTTTTTTGCTATTCTTCCTTCTCCACTTCACGCGGCTTTCGGCATCCCATCTTTTGAGACACTTCACTTCACATCTGAAGGATGACATGCTTACCAATTGTCTGATGGTGATCAAGCCAGCATTTGTTGTGTTTCCCCTTCTACCGAGACATAGAGAAGGCGGCGTGATTCAACATCTGCTACCCACATAACTAGTCGGTCTCTGTTAAACGTCGCCGTTACGGAGTAAGCGACTGTCTTGTTGTTTTTCTGATATGTCACGGACATGAAGACAGACCTATTATAGTGTAGTGTATACTACGAGTATACCAACTTAAAACAATCTCTTAATAAGGAATATCAAAACATTTATTCCCTTAGGGCTTTTCAAAGAAACTTTCGTAAATTTATGGAATAAGTAAGTTAGGTTATATTACACGTGATTTAGTGTAATACGTACACATATTTTATCAAAGTACCAAATATTATTTTGTGAAATGTTGGCGTTCTATAATTTTATAATTTTAGACAGGCGAACATAGCGCATCGTGGTAATGTAGTAGATGCCCGTATTTCTTACAAACGAGGTGAGGTCGAATCTCCCGTGAAGCATACATTGATTAGGCAATTTTTCTAAACTAATGTGTATGTATATTGTTACTAATATATATAGTACACGTTGAGGATGATGGAAAGTATAAAAAGGTAAACAATATCGAAATAGCCGATGTGAGAAATCCTCCAACAGTCTTCGACAAGCGTTGCCACGCTTATGGTATCAGTCCATTTAGAACGAGAAGAGCGGATCCCAGCAGCGAGAAGTTTAAGGGTTAAAATCCAAGATTCGTATATTATAAATTGCTATTAAACGAATTCCTTGTATTGAAGTATAATTTAAAAGAAAAATCTTATATGAAACGTATGTCTTATAAATCCTTTGCACCCGTGCAATGACAGTGTACATCGTTATATAAAATACGGTGGAGCTCCGGACGCGGACGACTGATAAGACGGATTTGCCATATAAACGACCTCTGGCGGCGGCCATTTTTGCAATACAGATGTACCAGCGTCACTATAAATAACGTTAGGATAGATGGTAAATGATAAAGTACAAAAGAATGTTAACGTATTCATCAGTTTCATTCATTTTTTTAGCCTTTTTTTAATAAGGACTTTTTTTTTTCACTTTTGGTAGAAATTTTTGCAATAATCTTATATTTATACAATTGTCGTATTCATCCGTTTAAAGTGTCTCACACTCTAAGAAAGTAAAAGAAAAGAAAAGAAATTTTAAAATTATTCTTATATTTGTTAATTTACTTTTATTCAAATCAGGAGATGAGGAACTCGCTTCCAAATTCGTACTAAGTGTAAGTGTACCATTTTACTTTCAAAGGGTGGTGTATGAGCTTCCAGAGTTCGCAGTAGGTATCCATAGGCGCTAATTACTTGAGAATAACTAATTTATTTATTATAAGATTACAAGCAGTCGGTTGAAGTCGGGATTACTCGGTCGGTATTCAAAATGTTACTTCAAAAATTGATGTAAAGTTCTTCTTTTGTGTCACATTGACATTTTTACTTAACGTTGACATTTGATGCTTGAAGTTAGTCACGTTCGCGACAGGTAGAAAATTCTGGAAAATATCATGATAATGAAGTACCTTTAGCTTCAATATCATTTCATCATCATCACCATTCAACTAAAATCGGTTTTGAATAAGATCTTTAGAAGATTTTGAGATATGGTGTATATTCGAAAAAAAATTGAAGTAACCAAATGACCAAAACCGTTGGTTACATTATCCGTGCAGGAACGGAAAAAGAATACAATTTCCTGCGGCCGGGCAGCCTGTCGTAAGAGGCGACAAAACAACTCACAGCCAGGTGGTAGGGCATTTGCTCGACTGGCTGGCTACCATCCCTGGTTTAAAGTATGTCGTCATAACAACCTTGAATTGTGTTCCGGCATTAGTGATCAGGTTCCAGTCTCCCATAAGAGAGCAGCAGCGCATTTGTAGCACCTTTGGTGTTGTAAATGTCCATAGGCGATGGTAACCGCTTTCCATCAAGTGGGCTGTTTGCCTGTCTGTTGAACTCCTGCCATAAAAAAAAATACATTTGCAGAACATTTTATTGATCGTTCACAAAAACTTCTATTTGAACGGCTTTATTAAACCTTAAAATTAAAGATTTCAGCCCAACATCAAAATATCTTGTTACACCTAATATAAATTCTGTTTCATGATTATGGAAATCTAATATGAGCGATAAAATATCATCCATAATGATATTTTAGAGCAACTATAAAACACGAAACTTTAATAACATTCATTATCGTTGTTTACTTTTATGTTATTTTCTTGTTAGCACGAAATTGCCCGAATAAGCTCATGGATTAGTGAATTATGACTTTAGACTCATAATTTCACAATACAAAGGAAGGTTTCATTGTGCGTGGGTTGGCACACACTTGGCCAGTTTGTTTCTGATGTATATTGTGTATGTTGTGTCTCTTTCTATCTATCTATCTATTGACGGGTACAAATGTAAATGTAGACCAAAAAAAGATGAATGGATTGTGTGAAGAATGACAGTCATGATGATTTGTGTTGTGACAGAAGACGTTTGTCAGCATAGAGGAGTATGGAAGGAAAATACATTATTGTGTTCTGTTGACCCCAAAATAATGGGGAGAACTAAAAGAAAAGACAGAGAAATGGAAGGGAATATCTCGCGAGTCTTCACAAAGCTAATGTTTTTTGGCATTATTATTATTAAACATTAAAATATTCTACTCGACAGCTTATACATTTCCAGGTACTTCAGATGTATTATATTTACTCTGAGACGTAAATACTTGATACAATCATGAAAATAGTCTACCATGTTAGTTTGATTTACGTCAAGAAGCCTCCTGCAACTTGTCACTACCTCAGACACGACATTTCCGTTTCCGGCGTTTATTGTGAAGCCACGACGTCCGTGCAATTTTTATTTAAACTTCGTAAATATGTTTCTTTCCATTGTCAAGTGTTCTTGAAGATTAAAGTTTGACACAGTTTTGTAGTGAGTTAAGCTTTTACGCTTGCATAAGCTTTAGTTTAAAATCTTATGAGAACTATTACATTTTTTATTTTATTGCAAGAGTTTAGTAGACAGGCAGACAGCGCATGTGATAGAAAACAACTACCATCGGCCATAGACATTTGCAACACCAAAGGTGCTACAAATGCGCTGTTGCTCCGTATAGGGACTGAAGACTGGAGCTTGGCCACTAATGCCGGAACACAACTCAATGTTGTTATAGCGACGTTCTCTAGATACCTTTATCTAGAGCCATCTAGACGGGCAAATACCGTACAGCCTGGCTGTGGGTTGTTTGTTGTGTCTTGCAACAGGCCGCCCGGCCGCAGGAATTTGTATTCTTTCTCCGTTCCTGCACGGATGATTTGATGATAATTTATATAACAAACGAGATAAAAAATGTAGTGGAAATGCGGCCAGTATTTTGTGAATGCTCCTCAACGACAGCCATCTGGACTATATGTTTTACCTGAAAATATGTTTATAGTTGTGTTTAACTTTTATGTTATACTAATTAACACCATTTGTATAAATATTCAAACTACTTAAGTCACATTCACAATATATGTATTTGTCGAAACTTTTTCTTATCGAAGGTCGTGAAGAGGGAAATATATGAGATTTATTTATTTTGCTATAAGGTTCGCGTTTCACCACAATCTCGTTGATGTTATGCGAAAGTACGGTCTAAGATGAAATATGCTTACGAAGATGGTATACTTATTCACATGGAACTTAAAGATATTCAAATTCAAATTAGCTTTCGAAAATACAGTCTCCAACAATGAATTTCTTTTGAGGTCGCATGATGAAAGTGGGTTCGAAGTAAAGCAATTCTTTCACCTAGGCGGTACATCCATCATAATATACTGGTGTTTCATTTCAGTGCGTTTGGTTGTACGATGGTAGAAAGAAGATAGCACCGGTGGGCACAGATTAAAAAGCTCCATTATCCACTCTCCAAACTCTATATGATTTATATACTTTTGCCACACTTGGACGTGGACTTTACAGCTGTTAAGTATTAGCATGAAACGGTTAGTTCCCGTTTTTCGTGCGATGAGTGAGATCGCTATCTATCCCATCCCCTTTATCCAGTTCCTCCTTTCTGAGGCCTCAGTTCCTCCTTTCTGAGGTGTCGATTCCTCCTCTCTTATTCCCTTTATAGCAGCAGAGGTGTGCTCCTATATTTTATAACATTAAATGACCTATTTTGGCCTTGAATATACGATCAAATTTCGGACTAGTAAAAAACCATTATAATGGATTATAATTATTTATGGGTTGTAGCAGTACTTAGCCTTTATTATTAACAGCAACTGATTGTCATTGCTGTAAGTTATTAGTTTTTTTTATCTTGGGAATCCTTTTGAAAATTTTTCTGAGAATCATTCAAGTTGGCCAGATTAAAAAACATCGAATTTGAATGTGATTCCTAACTGGTCGATAGCAAAATTTTATGTTATAAAATTTGTGATTTTTATCCCGGGAATTCCGCAAGTACTTTCCCGGGAACGGTTTGTATTTGTTCGGGTGTACAAAAATTAGCTCATTCTGACACAATTTTCACTAGAACAATAGCTTACGTTATTCAAATTCAAATTTATCTAACCAGACTTCTCATTACAAGACCAAGCTCTAACAAAATATTGTGCTAAGGTACCTTATTCTGGTTGTCACATTCTGCGCGAAATATGGCTCCTAAAGAATGCACTAGTAGGCAAAGCCTGTATCGCAGGAATCATATATTTATATATACATAAAATGAAACATTATTCAATACATATTTAAAGTAATGAAGTGTGAGCGCTTGAGTATCTTGCGTCTGTGTGCGTGCGTTCATGTGGGTGTGTGTGTGTGCATGTGTATTTTAAATGCTGTGGTACTTTCTGTCCGGGGAATCCCGCGGAAATATCAAGTCAAGCGTAAATGAAATCGCGGGCATATCGTAGTAGTTTATATACAGACATATTTGAGTGTCTTTAATAAATAGTATATTAGCTCGTGAAGACATAACCGCATGTTTCTAATGCCCGATTATTAAGGATACTTTCATTTTGTTTTGTTTCTGTCTTTTAAGTTATTCTATCATCGTTATCCCTTGTTATTGTCATTTTGAATCGCCCATTAGTGTTTAGTTGCTACGTATTTAATGGAATATTCCTTTTTAGTATCTCTTAAAACCATTGTTATTTTAATAAAATTACCTTGGATAAACGTTGCAGCTTTTTATAAATGTATATTTTCGTCACTGTGTTTCTTTGTTTTCCTTAATGTAGGATGGTAAGAAGAGGTGTCTTATCTGAATTAGTAACATAACATTTTTGTTGTATGTAATACTAGCATTTTCGAATTTATCCACTTTGGATACACATTAAAAATAATAGTTATTCTGCTAAATATAATATCAAAGGTTATTTTCAGCAAGATAACAGATTTATGGAAATAGGTGAATTCCCGTAAAAACTCGGGATAAGTGATATTAGTACAGGCATATACAACTACAATTGTTTCACTACAGATTTTATCAATCAGTGAACATTTCTCATCGCAATCTATTTTTTTCGACCTGGCCATTTTCTACCTCTCCAGAAAAAATTCCCGCGCGATTCTCGGTATATAAAGTATAGCAGATTTTAATTCCAGGAATTTACTATCCGAAAAAACGCCATCGAAATTGGCGTAGTAGGTTTTACGTAAATACCGAACAATCAAACACAAAAAAATGTAAAAAAACATAATATGTAATATAGGATGTAAATAATATATGAGTTTGAACAGATCTTGTAATTGCCATCAAACTATAACCGTCATTAAAGTTATACCGATTTTCACGACAGCAAGTACGAAAATCAACGTGCAGTTTATGTAAAGTTGCGTTTACATACACTGCCCACTTCTCTGTTTGTTGCTGTTGAAGTGGGCATAATGTACTAAGCATAAGACGTATGTGAAGTACAGTTTTACAATCGGAATCTTTGTTATAACATGAAAGATAATAAATATTTGAAATGACAACGGTCCAGTATAGAAGGTGACTCTAAATAGCTCCTATGTTCTAAATAACTAGATGTCTTCACAGGCGGTTCTCATCTTGCCTTTTGGCATATAATTATTTGAAATACTTCTCAGGCCAAATTTACTAAGACCAGATTTACTTATATGATAATACACAACTAAACATTACTCGTCAAATTCCCATGAAAAACTTCGGGTATAATAAAATTTATCATATATTTTTCCTATGGAAAGGTGGTACATGACACATGGTATGCTCCCCCCTTCACACATACACACACAAACGTGAGCGTTGCATGTCGACGAGTACATTACGGTTCGTGATCGTATACCTTATAAATATTAAGTACATCACGTGCTATGTATTGCAAAAGATACCAAATAGAATTTTACGATTAGTTACGGGAATATTGTATGACTTAATATGCAGTCTGAACGTCTGGATAGGATCACATACCATTTATAGATAGTTTATTTCTAAAAATTATAATTTGATGATATTGTGGCGGGCGATGGTAGAACAATCTAGTTGGTTTAAGGAGTTTTCAGAAAAATGTAGAAGATTCCAGAATAAAAAGACAAGTACAGATAAATTTTAGAAAAGGATAGATCATGAAAAAAAGAAAGAAATGAAGATCGAAATTCTAGTATAGAAGGTTCAGGAAGGAATCGACAGAGATAGGTAGATGTTTAGAAAAGGACAGAAAAATAAAAGAATAACGAAAAGAAGACCAAAATTATGGGTTTCAGAAGATTCTTCTGGGTATATGAGCAGCGTAAGGCGCGCCTACGGAATAGTTCAGTTGAAGACAGCAAAGCGAAAATGCGATACGAGAGAGTGGGAAGTAGTATTAAAGTACAAGGTAGTGACGAGTTTAGTGGATAGTTTAGTGTAGGAGAAGTGTAGCGTAGTTTAAGAGGAGATCCAGAAGCGAGCTACAAGCGGCCAACTCGGAGGTGACCACTGCAGTAGCACGAAGTGGTCTACGTAATATTGGCGACGATATTGTGAGTGAGACATCTTATCGTCGGGACAGTGCGTTGTTAGTTGTGCATGTAGGGGCAACCCTGCGGAGAGGAATAACGTACAGCTGTGTAAGTTAATAAAAGCATTTTGTTATAAACTGGTGCTTTCTTCCAATCCTAAGTGCGTGTTCCCACTCGCATGTAACAATATGTAAATATCAGGATGAATTCGTTCGTGTAATAATATCAGTCTCTAAACGTTTCACGACTGGACTGAAGCCTCTCTATACTAAAATTATGAACGGCATACCCACCACGCTTGTCCAAAACGAATTTCCGGAAGTCGCACATCAGTAAATTGGACTTCCAGCCGAAATCGACAACCTTTTTTCTTTCAACATTAACACGTGTTCTTTGTAAGAAGAATAAATACGCAATCAGTTCAGAAACACTGTTTGAACGGCACATGTTCTGCAAGTATTCAAACTCATTGTAATAAGACGTTAGTAACTTAGTGCTTCAGCTAACAACACTTTAGTAAGTGAACAAAACCGTAAGCTATAATATGTTCAAAAATGAACTTTGCTGCAGTGAAGCATTATCAAGAAAATACATTTTGAGTTCAGTTCGTATTTCATTCATACAGAATTTAATAACTTTAGTAGCTAAGTAATTAAGAAGACTTAATTAAATAAATTCTTGTGCTCTTGATAACCTTGTCCCATATAAAATTCAGTGCAGTAAACGAAACTGCGCATTAATTACTAGAAAATTGCTGCTATATGACATATATAAATAACTATATAAATTCGTATCGAATAATTTCTATGTGACTATAACAAGATTTTTAGGATTCTGTAAGCATTTTAATAGAAATCCTTATACAATCATGTCTGTCTGTTTATTTGTACAACAACAATGATCTTCACTGTGTATTTTTGGCTAAATTGACTCCTACGTTTTAATAATTTTTGTCTCCAAGTAATGTTTTCAATATCAAATATATATATATATATATATATATATATATATATATATATAGTATTATATATTTATATGTATAGTTTTTGAGTCGTGGGGTATTTCCGATAACATACTTTTTAGAAATTCATAGTCAAATCTCAAAAACTCAACGGAACCTTGCCTGTGCCTGGGACGACAAGCACCTGACTGACTTAATTTTCAGACTACTTTATTAAAACTAAAAATGTATATGTGCATTTAATGTTTTCGCAATTAATATGCCACAATTTCATCGACGTATCAACGTTATTTCAACCGCAAATGCGTTTTACGATTTAATTAAAGCCCCTACTCGGAACAGACAAGGTACCATCGATGCGGAATTAATTCGATCAAAACTCTTGTAATTGGGACGCAATCGAGTAGTGGTAACACTGAGGGGTAATTGCATAGAGTGCAAGAGAGAGCAAGTTAAAATAAGGGACTAGTATTTTGAGCACAGATTGCAAAATTCTAATGAAATTAAATAAAAGCATTTTATTTATAACTGTTTACCAATAGAAATTATAGATGTACCGTACGCATGTGGTCTTAAAAAAGTGACTGTCAAATAATATTTGTATGCAGTAGAAGAATTTTTGAAAATGAATTCTTTCGTTATTACCTATATGGAACTGCTTTGTAATTTAATTGTGAACATAAATCACATTTTTTTTAATTATTAAAGCTTGTTTAACATTTAATAAAAACTATGATTAAAACTACATTTTAACGGTTTTAAGCGCGGCATTTTATATGATGTTTCTTTCGACGTTTAGCCCCATTTTTTCATTTTCATTATTTTATTTTTATTTTTGTTCTGGTTATAATTGACTGGAACCTTGAACTGGAAGGAATTATATATGGAAGCCTAATCGAATTTTAAATAAGATGAGTATTTTACATACCATAACTATATGGTCGAATACACTGTATCTTTACAATTATATAACACGTGTATAAAACTACATTCTTGTAAATATTCTATTCTAAACATGCTGTGACTGTACATTCTGTTTTTTTTTAATAGCTTCAATGTACATTGAAGCTATTTAAAAAAACCAGAATAGACTGTATAAACGACGGAGAATACCAAGCATTTTTTTAGATTTCTTGTCTGTTTATCTGTTAGTCGGTTTTTTTGTTTGTTAGGGATTCACGTAAAAATTACTCGGTCGATTTCGATGCGGTTGTCGCTGACCGCACCAGCAAATTCTTAGACCTAAAATCTGCGCTACTTTTATCCTGGGAATCCAGCGGGAATCATTAAGAATCATTTTAATGGTAAAATTAAAAAAAAATCAAATTCCAGTGCGTTTTCTTTACTGATCGATAGCAAATTTTATATAAAAAATGTCACTATTTTTTATCCCGCGGGAATTTTCCCGGGAGCGGTTTATAGTGTTTGGGTAAATAAATTAGTTTATTTCGACAGAGTTTTTACTAAAACGTTAGCTTAGATTCTTTTTAAATTCTGTTGTACTCTTTATAGACGAAGTTGCGAAAAAAAAGTAAGGTGTTCGGATGTAAGTTATTTATTTGAACCTTGGACAATTGTAATACCTAGCCCTAATGTGCACTTTGTTTCGTACTAGCTGTGAAGAATAAGAGTATTGAAGAAAGTTGCACATTAAAGAAACCGACGAATATACACCAGCTATATACTGTTCGTTTAAAACTATATCGTATTATATCTGCCTAGTTTCAGCTTGTTGTGTTGAGATTTGGTACTTCAGTAGCAAGATACCTCAGTTAAACACCCACTGTTATTATTCTTAAGTTGGTGTATGCTGTATAAACTTTTGGACTGTTTGATACAGTTGTCGTTTTCATGTTCTGAAGCGGTTTACAACGATTGTACATTTAACTAGGATATGCTCGTGACTTTGTCTACTTTGACTTGAAATGTCCACGGGATAAAGTACTACAGAATGAAAAATATAATGTAAACTATAGTTTTAATGAAAGCTGTTCCGGAATAAGCTAATTATTGTACACCAAAATTACTACAAACCTCATTTCAACCTGATTTCCGGAATTTAAAAAAATAATTTTTTTTTACATATAATTTGCTATCAATCAGTGAAAAAATCATATTGGAATTCTATTTATTTAAACTTGGCCTTTTTAAAAATTCCCAGAAAAATGTCGGCGGGATTCCTAGGATAAAAAGTAGCGCAGATTTTAACTCTAGGAACTCTCTGTTGATCAACGAAAACTGTATCGAAATCCGCCCAGTATTTTGACGTGAACCCCGAACAAATAAACTAACCAACAAACAGACAAAAAATATATAAAAATCATCGTGTTCTCCATCGTTAGGTATAGTCTATTCCAGTTGTTTTTTAAATACCTTTTATGTACAGACATTGCAACTTTAGAATTTTATAATATTATGAACTTTTTATAATAATTGAAAAGAAATTTCTAATAATAAATAAAATTGAAATCTCTGTAAAAAAAAATTGTTTGAATCTTTTGTTTAAAGGAACTGTAGAAAACTTATCTAACTTACATTTTTCGTGTATTTAACTTTCATATCTTCAGGGTTAAGATATGAAGTCAAGCGCGAACGAATTGACGGGCAGGATGAGTTTATTATAAAAACATTCAAGACTACTATCAAAACAAGTCAGCAATCATTTCTCAGACTTATATTATAATTAATTCAAATATATTCCGGATAGTTAGTTCAATAAATCAAATTCATATTAAACGGACTAAACATAATAGAGGATTTTTTACGTTAAATGTGAACACGAATATTGAGTATTTCATTATTTATTTTAACAATATCTAATACTTGACAAACAACATGTTCGTAATTATATGAGCATACCAATGTATGGTTACAATTTGGGCCACCTGCATATCTGTAAACAAAGCACAATTATTACCCGTCGGTGTTTGAGCTAATAACATTGAAACGTTTTCATGACCGTCTTCTTTTGTTTACTGTGTGCTTAAAATTTGTGATTGGAAAAACAGCCGATTGTGTATTGTAATCTTTATGGTAGTCATTAGCCAGGTGTGATTCTTAGAAATTTAGTCCACGCGGTCGAGCAGACATATTGTATTTGTACCGTATAAAGCAATGCCCCAACGGAGGGGTGAGGCAGTCTAGCGATAGCCACAACCGGAGCAAGATGTTAGTGACGGACTTTGCGCGTGTTATTTAATCGTGCATTACATTTGCACTGGATGTGTTCAGTTATATTTGTACCTGTGTTATACGTGTTTATATAGTTCTAATAAAATTTTTAGTAATTCTAGCGGCATTTTAATTCGAGACCTGCAACTCGTAACAGTATTATAGGTAGTAAGTTATATCCAATTTTATGTATTACGATACTTGGACATCTTAAAAGATGGATGAGCGATTCTAATCCAAGTAGGTTTTTTCCGTATTTGATAAATAAACCACGGAAATAAAATGATATCAATCTTCTTAGGATAACCAGTTCTGGACAGGATTTTGTGAGAAAAAACAACAAATTTCTGGTACAAGAACATTGAACTGAATTCGATGTCATGTCGTTATTATAATATTTTAAATTATTTCTTCGGTATTAGTGTAATATGTCAAACTAGCTGATCCGGCAAACTTCGTACCGCTGAATCAATAATTAAAAAACGTTGATTTCTGAACGACTTTTAAATTTAATTGCATTCTAAACGACGGGACGAACATCAAATGTTTTACAGGTAGAAATAGTTTCAAGGTTAAGCGAAATTGATTTTTTTATTTATTATATTCCAAGCACTTTTTTTATATTTACTCACCTTTTAAACCTTCTCTGGACTTCCACAAATAATTGAAAACCAAAATTTGCCAAATCAGTCCAGCCGTTCTCGAGTTTTAGCGAGACTAACGAACATCAGTTGGTTTATATATTATAGACGTTCATAATATTATAATGTCGGATTAATATGAACATTTCAGTATCATAGCAGATTCAGAGTAGATATTGCGTTGATAAATAAGCATATCGTCATTTTGTGAATATCGTGGAAAACTTAAAAACTAGTTCTACATGAAATATGTTATAGAATTAATACAAACTTAGTTTAATCTAATAGAATGGTCCAATTTTAATGCTTAGATTAGAGATTAGATAGATTAGAAGAGACGAGAGAGAGTTTATGAATGAATGAATGAATGAATATGCTTTATTGTGTTTTAAAGATACAGTTAACAGAAATAAACCTTTACAATACAATAGGCGGTCTTATCGCTATTAGCGATTCCTTCCAGACAACCTTTGGATGGACAAAAAAATTGATAAGAACAGAGATATGTTGCATTATTCTCACTAACGAATCAGTATCTTATAAATATATACATACATGATATAATATACATACATTAATAAAAATATTATAGTATACACTTACATAAATAAATATAAAACTAGAAAAAGATGACAATAACTGCTGCATACTTAAATTGAGCTATTTGAGCTATAATAATCTTGTTTATTTGTGAATTTAATGTGATCTAGCATAAATGTACATAGTTATCAAATATATGTGTAACAAAATTGGATTTAAATAGCAAATGTAAAAAGTCTTACAACGAAAAATAATTAACAAAATATATTTCCCAAGAATTTGGTAAATTGCTTTTCCGCTTAAAACCTTCGAGGTCTTAGACGTTGTTAATTAATTAACACTGATTTAATCTAGAAAGTCATTCGGAAAGTACAATATAATAGCAAAGTAATTTTGTTACTACATTTTAAACATTTCCGCATTGCATTTATTCTAACGGTCTCTATGTTTCAGTGGTCTAGGTTTTTGCCGGTCTAGTTCATTAAAGCGCAGAGGTCCCGGGTACGATCCTAGAATGGGAATGTTTATTTACTAGGGATGGGCCAATGTGATTTGAACCGAATACGAACTTCGGCCGAACATTCGGATAAAACAAAAAATTCGGCTGAAGTTCGGCCGTTTCGTTCGGGCTTCGTTTTGATTTGGCCACGCTTTCTCAAGAGGATCACATCTTGACCTGTTGACAACGTCAATTTGATAACACCAAATTTTTGGCTTTTTTACACCATAACCTACCTCTTGTAAATTTTAAGTATGAGTAGGTGGATAAAAGAATAGATTTTTAGAGTTGATTGAAAAAAAAACACTATTTTATAATTCTAAATTCATAATTTTTAAATTCGTAAAAATATTTCGGGTAATTATATCGAATAATTATATCTCAATCAGGAACTAATTTTATTTATTTTTTGTCACATTGCAGGTTAAGTGTTACCCTTACTAAAATAAATGACCATGATTGTGTAGATGTCAATTTTTATATTACGGTTATGATAGAAATGATTTCGATTAACATCAGTCAAAATAGCGCAAGTTGGTATTTACCTTGCACCGAATATTCGGTCAAACCGAATGTAGAATGAATTTCGGCCCATCCCTATTATTTACCATGACCTGGGTGTTTGGGATCAAACCTAGAGTAGTAAGTAGTACACTATCCATAACACAAGAGTAGCTTAGCTTGGGGCTATAAAATGTAGTAACTTAAAAGAATAAATAAATGTCTTTACCATTTGTTTTATTGGATAAAACTTGACAGTAACTTTGTTTAAATATGTCAATTTACTGCCAATCGTAAGGTAAAGAAATATTTAGTAAAATATATTGTTACACACCGACAAAGTAAATGCACACCTGGTTTATTACCTTTCCCGCATTTTGACTTCTTTTGTTTACTTTGTGTTTAAAATTTGTATATAAGAAAAACATTCTATTGTTATTGTACTTGTTTATGGCCGCAGGTGTGCAGATTACGGTTTCTCGGAAACTTCGGTCGATTGTTGTATTGTACAGTTTAGTATTTAAACGATGCCCGAACGGGGGGTTGAGGCATTCAAGCGACGATAACGATACGAGCAAGACGTGTGTAGCAGATTCGATAAGCGATATAGTGACAGACTTTGCGCGTGTTATTGGATCGTGCAGTTTGTACTGGTTGTGTTCTGTTATATTTGTACCTGTGTTATACGTGTTTGTATAGTTCTAATAAATTCTATAGTAATTCCAACGGGATTTTAATTCCAGTTCTGTAGATCGTAACAATATGTAGAAGCCCGGCATTGTAGTCTGGAGGACGCCGATTGGTGCCAACTGTACAATGACAGGGCACACTGAACTGGAAAGCGTGTGACACGTCACTAAATTTAGCTTTTAAACCGGTGCTTAATAATTCAACAAACACCCAAGTAATAAAGTAACGTACACACGTTTTATTGAACCGATTGAATGGAGTAAGGGCACGCTCCCTGTTATTGCTAATGAGATTTCTGTACACGACTGTTGAGTTATGTTTGCAGACTTTGTTAAGTGGGTAACTTCCTGGTAATGATTTTTTCTCTCATATATTTCTGTTACTTAAAATATTGCTCGTATTTTATTTGTAAGATATTTTTTGTTGCTTTATTATTGCATGCAATTATTGTTGTTGTAACTTAATGGTTAGTTTCAATATTGTGAGTTCGAATCCTGTTAAAAGGCGTATTTAGTAGTTTTTTTTTATCATATTCTATATATTTTGCAGATATTTTGGGCTAATGATATAGGAAAATATAGTCATCACTATACATCTAGTTCGCTATGTGTGAAAATCGCCAATCTGCCTTGAACAGGTGCGGTAGGGATGATGTCTATTCCAATAAAAGAAAGGACATAAGACCATTAGTCAAAATTAAAAAAATAGCTTTAACAGTATTTAATTGTTACTCTTATAAAAAATATTACACGCATTGCTCTTTATTCTAAAAAATAATAAAATGTATTTACTCATAATTAATGTCTAACAGAAACTTGGTCGCATTGCCTTGTTAAATAACTGAAATTAATTCACAAATTTACTTTGCTAAAACTTTGCAGAATAATTAACATACCGAGAACTAAAAGCAAAACAATCTAACGTTTGGCAATAAGGGACGGCCTTGAAAATTAAATTTACCCAAAGGACTAATCAAGGGTTCGAATAAATACCATTCGAAATAGAAATACGGACGACAAGATGCGGAAACTGGGGGAATTTTTCGAGGTCATCGTTCAAATAACTGGCCGGGGGCCACTTCGAGAATCTCCAACAACTCGTAAGGCCCCTGAAATTTTAATTACGTATCCAAGAATTTTTCCTTCGGCAAGACAACGAAAATTTTAGCACAGGGTGTTATTATCGTTTAATTTTATTACTTCTTACTCCTTAAATACCCTTCAACGGTTTATTTTAGCGGAGAGAATATCAATGCGGCGTTTTGTTATTCGCACAAATGGTGCAAATGCGAAAGTGACTCTTATTTAATAAAACTACGTTTTAACGGTTTTAAGCGCAGTTATTTATTTGATTTTTGTTATTCTGACGTGTCGGCCACTTTTCAGTGGCAGTCTTCCGTCATCACGGCCCCTGAAAAGTATTGTGCTTAAGTGCTTCCAAGGAGGGTCGATAATTCAGCTTATTTATTGTCGTAATGTGAAACACCTTGGTGTAATTGTATTTACACTTTTTTCACCTAAATACGTTGGGAGTACTAATTTTACCGCACGTTCCATCGTGTGGCGCGTAATTTTTAACTTTCGAATAATGTATACATGTATACATTCGTAAATGTATTTTTTTCAAATTGGTTGAATTTTTTTGTATTATATTGTAAATTGTGATAGCAACCCATAAATATATCAGTGCTGGTTTCGATCCTTAACATTATTTTAAGAAAAGGTGCGAAAGGTTTGTTGGTTTCCATATATAGCTTATTTCACGGTCGACCTGTGTCATTACGATGTTTTCTTTCACAGCACGTGATCATTGTGATCAAGGATATTATCGTGGTTTTCTGTAACAACACGGGCGTTAGATCAGAGAAACTGCCTAATAGGTGTATGCTTTCCAGCCAAAATTGGAACCCATGCTTTTGGGATGAGACAGACTCGCTATAGTCACTTAGTTATTAAGGTTTTTAATGTAAATGGCCTCTATATTATTTTATTAGTAATATTTATCTTTCCTTATGTTCGCATAATTTCCTATATCTTACATTGTTATTTTGGGGTTGCCTGGAAGAGATCGCTTTTTAGCGATAAGACCGCCCTTTGCAAATAACTAGATATAATTTTAGTCTTTAAGTTCATGTTTGTATTGGTGTACAATGTAAAGGTGTTTTCTATCAATCTATTTCGTTATATAAACATCCACATGTTTACATCTGTTTTTATATGGGTACAGTTATAACTAGTCTGGCCATAAAAACTGTTACATAAAAACTTTTCTTTTTTTCAACTTTTTAATTATTTTGAGTTTGGAACAGAACTTATGGCTGGACTAGTTATATTGTGATATTATAAATAGTTGTATAACTAAATAAAGTGTATACGTAAGTATTATTATAAAACCCAAAAAAAAATTATTCCAAAGGGCTTATTTAATATTTTTCAAGCTTAACAGAAGCGCCATATCGTCTAAAAAAATATGGAACATATCCATTACTCTAAACGTCTAAATTACATTCCCAGTCAAATGTATGACCTCGCAATCGTATTACATCGCATATCATCAAATTAGTCTGGGTTTTAGGCGAGACAGTGGGAAATGTAAGTTACGAGTGAGAAAAACGTCGTAAGCAATATAGGATTTGTGATGTCACTTTATAAGGTCGCAAGAGAAGTTTCTGACTCGTGAAGTTCTGAAGGTTGTTTCGTTTATGTTGAATATACTCTTCATTGAATTTTATCAAGATTATTTTTTAAGAATACGTGAGATCGGTAAATGTTGTAATGAACTGAATCTGGGGCATTTAGACTTCCTTGTTTACTTTGTGTTTAAAATTTGTGATTAGAAAACAGTCCTTTGTTGTATTGTAATCTTTTATGGCAGTTATTAGCCAGGTGTTACGGATTTGAAGCACAAACTGATTCCAGGAAATTCGGTCCACGGGGCCGGGCAGACATATTGCATCTGTGCAGTATAAAGCAATGTCCCGACTGAGGGACGAGGCAGTCGTGCGATAAACACGAGCGAAGTAATACGTGTGTACTACAATCGGGAATCTTTTAGTGACGAACTTTGCGCGTTTTATGAAATTACGACCTTCTGCATTACGTTTGGACTTGTTGTGTTCGGTTAAATTTGTACCTGTGTTATACGTGTTTGTATAGTTCTAATAAACTCTATAGTAATTCTAACGGCATTTTTGATTCGAGTCTCGCGGCTCGTAACAGTATGTTATATCTTATAACTATACATATTTTTTCAGTGCTAACTCTGACTACCATTTTTGGAACTGCCTTACAGTAAATTAAATCTGATAGTTTAAAAAAATAGAAACGCTTATTTTGTCTTTCGAATGTCAATAATAATATAATAATAGAAACCGATAAACTTATCCCACTGCTGGGTTCAAGCTTTCCACATTTTTTGGGAAACGGACGGTGTACCTATCCGCCGCATTGACATTTATCTCGATGTACAGAAATCATCGCCACGTTTTTCCTTACTTTCAACATGAGACAATTGTAACAATATGATCAGAAAACTGATTGAGAGGAGCTTGCTTTTCCAGACAGGTCTCAATGCCGCAATATAAGCCTGGCACGCGAGAGCGTTAACCATTAGGCTACAACGACTTTTTGAATGTCAAGATAAAACAAAATGAAATATCGCGTATAATTTTCTAGGTTACACTCACTAACTACTTAAAAAAATTTACAATGATTGATGTAACTTATATATTTTTTGCTAGGTGGTAGAGCATTCGCCTGACTGAATAGCTACCACGCTTGGTCTAGAGCGTGCCGTCATAACAACCTTGAGTTGTGGTCCGGCATTAGTGACCAGGTTCCAGTCTCCTTTAAGGGAGCAGCAGCGCATTTGTAGCACCTTTGGTGTTGCAAATGTCCATAGGTTATGACAACCGCCGTGGCCCAAGTGAGCCGTCTGTCTGTCTACTGAACTCATGCAATAAAAATATATATATATATATAAACAAATATATATATATATATATATACATATATATATATATATGTCGGAGGGAAGCTATGACTATGACGATATGACGATGTATTGTTGACTGAATGTATAACGCACAATATCATTTGTTTACATTATAATCACTTCTAAAATTCTTAATGTAATTTAATTAGATTTGTTAATGTTTCTGTAACTTCAAGATCGTTCTAACCTAATAAAAGTTATGAATATTGTAATTTAATAAACGACCAATCAGAGCAGAGCATATGGCGGAGCGGGATCGGCGCCCTCTATACTTTGAGTAATATCTACTTGGGTAGACTGAGGAGTTTTTGTGGCACATTGAGTTGATGGCAGCAGGTCGAGTTGGACCTTAGAGTATTTTAAAGAAAGTGTTTTAAGTTAGAAGTATGAGCGGGTGCCCTGAACCCGCTGCTCGGTCTAAACTATGTCATAATGTTGATCAAATCTAAATTAAAAGTGTATAAACCGTGGCTATTGTGTTTTATGCTCGCATTTCATCCTGATGACGCTAACTAAACCTGAAATAACTAAAGATGTCGTGAGAACGAGGCCGTTCTGCGACATATATATTTTTTTTTTATAGAATTATCTATTTTTGCATGTATGTGACAGCTTACTTGAATTCTATAACGTATGCTTTGAAATATTTAATAATCGATTTCAGACTCACAATAATAATTTCTATACGTTTCTCATTTGATATTCTTATGAATGTCACATATATAAAATTGTAGGTATGTGCACACTCCAGTCGTATTGTAATAAACACAATATTAATAATGATATGAGCGCGACCTACTGAACGAATTTATTGCTAACGTGCTTCTGTCAAAGAGTGAAATGAATATATAATGTATAGGAGTAGGTAAATTCAAGGTATTCTTTCATTACATTGAAGTGGGTACACAATGTAAGAATATACTCGAAATGCTTTATTGACTAAGGCATTTCATACAGCTTCTTTCGTCTAAACCTTATATTCGTATTCTAACGTTCAACTCCGTTAATGATAGTACGTTATCATTATGTTAATATTTATTAAAATCATACGTAAAACAATGATGAACCGGTTCTAGTGATATCCAGCGAACAAAGTGCAAGCCTCAAGGCAATAAAGGCAAGGCCTTAAAGTACCAATTAAAATCGTTATTATTTAAAATTTTCTTCCATTGGAAGAACAATGTCATAGACGCTCAGGTAGAAAATTAATTTTTTAGCCGATTTCTAAAAAGAGGAGGTTCTCAATTCGCCAATGGCCATCAGAACTAGTTCCTATGCCGAGCCGCTAAAGCGATTAGGATTGGGTAGCGCTTGAAAACGTTATCAATTACCTTTAAAAATATAGGTAATTACCGATATTTTCTAAAGAGATACTGCCATTTAGGTATAATTTTTTACCATTACTTGGTAACATTACTTTGATTTTGACGTTAATATATAACGTATAATACACCCTTAAAAATCACATGTATAACTATACCTATCGGTAATTTTTACGTTATTTCAAGCGACGTTGCCATTCTTACCGAGGTTTGCGCCGGTACACGCGACCCATGCGCGGCCCCTGCGATACATGCGCTGTTGCGATTTTGTTTCTCTTTATCTACCGTATCTATAATACGAAGGCTTTAATTTGACTTAAGAATTGGCTTTATTACGACTGCATGTTACCCAAATAATCGACAAACATAACTATAAATATTACGCGGGCTCTTAGCACAGTGCTGTTTACAATCTTTGCGAGTGATAGAGAGCGACGACGGTAACCGAAGATAGTTACAACGGTAACATTACAGATACAAATAGTATTAACGTTAATTTGTTTACCGATAAAATGGCTAGAAATAACGGTAAATTTTATAACGATATTTATGTTTCACCGTTATCAGAAATTAGCATAAATAACGATATTACATTTTTAGCTGTATTTCAAGCCCTGGGATAAGGGCGCATGTTAGGATTAATGGGTAGTTTAACGGCTGACATTCCTATCCCTCCGCTCGAAGGCCCCCGTGGGAATACGGCCGTTCAGGAGTCCCACAATGCACTCGCATTGAAGTCTGAGGCCAGGCCTGAGGATGGTGTCGCAGGAAAAGACATTCCACTTGCGTCTACAAAAAAAGTGGTATTAACTATGAAACCAATATTTCTTAATCATTAAGTATTTCACTTGAAAGAGTAAGACTCTCAGACATTGTTAACTTAAAACCCTTAGAGCGCAATTGATTCGAAATGAACAATTATTTAACAAAATTCCGTAACCTTGGCTGTCATAATCCATCGTAACAACAATGACTTAACAATAAGCAACTGATTTAAAACATTAATCCTTTACTGCTATAGAACTGCTTGAAATCCACTCGTTTTCAGTGTTAGAGGTCAAGTTTATTCAGTTATGGCGGTGACACGCGATACCCGGATACTCGAATGCCGTCTTTGTTGTTCTGATTGCTTAATTAAATTCGTTTTCAATTAATTGTATAGATGTGTGCAAGTACATATGCCTTCATTGGACGCTTAAATAGCGATTAATTAGCGATTTCGTGATTATTGGGCCAAGTCTCTTCGATAGTAGTAATTTATTGTCCCTGGGGACTAATTTTTTTTTCAATAAACACTATATCATAACGATTTATCATATCGATTATACACTATATCATATCGATTATATGAAAACGATTCTAAAGAAGTTTCACTTCAAAAACTTTTTGACGATTTCAGTTTTGAATTAATTTATTAAGCAAAATACACTTATTATATTGGGTTTACGTTTTACTTATTTATAGAGTATGTGACAAAATCAAACTGTCAACAAAAACAAAGCGTTTTAACAGTGACAATACACTTTTTCAATAGCCAAGACGTTATCAGACAAACGCCAAAAGCACTCCCCAAGAATACGGCGTCGTAAAAGTTTCCCGTGTTTACAGTGCCGTTAACTAGCTCAATAAAACGTCTTAGAAGGTACGAGGCCTGCCCTAGGCCTGGTGACCCGGTCAGTACGTGTGAGCTGACTTGTTGCATGACCAACGTTTTGCCAACCAAGAATCTGTGCCAGCGCGCTGCACCAATAACAGAACGCAAACAAACTGTCATGTTCAACGTTGTATTTTTATTCCATTTTAAAATTCCTATTCGCTTTTCAAAACATTTTTTTCTTTATTTCAAACGATTGTATATTCGATATTGGTTACATAAATTATTTTCATAAAACGTATATATTTTTCTAATCAAAACCATACCTATTTCTTAATTGTTTTTATACAAAAACTAGGTAATACCCGCCCGCTTCGCGTGCCATAAAATCCGTTTTCAGCTGACCTCTACTTGGCGAAAGGAAGGTCCATGCCAAATTTCAAGTCTATAGGTATTATAGTTCCTGAGATATCGTGATGAGTCACTATATACGAGGATTTCACTTTTGCTTTTTAATGCATGAATTCAGCAGACAGGCAGACGGCCCGCCTACCTGATGGAAAGAGATTATCATCGGCTATTGACATTTGTAACTACAAAGCTTGATCCAATTTCTCTTTTTTTATTGTGTTTTAGTTATTAGTTTAAATGTGTTTGTTTCACTTGTATATGTCCTAAAAATAAACCTGCTATCTTTCTTTCTTATTTCAAAGCAGCTATTAATGTGTTGCCTCTCTCAAAAGGGAGACTGGAACCTGGCCAGTAACGCTGGAACACAACTCAAGGTCATAAACACACGAGTGAATTATTACAATAAAAGAAAATTAATACATAAATGTTCACGCTTTTGAAACACAAACAAATGTTAAATATATATGCGAAATAATTTCTAATGTTTTGTATGTCAAAATCACTATTTATATTCTTGTTTTATTATAACTAAGTCTAGACTCATAAAATAATTCTTAGTTTTAGTTTAGTTTACTTTGATTGATATATACTATCTTTTTTATAGCTTATTCTGTGTCACGGAGAATCACGTCATATTTAGGACAATAGCCTTTACTGAAATGTTTTATTCTGAAAGAATATAACCAAAAGTAATTAATTAAAATTAGGCACCTAATTGGGCTTTTATTATTTAAGATAATGAGCCATGCTGGAATCATTATCCTGATTATAGCTCTCAGGGCCGGCACGATTGGTGTGGTATCTCGCTCTCACAGAATATCAGCGTGAAATGGTTAACCTTCAGTCAATCGTCTTTCGTACGGTAAGTCAGAGTTCAGTACTTGGAAACGCGAAGGCAACGTGGCCCCTGGTGTTGCAAATGTCTGTAGGCAACGATAACCACTTTTTAGGTCGTTTGGTTACTTACCAACTTCGCAGTAAAAAAAGAAGTACAATTGCTGTTTCGTTACATTCGGTATGATATACTTGCTATTCGATTTTGGACTACTTTTCGAGATATGAAAAGGGGGTAGTATAAAAACCTGATTTTTAGATTATTAAATTAAATTAAAAGAAAAATGGCCCGGACTTTTGGAGGGCTTTCCTGGGACCATAGGAAAGCCAACACGTAGAGACAAATAGAGTAAGTAGAGTATAGTAGAGCCCCTTAGACAAATTCTAAATGTGGCGTGACACTGACCGGCGATTAACCAAGTCTACACATAGTAATGCAGCCAAGGACAAGCCCCGGTCAGTGTAGGACTATCTTAGGAAATGAGCACAAAATATAACGGATTATTTGAATGAACTGTTAGTGGAATAGGGATCTGGGGCTATGGGGACTATGGCGTCTGCGCGTTACAATGTTCGACGAACATGGATAAAATTGGTAGATGACGACTCGCCACTCCCTGCATGGGCCCTATTAGGAGTCGATATTGACAAGAACACTTAAAAAAAAGAAAAAATATTTAAAACCCAAATAGGTTTGGACAGGGGAAGTTTCAATAAACAAAATTAACGCTATAACTAAACAGACTGGATTTGTCATTTTTATTTTCTCTCTCTCCCTTTCTCTCTATCTCTAAGATACTTTTTATCGTCTACAAACCATCATAACTTCATAGTTGTTGCATCCTCGGTAAAACTGGGAATGCAATATCTTGGCTGACTAAATGGCGAGTATTTACAAAATAACAGCACATGAGGTATCTATCTACAACACTGCCCACTGCCACTTCAGTTAACTAATTTTGCGGAGCTATTGGAGTTTATTTTGGTTTACTTACAGATATTTTCGTTTTGGATTTTATCAATAAAACACACTGCACACAACTTTTAAAATTTAAGGATCAGTCCCACCAAATAAATAGTATTGTTTACTAAATCGCTGCAGCTTGTGTCTTGCAACGGTGGAGTGTCATATTGTAGATAAGAACAGTGACCCTGCTTATGTGGCTAATTGAACCGTCGATTCGACCAAAATATCACAGAATCTACTCTATTTTAGCTCGTGAAGCTACAGTTATACTATTTTACGGTTGTTTGTAGTCAAAACGGCTAATACGCTTTAGTACTTGGTTTGGAGTGTTTTAAATTAGTCTTCGTGGTTTAATGCATCAGTCAAATAGATATGCTTTCTCTCTCTCTCTATACGCGTTTATATTTAAATGAATTTAATTATCTTTTTATAGGCTATATACAAACTTAGCCAAGCTCATGATAATCGATGCACAGTTTTTTATTTATTTTTATGGCACAAGTTCAGCAGACAGAAAGACGACCCACTTGGTGGAAAGCGGTTACCATCGCCTATGGACATTTGCAACATCAAACGTGCTTGCTACAAATGCGCTGCTGCTCTCTTAAGGAAGACTGGATCCTGGTCACTGTTGCCGGAACACAACTCAAGGTTTTATCGTGGTATGCTCTAGATCAGGGGTGGTAACCATCCAGTCGGGCAAATACCCTACCACCTGGCTGTGGGTTGTTTTGTTGCCTCTTACGACAGGCCGCCCGGTCGCAGGAAATTGTATGCTTTATCCGTTCCTGCACGGATAGAAGTGACAGTGAGACAGTGTGGTTTCTTAGAGATTATTATTATAAACGTTTACTTTTTTAACCGACTTCGAAAAAAGGAGGAGGTTCTCAATTCGTCGAGATCTTTTTTTTTTTTGTTGCTTTTTTTTTATGTATGTTCGCCGGTAACTCCGTGATTTATGATCCGATTTACGTGATTCTTTTTTTGTTCGACGCGGAATAGCTGCCATGTGGTCCCCTAAAAATTTGACATAGTTTGGCCCAGTAGTTTTCATTTTACGAACATTTTTTTGTTCCCGGTTCTTGGGACCTATATTTTTTAAGAAGCGCGGCACCATTCGTAGGTCCACCCATACATAGCTAGATACTAAAAAGTAACAAATAAAATTTAAAAACTTCGTTTAAAAAAACCGACTTCAAAAACGAAAAAACTAAAATGTATAAAATAACTTATTTCTTAAGCTATTATTATTAATATATATTATCTAAAACATCTTGAAGTCGGTGCAAAGTAAAACATAAAAATTACTATATTTTGAAAATTACTAAGCACCGACTTTAAGATGTTTTAGATAATATATATTAATAATAATAGCTTAAGAAATAAGTTATTTTATACATTTTAGTTTTTTCGTTTTTGAAGTCGGTTTTTTTTTAGTCATTTGCATACAAGACTGTAAAATGTACAGCCAAAAGGATTATTTAAATTCAACTTTCATTCAAACTATTTTTTGTTAAGCTTAATAGTAGAAGGACACACTTTTTACGACTTTGAAAGCGAATATCTCCTTATCGGTTTAAATAAAAATGTCATTTAGGAAATTTAAACTTTTTCAAATCTGAGTGATGATACACAACTATCTGCGTGAAACAGCATTTTACATCCCTCAGTTACATGTATAATTACCCTGAATTTGCATTTTTCTCGCAATTTCACGACACCATTGTGTACTGTTATGTAAAAAACATGTTCTGCCAGATTGTATCCAGACAGACCCAGTAGATTCTAAGAAATATGATAGACACATAATACGGTCAGACGGTCAATTGTAGAAGGATTCTGTTTTTGCCAATAATAAGCAAATAGATATAAGTATGGCTAGGATGTAGGTATAACAATTGCTCTTATAAGATTAAGTCCTAATGCTTTGAAATGAAAATCTAACAAGTATATTATTTGAGAAAAAAGATAAAACCGCACCGCTCGCCGTCGATGGAATGTTCACTCCCACTTTCCTTGAACGCCACGCTCAACTACGCAACGGTTCTTGTGTACATTTATGCTGTATCGTTACCATATCAAATTAATTTTGATTTGATCGATGCTCAAGTGTTGTAGCTCTCTAGCAATATCGAGACATTATTTTTTTACTGTCAACACTACCTACTGATCAAAGCGGAGAGTGGCAAGACCAGTGCAATAACGGCGATCAAACGATTGACACAAAAAATATGAGCGCGCACGCGAACTTTAAGTGATATCCCACCCAAATCTCAATATTCGAAAAAGGTGCTAGCTGCAGGTACGTACACAGTGTTAATATCATTACTGCTATATATAGAACCTTGAACGTCGAAAAGGATCAAAATTTTACCCAGAGTGGTGTTCGATCGCCTTCGGTGGGCAATCGAATGCTACATATTCCACGTACAATAATGATCTGTAAGGATCTTCCTGCCGCGGTTATCCATCTGACATGGGGTTCTTTAAGAAGGGCATTATAACATTTCTTAGAGGTCCGAAACTCGTTAGCGACGACCCTGGTGTAGCAAACATTCCTAGGTGACGATAACCACTTTATATCAGGTGGGCTGGCTGCCTGTTTTCTTGTTACGGGCAATAAAAAAATAAGGCTATTTATTACTCTATACGCAATTTAGATTTCTGCATAAGTAATCAAAATCTAATGTTTTTGTAGTTTATTTACATTGAAGTAATCGTTAAATCACAATAAGGTCGAGAGAGAGAGACAGATTAAAAGCTTCATATCTAATTTTAAAATAGAAACACGCGAAAGAGCACGTCTTCAGTGTTTGGTAAACCTGCACTTGGTTATTCACGTCACGAAATAACGTGATTATTTTACTTGAAATTAAGTTACTATACTATATTTTTTTAAATGCGTAATACATAACAGGTCTTTTAATCTTGTTAGTGCAATTTTGTACTAAAATAATGTCTTAGTATATATTATCAAAGTAAAAATCAAAGTAGCCCCCCACCGCAGGCAGTCGCGTATAAATATTGGAAGCATATATATATATATTGGAACACACGTTTGTTTTACTCGAAACTATAGATATCCGATCGAAGAAATTAAAGTGCACCCTAACAACCCGTACATATACTCCATAGGTCGCTGGTTCAAATCCGGCTCGAAGGACCATATGTACGAGTTGTTAGGGTGTACTTTAATTTCTTCGATCGGATAACTATAGTTTCGAGTAAAACAAACGTGTGTATGCTTCCAATATTTATTAGCGACTGCCTGCGGTGGGGGGCTACAGATTAATATATACTAAGACATTATTTTAGTACAAAATTGCACTAACAAATCTTCATTTTTAATGTAAATAGTACTACTACTAGTAGGTAAAGAAGAAAGGAAAAAAGGAGATTATACGAATTTATTTGCTAGGAAAGCGACAACGCAAGTACATAAAAATTACTCATATACTCGTATGCTTAAATTTAAGGTGTCGGACGCTGCATTTCCTACAATAGAGGTAGGCAACTCAGCATAAAGGTGTGCCGGAATTTCCTCCAGCACAAACTAATCTTGTGAAAAATATATTCGGGTAATTATAACCTTATACAAATTTAAGGATAAACAAAAAAGTTCTTAGTAAAAGAACATTCACAGTTTGATTTGGGTTAGACTTTTGTAAACAAAGTGTCACAACAAACTTTGTAATACGATCAGGGTAATTAATCAATGTTGTTTTTCTTCTAATAATATTTCATGGTGAATCTTATAAAATCGGTGGAAGATGTGATTAAATCTCAAAATATTCTGATAAAATTTTATTAAGCCTTGTCTTTGTTTTTCAATACACATTACAAGGAATTTTTATTCTGATTTATTTATTAGCTTTTGTTGACAATATTTCAAACGCTATTACCTCAGTCAGCACTAAAACCTATTTACAAATTTTGATCATACGTTAACTGAAGTTTGAAAGGATATACCTAAATTTTAATTTGGATACTTTATTTCAGTAAGATTTTTGTATGAGAATTAAATATTTTTTATTTATAAATAAACTTTATAATTATTAAAATAGGTATCAGCAATATTTGAATACAAAACTTACTTTTACTTGGACTTTTATATAATCATTTTTCTCTAATGTTTGATAACTAACTACTGTGGCTCAACGACCCAAAATGAGTCCTGGTCTTCGAAATGAGAATACTCCACTCCTTTCCGTTCAGCACTGTCTCCAGACATAGATCAACCTTCACTGCGTCACTCCAGCGATATCTGGGCCCTAGATAGACCCTTTTCACGCGACCCCCCCCCCCATTATATGTAGACGGCTAAGCCAGCGCAAGCGACGTGCCTTGCTCTCGCCTATTATACTGGGATCATCCACCAGCTCTTCGTATTCGGTTTTTTTTTATCAGAAAAATTAAAGAATGTTTAGTATATTATACAAAATAATGCTTATAATCATAAGGGTATAGTAGCTATATATAGTACATGTCTTCTTAATTACTTTATATTCAAAAGAAACCCACTGTAAAGAACCGTATCTTCGTCTATCTTCAGAATAATTGACACTTGACTCTAAATTGATTTGGGAAAATGGATTTCATTTACAAATTTTCTAAAGAAAACATTCAGTGACCTTAATTTGTCAGGTACAGCTATTTCGCATCCATTATGATTATATTGGATTTGGAATTTTTGGAATATGAGGCCGCCATACCTATAATTTCTTGAACCCTGTAAAGCTGTGGCAACTTAGTGGTTAGCGCACTCGACTCCCAAGCTTAACGTGCGCAGTTTCGAATCCTGACTGGAAAGTATGCATTATTTGTACTTATACTTATTATTATTTATTTACTCTTGGAATGTTTCTTATTATTTATTGTTTTCACCGCCACTGTTGTCTTAATTTTTTCCTTAGTTTAGGGGGTTGTCAAGAAGAGATCGCTTTGAGCGATAAGGCCGCCTTTTGTTCAACATTTATTGTATCTAGTTTTAAGAACGTAGTTTTAATTTTTGGTGAACATTAAAGTGTTTTCATTCATTAATTCATTCATACTTAGACTGTTGACACTTTTTGACCTAATGTGCATACTGTTAACTGCGTGATAACGGCGACGGAAACATTGAAACCTACACATCGTGTTAACCGATGTGTAGAACCCGCCAATTCGGCTTAAGCAAGCGTGGAGGGTAAATTGCCTGTTTCCGTATAAATGGGAGGCCCTAGTCAAGCAGTGGTGTGTTTATTATGAGCTGTTATTAAATATTCCTGTAACTGAGTATGACATAATGAACCCTTAATAACTTTTAAGAAACAAAGTTGCTCAAATTTGCTTACATACATTTGAAAAGATCGTCTGAGCTTTAAAATATTGTATTCGTCAAAGCAGCTCAAGTGGCCTTAAGAGCGGTTTGTACACTTAAAAATAAATTAATTCGACGCTTTCTTCTCGTCTTCTAAATAGGTCATGTTCCCGGGTTACAGTGTTAACAGTGTTATTGGGGTACGTAATCAATTTGGCAAAAACGGAACTCTTCCAAAATCATTGTTTGTCAGTCTGTCACACTGTCAACTGTCACCTGTCAGCCTGTCAATCTGTCAGCTTGTTAAACTATCAGTCTGCCCATCTCTTCGTCTGTCCTAGTTCACTGGAATGTGCAGAATAAGCTGTTTCGATTTCCAGTATGATAAATTCAATAATCTAACGTTCCGTTGTTTGCTATGACTGCCTGGAATATACCTTAGCGCCTGTGTAGTTAGTACTGCCAGAACTGCTATTCTGTAGATTTCTATGTAAGTGTATGAAATTTTGAAAACGTTACACTAATAAAAGACAAAAAAATATTCGGTTATAATTAACATAAAAATATCTTTTATCTGTTCTTAATCAATTTGGGTCAGCACAGCACTACATATAATTTTCCTTCCTACCTGATATTATAGAAAATGTACTGAACATCATTGTTAACATGATTGTCTCATTAGTTCATATTTTAACGATACTAGTTGGCTATGATCCGCTTACCAGAAACGGTTCCTTAGGGACGATTTTCCAATATTATCCCTATTCTATCCATTAAAAAGATAACTGGCGTTAACGAATTTCTGCAGTTTGTGACATATAAATGATTGGGTTTATTTCACACTCTATTCCTTACATAATAAGGACGAAAATACTTACGTATAAAAGTAGGATATTTTGAAAGTGGGCCATCATAGGGACAGGGCCATCTCAGGCGAAAGTACCTTATATGCGCCCGCTTGCGAATTTGCGTTAGCTGCGCAGCGGCGGTGTGGCAATGTAGCACACATACGCGCTTAAAGTTGTCTAATATATATTACTCCCAATCATATCGCGATGTTTGTTAGTCCATTGTTTTATCGTCTAAAACTCATGAGATCACTCTTACAATAAACTGCAGATAATTTATTTCTTAATTTTATTTCTGTAATACCAGTAGTATATGTATCAAACGGCTATTTCATACCTAAAAATACAAGAGATGGCTGTATATGACGAAATACTGAAGGTTCCGTAATCGGTAATAGGTATAAAACCCTAAAATTGCTGTTGAGCGAGGTTATACAATGAAACCGCGTGTAATATGGAAAATTTACATAACGTTAAAAAGGTGATGAATTGCTAAACTCCAAAAATGTATACACCCTTTGCACTGGGTAAATAAACTGAAAAGCGTTTTTTGTTTGATGTTATTGTTGTGCTATTTTTTGGCGTAAAAAAGGTATCGGTAATATTCTAAGCTCTGCTTCCATGGCTCGAAGCAAATGTAAAACGCTTTCAATTCAATTATGTTCGATCAAGCAACAAATAATTTGCCTTCCGCAATTTGCCTTTCTGTTGAAATTATATCTAGTAAGCGAAAAACAAACAACACTTTTTTATTGCGTAACTTCAACAGACAGAAAGACGGCTCACGTGATGGAAAGCGGTTACCATCGCCTATGGACATATGTAACACCAAAGGTGCTAACAATGTGCTGCCACTCTCTTAAGGGGTTCTAGACCTGGTCACTAATGCCGGTACACAACTCAAGGCCGCTATGAATGCATATCCAGATGGGCAAATACCTTACCACCTGGCTGTGGGTTGTTTTGTCGCGTCTTACGACAGGCCGACCAGCAGAATCTTTTATTGTTACAACGTAGGCGCCCACAAAAACAAAATCAACCTGCATATCTGAAACAAAGCACATTTATAACCCGTCGGCATTTGAACTAATAACATTGAAATTCTTTTTTGGTCGATTACTTATTGGCATACGGCCTATTGTTGTTATGTAATCATTAGCCAGGTGTTACGGATTTTAAGTAAAAGCTGATTCAAGGAAATTCGGTCCACGTTGCCGGGCGGACATATTGCATTTGTGCAGTATAAAACAAGGACCTGATGGAGGGGGGCGGCAGTCGAGCGAGAACCACGAGCGAAGCGAGACGTGTGTACTACAATCGGCAATCTAATAAGTGACGGACTTTCCGCGCTTTGTTGAATTACAAGCTTCTGCATTACGTTTGGACTTGTTGTGTTCGGTTATATTTGTATCTGTGTTATACGTGTTTGTATGGTTCTAATAAGGTCTATAGTAATTCTAACGGCATTTTAATTCGACTCTCGCACGCGTAACAGTATTCTTTCTCCGTTCCTGGACGGATAGAACACATATAAGTTTACGCGCACAAATAAAGTGTTCTTCTTCATTTGATGCTTTTGCTCGTGTAGGGATCTGTCTATACTCTTATTAGATGTCTATCAGACGGAAACGGAACAGACGGGCGGAAATGATGATAAGTTCATAAGTGAGCCGGTTTTTGGCAAAATAATCACGATACTCTAAAATCAAACACATTTATTTTCACATCTTTTTATATGGGTTTAATTTCAGTACTTACCAGTCCTATATGCTTTAGCATTCCGTCTTCACTATATTAATAAAACCCATACTCACTTGGTTATCATTACAAGTCACGTAGTGAGGCGCATTCAATAACTAAATTCCTTCCTTGGGACTAATAATAGTTATTATTATTATATAAATCCGCACAATACTGGGTCGACACGTAATATAACTGGAATTTGCTTTATTGTATTGATTTTACTGGCCAAAGATCTTGCTTGAATTGTATTCCATGTTATTGAAAGTTGTTAAAGTTCCGCAGTATTTTCTCGTATAATAATAACTCTTCGGATGTTGCTCCTGCCTTTTATGGCATTTTTTGGGGCCTATGTCTGTCCGTCTGACCATATTTCATGTTCCCCGAGCATTGAGATGGGCAGACGCCATAGTCCCCATAGTCCCAGACCCCTAGTACTACTAGCAGTTCACCTCTACAGCCCATTAATTTTTGTTCTCATTTCCCACAACAGTCCTACACTGGCCGGGGCTTGTCCTTGGGTGCATTATTATATGGTGCAGACAGGAATCATCGCCGGTCAGTGTCACGCCACATTTACATTAAATTTGTCAGAGGGTCTCTACGTGTTGGCCCATGGCTATGTCCCATGGCCCCACGCAAGCCCTGCAAAAGCCCGGGCCATTTTTATGGTCCGTGGTCTTGAAAGACTCCTGGGAATAGGGAAGCGGACACTTAAATCAGCTGAGACATGCTTTATTGTCTTACAAAACGTCCCTGCCTCATAGCTTTTGTACAAGTGTACAAACTTATGACGACACAGGTGTGTGTACCAGTAAAACGAGTCAATTTCTTTATTGTTGTTGTTTAAACAATAATTGTCATTATTTCTATAATGAATTAATAAATGAAAGCACTTGAAAGGGCGGCCTTATCGCTTCAAGTGATCTCTTCAGACAACGCCCTAAATGAAGGAAAATATTAAAAGAACAATTGCTATGACGACAATAAATAATATGATACATTAAAAACATACCACAATACAAAGATAATAAGCAGGGCTATTAGACCTGATCATGATATTTTAAAGGTAAGATTATGTTAGTTAGAATCTATTGTAACTACTAAAACTCATACCTCATACCTATTGGTGTCGATTACCTTCCATGTGCGTTACATAGAGCCTAGTTTAATCTGTTGACCTACTTAATGAAATAATAATGTACTCAATGTCATTTTCAGATCAGTAAAAGACCTGAATAAAATATCGTTTTGACCAAGGAACCCGAGAACTATATCAACTCGGACGGTAATCTCACTATAATTTATTTCCCGATAAATATTTTGCTCGTTAACGACGTGTTTTCACACCGTAGTCTCCAGGGTAAGGAAAAACTACCCACTTAGGGTCGCCACAAACTTTATATAGTATTTATTCCATTATATTAGGCTATGACGAATGTTATGTATAAAATAATTAGTAGTAGAATTTAAACTTGGAACGCTTTTGTGGACATTTTTACTTTTGATATTCAAAATTGTAAGCCAGTAATTGGTAAAAGAGATACTTTCATATTTGCACGTTTTTTCGGGTTCCTAAGCGATATATTATATAAACAAAATTAATAAACTAGTGCAATCAACGAAACATAACTTATATTGTGACTGTAAGGAGAATATTGAGCCTAGGTTATCGTAGTCAATGGGTAAGGTTCCCATAAGGCTGGGTACGTTGTCTCGCTGAATCGGCATAGAAATCTGTTGTCCGAGGTAGAAACCAGACCTATGATGACATGAAGAGTCAATACGTAGTTTTGATAGATCTTTGTAGAGTATCATGGCCTTAGGACCTCAAGACCCAAGCGTTTCAAAAGCAAACAGCACGAAGATCTTACTCTGACCGAGAATTATATATTTGCGCAACATGAGTGACTCAGCTGTTTCCGCCGCTAAACTGGATGATTAAGGTAAGTTTGGTAAATGGGATTACTAGCATTATGTTACATGTTTCTTTTTAAATAAAACTGCACAGCAAAATACCTACTTATATATAAATTCTATCCAAACAACCCACAGCCAGGTGGTAGGGTAATTGCTCGTCTGGATGGCTATCACCCCTGGTGATTGGCAGCACACTCTAGACCAGGGGTGGTAATATATAGGTAACAACCTTGAATTATTTTCCGGCATTAGTGGTCAGGTTCCAGTCTCCCCGAAGAGAGCATCAGCGCATTTGTAGTACCTTTGGTGTGGCGATGGAAACCGTTTTCCATCAAGTCGGCGGTCTGCTTGTCTGCTAAATTCATGCATTAAATAAAATCGCTTTTCAAATCTGCGCCATAAACTATCTAAACGCTGTTCAACTTATATTAGACAATGTGTTGACAATGTAGACAATGAATGTAATTAATTCAATTTGGTTGATCAGTCTTATATCAGCATTATTTTGTTGTATTTCAAATTCATTCGATGTATATTCAGAGTTTTAACAGTTTCGTTTTCTGGTAAACAAAATATTCACCTCCCGTACACTCTGCTTGTAATAACGGAATGGGTCAAGGGGTTCCCTTTGTACGGAAATATATGAGCTTTTTACCACGGTTCAATGCAGCGTAAATCTTTTTGATCATATCCTTTGAAGAATGAGCCAATTATTTGGTTTAAGAAGAAAAAGTTTTTTAGCTAGCCGTGTTGCTGGGGAGTTTTTTACCGATTCTTCTTTAAACAGCGATAATATGTTGCGAAGCGGTATACATAGAATAGGAAGTAGATTCAAATTTTGACTTATATGCATGACCTTCAAAAATGTTTTTCAGCGTAACTAATGCTGAAGAAAACTTTTGAATAGAAATAGCCCTTTTAAATATTCAGGAAGGCCATTAATGATTTTTATTATGTACTATTTAAGGATGGCATGTTTAACTGAAAGCTGTATCGTCGAGGTTGGTATCAATTAATAAGAGAACTGGTGTACTCAGAGAGTTTAAGTCATGTTTAATTTACAGAACAATTAAAAGTAGGTATATCTTGTTTTTTCTTGCAAGAATTTGGATAAAATTTTAAATTTAAAATGTTCTTCAGATGATTATCATAAAAGATTTTCTACTGTAACATTTAATTTCAGGTGTCTAACACATTTAAACATAATTAAATAGTGTAATTTATAACTAAACTCCAGTTTGTAATGTACGTAAATGATATATACGGAACACAACACAAGGTTGTTATGGCAGCATACTCAATACTATGTTTCGCCATCCAGTTGAGTAAATACTCTACCACCTGGCTGTGGGTTGTTTTGTCGCCTCTCACGACAGACCACCCGGCCATAGGAAATTATATTCTTTCCGTTCCTGCACGGATTTCGGCAAATGTAGTGTAGCATGCCCTTCAGCCCGATATACCGATGACCTGCCTAAGATCGTCGGTAGGAACTAGATGAGAAAAGCGGAAGAACGGAATATGTGGTGAAAATTTGGAGAGGTCTGGCGTAAAATGCAAATAACTATCGACTATTTAAAAATAAATAAATATTTTATTGATCTTAAGAAACATGCTTACATAATAACAGAACAGCTCGTTGCCACCACAAGACAATAAAGTATATTACAGTATTACACAGGCTACAAATGTAGAGGTAGACCAAAAAAAAGATGAATGGATTGTGTGAAGGATGATATGATGATATGTGGTGTGACAGAAGATGTATGTCAGAGTGTGTGTGGAAGGAAATTACATATTGGGATATGGTAAAAGAAAAGAGAGAGCACAGGATAAATTACATTGCAAATACTCGTATAATGTACTTAAAACTATACATAGAAAATAACAAGTAATAATAATAAGTTCAGTACATGTCTTTTCATTTTTTGTGTATGAATATGGCCTGAATTTTGTTCTTGTTATAACGTCTAGAACAGATTACCTTATTTTCCGCGATAAGACCTGGCGTAATTTTTCTAATACTCACTTTACTGTACATTATGTTTTCCATCTTCATGAAATCTTCACGTGTACCGAACGTAATACCTGAAATTTTGAAAGGCACCCCTATGCGCTTCTATATAAGTTATGGTAAAGGCAAGCATAATGTAGTGTTTAATGTCATATTAAAGTTTATACCACAATAAACAGTGCATGCGTATTCAGGCTCAATTTAAGCACACTACGTTTATGCTTACTCCCTGTAAAGTTATGATTTCACATGACGAGGAATAAACTTTATCACTATATGTGAAGTTTATAAGCTATTTTCTTTATTATCTTAGTTATAAATAATCTTTAAGTATATTGTAACGAAAATTTTAGTACGTCATGTCATTATTATAACTTTAATAACATTTTTCTTGCCTTTTATTGTGTCTTGGTCTTATTGGGTATGCACTGTTTGCTACAACTCCATTAGTTCTTCTAAAAGTAATTCTGTAACATACTTCTGTATAAAATTTGATGAGGTGAGGTAAGAAATGAGTACATAAGGGGATCATTGAAAGTTGCACCCGTGACTGAAAAATTGAGAGGAAGAAGACTAAGTTAGTATAGGCATATAAAGAGGAGGGATGAAAGTCACGTGACAAAACGAATGTTAAACTACAAGATGGATGGGTACAGATGTAAAGGTAGACCAAAAAAAGATGTATGGATTGCGTGAAGGATGATATGATAATTTATGGTGTGACAGAAGATGTATGTAAGAATAGAGGAGTGTGGAAGGAAAAGACATATTGTGCCAATCCCAATTAATTGGGATATGGTGAAAGAAAAGAGAGACTTCTGTATACAATTTATAAAAAAAATAGTATAAGAAACATAAAGAAAAAACAATATTTAGCTAGACGTGTTGCTGGAGAGTTTCTTGTCGCTTCTTCTCCTTAACAGCAATAACACGTTGCGAAGCGGTGTATATAGGATAGGAAATAAAAAATAAATATTAACTTATATGTATTATCTTCAAAAAGTGTTCTCCAATGGACCTTAATTTGAATAAAAACTTTTGAATTTGAATTTGGAAGATAACGTTTGTATTTCAAGTATTTTATTTCACCAAAAGTGTTTCAAACAGACATATAAGCATGAAGAGACAAATGAAAGTTGACGAAGCGAAAGGCATGTGCCAAGCTCGTAGCAAGTGAAGACCCGTCCTTTCTGCCTATTCTCATAGTAAACGTGAAGATGTTAAATTTACATATTATATTAATTATTTGATATTTAATCTACAAGCGATTGCTCTGAGATCTCTATGAGAATTTGCTTGCTAGTTCTATTTTGTAGAATTTTATTTTAAAACAATCTATCAAATCCTAAAAGGAGTTCAGATTTCAGCTTGCTATCTGTTAGAAACTTTTATACGTCAACCGATGTTAGTAGTTCTATTTTTACTAAGATCTAGGTCATTTTCTTAGAACTAAACTACCCGCTGTGACGGTTTCTATAATCCATCCGATTAAAGTCTCAATGGGTTGTCCCATTTATTGGCTATTTGTTCAAATAAAATTGACTTTATTTCTAACCGTCAGTTTATTTGCCGACTTACTTACTTACTTACTTAGCAATAGTTTCATAGTAAATAATGGTGAATGGAGAAAGTTTAAAAGTGGACCCCGGGTCCAGAATAGACGGTCCGAATACAACTGAGATTTTCATTTTTTTATTTTTCCGACATACAATTACAATCAAGCGTTTTCTTTGAACTTAAAAAACATAAAAGCATTTAAACCCTGTGTTGAATTAATGAATGCCATTAAATAATTTTACGCTATCTTTCACATTATTTTGTGCTTTGTAAGGTCGTTTAAAATAAAATGTTTAAAGATTTTTCACCTATATTATGCTATATGGAAGTATAAAGATTAGTTAATAATTTAGAACTTTTAATGAAACACTAACTTGTGAAAAGTATTGCTTTTCTCATTCCATCAGTGTTTTAGCATTTTAAACGTATTCATTAAATAATCGTAATACTATAAACACTATCTAATAATGCAATCAATCAACAAAAGATTATATTATTTACTAAAAGAAGCATCGCGTTAATGTCGAGATGAATAACATATCCGTATCTACTTTATAACAATTGTTAATATGGATTTTATTTAAATATGATTTAATTTTGAATTTCTTAATAACAGTATAATTACAACATTCAAAATTACTGTCTCTCAACTCCGGAGCTATTCGGTCAAAACTGCTACTGGGGAGCTGTCGAAATAACAGAGTAAAACTAAGATAAAATTTAACACTCGCATCCTTTTTTTATCGAACATTATAACATAAAAATATAAGGAAACGTATTAATGTCATGATTGGATTTAGGTTGCTTGACGCATCAGTTTATATCTGCCAAATTGAAGCTTGATTTTTCAGTTTTAAGCGTGGTTCTTAATTGTTATTTTTATTTTAACTTGACGTTCCAGTCGCTTTTCACGTAAAATAAGCTTTTGGATTAAAATTAAATTTTATAGAAATAGTTACTGGAAGTTATTTAAAAGTAGATTTGATGATATAGGTACCAAAATCTAAGAGATTGTCATAGTTGAGTTTACATTACATTAAGATCCAATTTATCATTCATCAGATAAGAGTCATCAATGAACTAAATTACACCCTGAATAAATATAAAATAAAGTATTTTAATCCTGTAAATAGCTATTATTTGCTTAATTTTTCGCGACTTGTATACATAATAAAACTAAATCTTAACGGTTTTTTATCGCGGTAATTTATTTGATTTTTGTTATTCCGACGTTTCGGCCACTTTTCAGTAGCAGTCTTCCGTGATCACGGCCACTGAAAAGTGGGCGAAACGTCGGAATAACAAAAACAAATAAATTACTGCGCTTAAAAACCGTTAAAACGTAGTTTTATTAACTAATTTAATTATTTGGTTACTTAATCAGCTCTAAGTTAAATCTAGATGTTAGAAAATGTTTATGATCAGTTGGCGCGGTGATCACAAAAAGTGTGGCGTAGTGTTGTGACTGAGCGTACAGGTGGCGTATATATACCGAGGGTTCGAGTTGTGGGGCGCGGCGCGGTAGGGCTGCCCCCTTAACGCTTTCGGAAGATCTAACGCTTTTAGAGTTAGTTGCCCAGTTTTATTAAAATACTCCCCATGTGAAATATTGTGCAATTTTTATTGGGCAAATATGAATGCATATTTTTATTATATAAATGATAAATTTGCCCAAATATTATTTAAAATATATTCTTAAAGCTACGTGTCCTTGATACATTGTTAATTGGGTATATAAAATTATGTTCACAAATGAGTAAATATTCTGTAGAATATATTGTTTAAAATTTAATTTGAAAGTTTATTTTGAATTAGTTTATTAGTAATTAGTTTATTATGAAAGTTTATTTTAAAATCTTTAAATCTTGGCCCGTAACCTAGCGCTTTTTGATTTTGATATTTGATGGATATATAGACGTGTTAGATTACTTTGTTTGTATGTTTTTTTATAACAGACCATGCCAGGAGTTGAACCGGGATCCTCTGCGTTCCAGCAAGCTCGATCAGCTAAGACTTAGTCCGCTCAACCACAGAGGCCGTCTTATAGAGTACAGTGGACCTAGAGGAATCCAGCGCTTTTTTTAGAGTTAATATAGCGCTGGAACGCTCGTATAGGAGTGGCAGCCCTGCGCGGGCCGGTATCGAGCGTGTGGGTGCCGGCGCGCGCAGTGTACTCCCGGCCCGACGCCCGGACGACCGCGTCTCCCGTCAGATGATCTCCCGACCGGCACAGTACCGTCGGCCGCACGCCGCGGCTCGACCGTCTCCCGCCTACAGCCCCTAAACCCAATTCCCGATCACCGTGCGGTGTCGTGCTGTAAACAAACCCTATGTGCTAGTGTTGTGCAGTGATACACGTGACATTACTACAAGTGATAGGTTATCCGTATCACGTACTCGTGTTGTGTACTTAGTTTATTATGTAACGTATGTTAATTACGTGTTTGGATATGGGAAATCTAATTACGAAATTTACCTATTTATGTCTGTCTGACTCCATACTTATCCCGATTGCCTTATCCTAACACTTCCTGAAACTTTTCTATACGTAGTTCACGTAAAAGAAGATTGCGAGATGAAAATCAAAAACTAAAAATACTATAATTTAAAACCTAATATGATAATAAAATTATCCAAAATAGTAATTTTCATACTATTAACTATTCATAAGTTACCAACACTTTATAATTAATTTTAAGCCCACCTCGCTACCGTAACTATAGTGGTTACGTCAAGTCTAATAACATTACAAAGTTTCATTCAAACTACTTCGAGCGTAGACACTTCGTAGCGATTGCTACGATTGCTACGATAAAGCTACGTAGCCATTACGCTTCGGACACGACAATATTTAACTTGAATCGTTATGAATTCTAATCGCCATACTATATAATTTTGTAAATACATATATCTATTTAGGACCCTACGTCCAATTACTACTAATGCGATTTATATAACATATAGAGGAAAGGACATAATCTTTGCTATATTTAATTAATCGTCAAAGATAGAATATTACCATCCCCGTATAGAATTTTATCATCCCTGAAATAACTTAGTTATTAAAAATAAAATGATTATTTCAAAATTAATTGCCTTTTTCAAATTTAATTATTTTTAACTAACTTTCGGTGGGCATTAAAATCTAGATATTCCGTTTTAAGAATATATTGAATAGTGATATTGGATGAATATAATAGTTATGTATCGACGAATGTATTGCGTTTAGGGTAACAATTATTATTTTGAAATTTCAATGTTAATAATAATATATAAATGACAATTCTTATTTAGCCAATCAATATGTCCTACTGGACGTAAGTCTTCTCAATTCACATATTGTGATCGTACACTTTATTCATATAGCTGGTAAATAAGTTTTAAAATTGTTCCCTTACAGAGACATCTCATCAATAAAATTCCAACAAATAAACATTGACATTGTATTTTAGGAATAATCATCCATTGAAGATGATTGTAGTAGTCAGCGCACAACGCAAGGTTCTGTAGAGGTCACAGATGTCCCTTTTTTATTATTTGACTACGTATCATAAAAAATGTCTTACTCAAAGGATATTATTCAAACCAATTTTCGATGAAAATCTTTTTAAGCATTACCGTCTTATTTTTTCAGAATTTTTCACTTCATAGCTTCGAAGATAAAGTAATAGGAGGATGGTAGGGCATATCTCGTTTTTGACATCGTTAAAAAGTCATTAAGGAACATCATTATGTTTTTACAGGAACTAACTAATGATAACTTACACATGAACTTGTACACTGACAAAAAAGTTCAACCCTTTGTACATGTATAGCGTCCGCCCCCATTTTTTTACAATTTTAATATTTGATTTTGTAGCGCCATACAGACTCCAAAATCTGTAAATTATCTTTTATTTAGACCCACTAGGACAGATATACCCGCGAATTCGTCCACGTTGGACTTAAAAATCTTGCGGGATTCCCGGTATAAAAAATATCACATATTTTATTGCATTCACTAAATTAATCACATTAGAGCTTGACATTATTTTTAATCTGGCTATTTTAAACCAGCATCGAAATTGGCGCAGTAGTTTTTACGTGAATCTCGGTTGCGTTCGGGCCGTCTAGCTCGAAGTATGGGGTCCACTTTCCTACTTTATCTTCGCCACTTCGCGTGGACGTCAGCATCTCTATTTGTGAGACCATTGGTATGCATGTCATACTTTCCGACTTTAAGCCAGGATTTCTTGGGCTTACTTCTTCGACTAGAACTTGGCGGAGACGCCATGGCTAGACATTTGTTCCCCACGTAAGTAGCCGGACTCAGTAAAACGAGACCGTACCAACGTAGGCAACACTCTTGCAACTTATCCGCTATGTCACGGATATGGACGCTCCCGCGGATGCAAGAGTTTCTAACGCGGTCCTTCCGCGTGACTCCACACATTCATCTCCATAACACGCAGCTGTTACTTGTGTCGTTCAAGTACAGGCATGCTTCACTGCTATACAAAAATATAGGTCTAATGATAGATTTATAGAATGAACCGGCATTTTAGTGTCACAATTTTCTGAGAGACACCAGTTTCTAAGAGAAATAAGTGTGACTTATAACCAGACACAGATAGATAGATAATTATGACGAAAACATAAAGGTTCCCTTTTACCAAAATCGCCACGGTACCTTGGAAATGAATGCTTTGATGTTATGTTTAACATTAAAATAAGACTGGAAACTGGTGACTGAGTAGGTATTACTACATCGCTCCCTGAGGAAACGTAACCGGATATCTGTATTGCCACTGGATGGCAATGCTAATCCGCTGTACGAAGTATACACCAGCCTAAGCATGAAACATCAAAGACTTTCCTGGAAATATCTTTAAAGAAAGTCCTTGCGGATAGACCCCACTAGCAAATCTCAGTCTCAAGTCCAAAAGGCACAAATATGTAACATTTATATAACCTTTCATATTTGCGTCGTTTGGGAGTTTCAGCTGATGAAGTAGCATTGCTAGTCACTGGAAGATGTGATGTGGTCAAAGTGTCGCCGCAAGCGGTAATAATTGGCATTCCACCTGGTGTCATAGTCAAATACCAAAACTTTTGGCTTTAGAACGGCAGGTACGATGGCGTTGACAAGAGTTCAGTGGATGATGTAATTGAGGATGATATGAAAGATCTTCGGCCAACACACTATATCCATACCGGTTCACCTCATAGTCTCACATTGGCAGAATTGTTTTATATGAAACCCTTTCAACGTGACAACCTCAAATTTAAATTTAATTATAAATCAAGAGACTTGAACACCCTCATTTTCCGGCTAAGACATTTATAATCATTACGAAACTCCGTGAATGAATATCTGACATCCCCTAGTTAAATATTTGCACTTAATACCCTGTCATCTGGTGCTTAATGTTCTTTATGTATTCAATAAGGTCTAGTCTTGCTCAGTATCAATACCAAATTCTATTTTGAAGGTTCTCGGTTAAGTAAATTTAGGTCGTCCATATATATTTTCAGTACGCCATCGTTCGGCTGCATCGATAAAGTACTCGTCAATTTTCTCAAACCTTTTTTAATATTAACATTTTCGTGTGTTTAATATTTATTTTATAAAATTCAAGTAAGTGAAGGCTACAGTGCTCTTATAGATTACTATGTATTAGTATTATGTTATAGATTCTTAAAATAAAAATATAAATTGTGTGTGTGCAAATCACACAAACCAGAAGTGGGACTTCAGAAAAGTAGCCTACGAAAGAATCAGATAAACATAGAGTATCAGTATTTTCCTAATACCAAGAGTATTGTTGCTGTTGATGTTGTGTGAGGTTTATTATTCTTATATCTGTAATATTTTTACCAAGCTCAAAAATTATTTTATATTTTAATGAAAAATATTACATTTTATAAATTACATATTTAAGATATAGCATATATTATTCAGATTCCATATTTTCACTTTAAACAAATGACACGAGAGGCTTATGATAACTAAAATACGAAACACATGATCTAGTTTCAATTTGATTTATTATCTTCAAAACTTCGAAATATTTACAACTCTGTTTTTATGAGCATAGCGATATCTCTTTTTACTGTCGCTTTTTATTCGTTTCATCAAGTTTCAAATCACAACGATTCTAAAGAAGTTTACTTCAAAATTCTTCTAGTTAGCACATACCTACGTACATACATATCACGCCTGTTTCCCGTAGGGGTAGTCAGAGACGATGGATTTCTACTTACTACGATCTTAACATTGATCTTTTGCTTCTGGCTCTTCAGACATACATGTTTATTGTAGGTGCTTTTTATCTGGCCATTCTATGAGCCATCTGCGATTTGATCAGACTAAGTACGTCGTAGTCTACCAGCAGTTACCAAAACAAACGTGTCCTTACATTTTCAATTATCTCTCTAATGGTCAGTTCTTATATTTTACTAACCGTTAATTTATTATTGCTTAAAAATTGATATAAGTTCCATGCAGTAATGTAAATAGTAATTCTAAGTAGTAATAGTATTAATTCTGCAAAGATTACTATTTGAGATGATAACGGCTATGAAGCGCATATTAACGCTTTATTTTTAGTTAGTTAGTCTATCAATTTTGATGAATTGACCAAAGTGATCCACATAAACATAAAATTGAATGATTCAATCTATTCGCATACCGTCGTGTGTTTTCAGTCATGTACCTTTCAACCAAATTGATTCAATTTGGTTGATCCACATCACATCAGCTTAAGTGATATAAAGGCAAACGTTTTAGAATATAAGCCAAACAAAAATGGCTGACGTCGATTTATCCCGACCTAATGTTTGGTTTTGTAACGGCACACTGGAAATCACATCAATTTATTCTTTGTTTCCCCATCTCAAATGTTTGTAGAAGTGTAAACATTGATTTAAAATTTGCATCTCTGCAGGGACTATTTAAGTATACCGCAGTCAAATAGCAAAAAGTTGTAATAATAACTTCCTCCTGTTCCTCTGTTCATCTTTATGTCTGTCCGTTTGTACGGAACAATACTATAATTGGTCATCGTCCATTACAACCAAATCAGTAAAAAAATAAGTCTTAACAAGATCTTTTAAGTGCTTTACTGTTTGGCTTAAAAAATATGTTTTAAATAATAAATAGTCAAATCGCAGGAAAAATTACCTGCAGTACATTCTATGCATTATGAAATAAATAAAGAATAGAATTGTTTACGGCATACTATAAGTACCGGAATAAATAATTCAGTGCACAAAAACGTTTGTGGTATCGTAACTATTTTTAATCACTGTTTCAAGTCAATTGCTGCTATTATCAGCATTTAGCGAACGCCTATGTTATTCTAATGAATTAATTCGAAACCTGACCGGGAAGCATCCTAAGGCAATTTTTTTGACTAAAACTGTGTGCGCATGAAGTTTCTTCATAGGCACTTCAATCCACTTTGCAAAAGCGTGGCGGGTATAACATCCTTACCCCTATGATTAAAGGATGATATTCTTTTATCTGTGCAGGAGTGAACAAGAATCCAATTTTCCTTGGCCGGGGGACTGCTGTAAGAGGTGAAAAATTTGCCCAAAGCCAAGTAGTAGCGTATTTGCTAGTCTGGATGGCTGCGACCTAGTCTAGAGTTTGCCGCCATTACAACCTTTGAGTTGTATTGTTGGACAGGTTCAAGTCCTTTTTTAGAAAGCACAGCACATTTGGTATTTATTACAAACGTCCATGGCGGTGGTAACCGCTTTCTCAGGTGGGCCGTCTGCCTTTCTGCTGAAATCATGTCATAAAAACAAACTATCTGATTGTTACACACCAACAAAGCAAAGGCACACCGGCCTGTCATAAAGAGCAGTTTATTACCTTCCCGCATTTAGGAATTCTTTTGTTTGCTTTGTGTTTCGAAATTGTAATTAAGAAACACATTCTATTGTTATTGTACTTGTTTTATGGCCGTCATTTATGTCGAACTAATTCTTGCTGTTTTTGTATTTCGTCGAAGCTTGTCCGGTATGGCATCGGTGCATTATAAAGCAATGACCCAAAAAGGAGAGGGACAGTCAAGCGAGGATTACGATACGAGTAAGACGTACATTCGATGAGCGATATAGTGACGGACTTTGCGCATGTTATTGAATCGTGCAGTGTGTACTGGTTGTATCCAGTTATATTTGTATCTGTTTTACTCTATAGTAATTCCAACGGCATTTTAATTCGAGTCCTGCGTAACTCGTAACATTATATTACTTTCTCTATCAGGATGTAATTTAATTTAGTGTCTTATTAATTTTATAATTTCTTAAGCTCCTTCTGGAGATTTCAGTTAGCTAGAATATATATCGTGTATCAGGACGCAGTAAAACTTATACGGCTACAGTAATTCTTTACCACGTGATTACATCTACCATACCTGACTATTAGTTATTTGACTATTACTATATTATTTGAAGGCTTCTATGGTTGAGCGGGCTAAGACTTAGCAGGCCGAACTCGCTGGAACGCAGAAACTCCGGGCTCGATTCCTGGCATGGTAAATTTGACAACGAACTTTCTCTTATTTACTACGGTCTGGGTGTCTGGGATCGGCGGTCCCAGAGTGGTCCGTTGTATATTACCCCAAGCGTAACTTGCTTGGCTTGGGGATATATAATGTTTGTTTGTCTGTCGATTATTATTATTATAACAATGTATGTCTTTGACGACCACGGGCCATAAAAATGGCCCGGACTTTTGGAGGGCTTGCGTGGAGCCATGAGAAGGCCAACACGTAGAGGCCCCTTGACAAGTTTAATGGAAATGTGGCGTGACACTGACCGGCGATTATCCCTGTCTCCACCATATAGTATAACGTACCCAAGGACAAGCCCCGGCCAGTGTAGGACTATTGTGGGAAATGAGGACAATAAGTACCGGGCTATTGGGGTGAACTGTTAGTGATACTAGCGGTCTGGAAATATGGGGACTATGGCGTCTGCCCGTCGCAATGTTCAGAGAACATGGAAAAATGGGCAGACGGTGACTCGCCACTCCCTGCATGGGCCCCAAAAAATGCCATAGAAGGCAGGGGCAACATGGGTCTGAGTGGCTAAGGGGTGTAGAGAGGTGGGCTGCAGGTTCACCAAAGCTACTTCTGACGTGATGCCATTTATCACTTCCACCCCTGGAGCTTAAGTCTTAGCTCTAGCGATCTCCACTCCATGCCGGCTGGTTAAGGCAAGCACGGAGGTGGGGGCCTTGCCTTGGCCCCCGGAGTCAGGTCCGAGGTGTCGCTACTCACCTAAGGCTTCGCCACAAAGCCCTGCGGGTTATTATTATTATTAGTTATAATGCAGGGACTACTACTAAGAATCGGTAATTCAGTACTGTTAAAAATTCTTAGAAGTGTGACTAATTAATTTTTATATCTAATGAAATATATTTACAATGATTTTCAGTTCAAAGCAGTAAGCTCTCCTTTTGAAAGGAAGGTATTATTAAATATTTATTCGATAAAAAGCTCACTTCTCACTGATTCTATTAGATATGAAAAAATGTATATCCGTTTTCCTCTTTCTCCGTTACAGGAAAAAATTGACATAAAATTTATTCGGGCATATTTTGGATATTCATAATTTTACGTAACTGAAACTAGATTTTTTTGATGTTTTTGTTTAATATATTGGTCCCAGTTTCTTAATATTAATACTTTTAGATAATATAGATTATATAATTATGTATTTAAATTACTCATTGGTCTTTGAGATTAATTTTTTATATTAATATTGTTACAAGTTGCAGGACTCGAATTAAAATGCCGTTAGAATTACTATATAATTTATTAGAACTATACAAACAGGTAATTACAATATTAATATAACACAGGTACAAATATAATAACTCGCGCAAAGTCCTTCACTAAATAGATTACCGAATGTAGTACACACGTCTTGCTTCGCTTATGTTTATCGCTCGACTGCCGGTCTCTCCATTGAGGCATTGCTTTATACTGCACAAATACAATATGCCTCTCGGCCGCGTGGACTGAATTTCTTAGAATCACACCTGGCTAATGACTACCATAAATGACTACAATACACAATGGGTTGTTTTTCTAATTACAAATTTTAAACACAAAGTCAACAAAAGAAGTCCAAATGCCGAAAAGATAATAAAATGTCTACAGGTACGCAGGTGTGAATTTGTCTTTTGTCGACATTCAGGTCGTAACGATATGGTATTTCTGAAGTACGAATTTGTTCGTGTGAATATTAACAGATTCTCCAAGGTGTCGTAAGTCTAGATCGTTTATTGGCAACGGCGTGTCGTTATTCTCCTTTACTTTAGCGTATGACAGAAGTGTTTTTTGTTACAATAACGAGTGTTCCAATCTTGTTGAGTAAATGCAAGGTGTAGGCAGATTTTCGGCGTAATATGCATGTGGGACGGTGGGCTGGCAAGTAAAACAATGCTTTACGAGTTTCCGTTACTGCGATGCGCGTGCGTTTATTTTGTAATAATTTCAATATTACGTACAATATTTTAAAATATAACAGAGCGTCATGCGTCTTACGTCGCGCGTACGTCGTCCATTCGAATCTTCTATTCTCCCTTTCACTCGTCATCTCTTTCACACTATGAGTTCGTTCAGTAATATCATCTTGCATTTATCACATCATGCGTTCAAGATACATCATTCCCACATGCATTTTTTACATTTGCTACGTGAAAGTAAATAGCGTGTCGACATACTTTTTGATATACCTAATTGGTTACAAATTAATTATCTAAACCTCGGTTCAAAAATAGTATTCAATATAATTTTTCGATTTTTATCTGTACGTTAGCCATATGATAATGAAAGTAAAATTAAATGGTTTCGAAAAGACTGATTTAGTTTCATTTAATGTAGTCTCTAAAGTTGTAAATTGTTCTATCTGAATTTATCTATTTTCAACTATCTTTCAGTGAATAGCAGGCATTGTGTGTTACCTCTTTATGACCTTGCTCTCCATGCATTAATATCAGTGTTGCTGACTGTGTGAATATACGTCTTAATTATTGATTTAAAATAACGCGTTAACGCGAAATTCGCCACCACTACCTGAGTTACCGGTCAATCTTTCACATCATTGGCAATGTTGTATCACAAATAACTTTATGTCTCTATTAGTGCGTTAGTTATAGAATTACGGCGCAGATGTAGATAAGCTTGACGCATAAAACTTCCGATTCTTCAAAAATAAGGAAGTCTGAACATAGCAGTAGACCCTTTGGCACTAATATTAATATATCCCATGGAATGCTGGTCGTATACTAAGCTTTAAAAAACTTCATTGACTATTTTTTTATTGCAAAGCTAATAAATAGGCAGAGGTCCGCCTAATGGAAAGTGCGTAATGGAATAAACATAGAGAGATAAGAGCAGGACTGGGTTAGAGGAGATTTTGACGGAACTTTCACTGCCAGATAGCTGATGTTACAAGAAGCATCTTAGCGTACTTATTTATTTTTTTTGAGTTTCGCGACATAATATACACGTCGATGAAGTCGCGGGCACAGCTAGTATAGAATATGTGCCTACCTATACTATTGCAAAAACAACATAGTATGAAGCTCTTCAAAAGGCATAAACAAAATTATTAAGTGTTCACGATGAATCAGGCAAGGTGGATAGGGCAATGGAATAATCAAAGTCAAAGTTTTTATGTAATATGTATATAATGCATAAGACCCAACAGACAGACAGATATTAACTCTGATATTGTATCACGATTCTTATTGTAGTATGTATATATAATACAGTAGAGTTTACCCCGCGGCTGCGCCGCGGGATAATCTCTAGTGTATTATTACAAAAACAGACCATATTTACAATATTTTCTAGGCGATACAATAGGCTATAATAATATATAATCCGTTTCTTTCAAAATTTATTTTAATGGAATAAACGAAGTTCAATAAAAACAACTACCCCATCAATTACTGGCCCTATTAATTCGATATCGACAAAAAATTGCGTAACCTTGAAGTAGAAAAATAAGAAGGAAACTTTATCTTCAGCTTCGAGGAAACTTTACAAAGTGCTTGCTACTGTTATGAGATATAATTGACACTAATGGACATTATTCGAGACCTTGCAGGATAGGGAGGGGATGAGTTGATCGATGATCGATTTGCTTGAAGGCTCGTGTAATTAATACCTCTTGACCGTTCTGTCTGCAGATAATTACTAGGATTATAGCTTTGGTGGAGACGGTCTATGTCTTAATTGGTTAACGGATTTTGCTTTACAATTGGTTTGGTTTTATGAGGATTGATTTAAAATAGACTTTTAGGTCTTGTATTTTCTTTTTAGTAGATAGATAGATAATTCTTTATTGTACACCAATATAAATATAAACTAACAAAACTTATGTCGTCGCCGTCATTGCAAGATCTTGTAACAACATTTTTTGACATTATTATTTTTCTTCAAAACTGTGTTATATGTAACAATTTAGACGAAGAAAGGAATCATATTTTCATTTGTTTTCGGGATTAGTACACATCATAAAACTACATTTTTACGGTTTTAAGCGCGGTAAATTAGATTAGGCTCCCATAGAGTAAATAAAATGAAAAAGTTGGCGGTAGTCTAAATAAAACTTTAGCAATACACTTGACATATTTGTCTTCCGTGATCACGGCTACTGAAAAGTGGCCGAAACGTCGGAATAATCAATCAAATAAACTACCGCGCTTAAAACCGTAAACGTAGTTTATTATGAAAAAGGGATGACAATATAGTTAAAGTTTAAATAAAAATGTAGTTACAGAGCCGTGCTTGACGCCAACGATATCAAAGTTTGCACAAAAGCGGTCTTATCACTACAAAGCGATCTCTTCCAGACACCCTCAGGATTGAATTGAGATGATAACAGCGATGGTGGTACACGTAATACATAAGGTAGTAGATGAGATACCTTTCTTATAAATTAAAAAATGTATAGATAGTATTTTCGTAGACTTACGCGACAGGCAGCAGTTAGTTTTATCTAATTTTAGGTTCAACTGGCGTTTTGGCCTATATACTGCTAACTTCATCTTTTATCACAGAATAATTCAGATCAATAAAAAGTATAAAATAACACTTATTTCTAAAGCTATTTTTAATTATAATATCTTATTTTTAATATATATTATCTTAAACATCTTAAAGTAGGTGCTTAGTAATTTTCAAAATATAGTAATTTTTATGTTTTACTTTGCACCGACTTCAAAATGTTTTAGATAATACATATTAAAAATAAGATATTATAATTAAAAATAGCTTTAGAAATAAGTGTTATATTTTATACTTTTTAGTTTTTGAAGTCGATTTTTTTAAACGAAGTTTTTTTTATTTGTTATTTTTTAGTGCCTAGCTATGGGTAGGCCTACGAAAGGTGCCGCGCGCCTTAAAAAATATAGGTCCCAAGAAACGAGAACGGATTTTTTTGTTCATAAAATGAAAACTACTGAGCCAAACTATGTTAAATTTTTAGGGAACCAAATGGCAACTATTCCGCATCGAACTAAAGAAGAATCACGTAAATCGGATAATAAATCTCAGAGTCACCGGTGTTCATCCATCATATCCATCCATCGTCATCATACATTAAAAAAACATACCGATCAAGTTGAGAACCTCCTCCTTTTGGAAGTCGGTCAAAAATTCTTAATACTACATATTAAGAATTTTAGACCGACTTCCTTTTCAACATTTTTGCGAAGCCTCACTCGGCTTGTATTACATTAATAACTTACTACATGGGAGCCTAAATTAATTTAAATAAGTGAATTGTATATGACATACGTTTCTAAAACCAAAATTATTTTTTTAAGTAGTTAAATGAGAATATGTGAAAAAATTAAACGCAAAACCTACATAATATGGGCTTTTAAAAGGACATAAACAAAATTATTAAGTCTTCGCAACGAATCAGGCAAGATTTTTTGATAAAATACCACCGAGCAGCCTTCAAAGAAATAATAAAATATAAGTATTTAATTTTATACAATAAAAAAATTATTAATTTTCTGATAAAACTATTCATAATTTGATTTTCATTAAAAATAAGGACTCACTTATAGGAGTTGATGATTAGATTTCCTTTATGTTATGCGACTTATTGTACTTATATTAGGTATTTATACATAAGCCAGCTGGCATGCCGCTCGTTATAATTCCAATATTGCGAACTTTTTCCCTTTGTCATAAATAAATTGCCTTTATCATACTCCGTGAAGTCACGAATATGAATTTCTAGAAAAGGTTTTTAAAGTGTAGTAGCTTTTTATCCACACTAATATTTAAAAGAGAATGGTATTTCTTTGTTACTTTTTCAAAACTAAACGAAATATAAAGAAATTTGGTATACCTTCGAGTAGCGCGGACTGGAAATTTGACTAGGCTAAGCCGGTTGACAAAACATACCGTATAGCGTAAGATGCAAGCTCTAACTACACCGTTGTTGAAAAAACGTCTAACCCGCGATGTATTTTCTTAATATAACTTGTATTTTTAATTGCGTAATCTTCCTGCATATTTTTAAACAAAATCCGGTGCCCGTTCGGGTTATGAGTTGCTATTTCATCCATTACGTGTGGACAGCCGCCGAGCGTAACTGATAGTAATACATTAATAATATGTACACGAATAAAAAACGTAAGTGCCAATGAATCTATAGCGCTTTCGATGTTTTGGTCGCTAGTTGCTAGTTTCTTAAAGGTAGGCTATGGAGAATCCAGTTGTATTACTATTTCTCTATCGTCCAGACGTTGTTTCAAAGTAATCACTATTAGAAGTAAGAATGCAGGCTGTACATACATGTTAAATATATATATAGCTGTGTCAATAATATTGGTCGTTCTTGACTTATATTTTATTTTTATTCTGTTCCTGAACCCTGCAAGAGACCTTTTATAATTTCTAACATTTTTAATAAAATCTATTGAGCCATTTCAGGGCTTATTCAAGATTAATTTTTAGCCGTTCACGAGTGTCATAATGGCACCATAATAGTTTCTATTGAATGCTTTTGTAAACAAATTCAACCATTTTAGTGTTATTATTATGCTAGTGGACAATCATTCCGATACGATTGTAATAGAAGAGACTTGATGCCCAACAAAAACTCTAAAAATAGGCATTCTTTATTATTTATCATATGTCACTTTCAGTCACTTTTAAATAGTTCTCAGTAAGATTTCAGTTTTTTTAAATCACCGATATAAACTGCAATTGCAGACTTGGTTATTTAAATTTATATTGTAAAGTTTTTATCAGTCTATAATATTTTAATGACACTTTTCAAGCAATTCTAAGAACTCTTGGCCAGACTAAACATTTCTATTTATAACTCGAAAACTTTAGACTCAATTCACCGATAACAGCGAATAAATAAAATAATTTTCGCTTAGGAGTAAGAATGCATATAGCTACTATAGATACATGTGTAGTAGCTGTATCAATAATATTGGTTGTTCTTGACTTGAACTTTATTTTTTATTATCTTCTAAACCCTGTAAGCTATCAAAATACACTAACTGCTTTAAGAGAAAGTTCTGTTTTAATTTCTAACATTTTTAATGAAATGAAACCTATTCAGCCACAATGCCTGAAATTTTCTTAACATTGCACAACTAGACATTTACTCAAAATTTTCAGGTTACCTACTTATTTCTAAATATATGGTGTATTAAGTGTAAATAACCTGTTCCATGACAATATGAAGTAAAATAGTTGATATTATATCTATTCAAATATTCAAACTTAATTACCAACCAGAAATTGAGGATTAAACGTCGTTCAACGCTTCTAATTATATTCTAATAAAATAGGAAGTCTTTGATTAAAGCAATAAATTAAATTTAACACGATTTCTGGGCTGCTTTTATCGGATCTCGTAAACTTACAGGGAATTATTTACATCGTCATTGAATTCTGTGAGGATCAGAAATCATCGTAATTGTTTACTTTCTTGGTAACACTAAGACCCAATATTCTTTAATAATTATAATAATCTATATATTAAAAAAAAATTGAAGTGTAGGTACGTTTGTAATGTCAAGCTTTTTATTAAATGCATATGAAAGTATATACGGTACTTATATCAAAAACTTGTGTGTGTGTAATATAACAAGACCCCACCCCTTGTCAGATTCTAAATTTCATGACGTCATATTTCCTATATTATATATTCTTAAAATAAATATATTTAAGCTTTAATATGAAATTTGAAATATTAACGAAAAACTTCAAAACAATTTGTGACTCTATCTGTATGAACATAGTGTTTAAATTGTTAAATATAATGTATTCTATCCCATTCTCTCGCAAGCTTAGTTTTATAGATTTATGTGTTTATCTCTTTTTAGTGTCGCTTTTTCGTCTCAATTAGTTTCAAATCACAACGACTGTAAAGAAGTTTCACGTTAAAAATCAATTTAATTTTCTTTTGTCTATCGATTTGTTCTGGCTAATCTCTGAAAAGGCTGGATCGATTCTGACGGGATTTTCACTGGCAGCCACTGTCGCAACAAATAAATTACATTCAATTCCACGTGGACGAAGTCACGGGTAACAGATATTTTATGTATATACAAGGATGTTTTTCCCCTCTTCGAAAACGTGAATACGAATAATTTTTTCCTAAGTTTATTATATTTTTTATGTAGATTAACTATTACATTAGTTTTCTTACATTGTATTCAATAGTATGTAATGTTATATTTAGTTTAAGTTATTGATTAAAAATAAAAATTAACTATTACATATTTTTTGATAAATATAAATAGTTTTTGGCTAGGCAACTAATAGCTACTAAACCACTACTACTATTAAAAATGCATAAGTTGGGACGGATGTTTATTGCTCCATTACGTCAGAACGGCTGAACGGGTGTGGATGAAATTTGGCATAGAGATAGATCATAGTCTGGAATAGCATATAGACTACTTTTTGTCTCGTAAATATATACGATTTCGATGGGATAACATTAACGCGAAGCTACAGGCAAAAGCTAGCAAAACATTTTTAGTATTACTTTTTACTAAAATAAGAATCACATTCTATTTGCACTTTTACGAAATAATACGTATTATGTATATTGAGTACAAAATTAAACCAGTATCGCCCACTATCGGCAATTATTCCAGCCAATTTCATACGTTGTGTAAAGCTGTGCATTTATCACCTTCCATCCGGAACGGACTACATATTGCCGGGAATTCCCCTAACGCACTTATTCAATGTCAAACCGGACAGTCGAGCCCGGTTAGGCAAATTAGTGTTTGAACATTTCGAACCGAAAAGGGAATATTATAATAAATCTTTGACCATCTTGTCATTCAATTTATTATAGTGAAAAATATTTTATATGCGCCAGCAACATCTGTACGTACATTTTTGTGTCAGTGTTTATGCCAACACGTGCGTTTTAACATACCACACATGTATTTATTGGACACTTACAATACAAACTTATAAATATACATAAAATTATAAACTATAGTAGAATTATTTTGTCCGTGCAGTTTGGGTCATAAATAATCGGAGTATTTCGCTCTCTCTTCCACTCACGGGCCTTATGGGCGGGCATAGTGATGCGCGTTATTGTTGTCGTTAAGCGTTATCGATAGTGTAAGTTTTGTCATTTTGTGGGTTAGTGATATAAATAAAAGAAAAATAATAGTTTAAAAAAACTAAAAAAAACACGCTTTTATAAAAAATCCAACTAAAAAAACAAAAAATAAAATTTAATATAATATAAAAAAGCGTGGGGTGTATTCAAAGCGCTTTTTAAGATATTATATTATTAATTGAATACACCCCACGCTTTTTTATATTATATTAAATTTTATTTTTTGTTTTTTTAGTTGGATTTTTTATAAAAGCGTGTTTTTTTTAGTTTTTTTAAACTATTATTTATTTTTCATTTTTTAGTTGATTTTTGTTTAGATGTTTTTAAATACAAGCTTTTGAGATCCTGCATATCATGTAGCAGCAGAGTGCTAGCCAAGACAAGTAAAACGAGCCCAAACACGACGGGTCTATCTTGTTTAGTACAGGAGTTCCTATGGCCACCTTCCGACTCCATCATCAGATCAGCTCCATGGTACCATATTATTGCATTGTCACGCGATATAAACATACGAGCCCAAACACGAAGGGTCTATCTTGTTTAGTACAGGAGTTCCTATGGCCACCTTCCGACTCCATCATCAGATCAGCTCCATTGTACCATATTATTGCATTTTGACGCGATATAAACATACGAGCCCAAACACGACGGGTCTATCTTGTTTAGTACAGGAGTTCCTATGGCCACCTTCCGACTCCATCATCAGATCAGGTCCATGGTACCATATTATTGCATTGTCACGCGATATAAACATACGGGCCCAAACACGAAGGGTCTATCTTGTTTAGTACAGGAGTTCCTATGGCCACCTTCCGACTCCATCATCAGATCAGCTCCATGGTACCATATTATTGCATTGTCACGCGATATAAACATACGGGCCCAAACACGAAGGGTCTATCTTGTTTAGTACAGGAGTTCCTATGGCCACCTTCCGACTCCATCATCAGATCAGCTCCATGGTACCATATTATTGCATTGTCACGCGATATAAACATACGAGCCCAAACACAAAGGGTCTATCTTGTTTAGTACAGGAGTTCCTATGGCCACCTTCCCACTCCATCATCAGATCAGCTCCATGATACTATATTATTGCATTGTCATCGACCTTTGACAGGTGTGCAAAGTATGAATTAAATCTGATCGTTCAAAGTAGGACAAAATCGAGCTCAAAGGGGTCGGTTACAGACATACTGACGTACAAGTGAAGCTAATATAAAGCGTGTAAAAAATAGATAAAACAACGTATTTATTAAAATAAGAATAATAATGATTTAAAATAAATTATTAATTAGGTATCTATGTATTAAAAAACTATAAGTACAAAAATTTAAAATGTAACAAGTCATATTAAAAATAAATATCTAAGTTTAAAATTAACAGCAAAAAAGATAATATTTTCTTAAGTTTTCGCGACTTGTATACATAATAAAACTACGTTTTAACGGTTTTAAGCGCGGTAATTTATTTGATTTTGGTTTATAATGTCATCTTTGTCATCCGTGACCACAGACACTGAAAAGCGGCCGAAACGTCGGATAAACCAAAATCAAATAAATTACCGCGCTTAAAACCGTTAAAACGTAGTTTTATTAAGCAAAAAAGATAATAATGATTTTTATGAGAATGATAATCTTTCTTTGATAAGAATGAGTTTTTATCAATAATGGCGTTGCGCCCGCGCAACATGCTCACCGCCCTAGCCGGGCTGAGGCAGAGTTTGATTTATGACCCAAACTGCACGGACAAAATAATTCTACTATAGTACAGTGAAGGAACTTACCACTACTTACCTTACATTGTATATTTTTTACAACATTTTATTTAACTTACAATGTATGTATGTATGTGTGTAAGTTCGGATGGAATCTTGAAAGTTAAATTTGACCAGCTTCCCGGTTTCAGATTGAGCTGAAATTTTGCACACATATGTATATCGCGTGACAATGCAATAATATGGTACCATGGAGCTGATCTGATGATGGAATCGGAAGGTGGCCATAGGAACTTCTGTACTAAACAAGATAGACCCATCATGTTCGGGCTCGTTTTACTTGTCTTAGCTAGCACTCTACTGCTACATGATATACAGGATATCAAAAGCTTGTATTTAAAAACCTTTTTAAAAAGCTTATTTTAATTACTAGCTTCTCCCTGACTTTCGAGATAATCAGAAGATAATATTATCTTTTTTCTGGAAATCAGCCCTTTAATCGTCCCAAGAGTCAATTAATCGTTTTGATAGATATGAATAGTATGAATCGATTAGTCTTACAATATTCACATTTGTACTGATGCAACACTTATTGATCGACAAACAGGCTTTGATTTTTAGCACAATCATTTCATCGATTACCATAAATCTATCAATGAACAATTTACATCTCATCTATCATTAGCATCTAATATAGGAAAACACCCTATAAGATTCCATTATTTTCTTCTGACTTTGTTCATATGGAGAAATCCAACGCCTTACACACACATGTATACACTGGTAATCATATCATTAGAGAACAAGTCGTCAAGAAGCAACAAACAAATCACATCTACACAGCTATCCATGTTCCTAACTCTAATGAGTCAAATACAGCATTCTAATTTTATAGCGGACTAGCCTCTGCCCGCGACTTTGACCGCGTGGATTAGTTAAAAAAAAGTAAGTTAAAAAAAACCCCGATTTTGAAACATTCTTCATTGGTGCTCCGCTCTCATTGGTCTTAACGTGATTATATATATATATATATATATATATATATATAGCCTTCCTCGATGAATGGGCTAATCTTTTAGCTTTTTTGAACTGATCCAGGCTGATAAATAAGGTCTTCTAATGTTCAATGACAATATTATTATTTGACTGATTATACGTATATATGAATTGAAGATTTTTTACGTTTGTATAGGTTCGCGTTTGCCAATTGTCTCACATGATGTTGTGTGATAGAGAACGCTTACCTAGAAGGTACCTATTTCCTGGAGATGAAGACTCCTTCCAAATTATTCCATTTTTCAGAAGACCGCACCAGAAAAAATAACGTGAAGCGTTTCGTCGTGACTACTGGTGTTTCCACCATTAAATGCTTTTCTTCTTCTTAAAACTCCATAGCCACTTTGATTTCTAGCCATATTACAAAAAAATTGGGCGTGCATAGCACCTACCGAACCCTGTGCAGTGAAATGACACGCCACTGACCAATTTTTTAAATTATTGTTCACTTTCTAAATTTTACATTGTCCTGTGCACTTCGAGGTCACACTCACTACGAAGATCGCACCTTAGTAATAGAATGTTCGTGACAGCACCTCATTAGCAGCGAATGCCGGAATCAAGCGGTTACCGCACAATACATCTGGCGTATTAGTAATTCTTTTACGGTTAAATTCAGATTCAGCCCACGGCTGTGCTTAACGAGAAATCTGACGGATGATATTTGAATCCAGGCCGCCTTTTATTATAGCTTCGACTTCGCATTTCAAAGTCATTTTATAACTTTTGATAGTGTTCCTGGTTTGAAAATGGCGTACTATATTATTACGAGTTACGGGACTCGAACTAAAATGCCGTTGGAATTACTATAGAATTTATTAGAACTATACAAACACGTATAACACAGGTACAATAACTGGACACAACCAGTACAAACTGCACGATTCAATAACACGTGCAAAGTCCGTCACTATATAGCTTATCGAATGTGCACACGTCTTGCCCTGCTGGCGATTATCTCTTGACTGCCTCATCTCTCAGTTGGGGCATTGTTTTATACTGCACCAATACAATATGTCTCGACACAATACTCGACCACATAAAAATTACAATAAAAGAATCACACCTGGCCAACGACTACCATAAACGATTACATTACACAATAGGATGTTTTTCTAATTACAAATTTAAAACATAAAGTAAACAAAAGAAGTCCGAATGCTGAAAGGCAATAAATTGCAGGTGTGAATTGTTCTTTGTTGGTCGTAACAATATAATTTTTTTCATTCTTCTATCTATATTACTAGCAAAAAGTGGAGCTATTTTATATAGTGTGTCTCTATTTATAATTGTAGCATGGTGTTAGTTATCATCACCGCCATTCGAGCGTTAAATCCCGGTTGAGCTCAGAGCGTCCGCTTTTCTACTTTATCATTTCCACTTAGCGTGGTGTTCAGAATCCCCCGTTTTAAGGCCATTGGTTACACATTTTGTCCCTCACAAAGTCAAGCCAGCAAGCTTTATCCTTCGACCGGGACCTGGCTGAGGCGGCATGACTAGAAATTTGTTCCCCACATAATTAGCCGGATTTTGACAGATAGAATATACTATTCTGCTGTATTATTTATATTTGTTGGATATTTTAATGATAGAATAATTCAAATTACTATGTGAAATTACAAATATCAAGGTCTTTTAGTTTTAACCTATGAATAAATAAATATACAAAATTGAGTAAAATTTATGAGAAATTTCAAGTATAATATCTACTAGTTTCAAAATGGTGTATTAGATATATTTTATTTATTTTAGCATGTAATTTAAACATGACTGTTTTATAATGTTCGACCTGGCTTTACGAAGGTTATTAACTTAACCTACATTAACAACAAACGCCATTCTCATAAATTTTATATACATATAATTATTAAATTGAAACGATTATACATTCTGTCGCGTGTTATTATTAGATAACGAAACAATTACAATAAATTATCAAGCATTTTTTTTAAAGTCTATTGGATTGCTTTATCAGGCGGTTGTTGTAAGTTACATTTTAAATGTGTACATTTGAATTACTAGAAAATTGTTTTTTTTTAATATATTTTTATTGCAGGAGTTCAGCAGACAGGCAGATAGCCCACTTGATGGAAAGCGGTTACCATCGCTCATGGACATTTGTAACACCAAAGGTGCTACAAATGCGCTGCTGCTCTCTTAAGGGAGACTGGAACCTGGTCACTAATGCCAAAATACAACTCCAGGTTATTATGGCGGCATACTCTAGACTAGGGGTGGTAGCAATCCAGTCGGGAAAATACCTGGCTGTGGGTTCTTTTATCGCCTCTTACGACAGGCCGTCCGGCCGCTGGACTGGATGGCGACCACCCCTGGTCTAGATCATACCACCATAACATCCTTGAGTTGTGTCCCGGCATTGGTGACCAGGTTCCAGTCTCCCTTAAGAGAGCAGCAGCGCATTTGTAGCAAGCACGTTTGATGTTGCAAATGTCCATAGGCGATGGTAACCGCTTTCCATCAAGTGGGCCGTCTGCCTGTCTTCTGAACTCCTGCAATAAAAAATATATAGACAAATAGACAATAATGATGTAGGTACACCAAAAAAAGAAAATAACAGGGAAGAAAACATTGACTAATAAAATATATACAGGGAATATATTTAGCATGAGCATTGTTTAGATTTAAGAAAGATGTATATGATGTATCACATGTTGATGGTCCATAATAAATAAATAAGTGTAAAAAATGGGCAATCTTTTAAAAAAAGAACAAAGCACCTAAAACTATGAAGATTATTAATGACCAGTTCCTGAATATAGATATTAAGTTGCTTTTTCACTTACCTTACCATTGAATGAAATTTCACATTACTTGTATAGACTTTATGTCAAAATTTTACTAGTAGTAAGGTAAATTAATAATCGATAATATAACAATATAGGAAACGACCATAAGACTTTTTGACTATAAAAATAAGTTATAAATAATAAAACGTGAAAAAGTGAAAGAACGATGATCTAATCGTGCAAATTACAATATAAGAGCTTGTAAAAAATTATCATGTTTACATTTTCGTCCCATATCCCGTTTAGTATTCAATCTCCGCTATTTTTATAAAGACTCAAAATTAGATTCTGAAACCTAAAAACTTAAAAGACCCGGTTTAAAAATCACGCCAAAAGAAACATTCCTGGAAAGAGCTTACAGGAAAATAGTTTTTCTTGTAATTTGCTTGCAATGCCAAGTAAAATGCAGCGGGTAACTAGAAAAATGTTGACTCGACTGAAAGCGCTAAGTAAAAAACTAGCACGGGAGAAACTTGATTAAATTTACGAAGCTCCTTACGTAACTTTTTTTAATCAGTAAAGATACACTCACTAGTGTATATTATTAAGCTAAACAATTCATGCTAGTGTGCCACTAGCAACACTGGAAAAAACCAAAGCATATAAAGGAAATTTTATTTACAAACTTTTTCATGACAGGAATTAAATCCAGGAAGCAGCTCTGCATTTCAGTGAATGAGGTCGGTCACTTTTTAGAGTATTTGGTCACAGGAGTCGTGAAATACAAACATCTAAATATAATTAAGAAAAGCCAATTATTGGCATAAATGGCATGTTTAGTATTGTATAAGTCAAAGCTCGTATGTGCATACCTATTTATATGTAAATATTTATTACGTTCATGGCAGTATAGACCCAAATTGATATTTCATTACTTAATGGCCGTTATTACATGCGTCGCACGAATAAATGCAGTGAAAATATTGTGCTGGAGACTTAATATTGTTACATACTGACAAAGAACGCACACCTGGCTGTCGTAAAACGCAGTTTATTGCCTTTCCTGCATTTGGAGTTCTTTTGTTTACTTCGTGTTTAAAATTTAAAATCATTCTATTGTTATCGTACTTATTTTATGGCCGTCATTAGTGTCGAACTAATCCTTGTTTTTATTGCACTGCGTCGAACCTTGCCAGATGTGCGGATTAACTCAGTGAACGCGGCCCCTTTCTCGGTATTATACAGTTTAGTATAAATCAATGCCCGCACGGAGGGGTGGGGCAGTCGAACGACGATTACGATACTAGCAAGACGTGTGTAGTACTTTCTATTAGCGATATAGTGACAGACTTTGCGCGTGTTATTGAATTGTGCATTATATTGGGACTTATTGCGTCTAGTTATATTGGCACCTATGTTAAACGTGTTGGTATAGTTTTAATAAATTCTAAAGTAATTGCAACGGTATTTTAATTCGAGTCCTGTAGCTCGTAACAATATAATAAGTTTAAAAATGTCAAGCGATCTTTGGTTCGGTTTTGGTGTTATAAACCAGTTAGTTTTATAAACTTATTTTTAGTAACTACAGTAAATAAAAATAAATCTGTAGATTTAATAATCGTCTCTTGTTCCTATTATTTGGTTACAGTACTATAAAAATCATTTAATAGAAGATACCTTATATATCTAATACTACACAATACATTTCTTTATATATTTCGAGCTTTACCTGCAAATTTTCTCAGAATTTTCTTCTTCATAGTTTGCAAGTGCAAGAGGGACGAAGGACGGAGAATTTTCATGACTATTAGAGCTCCTTTTCTTCTTCGTTCTCCTGTGTCTCCAGGCAAGCTCTACGCAGAGGCTACCTCTAGCATATGAATTAAAATGACACTAACGACTGCGTATTTATCCTAGATTCGGATGACAAGTGTTACAATAAACACTAGTGAAAAACGAATTACCTCAGGGTTATGACAATTCGCCTTGCCTACATTTTTGATATAGTAATCTTATCTTTTGAGTAATACCATTCCTATGGTAGTAGATGGATATTAACAATCCTTTTAGTTTCGAAAATAAATTTCACCTTTATTATATATGCCAAGGTATACAGGAGTTTTTGAAGAACATGATTAAGTTACTTAACACGCTCTGTAGAAATCAGCCCTAATAAGCTTCCATAAGCACAAAAACTATTATTTAGTTATTATTACTTGCAAAGCCTTCGTGTGAGCGCTTTGTCACGTCATTCACGGAAATGGCTTTGTGGAATGTAAACTAATATTCAATCAACTTATTTATAAATCTGTCGATTAAATGTACCAATCAGTGGCTTAACTGATACAATATGATAAGTACATGTTATGAGTGATAGTGTATACCGATTATAAGTTAACATTGCGAGTTACATGTAAAGTATCGACATTTACCCATTTACAGTTGTATAATGAATAGGAAAGGAGAAAGAATACAATTGCCTGCGGCCGGGCGGCCTGACGTAAGAGGCGACAAAACAACCCACAGCCAGGTGGTAGGGCATTTGCCCGACTGGATGGCTACCACCCCTGGTCTAAAGTATGTCGCCATAACAACCTTGTGTTGTGTTCCGGCATTAGTGACCAGGTTCCAGTCTCCCTTAAGAGAGCAGAAGTGCATTTGTAGCACCTTTGGTGTTGCAAATGTCCATAGGCGGTAACCACTTTCCATCAAGTAGGCTGTCTGCCTGTCTGCTGAAATCATGCAATAAAAAAGTAGCGACAGTTCAAGTATCTTACGATAAATATGAAAACAATTCTCTTATTAAAAATATTAATATGTTATTTTTAAAATGTCCTATTGAAATATTTTTAAATATAATTTAATATTCCAGTCGTTAGAATCATGATGTACTTTAGCTTCATTTATGGGAGATCAAACAAACTGAAATTTATTTAATTACATATGACACGATGACAATTAATTTAGCTGTCATCTGCCTAATTGAATGTCACGTTTTCTATTCATATTTAAATGGAATTTATAAATCTTTAACTATCGTTAGTTAACAAAAAAGTACATAATTATTTCTGAACATTACTTGAAAAATATGTAATTCTATGTTTTGAATACACCAATTTATTTATTACACATACTATAAACTAACTGAGCCCGCCATTTCTTCATAATACTGAAAGATATTAAAATTAAATATGTTTGAAAATTACAATAACATAATAATAAGACAAAGTTTCTGAGTAACGCACAAACTTAGCGTATGAACTCTAAAATTGGTTGATGTTCCCATATAACAATACAGTGGAGTAAACGTAATTTCCAATATTTCTTCAGAATTAGAAATATGTAGCCGATTATTGATGAAATCAGAGCAACTACGAAAACACGTAGAAGGAAGGAGCCAGCGCAATTAGAGGGGAACAAATTTAGTTACAAAGACAGTTCAACAGTTTCCAAGTAGAGAGTTTGCCCCTCCATTCAATGTCGATTCTGAAGTAACAGATCAGAAAAGAGCCTTATCACAATGACTTAAAGCATAACTCCCTTTGTAGAATTTTAGACCAAGAAACAACGCGCCTTGGTTTGACCCGGCTTCTTAAATAAATTAATGCCCTTTTGAAGGGGACTATTGTTTTGTCGATGAATAAGTTATAAAACGAGCCCTTTGCTACAGTGTGTAGTCATACGTTTTGACGCACACATGAAAGCAAAGTTGAAAATTTGAAGGCTTTATTTGACAGAAGGCTTTTACCTTTATTTATTAACACACGTCAGATGTAAGCAAATGCGAATTGCGTATTTTATATGTCTAGTGTCTATAGTACATTTCAAAGAAAGAAGATACTCTTACAATACTAATATGATACATTTCTAAAGCTGCCAGTTAAATTTTACTTGTTTTATTTATTAAAGTTTACTTAAGATACACATATAAGTCATGGAGGCTTAGTGGTTAATACATTCGCTTCTTAGTTAAATGCACGTTATTTAAGTCGAACATTACCCGAAGTATGCACCACTTAGATTTTTTTTATCTAATCACGTGCAAATAGTCACTCGTTATCGTGATAAATCCTCCACATCTAGTTTATCAATGTATAAAATCAGGACGTTTGCCTTGAAAAAGCTTGGTGAGTATACCTTTGGGTTCGCTAAGAATTTTTATTATTGTAATTCTTTAAGAAAGAGGTCAGCCGAGGGAAGTTTATAGGTAGGTCGAAATATATACTAAATGCTATGGTAATGTTATGATATTTAAAATTATATGAGATTAAATCGTTATCTATGCACTGCTTATACTGTTTCTTTGTCCTTATGTAAATAATTTTACAAATACCATGTGGTAATTTCAGCATATGCTCACAACTGAAATGGAAAACATATTGAAACAATATATAAGATATTAAGACTTATATGTATTGTATATACTTAGGATTTATCATTATTTATAAACTGCACCACTCAGTCAGTATTAAAAATCAATTCCTACCAAGGGTTGCTTGGAAGAGATCGCTTATTACAAGCTTTTATTTAACTAGCAATGGATGTATGTAAGTTCGGGTGGAATCTTGCAAGTTAAATTTGACCAACTTCCCGGTTTCCAATCGACCTGAAATTTTGTACACATATGTATATCGCGTGACAATGCAATAATTTGGTATCATGGAGCTGATCTGATGATGGAGTGTTACTGTTTATAATATGCTTATTTATTCATTTAACAAAAAAAAACTATTTTTCTTCAAATCAGTATAATACCATTTTTATTAAAAAAATACATGTTAATAATAACATTCTTTAAAAAAATCACATATAATACAAAATTATAATTACTGTTATTATTGTTACCTTCAAATGTCGTTAATACGTTTCTCTGTGTAATGTTTATTTTTTAGTGTTTCGAACCGATGATACATGTTGACCTCATTCTTTTTTGTTAGCGGTCGATTCCTTTGTAATTTGATTCATTCATTTCTTATTTACAATCCAAATACCAGTTTGTTTTGGTTACTGAATCAATAAAAGTTCATTTATATTTAAATAATTTATTCGCCTGTTCAATAAGAAAATTATATTTGTTTATTATATATGATCTACATACTACAATTTTATTGTGACAAGAATTAAAACACTAGTAAATTTGTAATAAATTCTACATGGTTAACGGCAGCAAGTCGTGCTAGCGTAATAGCTAGCGAACGCGTTCCAAACTCAAAGGGCGCGGGTTCAACTTCTGGCTGGAACACATACACCACTTAGGCAGTTTTCTGACCTAATGTGCGTATTGTAACAACTACCACGTCCTAACAATGGTGAAAGAAAACATTGTGATGAAATCTGCATATTGAGATAACTAATGTTTCAAATGTGTGTGATGTCAGGAGCCTTAAGATGGTCCATTGAAAGGCTTGAACTAGAGAGTGAAGTGGGAGGCATTAACGCGGATAATTTTGTGGAGACTATGCTAAAAGGAAAAAATGAATGGAGGTCAATCGACAAATATATCAATAAAATAATAAGACAAAAAGAAGAAGATGAGAAATAGAAAAAGACAAATGTTTATCTGCGATAGGCTAACGGCAGGGACGCAGATAAATAAGGCGTCAGGAAGGGTTTTAGTCGGTTGAAGTCCGACTCACAGTCCATGAGGATTTCCCCCTGAGAAAAAAAAAAAGGAGCCTTAAGAACAGATGAACTTGCATGACAAGAGCTATGAATGTCAAAGAAGCAAGTGAGGTGTGTAAGAATAAGCCTGAATGGCACTCTGTTGATCGTGCCTACCCCGCAAGGGACCTGGCGTGAAGTTATGTATGTATGTATGTAATGTGTCAAACCTGCCAAGCCGCCTTGGAAGGCGTGGCGGGTACTGTCTATTCCTCTATAGTGGGAGGCCCAGGGGACGTTCATAGGCTGTTATAATTAATCGGCGGATATTTTTTAATATGAAAGTGATATGATCATCTTTTTAATCATAATGGTTAAGTAGCCAAATAATAGAAATAGGAGACTATCGGTACCCATTTAGAACTTTCCACTGATATGCACTTGAAAAAGCGTTGGTTAGATATTTTTTTGCATGAGTTTTGCAGAAGCAGAAGGCCCACCTGCTGGAAAATGGTTACCACCCGAACAACGTCCGTACCGGATTTTGGAAGGTAGCTACTGATGTAGAACATAACTCAAGGTTGCTATGGCGCCATTCTTTAGACCAGAGGTGGTAGCCATCCAGTCGGGTAAATGTCCTACCATCTTACTGTGGGTTGTTTTGTTGCATCTTACGACAGGTCACCCAGCCGCAGAAAATTATACTCTCTCCGTTTCTGAAGGGGTAAAACGGACCCTTTCTCTGTTATAAAATATATTTATTAGTGTATAATAATTATATATTATGAGTTAAAAGTTATAACCTTAAGATAAAATCTGTTGGAATTTCCATGAAAAGCTTTGTGTGCTGATGAAAAAACATGTCAGTGAAAGGATGGGTCTAAAGGCCCCTAAGGATAACGGTTGACACGGCGGGTTGCGGGTTAACGACATTTCAACACACCCTGTTTGGGGCGATATTCTTTTAAAATTGGTTACGTCACATATAATGAGGTCATACATGTATTAACATAATATTGTCACAACACAAACGGCCTCATTCATACAGTTAAAATATTTTTTAAGGGTTATTTAAGATAAATCATCAAAAAATATTATTCATAAATACATATTAGCGTTAAAACACGTTACAAATTTACGCTAAGTATCGTTAATTAAAGCATAATAATGTGTTAAAACTCATTATGGACAAAACGGTATTCATAATCGCATATAAGCACTAAAACGCTCCAAAATTGAAAATAGCTAAAAATGTTAAAGTAACTAACGCTTTTTTAAATGGAAAATTTGGCGGATTTTGATCAACTGATTATTATTTGTCACTAGACCTGTCAGAACTGTATTCTTCTTCTCTATTTGTGTATCCAGCCAGTGCGAACTTTCCATTAATATTCAAGTTTCTATGTGGTACAAGAATATCCATAGACTATAGAGATCTTATGCACTAAGTTTTTTATCGAACGTTTGATAGGCTGGAAAGTTTTTAACTAATGAAAGATTTATATTGTATAAGGTTCTTGACGGGATCTTGGAGAATGATGATTTTTTGTCTTATTTTATTATCAATAAATGTAATTTTATTCTAGAATTAAGAATTAAAGAGTTTATTAGTGTCCAATTATAAGCTAAACAAGTAAAATATATAATATTGATTAATTTAACATTATGCGACAATAATTACTTCCCATACCGGTTTTAAACTATATTACGGCAAAGTAAGTCCACGTCCCGTTTTATCTGGGTTGGTTAAAACTTGGAAACCCTTTCGCCTTCGTGACTTGGAAGTAGTATAAGTAAATATATTTTTGAAATAAGTCGGCAGATACACACGTCATTTATTCCCCGATTATATTATAGGAAAACTCTGGGGCTGATTTCAAATACCCAAACAAGAGTAAATAATGAAAAAATGCAGATCTCTTTTCGGTATTAAAAAAAATATTTTCCCAAATTGGACCCCCTCACTGTGTGCCTTTTATCTTTCTAGCCTTAATGGTTCTAGGCAGTTGTAAGGCATGATACGAGTGCTTTATCACCTCTTTACTATGATAACTTTAACAATAATCTGTTTATTTTATTTACTTATTTTTTCACTATGTTTATATATCTATGTATATATGTTTATTATTATTATTTCGTAAGTAAATATGTCTAAAAACCCGTTTTATTTTTATAATTATTAAACTGAACCGATTTGATATATTATTTGTGTTCTATTGTCCTCCGTGACTCCACCCGCTGGTCCCAGGCGGAAGAACAGAGCCGGCCTTAGCAGCTAGCATTACGCTGAGTCTGGGTCCAACTTTAGGACTTATATTGATGCATTTATCTTTTATTTTATTTAATATTGTTAAAATGTAATAATTCCTTCTTTCTTTTTTGTATTGATATCCTTGTGTTAGAAATTCATTGCCGTCGCAACTTTCTTGCTTGTTGCCGTAGAAGTGAGATACCGATAAGAATTCGTTTTTACCTTCGAACCCTAAAACGTCCATACAACCAATAAATAAACTGCATAAATGGCACAGATGTTTTAAAATAAACTTTTCAAATTGGCATCGAAAAAACCAATCACATTGATGGGGAAACACAAATAGAGGAGGGTAACATAAATACGACTAAAATGCTGAATCGAAATGAAAATGGAAAGACATTTACGAAGCGAAAAACGCCATAGTGTGAAAAATGTTCCACGGAATGAAATGGCTAAGCGATGCAGGAAGTACACTCATGCTCGAAATCGTCTGTTGACAATCCAAGTTTGTACATGCGTGTACTCATACCACAAACACCACTGTGTGTTTGAAACTTTTATTTTTTTATTCAAACAGTGGACAATCGAGAGAAAAAGTGAAATATGTTCAACATCGCTTTCACGAAGGTTTTATTTATTGTTTTTAATTTCAAAAAGTTATACATACAATACTATCAGCGTGTGTCTGGCTTATTTATCACTTTGCAGCTGGATGTATTAAAGTCATTCTTTTGCTAATACGTGCAGTTAATTCACAGTATTCGATATTATACTTGGTTGTTGTATGAATTTGTAATGTATGTAATACATTTAATATGAATTGATCCCTGTATTTCAGTTCAAAAGTAAGGGTGGCGACAATTTTAATATCACCGTCTATTGCTTTCTAACAATCAATTTTAATTTGCTAAGATCTGTCTGTCTGATAATAACAAACACATGATGATGTCCAGTGATTTTTGAAGTTATACTTCTTTAGGCGCGTTAGGGAAAAATGATGAGAGTAAAATTTTACGATGCGCGCGCCCACTGTCACATGAAAAACCTACACCATGAAGTTAGCTATAGTCAACCGACACCTTGAAGTTAGCTATAGTCAACATTTAAGTTTTTCTATTGTTAGTGTCGTTTTTTCTACAAACGTAGAATAAGGCAAAAGATAAAATTTTTGAAAAGATTTTTATATTGATATGCCAAAGAAGTATAACTTCTAACGCGTGTACATAAGTACACACACACACACAATTTTTTTTTATATCCTTAGTTACATTGTTTTTGGCTTTATGTAGCGCCATGTAAAATATGCTTTTCTGCCTTTCACCGTATAAATATGAGAAATATCAAAATAAATTGGAGTTTTGGACAGTTACATATGTTAATCTTAACCTAATAAGTTGTTAATATATATATATATTAACAGGTGAAACAAAAACTTTGCACCCCTTTTTACGAAAATTGTGCGGACGGGGGAGTATGAAATTTCGTACATTTATAGTTTATATAGAGAGGAAACGACGAATTCATTAAAAAATAAAAACAAATTAAAAGTAAATTAAATCAATAAAAAAAACATTACACACACTACCATGTATTTGACACACACAGGCATATATACTCTAACACAAATTAACAGCGTAGCCTTGACGAAATCTGTGATTATATAAGTGACATTTATTATTATGGTCGAAATTCGAGCACGGGTGACCAGTAGTTTATTTAAAAATCTTTATGCCGATCGACCTAATAAGTTATTTCTAATATGCAAACAATCTTTGTAAAACTCTCTTTAAAAAAAACATTACAAAAATCTGGATGCAGAAATTTCCAAGTAACTTAAATAACATATAACTCATTATTCGGGCACTGGTTACCGTCACAGCGGGTCGTATAAACATCTGTGCCATATTTGAATGGCTGCCAACTTCTGCATCCCCAAATCACTCTTTCACAATAAAATACAATCCTCAGTACATTTTTGTACCTGAATTATTCCTTTTGTGGGTTTTTGATTTGGCAGACGTTTCTTTGTGAATTTATTTTAGTGGTTGATTGCTACCCAAGTATTATTGCTGTAAAACCTCTGTAGTTTAAGTCGCTAGCAATAAATAATAATATTATTTGTATTTCAAGGTCTAAAAATAAAAAGATTTTGTCTGTATATAATATATATGTCTGATTGTCCAAATAACTGTTTACGACTAGAGATTTGAGTTTATAAGCATACTGTGAAGATTTTAATTTTGAAAAAGGGTGGAGGGGGGCTAAAGAGAATATCGATTTTTATATACAAAAATGAAATGAAAATATTTTTGCCATACAAAGTATATAGGTATAATAACATGTAAAGTAGACGTTATACGTTTTCATACATTCTTGGGCTAATTGTAAAAAGTTGAGAGTGATTTTTTAGATAATCTTATGTAAATATTTTTTTACATAAATTAATCGCGTGGTGTATGTATTTTCATATTATTAATTGTTAAAATTCATTTACATAAGCATTTAGGATTTCTCGTTTTCCAGGTAAAATTTAGGGCTGATATTTTCTATTTTATAAAAGAAAATTATAACGCTTTTTAAGCTATATTTCAGCCCATTACGTTTTTTGGGCTCAAAAATCCCCGTCTCCTTTATAATAACTAATGATACTGATTCATTCTAATGCTCTTTACACAAAAGAATGATCAACGACGATATCCCTTTTAGCACCAGCCCACAGATATACTATCCTTTATCCCGCTTCTGTGGAGATTAATCCAAGCATCGTAATTTATTTACACATATTTAGGTGAACATGTGAGTAAAGTCAGCTACATAATCCTTTCGTATTTATTGACGAAGGCAGCCTGAATTTTTAATAATAAGTCGGTAGGAACGTTTTACTCTGTCGAGCTTTTGTAGGGTATATTATATTTCATGTGAAAATCTGGATTATATTCAATACGATAAAGAAATATATTTTTTCAGTATTCATTGTGAGTTTTAATATTCTTGTGTAGATTATTAAAATATTTTCGTAAAATAAAGCAAAACGACATTCAGTATATGCCCCTAAGATTGATATCTGGTGAAGGTAAAGTTTGTATAATGTATTCTCCATTTCAAGATTGTCTGGAAGAGATCGCTATCAGTGATAAGACCGACATTTGTACTTAATTCTAAGCTGTTTTTGTGTATTGTTTCATTAATTTTATTGTACAATAGAGTATATTCTATTCTGTTCTATAAATATGGAAGCTAATTTTTGTATATATAAAGAATGAATGAATGAATGAAAACTCTTTATTGTTCACCATAAACTTAAATCTAGACAATTGATATGGATACATTTGTATTAGAACAATGGGCGGCCTTATCGCTTATAGCGATCTCTTCCAGGCAACCCAGAAAGATTACTCTCCTAATGTTTTACAAACGAACAAATATGGTAAAAATCTGGCAAGCTGTCGTACCTACTCCCTGTCATACTTACTGAGAAGCAACTAGTAGGTACCTATGACGTCATTCAACATCTGCGCCAATTTTGAATGGTTGCCAACATCTGGGCTGTTCTAATAAATAATTGAACAGTCAAACGAACTTACCTGTAAGTGAAGTTCGACTGCAATTATGCGACTCTTGTTTCGTCTGAAGATGATAGTGGACAATTGTAGTATCGGCTGAAGTCTATGGCATCACATAAGTTTAAAAAGTAAAAAACGTAGCATATCCTGTTCCTCCTGCGCCGTGCATTTGTAATTAACTTCATTTATTTTACAGTAGATAACTGATTTTACAATTTGGGTATAATAATATATTTATTTATATAGGGTAGGGTGGGACCCTATCATCTTCAGACGAAACAAGAGTCGCATAATTGCAGTCGAACTTCACTTACAGGTAAGTTCGTTTGACTGTTCAATTATACTCCCTTGTTTCGTCTTCGATGATAGTGGACAATTGTAGATGTTCAAAGACTAGTTGTAAAATCAGCTCTTTAATTTGTCACAATTATGTACATATTGGTACAAAATTATGTTTTTATGTCCTAAGCTTATTTATAATCACACAAGGAAAAAGCTTTTTTTTTTTTTTTTTAATTATTCTAAAAATGTTAATAAACTTATTGACATGATTCTTGGTATTTTTAGTATTTTCTACATCTATATTAATCAACATAATTAACAATCGAACTAAAAAACAACATTATAATTAATTAATATCTACTTAGCACTATTAATTTATTCAAATACGGCTTGAGAAAATGTTGTATTATTAATAATGGGTCTATTATAAAATGTAGCAAAAATATTTGAATTACCCGTACAACCAGTCATCTATGTTAATGTCTCTCTTGAAAGCCACTGAACATATGCATGGCGAGTGCTATGTGCAGTAAATACAGTTGTATCTATACCACTCTCTTCCATAACTTTCTTTATCCAACAACTGATGTACTGGCTATATTTTTTTTTGTTTGTATATCAATGACTGATTTTAAAATTCTTATGAAGTTTTCTGGTAGAGATATAAACAATAATGATTTTTTCTTAAAGTTTAAGTACCTAAGTAATTTTCATATACTCAATCACTGCTCTTGTAGCACAAAAATTTTTTAATTGTTTATTATTAAATGGTAATGTTAGAAGAAGTTCAAATCTATTAGCTGCTGATGTTTTCACATATTTTTCTAATTTAATAGTTATACAGTCATCTTTAACATCGATATTTTAAAATTGCTATTAGTGATATTGTCTGAGCTCTTTGGCCTGTGGCTTATGCTAATAATGACAGTCTTTTTTGTCTTAATGTCTAAATAATTAGTGTTAAAATAATTATTTTCTATATAGTTCCATAGTAATGATCCCATGTATTATTATGTTTTAGTGTTGTAGGTTTAAGTCTAAAAAACCTGTAAACAACCTTTTAATTTTGTTATTGTTACCTATGTGTGAACTGATAAATAATGATAACGCAGACCTAATTAGTCTACCATTTACCATTTTAGTCTACCATATGAAAGACCTTTAAATATTTTGATAAATTATATAATAATTTGGGATGTATTTGGTAAGTATATACTTAAATCATTTACATGGTAATATTTTTCTTTTGTTCAAAAATATTGTAAGTATTGTTTTAATGTTTTAATTGAAAAAGATGATAACATAATGTCAACTGCTTCAGAGTTGATTCCTGAACCTATATAACAAAGCTTCCCCCCTGTTAACACTTCTGACATCAATGATATCTTTTGATGAAGAGGGTGTAACAATCTCGAGTTATGTATTTGTAATCTTTTGTTGGTTTAAAAAAAATTTAATTACTGTGATTACAAGTTTACTGTAAATTGGAAAACAAGGTTGCGTTATCCAATATGGCGCTATGACAACACCTAAATTAATACTTTAAGGAGCATACAGAAGAGAGGAAGAGTATAAGGAATATATCTATCCAGCATATGGTTAATGCATCTACTGTAGCTGCATTTGGAATTGAGCGCCAAGACACATATTGAATACTATTTGTTCTTGATGCAAATAAATCTATACTTGGGTTGTCAGAATATATGAAAAAATTTGAATCCTAATTCCCACTCTGTAATATCTAACTGCTTTCTTAATTCAAAATCAGCAGTAACATTATCTTTAGTGTTTATATATCTAGTAAAAACCCAGAAGTTCCTATTTTCACACCATAGCCAAATAATGTTATTTATGTTGGTGGATATTGTACTCCTTCTTATCTATTCAAATAAGATATAGCAGTGATGTTATGAATTTTAAGTAATATTTCATAACCCCCAAGCTATTTTGTATAAACATTTTAAGCCAAAACATGCTGCAAGTTTCAAATAATTTTATATATAATTCACTTTCTAACAAGGTCCAAGATCCACTTGCAGTTTTTAAATTACATATACTATATATTTATATATATAGTAAATTTAAACATATTTTTTCTTATAGACATAGTCGAGTTTATTATGTTTTTTAACCACCAATTTTTATTTTTTATATTTTTTTTTGCATAAATTGTTAACAATTGTTACAGATTCATTAATATTTGATATTTTAGTTTTTAATTCTTTAGTGTATACAATTCCATATTTTATTGCTGGGCAAACAGAAATAAGGGTACCTATACTTTGGCTAAATACATACATGTATCTTATTGTAATTGACTTTTGTTTTATAGTTTCCAAATTTTTTTGGTAAGATGTACCAACAGTTATATTAATTGAATTGAAAACTAATCCTAAAAATGTAAAATTTTGTTTGAACACAAATGCACATTTGTCTCTATATATGAGAAAAAACTTAAATTATTAATGTGTGAATGTTGTATTTATATCTGTCCAACACATTGTAGATGTTTTGTCTATTAACAAAAAAGTCATCTAAATAAACTATTGAACATATCACTGGTTTCATGATCTTGGTGAAAATGAATGGTGCTGTACATAACCCAAAAGGTAGCACATTAAATTGGTAGTAATTTCCTTCGAAAGGATCTTAAGGTACTTTCTACTCTTTTTATAGATTGATATCATGTATTAAAAATCTTTTAAATCTAGTGAAGCAAGATAACTGTTCTATGGTCATCTAATTTGAAATGTTCAGTGGCAATGAACATATTCAGTCCTTTAAGGTTTAATATAAACCTAAAGGAACCGTTCACTATCTAAACTAAAAATATAGGTGAATAAAAATTGTTTAATTTTGGTATGCTTAAATTTATAGCTATTTTCTCTAGTAGATTTATAATTTCAAGACAAATATGTTTTAGAACACTTTTTGAAAATTATTATTCAAATAAACTGAGCTTTGGTGTGGTTTTGTTTTCAATGAAACACTATATATAACCTTTAATCCATTTCAAAATGGTATTGGTAATATTTATCCATTGATGAGTAAAATACTCTAATAATAATACCTGCCAACGCTCACCTCAATAGTTATTTCTTGTTGTTAGGTTTGTTGATTCCATTTCTTTCAGGAACATTTTGTGTTGGTGTTTAGCCCCCCGTTGTCCATGGTTTCATGAGTGGATAAGGAGGGCCCCACAAGTTTAAAGTTCTCTTGGTTGTTTTTCAAGTTGATAAGATGAGAGATCTTCGATCACGGGTGTCTATAAATGAGAAGTGACAGAGCAGCCTGCAACTGTCATTTATCTTCTTGAACATTTGCTTATTTTCATCAGAATGTTCTATTGAACATAACTGTAGGGCATTGCCTAAGTATGATGGAATAGTAGAAAACTTGTTTTTGTTAAATTGTTTGTCAATTATTGTGTCCCTCTTCTTTGAGGTATCATTTATGAGGCAGCCTTTACCTCCAGATTTAGCTTTGGGGCTGACATTAGTGGATAGTCAACAACTTGTACATTATTTTCAAATATTTCTTCTTTCTCAGTTTTCTTTAAACCATTTTTCTTTTTGTGGTATGGTTACACCCAGTGGGAGATACATTATATGCAATTCTTTTGTTAATGGGTTATCTTCCTGGTTTTCAGGTGTTCCATCAACTAATTCAATGATTTGTTCATAAGGCAGACTTTATGGTTTCTTATTTTCAATAATGGTTCGATCAGACTCGCCTGGATATGTAAAAACCCATACCTTCTAGTGATATTATATTAAAGAAAAAAGTACCTAGTTTAAGTACTTGAATAATTTATAATCACTGAATTTTTGGTCATTAAATATGTTATGACCCCTTTAGGTTATATAAAGTAATATATTGATTACTTGTAATTTACCATGTACGTTCCCACAGAACGCCCTAAGTATATTTTAAAAATTTCTAAACTGTATAAGTTCCCGCAGAACTTCCTTGGTTGTATAATGACCATATGCGATCCCACAGAACGCCCTAGGTCTATATTTAGTTTTAAAGAAAAACCATTTCACATGTTCTTTAGTTTCACATACTTAGTATTTATAATCACTCAATTTTTGGTCATTACATATGTTGTGACCACTTTAGGTTATATAAAGTAATGTATTAATTACTTGTAATTTACCATATACGTTCCCACAGAACGCCCTAGGTATATTTTAAAAATTTCTAAACCGTATAAGTTCCCGCAGAACTTCCTTGGTTGTATAATGACCATATGCGATCCCACAGAACGCCCTAGGTCTATATTTAGTTTTAAAGAAAAAAACCATTTCACATGTTCTTTAGTTTCACATAGTATTTATATACTTTTTGTTAGTTTTAAATGTTATAAAATAACAAACAAAGAAAATGGCGATCCAGTCGAAATACGCACCTTCGTCGTCGGACACAAAATTAGATAATCTTCGAATTTTCTTTTCGAGTTTTCGAAGTTTTTTATATAATCGTTCTCTCTTTCCTTCTGTTGATGTTTTTCCCATGGTAAATTAGTTTTTAAACAATATTCTTGAATTATTTCGTTTAATGGAAAAATAACTAATGTGACGCCGTTTGACATAAAAACCGAATGGAGTTAATTACAAATGCACGGCGCAGGAGGAACAGGATATGCTACGTTTTTTACTTTTTAAACTTATGTGATGCCATAGACTTCAGCCGATACTACAATTGTCCACTATCATCGAAGACGAAACAAGGGAGTATAATACACAGTTCATTTGAGATCTATAAGCAAGCAAGTCTTGCTCGAAATTATACCTTATGCGATGACCTAATATTTTATAAGTATTGTCACTTCGTCGTCAGCCAACCGTTGTCCATTGCTAGATTAAGGGTTCCTAAGTTTGCGCAACATATACCAGTCCTCCGCTATACTCATCTAGCCCCTGCTGGTGACCTTGGGTAGATCGTCAGTCCACTCGGCTGGAAAGCGTCCTGCACTATATTTGCCGAAACACGATGTCCTCCAGGATTCGTCTGCTCCATCCGTCATCGCCCCTGCTCACTGATGAAGCATTTACATTGTTAATCAATGCATTGTTAATCAATCTGCTAGAGATGTGATCGATCCGTTGCCACTGAGTTTGCTAATTTTGCTTGGTTTTCAATTGCAACCATCTTGTACCATATACATGTAGTTCCCACTTGTCTCTACTTAAATAATAACAGCCCATAAACGTCCCACTGCTGGGCTCAGGTCTCCCACTATTGGGAACTCCACTTACCGTCCTTTAATTCATACCAATATAATTGACTAGTAAAAAGGTAACGCCTGAAAAACTCCTAAGTCGTACCTGACTGAATATTGTCACAGATATTTTTTTCAAGTTTTGACATTTTATTATTTAAACATGATTTTAGAACCCATTCAGTTGAAACTTGTAAGTCTTTTAGTCGATTTGCTTGGTTTTAAAAATTGGTATGCATCAACTTATGTAATGTACACGTGGTTTGCGTCTTAATCGAGATTTTCAATTCTTTTATTTCGTTCTTAATCTTTGAGAGTCCGAGACTCCGTCTTCTAATTAATGGTCTAAGCATAAAGCGAAATAAGAATAATCTAATGTATAAAACGGAAGAGATTGTTTGTTTTTTGAAAACAAATTCCACGCGGACGACGTCGCGGCACAGCTAGCAGGTAATAGATAGAACCTGATGCTTATAATTTATAAAATAAGATTTAAGATACCCAACTTGAAATTTAATTTCTGGAATACAGTAAAAATTATGGCAACTTACCCCGTAAATGAAATTCAATAATTTGAGCCCAGCTAGTAACAGAAAGGTTAGATTTATGAAGCCGAAGGAAACTGATTAATGGGTACAATATATTAACTACATTGAATTTTTGACAAGGCAAAATTTATCGAATGGAACATTTTCCACAGATTAATCGAGCCAGAGTCGATCCCATAAATTCTATAAGGTTAAATTTATACGTGCTCCACACTCTCGCAAAAACCACACAAGAAAAGCGCATGTGGACATCGATTCTCGTGATGTTCACGCAGTGTTCTTACAAGAATGCGGCGGCCTCTTTAGAATTTTATTTTTCTGTAGCCATGATATTCGAAGGGTTTGGAGATTGAAAAGATCGTTGCAGGTATATTTCCGACAGAGCCTTTGTTGAAATATTGGCCGAAAATACTTTTAATCACGGCCTATTGATGCTTATGAATTTATTCCCTGATCTCTTTTGCTTTATGCTGGATTTTAGGTAGCCATTTCTAAGAGATTAATTGAGAGTCGATTATATATGTATATCACATTATATTGCCATGATTTTTTTTAAACTTTTCATAACTATATCTATATTTGTGCAGGAACGGAGAAAGAATACAATTTCCTGCGGCCGGGCGGCCTGTCGTAAGAGGCGACAAAACAACCCACAGCCAGGTGATAGGGCATTTGCCCGACTGGATGGCTACCACCCCTGGTCTACAGAATGTCGCCATAACAACCTTGAGTTCTGCTCCGACATTAGTGACCAGGTTCCAGTCTCCCTTAAGATAGCAGCAGCGTGTTTGTAGCACCTTTGTCCATAGGCGATGGTAACCGCTTTCCATCAAGTGGGCCGTCTGCCTGTCTGCTGAACTCCTGCAATAAAAAACTATGTTTACAAAAGGTATTAATACATATTTATATACATAATTCAAAGAATCTATTGTTGATAGGCAGTGTCAAGTGGCAAATCTCTTAACTTTGTGAGTTTAGTTTAATAACAACCGGAAGATATTGTGTAAAACATTTAATATAAATAATAATTATAACTACCTAGTAATAGTTTTTGTACGGTATGTCGTTTTATATCTAAGACGCCGCAGAGTACACTGTGTCAGGACGTAAACAACAATAGTAAATAGTGGTGCGCTGGGACGACGTCATACGGGATACACGTGATGATGTCCCCTACATCCACCTATATGAACGAATCAATTTGCTTTATTAGATAGATATATAGATAACACTTTATTGCTCACCAAATATACAATTTCAAAAATATACAATTAAAATATTATCATGGTAGAAACAATAGGCGGCCTTATCGCTTAAAACAATCTCTCCCGGGCAACCTAATTTAAGTAATAGCTTAACCTAATCTGGTGATGTAGGTGGTGCAGTGCAGTGCATATATAAACATAGTTAAACTATATATATATATATATATATATATATATATATATATATATATATATATATATATATATATATATAAATTAGTGCTAAAATAAATGATTTAATAAAGTTAATAAGTTTACCAATGAGATTATCTCGATGGATATGAACTTCATCTAAAAACAAAAGATACCTTTTGTAGAGAATTTGATTTCCTATAAGCATATTTTCATGATTTTTTATCAAAATTTAAATAATGTAACAAATATTCCAAAAAACTATAATTTTATCGAAAAATTAACTTAAATTGGCCGCCGGCACGTGTTATTTTTGTTAAAAATCAAAAAGCAAATTTTTTCCCATAGTTTTTCGTCAAAAGGAAGGATTTTTTGGGCGTCTGAAAGAATTTAATTTTTAACGACCACCCTAATATATATATATATATAGTTTCAGCCAAATCAGTCCAGTAGATTTTCCGTGAAAACGGAACAGACAGACAGGCAGACAGAGTTACTTTCGCATTTATAGTATTATATAGGGATAATAGGAATTTCTTAAATGTGTTATATATTTTTAACAAAAGCAAAACTGCCTTTAAGTTGTTGTAAAAAATATTTATATTTTGCTTTTTATTTTGTAGTCGGTTTTTTTATGTTAATAAAATATATGAGTAGAATAAAGCTTTGTGTGAATCGCACACATACCACTTGTTTGTTCAAAAACATTGTGGCACAAGAAATGCTCATTGAGTGAAACTTCTTTCATACTTCCACCATAGAATTCAGGCTACAAATCCAATTAGTGTTGGGCAGAAGTTCTCTTATATTTTGGCCTGTATCCAACCGTTACAATTGGGAATTGCCATTCCCAGGAACTTACGCTCCCTGACGGTCCATTGCCACTAATTTGGTTTGGTGATATAAAGCGAGATACGATTGTAAATTACTTTGCATCGCCGCCACAGACGGCTTTATTTAAGAGCCTTGCTTTGAGGTTTATTGAGGTTTCCTTACGGTGAAAAGCGTACTAAGAGTTCTTAATTAATTTTCATAATTCAAACATTAATTAATTACGCTAATATGATTAATGTATTAATTTCCACACAGGTTTCTTCGTTTGAATATTTTTGTATTGCTTAAGTTCAGCAGACAGGCAGACGGTCTATCTCATGGAAAGTGGTTATCGTCACCCATGGACATTTTTAACTCCAAAGGTGCTATGAATGTACTACTGCTCTTTAAATGCAGTCTGGGATCTGGTCATTAATGCCGGAACACACCTCAAGGTTATCATGGCGGCATACCCTAGGGCCTAGACTAAGGGTGATAGCCATCTAGACGGACAAATACCCTACTACCTGGCTGTGGGCTTGTTTTGTTGCCGCTTACCACAGACCGCCTGGTCGCTTTTTTTAATACGAGATAAATACATGATACTTTTTTAAACTTCCGTGACCAAAAAGCGTATATGAAACCCATATTATTGCGTCAAATCAATTCAGCTTTCCTCTAAAAATCGCGAACAACTTTAAAATACGCTAGTGGTCGCTAAAATCTAAAAATAAAGGTTGTTGTTCTATATTAACTAGTTCAACTCTTTTTCCTCTCGGAAGAACGACTTTTCTTTCTTAAAATGAGATAAACAAAAAATATTATTTATAAAAAAGTTGTCAGTTAAATTCCTCATTATATTTCAAAGGAAACGTGAAACCATGAACCAGTGGCAAAAGTCGGGACTTTATAATTGCCCAACAGTGGACACACAACACGAGGGTAGCTAAAAAAATCACGGCACGGACGGTTTTGCCTCTGACATTACAGGTTCTAATAGGTGGAAAGACATTTGCTTCTTCAGTCTTCAATAGTCCAGGAAAATTAGTAAAATTTGGGCAAGAATCTCGGAATGAGAGATAGTCAGCTATAAACTTGTACAAACCTTTATTTTGGTACCTTAAATCTTGTCTCACCTACCTATCGTAGGGTATCCGCGTCTACAGATATTCCAAGGTCAAAGGTCAAAAAATGGATTTTTTACACATTTATTGCTAATATCTCGTTTTCTATGGGTTCTATGCTATTTGTATGTAGTACAAATATTGTAGAGGATTAAATTCTCTACTACTTTTGCATCAACATTCTTTTTATATATTGAACCATTTTCGAGATAAAGGGCAGAGCGCGCGCAGTGTTTAACTATTTGGAGTATCATTCAAGGTCAACCTGTAGTCCGGATTAAAAACACGCCGAATAAAGTTTATAAATTATTAATAAATATATAATCCTGAATAATTTGCATTTTTTATTCACATCAAAAGCAAGGTATTTCGCTTAATATGTCCGCTGAGTAAGACATGTCTTAATATTAAATACAAATCTAATAATAACTGAAACCATATAATCTTGTAGTGGTTTATAATATTTGGACGACTAAATTACTTTAAAAAAATGGTTTAAATGAGACATTGGTCAGTTTTAGATATATGGTGTATTTTTTATTAAACTATCTCTTTTTATAGTTCATTTCGTAGCGAATGACGAAAACATTGGAGATTTGTCACCTTTACGGAAGCCGTCTTAGTTCTTACCTGTGTTTTTACCCGATTTTTTCATATAGGTCTATATATTAGGTTAATATAGTCCCGTTTAATTGTTACTTATGCTATTATTTTTGTGGCTTGCAAGTGTTCATTTAAAGTTTAAATAGATAATAAAGCATTATGTAAATTAATAATTATTTTTGGGCAAAATACGACCGTGCTAAATTCTAGTGTCGTGGTATTGAGGAAACTGCTTATTTTGCTGACCGTAACTCGATGTGACGTCGCGGAATTACTAAACCACTTTGGTGACTTGCTTTCCTAAACAGCCAGTCATTTGGTGTTGTTTAATTTTGTATAGAAAACGTTGTGTGACTACAATAAATTATTTCAGGTCCTATTTTGGTAACGTGTTTTCATTGCAATGACAGCTGTTATTAATTACCTATATAAGCCCAGTGTCTAATTTAACGTCTGTCATCTAGCGCAGCCAAATGTACTATTAACTTTGTTTACCTTTTTTTAAGTACAAGTAATTATAATATGTATTTTTCTTTATACACAGATATCATAAGTGATGGTAGTTTTTAATATTCTACAAGTGTTTGATGTTTCACTTATAATTTTTACAGCAAATAGGGGGGGGGGGGGGGGGGTTCTGAACATGAATTAATACGTGGAAGTACTTCGATTATCGGAATAGTCTGGTGATCAAATTCTTGTTGTGGCAAATATTATGAAGACATTATTTAAGAATAATTTACTAGTGTATATTCTGTGTCAATTTTAAGTAAAAGCTTATGCGAATAGTTAAGTTTAATTAAAAAATCATCGCCACATCTTCTTTAAATATAAAGATCTGTTTGAAGATGTTTTCCTGGCAAATATAAAAAACAGTTAAAAGACAATGTTCACCCTTCGATAAACCTACATTTTATATCATCGTTAGTAGCTGTATCCGCTATTTCAAATAGCTTCTGGTGTGGCTAGGGATATAGGACTTACTGGTTATGTTTGAGTCTTTCTGCTATAATGTCCATCGGCAACGGTAATAATTACTTTCCATCCCAGTTGAGCCGTCAGCATGTCTGTGTGCCATGTCATGTGAAACCGTCTTACTCGTATGTCGATTTAATTAAAACGTTCATTACAATATATTAAAGATATATAAGAATATTAAAGAAGAGCAACATTTGGTAAACGCGTCCCACTGACAGTGATTTGAATTGATTGATAGTGTCCATTATTTTATTTGTAATATAAATAAATAATTAATCTGCAGACAAAAACACATATTATATATCCACAAACTAAGCGAATTACGCTTGTGTTATGGGTAATATACAACGGACTACTCTGGGGCCGATCCCAGACACCCAGATCATAAACAGTAAATAACGGAGAAAATACGTTTCCGAAATTTACTATACCAGGAATCGAACCCGGAGCCGAAATCTGTGTTGCAGTGAGGTAGGCCGGCAAAGACTTGTCCGCTCAACCACAGAGGCCGTTAATATCAGTTATATTTTTTAATTTAAGGTTTTTAATATAATGTTTTAGATGAAGTAAATACTCGCAAGAAATTAACATACTAATTCAATTTTGTGTAATAACAAAAAGAGTGTTCTATATGTCTAAAGGGCATGTTTTTCGTGCAAGTGTTGAAGTTTCCACATTACGTTTTCCACGGACGTGGTACGTGATGATTGTAGCAATGTGTACTCGGTTTGGAAATCGGACCCCAGTTGTACATGACCTGGATACTTATAGCTTACAGCTTGCTAGCCGAGTGTTAAATTTCAAAAATCTACCAATTGCGTGATGCTCCGCGCACAGAAGGATTCCGTAAGCTGTTAAATTTTAATTGACTAAGTTCGTGTCCATCTGCCCATATTAAAGGGTTCCTTAATAAAGATAACAAAAATAAAACATTTAATTTTAAATATCTCTTTGCTCAAAAACTGCTCAAAAAATTTTGTTTAAATTAATTCTCGTAGTAATTAGTTCAAAAGTTATAGAAAGAAGGAGACGTCCCAGTTTAAAACTCATTTCTATTTTGTTTTGCTGATAAGTATACTATTATTGACAATATTTTTAATTTACTATTCAATATAACCCATAAAACACAACGAATGTTTGAATATCATAGTATTGTTACGAGTCGAGAGACTCGAATTAAAATGCCGTTAGAATTGTTATAGAGTTTATTAGAACTATATAAACACGTATAAAACAGGTAGAAATATAACCGAACACAACAAGTGCAAACGTAATGCAGAAGGTCGTAATTCAATTAACGCGAAAAGTCCGTCACTTATTACATTCCCGATTGTAGTACACACGTCTCGCCTCGTTCGTGGTTATCGCTCGACTGCCCCCTCCTTCAATCAGGTCATCGTTTTATAATGCACAAATACAATGCGCCCGTATCATAATCCGACACACCTGGCTAATGAGTCGACTGTAACGGCCATAAACGAGTACAATAAAACAATGGGCTGTTCTCTAGAATAATCAGCAAACGCATGCCAATAAATAAGTAAACAAAAGATGCCCAAATGCCGAAATGTAATAAAATGTGTTTTACAGATATGCAGGTGTGAATTGTTTTTTTTCGTCGTCTAGGTTGTAACAGTATGTATAAAATACACGAAGATGCTTTAAAAAAGTACCTTAGGTCTTTAATAACTTCATATTTAAAGAGGTCCAACCCTTGGAATATGAAGCAAATAATGCTAAAATCCCTTTTTAGCCACCAAATAGACGACTACAAAGACCTCTCTTGTTAGTTTAGGCAACTTTGTACTGTGTACTGGTAGAAAAAAAAAACATTTTTGGTTACCCTCTTCCGTGAACCGTACTACAGTCGTTTAACAGACAGTTTATTGAAATCCGATACAATTCGCAATTAGAGTTAAAGTTTCGTAACACGAATATAATAATATAATTCAAACAACATTTTGTGTAAATAGCTTTTGAAAAAGTGTAAGACTTTATTTCGAAATCTAATAGATTTACAATTAAATGCTCTGCCGTTTGACATTGAAAACGATATATTATGTTATTTGTCTATTTATGTGTCTAAAATCCGTTGAGGTCTTTCGGGATCTATTCGAGACAGTATATTATAATAAAACTAAATAACCTTAAAAAATAATTTATAATAAACTAGCTGACTGACCCGTGGCCACTTCGCAGGGCATCAGAAAAAAATAAAAAAAATACTTATTATAAATCACAATCAAATATACCCTATGTCATTCAGGAATAATGTAGCTTTCCACTGGTGAAAAAATTTTCAAGATCGGTTTAGTAGATCCAGAGATATCCCCTATAATGTCACAAACTTAAAAAATATCCTCGACTCTTAGTATTATTTATAAAACAGATAATAGTAGTTATAATCCATTTAAGATAAACTTGTCAACAAACACTCATAATATTTAGTAAGTTATTTTCAGTCTATTTATAGTTTTTTATGTATGCACTTATTTGTGGATTGCAATCCAGATTTTTGTTTATATTTTAGTTTAGTATGATTTTGTAATGATTGTAATTTGTTTTGTGCATCAATAAATAAAAAATAAATAAAAAAAACTCACAAACTTTACCTCTTTATAATATTAGTATATATTACTAATAAAATTAGTAATATATATAATAAATAATATATATTACTAATAAAATTAGTAAAAAACCTAAACTGAGACTAGTCCCACCAGACCACTGTTGTTGGGCAGCGTACCTAGAATACTTGCAGAATTTCCTCGCTGGATACAAAGGCCAATTTTTCGAGCGAAGTATGATGCTTCACTATTGTTTTAATACTAATAGGCATACATGGATTTGGATCTGAACTTTAACTACCAAGCCGATTTGATTTTTATAAGTCACGTGGGTAACTCTAGTAAAGAATACTAGTTAGATACTTAATGTTGATACTTTCCACATTTGTTATAAGCAATGAAATAATATAAAAGCCAAAAACAGTCAGTGGTTTATGTAAAGGATGATAATATTTGGAATTGTGATCTGAAAGAAAAAATACCAGCAAAATGAAAAATAGTAATGTAATCTAATTATGTGATTTCTTTGCCGAAATATCCGACGTGACTTTGCTATGATTACTGGAACTTATTCTTTAGAAAAAGTAGAAAAAGCGGTCTTTCTCAGCCTTTACCAAATTATAATCGGATATCTTAGTCTGAATATATCAATACCTACTCTTTAAAAAATCTTTCTTGACATAAAAATTGTTTTGTTCTTAAATTCTTCACCATTTACATTCCTGTCTGCTGAACTGCTAGGGTTTAATGATCCATAGATATTTATGATATACAATTATAATATAAACAATAATATAATAATGATGTTACTAAACTTTGCCTTACTTATTAACCATGATAAGCAAGAAGCAAGTATGCTTTTATAGTAAAGGGTATAAAATAATATCGTTCCGAATGAGCAATAAAGTGATTCAATACATTTCTTTTTAATGTTTTGATAATTTTGCAATACAATTGAGTAGTCAACCACCATCTCGCAACCTTTATACACGGATGATCAGTTCGCAGCTATCCCAACAATGTGGAAATTAGTATCATGAAATATATTATATATCCTGTATAGTAATCTCGCTCAACAAAACGCTGGCTCGCATTGTTTAGATACGTTTATTGTATGGGCGTTCTTCAAGTATTTCTCTATATATGGTGTCAAAGACATTCCACTCGAGAAAACCAGTCACGTACTGGCCTATAGACATTCTTCATTTATTTAGTCGGTGCCAAGGATAAGGCATTTTTTCATGACCAAAAAGTATGATATAAATCTAATACAACGGTACTCTTGATTTTGGTTACCACTTGTTAAATAATCTACGATTTTCTTATCCGAAGACCTTAACACTAAGCGAAGCGGTGGTGGAACTTGGCAATAATTTCCTTTCGTTTCATTCCAGTTCCTTCCTTTGCCAGGTGACGCCTTCCACCTCTGAGATACGTTTGCTCACGTGGAATCCTTTCAGAACCGCCTAGCTGCCTCCCGTAGGAATATTTTAACGAACTTATTAAGCTATTTGTGAATATTTTTTGCAAGATATTTGAAATGTTTTTTTATTTTATATGATATAGTATTGATGAAATACTTTCTTGTAACTTGAATAAAGTAAGTCTAAATTATCTTAATAACATACAAGTTAACATTAAACTAGAAAATCTAGTGCCAGACCACTCTTTGAAAATTGGTTTCTTTTCCACTACCAAATTTGAATGATAATAGTAAATTTAACATATTCCTCTGAGGTATACCTTCCTTCTCCCACCAGAGTGAACATAATATACTTATGTACAAACTGGTGATTTTAAAACCTATTCTCTCTTTACAGAGTACAGTGATAAGTGTAACTCAAAATATATATTTTTATGTAATAAATTATCAATTTTATTCCGTCAAAGTACAAAGTATACATAGTGTTAAAAAAGTTCTATATTAGTTTAAAAAGTGAAATACATAGAATAAACAATATGTGTTAAAACAAATCAGTGATAAAATGATTATAGTGACTAATAACACAGGACAGTTTCGCGAAGAAAGTGTGAATATCAAAACGATATGGGATGACTCATAGTGAAAAATGTTATGTAAAACCCTCTTTCCGGTCCGACGATGATGCGCGAAATTCACGACAATGGTGGGGCAGGCGCAGGCGGCGCGATGGAGGAAAGCGAGGGCGGCGAGAGTGGGGCTGCCGAGGTCGATATGGACGAATGTGGCTCTCTCGCGCTGCCACCTGACCTGCCTCCCTACTCCGGCGACTATATCATCAGCGATTATATGGAACGTCTTGGAACACGACTCAACATCCTAGAAACAGAACTCAAATACGCTTGGCGAGCATTAGACTTGCTCAATCAAGAATACGTTAGAATGTGGGAAAGATTAGAGAGACTCGAGGCTTTACTCGCAGATCAACAGGGTGTAATATCAACTTTGCTTGACTTTTATACATGTCGAACTGTCACAGCAAGAGATCCATTGACAAGGCTGGAAGTTATTAGAGAAATTTTAGGAAATGGCACAGTTGAAGATGGTATAGAAGAAGGCTTAGATATTGGACGAAGTTCTGTATTGCTTGTTCCTCAGGAAGAAGTGATGGAATCCAACGAAGCCTTTTATAAAAGCTTAAATCAAGCGTATAGAGATGATCTCGTTTGCGACGAAACATCTAGGCCTGCTTCTCAACTAGACATGATTTGGGAAGCTCCTGAGGATAATGAAATAGAAATTATGCCAACATCTAGACAAGTGTACAGTTCTGCAGATTACAAAGATTATTGCGGATTACAAGGAGGACCAGGTATAAGCGATAGAGACTTAGTACATTTATCTACATTAAGTACAATAGATCAAATTACTGTAGATAAATTACATGAATTAGATAGGCTCACAACTCAATTACACAAAGATTCTCGTGAACTCAAAGAATTAAAAACTAGGCTTCTCAGTCCAGATCCCAAAATATCAGTAAAGCATGATAGAGATATAGAAGCTAAAACTCTTGTAGAGGATGGCAATATCATAAATGAGCAATTAAAGAGTGTATATTCAGGAGGAGAAAACTGGGGGATTAATGATATGATGAAAAGTTTTGATGATTTTATGATGGCTATACCTAAAGATTCAATTGTAAGAGAAAAATCACCCTCTAGATTATCCTTAAACGATAATAACGTTCCAGAGCGAGCCATAGACTATTTACCTTCAACACTTTCACCTAGAAGAAAATTTGTACCTGAAAGGACAACGACAGAACCATATACCACTGTAACAGGCCGATTAGCATACAGTTCGGCGGTAGCTAATGCAGAAATAAATGCGGCTAAAGCAAATAAATCACCAAGTGCCCTATCAAGAGAACGCTTTGAATACAATTCATCGTATCAAATAACTGATATACCTAGACAGGGTTATTATACCAGCAAAGGTTTATCTCAGCCACTAAGCGAGATTTACAAAACAAATTTAGAGCAAAACTCCCCTCTATCTATTCATGACATATATAACGGGCCTATGGATAATAAATTAAATCTAGCATACGACGAACCCAGATTACGCAAGTCTCCTAGCCCGCCACCTCCAGCACCACCAAACGGAGGAAATTTATTTCCAAACATTGAAAATAATAACGAATTATCCACTCATCAATCTATGCTATCAACAGGAAATATCACATCAGATAGTATGCGTTTGAGTCCTAGATCTCCAAAATCACCGAAAACGTCTCCTAAACATATTAAACGAGATAGTGCAAATATTGTAGCAGCAAAATCGGACTCTGGTTTATCGTCAATGAGTGGATGGTCAAGTCTTGAAAAAAGCCCTGGCTCTCCCAAAACCGGAAGAACAGCACATGGTAGTCACGATTCTCACAAGCTTAGAATTGCCTCTCCACAATCAATACAAAGAATGTCTTATGAAATCGATGCAAAACCTTATTTAGAATCGTTGGTAGATTCATACACGTATGACGGCAAAAGTATGAAAAGTGATTACAATTTGAGAAAATCAAACCTTATGCCAAAAGACATCATCAACAGAGACTTAACTGAAATTCAAGGAAAAATAGAGAGCGATTTTTTAAAAAGTGAATTACAATATCCAATTGCTGAGCAAATTACTCAAATTACCAACGTTGGTGAATACTATTACGGTAATGAAGCACCTTCTATATATTCTGTAGCTGGAAATAGGCAGCCAATATTTACTACTGTTTATAGTACTTCACGAGGCATGCTCTCTGAAAATTCGAGTTTTTCTGAATTATTAGATAGAAATGAAATAGGAGACACAACAGTACGGCATACAACTGACCCATATCCACCAGAACCAAGTTATCATGCACAAACAGTTGTTATATCCGCAGCAAATGCCAACAAACGACCCATATCTAGAGCAAATACAGTAGGAAGTGATTCAAATTTTTACCAAAATGGATATAAAACAGCAGGGCATAGAACTGGTTATCCACCAGGTAATCTTACGGATGCTCTTTCATATTACCCTACTTCTACTAGATATGATTCTCCAAAAAGAACGTCTTTAGAAGATCAACTATCTTGGCAAGGCGGTAGCAGGTCTCCAACAAGTTCTGTAGAAACATCTAGTCTTAAATCACATTCACTGAGTATAACTGAAAGAAAGCAATTTCAAAATCAATTACAACAAGAGTATTTTAAACAACAACAATACGACCAACGAAATGGCAATGTCATGTATGGAAATCAAGGTTATGAGAAACAAATCCCTGAAGATCAAACAAAATTAAGGAAAGAACAATATGTTGATTCAAGTGGGATGATAGTTTCAGAATCAGGATATCTATCAATTTCAACGAATTTAAAAAGTAAAACTCAAGATAAACAAACTAAAAAACCTAAACGTACTTCTTCATTGAAATCAGCAATGTCGTCAATGAGCCACTGGCTACCTGATTTACACCTGCCCAAAAAACATAGATCTCATTCTTTGCCATCTGGAGTAGACACAGTAGAACAAACACAACAAGAAAAAACATTAAAAGAAAGAATTTTGTCAGCCCAGAGAAGAAAAAAGAAATATCATTTAGTAGCCTCTATGTCTGGTTTACTACAGAAAGCAAGACGGAAAAATCAAGCTAGTCATCAGTCCCTTTCTGATCCAGAAACATCAGAGACAGAATGGTCTGGGGGTCGTTCGAGTGCGCAATCAGAAGATAGTGATAGCGTATTTTCTGATTCTGCACATGAGAGTAGCATGTTTGTTAAAATGGCTCCAAAATCCAAACAGAGAAAAGTTAACAACCAAGAAATAGTAGAACAACAACAGATGATTCAAGAAATACAAGAACAAGATTTAGCTTTTCAAGATGAAACACAATTAGGAGACAAACAACAGTTGGAAGAGACCGAACATTTTACAGTTAGTAATAATTCAATGCCAAGAGATAAAAGCGATGATATTGACTTTCACTTTGCGCGTGTTAGTCAAATAAAGAAAGATAATATACCTGAACTTGAGAAACTTGATATTGACACTGACATATCAAATGTCGATTTATTTGAAGAAGAAGAAAAAGAGGATAATCAATCTCCAGCGTCACTTTTCGCCACAATTGGGGATGTTAAAAAAGCTGCTTCAGTTCCTGAAGAAACACTCAGTGAAAATAGTAAGTCATACAGTGGAAGCTCACAAGAATTTGCAGTGTCTCGGGCTTTAGGTAAATATCGACTTAGAAAATCAAGTTCAGTATCTGATGAGCAGATGTCTGATACATCCCCACCCAAGCAAGAAATAGAAAAAGAAGAATCAGTTGAAGAGCTTTCCAATCAAAAAGAGAAGAAAGTGCGAAAACCAAGTACACCTGAAATAGTTAGTGTTGTACAAGAAGACACAATTACTTTCCCAGAAAGAAGCCCTTCAATTCAAAGCACAAGAGGTTTGCCTAATAAATTCCAGCCTAGACATCAACAGAGCTTAGATATACCAAACAAACATGACGATGATGATAGTAGGAGTACCCATTCTTGGAGAAGTGGATCGCGTGTTTCATCTAGAAGACAAAGCACAGAAGATAGCATAGATTCTGAAGATGAATGGTACTGTTATGAGCTGAGGAAATTAGAAGAAATGGAACATCAATCACAATTGGAAGCTGAAAGACAACAAACATTAACTGAAGAACCTGAATTTGAAGATACGGCGGAAGAACCTAATGATATTTTGAAAGAAAGGATGTCCTATGTTTTACGAGAGTTGAAATTAAAAACAGCTACTGTTAAAACTAAATACGACGAATCTCCTATGAAAGAGTCTTGGAAAGATATCACAACTTTTCCCGCAATTGAGGAAACAGCAGACGATGATGATGACGACAGAGATTTTGAGGATGACAAATCTTATGTAGACTCTGGCTCTGGTGAAACTTCTGGCCCTGACAGCCCAGTAGTAAGTGGCGACGAAATGGATGAAGATTATGACATGCCTCAAATACACGAAGAGCCAACGCCTTTGGAAAAACCACCACCACAACAAGAAGCTCCCGTAGGAAGTAAATGGAAGTTACTCAAAGCTTTAAAAGATAGAAAAGCTGAAGAAAAAACGTCAGAAACACCTGCCGCCACGACACCGTCCACTGAGAAGGATAAAGTCAGCGCAGGTGTAAGTTACCTTATGCAAAAGTTTCATGAAATTAGAGTTAAGAGCTAAAAATAAGAATTAAAGCTTAGAAATGTACGCTGTTGTTAACTTTCCTCGTAAGTAAATTTAATAGTTAGACTGGTATTATTCCACCCCATTGCAAATATAATTGATTAACCCGCTTAACGATTCCATCTCTAAGTAATACTCGTATTCTTAAAATATTTGAATAAATTGTATAGGAGTAGGATGTTTACTTATATTTGCATAAATGTATAGTCGTCCATTTTTGACATCTTCCATATAGATATTTGAAGCAATATCCGAATATAAACTTGATTCCTAAAAATTTTCAAGGTAATCTGTTAAAATACGATAAAACTTTGGTTGTGAATGTTAACCATTTTTCAACCACATTGTTTCTTTTACTACATACTATAATGGGAAAATAGAATTAGGGTGCTCTATAAACAATATAATATATATTATTAATGCTCTGTCAGTTTTGATTGAGGTAATAATTAGATGTATTCACTGCAATAGCTTATAAGGACTTTTTACATAGTAGGTATGTAATCTACTTATATTGGATTTTTTATATAATGCTTAAACAAATATTCAATCTAAACCTTATACAATTTTTAAACAAAATTTATAACTATGTAGCTTGATGGTGTTTATATACATTATGTAATAAAATTGAAATATACTCAGTATTATAATGTCTGTTGCTTAGGTATATTATTCGGCAAGTTTAGATTATAAATGTGTAACTTGGTATATTATGAAATTCACTGTTATTTGCAGCAAGACATAGAAAAATATTCAACGTACAAAATCACATTCATTGCCATATCATCTCATATCATAATTATGAAAGACAATGTTCCTTCAATTCGTTCATAGTCGTTCATGAAGTCATCGGATTAGGAAAATTTGTTAAATATAAAAATTCTTCAGAACAAAGTTCTGAATTTAAAGTACCTAGCATAATACAAATTTAAAAATGATAACTCAATAACTTTTAGATTATTTGCAATAGCTAATCGTAATCGATTTGTTACTCTTAAAGAGCGACATTATATTATATCGTAGTCATATTTAAATTATAACATCATAAAGTACTTATTTATTAGAAAACTCACTGCTTAGAAAAGTCGTATAACTATTTACACACATGAGTAAAAAATATAGCGGGCACTTTGTGTATTAATTGATATAGTGGAATATTTTAGAGGTTAAATGATTATTATGTAGCATATTATAAAATTTACACTATTTTATTTTAAATTTTGTTTGACTATCATGTTTTGTTATATGTTGTATACTATTGACAGAAAAGATAAGATAAGCTGGGATAATAATATACCAAATATTCTTATAGACGATTGATAAAACATGTAGCTTATAAAGAATGAATTTTAAATCGTGAAAAGAAGAGAAAGAGAAGACACAAAATTAGTAACAATTGTTTTGATTTGCAATAGAGAAACTTTAAAGATTTTGTTGTATTAAATGGGAAAATGGTTACCGCTCTAAATTAGTTCTTCATCGATTTGTTAATATTAGTGTAATCGGTGAAATTTTCATGAACAATATCGGTATTGATTTAGTAGATAATGAGATATCTACAGCGGTTAAAGAAATTAATGGGATTACACTCGAAATGGACTGTTGTCATGAAAGTTTAATCGAAATAATTTATTGTTTTTGGTAGACAATAAAGATGTTTGATTATTTTATGTTTTATTTTGTTTTTTATTTAAACTTCTTTATTTTTTATTTTTAGAATGGCTCCGGTGGATTCAACGAACAAGGCGGCAGAGGAAATGGGTATGTCCAATTGTTAACATTTTTAAAATTTAAATCCAGTAAATCATTATTTATCACCAACACTAACAAGATACATAATTATAGTACACTTGAACTACTAGTATAATGGACTTCAATATTGTTTCATTTCATTGTAGGTCTTCCTTTATTACGTAGTGTGACCATTATACGACATTCTTTACCTCCTGTATTCTTCTAAAGGGCTGTTTTAAAATAGTTTAACTCATAGTTTATTTTGATTTAGCATTATATAATCAAATTGCTCTTACTTCGTAAAATATTTCCACAATTATAAGTCGATACTCACCTTATTTAATTATGTTATCAAAAACTATAGAGGTCCAGCCTTTTTTCAATGTCTCAGATTAGGGCTGTATGTATTATACACATGTACTAAATATGATGTGAACTGTGAGATTAATGGATATAAGAGTTAATATACATAAGTCGAGATGGATTGTGTGAAGTTCCCACTTCACACAAACACATGATAATTTGTATGTCATTATGTCCTCCCCAAAAGATTATTAAAAGTATCATCTTCAATATCGTGCATTATTTTAAAGTACAAAAAAATTACAGACATCCAGGTGACAACCCCTTCTATAGCAACATCGACAGCATGCCTGATATCAGACCCAGAAGGAAATCAATACCCCTCGTCTCAGAACTCGTAAGTAACTTTCAAATTCATTTCATACAGCGAACAATCAATATTATTATAACATCTAATAAAAGTTAGATACCTTCGTTCGGCCGGTTTCAATTCGCTATCTTAATATTTATTTAATATAATTCCAACAACGGCCCAAGGGTATATAATAAGTCTTTATCGCTATGGAAGGTAGATATTTGGAACTGGTCGTTAATGTTTACAGCTCGCATCGACGTAACGCTTCCTGGTGCTTAGTAATATTAGGCGCGTAATAAATGTTTTCTTCTACACGGAAAATTTCTATATTATGTGTTTTGTACAATTTATGGGGAGATTATTTTAACGTCAAAATTTTATCATTATTACCTAACGGAATTAGCTGTAAAACGCAAATAGATCATTAAAATATTAGGCCGCGAGGGAGCACGAAACAGCTGGTAAACTAATACAATTAGATAGATGTATTTTATTGGTAGAATCGTGTTGAACCACTTCTCCCCATTTTTTGTCCAAATTAATGAAATGAGAAACATACTCTTAAAAGGCCTACTTAATCCCTTTTCTATCTTCATTGATGTCTAAATGTTACCTTGTATGTGTTCTTCTTCTTACTTTACCTAGATGTCCATTCCTGTCTTGATTATCCCAAATCCGTGTAATATAAGTTTAGGGGTCACCAGAAAGAGTAGCGGTACGGTAGCCATTGATCTAAAGATTCTAATTCCTGATGAAAATTAATGATATCGTTGCATTTTAACCCTTACCACGGACCCGCAGGTTCTCAAGGTATTTCTATCCCGATAAAACTATATTTTCTATGCATGCAGTTGGAGTGAAAAGAAAAGAGATATTAATCAAGTTCTTTAAACATTTTTTCTTTTCACTAATCTATTAATTAGTTTGCTTGCATTCGAAACATATGTTGATGATTTAAATTACATATTTATTTGCCTATGCATGTTGATCTTTTAAATAGAATTTATATTCAAACCCCAGTTTACCTGAATTTTCAGTGAATGATTGCACCCGAATGATACATGGAACAAAATGCACGTGCCTGTCGATAAAGTTTCATCGGAGCTTTTTGTTGTCATAACGAATATAATTTTGAAAACTTTCAATGCCTTTAGACTGCAGAAAAAATATTTTATAGAAATGCATACAGACACAAAAACACTATTTTGGATTCAACATTTTTACGCACTCTATATGCGATATATTTTATTCACTTTTCTGTCGTATTATTTGGTATTATAATGTAATTTTCAGCAATAACCAAATTTAAATTCGCCATTTATATTTCTGAAAATTGTAGTTACTTTTTAAGAAAGGAGCTTTATGGCTTTAAGGCATGTGTAGCTATTATCTACATCAAGTGTAAGGACTAATTCAAGTCAACGAGAATTGTAGTCAGTGAGCGGTAATAGACAAAATGCAATATATTTATCCCAAAATATGTTTTAATTTTGTAATTTTGGATTGCTAGGTAATTTTAGAAAATTAAAATATCATGTATCCAAACGTCCTTATTTGAATCGCAAACTGAAATTACGTTTTGCCTGTCACTCTCAGATAGGAATTTAGTATAGTTCACGCGCTTTTTAAATTTAATTTTTATATGTTTTGGATTAACGTTGAATTTTGAATGTTTAGACGATGGCTGCGACAAAAAGGAATGCAGGTTTGACGTCCGCTGTACATCGAGCAACATTGAACGATGAAGAACTGGTAAGCTTAGAAATAAATATACTTCTGTCTGCTCTAAGCTAGTTGTCCCAATGATTTTTTCGGGCGGCACTAATATTTATATTCATACCTTATAAACCCTGAAAAATATCGAAATTGAACCTATACATAACTGATCTAAAATTTTCATTGAAATCTGTTCAGTCGTCAAGTTCGCAGCTATATAAAAATTAAAATTTCTAAAAATGGTCACTTATGATTCGATGTCAATTACTTAATAGTAGTTTTTACTTCAATTTTGACACTTATTACTTTGAAGAACAGACATTATAATTTATTGATATAGATTTATATAGTGTTTGTGGGATATTGAGATAAAATATGTTGCAGTTTTAATAAAACAAACTTGCACAACAAATAACTTAGTTTATGGTATTTTATGTTATTACAATTTTTCACTATTAACAGGGAGGTAAAGCAGAAGGTTAGTGTTGCCAACACATAAACGAACAAAAATTAAACTGACATAGATCGGCTTCTATTTAATATATAAGGTGGCAATTGAATATTTTGATAAGATACCTATATATAGATCTAGATATTATACTAATGTTTTCCGTTGCAACCCACAAAAATATTTTAATTGTATCATAAAGATGATTTTTTTCTTCGCTGCTTAGAAAATGGGTCGATCATAAAAATGATCAAATGACTCATAACATAGTTTTATACACAAAAATGTACCCATTTTTGTGTATAAAACTATGTGAAACTGAATCAAATAATATTAAGTTTGATAATGATTTTTCCATTTGAACGATCCTCTTTATGATTTCAATACTTTGTTGTAATATAGTTTCGTTATCGAAAATATATGTAAAATATTTAACGCAGATCATCGGATAACTTTCATAGGATAGCACTACAACTTTTTAGAAGATAGGGATAGTCTAGTAAAGCATAGTTTAAAACATTTATTCTTTAATTTTATAACGGCCTTTGACTATTGTGCTTTTATAGTTATTAACATAAGCCCTGATATTATTTTTTTAGCGATCTTTGTTATAAACCTGTTTTTTTTTGTAGAAAATGCACGTTTATAAGAAGACGTTGCAAGCTCTTATTTACCCGATATCCTCGACCACTCCTCACAACTTCGTATTGTGGACTGCAACATCGCCAACGTACTGTTATGAGTGCGAAGGTCTTCTTTGGGGTATAGCCAGACAAGGTGTAAGATGTACCGAGTGCGGGGTCAAATGCCACGAAAAATGCAAGGATCTGCTCAATGCCGACTGCTTACAGAGTAAGTTGAGCTTTATGACTTTATTTGTTAAAAATTGTCACAGTATTATTAAACACATTACTTTACATTAGTTTACTTAGTGTACATAAGCGACAGATGAGCGGTGGCGGGATGTTTTAATCCATTACGTTCACTCGTAGTCGATGGTTTCTAGTACCACCCGGGCATCGAATTGATATCACTTACGAATAGTCAGGTTTAGTCGCGTGTGCTAGCTGCCATTCGACTCGAATAAAACAATCGGAAGTCATCTCGATTGCTCAATCGAGGGGCGAGTCGATTGACTCGATTGTAATGAAGGAATTAACAGTCAAATTAATCGAGACATTATTATGATACAAAACGCCGTCGCAGTCTAACAGGTTTTGTACGCCAGTATAAATTTATGCCACTTTGTACAATTAAACGGAGTCAAATATCGGATTAATTATTCTTTAAACAGTAATAATTTAAAATTATTTTCTATTCTATACTGAGATTAGTTCGATTGTTCAAACGTCTCGGATTCGCCTATCGCGTACATAGGTTACTACAGTAATTTATTATTCAATAATAAGATAATCAAATCCTAACATGTAACTAAACATGGTTTTTAACTTTGGAAGAAGAATAAACTGAACTAGAAATGACAGTCGTCAAGTATAATTGGGAAAGCCCGTATATTTCTACTGTTGAACAGAAGCGTCCATAATAATACATAGGTAAACAATAATACATAGGTAAACTAAAATTCAAAACAATTTTTCATATAATAACAATTTTCATAAAAGTCAAAAAGTATCTTTTGAATGTAATAAATTGCCAAACGTGTTAATTAAAGTTTCAAAATTAAATCAACAGGCTTTTGTAGATGATGTATACATTAAATTAATATGCAACATTATAAGTGACATCTAGCGAACATACTGCAAGTAACCATCAACTTAAAATATCAGGAATGTCATTCCTAGTATCCTTCTTCCATGATTTAACAAAGTATAGTTAATAATAATGTATGCTGCTATACACATAACTATATGCAATGCGATTGCATTCAGCCGTTACATATTGTAAGAAAGTTACAAGGTATATGTTAAGATTTCTGTTGCTTGTGTCGAATTTTAATAATAATCTTTATCTTATTTTCTTAAAACCTCATTTAAAAATGTACAAATGATATATGTATTTAGAGGGTATATCGTTACGGTTGTTAAGCGTAGTTCGCTCATTGTTAAACTTAACTAGATTCAAGAACCTCTTAATTGATCACTTGATGTCAAGACCTCTAGATATACAAGACGCTCTAAAAAAATCAACATCGCAGTTTTAGTTTTTGGTAAAGTCATTGAAATTACTAGCCAATATGTATAGTTATAGTATAGCTATAGTTTATAAAATGTATTTGTAAGATTCTGCTCTCTGTGTGAAATATTGGAAGGTAATCTAATTCCGCTAGAAAATTGAACCTCAAGAACATTGTCGTCGTAGTCGAATTGGTTACTTTTACTTGGCTTGATTATTTGTGCATGTTTAAATCTTTTGCATGTATCGGTCGCTCTTTTCAATTGTAAAAGAAACATCTTCACGATTCGACCCACCAAATTCATTGGTATCGATAAAGGACTTGACACGACTAGATACATGTACAGAAATATCACCAAAGCGAATTATCAGTTAATCATTTGTTAATTTTATTAAATCAATGTTGTATTTATCATTTACTGTGATGATTTTGTTTACTTCCTTTCTTCATTCTCTGACCTCATATAATAAAGAGCATGTCCCTTCCGAATGTTTTATCTATTTGCTTTATCCATTTCGGTGTGCATGGCTATAGGTTTGGGGGCACGATTATTGTTGAATTCAAAATTTTATTGTACCCATGATTATTCAATTTATATATTGACATTTTGCACGTTCATCAGGCGAGCAGTCGCTAGGCGTTTTATTGTCCGCGACTGAAATTCAATATAGATTCATCGACTGCACGCCATTCATCTACAATGTCTACACTTTGAAAGTGTTAATTTAATATAATTATGCTACGGTCAAATGTATTGATTATTTTATTTTTATTGTTAGTTTTATGTAGATCTCTTTAGTTGGTTCTTCTTCGTGGAATATTTAACTATCACAAAGGTATATAGTAGTAGTTCACTAAAATTAAAATCATTATCAAGCATATTTGAAGTTTCTTTACACTATGAACTTTCGAAGTGTGGACTCATCATCACGTAGATAGGGAAATCAGTCCTTAATATTCGTCCATTCCTATCAGGTTGCCCCGCCCAGCGCCGAAACTTATCGAAGCCCTTTTAAACTAAATTTACTTGAATAATGTATCTACTTTTCGACGTTTCCTACTTTTGTATACTTTACATTCAACACTTTTGACACACCGTTTTTCTACAATCGTGAACGAAGCTTCCAGAAACACAAGCAGATGTGTATATTGTGATGAAAATCCGTTATCTCACATGTTGCAATGATGTGCCTGTTAGTAATGTGTGCACGCAATCCAGTGTCTGTTCACTTCGATATTATATGTGGTCTTTCAGTTTCTTTCTTTTATAATGTTATTTTATAGATTTCCACATTTCTGTGTTTATTTCACTATCCTTCTGTTGATCTTTTTATTCCCTTACAGAAGTTTATGTACGACGCTTTGAAAATAAAAAATAAATAAATTTGTAAATATGCTAAGAGAGAAAGTAAAGTTACAGACAATACTAATACATACAAAACAAAGGGTGTTTACTGTAAAATACAATCCAATGCTGCTAACATTGGTGGACTATCAATATCTATTTAACAATAATTCACCAAAGTTAAAAAATGTAAGTATTGGAGTGTATTGAATTATATAAGCAGGCGCCGTGCTCAGATTCGCTCCGGCTTGCGCCGCTCGAGGTCTTCGACCTGATCAGATCTGACTTTCATATGAACATCTTGTATCTCATGTTAGAGTCTCGTCAGGTTGTGTCTTAGAGTGGTCGTAGCGGGTCTGAGCGCGGGGCGGGGGGCCGTCCCGGCGCAACCCGCACACGCCAAGAACAGTGTTGGCACCGCCTGAGCAGTGTGTTTCGCAGGAGCTGCCGAAAAGTCATCAAAACACGGCGCTGAAGACAAGGCCAACTCCATAATAACTGCAATGAAAGAAAGAATGAAGCAAAGGGAACGTGACAAGCCGGAAATCTTTGAACTCATCAGGTATTTAATTATTTTTTTGCGAGTATGCTTTCTTTTTATGAATTAAATGACGCTTCGGATGTTAAGGTATATTTCTGAATTAAGTTTATTGAGTAGTAGTTTTAATAAACACCTTATCTTTGACAGTTTGTAGTTGTGCACTAAATTATTATAAGACATTTATATCACCTGATCATCACAAATAATTATTTTGTATCTCGGCGTGTTACTTTATCTAGTATCATTTTTAAAAGCAACATAGCTGACACGTGTATGTATGTGACAGACGCGTGTTCAGCATCGAAGGAGACAGTCACTCAGCACACATGAGCACCGTGAAGCAATCAGTCCTGGACGGAACTTCCAAATGGAGCGCCAAGATCGCCATCACAGGTTCGGTGCTATACCGTGATGTTACCTATTCATCTCCAGGGATTTAGCAAGGTGGTTCCAGAAGGCAGAAAGTAGCGGACGGCGGATACTAACACCAAAAACCACATTACACACACACACTAAATGGTATCCATCTTTCATTTCATGTGGCGGACAGGCGGACTTTTAACGTCGACCCAGATACACATATTGACAGTCTCGAACAGGCAAAGCAGGTCACTATAGAAGGAACATCAAAGTGGTCCTGCAAGATCGCCATTACAGGTTTGCGGTGGTCTTTTGCGGCTACGAACCGCACGCTCGCAACTTTGAGTTCTATTAGAAACAATTCTCTTCGCCTGAATACTTTCATTAGCTTTTTTGATATCTGCTGAAACCTGCAATAATAATATCTCGTACTCATGAGAATTAATAATTATGTTACAAATTTTGATATTGTTTGCCAGCCAGATATCAAAACAGCATTCTACTGCATACTTCACTTCAAATACTAACCCGAAATCACGGTCGTTAATGCACCGCCTCTAATCACTTCCATCGATAAAACGTAGTTTGGTTTGATCATCAACACAAAGGAAATTCCACGAATCCAACACTCCATGAGATAGGGACGACAATATTTAACTGAATCAACATTTCTTGTCACGCACACAAATTTCCTATTTACCTTTACACAAAAATGACACAATTTGTACTGTTTGGATTAATATTTATTGCGAAACCACAATCCGACAGCTCACGTCTGATAAATTGACACAAATTGCACCATATTCGTGTATTAACATGTGGACGGTACAGATTAAATGTGATTTGAACAGCTTGTTAACATTTATGTAAATCGCAGTTATAACAAAGCATTGTTGAAATTGATCAAATTATATCATACCCTCGAATATTGTAAACACTCGTAGTATAATTATGTGTTATCAATGACGCACTTACACCGTTTGGTCTTAAATTAAGATTTCAATGTAGAGTTTTGCAAGTGAATGACGTTTTTAGAAGGAATTGACGCATGCCGACTACAGGTATCCCCAATTATTCCCTTCTATCTTCACTGTTACTGCCAACAACTTTCGATTCGTGAAAATTCCAGTAACATTAGACTTGATTCCCGCGCATATCTTTACACTTCTTCTTTGAATCTTTCTTCTTGGTCGAAGTTTGCATTAGAATTTGCGAAACGTAGGCGTTATGCTGAAGTTATTTTAGAAATCGAATTTGGGCATAGATAACAAGTTTGGTAGTTGAAGCTAGTGTCTTCTTTGATCCCAACCCAATCTGATTACACAAAACCCTGTTTATAGATACTCAAAATGTCTTTAGCACAGTATGCCTCGCTTGGTAAGTAAGCTACGTGATATAAAGGTAAGGCTGATTACGCTAAGATATTGGAGCTAATAAGCTATAAAGCGTAAAGCTGGTTGGTATATAACATAGAACATATACATTGTAATGCTGGTACATTTGGCGGAAGCTGTAGTCGTAAATAAAGCAAAAATGCTTGAGTTTGTAAAGAAAGTCAGTAGCGCGAGCCGTAAAATAATCATAACTATCAATGTTTATTACTTTCGGGAGATTCAGTAGATGTGTCTACTTAAACCCGCAATTCACCCGAGTGAAGCGAAGCATTTCTGAAATGACCACAATACAGGTCTCCCGTATATTTATGTGCGTTGTAGCCAGTGATGTTAAATGTTTGAAAGTAAACAATGGCCTAAATACTATATTAACAAGATATATCATATTATTATTTTATAATAGCTATCCCAGCCACTTCGTTTGCAGGACACAATTTTATAAATCTTGTGCTCTCTACAATATATTGAAATAATAAGTAAGCATTTTAAGATGTAATTTTCATTAAAGTCCGTTAAGGTGTTTTAGGATCGATTATTGACAAATTTTCAAACCAGCATACAGACAAAAATTCTCAAAATGTTGTCATTTACATTCTGTCAATTATATTTTATAGTCATAGACTTACATTTTATTCGTAAGTAAATATTTAAAAATTAGCTTTGTTGTACTTAATGTGCCCTTCGTGGGCAGTTATTTGTGCTCAAGGGTTGATAGCGAAAGACAAAAGTGGAACATCTGATCCTTACGTAACCGTCCAAGTAAGCAAAGTCAAGAAGCGAACTAGAACAATGCCTCAAGAACTGAACCCCGTATGGAACGAGAAATTTTATTTGTAAGTAAAGTTACTGTTAGGTTTCATTCTTGCGTCAAATATTATTTACTATTTAAAGAATAAAAATTAATTTAAATGATTATCTACTTATGTAATAGATATGTGCCGTAAAGAACTTTTATCAAAATTACGCAGACCTGAGCTCCTGTAAATAAAATATCACAGAGGCGTACCTCTTCAATTTAGTATATATAAGAGTGTAGCTGCCACTTTTATCTAACACGATAATTTTGATGATCAGTTTCACTCATGGTTTAACCTTGATACCTGATAATTTCTATCAGGTAACTCTGTTCATTTAAGGTGTGTTAGCGTAATGGCTAGCATTTGCGTCACCAAGTCAAAGGACGCGGGTTCGATACTGGCCGGAACGCATGCACCACTTAGGCAGTTTTCTGACCCAATAGACATATTGGTACAATTACCACGTGTTAACAGTGGTAAAGGTTAACATCGTGATGAAACCTGCACATCGAAATAACCGATATTTCAAACCTGCTAAGCGGCCTTAATCAAGCTTGGCGGGTATACTGTCCGTTTCCCTATAATGGGAGGCCCGAGCCCAGCAGTGGGACATTTATTAGCTGTTTTTAATATTATTATATGCACTCTGAACAGAAAAACTGCCTTAGCAGTCTTCAGCTAACGTTTTGAACAACGTTATTGGGATAAGGCGTGATTGTGCTAACCACGAAACTACCACGAGCTACCCATATTTTCTCTTCTCCATTTTTAATTTAGTTTTTCTCGTTCCTGAAATGATTTTTTACCTTGCACATCGATTGTTTTCTGTGGAATTTAGTATTTTGGCTCAAGCAGATGAAGAAATGATTATGTCTTGGAAAATGAAGCAGCGTTTACGGAACAAATCAAAGTTTCAAAGGGGGATAAAAGATTAAATTGCTTGTACATCAAATCGACGTTTTCTAAATGATTGCTTCCTTACTTATGTAATCTTTATAGATTTGAGTGAATCTTTTAATACTATTCTATTTTTGTACCAGCGAATGCCACAATTCTTCCGACCGTATCAAAGTAAGAGTATGGGACGAAGATAACGATCTGAAATCGAAACTTCGACAGAAATTGACGAGAGAGTCTGATGACTTTCTTGGACAGACGATCATAGAGGTAAGTATTAAGTTAAAGAATCTTATCATATTCTTATAATTTCGGAATCACTTGTTTGTTCTTTTTTTAGTTGTTGTACTATTGTTAATGAATTGAGTAATACTGTGTGTAACGTATTAGATGGTAGTTTTATCGATTACCTCATTACTCGGCTCGTTCCGCCATCCCACTAATATAAAAGCGAGTGAACGAAGTGACTAGACAGCTTGTCTGCAACTTTGGTCAGATACAGATGCTCCCTTCAGTTTGCGTCCGATGAACAAGTTATAGTAGCGCTCTAGGGTGACTAATGATTGTACTAGAATTATACTCTATATTTAATTATTATATCGGCACACTAGTAGAAAAGGCACACACAGAATAAATACGGTGTATAAATCCTCTTTTATTTTTTGATAATAGCTTTGCCGACCTGAGATCGGCTATTGCCTTAAACCTCACGGTGTTATGTAAACCTTTTTAAGGGTGTAGCTTTGAATCTAATAAATATTTATTAAAGGTACCGCTATTTCACTGGGGTTTTGTCTCATGCAAGATGAGTGATGATGATACTTCTAAATAAATCTCACATAACAGATAAAATTTCACAGTCGATTTTTGTGTAAATATCGTTGAAATTATTTTTGTCCTTTTATTGATGATTAAATAAATAAATCTGTCCTTTATTCTGTGATAATACAAGCTACATAATATTATATAAAATGCATCGGTAGCCTATTTGGTATCTGGTCCTTGACATATGGCCTCCTAAAAGATGTCTATCCTCTCCTATCTTGGACTTCCCAAGTTTACATAGTCGTCTTCCCATCTTTGGACTTGATGACCCCTGCAACCCTTTCCGTCCGTTGGATTGATTGATTGATTGTTTGACGAGTCCCTTTAAGATTTGCTAATGAAAATATTTATACATAATACGAGTATAGTTAGACATCTATCATTATATTCTATTATTTTTCAAATTGGCGCTTTAACTTCCTAGGTTCGAACACTTTCCGGCGAGATGGACGTGTGGTACAACTTAGAAAAGAGAACAGATAAGTCAGCTGTATCTGGAGCCATCAGGCTGCATATCAATGTAGAAATTAAAGGCGAGGAGAAGGTGGCACCTTATCATGTCCAAGTAAGTGAATTGATAAATTTACAATGTATAACATGTAATAGTGTGCATTAGTTTGTTATTTTTTTATGTGTTATTTTCTAATAGTTTTAGCGGGATCAAGTTTGTTGTGTATAATTACTCAAAAATACAGAGTTCACCATTTTTACGGTACAAAATTTGCTAGAATGTCCTGCTAATGAAATTTAATAAGTAATTATGTAAAAACTTACAACATTTTTTGACGATTAGCAGATGAAATTTCTTGGGTAATACCTAACGCTCGTTACCCTGGAAATTAAGAAGCTCAAGCTCGGCACTAAGTAGTAAGTTTATGGGGTGATATTATTATTATAATATTTGTCGAATATTACCTAGTAATTTAAACTATTAATGTATTAAATTAGATTTTATAACTTTGTAGTTGATTTTTAGTTTTAAAAAGTGAAAATAGTTTGACTTGTTACCTATCTTTTCTATTGCGAAGTTGCCAAACATGCAAACAGATGTGTGTAACATCAGGATTGAAGCAAATGTGGTACCAAACTTTAGGATTAGGAGGGGTAGAACAGAAAAATCTGATAAGAGAGATGAGACGGGACAGACGGATCAAACAGGTGAGGATAGAGGAATGTAACAGCGGGATGGAATAGGGAAGAAGTCCTAGGGGGAAGAGGAAGTGAGCCGTCGGAACTTATCGCACAAAACACTGTTAGCTCAAGGCTAAATGTTTTACTCGGATATTTTATGAGAGCATGGTATCACACCGATTGCGCCGACCTTTAGAGCTGTAATCAAGATAATAACTCCAGCAGTAAAGCCATTCTACCACGTGAAACGTCCATCATTGTAAAATTCAATTAATCGATTTGTAATGTACGTTACATGCACGAATGGTCGTTGTTGTATTAAAAGCAAATATAGTAACCGCGATATCAAGTCAACAGGTTGTTAAGATTGGCACTATGCCACTTTTGGACTACAGCCAACCCATAATCACGTGGTGTTTGTTCAATTATTAGACCTGACAAATGATATAGTTAGTATTTTCTTTGTCTTTCAAATTTAACAAATAAATGGAATAATTTAACAAATAAATGGAATAATTTAACAAATAAAAGGAATAATGTTTTTTTATTAAATATGATGATAAGTATGATATACAGCTTTATTCGCAAATAAAAATAAGGCAAATAGATTATAGTAGAGTAACGTGCGAGCGAGGGTACGCACTTGGGATTGGAAGTAAACACCATTTTTTTCAACGAAATGCTTTTATTGACATCAGCCGCACGTGATTCTTATCTTCAGGGTTGCCCCTGCACTGGCACCTTGCACTACTAACGACGCCCTGCCGCGACGATGAGATGTCTCACTCACAATACTATCGCCGATATTGTGTAGACCACCTCCTGCTACTGTATTGCTCCCTTCCGAATTTACCGCACATAGCTCGCTTCTGTGTCTGCTCTTAAACAACGCTAAACTCCTCCTTCAGTGAACTGCCAACTAAACTTTTCACTGTACTCTCCACTCGTCGTCGAAATGCATGTATGAAACATACATTTACTTCCACAAAAATTGATATATAGAAATGTATATGAAACTTAAATCAAATTCATCTGAAACATTCGTAATATTATTCTTATTATTTCCAGAATACAGATTTTTCATAAGTGAATGCTGTACATTTATATGTACAAAAATATGGTAATGCGGGATTAACGAATCTCTTGCTAAAACTAATTTTCGTTGAATGTATTTTTAAAGCTCTATTTTCTGAGAAACTGTTCTTAATAATAATAATTTTATATTAAACATGACAATAAAATCCTATATGCTTCCTATAAATTTTATAAACGCGAAAGTTTGTAACAATGTAAGGATGTATGGATGTATGTTTGTTACTCTTTCACGCAAAAACTACTGAGTAGATTTTCATGAAACTTTACAATAATATAACTTACACATCAGAAAACACATAGGCTATAGTTTATAAAGATATAGTGTGAATTATCCAAAATATAACGATTTTCTATCACCACTCGGGTGACACCGCGGGGCGCAGCTAGTTGTCAATAATGCAAACCTAGGCAATCAATGGGCTTGAGATGAATAATTAAAATCTACCTTACGACCCAAAAGTTTTTGAATTTTCGCTCCAATCACCTTGTCGTAAAATGAATTTGTGTTACCTTCACAATTTATTACAATAATATTTTAATTTAGATTCGGCTCAACAGTTTAAATGTATTTTTGAATCGAATTTTATCCGTGCAGGAACGGAGAAATACAATTTCCTGCGGCCGGGCGGCCTGTCGCAAAAGGCGACAAAACAAACCACAGCCAGAGCATTTGCCCGACTGGATGGCTACCACCCCTGGTCTAAAGTATGTCGCCATAACAACCTTAAGTTGTGTTCTGGCATTAGTGACGAGGTTCCAGTCTCCCTTAAGAGAGCAGCAGCACATTTGTAGCACCTTTGGTGTTGCAAATGTCCATAGGCGATGGTAACCGCTGTCTATCAAGTGGGCCGTCTGCCTGACTGCTGAACTCCTGCAATAGAAAAAAAAACGAATTCAATGACAATATCTGCGACTCTGTTTAGGCTACCCGCACACACACGGTATTGGTGGCAATAATTTACTGTTACAACGTAGGCGCCGACAAAAACAAATTCACACCTGTATATCTGTAAAAGCATATTTATTACCCGTCGGCATTTGAACTAATAGCATTGAAACCATTGTAATTCTTTTATGATCGTCTTCTTTTGTTTATTTATTTATTGGCATACGGCCTATTGTTGTATTGTAATCGTTTACAGCCACCTGCGGCTGTAATCATCAGCCAGGTGTTACGGATTTAAAAAGCTGATTCTAGGAAATTCAGTCCACGTTGCCGGGCGGGCATATTGCATTTGTTCAGTATAAAGCGATGGCCTGAGGGAGGAAGAGACATTCGAGCGAGAACCACGATCAACTTTTTACTATATATATATATATATATATATATATATATATATATATATATATATATATATATATCTATCGTAAATTTGACCAACCGTTCATTTGCCTGAAATATGACACAAAACCCGTACAACTAATATCAAAATTCAACTGATGGCAAAGTAAGTAAATGAATAGTAAGATGTAGAAACGGACAAATTTTTACTTACGGCCGTAGAATAACGTATAACACGAAAAAAATAAAAATGTCAGCTGAAAGACAAAGCAGTTGAGTGGTTTCACTTTTCATTTCACTCGGGTTATAATTCATTCGACTGATAATTTTTATCTAATGATTGAAAAATAGGCCTTTAGCTAACAAATTTCTTCTTAGTCCCTATATACTTATACAAACAAACTTTAGTATACTAAACTCTCTTGTTTTTTTCTGTTGCTAGACGTATAGTAGAGAATAAATTTATAAAAATGGTGGTTTGTTTGTGACTTTACAACAAACGAAAATATTATTTGCTCTCATTCTCGTAAAAATTATCTTTATAACTTTTGAATTATAAAGAAAAACATTCAGAAAATTTAGGTTGTAAAATTATAAGCAAAAAGTAAGTTAAAATTGACTTGAACAAGATCGAATAAATCGTTTATGGGTTTATCATATTAGTTTATATATAGATATTTTTGATTTTATTCTTGGACTTCTTATCTGAACTTCATAAACCAAGCAGTTGACGATGCAGGAACTAACACCCACTTGGCTGTTTTTATATCGATTAAAAATAGTAAACAGGCTATCGACCATGATGGAAAGTTGTTAATGTCGCCTAAGACCATTTGCAATACTGAAGGTGTTGTTACTAATGTACTGTTTGATCACGGTAAGCGAGAGTGCTAGACATCCAAGTCCTTTACACATTCACGTATTCTACACATCCACATACTTCAAACATCCACGTACTCTACATATCTACACACTCTACACATCCACGTACTCTACACGTCCACGTACTCTACACGTCCACGTACTCTACACATCCACGTACTCTACACATCCACGTTCTCTACGTAACCACATACTATACACATCTACGTAATGTTTCTTATATGTATTCTTCCTTGCGAATTGTCAACAATTATAGGTTATACGTAGGTATTTGTAGATATCCTTGACAATCGGCTAAGCTATTGAACCGTCGGCCGTGTAAACCGTGACCAGCTGGGCAAATAGACAAACTTTGCGAAATAAATGCGAAAAGTTATCCCTGCTAAGCGGCGCTGTGGACTAATGCAAAAGTAAAATATCTTGGTCACATTTGCCTGCAAAATGGTTTCTAGGGAGGTAATTTTATGTAAATTTCATCTCTAGACTTTTAAGTTTGGACTTTGAATATATTTTCCATATAACTTTGTTTTTCGTTCATAGAATGACAGATCTGTGTGTATTTTACTTTTATTTTTATGTAAGTGGGTAAGTCTTAGTGTGGAATAAAATAGTAACGTATAGATCTTTCACTGCTGAGATTGGAAAATTAGTTCCACTAGAGTTAGACAGAAACTCCCCAGCAACACGTCTGTCTAGCTACAAATATTTTTTTCATCTTGATTATTAAATGTATTTCTGTATGTAGGCACTTTTTTAATCTTCAATAGTACCCTTTTTGAACAAGGTACTTTTTATTTTAGCTTTAAATTTAATGTAGGGCAGATATATACCTATATATACTTCATTCGAAATTTTATTGAAGCAGCGTATACCAATCCCCTAAGAAAGAAGACAGCACCTTTTGTAATTTGATTAGTATTGGTCTATAATTATGCCTGGTGCTGTATTGTGAATATCCTTATATTTTTATTAGGCATTACCGTAACATTACAGTAACCGCTTTCTATCAGGTGGGCCGTGTGCCTGTCTGCTGAACTCATGTTATAAAAAAGTACGATTTGAAATACGCCACCGAGACAAGCGACCGCGACATGTATCAGTTTTTCATACATTGCATACAAAGTGGATGTGTCTTGTGCTGTAACGTCACCTCATAATGTCTCTGTCACCTGTCTCGTTCACTTATCTCAAAGAGAGCGAGACAGGTGACAGAGACATATTAGTAATTAAACTCTACAGTCCCAATTAAGATATCTTAATTATAATGTAATATCACTCATATCATCGTTTTAATATTAAGAACATGCTTACGATTACACTGCTGATCCCAATTAGTAGGTTCAAAACCAACGTGTTGTTATGACATTATTAAAACACAACATTTACATTACGTGATGAAATTTAATTTTACGGATCATTACACCTTATGCCCTTAATGTTGATTATAAGTAGTTATACTATTTACGTCACAAAATATGTGAGCAATGTATTTCATTATGTGAATTTACTTAAAAGTTCGTAGATAAGACTTTCTACCACTAATCTACTAATCAAAGTGTTGTACTCTCAATGTGTAGTTGTAAGACACACAAGGGCGATGTAGGCCATCGGAACTGTCCTTGTCGTGTGAAACACAATTAGCCCAAGGCTAACCGTCTCAGGACGATATTATGTGAGAGTGTGGTATCACACCGGGCGTGCAGGAACTGATATAAATATAATGACTCGTAGCTTTACTACGCAGATTTCAAACATCAATATAAATAATTTTATGTGCCAACACTTTGCTTCCATTTTATTTTTCTTTTTGGACACAGGGTTGCCTGAAAGTGACCGCTATGAGTGACCCAATGGTTCAATACCATTTCTTCATTAACCGTCTAATTTCAAGTTTATTGTGAAGAATAAACTTTTACTTATGACTTCGTTTTTATTATGTAATTGCCAGGTGGTAGGGCATTTGCCCGTTTGGATGGCTACCACCCCTGGTCTAAAGTATGTCGCCATAACTACCTTGGGCTGTTTTCCGGCATTAGTGACTAGGTTCCAGTCTCCCTTAAGAGAGCAGCAGCGATAGGCGATGGTAACCGCTTTCCATGAAGTGGGCCGTCTGCCTATCTGCTGAACTCCAGCAATAAAATAAAATAAAAGCAGTTTACTAGCATGTACTCGTAAAGAGTTCTGTAATATTTATTATATATAATCATGAAACTATATATTAGCAGTCCCATTAATTAGATAAAAATAATTGTAAGAATGTAATTGTATTAAAAAAATAAACAATCACATAGATTGGGCACATTGGAGAATAAGGGCACAATAAAGGTTAGAATACACCTGTATAAAGAGTGAGACATAATTAATCTGTATATAAGTGTAAGAAAATTAAACTCGATATTAAAATATATTACCCTGATATTAATGTACTCTGTGGCCTATATCAAGATTTTTTGGCATAACTTGAAATAATTACTATATATAAATATAACAAAATACTAATTTAGTAGATTAGATTCTTAATAAAAAAGTATTGATTTAAAAAGAGCTTTAAAAGAAATATTCTACAGCTATAATATAAATAAGTCTATACGAGTATAATATTTATATTTAGAATTGCAACCCGTAGGTGGCGCTGGGATCGGTTTATAGTATTCTGGACTGATTTCAATGATTATTTTGTATGTTTGAGTCGGTCACCGCATGGTTTAGATTCGCAATTGGAACTGGTAGGTGGCGCTGGGATCGGGTTCTAGACTTTTATTTTTTCAGGACAGCAAGACAAGGGTTGCCGGGATCTTTAGTTTATAATAAAAAAATAATAATTCAGATATAGATAAATAATAAGTCAGACATGTTTCTACAGTCGGAGAGAATTAAGAAAAAATTCAATGTTATTTTACAGAAAAACTACGACTCTAATTGAAAAGATACGACTGGAATAATGTTTCGTAGAACTCTGATAGAGAGGTGAAATGGCGTGAAAATTCACAGTAATTTGTTAAAGAACCAACCCGTAACCCAGACACAATTAGGCCGAATGTTCGCGAATACCAATTAGTAAGGCTTAGCCTAATGGGATTGGTTACAATTATTATTTCAAGTTTGTTTATTCAGAGCTCTATAATTTTGTTGTCAGTATATCTTGCCGACATAATATTAGTCTGGCCGTATGTAACCACTACCATTTATGCAAATATTCCTTCAAATAAATAGAGATTGGAATGAAGTTATTTGTATGAACTGCTATAAAACAGTGTAAGGATATAACAAAAAAACAAATTATGCCAACGTATTTGCCTTTATCTAATTTAGTTTGATTTCTTAAACAGGGCTTTTAATACTTAGGTGATTTTGTTAATTAATTGGGTATTTGACAGCCTCTGACTCTGTAACTGAGATACTTCTTATTATTATATAAAATTTCACAGCCTCCTTGATTTTGTATGAGAATACTGGTTTATGACGTCACAATTTTAAGGAGTCATATAGCTTATTGATTGCTGTTTAAAGTATAATTTACATTATTTATATAATGAACTCTTTAAAGTAATATGATAATAAGACATTTTGACGCCTACTCTTTTTATACGAATTCCAATGTAGAATTTAATATATGTGTCAAATAGCCAATTTATACATTGTTACAATAATCAGCGGACAGTCGTCTGAAAAACTTTTTGTCAATCTAACAAAATTTCACATCGTATATTTTGTATGAGCTTATCTACTTATGACGTCATAAGAAGGTACAAGCGGAGTCAAAAAGCACATTATGTTTTGTCTGAAAAGTAATTAAAAATTATTTTATTTTATGATATTTTAAAAATGATAACATGTTATTTTAATGCCTCTTCTTTTGTATGTAAAAAATATTAAAATTTGTTGAAAATTGTGTTCGTATTCCTTTTGTTACGCATGCGGGACTCGAATTAAAATGCCGTTAGAATTACTATAGACTCTATTAGAACTATACAAACACGTATAACACAGATACAAATATAACTGGACATAACTAGTACAAAATGCACAATTCAGTAACACGCGCAAAGTCCGTCACTATATAGCTTATCGAATATACACGTCTTGCTCGTATGTTAATTCTTGCTTGACTGCCTCACCCCTCCGTTCGGGCATTGTTTTATACTAAACTATTCAATACAACAATCAACCACGTGGACTGAATTTTCCAAGAAAACGTAATCTGCACACCTGCGGCCATAAACGAGTTCAATAATAAGAGGATGTTTTTCTTAATTAGAAATTTCAAACACAAAGTAAACAAAAGAAGTAAAAAATGCGGTAGTCAAAAAGGTAATAGACTGCAGGTGTGCATTCACTTTGTCGGCGTGTAATACTATTAACAATCGCTGACGAATAAATAATATATTGCGAAGAAACCTGCATACTGAGATAATCAATATGTGAATTCCAACAATCTATCTTAGAAGAACATAGCAGGTATACCTTGGTTTTTCTCTATCAGGATATTCCTCTGACTTCGTCCACGCTTGACCTAAAATTCCCGTGTGATTCCTGGGACACAAAATACCGAAACATTTAAAAAAGGATGTAAGTTATTGTTTTAGTAAAATTTGAGTCTGAATAAGCTATTTTTTATGCATCCGAACAACTACTAACCGCTCCCGGGCAAATTATTTCAGGATTCCAGGGATAAAAAATATCACACATTTTATTACATAAAATTTGCTATCGATCAGAAAAAATCACATTGTTCGAAGTTTTTTTTTATTTGGCCATTTTAAATCATTCCCAGAAAGATTCTCGCGGGATTCCCAGAACAAAAAGTAGCGCAGATTTTTAAGTGTCAGAATTTGTTGTTGATCAACGTAAACCGCATCTAAATCGACAAAATAGTTTTACGTAAATCCCAACCAAACAGACAAACCGAAAAATCTAAAAAAATGCATCGTGTCCTCTATCGTTTATATAGTGTATTCCAGTATTTTTAAATAGCTTCAATGTACTGTTGCTTTTTAGAATATTATAAAATTTTATTATAGATATTGAGGAAGTCTGAACTCAGAATGTCTCAATTCTGAGTTCAGACTTCCTCAATATAAATTTTTTTATACATACATATATATTTTTATAGTTATATCTCAGAACATGAAATATATGTAAGCTAAACAAGATATACTTTAAAAACACATCAAACCGAACAATTTTGTATATCATAATATTATTTCGCCCATAAAATACACTCGCCTTACAAAATCTCGTAACAGGAAAATGTATTTATCTTTGAAACAAAACGGAATAGCCTTCATCCGTCCGTCACGTAGATCTTACACAAATTCATTTCGTAACACAATTTACCTATTAAGTAATCGTTTGTTACAAAGGAAATATAATATTCGGCTTTTAACCTTCGTTGGCAGTTTATAACGTTGCCTGAGGCAATCGAATTGGCTTCGTAGCGAGAATTTTACATAAAATAATTACTCTCTTAGGATTTGTATTTCCTGTAATCAATTACAAATATTTTAATTATGTCCATCATTTTATTAATCTGAAATTGAGATAGATAGATAACTCTTGACTGTTTCTGTCTTTTAGTTGGCTAAGCATTGATCCGTCAAGTCCATTCCGGTTTGATTCTTGGCAAGGTTGATTCCGTAATAAAACTTTCCGTAATTTACTCTACTTTAGAATCGCCTCATTGTTGTCTGTTGTATATTACGGTCTATACGATGTGTGTGAGCGTGTTTGTATTTATATGTATTTCATTGTCATTCATTTTTTATTCACCACCGCCCCGCCCCTTTCATAATTTAAGAAAGAGGGTGTTCATTTCCTCTTTAGTGTTTCTTTCTTTAACTTTAACACGCTAATACATAGTTTTTTGTATCTATAAATTTAATCTTATTATTAGGTCTTTATTGGCGTTTTGTAAGGGATGAACATAAAGTCGATTTTATTTCAATATAATATATTTATTTAATGAAAGTATTGCTATCTATGCACTTCAGCCATCTCATAGGTAGTTCATTGATCCCTTTACTAAAAAAACCATTCGGACGGCAATCAGTAAAATCTTTGAAGGCGCTTTGGACTGCCCCATTAGAGATGAATTTTTTCCCTTGCAAGAAGTTATCCAAATTTCGAAAACAATGGTAATCTGTTGGAGCAAGGTCCGGGGAGTACGGTGGATGTCTTAGACATTCCAATTTAAGTTCCTCTAATTTGGTAGCCGTCTGTTGTGGAGTGTGTGGTCTAGCGTTGTCCTGAAGCAGCAGTGGCCTAGAGCGATTAACCAGAATCGGTTGTTTAGCAGCTACCGTTTCCATCATGGTTTGCAGTTGCTGGCAATAGACATTCGCCGTAATCGTCTGGCCAAAAGAGGAAAAAACAAATTAATTACGGTTTTCAAAACACAAAAGCATAGGTAAATAGCTGTATAAATTTGAAATTGGAATTCCTAAACAAAGAGGAGATATTTGAGATCAAATTGGCCAGTACGACAAAACGCCACCAACTTCATATGTAAGGACCTAATATATTTATACATTAATATAAATATAAATATAATATAAAATAAAATATAAATATAATCTTATTATCTATGTTTATTTCCACTTTTTAAATATGTTTTATCTTGTTGTGTTTATATAAAGATCATAACAGCTATTTCGGACATATACACACTACATTTTATTATATATTTTACGATAACGCTCGCGGCTGCATATCCCGTGATATGCGTGCAGCGTTTTTACCTGCCTGAATTTTTATTGATCGCCTTAGTTACTACCTTGATTGCGAAGTTAATGAAGTCCTCCCGGAGCTTTTTCCCTAGAAGATCTTGTATATTGGAGCGTATTATGTTGATGCGTACGGCAGTTTCGGTGTTACACCTGTCCACCGCGAAGAGGGGGCAGTTGAATATGATGTGGAGGGGGTTCATTTTACAGAGAGTTAAAAAAGCTGATGTAGGAACCTGATTAAATATAGAATTTAGAACATATAATATAACTTCTATTATACGCTAATCACAGTATGGAGATAAACAGATTTTTAAAGTCCTAACGATATGGCAACGCATCGCGCCTCATGGCACTCTAGACATCCATGAGAGGCTATAATCACTTACCATTAGTGATCGGATCTTATTTCTTACCAACTGTTTCTTTGCCTTACTACTCGAATAAACTAAGCCCCATAGAAGTAGGTAATGACTTTACCAATATTAAGGCAAGGAGATGAATAGTAAGACACGAGAGCCAGCCATAAGCCTTTAGCCGTCTGCCCGATTTGTTTACCGGCAAATATAAAAGTCTTAAGTCACGCAAAGCCAAAATATTTGATTCACTTAGCATTAGCTATATTTACAGGTTTCAGTAAACCACTTCTCAGTAAGTTAAATCAAGCTTTACAAACCCTATAAAACATAACCTCCACCAATAAATAAAGTTGAATTTTCTGTCTGTGATTTCAAAATTAATGCGAATTCAGAGTGAATTTGTAATATTATTATATATATATATATATATGTCGCAGAACGGCCTCGTTCTCACGACATCATCTTTAGTTATTGCAGGTTTAGTGGGCGTCATCAGGATAAAATGCGAGCATAAAACACAATAGCCACGGTTTATACACTTTTAATTTAGATTTGATCAACATTATGACATAGTTTAGACCGAGCAGCGGGTTCAGGGCACCCGCTCATACTTCCAGCTTCAATACTTTCTTTAAAATACTCCATGGTCCAACTCGACCTGTTGCCACCAACCGAATGTGCCACAAAAACTCCTCAGTCTACCCAAGTAGATATTACTCAAAGTATAGAGGGCGCTGACCCCGCTCTAGACATGCTCTGCTCTCATTGGTCGTTTATTAAATTACAATATTCATAACTTTTATTAGGTTAGAACTATCTTTAAGTTATAGAAACATTCAACAAATCAAATTAAATTACATTAAGAATTTTAGAAGTAATTAAAATGTAAACAAATGATATTGTGCGTTATACATCCAGTCAACGATACGTCCAATTAAAGCTTCCCTCCGACATATATATATCGTTTCTAGAATACTTATCTATCTGTAATAATGCGATTATAAATAACTTTTTGACGAGCGTATAAACCTCTACAGCTTTTAGGAATAAGGGGCATTTCGTAATTTAGTACTTCCTATATTTTATGTTCAAACACTGTGCCTCTAAGCCCTTTATAGTCGGTAATTACGAAGGTAAGAGCTCGTGGCATTCGTCACATGTGAAATTAACTTTAAAGGGACTTAATGACTGTTAAAAGTTATAATTATGGTATCCGGTTTAAAGGGTTGCTGTTATTAGAAGCCATGGGCTATGTTGTAATTACTGCGTAATGCTCCCACAACAGTAAAAGCACGTTAATAACTTAAATATAATTTTATAAAATAAAGGAACAAATAAGATGAAAATTTTAATTATTGTACTTACAGGCAGGCATCTCACCTGATGGAAAGTGGTTACCATCACCAATGGACATTTGTAACACCAAAGGATACTACCAATGCACCGCCTCTCTCTAAAGGGAGACTGGACCCTGGCCACTAATGCCAGAACAAAACTCAAGGTTGATATGGCGGCATACTTTAGACTAGGAGCAGTAGTAGACAAATAGATGGGTAAATACCCTACCACCTCTTTATGGGTTGTTTTGTCGCCTCTTACAACAGGCCGCCCGGCAGCAGGACATTGTATTCTTTCTCCGTTCTTGCATGGATAAATTTTACACAAATAATGTTTAAAATATGGAAACTCTAGAAATGTAAGTAAATATGGATTTAATAGTCATATTTAGGCTAAATATATAATTATTTTGTACCCTAACCCAGTAAAAAGCTAAAAGTTAAAAACCCGTTATGAAAAGTTTAACTTGTGAAATACACGGAAGAAATGTTCCATTAAGCGGATTCCACGTTCGGGAAAGCCTTTTCATTTAGAAATGGTAGGAAATTGCGATGGCTCCAAATGACAATAGTGGACGTAATTAACGAGAGCCTTACATCACAGTGTCAATTGAATAATTCGAGTCGCTTCGTAATTGAACCTATTATTCCTTCACTTCTAGTTTAATTTAATTTTTGTTTCTGTAATTTTTCAAATGAAATATAGATGAACTAGCGTGGCACTAGTGCAATATCAGAGGATCATAAACCTAGCGTTGCGTTTGAAGCATTCGCTTTGAAGCCTTGGGTCTTCCTTCTTCTCCACCTCGCACGCTCTTCGGCATCAATCACGGCTTAAAACTAGTGTCTGATGCAACAACCGAGAATGCTTTATTATGTTATTACCGGCATTTGAAGTGTTTGAATTTATTTAAAATAAGCGACTCTTACTTGATTGTTGGACTAAATGATTGAATGAGAACCATTTATTTTCATCATAAATTAAAACTACGATCTTAAGAACTAGATACAATATAGATTGATCAAAAGACAACCTTATAGTTTAGTGACGCTTTAGACTTATCAAAACTTATACCTGTGACTATACATTGTTTTTTTAATTATTAATTTTTTTATAATGCGTTTACCAAGAATGGTTTTATAATGAAACAAAATAAAACTAAATTATTATTAAGTATGTAACCAATCATTGCCAGAGGGAAGCATATCCAGAAGGCTGGCTGTATTGCCACGCTATATGGCAATGCTAATTCGGTGCGCGAAATACGAACCAACCTGTGATGAATAAAGTATATAAGTACATAAATTGTTCTGATGTTTCACAATATAAATTTTCAAATCTATTTACATAAATATGTATGCTACGAGTTTAAAAGAAATTTCGAGTCTTAAATTGATTTAAATGTAGGTGCACAGCTCACAAATTCTATAGGTTTATATTGTTTTGCCACATATTTTTGATGTTGAAGTGTTCTTTACTTGAAAATTATTAATCTTGGCTTACACTGAGCCCGCTCGTTCTATTGATTTTATTAATCTTTCACGGTTTTCATAGTAACATTCTTTGCTGACAATCGATTGCTTTTATATCTCACTTCGCGTCCAGCCATCGCTAAGTAGAGCTCGGTGTTCCTGGGTTATGTATAGGTATCCTGTATCAAAAGCTTTAACCCAAGGCATAATATGTTCAAACTATCAGACTATCTTCCAGTTAACAGACTTGACAACTGCGTAGGTTGATCGCATTACGTATGCGGTCAACCCTTGTTACTTCTACTTACAATATACAGTAGGGAGACCGATTCGAATAAACTTTTTTTTTGATGTCTCACATAAAAGTAACTATGTTAATATTATACTATTTTAGTAGCTCTTTCCCTTAAGATTTTCCATGAAAGGAAACGTGAAAGATTTTAGAAAATTATCTAAATTCCAAGTAATTTACATTCTTATTATATGTCATTATAATATATTCATAAAAGTTTTCGTATATCGTTTTTAAATTAGTGCAAAAATTACGTTAATTAATTTTGGAAAAAAGACAGAACTTTATTAACATTTAAAGGTCACTAAAACATCCAGACACCAAAATATAAAAAAAATTGTCCTTTAACATTAATTTTAAGCTAATACTTTCAGGTTTTTGTGTGTGTGTGTAAGGACTTATTTCGATGTTTTTTTTTTAAATTGTTCAGCGATCTCTCCTAAGGTTTTGTATATACCTTTAAAATTAACATGAATTCTAATTTACAAAAAAAACTAACATTAAATATTTGCAGATGAGACCTGGATATATTAGTCGGTTAAAATAGGTCACCCTAGTTTATTCAGGACTCTACCGTATTTGACAGAAAGCTGTGGTGTGTAGGAGGTGTACATAGCCGCTTAGATATTTACAGAGCAAAACCTCTGTGTGACACTAATTAGGAATTAAATTTCTGTCTTGAAATTTATCTGAGGATAAACATAAGTACTATACGAGTATTATGTGCTCCATAGATTTCTTCATGTAGTTTCAAACGTTTTTCTCTTTATTTTTTGTCCTATAGACATGTCAATCACATATGCATCGCTAAACTAAAACTATTTAGGTTATTAGATAGTTTTATAGCGATAATACTTAAAAATCTTTAGCTATTTTCGAAGTTGGCTCTGACATGACACTTAAGATTAAATTTTAATTTAATTTGTATTTGCTCATTACCTTGTGAAAATCTTTTAAATTAAGGGATTGTGTGCCATTAGTTCGACATTTTTTATAGAACACAGAGTACATTTTTATCCGTGCAGGAACGGAGAAAGAGTACAATTGCCTGCGGCCAGGCGGCCTGTCGTAAGAGGCAAAAAACAACCCACAGCCAGATGGTAGGGTTATTGCTCGACTGGATGGCGACCACCCCTGGTCTAGGGTAGGCCGCCATAATAACCTTGTGTTGTGTTCCGGCATTAATGACCAGGTTCCAGTCTCCCTTAAGAGAGCAGCAGCGCATTTGTAAGCGCATTTGGTGTTGCAAATTGATCCGGTATTGGTATACCGTTTTCCATCAAGTGGGCCGTCTGTCTCTCAAAAAAAAAACATTACTATAGTTAATTTTAAATTAGGATTCCGCACTAAAGAATATTTTTCTATGCCATTATAGAAGCAAGTTTTAGAACAATCAATAATCTTTCTTTTTGTATCGAGCACATTCCAACAATAGGTGTTGCGAGATTCAAACATGTAGCCCTCATTTTCACAGCTAATAAACACTGTTATAATCTCTCCACAACATTAAACAATAAATTAAATTAGCTGCCATTAATATCTAACTAGAATGGAAACCAATTAATCATTCACAATTACCTAGTCGCGAATAGAGATTGCGGTAAGCTTAATTATAAATGTGCGATAGGTGTTTGCGTGTTTCCGATGTTCAAAATTATGTGATTTGTTGCTACTACAATCCAATCAGTCTTGATTGAATTAATTTGACAAATCAATTGAATTAATTTATTTTGAAGCCAAGCCTTTTATAAACAAACAAACAAAAATAAAACTGAAGTACTCGCTGGTGATTGGAGAGTTCACAGTTCGTCGATGAAGTCATCCACTATATGTGGCGCTCGCTCTTTCTTCTTCTCGCAGGTTTACAAAAGCGCTATAATATAGGGCTCTTTGAAAAGGGCATAAACAAACCAAATATTTAAAGTCTCAACGATAGGCAACGCATCGGCTCCCTTGGCGAGGCAGAAGTCCATGAGTGACCAAGGACCCTTTTGCCAGTTTGCTTACAAGCAAATTACACGAGAGACGTCTGAAAGAGTTCCCGTGTGCCACGATTACAGTCGTCCATCTTCGAAAATTATTTAGGTAACTAGTAGTGATAGCGAAATTTCGTTTGTTAGTGAATTACAACGGTGCGGCGGCATCAAAAACGCGTTCTATTTATCTATTTATTTTAGTAAGGCTTACGTCAAATAACGGCATAAATTAACAACATAAATAAAAAGTATTGCTAATTACAAGCCTTAGCAAATAGACTTGCTCAGGTTAATCAATTGTGTGTGTGCGTGTTTGGTTGATGATGAAGATTGAAAAATTATGAAATGAAGAAGTGAAATTAAAAGATTGAAAAGAGAATTTGCATTTGAAGTTGAAATACATATTAGTAGTTTGAAAAAAAACTAGTTGTCTTTGAAAAAATCTTTGTTCATTATACTTCTAAAGGTGTTGGGTTTAGTTACAAAGATATCAATGTTCAATTTTAGAACTATATCGTTAAATTGTGAGGCGCTGCGAAGAAAGAAAGAATTTCGCTTGTAGTTGGTGGATGCAAAGGGTACATAGAGCGACTGTCTCTGCCTAATGCCCAATTGTTGAGTGAGTAGTCCAATATTACAAAGAAGTTCTGGACAGTCGATAAAGCCGCTAGTTATATTAAGTAGAAAACAAATATCATTTACATTCCGCCTGTACTCCAAAGGTAGGAAATGGTAGTATTGACAACGTTCAACGTTCTTTCAGGTATATTCGTCAGTCTCATGGAGTTGACGACATTTATCGGGATAAAAAGTGTCCTAAATGTTTGCAAGGAATATAAGCTAGCTCTATATCGAGTTGAATTTAAATGTGTTCTGTCATGTTTACGTGATGCTCTAACACACAGACAAACATTATACAAGTTTTATTTTCGAAATCTTCTGGTCCGAAATAGCCCTTTGATTTTCATCGCATATTTATTAACCTTTCAGCTCAGCTTTATTATATTATGTTTTATTCAAATTTAACCTTTCAGCTTAGTTTATTATATTCAAATTTAAATTCAAAAGTTTTTATTCAAAATAAGTTCCACTGGAGAACACTTTTTGAAGGTCAATTACATTCTATGTAAGCTGCGTCGCAACCTGTTATTGGTGTTAAGGAGAAGAAGTGGTAAGAACCTCCCCAGCAACACGTCTAACTAAAAACTTATAAACTCGAACTTTTTTTTTTATATTATCCAGAAATGTGTGACATACACAATCACTTTTTGATAAATTAATGGAGTTGCAGCAAACAGTGCATACCCAGTAAAACACAATCAAAGGAAATAAAAATACTATCTATATTATAGTTATAATAATGACAAGACGTATTAAAATTGTATACAATAAAAGTCACCCTGGATTGCCTTGGGTTACTAACACTTCTTTTAGTGTTACCGTGTTTCGAGACGTACGTAAATCGTAGAGTGATATAATCGGAGTGCACTCATCCTTCGGCTAGCAGAAAAGCAAATATATTTGCTATAACTTGTGCCTGCAGGTCTACACAAGCCTATATTATAGTATGGGTTCAGCTGCTATACCACAATCGTGGTTCATGTGATTGAAGGCACGATTGCACGATTAAAGTGGATATTTCAATCACCGCAGCTGCCTTCTGCCCTATTTTTTGATCCTAGGCAGTGAATAGCATAAATTAATAACTGTTTAAAAATCTGTTATACTGATGGTAAAATTTCGTCAGTAAATTTCGTTACACAGCATGATAAGCTAAAGTTTTCTCATTAGCTAAATTTTAACACTCTAATTAGAATTTTACTTAATAACAGGCAGTAATATTGAAAGTAGTATATTGGAGTTGCACATGACACAATGAATCACTTCAAGCTCTAAAAAACTCATAAAAACTATACTGTTTCCAAGCGTTTATTTTACATTTGACATTCGCACGTCTATCAAATTGCATAACTCTTGACAGTAAAGCCCACATGAAACAAATTACATAATTGTCGTACTTTACCATTGTGGGTGACTTAATAGTGATGTCTTGTGAGTCATGTAACGCACAGAACTATTAAAACATCGACACTACACGTAAATAAATGTAAAGTAAATAAATTTACTACTTTAAAGAAAAATAATACCGCAATTATTGTGAGTGGCGTTTTAAATGGTTTACTTAATATATCGTTATGAGTTGCGGGACTAGAATTAAAATTCCGTTGGAATTATTATATAATTGGTTAGAATTATACAAATACGTATAACACAACAAATTCAAACGTAATGCAAAAGAAGATCGTAATTCAATAAAACGCGAAAAGTCCGTAACTATTAGATTCCCTATTGTATACATGTCACGCCTTGATCGTGGTTGTCGCTGAATTTCCCCCCTCTTTCCATCAGGCCGTCGTTTTATACCTCACAAATCCAAATGTGCTCGTATCGTAGTCGACGTAATCCGCAACATCTGGCTAATGACTCAGCCGCATGCGGCTGAGTCATGTAAACGATAAAAATATAACAATAAGCTGTTCTCCAGAAATGTATGCCAATAAATAAGTAAACAAAAGAAGACGATCATAAAATAATTACAATTAGTTTAAATGCCGACAGGTAATAAAATGTGTTATTTACAGATATGCAGGTGGAATTTGTTTTTGTCGGAACCTAAGTTGTAACAATATGTAAAATATGTTTATTGAAATGTGGTAATATTTGTTACACGATATAGTATTTTTAAGAAAAATATATAGGTAAGTTATATTGATTAAAATTTGCTCATAAATGAAGTCCATTTTATAACAAATCAAATCGGTAGCCCATTAGGAGTGTCCTAATTGATCATTCGTCAAGCTGTCAAAAGTAAAATACATGCTTGGAAAGGGCATAAAAGCATATATTATAAAAATTCCAATTATTGGGAAAAATAAGATCAAATATCAAAGAGCTTGTGATATACTCAATATCTAGTAACACGGTTTGACTGAAGTACTAAAATATACATTTTTATTATTATGTATCTGTATTATTTGTTATTATGTATTTTGTATTATGACGGTCTCTGTGGTTGAGTGGGATACGCCTTTGCCGGCCCACATCACTGCAACGCAGAGGATCCGGATTCGATTCCTGGTATGATAAAGTTTGGAAACGATTTTTCTCCGTTATTTACTATAGTCTGGGTGTATGGGATCAGCACCAGAGTAGTCTGTCGATATTACCCATAACACAAGCGTAACTTGCTTAATTTGACGATTTACAATATGTGTGTTTGTCTATCGATTATTATTATATTAGATTGGACATATTAAAATTAATCTAACTTTTTGCCGTTACGTTTAGCAGAGCATGGTTTTCTGACTGAAAAAAGAAGATTTATATGACCAGCAAATAACATTTTTCCGGTTTGGGTATAGGTACTTTTGTTTAATATCTGCATTTTTGAAGCGAAACTCCGTTACAATCGTTGTGTTTTGAAATTTGATGAAACGAAAAAGCGACACTAAAAAGAGATAAACACAAATCTTTAGGACTAAGATTGCGAGAGAATGAGATACGAGTTTTACATTGTGCACCACAGATTAGAGAGTCAATAAGACTGATAATTAACCATGGGTCCAACTTGGACCGAAGCAAAACTGTTAATAATCTGTTTTATACTAAAACAGTGAAAAATACTATAGGAGTTTATTTTGAATTACAATATGTTGACGAATGTAGGCTAAAGGAATTAATTATATTTATATTAAGAAAAGTTAGAGAAGAATATCTGTGAGTATATTGTCTGAAGTTTCACCTCTAGTGCGTATGAACTGCAAATACACATTTTTTTAAACCCCACAATACAGCCGTCACATCACTGCAGAAATTTGTCTTAACAAATTCAGTGCTATATTCGAACATTTTAAAAGTAATTAATTTAATTTTAGCATTTTATATCTGTAACTACTACTAGGAAATTAGAATACTGCAAAAGACGTAAATAATTGTTTAAATAAATTTAAAATAAATTGAGACGTGGAGAATATCGAAAATAATGTTGTCACAGTAAACTCGCTACCTCCTAACAAGTGTCATAGGTTTTTAACCTCGCGTTACACAACCTACAAAGTGACGCGCATTGTTCGGTAAATTCAACTGAACCGGGTGTTTGTACTAAGTACATAATCCAATTATGCTTGTAATTGTACGAACGTTGAACCTTTATGTGCTTAGTTTTGTAAAACAATATAAAGTCTTTTCTGTTATTATGTGTATTGTCTTATGATTAGTATCAAAAAGCATTATCGACTTTTCAAGACGATTCATTATTACACAATCCAAAGAGTGATGTTATGTTTAAAACGGACACAATATGAATCTTTCAAATTTATTTGTTTCCAAATACAATTTTATCAATCACGCACGCATTTTATCTGTGCAGGAACGGAGAAAGAATACAATTTCCTGCGGCCGGGCGGCCTGTCGTAAGAGGCGACAAAACAACCCACAGCCAGGTGGTAGGGCATTTGCACGGCTGAATGGCTACCACCCCTGGTCTAAAGTATGTCGCCATAACAACCTTGAGTTGTGTTCCGGCATTAGTGACCAGGTTCCAGTCTCCCTTAAGAGAGCAGCAGCGCATTTGTAGCACCTTTGGTGTTGCAAATGTCCATAGGGGATGGTAACTGCTTTCCGTCAAGTGGGCCGTCTGCCTGTCTGTTGAACTCCTGCAATAAAAAACAAATAAAAAAAATCAAAATATTAATATTTTCTTAAGTTTTCGCGGCTTGTATACATAATTAAACTCCATTTTAACTGTTTTCATCGCGGAATTTATTTGATTCTTGTTATTCCGTTCCGTCCGGCAAAACCGTTAAAAATTTCTTCGAAACTATCAGTTTATTTAACAATATCTATTTGACGAAATTTTATTTCTAAAAACTGTTTAACTGGGCTTAAAGTGAGAACAAAATCGAAAAGAAAAGTTCCTTTTTACTTAGACTGTAACCGCTTCGAGTTTGTTACCGGTTTCCAAGCCTTGCATGTTATATTAAAGCTGTGCCCTTGCGGTCTATGTAACCCGATAGAGGAAAAAATCAACCGAATAATAACAATAGGTTTCTTGTCCATTGTGTGACACGGTTCACTAAAACGACAAATTGGTTTTCAGAACTCTCTTACAGTTAGACATAATTTAGCCACGCTATAAAGGATTCTTTTGTACACGAACTAATATTGCGACCAGAGACCATTTCTCACTTAACCTAAATATACTTAGTATATTCGTTTTTATTTAAGTTAGATAAACAAGAGATTACAGATTTAAGATAACCAATAAACATATTAATTTTTCAAGTGTGACCCCACTTATAGCCTAATCTGAAACTGTAAGATATAGCTCCAACAGCATGCTCAGTCCTTTTGTAGATCGATGGGACTCACCAATACTACGTAAATGGGTGCATCTACACACCCAGTTGTATGAGTTTGTTTGTTTTCTGCCGCCTCGAGGCCCGGTAGCCGGGTCCATACTTAAAGTGGTTTTGGTATACATGTCCCTTTGACGCCTTGGAGTAGAATATTAATAATAATTAAAGCGACGCGGGTGTAATGACCTAGTATTTGTCTTATTAATTAATTGTTGTGCCGTGAATTATTGTGGACTTTGACGGTATGGAATTTTTTTATTATTATAAAATTGTATAATGTGGAAATACTCAATTCTCTGAAATAAATGAATTATTATTATTATTGTATAGCGAGAGATACTACAAGGGGATCCGGGCCAATTTTTATAAAATTAAAATTGTATCATTAGATTTTTGAAACATCAAATACCCTTAGGTAGGTATCGAATAGACTGAATTTGAAAAAAAAAACCTACTGTAGTTCTTGTTATTGCTGGCTCCAACAACGCCTTTGGCATTGATTTTGCGAATTTCATGGAAAGAAACCGGTGAAAATATTACGCTATTTGTAAGTATTTTATTAAAAATAATAATCTGCATAAAACATGTACATATTTTTTATAAACTAAAGTTAGGAGGTAATTAATGTTTATTGCTCGGGGGAGATCATGGGGAGGATATAACACAAGGGGTAGATAGTTTGGACAGTGAAAAATATGTTTTGGAGTGCCTTCGTCGAAGTCGCATTATAAGGACCAATTTCTGTAAAGGAATGCATTGTATTATTTTAAAAATTATTCTAAATATGAAAGTTACCTTTTACTTATATATTTCTTTATCCATATATTCCATATCCGTGCAGAAACGGAGAAAAAATACAATTTCCTGCGGCCGGGCGGCCTGTTGTAAGAGGCGACAAAACAACCGACAGCCAGGTGGTAGGGCATTTGCCTGACTGAATGGCTAACACCCCTGGTCTAAAGTATGTCGCCATAACAACCTTGAGTTGTGCTTCGACATAAGTGACCAGGTTCCAGTCTTCCTAAAGAGTGCAGCAGCATATTTCTAGCACTTTTGGTGTTGCAAATGTCCATAGGCGATGGTAACCGCTTTTCATCAAGTGGGCCGTCTGCCTGTCTGCTGAACTCCTGCAATAAAAAAAAAACTACAACTAAATAATTCACTTATACACCAAATACACAATATACCAAAATTGTTTAATCAATAAATTTGCATCTAAATGAATATACAAAGTCAGTTTCACTTTAACATTCTATGGAAAAAACCAGATTAAAATACTTTTAACGCAAATTGTCGTGCTGATATGAATTTTAACTAAATCTGGAATCAGTAATAATACAGAAACAAAAAATATGTCTTAAATTGCTCATTACAATGTTATCCGTTCATACGTGATAGGAACGCATTCCATGTGCAGCCGAAGTATAGGAATTTTGCACTTTTTAGCAATTGGCGCTTCTAAGCGGATAGTTTCTAAGCTGAAAACAATTAGGGGATAATCTTCTTTTATATCAAAGGAAATGTAAATAAATGTCAGATATTATTACTGTTATTTTGCGATGTCTAATTTAATTTAAATTTAAATTTGTAAGTGAATTTTGTTATTATGAAACATGTAAGGAACTTTATACATTTGATGGGTTAAAATACTTGACAACTTGACATTTTATTATCATAACTGATTTATTGCGAGTAATTAGAGTTAATCTTTTTAAAAAATCTAAATTTATACAATATAATCATAAAATATCGATGAACCATAAGAATTAATTTTACATTATATTTTAAATAAATATGGTTTAGCCTCTATGGTTTAGAGCGTTAAGCCTTTACCGGTCTCTACACTTCAGTGCAGAGGTTCCGGGTTCAATTCCTGATATGTAAATTAAATTTCCATGATTTACTCTTGTTTAGATGCCTAGGTGCGCCTCAGCGTGGTTCGTTGTATGTTACCCGTAACACAAACGCTACTTAACTTAGCTCGGGGATATACTATGTGTGCAATTAGTTGCCGATTATTATATTATATTATTTAAGTACATTGTTCTTAGCTTTTGTACAACTTAAACTACATATAGCACTAGAGTTGATTGAGCGGATAGTCAGGAGGCTGGTTGGCAACGACCAGCTTTTCGACGACAAAACTCAAAGTCTCAAACATCGACGCAGGGTTGCCAGCTTATCGGATTCACTTTGTAAAGTGTGCAGATGAGCTCTTCGATCTGATCCCGCCATCTCCTTTCCAACATCGGACCACCGGCATGCGGCATCGATATATGGTGGATATTCCACCTATAAGAAGCGCTTTGCATCTAGCTTCATCATTCGCACCGCAAAGAAGTGGAACTCATTGCCGGAGTCTGTCTTTACCGATACTTATAACCTGGGTGTCTTCAAGTCCCGTGCGAATAGTTACCTTTTACGTAAGAGTGTTCCATCTTCACTCCATACAGAGCGAGATCGTGGTCAAACGCGAACCCATACTACAATAACAAAAATTAACTGTCTTACCTAAGCGCGTTTTTAACATATTTTAACACTCATAATTTATTACATTAGGCGTTAATAAGTCAGCAATTCTTTGATTACGGCTATAAGAAAGCTTTAGAAATGTCAGATTATAAATGAAAATTAAATATGAAAAACGCTTTAAACCGTTACAACACAAGTTTAATCAAACATCACATAGAAGAAACCACAAAGTTAACTAGTGACGTTGAGGTAAATTTGATAAAAAATTCTACGACAGAGAAAATAACAATAGTTGAATTAAAACTTCTCAAATTTTAATATATTAATTAATTGGTATTTTTTATTACAGTAATAAAAGCAGTCGTAAACTCTGACACCGTCAAATAACAATTTGAAAATAATAACAGAAATAATTTGTATTTAAACGAGATTGTAACACGTAATCCAAATCGTTGCTTGTAAAAATAACACTTTTAACGAACGCAATGAAAAATATTGGTCAATTTCGTGATATTTCAGGTATAGATATCAGATACAGACTGATATCAGATACAAATATCAGGCATCCACTGTTTTTGCTATCTGGACACGGGATTCTGTTTAACACTAAAATATTTAAACAGCATAACACGATGTTACTTAAAGTAAGTAGACTTAATTTTTACTTTGTATGCAAGAGCTTCGAAAATATTCTCTACTGGATTTTTTTAAATAAAAACGTTTAAATTTGTTTATGATTTAAAATATCGTAGGTATAAAGTCGAAGATATAGGAGGGACACTTAACGAGCATGGAACCGTATACATTCGGTACATGTATCATACAACCTTTTCGCCCACTGCCTGGCAGGCAAGATTTAGTGTTTAGTATTGACAACTGTTATGCCACATTCGATACAGAGAAAAAGTCGTCACTAAAATGTACATATTTTAATCCCTTTAAATCCTATTATATATTTGATATTATTTCTTTTGGCTATTTAAATACTATATACCAAATTACATATTTTGCAAATGAACGGGTTGTTTATTCTTGCAACGACCCGTAAATAATAATTATGTACACTGAACTCTTTTTAACTTCAGTTACGTGTGGGTATGTATGTACCCTTAATTTTTGGATTTCTTGGGATTTCAATATACCATTGACTATTAAAACATCATCAACTGTTACTTACATTTAGAGATAGAGAACATATATCGATTTCGTAAGCGTAGCGAATTAATTGAATGCTTTTCACTAGCTTGAAAATCCATAAAGATGTTTATTATAACAATTATTTTTCTCTTTATAGACTGTAAGATATTTGCTTTCAGGGCCAAAAATTTTGCTTCAAATTTCTGTGAGATTATTTTAAGATTGTTTAAATATAGCCTTAGACAAACGATTAGCCCCTTCTTGGAATGAAAAAAATAAGAAAATAATGTAACACAACATAAACGTAAAGATACACACGCCATAAAATTTATGACGTGATAAGCAACCCGAAGGTTTTCCAAGTAAAAATACCTTAATAATTTGTTTATCGAACTAAGAAAATTGTTTATGCTGATCGTTTACATTTATTAGAAGATTATTATTTATTAAGGTATTCTAGTTTTTAAGTTCATGTAGTCATTTTAACAGCAAGGGAACCCTTATAATATTTCTTAACAACCACAATATCTATATTGTTACGAACCGTGAGACTTGAATTAAAATGCCGTTAGAATTACTGTAGAGTTTATTAGAACTATACGACCACGTATAACACAGGTACAAACGAACACACTAACGCAAACGTAATTCAGAAGGTCGTAATTCAATAAAACGCGCAAAGTCCGTCACTTATTAGATTCCCGATTATAGTACACACGTCTTGATTTGCTCGTGGTTATCGCTCGACTGCCTCCCCCTCCATCATGTCATCGTTTTATACTGCACAAATGCAGTGTGCCCATATCTTAATCCGACTCACCTGGCTAATGACTGCCATAAAAGATTACAATACAACTGTTGGCTGTTTTCTAATCACAAATTTTAAACACAAGGTAAACAAAAGAAGACGACCATAATTGCCCTACCTCCTGGACTGTTGCGGCCTTTTATAATAGCTCAAGGGCAGTGGAAAACAGAATAGTCAGATCAATCATTGCATCCGATTGATTATATGGAAAGCAAAAACAAACCACTATTTTTATTTTTGATAATGCAGAGGACTTCAGTCTTCTTGCGACACACACACGGGCTATAGATACGAGGAGAGGCCAACTGCAAGGCCTAGTACCGCCTGCACCAGTGCGTGTGGGCCTCTCGGCATTTCAACTCCGAACAGAGCCGACGAACTACGCACTAAGCCCTGAAGATACACTTTTTAAGAACGCCACGGGTTCTAGAACAGAGTTACTGCACCGTGACGTCCTACTGTGCAAGAATAGTACAACCCAAAGAAGCAGGGTTGCACCACTACGTACAGCAGAGGTAAAGGACCACTGCTAGAAAAGCAAGCCACTAACCGTAACCTCCCGTGACTGAACTTCTCCCATCGGCAAGCTAGGAGACGTATAACAGCGGTCGTCTAAGGTTAGATGTTACACACAGCGCAATCAAAGAGTCATATCTACACAGCAGATGCGGTTAAATAACAGCTCTACAAAAAAAAGTTTTGTTTTGTTGCCCTGGATATCATCGCAAATTTTTACGTTTTCAAGTGCCCAGATTACGAATATATTCATGAAAGTTCTCAATGTGCTCGTATTTTCATGATTTTTGCATATCTTATATTTTGAACAATTATCGGTTTCTTAAAAATAAAATTTAATTTTCCAGTCATGATCAGGCTTGTGCGCAACTTTTTCGCGCATTCAAACATCACGTGATCCCCACTCTCAGACCCCTTGCTCCACATTACATTGCATTACTGACATTATAAATATATCTGTTATTTTATTTCCCGTTTTTTGATTTTTGTAATGCAAAATGAAAATAAAGATTTTTTTTTAAATCAGAGCAATTCTAACTAAATCATTGATAGTTTCATGAATTATGTGCATAAATGGACCCAAAATCATTTTCATATCTAGGGCAACAATACCACTGTAGACCAGTATAATCTAAAAAAATATTTTTATAACACACACGGCTGCTGCGCGGGTTAATTGACCCAGTACTGATGGAAATAACATGCTACTTTAATATACCGATCACTGCCGTGAAGTTATTTCATTTTGTTACTGCTATTTCACCGGTGAAAAATCCCCATTCGATATTTTAGAAGTACCGATAAAATAACAAAACCGCGATGTGTCACCTACGAACTGACTAAGGAAATAATATGTTACACTCTCAATGTTGCTTCACGGCGTAATAAAAAACGCAAGCAAAGGAATAAAATAAAAATAAAATAATCGGCAGACAGACACATTATATATCCCTCGGCTAAGCAAGTTGCACTTATGTTATGGGTGAGTATATACAGACCACTCTGCGGCCGCTCCCAGACACCTAGACCATAGTAAATAACAGGAAGTTCCTTTCCGAAACCAGGAATTGAACCCGGAGCATCTGCGTTCCTGATTCCTGCGAATTCAGCCGGCTAAGACTTAGCCCGCTTAACTCAAATCAGAACGCTCCTTTATCATTTTGACTATCTGCTTTAGATATATTGTATGTACAACATGGCGCTTTAACGGTTTGCCTCATGTGAAAAAACACTCTCCTGAAATTAAACGATCGTTTCCTATTGTTGTAACTGGAGTAAAAAGTGATTTATTCTATATCACCGTTATTTAACTGGTGATCAGTGAAATTGTCACCACTAACTTCCAGTAACATCGGGAGATGCCACAGCGTCGATGGCCAATGACCTTCTTAGGGTACAGATCGGAAGATGTCTTACTTACTTACTTACTCCGTTGGCTCAGCGATCCAAAGTGGGTTTTTGCCTCCGAAACAAGTGCATGCCACTTTTCTCTGTCCTGTGCGGTTTCTTGCCAATTCTTGGCTCCTAGCTCCGACAGGTCAGCCTCTACTCTGTCCTTCCAGCGATATTTAGGACGGCGGACAGGACGCCAACCTACCGGCCGTTTCAAATATGCTTTCCTCACGCTGCGATCTTCTCCCATCCGCTCTACGTGACCGAGCCAGCGGAAGAAGTCGGTATAATTTATTTCATTCCAATCATATAAATAAACAAATGAAAAAATTTAAATAATTGGACTAAACAATCCTTATTGATGAAATAATATGATAATTCAACTAACAAGAGAAGAAACGTTGTCTGAATTCGGAAAAGTAATTCTCGAAACTAACGAATGAATTTTATTGAAAAAACAAAGATTTGTTACAGAAACTTGTTTACATAATCGCAGAACTTAATTGAAAGTCAGAAAGGTATTTTTAGTTTAGGGAAAGGAAGATTTGATTGAATCACTTATATTTAGTTACCAGAATTGCTTTCGGGGACAAATTTCTAAAACTTGAACGATTCAAGTGTACTTCTTTATACAAAACTAACTTTACAAGTTAGTAAAATACCTTTTTAATGAAAAGGTATTTTACTAACTTGTGGAAGACTTTTGTATATATTAACTTTTCGGGGATATATTTATATACGTTTTGTTTAAATACAAATGCGACAATTATTTTTGTCAGTGTTTCAAAAATGGTTTTACAAGGTATTTGAATTTACACAGTATCAATAATATTCCTGAATAACATTTTCTTAACTTTTCGCAACTAGTATACATAATGTTACGAGTTGCAGGACTCGAATTAAAATGCCGTTGGAATTATTATAGAGTTTATTAGAACTAAACACGTATAACACAAGTACAAATTAAACCGAACACAACAAGTGCAAACGTAATGCAGAAGATCGTAATTCAATATCCCGCGCTTAGTCCGTCACTAAATAGATTACTGAATGTACACAAGTCTTGCTTCGCTCGTGGTTATCGCTCGACTGCCTCGTCCCTTAATCGAGGCATTCTTTATACTGCACAGATGCAATATGTCTGCCCGGCCGCGTGGACCGAATTTCCTAGAATCAGTTTGTATTTTAAATCCGACACATCTGGCTAATGACTGCCATAAAATTTTACAAGACACAATGGGATGTTTTCTAATTACAAATTTTAAACACAAAGTAATCAAAAGAAGTCCAAATGCCGAAAGGTAATAAAATGTGTTTCTACAGGTATACAGGTGTGAACTTGTCTTTGACGGCGTCTAGGTCGTAACAGTAATAAAACTACCTTTACGGTTTTAAGCGCGGTAATTTATTCAGTAGCCGTGTTTAACAATAAAATTTTCAAGTAAATACGTACTAAATCTGATTTAATTAAAGATCTTAATGAATAAGACAGTAGGTAGTTGTCGTAACCCGAAAAATTACATTCCACCCATTAGTATAAATTTTCAATGTACTCATAGCATTTTTCCTTAAATACAATTAATATTCTGAATCTAGATATATTCGTCTGTCTCCCTCTGCCTATCTGACAGCCTCTGTGGTTGTCATATATCGTTCGTATCGTATGTGGTATATCGTTATAATATATTTAAGCTTTAAAACACGAAATATATTATGTATGAGCATGGTGTTTAAATTATCAAAAATAAAATGTATTCTATCTCATTCTCTCGCAAACTTAGTCGTCGTTTTATTGAGTTTCAAAATCACAACGATGCTAACGAAGTTTCACTTGAAAAAATCTGTTCCCGAGGGATAGCCGTATATAGTCGAAAAAATGGCACTCGTTATAGTTGCAATTCACTAAAAAAAACATCTCTGTGGTAAGGACAATGATATGACAGCGACAATTTTAACGTGTTGCTTTCATAGTAGGTTCCATATTTACTTCGCTAGATGGCGTTACACCTATTTACCATTAGCTACTTTAAAGTAAAACTCAAGTTCGACATTTCTAATTATAACAAGTCCATTTCATGACATACGTATAATTTTTCATATATTTTTTACATTAATTAAATTTTCCACCTGCCCCAATTAGGGATATTTAAATAAAATTATAAGTAGAGACCCTAGTTCATGGAGTAAACACGTATAAATTACACGCCCAGATACCTTTCGTAAGGCAAGCGGTCCCATTTAAACCAATTTATCTTTCGTTGATTTATTAAGGGTCCCCTTAATTAAATGGACTCCAAAATATTGAAGAGACCGCCCTAAACGAATTATACGATTTTCCATTTAACTCTGAATATGAAATATGTCTGCAGTTTTACGTATATAGCAATTTGCCAACAATTAGACACTTAACAACATGCCTATTGGCTGTATGAGAGTAGAACGAGTATCACATAGAGATGGCATATTATATACAAAATCGACGTAATTTCAGTGTTACGTAATAATTTTGAAAAGGTTCAGTAGGTCCAATATTTAACTTAGACGTAAAACATGATACTCCATATGAGTCACAGCGTAGAGGAAGTAATATATAGAGGCAAGAAAGTAGTTGCAAGCATAGGCGATTTATGTGCAATGTTTGAAATTAGTTACTTTGAAATAGATTCTTTATTTATTATGTGTTTTGTTTTGCCTAGGGAATTAGGTTGTATTACATGTAACACTCTTGTAAATGCAGTTAGGTTAATTCTGCAATATTTAATATTTAAGTAAACATTGTTGAAGTGCTGTAAATACAATGAGCTGTTCTATTTGTTATAATAAGTGTAACAAACAGGGCGAAATATTCTCAGTATTTATAGGGTATACATGAATTGAATCTCTATTTAATTCTCGCTCGGTGAATTTGAGTAAGGGGATTGGATAATGTCATAATAATTTAATCATCAACACTGTAATGTACTGGCCTTTTGGCATTTTAATAATACGGAAAATATGGTCGGTCGAGCCTTACTAACACATAATATAAATATTTATAAGGCTAGATATGTGCCAAAACCAAATACGGAATTCTTCTAAAATCGTCATATTCATTCGTCCGTCTTTCTATGAATATCACAGCCATTTTGAAATAAAATTGATTGAAATGCCACTAAAATAGAACCTGAACCTAACTATTACTTAGAAATGCAATAAACGTATTATGGTTCCTGGGACGAATGTTCTGAATGTAACCTAAATGAACTTTGAAACTGTTATTGCCCAGAAATTGAGCAGGTCTTATTGAGTCGAGATTTACTGCCTCCATCACGGCGTCTGAACAATCGGTGCTCATTCCACCTGTGCCACTTCACCTAGCATTAAATAAATGTACCGTCTATTGCCAATCTAGTCTGGCTTGGAAATTCGCCCGGACGACTGAAGTTAATATTCTGAGTTGTTGAATTAAGTAGAGGTCGTAAATTATTCAACACAGTAGGTACACCTTACCTATATTGTTAAGGTTGATTAACTAAGTAAGTATATTCGTATTGTAATATTATATTGGCGTGGGATCAAATCGTAATCTGGAAGCATGCACCGCTTAAACAGTACGTCATGTGCCAATCGTAGTCCACTGCTGGACGAAGTCTCCCTGAGTTTGCATAACAAATTCCGTTCTTCTTGCCCTAGCTTTGGTATCATATTTCCCTCTCTAGCCCAAGGCGGAGAAAGAATAAAATTTCCTGAAGCCCACAACCAGGTGGTAGGGTATTTGCTCGGCTGGATGGTTAAAACCCCTGGTCTAGAGTATGCCGCCATAACAACCTTGAGTTGTGTTCCGGCGTTAGTAACCAGGTTCCAGTCTCTCTTAAGAGAACAGCAGCGCAATTGTAGCACCTTTGGTGTTGCAAATGTCCATAAGATGGTTACCGCTTTCCATCAAATAGGCCGTCTTCCTGTCTTGTGAACTCCTGCAATAAAAAATAAAAAAAGCTCTCTGAAAAAGATCGCTGTCAGCAAAAATACCGCCGTTTCTATCTATTTCTAAGCATATTCTATTTTTTCGCTTTTCACGCCCAGCGCTTACAGGCAACCTTACGCGAGTCGTCGCCCCATGTTGTTGAAAGGTATCCTACATTACGTTTACCGAAACATGCAAATTACTTTAGAACTCGTATATTCCATCGGCTACCGGTCCCACAACACTCATGATGGATCCGTGCCACTCCACTTTGCTAATAATACGAGCTGTATACGTTACTTTGGTTCTCTCACGGATATCCCTATTGAGAATTTAGTTTTTTCTAATTGCTTTTGATCTTTTATTTCAAACTGAAGATTACAAATATACTAACGTAATTAGAGTGGTTTAAAATAATCCATATTTACAAATTAAAATAAGAATAATACACACAAATCTAAAAACTCCTAACAAATATATACACTAAAAAGTAAATGCTATAAACTACAATCGGTCTATCCCGACCTGACTGCTGTTGCTGGGCGATGTACCTAAAAGAGTGACAGCATTAACTCGATGAATACATACACTAATTCTTTAGACGAGGTAAGCTCCAGTCTTCCAGTCGCCTTTGGCCTCGACCAGCCTTTTTCTAGTATTTTTTAAAGTTTGTGGGCACTTGGCTCCTACGGATCCAAGGAACCCATTTATAACTTAATCTATAATAGAGACACCGAGAATGAATACTAGATCTATAACTTATTGAACGCCTTCGAATTTCTGGATGAATCCTATCACCAGTGTCCACATCTCGGCCCCCTAGGATTATTTCTGACCATGTGGTCAGAAATAATTCCATATTTATGGATGTTGTTACAATTACTATGTTCTTTTAAGAATCAGAAGAAGAATCATTTTAATGTTGGAATACGTTATGAAGAAACTTGTACATTGAGAAAATTTATAAATATTTAAAAAAATATGGTTTGACCTTACAATAAAATTACAGCAGGATTTACTGGAGGCGTTGTGAAAGTTCTTTGTTTGTTGAAGAAGTTACTTTAAGAAACTTTGTAACAATAGTAACTATCGATGTAAAAGCTTTATTATAAAGCAGTTTTATTGGAGTAATGTCGATAAAAACGCAATAAAATTATATTTATTACATTCAGATACGACTTTCAGAGTTCAAACGTTAAATTTTCACAGAGTTGCGTTTTCGCTATGTATTCTGAATTACTAACCTCTTTAGTTCTCCCTACATTTTATAATAACTTGACATAGACGTTTAGTCCTAAATGATGAGATACAATTACAAATGATAAATCCTCTCTAGGCCTCTAAGGCTTTTTTTTCACTTTAATTATTTGGGACTTATCACATAGGCATCTCCTAACCATACAAAAACTTTTTTAATTACATTTTTAAAAATAAATTCGCTAAGAAACTAGCCTTCTTTGAGGCTGGCTCTGCCAGAATGTCTATAAAAGTACCTACATCAAAATGTTTTAGTCCTTCAGTACCCTCATCAGTTTCTCTCTGCTATCTTTATTTCGGCTGAATTCCATTAACAGATGTTGAACATCCTCACAAGTTTCATACAGTAAGCAGTTAGGAGAATCAACTTTACCCATGAGGTGGCCAAAACTTCTTGTCGGGAAGCCTCTATGGTAAATCCGAAACTATAATATATAGTGAAAAATTCTTAAAGCTCCTTTCCCTTAGTTCTAAGTTTGATATGCCTCCATATAAATGTATACTTACAAGCTAGACTGTGAATTGGTGTAATAATACGGCACGTGTTTAATTTTTCAAAATCAGCCGATTCGATTCTTGTCTATTCAAAAGTCGAATGATACCACTTCATTTCTCCTTAAAATCGGCCCCAAGACCCTTTGAGTATTTTTCGCTATTTCTTATACTTTGGGATTTAGCGATAGATAGATAGAGAGGCCCACTTAAAAAATTCGCCCAGCAAAGAAAATTATATTTCTAAAGATTAGTTAAAATTATTATTGTAAAAAACACACAAACCCTAACAAGACATTTCGTCGATGGAAAAAATAAGGAAAAGAAGTTATCTGCAGTGCATAACATTTTGTTACAGCTGCGCACAGTTTCTTGCAGATTATTCCTCATTACTTCAATAATTTTTTTGTGTCTTCATCTTCGTTTTTTATAAAGAAAATGTATGTATGTGGCTTCACTTGCGTTTTGGGATCAGTGGCACTTGAGAACCATACAATTATTCTCAAAAAGTACCTAATTATCTATACATCTATACATATAATAAAATTTTACAGGTCAAATTTCTGTACAATTAAAAAAAATGCAAAAAACCGAGTTAGGGGGATGTAAGAAGTGAAATAGAACTAATTTAGATTTTTTAAATTTTTTGTTTCTCTGTTTGTCTGTTTATCTGTTTGTCTGTTTGTCTGTCTGTTTGTACCGGCTAATCTCCGAAACGACTGGACCGATTTACATGAAATTTGGTGGTAGCTTATATCCCTGGTCAACATATAGGATACTTTTGATCCCAAAAAATTAAAGAGTTCCCGTGGGATAGTTAAAAAAACCGCACCACGCGGACGAAGTCGCGGGCAGAAGCTAGTACAGAATAAGTTTTTAATGGTAATTGGTTGATTCTCCATTGGTCGTGTTGTGATAACTTAATCGTTGAGATCCGCATCTATCCCTGTAGACAACTGGCATTAGCACAAAATGAATAGAATAGAAAATAAATAGGAATGCCATATCATTACTTTAAGTATTATGTTTTAGCCTTCGTTAGAAAAGCGTGGCGGGTTACTGTCTGTGTTCCTTTAGATCGGCAGAGAAATAAACAAATTTCTTCAGAAATCTTAAGCCATAATAATTCAACACAAACCTTGGCTATCTTCATTTAAATATCTAAATTATGATATGTGAAGTAAGCTACATTAAATTTATTCGCTTAAATAATTGCGTCGTTCACGTAACTCGTAGGTCACCGAAAAATATTATATATAAAGCGCTGAGGAGCGTTTTAGGGGAATTGAAATAATCCACTTGTTCCCTCGTTAGGACTTTCGCTGTCCTCTCTTCAGGGACAAGGCTGTGTTGACAGTTACGTAACTATTATATATTTGGGAGTAGTCAACGAAATTAAAATACTTTTTTTTACTTTTAGCTACAGAATCCTAAAAGGTATTTAGTAAATGAGCTGGGATCTTAAACCACTTACTAAACTACTTCTCCTAAACTACTGTAGAAAACATGTTGACAGTGTGGCCTTTCCAAGGTTCTACCACACTATTATCTATCACTATTTAGATAATACCCGCCAACAAATGTTATTTTTTATAAACACAGTATAATAGCGGTGTACATAGACTAGGAAGTAAAATTAAATTTTAACCTATATGTATGACCTTCAAAAAGTGTTCTCCCGTGGAACTTATTTTGAATAAAAACTTTTGAATTTGAATAGTTTCCCAAATAGAGGGCTATACCTACACACAAAAATAGACACATACACGCGCATATATATATCCGTTTTTGCCAAAATAGCCATAGATACCTACACAAATATATTAAAAGTAAATACTGAACCTGTAACAGGCAAACAAAATTAGGGGAAAGTTCACCGTAATTGGCATCCCACTTGGGCACACAGTCAATTTATTCAAAATATTAAGAAATCATGGTTTTTATTATTATCATTATATGAATACAAAATTTTAAATTTACCGCTTTGTATTTTGAATAAATCAATAACGATTGACAAAGAGTGCTAACAATGGTGTACCCTATACAACAATAACGGCCCATAAATGTCCCACTATAGAGGAACGGACAATATATCCGTGAGGCTTGTCCAAGGCGGCTTGGCAGGTTTGACACATCGGTTTTCTCGATGTACAGGTTTAATCACGATGTTTTCCTTCAGCTTTATTAGCGCGTGGTAATTAAAATATTATCTAATATATAAAATTCTCGTGTCACAGTTTTCGTTGCCATACTCCTCCGAAACGGCTTGACCGATTTTGATGAAATTTTTTGTGCTTATCCGGTATCTATGAGAATCGGCCAACATCTATTTTTCATCCCCCTAAATGTTAGGGGTAGTCCACCCCTAAATTTTTTTATTTATTTTTTAGACAAAATTTTTAATTTCTATTTTTTTATGATACAACATACAAAAATACATACAACCCTAAATTTTCAACCCTCTACGATCAACCCCTATTTTTTACCGGGCAGGACGACGTCTGCCGGGACAGCTAGTTATAATAATAATATAATGTATTTATACACATTCAGTCAAAAATCTTCCTAAGTGGTGCATGCTTTTCTGTCAGAATACGAAGTCACAAACTTCGAGGTTGGGACACGCTACCCATTACACTTCCACGACTCTCAGTTGACCCTATACTATATATTCGAAGAGTTAGAATTGCTGCGTCCCAAGGAATTCGAATTTGTACAATTTATACGAAAGAAAATAACAGAACAAAGGAATTTCGTAAATTCAATTGAAAACATACAGTGAATGTGGGTATTCAATCATTTTGTTTTGATTTTATTCCCCATAGCATAGTCGCTCGTCAGATAAAGGTTTTGTCGATTGTTTACGTTAGCCGTGTTTTTTGTTGCGGTGACTTATTTTCGATTAGGGTCATCGGTGAAGCGTTATGAAAAATAGTCCCATAATTATTGGAAAGCAGTTATTTTTATCTGGTGGCCTATAGCGGCCGCTTTCGGGAAATTGTGTAATGAATTGACACAATCATTCCAATTATAGTCGATCGTAGCTTCTTAGAATACGCCAGTCGTAACAATATGAATCTTAGCTAGACGTGTTGTTGGAAAGTTTCTTGTCTTTTCTTCTACTTCTTAACACAATTACTTCTGGGAACCTTACCTCAGTATTCTACTTATTGTCTTCAGGAATAATAGGTACAATACAACATGAGTTAAGTATCATTAATTTTACTAGTTCATTATTTAATGTATTAATTTCATAAAGCAGAGCATTTCAATATGCCCCAAATTAACTGTAGTATAATTGTCATATTCTGCGGTGCAATTTATTTTACATAAAATAGGGAGAGAGAGAGAGAGACAGAGAGAGAGATAACACTTTATTGGAAACCATTACAGAAAACCCAGAAAAAATTATAGCTTAAAAATATTCTAAATATGCACAATGGGTGATTTTATCGCTAAGAAGTGATCTCTTCCAGACCACCCGTGGCAGGAATAAGACAGATTCAACTTGTCAAAGGTGGTATACATAAATAGAATATATGCAGTTACTTACATTATATTTAAGTCAATGATAAACATATAAGTATATAAAATATATTATATATGTGAATTATAATTATAATCAGAATAGATTAAAATAAAATAAAAGAATAAAAGTATAATATGTACAAGTGTGCTGATATAAATGTTTTCTTGTAATGGACTGACCAATTTTAGGCACAACACCGTGTCATCATATATTTATCACTGTCAGAGCGTAGGTCAGACGAATACCGGATTCAATTTATACGTCGAATTCCGATTTCCCGTGTGAATACGATTCAAAGTTAGAAAATTCCGATACCAATGTAAAGTAGCATTTTTGGAAACTTTTTTAATTTAGAATTTCATACCCTAGAGGATTTTGCATCATGTTATTTACTTAGTAGCTAGTTTATTTCTTATTCATTTATTATCAAGGATCTTTGCAGCTCTTGTAAACAATTTTTGTTGCCAAGTTTATAGATATATTTTATTACTGTAAGTTATTATCAAATTGACAGTACCATTGATAACATGTGTATAATAAAAATTCTACATATAACTATGTCTATAACTAAAATATATTTCATGTATAACTATGTTACAAATACATTCAGTTATTATATTTATAATAAGAAATCTAAAAAAACTGCATCGTATTTTCCGTCATTTACATAGTATATTCCAGTTGTTTTTTTTAAATAGTTTCAATGCACGGCATGTTTAGAATTTTATAATATTATGGACTACACCTGTTACTCGTATATATAATTGTATATACATAGAAAGATAGATAGAAATAGAAAGATAGAGATACAAAGAAGAACAAATAATAAATTTCATGTTTTGATAATTCTAAAAAAAGAAACATAAGCATCTTATCAAGTGAAATAGCAGATTAATCACCAAAATCAACCGAATCAAAATGTTTAAGTTTGAGCTACACTTAAGTCAAATAAACAGTAGCTTACATAAATCTGAGCTTCGCATATAGAATTAGGTTTACGACCTCCAGTTGACACTTAAATAGGCCATTTAAATCTAATTGTACTTGTTCCAAACGTAGTTTTCTTTAGTAATCCTTGCATTATCCGTTCCATTAAGATATATGTATCTATGTACCATTGTACTATTCGTTTGATTCATAATAGAATCGTCAATTTAAACCGTAACTCATTAAATTAATTAAATACTGTGTCACTCAGAGAGCTTAAAGTTTGAATCACTTTAAGGCAAAATTAATGACCGTTTTTGCTTCGCTAATAATGGCAGGTTTTTCCTATATTTGAATATTCATTCATTTGCCTTACCCATTATATCTTTATATATATATATATATATATATATATATATATATATATATATATATATAAGTTTTATCTTTGGCCTTACCATTTATATACAGAGTACATTGTTTTTTTTTATTGCAGCTTTTCAGCAGACAGGCAGACGGCCAACTTGATGGACATTTATAGCACCAAAAGTGCTACAAATGCGCTGCTGCTCTCCTAAGTGAGACTGGAACCTGGTCACTAATGCCGGAACACAACGCAAGCTTGATATGGCGACATACTTTAGACCAGAGGTGGTAGCTACCCAGTCGTGCAAATGCCCTACCACCTGGCTGTGGGTTGTTTTGTCGCCTTTTACGACAAAGCCGTCCGGCCGCAGGAAATTGTATTCTTTCTCCGCTCCTGCACGGATAAAAAATGCAATAGTAGAGATAGATATTTGACATTACTTGTATGAAGCAGTCATGTAAATGAATAGATAGTGGGATATAGGAACCGGCTGTAATTAGACGAGCACGAGTCGGGATTGGATTGTAGATAGCGGGAGTGGTCATTATTGGCAAATATTATGCGCGCGACTTATAAGTAGCTGTTTCGAGGCGGGGGAAATCCGTTTTGCACACCACCAGGTCCTTTACTCGGGATTAGACCAAAATGACGAGAGGTGAGACCACGAATGGGCACCAGAGTCAAATCGGAGGCTTGTGTGGAGACTGGAATACTCAATACTCCACTAAAACCACCCATGTGCCCCGCGCTTATTAGGAAGAGCGTGAGACTTCGAACGTAGTTACGCCCACACTGATCCTAACGCATCAGTGCTTGAGAATGCCCCGGGAAAGGCAAACTCACTTAGTCAACAGAGGTGAAGACTCCTCTGCTCCCTAGATGCTAGAGAGCCCCTGCAGCAGTATTACGGGACGAGATCTTGCGCATATCTGCGCCTCCGGGGCGACTTATAAGTATACAATAACTGCAATCAACTTATTTCTCTATCTAAGGAATGATTTTTGAGTATCGTGATAGACATAATAGAATTAGTCTATTAATTATACTAGCATAGTATCTAGTCAAAGCACAAAGAGATAGATTATGTGAAACATGACATAGTGATTTGTGGTGTAATAGGAAACGTATCTCCAGAATAGAGGAATATGGAAGTAAAAGATAATGTGCTGACCCCAAATAATTGGAAGAAGGTGATAGAAAAGAGAGAGCCGTCAAAGCACCTACGTCTCCTTCCAATAACGTAGATTTGAATCCTGACCAAAAACCATGCTACTTGCTATGAGAAAGGAAAATTTGACGTCGTCTGTGATTGTGCGGGCTAAGTCTTTGCTGGTCTACCTCATTGCGACGCAGAGGATCTGAGTTCGATTCCTGGCACGGTTAACTTCGGAAATTATTATTTTCCGTTACTTACTATGGTCTGGGTGTCTGCGATCGGCCCCAGAGTAGTCGGATGTGTATTACTCATAACACAAGCGTAACTTGCTTAATTTGACAATTATAATTATATTATTAAACATCGTCATGCGAAACCCACCAACTCGTTTTGGATGTATGACTGATAATCTGACATAATCAAACATTTTTCATTAATTAATTAATAACATTCTCAAAAATGAAGTATTCATTAATAAAGGAATACTTCATTGAAATATTAAAATTAGTTTTCATGAGAATGAAGTTTTAATATTTTGAAATGTTATTCTTTCCAGTATACCTGTCTCCATGAGAACCTGTTCCATTACCTTTGTGAAGAAAATGGAGGTGCTGTAACTTTACCAGCAGCCAGAGGAGATGACGCGTGGAAAGTATACTTCAATGAAATTCCCGAGGAAATAGTTGATGAGTTCGCTATGAGATACGGGATTGAAGCCATTTATCAAGCTATGACGTAAGTTAATTATATTCTGTGCCGCACCGCGTATGGTAGCCAATACCTTTGTGTTTTACTTACACAAAATAACAAATAACTAAATACATAATATTCTAGAGAACTGCTCAGCAAAACACACAGATGAGTCCAAGCCAACCTTATTTGAAGGGATACAATGAATGAAGTGTTGTTTATGACAACGTAGGTAATTATTAGTAAATTGAAAAACACGATGCAGTGCCATCTATTTTGCTTGTCGGTTGCCATGGAAACGACGTCATTTTGTCGTGATGATAATATCGTAAGTTACGCCCCGGTTTATGAGCTAGCTCTGTGAGGAATTCCATTTAAATCCGTTTAGTAGTTGTCATCTGATGCTCTAATAGATAGACGGATAAATATAATGAATTATAATGAATTATAATAATTATAATTTTGGAATCTACTGGTTCGAATTATCCCCCACGATTTTGTTCACATTTTTAAAAGCATTGTACAAACTACTAGCTTCTTCTACCCGTGACTTTGTCTGCGTGGAATAGTTTAAAAAAAGTAAATTACAACAGCATCCCGATTTTGAAACATTCTTCATTGGTGCTCCCCTCATTTTGGTCTTAACGTGATGATAAATAGGCTATAGCCTTCCTCGATAAATGGACTATGTACCACTGAAATAATTGTTCAAATCAGACCAGTAGTTCCTGAGCTTAGCGCGTATAAGCAAGCAAACAAACAAACTCTTCACTTTTATATATTAGTATAAGATTTCATTGTACTGTTTTACTGACTTAGAGATGTTGTACAAAGAAGCCAGTTTAGTTTTTGTTAAAAAAAAACGTGTGCTGGGACACATATTAGAAGTGAAACTTCAACGGTCAAGTGGAAAAACGAATCGCAACGGACAAGTGGAATAACGAATGGCAACGGATAATTGTGAAAACGAATCGCAACGGACAAGTGGAAAATCTTCAACTGACAAGTGGCAAAATGAATCGCAACAAAATTTTAACTTGAAGTGTTACGGGCAGATTGTTAATGTACTTGTCCAATTTGAAAACCTGCCCGTAAAACTTATTATTATTATATTTACAAATAAATTAGGGATCCTTACTAAAACTCCAATAATGTAACATAAGGTGTCAAAAAATACCTAAAATCGCGTGCGCTGCGAAAAGTATTGATGATCGAATAAAATAATGTACTACGACTTTGCAGAGCACATCATTATCTACAAAAAGTGTCCCGACACTATATATCTAACTATTATAGTTATGCCACAATAACCGTTCTTTTATTTTAAAATTTTAATTATAATGCGGCCGCTAGAAAAGGCTCTTTATTTTTATCTTGGTATTAATCCTTATCAAAATAAATTACTTCATATTCAAGACTGCTTCAATACCTTTATATAACTTTTTGAATTATTCAATTTGGACATTCCATTCGAAAGATATCACGAGTTTATAAATTTAAGAATTAGACCACGTGACTGTGACACTTTTTCGTGAGCGAAAAATCGTAAGACCCCCGTCTATATAGAAGTTTCACTTCAAAAATCTAAAAGGCAACATCTTTAAATAATTTAATACATTTCTCGAAACCATGCCACTTATTCCAAACTACGGTTTTCATTGCAGGCATTTCCACTGCTTATCGACGAAATATCTGTGCGCGGGAGTGCCGGCTGTCATGTCGACGCTTCTCGCGAACATCAACGCCTACTACGCACATACCACTGCTTCATCTGCCGTTTCTGCTTCAGATCGATTCGCTGCCTCCAACTTTGGGGTCAGTGTGACTTTATTAACAATCTGTTGTACATAACATAAAGATTATTAGCCACAGTACGTCATAGCAGTTTGCACATCATTAAGACCTTATAATTTGAGTCACTTCAATCTGAAACATTAGAACATAACAGTCTCACGTGTTGTTTTACAGATTATAATTATATCAAAATTAATAATCATAATTATACTTCTACAAAATACTTAGGTGTCAAAGTGCTTAATATCTAATTGTAATTTTGCTAAGTATGTATATATCTATTGATTAAGCACAACTTTAACAAAAAGACATGCTTTTTGTTGCCAAAAAACATATTATTTTAAAATCGTACACTTTATATTGGTTGTAAAGTAATTACATTTGATTTGCTATATCGGTTTTGATAATATAATGCTCATGAGGTTTGATGCCTTTTGATACTAAGACGACTGAAGTTTATCTGTAACCTGTTTACCATATCTATTTTCGTGAATCTTTTTATGGCCTGTTCGTATATCCTACCGACCATTCATTTGCCTTACTATCCATATATCTGATATCAAAATTTAACCGATGTTAGGGCAAGTGAATGCATAGTAATATATAGTAACCGATCTTTAATTATATACCTATAGCTGATTTTTTTAATAACATAAAATTGTTTATTTTACGCTACCAACAGAAAGAGAAGTTCGTCAAGCTGCTGGATCAGCTTCACAATTCGCTGCGAATCGACCTGTCGATGTACAGAAACAACTTTCCCGCTTCAAGCGCTGAAAAGCTCATGGATCTGAAATCTACTGTCGATTTACTGACCAGCATAACATTCTTTAGAATGAAGGTGAGTTTCATCTACATGTTTTTGGCAAATGCATAAGATATAAGAAATGAAAACTAATATTCGTACGAGTATTTCTTCAAAAATCCTGTTTTGTGTAATATTTGAATAAAGTCTAATAGGTTTGGAGTCAGACTGAGCTATGTATATGGTGCAACCAATACACTAGACACTATGAAACGCTCAGATTTAAAATATAATTATGCCCATTCAGTCAATTGAAGCCTTAAAATTAAATATTCTAAAACTTGACGACATACATTTAACCCCAAACCATACTTCAACGCTCTTAAACGCCATAGTCCTCAATCCCCGAATCATTGTTTAATTTTTTTGTGAACACTTTCTCTTTTGACAGCCCACAAAGACCAGACTCCTTATCTGTAATTCTATATTATACATAGAAGTAGAGATAGGTTCACAATATGAATATGACCTAGTTTTAAACATACTTTTTTATGGTTTTAGAATAGAATAGAATCGAATAGAATATACTTTATTGTACAACATGCAACATAAAATCAAGAACATTAAATACAAGTACAATCGGCGGTCTTATCGCCCATGGCGATTTATTCCAGGCAACCTTTGGATGGAGTATAGGAAGGACAACAAAGTCGGTAGTTGCTAAACCAGCACTCGTACAATAATTTAGTTTATTAATTAACAAATAAATGATAATATATTTGTTATATATACAAAAATAAATAAACATATTATATACATATAAAAGTAAACAACAACTTAAAAGCTTGAGGTAGTAATCTTTAACTAATCTGTTAAAAGAAGGTAATGATCGTGTCTGCTTGATGTTTAGTGGTAATGCATTCCAGAGTTGAATGGCCTGGACGGTAAAAGACTTGTTGTATATACTTGGTTTTAAGGTAATAAGTAATATTATTTTTTGCAGGTCCAAGAGCTGAGCAGCCCGCCACGTGCCAGTACAGTAGTCAAAGACTGCGTTAAGGCTTGCCTTAGATCAACATATCAGTTTCTATTTGAAAATTGCTACGAGCTTTACAACAGAGAGTTCCAGGTGAATCCTCTTTTGCATTCGAAACACTTTCGTTAGCAGATTCATACCTACAACCTTTTCTGATTTCTAGATTCCTATCAGCTTTCGTTGAAGACTCGTATCCTATTATTATCAATATCAAGAGATGGCATTGACATAAGTTCTTTTCATGATTTGCAAAACCTAAACCTTTAAATCATATTCTGTGGGTTTGTTCACACGATCTATTATTTTCTTCTTTTAAAAATATAGTTTGTACTATTTTTGTATTTTATCTATATCAAATATTCCTGTTTTACAAGAATTTTCAGCCACAAAGGCATCAAGGAAAACCGGAATCACATAATCTCCCGATCATGGCTTACCTAAATTGGAGATCTTTGACTAAAGCTATACAAGAGGATTCTTCTGGCAAACCGTATACACACATTATATAGATTTCTGGTCAGGCATTTATATTGTTACCGTACTTTTTATAACAAAACAGTTGACATTACTAGACAACCCTCACAGTAAAACATCTGTTCTCATTTCCACCAAAAGCTCGTTTATAATTTTACTACAACGGCTATGTAAATTCAGAATATGTTATTATAATTATATTTCAACAGATCATATATTGATTATTCATAATATGCCACATACCCCAAATCTTCATAATTAGATAGATAAACTTTATTGCTCACTAAAATAAACAATTACAAAATATGCATAATTACAATAGGTACTTATTGAAAAACAACAGGCGGCCTTATCGATAAAAGTAATCTTCTTGTCAACCTAGCTTAAATTCTAACTAATCTAGCGATGTACTTGGGACAGAAAATAAGATTGAATTGTACAAGTTAAATATTACCGACAGTAATTTATAATTATGTCATTGTATTCTTTGTCCGTGCAGGAACGGAAAAAGAATACTAATTCCTGCGGCTGGGTGGCCTGTCGTAAGAGGCGATAAAACAATCCATAGCCAGGTAGAAGGGCATCTGCGACTGGATAGCTACCACCCCTGGTCTAGAGTACGCCGCCATAACAATCTTGAGTTGTGTTCCGGTATCACTGGCCAGGTTCCAGTATCTCCTTGAAGGCCGGCAGCACATTGGCAGCACCTCTGGTATTGCTAATGTCCATCCATAGTAGGCGTGTGTAACTCTTTACTGAACCGACTCACTGATCCAAAAATTTAGGTGTTCTAAAGGTTGGAACATCAATAATGTTTCAAATGCATCATTTGGATCTGGAACATCGCGATCTCTCTCACTCTCTGTGCGCGATCATGTCGCTTACGTGTGAGAGAGACCGACCGGAGCATAATGAATTACAGAGCAACAAGCGTAGCGAGAAAGCAGGAAAACAATAAAATATAAGCAAATGAGAATGAGATAACAAATGAGAAAATACGCCAGCTAACCTAAGCGTCTGGCCGCCAGTCCTAAGCCTGGATAAAGTGTGAAGGGAAATCGGTTTTATTAATGATCTCACAATTTGAATTTTTTTCAAATATTACTATGAATATTCCTCTTTGTTTCAACCTCAAAACCGTCTGCCTCAATATGCCTGCGACACAACAATATATATATATATATATATATATATATATATATATATATATATATATATATATATATATATATACACACATATATACTTATATATATCTTTGACAAGTTTGACACGATGTTTCAAATGAAACCGCAGCCCGTTTCTCAGCCTCAGTCCGCGACGTACCTATCTTTGACCCAATATTCTAAATGTTCCAAATGAAACATATCAGTGATCCGGAACATTGTACTGTTCCAAATACAAATGTTCCAATTGCAAAAATGTAACATTTCTCCAACGCCTATTCCATAGGCGATGGTAACCACTTTCCATTACAGTTGGGCCGCCAGCCTGTTTGCTGTGCGTCAGTAATAAAAAATTAAATATTATAACTCCTTCACAATGTTCATGTAATATACCGTAGTCATTATTATTGTGAGAACTATGTATTTTCTAGATTACGAGATTACTAAATATATGAAACACGAATAACAGTCGAACAGAATTTAAGGGCGCCATAATGACGGGAGAGGTCATTACCCACCAGTTATAAACTGACATTTCGTTTAATAAAAAGTCATCATAAATCACTATCTGACAGATGATTTATTGTCTTGTGAGTAAATGAACGGCGCTTTCTTTAAAAGTTTTCTGGTTCTGGATAATTTATTATATTGGCGACTTCCGATTTTTTCTTTCTGTTCAAATAAAAAACGTCAAGAAATAAGTTAATTATTTATTATTGTAGATTCAACCTCAAAATATTTATAATCTTTTCGTTTACCTAATTCGTTTATCTCAATTCTTCGCGTTAATTTAAATGTAGGTATATCTTATATATACACACACACACACACACACACACACATATTTATATTATATATATTGGGGTGGGTCTAAAAATATTTTTTTACAGGTGACACGGAAAAATGGGTTGCTAGACACCTTTAAAAAACTCTCTCCAAATATGAGCTCTTAATTCTAATAGGAAGATTCTCCGCATCGCAGTTTTTTATTCTTTTCTCAGTCCAATAGAAAAAAATTCTCGTAGAATTTAGTAGGAAATTTAATGCTCTACAAAATCCTCTACAAAATCCTATATCTTTTCCGTAAATCTCATCATTTGAATGATATTGAAGATTTAAGTTTGATATGATTGATATATATATAAACTATCTAATGTGCAATAATTTGTTGTTTTAACTAAACCATATTGTTAACAAAGGCTACCAGCATCAACCGAGCTAAACAAACTTTATTTTTTCCAGGTGGATCCAAATGAAGCGAAGCGAGACCCGTCCGACCACGGCCCTCAATTGGATTCAGTGGACTTCTGGCACAAGCTCATCGCCCTCATTGTATCTGTGATAGAAGAGGACAGGAACAGCTACGCGCCTGTCCTCAACCAATTCCCTCAAGAGCTTAACATTGGACAGGTATTTTTGCAATTACTGAAAATTATAATAGAAAAATAATACATGCATTAGACAGGGTGACGTCATGGTAGTGTGGCGTCCAGCGGTTCCGAGCTGAACGGGATCTTCAATAAAGAGATTGGTTCAGAGAATGTATAGTATATATTATCAATCAAGAGACTTTTACAACCATGTGTTCCGTGCACGGCCCGATAAAAATCTGATTTCGATTGTTTTGCGAGGGGTTCGATGTAATAGTTCAAAAAAATTATATCTATATATGCCAAAGAAAGTCGTGTTAGTTACACTATTTATTACTCAAGAACGGTTGTACCGATTTGGCTGAAAATTGGTGGGGAGGTAGCTTAGAACCAGTAGACGGACATAGAATACTTTTATCTCGTTGGAACCGGTAGGTGGCGCTGAAATCGGGTTCTAGAATCCTCCTAATCACCTGAACCGATTTTGGTGATTTTGTTTTTGTATGTTTGAGTGGGTCCCCGGATGGTTTATATCCACAATTGGAACCGGTAGGTGGCGCTGGGATCGGGTCCTAGATTTTTATTTTTTCAGAGCAGCACAATGTCTGCCGGGGCTGCGAGTTTCTCAATATAAATGACGACTTAGTCGTTACAGTAGCATAATAGCCAGCGTATGCGTCCCAAACTCAAAGGTTCCGGTTCGAATCCTGGCTGAAACGCATGCACTACTTAGGCAGACTATAAATTTAGTTACTTACTGATTTTGGGAATTTGTATAATTATAATATGCGTCTTTGGTTACGTTCAAAGCGTTTACTGGTATTTGCTACCCATGACTAATTGGAAAATAAAATTTTCAGTTGTCTGCTGCTACAATGTGGTCATTATTCGCTGTAGATATGAAGTACGCGTTAGAAGAACACGAACAGCATCGCCTCTGCAAGTCTTCCGCTTACATGAATTTGCACTTCAAGGTACGAGTATATCCAACAAAATTACTCTATATAGTTGTTGCAGGGTGATTAAACAGGTGGAAAGAGGAATGTTTAGAAAGATAAAATATGAAAGTGAACAATGAAGAGGATGAAAGAGGAGGGATTGCTTCTCCAATAGAACAGAAGACCTTTCATTTAGATTGCGTCACAAAGATCTTAGTTGAGTTACTTATACACTCGTACATCTCTGTATTTTTTTAGATTGCAACTGTTAGTCGCCCTAAAGAAGTATGTCGGATTATTTGCCATCATTTCCATTTGCGATTTAGATTATTAGCTGAAAATGTAACGGAGTACAAATAGAAGTCTCTCTATAGTAGATCAATATATGGTATGACATTTGAAGTGAATATTATAACAATAATTTTTGGCGTTGGTAGCTTATCGCCGATTTTAATGCGCCATCTAATTTCATTGCTTATCGATACAGAATATTAAGCTTTACTAGAAATATCCCATAAATAAAAACCAAACGTAGGAAATTTGTGAGATTCAAAACCTCTGTCTACGATTTTCGAGAGTGAAAACAATTTGAAAGTAAAAAATATTTTTAAATTCATTGTTTAAACAAACAAAAAATTTAAGTGTGTTAACTGTTAAAATCTTATAATACTTTTATTCCAGGTGAAATGGTTGCATACGAACTATGTGAAAGATGTACCTCCGTATTGTGGTGCTGTACCAGAATACCCCGCTTGGTTCGAACCTTTTGTGATGCAGTGGCTGAATGAGAACGACGATGTATCATTAGAATATCTCAATGGTGCATTCAATAGAGATAAACGAGATGGGGTAAGCTATTTGTATTCATACCTAAAACTATTTTAATGGTTTTAAAATTTCAACCTGTGGGGGTATATCTCTATGTGTAGTGCGTCGATGATGTTACCCCGTTGGATGAGGATGACGCACCACTGGCTAGAGCCTATGGCTCCGTCGCCGTGGGAGCTAGGCTCAACCGCTAGAGGGGAGTACAAAAAATAGATGACTTGTGTTGTTGTATAATTATATCTGTGTAATTATTATTGCTTAATTAATTTAACATTAACGAGTCAAACCTAGACATCCTGTGTTGACAGATTTTGACACGTACATGGACTTACTCAGTCATAACCTTGCTAATTATTTAGTAATAAATTTCTATGTACGTGACGTAACATAAAGCTTTTTAGTTACAAATAATTATGACTACCGAAAATGAGTTAAATAGTTCCGATAAATATTTGAAGCAAAAATTTAAAAGTATTTTAAGTGGTCAAAAGATGGATTTGAGTGACATTTTATCCAACATATTCTTATTCCATGGAAATCAGTTGTTTCTCTAGAGGATTATCTGGCCATGGTGCCTTCGTCTAGTCCGATAAAAGTGGTAGTAGGTCCATGAAATGCTGGCTTGATAACGTGAAGGGTGCAGGTTTACAACAAGAAATTCCGAAAACCACACGAAGTGGAGAAGGAAAAGTAGAAAATGATCTGAATGCAACAGTAATTTAATTCCAGTGATGTTGATGATAAAAGTCAGTGGCCAGTTTCTTTTTCGAGGCTGGCAGCACATCAACACCTTTGGTATTGCTAATGTTCATAGGTGATGGTAACCGCTTTCCATCACAGTTGAGCCGTCACCCTGTGTGCTGTGCTTCAAAAGTAAAAAAAGGAAGGCTATGTATTGTTTATGTATCTAATCATTCTTGTTTTGTAGTTTTGCGCAAATTTTGATCTCGATTACAAAAGAAGTCTAAGGAAGGGGGGATTAACGCTAAGATGATGATGATAGCACAAATAAGGCTTTCCAAAGAACAATATGCAACATATATTTAAACACTCTAGAACACAGAGAATATACGAGTGAATGTATACTCATTTATTTTCATATTCTTTTCAGTTCCAAAAATCGAGCGAACACGCGCTGTTCAGTAATTCAGTCGTAGACGTGTTCACGCAACTGACGCAGTGCTTCGACGTGGTCTCGAAACTTGAGTGTCCTGACCCTGAAATATGGAAACGGTATATGAAGAGGTTCGCGAAAACCATAGTTAAAGTGCTGGTGGCATATGCTGACATCGTGAAGAAGGAGTTCCCTGAACATCTTAAGGAGGAGAGAGTGGTATGTTTTGATTTAATATTTTACTACTAATGTGTGGTCTAATAGTTTCGTCTTTGATCATTTAGTCTACGAGTCTACGAAATTAACATATAAATATTTTTTTTATAGAAACTGATATAGTTTTTATTGATGCAGTGGATAGGCTGACGGCCCACCTGATGAAAAATGGTTACCGTCGAAGTACATTTGCAACGTCAAAGGAGCTACCATTATTCTGCTGGCCCCCAAGATGGGGACTATAAATAGGTTACTGAGGCCGAAACATAACTTAAGGTTATTATGGCGACATACACTAGACCACGAATGTTAGCCATCGAGACGGACAAATACAAATACCACTGATATAAAACCTGACAAAAATGTGGACAGTGACATCAAAAATTAGTATAATAATTAATCATTGGCTGTCTTTATTTAATTTAAATAGGAAAAATCGATTTAAGCCATAACCATTTTGTAATTTGTTTAACAGGATTAGGGTCTATATATACAACTATGCACATTTTTTGTTTAGTAGCATAATTGGGATATTTTTTAATTTTAATTCGAATAAATTAAATTCGAATATAAATTAAATTATTTAATTTATATTCGAAACTCATGACCCGAAACAACGTAACACTTTTCTGTTTCACTTACACTTACTAGAATGTATGCTTTATTACTTTACATGAATAATAAAGCTGTTACTTAGCTTTCATTTTAACACTATTTAAGTATTTATGATAAATTTTGTTATAGGCGTGTATCCTGATGAACAATATTCAACAACTCCGAGTGCAATTAGAAAAAATGTTTGAAGCCATGGGTGGTACTAAGTTGGAAAGGGACGCTGCTGATATCCTCCACGATTTACAGCAAAGCCTGAACAGCACGTTGGACGAACTGGCTTCTATGTTTGCTATTAGGTATGACCAATCAGTTCCTTTTTAATTTCATGAAATTTATGACTTTGCAAAAGAGCCAATTATAACTGTCCGTTTAGGACCAATTTTAGTTTAATAACCTAATTTAACGGCCTCTGTTGTTGAGCGGGCTAAGCCTTTGTCAGCCTAACTCGCTGCAAAACAGAGGTTCCAAAAAGGAATTTCCGAAACGAATTTTCTCCGTTATTTATTATGGACTGTGTGTTTGGGACGGCCCCAGACTAGTCCGTTATATATTACTCATAACGTAAGCGTAACTTGCTCACTTTAGGGATATACAATATGTGTGATTGTCTGCCCTTATTTAAAAAAAAGTTTCAAAACTATGTTCCATGCTTTAAGTAATAAGACGTTGATTGAACGTTGTAATTGTTATTATCTATAAAAACAAGAATGGACTGGTGGCGCCTCCTATGCTGCAAGGTGTATTAATAAGTATGCATTTGTGATGAGTCCCGAGGTATTCGGACAGGTCCAGCTCTTTGCCTTAAAAATGGACAGGCCAGCCCGTAAAGGGGCTGGTCATAATCCGTCAATAAAATAAAATCTACATCTAAACCGTGACATAAAAATAAAAGCTCATTTGAGTTAATTTTAAACAAAAATATTTCTTCTGTAGCTTGGAAACCAGAATAACAGCTAGTGTGAAAGAATTGGGGGAGCTACTGCAAAAGGTGGGAGGAGGCGGTGCACCAGGTGCACCGCAGCCTCCCGCTCACCACGAGGCTGATGAAGTGCTCAGGCCGCTTATGGATATTTTGGTAAATAATTATTTCTTGTGAAATAATATTGTAGTATTTACTCTAATAGATCGTTAATGAATAACACTATACGAATACCTTTCCCAATTCATGACGCTAGCGTAATGTAGTATACTACTGAGTATAAACTCCCTAATACACTGAAAGAACGTTCAATGAAATAATTCGGTATTTGTATAGAAATACAAATTTCCAACAATTACGTCTTATCTATTCAGAAAATCTTCCTTTTACGACAGAGGAGCACTTTATCTTGCTCATCCACCTACATCTGATTATTACTCAGTTGTCACCAGATATTGTATCTTACACTGATGACCTTGACATTTCCTTTCATATAACTGATTAGTTATTTATTAATTCTATAATAATGCCAGATTTTGTTACTAACACAACTAATAAGAGGAAAGCAAGAATAATTAACATTTTCTTATTTATAGGATGGTTCTTTAACAATGTACGCCGAGTCCTGTGAAAAGACTGTGCTTAAACGACTGCTTAAGGAATTGTGGAAGATTGTGATGAAGATATTAGAAAAGACTGTTGTTCTTCCGCCTATGACTGATAAAACGGTAAGATTCCACCAAATATTTTTTGTGATCTTAAGCCTTGGCTAGCTTAGTTCAATGGTATTCCATTGAACTAAGGAACCTCTCAGGAACCACCTGCTGTGTGTTCACAGGAGTTGGTTCCTGAGTAGCATTTTCAGCCTTTGTTTACTTACAAAAAATTGTGGATATTTATTTTATATTGCTTTTAATAACTTTGAGGTAGCCTCACTCCAAAAATTATTCACGTCAAAATTTTATCACTCTGCTTTGTTTCTATGTATAAAAAAGTTATTAATGGAACAAAAGAATATTATTTTTAATGTATCATCGTTCTTTGTAGATGATGTTGAAGAATTTGACAAATAATGCTAAGAATTTGGCAGCGAATGCAAAAATAGAGGACATGACGCAATTGTTTAAGAGCACTGTCGGAAAACAGGATGTGAAACATGCACTCTCAGGTGTCATGGACATTTCTAAAGAGGTAAGTTAAGAGAATATTTTATTTGCCATCACTAGTTTAAAAGAGACACATTATATATTATGCTTTGTCTCACTTTGTGAATGATGCTGACATTAGATGGGTCGACCGAAATTAAATCTATTTGGTTGAAGGACACAAACATGAAAGGATTCGATGGTATTCAATGATATTAAATGATTCAAGTTAGGAGTGCACGATATATATCGATATTTCATAAAATATCGATATATACACACGATATATCGCTTCCATTCGATATTATCGAATAATCTAGTATCGATATGTACAATCGATACATTTTAACAGATACACCAAATATCGTTAGAAATTAAAGAATATATTTTTATTTTTTTAAACTGGTTTATGATTGGCAACTTGAGTAAAAATAAAACGTAAAACCCTGAATAATTGAATAACTACCCTTCGCAATAACGAAAGTGTCGTTGTTAACAAAATACTCTAAAGCACTTAAAATCAAACTCTACTGCATACTAGCCTATGTATATTCGTCTCAACAGCTAAAGAGCGACTCCCGAGTTTCTGGAATAAAGTCTCGGTTATGTTTATTAGTAGTTTTTCAGCGGTGGCCGTTTATGAGACATACTAATGAAATCATTCGATTATGAAAATGAGTAAGCTACTAATTTCATAATCGATTTTCAATATTAATATTCGAAATTAATTCGATTATGACATTAGTTATAATCGCCCCCCCGCTAGACAATATGCTACTCCTACTCTTCATAAAGGCAGCACTAGTATTTAAATTTTATAATCTGTGTCTGTGAGTACACGTTTCAGTCTCAGTACAAAATAAGCTACAAATAAAAGTTATCTGTTTTAAGTTTATAAAAACTAACTAATAAAAATATATAACACGATATACAAAAGTGGCTACAATTCAATTGTATAGAAAAAGTAAGCTCTGGCAATAAATTTATTAACTGTTGTGTATATTACATTTTAAATAAAATTTTATTTATGCAAGGTCTAGACAAAAATATTAGGAATTATAAATAAATAAACTTGATTTGTTTCTTTACTCTAGCTATTTTTAATATCAACCTGATCCTTATCAAATACTTAATATTATAGACTAAATACGAAAATTACATTTTTTTACGATATATCGAAGATATCGATATATTTCTACGATATATCGCGAAGTATCGATACAACACTACGATACATTATATCGAAAAAAATATCGATATGTTTTTTGTATGAACACCCCTAATTCAAGTTTATGTTTATATGGATCACTTTGGTTGAACGTCATAATTGAAAGACAGAAATGAACCGTTAATATTGATTGGATTAAAACAGTGATGTGCAGTACAGTTTTTCAAATCTAAAACATTTTACTGCAGATATGAACTATACTGATAAACACAAACTGAATTAAAGTGTAGGTAACATTCAAATAATTTAATTAAGCAATATATTTAAATTTGAAATCTATCGATTTAGTAAAAAAAAAGCTTCAACCATAAGACAAATAATAATGACGAAGAAAAGTCTTTATGTGTACATTTTGTTTAGAATTAGTAAGTAATATTGCAGTTTATGTATCAGTCAATATAACTTATACTTTCTTGATAGAAACGGAGGTAATCTTGACACCATTTTTAATCACATTTTAGCACTTATCAGCTGAAAAAAGTTTGACGCCGAAACAATGCGCAGTATTGGACGCAGCGTTAGACACCATCAAGCTTTACTTCCACGCCGGAGGAAATGGTCTCAAGAAAACATTTTTGGAGAAGAGTCCAGAGTTGCAGTCCTTGAGATATGCCCTCAGTCTATACACGCAGACGACTGATACGTTGATTAGAACTTTTGTTACAAGTCAGCATAATCAGGGTATGGCTTTGGTTTTTAAATTAGACAATTTATTCTGCTGTGTGACTGTAATCATACTGAAGTAGTCAAATTCAAATATATAAAGCAGGCAATATACACACTAATGCTCATTATTGTACACAATATTTTGAATTTGTCTTCTGTTGTTGGTGTGATATTTTATTTGCTACCTTCTCCTCAGTAAAAATTGTAAAGCTAATAAATAGGTTACTGAGAATTTTTCTTGCTGTCCAAGCCAAAATACGTTCATGAAGTGGCTATAAATTATTTTAGGTTCCAAGTAAGTAATAAAGTAAATAGTAACTATGAATAAAATTTTACAAATTAAGAGTTAAACAAAAATAACTCCCTGACGTTTCAGTAGATACAAGTAATGAAAAGTTACCGAAACTTCAGATGAAAATCTCAATAGGTGTAAAATCTTGATCACAATGAGAAATGCGTCTCCTTACAAGGTGAATGTACTGTGTTTAAAATAAATATAAGTTATAGACTTCTAATGTAGTGAACCTTAAATTAGATGCTGCAGTTGCAGAGGAAGGCAGCGTGGGTGAAGTATCACTTCAGGTGGATCTATTTACACATCCGGGCACTGGCGAACACAAGATTACTGTCAAAGGTACTTGTCTATTTTCTACTCTACCCTACTCCACTAATTTTTTAAACATAGCATTGACCAATTTCAGACTAGTCTGTGACATAATTCACACTACACCAAGCAATTAAAACCTGAGCTCTGTTTTATCCAGTATAACGTGACTTGTCTATCGATAAATGTAACACGTGATAAGTTTTGTATTTTAAGGTTTCGATACCAAAAAAATTATAACCCATGTTGCCCTCACTTTAGTGTCTATCTGCCTATCTATATTTATGTCATTGTCTGGCAGCCATCTGGATAAAATAGGAACTTGTCTGTTGTCATAGCCGCTTTAGATAAAAGTTTTTATACGATCAAATTTAGGATTTTACAGTAAACCCCTATATTTCAAAACTACTGTCAAAATAGTAAGGATTATTTCTTTGCTTTTTCAGTCGTAGCAGCTAACGATCTCAAGTGGGTGATAGCGAGTGGCATGTTCCGTCCGTTCATCGAGGTGAACCTCATTGGGCCACACCTCGCTGACAAGAAGAGGAAGTTCGCGACCAAGTCCAAAAGCAACAACTGGAGTCCAAAGTTTAATGAAACGTTTCATTTGTAAGTTCTAGAATGGCCTGTGATAGGACGTAGTAGTGACCCGTCCTTCATACTATAAAGCAGTAATCTTCTGCAATTCCAATTATTATATAAACATAACCTACAAAATATTATCCACCGAGTTTTTATTAAACCTTACTTATTCTCTCGCCTACTTATTTCCTCTTATTATTTCTAGTATGGTGAGCGCTACTGAGCAGCTGGAGTTATTTGAGCTACACGTTTGTGTGAGGGACTATTGCTTTGCACGTGAGGACAGACTAGTTGGAGTCGCAGTGATGCGGTTAGCAGATATAGCTGAACAGGTACGTTAATTGGCTTAAACTACAAAACCGAACTCTTATACTTTCATCAAATCCATCTACATGTCTATAACGGCTATTTTACTCAGAGGTTTTTGGCACTATATAAATGAAATTTAGAAATATTGTGTATTTTGTATATAAATATCTACACAGTGGTAATGTAACAAATATTGTCAAATTTGACAGATGCCACATCTGACATTTGGTAACTGATAGTTTGAATAAAGTCGCTCATCAGCTTACGAATTCATGTAAATAAAAGCCCTTGAAAAAGTAATAAAAATAAACGTGAAAAAAAAAATAAGGTTGGAACATATAATGACATTATTTGGTTTTGAAATATTATTTGGATTCATTTTTTAAGAAGGCACAGATCTTCTGGTCTCCTGAAGAATCAATTAAAAATTAAATTTATCCGTTTCAGGGTTCATGTGCGTGCTGGCTTCCACTGGGCACAAGAGTGAAGATGGATGAAACTGGATGGACGATTCTCAGGATATTATCTCAGAGGCACAGCGATGAAGTGGCCAGGGAATTCGTGAAACTCAAATCCGAAATGAGGGCGGAGGCACCCACTGGCAGTCAAGGCCCTTCGTGAAGCCTATAAAAAAATATCCACGTGCCACAAAGTTCAAGCAAGTTTGCTTATAGTAAACGCTCAAACTCCGCACTGATGTACGCCGAGATACACAAAATACACTTTTCGCCGGAGTATGATTTGATGACAGTTCAAAATCATAAACTGTCTTCTAGGTTGCCTACGTTTATATTATCTAGGAGACGGATTATATATTGCCTTGTGGCTTCTTTTAAGTACACTATACGAGACGCGGAAAATATATATGATTAAGGATTCGATACCTGTACATATTGAAGGACCTGGTGCCTTGACATGTTTAAGTACCGGATACCTGTACATATTTAAGGATCTGGGGTCTCTCTACATGTATAAAAACCTGCTACCTGGATATATTAAAAGATCTGGTGTGCGTGCATGTTAAGTACTGGATACCTGTACATATTGAAAGATGTTGTGCTTATACATGTTTAAGGACCTGATGCCTGTATATGTTTAAGGACCTGTGCATGTTAAGAAGAGGAATTTGTGGCTCCTTAGACTTCTACCATGTTCGATGTTGAGTCAGTCTATTCCACTGAAAGAAACCGCGCTCACGAAATACCGATAAGGAGTATACACGACATTTCGGCGCTCCGGCAGTTCCCGGTCAGTGCTCGTTCTATTAATTTCGTACAATCAATCTCTTTTCGAGATTGGATTTTGTAAATAAATTTACAATGTTAAGTTACTCGAATAGTAGAAATATTTTGCACAAATTCGTATATTAGCTGAAAAGACTGACCGTAAGCGGCCGAAGCGCCGCGTTTACCACACATTAGGCATCCAGAAAAATAAAACATAAATAAACTTAACATATCCCCTTTTAATTTGTTATCTTACTGTCGTACTCAGAGTTATATTAAAGATTCTTAACTTTAATTAGCATATGTTTAAATTTGTACGTATGTTTGTAATTCAGGTCATCTGGTAGCTCAGAACACTACTTACGACTGTTTAATGTGATGAAAGTGTCAATGAATTAAATAATCATTTTGAATTTTTCTTTAATCGACTTTTAAGCTCTTTTAGTGCGGGAGTTCGATTTTATCGATATCGATAAAAATACTTAATTTTACTGGATACCTAAAGCCGTGGTATATTCGAATGATTTATGTAATAATATTCATATGGACCAAACTGTCGTAAATACGGATGCATTAATCCTTAACCCTTAATATTAAATGCCACTTTATTTATCTAATTAATCATCTAATCGTTATACGTGTACAGTAAATAAAATAATATATGGCCTTATGTAAATTATTTCATTCGTTTGTTGGTATCTTTTGCTTCTTAAGTCGGAATTGTATAAGAATGTATCAATGAGTGTCACGTGATACAAAAGAAATGTGTTTATGTATATTTTTCTTTTTTTTATCGATAAATGCGTGGTGTATAGAGTTGTGCTCGAAGTATGTAAATCATGTTTAGGAGATGAGTGTTCTATAAAAGCAATTATAACTAGGCATAGCCCATGGTTCATTACGATATATCTTTTCTTGTTTTTTAAACGATTTTATTTTTAAATTACTCTTCTTTAATGATCAAATGTAATCATTGTTTACAGGCATGTAAATAATAATGTTATTCATGTACCTATCTATATAATATGTATCACAATTTGCTCTTACGTTAAAAGCTTGGCCTGTTTAAAAAGTTAATATTAAATCTTCAATACGTTTTTGTATATTATTGAAAAATGTGATATTGTTATAAAAATGACGTACATTCGTAACTATTGAATCTATTTTAGATCATTGTTCATTGGTCAAGTGTTAATTGTTGAGATTGGTTTTATTTTAGTTAAATATACATTCCATTTCGCAGTGTTCTTATATGTAATAAAACTACGTTTTAATGGTTTTAAGCGCGGTAATTTATTTGATTTTGGTTATTTCGACGTTTCGGCCGCTTTTCAGTGGCCGTGGTCACGGACGGCAAAGATGACATTTGTCCAACGAGTATTGTTAAAGTTTTATTTATTTTAATTATTTGAACAAGTTGGCGGTAGGCTAAATAAAACTTTAACAATACTCGTTGGACAAATGACATCTTTGGCGTCCGTGACCACGGCCACTGAAAAGCGGCCGAAACGTCGGAATAACCAAAATCAAATAAATTAACGCCCGTAAAACCGTTAAAACGTAGTTTTATTATGTATACAAGTCGCGAAAACTTAAGAAAATATTATATCTTATATAATTCGTTATTTTGTTGTTCATATGCATAATTTTCATATAACTTCATTGTATCGCCCCTGTGCTCAAAAATAATTTGTTAAGGTTATTTATTACGGCATATGTATGTAACAATAATCGAATTGTTGATTTATAAAAGTGTAAACATACGATTTTAATCTTACACAGTTCAATAAACACTGTTTGGAATATGGTCACATACATTTTAAGTTTGTGTATTTTCAATCTCACTTAATTTTTGTACTTTATTTTTTTAACTATAACTGTTAATCGTGATGTGGCTTAATAAATAAATATGATGCAATGTAATAACGTTATATAAAAAAATAACTGTTATTACAGAATATCTAAACAGTATACATACTAAGAAAATGGAGAGGTATAATAAATAGCAATAAATTAAATAATATTAATAATCAAAAGGTATGCATTTTTACACATACATTTGAAAAATGGGATTGAAAATATACGATGTGTAGAGAAGCACATAAAAACTGACACGGTCTTAGATTTTCTATATTATTAGCATTTATCATGGATTACATATCTGTAGATAGAGAATGTGGTTTGTCTAGTCCAAATCTCAATATTAACTATATATATTATATACGTATATAACCTTTTAAATTAATTGTTATAAATTATTTCACTTTTGAATTTCTGAATTGACAAACTATATGACAAAATACCATTAAAATTACAATATATCAATTTTTATATGAATATTTATTATTGTCTATTCAATGTACTAATGTGCGTATATACTAAAACACCTGCAGGTATTAGATGTAGTACATTCTTTGTCCACAGTAGTGTCTCAAATCAACGCACGCTGTAATTCTACATCGTTGAGTGAAATTGTTTTACCCATTATATTAACTTATACATACATACATATTGTCATGATGACGATGGATCTCCACCTGCTACAATCCTGACAAGCACTTTTCGCTTCATCAACTTATATTACTCTTTTCATACATACACGCTTATTTAAACTGCATTTTATCTGACCTTCAAAATATCTTCAATTTGATCATGGTCTACCGGCACCGAATCTACCAGTAACATTGCTGTCATATACTTATTTTGTAGGGATTTTATTCTTTATATTTAATTTAGTATCTAAAATCATGTGAAATTAAGCATCAATTATAATTTATTAAACTAACAAGCTTTTTTTTAAAATAACTCTATTAAATTAGATCTAAACGATTCCAACATATATTAATTTATATTAATATATAATAAGATATATTAATTTGAATTAAATCATGCTACTCGACTTAAAATATTTACTAATCAAAATTTATTATTATAATTTCTATTTATTATTATTAATTCATTTAATATGTTCATTGTAAGGTTTCCATTATGATTAAAAATTAATTAAGGAGATATCGCCAACATTAAAGAATGTTTAACTGCCACTTCTAATTCATGTCTCTGATTGTTCAGCGTGAGCTGGATACCACAGATTCTTAACATTGATTTCCAAAAATAGTAGTTAAAAATTTTTATATGGGTCAGCTTTTATTTATTTTTGTAAATATTTCTTTTTTTTTTCATATAAATGTATTCAATAGAGTTATCTATTGAATATGGAGATGTCAAATGTAGTGAAATACTTACAATCAATAAATAGCGCTGTACAATAATTAAGGTCGCAAACGATTCCCGAAACGTACAAAGAATATAATAAAAAATTTGAACAATAACAGATGGGCCTAGGCCTGCGAGGAACAACAATAGAATCGCTGGAAGATCCACCTTTAAGACTGAGGAGCATTCCATCTCAATCCTCCACCTAGTCGGGACATCCCTAAGAACTAATATTGTGGGTTTTCAATACAACCATGTATAATATCAGCGTGTACATCGTGCATTATTGCGTTGAATAGAGCTTGTTCATTTCCAAAAAGTTAAAATTTTTCATACACCCATCAAATAGATTTTATACTAATTAATTTCGTACAGTTCAAAAATTCATTGACGATAATAATATCCAAGAGTAAATCATCAAGAAATCATTCATTTGTAAATAATTAGACATCTTTCCATCGTGATGTGAAGGGATGCTATTTGGTGGGATCGTCTTATGTCTTACATAAACCAGTTGTATCAGTATTATTTTGTGTATTTACTTACATTCATTATATATTCTACATAAATATCGTTTATTGCAGGCGCCACAGTTTATGAAGATATTGCGATTCTAGTTTAAAAGAAAGCAAGCGCACAGTATTCATAATCTCATAATATAAGGGTGGTAACACATTATTTCAATTAAAACTAGTGATGAATAAACTAGACGAAACGTAACACTGCTTGTGTATCCGTCTATACATTTTTGCAATATTTTACTATATTTATAAAATTAGGAAATGCGTATAATGCATACAGGCATTTTTTAAATGTATTTACCCCTCTATCATTATAATCGTGATACGGGCAAAGCTACTATATATATTTACTTATAAATTTGTAAAACAGAAGCTAACAGTGAAATAAAGAGATCTAAAACTATCATCAGAATCAACTAAAAATTGTTCGAAACACCTAAATGGTGATTTGTAATTTTATCGATCCTACCTTACTACAATTTTAAAATAAGACCAACTAATTTGACCACTAACTAAAAAATAAACGAAAACAATACTTCAGTCTGTATATACCAAAGGAATTGAAATTATTTTGTGAAATGAAATAATCTAAATCATCTTAGGGACCATCTATAAATTACGTCACATGTTAAGCGGGAGCGGGGGGGGGGGGGGGATAAAGTGTGACATTGTCTGACAAGGGGTGGAAGGTTCCTAAATTTCGTGACGTCACATTTCAAAATGTAATATATGTTTAAGCTAATTGCGTTACTGCCCTTTTAATTTAATTTCTTGATCTAAAATTGCAAAATATGTAATGTTACACTTGGGAGGGAGGAGTTTCATCAATGTAACCAGCTGTGATGAGGACGGGGGAGGGGTCAAGAAATCGTGAAATTCATGCGACGTAATTTGTGAATGGCCCCTAATTTTATATTTATATTTTGTTAAATTTTTTAAGTGAAATATAAATTCAAATATTTTAATTCAAACTAAGTCTACTTCTAACTCTAGGCACACCTTTAATGTATAACTATGTTTATTCAAGGTATCCTTCTAAATAACTTTGGTTGTTACAGTCACTAAAATAAAATCAAACATTTTAGTATCTTCAATCTCCATATTAGCTGCAAAACGACGCATCATTATAAAAACTAATTACAAATAAAATAACTTCTATTGGGCAATGGTGAAGGTGAGGAAAGGAATGCTCCGGTGGTTCGGACATGTGGAAAGAATGTATGATGAAAGAATGACTAAACAGATATACAATGCAAAAGTGGATAGATGCAGAAGTCGCGGAAGGCCACAACACACCTTCCATGATCAAATTGATCGTGTATTAGCAGAAGGTGATGTCAGGAGCCTTAAGAACAGACGAGCGTGCATGACAAGAGCTATGAATGTAAAAGAAGCAAGTGAGGTGTGTATGAATAAGCCTGTATGGCGCTCTGTTGTTCGTGCCTACCCCGCAAGGGACCTGACGTGAAGTTATGTATGTATGTATGTATGTATTGGGCAATCTTGTCGCTGACTAAAAGCGGCCATAAATTATAGCGTGCACTATATTCAGTTTCTGTTAATGTGTTACCACCCTAACAAATTTCGTTTTGACACATAAAAAATCCTTTGCCATTTGACAATACTTGGTAAATATTATTTTATAAGTGTAAAATGTGATTGTCACATTGCATCGGCGTTGTGTAGGTGAGGCCGCACACCGGTCTTGCATATATGCCACTACAATGTGCTGAAACATGAAATATGAAATCGTGGCACAAAATAACTAAATACCGAAGGTTACTTAACCCCATTACTCTCCGGACGAATTGGTAATATTTTTTTTTTCATATTTTATGTATCGAAAACTTTGCGTAGTATTTATAAAGAAATTATTTAGCTGATATGTTATTTACGATGGACCTACTTTTATGCAAAATGGAACTAACCCATATACTGACAGTTTTGAGAAAAAGCCGTTTTATTTAAAATTTTGCATACAAAAAAATGACTATATTTTGGAAAAAAAAGTTGAATATTGTATATTATATTTTGTCCTATATATTATTGAAGTAAACCTTTTAGGTTTTTGGATTACCATGGGTCATAGATCTTGTTAGTTTATTATACTCTTGGTGTTTTGTGGGTTAACTACTTCGTGATAAAAATGTTTTATTCTGTAAAAATGTTGTCAGATCGTTATGATTCTTATTGAGTCGATAGAAGGTGCATTTTGAAAGCCTTCTGCATCCTTAACCCAATTTTGGCATGTTTGTGGATTGGTTCTGTTTTGCATAAGTAGGTCCCGTTGACATAATGAAAAATTTAAATTTGACAAGAACGGGCCTTCTCTATTTATTTATTTTGTGTACCAAGACATTCTACAGTGGCTCCGGTGTACTGCCTCCTTAAGTCTGTTACGCTCCAATTTTAGTATTAATAATATCACTTAACGTTGCATATATCTTTGTATAAATGCATATATGTAAATGTTACATGTTTAAACACATTATTGAATTTAGAATTTTTATGAAAAAATAAATAAATATCCGTATTTCAAATATATCTTGTTTTGTTTTATTATTTTGTTTGTTTTTATGTCAACCAACAACGATATATCACAGTATGCATGGTCAGTGGAGTTGTAGGCAACATTGAGAGTTGACGGCTTTTAAAACAATATTTTTATTACTAGACGTACAGTCGAGAGCAGAGAGAAAGTTGCAGCCAAGAAGGTCAAGATAACAACATCGAAAGTGATCATTAGTATCGGTACAACCAATGTGGTCTAATTGTTCGAATCAGTCTTCTTGTCCAAAAACATCGTTACAAGCAGAACGCCAAATAGATGAGTTCATTCAAGTCTCCAAAATGATCGATACACTCTAGAAAAATGAACTCTTCTAAATGTGATTAGAGTCAAATCGAAATGATTTCATACTAGGTACATCAAAATTGTATTTCGAATTATGTACACTGACGGACTCATAAACTGCATCAAAGTAATAGACGACTTTGAAATAAATATTTTAACCAAGTATGCAAACTTTCTATACAGATTTAAATTGAAACCTCTAGATTGGTTCGTGAACTTTAAAACAGCGTAGGGTCATATTCTTAAGTTTAAGTTTGTGTACTGGAAAGGAACATAAGACTTTTTTTGAAGAAAAAACAGAAATTTAAGGAAAATTGGTTTAATTAAATGTTATCTATTTGACCATCTTGGCTGCTACTTTCTTTCTGCTCTCGACTGTACGTCTGTTGGAATGTAGTTACCGTCATTTATCAAAAATTGTACTACCAGGGGCATTACTTATACTATACTATATTGAAAATTATATGTATAATAATTTATATACGAGTATAATATATATATCAAGAGCATCATAACACATGGGCGTACAGACAAAAGTGCAGTTTCTTTCACACAAGGGACAAAATTGTGAATATAACAAAACTAGTTGATTGTATTACCCTTTAGTTACAGTTCCATACCGGTAAGACTTTCTAAATTATAGCATGCATAGATTTTAGTAAACAACAAAAAATAGCATTTTTGCATATACGCCCATTGGTTATTTATTAGTGGATATTATTACATCGAGGATACATGTTCACTAATAAATAAATACAATTTGTTTAATCAAGTAAGTGAGGTTACTTATCTCAAATTTTCAGACAGAGTTCAAGTAAAAAAACACTGTGCACATAGTTGGTCTGTAGATTTAGGAGACGGAAAAGAAAATTTTACACAAGATTCCCATGACCAAGTGCAATAATAAATGAAGTCTGTTACTCCTTAGATTGATGTCAAAAGCTAATGAGAGATAAAATCAAGAATTATAATCGATTATAAAATTAATATACATGTATGTATGTTCTTTCAAATTGCTATCAGTTTTAGAGCTTTTTGCCGGCCTTTGTGTTAGACCGGGCTGTCTTTGCCGGCCTAGCTCACTGCAATACAGAGGTAATAGGTTCAATTCTGGACATGGTAAATTTCGGAAACGAATTTTATCCGTTATTTACTATGATCTGGATGCCTGGGATCGGTCCCAGAGTAGTCTGTTGTATATAACCCATAACACAAGAGTAACTTGTTTAATTTGGGCATATACAATATGTGTGTGTCTACACATTATCGTAAAGAAAATTATTAGATCTTCTTCTTTGTGTTTTCAGACAAAGAGCAAAAAAGATGGAAAACAGAAAATCATAAATCCTTTTAAAAGTAAACCACATTCGTAAAATAAACGATGCTTGCAATTCGTCGACCAAATAACCACGACCTTACGATTTCAGCCGAAACACTCACAACAAAATGATTCAATCTATTTGGGTAGCAATTTTATTGGAACGCAGACGATCCTACACATATTTTCTTTTACGCGAAAACGTGACGTCACGGAGTGGTGGGGAGGCTATTTAAAAACGTCACCCATTCATAAAGAGGACACTTTTCAAACATTCGAGTACTGAAAGCCGTCGCGTGCGCACGCTCTCTCTGTATAATCTATACGCGCGCTATTTTAGTACGTCCCTGTGCTAAGAGCTCTAGTGCTTTTATATTGAAGTGTGTAATATTTTTATTGTGAAAATGAGCGGCAATTTCCTGACTATACCTGGTGATGATTCACTTCAAAGGCGATCACGTGTAAGGTTTCTGTTCGTTTGTGTGATTGCATGTAAAATACCCAACGCTATAAAATGTGTTTTTAATTACGCCAAAAATCCATCTAATTTTCTTGTAGGAAATATTAATTTTTGGACTAAATAAATTTATTTAGGAAGTCGTAATATATAACATAAAGCTACAACGCAAAGAAATGTTATAGTCATTAAATAACAATGACATTGCAGGGCACTTATAATAGTGTGTTGCTTCTTCACTAACTCGGAAATAAATTTTGACTTTGATTGTCACGATAGGTCACGAAATATATTTTAATTGCGAAGATAAATGAATGCTACTTTCTATATAGATGGTTAGTTTCCTAATGAGCCATTTAAAGGAATAGTTTCTTGTCTTGAAGATACGATTGTCGAAATCAAGAAAAAAATATGATCATATAAACTAAACATACGATATCGTACGTGGAAGGCGATAATCACCTGGTCATTGAATAATGACGCTTCGGTGTAAACAAAATACAAGAAACCATGCTCATCGCCGAGCTCGAAAGGCAAGACACGCATTCAAATCGGTTCAAATTGATTTGTGCAATAATCGCATGAACATGAAAAAATGACATACGAGTTCTAGTTTAGACAAGTCGAGAAATCTTAGGCAAATATGTCAATGCAATTTGTGTCTTAGTGTAAACAAAACTCTTGGTGATGACCTTACGATTACTGTATGACATAATCGTAGCCGAGTTTTTGTTTTTTGATTAAAAGCAAACATGTCAATGCGATTATTGTTTAAAGAGTGTCGCCTACGAAAGTAGGAGACGAGTTCTCGCCTCTAAACATGCGATAAACTATCTTCATGTAAATGGACCTTTAGAACACCTAATGACACGAGTTTATGCGAGTGAGTCATGAAATAGCTTAACTAATAACTTTCATACACGAAAGTATAATAATTATCATAGAATCCAAAATGTATGGGAAACTGAGTATTGAAACATTTTAATTTTAAAATACCGATTAATATCATTCGAATTTAAAATTTGACTCCGCGTCTCGGTAAACATAGTGTCGGACGCCCTCAAGCCTGATGGACCGACGATCTATGCAATGTCGCCAGTAGGCGCTGATTGAGGGAATCGGATGACAGGGATGAGTGGCGGCGTCTTGGGGGGGCCTACGTCCAGCAGTGGACTGCGAATGGCTGACGACGAATTTAAAATGATTAAATATGACAAAGAATGAGGTTCTGGTGACATATAATTTACATTAAACATATAAGTTCTTTATATTCGATCGATAAGTAAACCGATAAATTACTTCCAGTTCATGACTATCAAGTCCGTGATCTTGCGGCGGGCATGATCTACTTACGTTAATCCGGTCAGGGTTGAAGCATTCCTTTCTATTGCATACAAGCTTAGTGCTATGCAACTAGTTTGAGCCAAATGTTTATTATATAAATTATTTTTAGCGGAAACTTGATTGATATATATAAATGTGTTCACAATTCTAATTACAATTAGAACAAATTAAGACACAAACAAATTTCCATGATATTATCTAGCAATCAAAATATATTCAAGAATATTTTTTTCCTAAATAAATTAAGTAATTAAATTTATAGCTGTTAAATGGGTTACGATATTTATTATATCGGATCGTATCGCGTTTTTTATGATATAGGTATATTTACAATATAACCATAGCATGAAAAACACGAATCATTACTATTGAATGAATAAATTAAAACACTTTATTGTCCACCAAAAATTCAAACTACGTTCTTAAAACTAGATACAATAAATGTTATTACCTAAAGGGTAGTTTACTATTATTGCACATTTGACGGACACTGTGATGAGAAGGCCAGTGGTCAAGGCGTTTGCTCGTCTAGTTCACCAACAGCTGGTTCATGTATCTTGTATCTTATTCTTTAATATAATAATAATTATAATAAAACTTTGTTTATTTCTCAACACAACAGATTCACAAAGAATCCTGGTGTCTGAAACTGGTGCCTGAAATAGATTTGCAAGAAATCTGCATGACAGGTCACCAGTGCTCCGCTCTATGGCTACCAAAAATAAAAAATTCTTAAGATAAACTTAAATTTAACATTACTCAGTTAAGACACAACAATAAATGTTAGATAGAAAGATGTATTTATGTGTGTGTGAACGCGTGTCTGTGGGCGTGTAGGCGTGGGTGGTCGAGGGTGTGTAGGGGTGTATGGGCGTGTAGGTGTGGGTGGGTGAGGATGTGGATAGATGTGAGTATGTGTGGGTATGTGTATTAATAACTTTAAATAGGTATACCAATTTAAAAAACTTCTAATTAATAACACACTATTACTCTTGGTATTTAATATAAATTGGTGAAGCTGATCTAAATATGCTTTACTATTGATTAAAGTTTGACATAAACTCCATTATATTAAAGTCAATTTTCTACCAGTTATAAGATAACCTGAAAAAGAGTTACAACGTTGCCTCCAGGTTCCTCAAAAAGCAGCTCGCAAGAGCAAAATTCGACCACATCGGCAGAATTGTTGAGCGCCTATCAAGCTACCCCTCCGGGAGTAAGGCTTTTTGGGCCCTCGCCAAAGCTGTCGAGGGAAACTTTTGTCGCGCGTCTCTTCCACCTTTACGCACAGCGGACAACCGTCTGGCACACGCCGCCAAGGATAAAGCCGATCTTCTGGGCGAAATCTTTGCGGCCAATTCGACTCTTGATGACGGGGAAGAAACTGCACCTACGATCCCTTAGTGTGAGTCCAGCATGCCGGAGATTCGATTTACTCAGAAAGCAGTTCAGCGTGCCCTCCGCTCCCTCGACGTCAAGAAGTCATCGGGTCCAGATGGCATACCAGCAATGGGGTTATTGACAAATTTTTGAAAAGGGCTTAAATTGAAAGAATGTGTTCTATATTAACTTAAAAAAATACTCTGGCTTTTATCCGCGTACTTATAGAATAATTTTTACCCCTGTTAAATTCATATTTTGAATAACGTGCCAAAAAGGCGCCAAAATGACGAATGCCTTTTTGTGACGTCAATAGTAATTACTATGACAGTTTCTTGACAGAACTAAATTCATTAAGCATGTGGTCTAATTAAATCCAGATATATCGATTTTGATTCGATTTGTGTATCAATTTGTAACATAATTTGTTGTTATCTTATAGTAAGTAAAATTATTCCGTTGCTGCAGAAATTATGGCATTACAGATCAATTTTCAGTTTAATTCGAAGGGTTTTTGAACTGAGTCTTTGATTTAAATAGATTTTGAAATAATGAATATTGCTTTAAAAAAAATCGATTTACCAAAACCTAAGTGTCTAATCCCTATGGCCTATGTAAACAAATATTACTTAATAAAACTTAATATTAGTCGAGTGTCCCCAGTAAATCAGCTTTGTATTTAAATTGTTTTACCAAATGATTTTGATAATATGGATCGAAAAAGATGTCGTCGGTGTGTAGTGCCTAAAGCTGAAATACGTAGAAATTGGTTGAAACTTGCAGGAAGATACGATGCTTCTCTTATGTCAAACACTGATTTATTTTTGGGAAGACCAATTTAATGTAAGTATCATCTTAATAAACTTTTATTGTGAGAAACTGAGGAAATTTTTATACAGCTTATGCTTACATTTTGAAGTTATAAGATTACAGACTGATATAATATTGTTATATATAAATATAATTTTAATATTTCAGCTGCCTGACGACATGAAAAATTACATAGAATATAGAATTATGACTTCAGTAAAAAAAACCAGAATGAAACCTGGATGTGTCCCTTCAAAATTTGACTGTCTATCTTCTCGGAAAAGAACATTACAGCCATCAACAAGTAGTGCACAATCAGCTGTAGTTTAAAGTCAAAAATAAATCTGTTTCAAGAAAAACTGAGCTGGTAATTCTGGAAGAATGCTCCATAACTGCCTCCCGGTATGTCTAGCGAGTAATTCAGCCCCATGTTCACAAAGAATGGGTGAAAACTTCGTCTTTATGCAAGACAATACTTGCCCACATATAGCGCGAACAACCCAGAAAGCTCTCTCTGAAGCCAATATTATGGTTTTACCTTGCCGGCCATGAGTCATGATCTTAACCCCATTGAACATTCATGGGACCAATTGAAAAGAAGCCTCAAATTGAACTTCAGTAATGTGACTAATCAACAAGAGCTTATAAATGGCCTAAAATTGTGTTGGGAGTGAATACCCGAGGAAAACATCACCCACTTGATTGAAAGTGTCCCAGAGAGACTCGGAGAGTGCATATGGAACAGAGGAGGATCTACTTGCTATTAAGCACCTTCAAACTCATTGATTTAGTCAAGAAAAAATATGATTTATATATCAAACTACTTAAATCAATAATTTCTGTAAACTTCCCTAAAAACTGTAAATTTTGACTAAATACCATAAAATTAGTAACACTTACTATTGTTTCTGTTCACACTTTCAAAAATCTTAATTTATTCATTTATAATCATAAAAATTGAAAAAAGAAAATGTAAAATTCATTAATAAAAAATGGTGGGCCCTATTTTGTTTTGAGTAGTTTACAGTAATGGATAATGCATCCATTATTTTAACTAAAATCCTGATGTGTCTTGTATACACTTTCAGTGTTTTGGTAAGTCTGGTATGGGATGCCACTTGCATAGATATTTTAGCCGCATCACATTCAGCAAATATGTATTCTGTAAACAATATTATCGACTTAATTTTTTGTGGTCAATAAAAAAATTGTTGCAATAAATATTTGTTTTATTTGTTCAATGCTTTTATACAGTAAAGGATATATATTACTAATCCCAAACAATTTAAGGTCTTGAATAATGCTTTTTACATATGCCTGATCATAATCAATTACTAATATGTGGACAACTCCACTATTTTCAAAATTCCACTCAGCCACACAAAAGTAACACTTCGTTAATTTGGAAACAAACATTTGCACTTGTATTTGAGTCATATATATATATCTCAGTAATCTTGTTATCCTTTATATAATTTCTAAAAGTCTTTTTAAAGAGAGGCACTTTATTTCTATGACAATTGTTTTATTACAAATTCCATCTGGTGTTGCAGCAATGTACGAATACTTTTTAGATATTATCAATCCACATGATTTTCTTGTATAACTGTTTTGAAACAAGTTTTTTTACTTGTTCTTTTAAATTTTGTCCTATAGCTTTTGCATCTATTGTCCTGGCTCCCATAATAATCATCAGAAATCATCTAGTTTTACATCTCCAATCACATGTATGTGCAATAGACCCTGTGATTCTACCATACCACATTTCTTGCCACAAATTACTTGTATGTTGACCCTGTGCGTTTTCTTCAAGTTTATCTATCCTAGACTAGGTAAATATATGTTTATTATTTAAAAAAGTAGTATAATCACTATCACTGTATTTAATAATTAAATTATGTAGAGATAGTGTTTCCAAATCCAGTAATTGAAAACTTGGTTGATGTTTTAACATCAAACATGAGTTAGTTTGCCTCTTTTCAGCTCCTTTTACAAATTCTGTTAATAACAAAGGCTGAGAGTCTTGTGCTCTAGTAGTAGTAGGAACTGCTTTTGAAAGTTGTTTGTCCAATATCATTTTTAAACTAGTCCCTACTTGACACAGTGTGGATTTCTTCCAATCTACTGCAGGACATGATGGTTCTTCACTTCTTTGGTGAACCCACATCAAAAATGCAACTGCATGCTTACATCCACCTTGAGATGCTGCTCAATCATAACATTGCACACTCACTACTTTACTCTCCTTCTCATCCACCACCATGGTTGCTGCATATAATTTAGACTGTAATCGATGTTCTGGACAAACTTTGCATTTTAGTGTATACATATGCGAGTTTCGTCGCAGATGTACACAACCAATCGCATCATCACCGTAAGATTGTCTTGATGATCTGCAAAAGATCAAATACCTGTGTAATATTAAACAACAAATGATAAGTGAATTCGTAAATATTAGTCATAACCTCAAATGTGATGCAAATATTTCACAGGATACTTTATACAAAATTTATTGCAAATGCACATTTAAAAGTTCTTTCATTGTATATAGAAATACTTACGAAGATGTCTTATCGTTTTGGATTTGGAATTCCGCTGCATTAAAATTTGAATTCGATGCAAAAAAAACTTGCTACTATAACCGCATTGATATTGGGCAAATTTGCTCTATCCGCTTTTGTTTATCCTGCTTCCATAGTTCTAAATATTAATGTGGATAGTTTAGTTTAAAAGTAATTTCAACTTATGATATTTGTAAAAAGAAAAGTTTGTTTTGTTTTTGTTAAATGTCATGTGTCAAAATTAGAGCAACTTAAGTTGTCGTTACTAGGAATTGACGTCACGCACTGTGATTGGGTTTTCAAGTCACGTGACACATAGGTTAAAAATCATAATTTTATTTATCAAAATAAAAATATTTACAGGTTATTATTATTATATTAAAAAATACTGAAAATTCTCTTTTAATATTATCTACCATTCTAGCTAAGTTTCATATTTTATTTCTACCAGTGTCAATAACCCCATTGTGCTGCAGACGTGTTCAGCTGAGCTGTCGCCAGTCCTTGCCCGGCTTTTTACTCTCTCCTATCGCAGTGGTCATGTCCCCGCTTCATGGAAGATCGCTCATGTACACCCCATACCCAAAAAGTGTGACCGAACGGACCCGTCGAATTATAGGCCTATAGCAATAACCTCTTTGCTTTCAAAGGTGATGGAGCGAATTATCAACGTGCAGCTCTTAGGGTACCTTGAAGATTCCCAGCTTTTAAATGACCGGCAATATGGCTTCCGCCATGGTCGCTCCGCTGGGGATCTTCTGGTGTACCTGACCCACAGTTGGGCTGAAGCCATTGAAAGCAAAGGGGAAGCTCTGGCTGTCAGCCTTGATATTGCTAAGGCCTTCGATCGGGTCTGGCATAGGGCCCTTCTATCGAAGCTACCAGCTTACGGGATACCCGAGGGACTTTGCACCTGGCTATCCAGTTTCCTTGATGGGCGCAGCATACAAGTTGTTGTCGACGGTTGTTGCTCTAGCATCAAGCCCATCAATGCTGGTGTGCTCCAGGGTTGTGTGCTGTCGCCGACGCTGTTCAATTTGCATATCAACGATATTTTGTCCATTGATAGCATTCATTGTTATGCGGATGACAGCACTGGCGACGCGCATTACTCTGGACGCGCAAACGTCCCTCAATCATTTGTGGAGGAAAGTCGGGTTAGACTTTTGTCTAAGGTAGAGAACTCCTTAGAGAGAGTCGCTGAGTGGGGTAGACAAACCCTTGTCCAATTAAATCCCACAAAGACAAAGGTCTGCGTATTCTCAGCTAAGAAAACCCCATTCGTACATGCGCTTCAGTTCCAAGGAACACCCCTTACCACCTCGAAAAGTATTGGGATCCTTGGTGTCGACATTGCAAACGATGTACAGTTCAGGGGCCACCTTGAAGGCAAGGCAAAACTTGCCTCCAAGAAGCTGGGAGTGCTAAACCGGTCCAAGCAGTACTTTACTCCGCGGCAACGGCCTTGTGCTTTACAAGGCCCAGGTGCGGCCGCATATGGAGTACTGCTCACACTTGTGGGCCGGGGCACCCGCTTACCAGCTAAATCCCCTGGACAGTATTCAACGTCGAGCCGTTCGCATTGTCGACGATCCCATGCTTACAGACGGCTTAGATACGCTTGGCCTTCGGAGAGACTTCGCGTCTCTCTGCGTATTCTACCGACTATATAACGGAGAGTGTTCCGAGGAACTGTTTAGAATGGTGCCTTCGTCTTCTTTTTACCACCGCACCGCACGCCATCGGCTGGGCGTTCATCCCCACTTCCTTGAGCCGCTTCGCTCTTGTACGCAACGGTTCTCTAGAACGTTTCTCTTGCGCACCGTGGGGATTTTGAATGAGCTCCCAGCCGTGGTTTTCCCACAGCGACATGGGGTTTTTTTAAAAAGGGTGTCATAAAATTTCTTCGAGGCCGGCAGCGCGTTGGTGACACCTCTCGTGTTGCAAACGTCCATAGGCGACGGTAACCGCTTTCTATCAGGTGGGCCGTCTGCCTGTCTGCTGTACTCCAGCGATAAAAAAAAGATAAATGATATAAGACAATAAATGCACATTGAAATTTCTGATGTTTGCAATTCGTCAATCTACCTTAGACGAACGCTGCATATTAATGCTCATTCCCCTAAAAATGGTAAATAGAAGTGAGACGTTTAGAGTCTTATATGGAAAAATATTGAAAAGCAAAAAATGTTTTAGCTCATTCAATTTCAAATAGAAGACTTTTTTTTAATGTTGGCTAGTAGACAAACTGGTAAACGGACCTCCTAGTGATAGGTGGCTACCGTCGCCCATGGACATCTGCAACTCAAGGGGAGCCGATGCGTTGCCTACCTCGTTGAGACTTTAGGTATCTGTTCACGCCCTTTTTGACGAGCCCTATGTTGTAGCGCTCTGGGAAAACCGCGAGAGGGAGTTAATTCCATAATTTGGACACATATGGCATTATGGATAGGTACACAAATACACAATAATAATTCATAAGCGTATCAAATCGCTTGCCGCCTGTGCGTTGTACCCTGCGCCCGCGCTACACGGGCGAGAAGTACGCACGGGGCAGGCTGCAGTGCGAAGCGAACAAACAGCGACAGTAACACGCAATACTAAAGTACTGCTTGTAATAAAATCATATTAAAGCAAATACCCACAGCATGAAGAAGCGTCCGCCACGTACCGTCACCGCCACGTACACGTCGAGGACTTCCAAGTGTCTAGGAAGTGTGGATGAACTCCCAATCGCCGGCGAGCGGTGCGATGGTAGAAGGGCGACGTAGGCACCAAATCAAATAGCTCATCTGAGCCCTCCCCGTTATACAGACGGTAGAACACGCTTAGAGCGCCAACGTCTCTTCTATGGCTGAGAGACTCTAAGCTGTCTGTAATTTTGGGATCGTCGACAATCCGGACCGCTCAGCGCTGCAAGGAGTCAAGTGGGAGCAGCTGGTACTGGGGTGCACCAACCCAAAGATGGGAGCAGTACTCCACATGGGGACGGACTTGAGCTATATATAGTAAAAGCCTATGTCCCGGTGTGAAGTACCGCTTAGCCCTGTTGAGCACCCACGCTTATTTGAAGCGATTTTCGCTTTGCTCTCCAAGTTACCCCTAAATTGCACCTCGCTCGAAATGTCGACGCCCAGGATCCCTATGGTGTCCGAGATCTTAAAAGGTGTGCCCTGAAACTGCGGCGCTAACAAAAATGGGGCTTTCTTAGCGGTAAACGCGCAGACTTGCGTCTTCTTGGAAATAAAAATGACAAAATTTCGTCTTTCCCATTCCGAAACCTGCTCCAGGGAGGTCTCTATTTCAGACACAAGTCGAATTCTGTTTTTCTCAACATCTGCACGAGGGATTTTTGCGCGGCAAGTATAAAAAGCATAGACCGTGCTGTCATCTGCATAACAATAAATGTTACCGGTTTGAAACATATCATTGATTTTCAGAATAAACAGTGTGGGCGACAATACTGAGCCTTGGGGTACGCGAGCATTAATAGGTTTCGTGTCCGAGCATACGCCGTTAATAAGAACTTTGATGCTCCGCCCAAATAAAAAGCTGGTCATCCATACGCACAATCCCTCGGGGAGTCCATAACTGGGGAGCTTCGACAGAAGTGCCTTATTCCAGACCCGATCAAAGGTCTTTGCAATATCTAGGACTACTGCCAATGCTTCCCCCTTACTCTCAATGGCGGCTGCCCATTAGTGAGTCAGGTACACTAAAAGATCACCAGCACTCCGTCCATAACGAAAACCGTATTGGCGATCATTTAAAAGCTGGTTCTCCTCTAAGTACCCGAGAAGACGCGTGTTTATAACGCTCCATCACCTTGGAGAGAAAGGAGGTTATTGGAATAGGCCTGAAATTGGAAGGGTCTGTACGGTCCCCCTTCTTAGGGATAGGGTGGACATGAGCTACCTTCTACGAAGCTGTGACTACACCCGCAGAATAAGAAAGTGAGCATAGGCGCGTTAGTATTGAAGCCAACTCGGGAGCACACGTCTTGAGCACGATCGTTGGAATATCGTCAGGTCCACTGGACTTGTTGACGTCGAGGGATTGGAGGGCCTGGCGCACCGCACGTTGCGTGATGCGCACTTCAGGCATTCTCTCCGCGCACCACGGAATAGTTGGCGGTGCCGTTCCCCCGTCATCAAGAGTAGAATTCGACGCAAAAAGAGAGCACAAAAGTTCGGCTTTCTCTTTTGCGGAATTGGCTAGTGAACCGTGAGGTCCGTGAAGAGGCGGTAGGGAAGACTTGCAGAAATTGCCTTCGACAGTCTTGGCGAGAGACCAAAAAGCTCGACTCCCAGAAGGGAAGCTGATTAGCTTCTCACCAATTTTTCGAATGTGCCGAAACTTAGCCTTCGCTATACACTTCTTGCAGAATCTGCCCGCAGTGAACTGCTTCTTCAAATCTGATGTAGCTGGATCCCTCCCATTACGCGCTGCGACCCAGGCTCGATAAGCATATTGCTTGCGCTTTAAAACTTCAGCGTAAGACGCATCAAACCAGGGTCGTGCTGGGCCACCTGTACGGACAAGTGTTTGGAATGAAGCAGTCCATTCCCGATAGAAGCGTGTCCGCTACGGTATCTGCGCAGGTAGAAGGATCATCCGAAGAGAAGCAGATCTGCAGCCATGTGAAGGAAGCGTAAAATTCTCGCAGTCCGTCCCAATCAGCTGACTTGTAGTGCCATACACGGCGTGTCCCAGTCGGCCGTGGGCGGTCGTTTTTCACTACAGGGACCACAGGGTGTACCAAGCAGTGGTCGGAGGAACCCAAAGGGGCCTCGACGCACACCTGGTAACTCTTCGGGTGAGTAGTCAGAAGAAGATCCAGCAGAGAAGGTGTATGAGTATCAATATCTGGTATCCTGGTTGGATGTAACTAACTAACTGGGTGAGACCATAGGCTAGGGTAAAGCTTGCGGCGCATTTCCCCGCGTGGTCGGTAGTGCGCAATCCCAATCACTCTCTGTGGTGGACGTTGAAGTCGCCAAGGACTATGACCTCTGCGGAGGGGTCCTGCTGTAAAAGGTTTTCTGTAGTTTCTTGGAGGTGTCCCAATAATCTTTCGGCTTCAGAATCTCCGCTATGAGACCTGTAGAGACACGCGTAGAAGCGCGTGCGTGGTAGAGTTTAGGATGAGAAATATAAAGTTTTTTTATTATTTTTTTATTGCAGGAGTTCAGCACACAGACAGACGGCCCACTGGATGGAAAGCGGTTACCATCGCCTATGGACATTTGCAACACCAAAGGTGCTACAAATGCGCTGCTGCTCTCTTAAGGGAGACTGGAACCTGGTCACCAATGCCGGAACACAACTCAAGGTTGTTATGGCGACATACTTTAGACCAGGGGTGGTAGCCATCCAGTCGGCCAAATGCCCTACCACCTGGCTGTGGGTTGTTTTGTCGCCTCTTACGACAGGCCGCCCGGCCGCAGGAAATTGTATTCTTTCTCCGTTCCTGCACGGATAAATATACGGTAAATATAGGCTCATATTTCATATAACAAATAAGTAGCCATACAGCGTGGCAATGCAGCCAGCCTTCTGGGCACGCTCCCCGTTGGCAGTGATCTGCTACATAGTGTATTTTAGTTTTTTTTTTTTATCTGAGTCAAATATTTTTTTAAGTTTTCGCAACAAATCTGTCCTTAGGAATCCTCTTATTTTCTTCCCGAATAGTAAATGTCAGATCAGGTATTTTTACCATATATTTTTATAAAGGGCAAAAGGTGGACTTCTGTTCACGGCAAAGTTATACAGTCAAATCGAAGCTAACAAGTTAAAACCGCACAAGGAACATAGATACTAGTAAAAAAACCTTAAACAATAATTTGAAAGACCATTATATAAAATTTTAATTCAGTTTATGTCTTTGTTTGTAGTGCCTAAAATAGATATAGTAGTCTACTTTAATAACACTCAAAGTGAAAAACTATTCAATTTAGACTATGAAAATAACACAAAGTCGCGAGTAAAACGTACAAAATTATATTTTTCCTTTGCTTTCCTCGAATGCAAATTGCTATGTACATTTTATTAAGTTCAAAGAAATGTCAAAACGGGCGGACTTGATGTTTTAATAAATATTTAATTTCGCTATAATAGTTATGGACCTTCAAACAGTCAAAAGGAAATAAACAAGCTAATAATGGCGGTAAATAATATAACACTTTTATCCGTGCAGGAACGGAGAAAGAATACAATTTCCTGCGGCCGGGCGGCCTGTCGTAAGAGGCGACAAAACAACCCACAGCCAGGTAGTTGGGCATTTGCTCGACTGGGTGGCTACCACCCCTGGTCTGAAGCATGTCGTCATAACAACCTTGAGTTGTGTTCCGGCATTAGTGACCAGGTTCCAGTCTCCCTTAAGAGAGCAGCAGCGCATTTGTAGCACCTTTGGTGTTATAGGCGATGGTGACCGCTTTCCATCAAGTGTGTCGTCTGCCTATCTGCTGAACTCCTGCAATAAAAATATACACTTTTCGGGACACTGTTCATTGTTTGGTCACAATATAAAAGAATTTAAAATTGACTCCCGGTTGCTTTCTACTTACTGGTTCTGTAAACATTGCAGCAAAAGTCGACTTTAAGGTGACGAGTCTAGTCTAGTCGAGTGAAAAGATTCGTCACCTTAAAGTCGATTTTTGCTTGCACGAGTACAAAAAACAATATTGCCAACATTTTAGTAAATGTCATGTTCAATATAAAACGTGAAAAAAAGAAAATTGCAGTGTTGACCATAATAGACGCTGAGACTAACAATAATTTTAATAGTCAAAGACAAAGAAGATATAATCACTACGATCAACATAAATATTGAAACCAATTAAAAGGTAATACTAAATAACTAAACAAGATAGAAAATCAAACAACTTTGATCTAAGTAACTTTATTGGCAAACAGTTAAACATAATTTTCTGTGGAACATTCTGTTCTGTGTTCTTAATTTGAAAAGCTAACATGTGGTCGCAGAATGTTAAACGAATACATTTGAAAACTGGCGAACCTTTTCATACCACGACTGTAAAAGCTGTGGAATGACCTTTTCGTGACTAGAGCTTTATGATAATGAGCTCTTTTAAAAGTGCGTTAATAGATTACTTTAAATCTCAACGAAATGGGCAATGAATCTGCACCCTTGATAACACAGATGTCTTTGGGAAATAGTAATTGCTTAGTATCAGATAGATCATTCTGCTATTTCGCTTATCTACAAACCAAAAGTTAAAAAAAAAGTCTGGAATGGAATGTAATACAATAAGGGAGTAGGATAGGGAAGATGAAGGGGAATGAGGGCCACCGAGGCTCTCATTTATCGTATAAAACACAATGAATTTAATTTAAAGCCAACCAAATAATAAACTATATAAAACCGTAACTTTAAACCTATTTTTGGGACACTACCCAAAATATTGTTCCAAATTTCTGGGATTCGATATTAAAATGCCATTGGAATTATCACAAGGTTTATTAGGAGTACATACACGTTCATAATTCACAATTCTTACAAAAACAACTAAATACAATAAGACCAAACTATAAAGCAGAAAATCATAGGCAAATGCATAAATCGCGCAGTCTATCTATATGAGACTCCCGTTCCGAATCTACACTTAGTAACACCTCGATCGCAGTTGAAACTCAACTAACCCAGTCTACACGGGCCGTATATATTCGAAAAACCGAAATGAAATTTCTCGAATTCGTAAGCTTAACCGCTTCTAGGTATCTGAAGTGAAATTTGAAAGGTAAAAAGGTTTATGACGTCTTCGACTCGACGGCCGGCAAAGACAAAGAGATTTGGGACTAACAATAGACGTTGTTTCAATACTTAGAAAATTAACGGCATCGAAATGACTGTGAATAATTAATAAAACAATACAGACAATTTAAAAAGGACAGATCTACAAATCCATTATTAGACCTGTTCTTTTATATGGCAGTGAAGCGTGGCCTGTACTTGAGCGACACAAGCGGGACCTGCTGTCTCGGAAATTAATATGCTTCGGTGGATGTGTGGAGTCACGCGAAAGGCTCGCGTCAGGAACTCCCGCATCCACGGTAGCCTCCACGTCCTTGACATAGCAGACAGATTGCAGGAGAGACGCTTACGCTGGTACGGCCACGTTTTACGGAAACCAGCTAGTTATGTGGGGAACAAATATCTAACCATGCCGCCTCCGCCAGGTCCCGGTCGAAGGGGTAGGCCCAAGAAATACTGGCTTGACGTTGAGGGATGACATGCGTACCAACGGTCTCTATACAAAGGATGCCGAAAATCACGCGAAATGGAGAAGAAAAAGTAGGAAACCGGACCCTGGGCGTTGAAATGATCGCTCCGAACGCAACCGAGATTTAACGCTCGGATGAGGATGATGATGACAAGACAGACAATTTAAATAGCAGAGGTAATAAAACACCCGTATGCTTAAGGAGTATATGGATTTTGTCTTCTCGGAACTTCAGTTGTAGAAGTGTTATTACACAAATGCCAACGGATTGTATTTTTCTATACTAAAATTATCCGAGCGTTTTTTCAGCAAAACAAAAATCAAATATAGATATTTGTTCCCTTAATATTCGTACAATATATGAAGCATCACAGCTGTGGATTTTCATACGTTTTGTTTTAGATTGAAACCAATTGCGTAAACATCCGCGAATCAGACTTCTGACGCAAAGACATGTGTTCATAATTAGTGTTTAATTTGTACATACTTCAAATTTTGAAAATAGATCGATCCATTACTCGATATGTCAACTATCTTATATATAAAATTCTCGTGTCACAATGTTACTTACCATACTCCTTTGAAACGGTTTGACCGATTCTCATGGCATTTTGTGTGCATATTAGGTAGGACTGAGAATCTGACAACATCTATTTTTCATCCCCCTAAATGTTAAGGGTAGTCCACCCCTATTTATTTTTTTAATTTTTACTAAAAAAAATTTTTTTTCATGGTACAGCATTAAAAAATACATACAACCCTAAATTTTCAACCCTCTACGATCAACCCCTATTTTTTATTTGTTAAATATCGATTGAAGCTTTTCCGGGCAAGACGACGTCTGCAGGGACAGCTAGTAATATTATAAAATTCTAAATAGGTATGCCGTGTCTGTACATTGAAGCTATAAAAAAAGTAGTATAGACTATATAAACGATGGAGAACACGACGCAATTTTTTTAGATTTCTTGCCTGTTTGATCGGGATTGAAGTAAAAACTACTAGGCTGATTCCGATGTGGTTTTCGCTGACCGACAACAAATTCTTAGACTTTAAAAAATCTGCACTATTTTTTATCCTGGGAATTTGCCAGGTTGAAAAAAAACGTATTCCAATGCGATTTTTTTCACTTTGATATTTTATGTAGAAGAATCCTTTCAATGCCGTAAGTGGGTGAATCCAATGTTCCGCCTTAGCATTAGATAAATTCAAATTTTAGTTCGGTTGTCCATTTTACACGTGCGTTTCAGCCGAGAACTGAATTAAAATGATAAAAATAGTACGAAATTTTATTCGCAGTGCATACTAGGTGTAATTCCGATCGCGGAATTTAATACGCGAGAATAAAAACCTCGCGGTGAAATACCGCAGTGCGGACAGGCCCTTAACATGTGCGCTCCTGCACTGCGCTAGTCAGTAGTTCGTTGTCCGTTGCGATGATTAGACGTATGCAGCTACCATAAACTTATTGGTGGGTTTATTTTTAAACCTATAAATAGATAGATTACTCGTTATTGTACACCATTGCAGAAATCTTACAAAAAATTCTAAAGGGCCATTTACATGGAGAGAGTTTATCGAACGTTTTGGGGTAAGAAGTCTTACACTATTTTCGTAGGCGATACTCTTTATACAATAATCGTATTGACATGTTTACGTTCAATCAAAATACATCACATTCGTAGGCGAGTGTTTGTGCCTACGTGTATGTCATATGTTACACTACCGACCCTTAAGGAAATCTCAGAATAGGCGTGACCTACAAAAAGGTTGCTTACACGTGCTCTCTTATCGACGCCTGCTTGTCGCACGCAATTATGCTAAACCTACTTTTAAGAACGTATTATTTGTAAAATCATTCTATTGCCTAACTTCGGCTAGAGTCGTTGTAGATTAAATATTTTTCATATTAAATTCTCTATTAATTTTAAATTGGTTTTTTTGGAACCTCCGGCTAGTACATACATACATACATACATAACTTCACGCCAGGTCCCTTACGGGGTAGGCACGAACAACAGAGCGCCATTTAGGCTTATTCTTACACACCTCACTTGCTTCTTTGACATTCATAGTTCTTGTCATGCACGCTCGTCTGTTCTTAAGGCTCCTGACATCACCTTCTGCTAGTACATGATCAATTTGATCATGGAAGGTGTGTCGTGGCCTTCCGTGACTTCTGCATCCATCCACTTTTGCATTGTATATCTGTTTAGTCATTCTTTCATCATACATTCTTCATTTCCGGCTAGTACCCCCGTAATTCATACGATAATCATAAGGTAATTATTACCAATTAAGGAGTTTCGTTTAAACTACGACACAAATCGCATTGAGATATTTTCCTACAATGTGTTGACTTATTTTAACTATGGTCTATTCGACTTGCCTTGGCAATACAGTACATTGACATTTCCAAGGTTCGATCAGATGTGAAAAATCTTTTTTACCATGTTTTATTTATTTTACAAAAACATTCAAACAAATTTTAATTTATTTATATATTTTCAATACTTGAATCTTCAGATTCAAAGTTATCTGTGACTTCTATAATAAATTTGACCATAATTTGATCTATTATAGTGTGAGTTATAATTCCCGGGATTTTCACATCCTATGAATTTTTGAAGTGAATCTTCTTTAAAATCGTTGTGATTTGAAACTCCATAAAAAAAGTGGCACTAAAAAGAGATAAACAAAAAAAACTATAGGACTAAGCCTTCGAGAGAATGAGATAAGAGTGTTACGAGCTACACAGGACTCGAATTAAAATGCCGTTGGAATTACTATAGAATTTATTAGAACTATACAAACACATATAACATAGGTACAAATATAACTAAACACTACTAGTACAAACTGCACGATGCAATAACACGCGCAAAGTCCGTCACTATATCGCTCATCGAATGTACGTCTTGCTCGTATCGTGTTCCTCGCTTGACTTCCCCACCCCTCCGTTCGGGCATTGTTTTATAGCAACAAAATCTATTGCGTGGACTGGGGATTCCGAGAAACCGTAATCTGCACATCTGGTTAATTATTTCTGCGAACGGTGAACCAAGTCGAAAACGTTATTGTTTTAATAGTCTATTGTCAAATTGCAAATTTTAAACACGAAGTAAACAAAAAAACTCCAAATGCGGGAAGGGTAATAAACCAGGTGCGCATTTCTTTGTCGGTATGTAACACGAGTTTTACATTATGCAGCACAGATAACAGAGTCAATAAGATCGATGGTTAAACACAGGTCCATATGAACTGCATACATAACTATACACACCATTTTTTTATATTTTTTCATATATTAATTCACCATTGTTTAGTTTATGAAATAAATACTCAACTAAAAGAGTTACATACAATCCATTAACTCAGATTATACTAAAAGCAAGTTGGATTGTGATGGAAAAACATAAATATCAACATAACAAAGCAATTAATTCCGCGTGTAACAATTTATAACAAAAAAACAATGTCCCTCCAAGCTTTTATGGCTGCTAGCCAAAAATTTTTTTAAACACCGTGTGATGTTATCATTTCGATTGTCTGGTACAGTGTAAATCATAGGATTACACGAAATTTGCAAAGTTTTTAGAAAAAACTTTACAATTTGTTGATAGAATTCTTTTTGCATTTCAAAAATTGTCGTTGCATTTGCTAGTTTATTGTCATCTATTTTCAACAAGACAAAGTGTTATCTTACATTTTTATTTCTATCTATTGGCAGAGAAGAACACTCATTCAAGAGTCACAATTGCTTAGTAAAAACGTTTTTCTGTTATTTAATAGCAGCCTATAAACGTCTTACTGCTGGGCTTGAGTCTCCTAATTTTATAGCGGAATGGACAATATTTATTATTTAATGCTGAACAATGGTTTTTCATGGTAACACTATCTCTTGTTTATACTTGAGTACATATTCTTGATGTATGCAAATTTCCTTCTATTTTGTATACTGGTACGTATTATTTCTGTCCCTCCTCCCCCAAATTATGACTTACTTTACGAGGATACCGCTTTGGGATCGTCGGATTTCGTTTGCGGTGTTAAATAAAAAGACATGTAAGAAATAATGGACTTTTTGCAAGTGGCTTGAGCTTGTGAACTTCTATTAAATGGTGGCCGGCCTGATAAGACTGAATTTGCTCAGATTGAATTGCAAGATATATACCTCAGAGGCCAAAGGCGGACCGCAGACATAGTGTTTGGACTAGAGGTTCGGGTGAGACGAGGCTATCTACATTCTCTACTTATGTATCATTATTCTACAAACATTTACGCAACAACTGAACGCAACTAAAATATACGTCAGCGGTTTAGTGTATACGGAATATGTAGAATATTTTTTTAAACTTCGGATCCGTGCATACAGACAGTATACTCTACGTGTTGTCCAATTCTTGTGTTATCTCTATATACAGATGTCATCAGCATGCTTTCCTTCAATAACGGTAATTGTAACAATCCTCCTCTCTTCGGAACCTTCTGGAATAATTCAAAGTAGACCCTAAAAATGCTTTCATAGAGTTACTTAAAAATATGTTTATCTTCTTTTTATATTTAGTTTTGCTTTTAGTGGTACATATTTATTTCTAACATCAATATACATAGTTTTGATACTGAATAAGAAACTCAATATTGCCTTAAAAATTAATTCTTATCTTACTTTTCATAGACAATTTACTTGAAGAGGATTCGTTGTCATTTTTGAAATGTGGGTTATTTTTGACTAAATTATTTTAGGGTTTCGTACCAAAACGACAAAAGCATTGAACTTCCGTCACCTATATACACTACTCGCTGCTTATGACACAATGACACACATTTTATTAATTACTAAGCCCACAATTTGAAACAAATATCTCATGATACATATTTCACGCCTGTTTCTCATAGTGGAATGATGATGGATCTCCACTTGCAAAAATCCTGACGAATAAGTTTCATTTCAATACTAACTTTAGTGTCTTCATGGATAAAATACATTGATTCGATGTGATTTTATTTGACCTATTTAACACTTCTGCTATGTGATCATGGTGTGTACGTTGCGGTCTACCGATACCAGCTCTTTCATTCACAATACTTTCAAACACTAATTTCGTTACTCTATTTACATCCATTTTCTCTACATGCCCAAACATATATAAATAAACTAGCTTCTGCCCGCGACTTCGTCCGCGTGGAAAGTTCTTTTAACTATCCCACGGGAACTCTTTAATTTTTCGGGATCAAAAATATCCTATGTTACTTCTAATACCTTCAAGAATATGTTTACAAAGTTTCATGATGATCGGTTGAGTAGTTTTCGCGTGAAAGCGTAACAAACCTTACATTCACATTTATAATATTTTTAGTTAGTAGGGAATAAGTTTATGCATAACGTAAGAAAAAGTTGAAATAAAGTAGCCGCATTGTTTACATTTAATTAATTTCAAAATTTAATATCCTACAACATTAACATGTGTAAATATTATGATATTATACATAAATACGTTGACTCGTAAACATTTTCATGTTTATCTAATACATATTTCTGAAAACAAATATTAAATGAAAAGAGATTTTATGATAAAATATTTATTATGGATTTAGCTAATTTTACGTTTAATATTATTACGCCGTTATAGCTTCGTGGTTAGGCATTCGCGTCGCAAACTCAGAGAGCGCGGGTTCGCAGTTTGATCGGAAAGCATGCAACTAGAAGATGTGTAAATCCAACAATCCGCATTGGACAAGTTTTGCTGTGTGCGGTTTTTTATATGTTCTTGATTTTATGCAGTTGGTCCGAAGACTTAGCTTTACTAGTGGAGGATTTGGGATGAGGCAGGGGACAACCTACTCAAGGGAGTCCCCTAGGGGGCTTCACTTTATCTGGACTGTTGCCATGAAAGGGTGTTGAATCTAATGATGTCAGCTAAAAGGTGAAAACAATGGAATAATTGATGACAGGTGATATGAAGCCCGTAAAGGAAGTTCCCGGTCGACTGGGACCAGAGATGTGAGGCAAAAGTATGGTAGGTAGAATCGGTTCCCTATATAATTGGAGTGAAATATATTTAATATATCATAGATATATCTTAAAATTTGTACACAAAGCTTCGCTCTCTGCACTCACGAAAGTATCATGCGATAGAAAAAGATAGGTTATTTTGTAACTCCGTGATAATATGGCAAATATATCTTCTTCTTTATATATAAAAATTAATGATTGTCTGTATGTCCTTTATATAATCGTAAACTATACATTTGATCATGTAATGATCTTTAGCAAAGTTGTTGTGCATGAGCCAAAGATGGTTTCTGGGTAGGTTCACAATTGGACCCGGTAGGTGGTGCTGCTGTCGGCATATCGATTGAAGCTTTTCCGGGCAGGACGACGTCTGCAGGGACAGCTAGTCTTGATATATAAAAATGAATGTCTTTCTGTCTGTCCTTTATAGAATCGTAAACTACACATTTGATCATGTGTAATGTTTAGCAAAGTTGTTGTGCATGAGCCAAAGAAGGTTTCTGAGTTGGTTCAAAATTGGACCCGGTAGGTGGAGCTACTGTTGGCATATCGATTTAAGCTTTTCCGAGCAGGACGACCTACCGACCGGTTCCGAATGATGTCATCGATGAAACGTTCATCATCATCCTAGCGTTAAATCCCGCCGCCGCCGCCACCCCCTGAGTCTGTTTTCCTACTTTTTCTACTCCACTTTGCGCGGTCTTCATCGGTGAGATACTATATAGCCATATATGCTCTCTCTATATAATCATTACTCTGAGGCCCGAGGCGACGTTTGGGAGGTTTATGGTCAGTTTTAATTACGTTTATCCGTGCAGGAACGCAGAAAGAATACAATTTCCTGCGGCCAGGCTGCCTGTAGTAAGAGACGACAATACAACCCACAGCCAGGTGGTAGGGTTTTTATCCGTCTGGGTGGCTACCACACTTGGTCTAGATTTTGGTGCCATAACAACCTTGAGTTGTGTTCGGGCATTAGTGCCCAAGTTCCCGTCCCTGTTTAGGGAGCGGCAGTACATTGGTAGTATCTCTGGTGTTACAGATGTCCATAGGCGATGGTAAACACTTTTCATCAGGTGGGCCATCTGCTTTTCTGCTGAACTCTTGTAATAAAAACGTTTATATCAAGTCATATTTAGATTTCATCTATTACCAGTAACCTATTTCATATTTGAATGAACAAAAGGGTCTTATTAATAATAATTTTGGTAAACATGGAGAAAATACACAACAAACATGTTCTATTATCATTTTGTTTTCGTACATTAATAGGTACTACATTGTTTGTCCACTCGTATACTAATATTATAAAAAAGAAAGAACGTATGCCGAGACCGAATAGTTGTTTATAAAACTACATACATAATACACTACAACTTCCATTCATTTATTTATTTCTTTAGGTAAACATATGTGTTACACTGTTATATCCCATAAAGGTAAGCAGAGACAATCCCTATTAATATTATAAATGCGAAAGTAACTCTGTCTGGCCGTTAGTTACTCTTTCACGGAAAAACTACTGGACTGGTTTAGCTAAAACTTATGTGTGTGTGTGTCTGTGTGTGTTTGTGTGTATGTGTGTGTGTGTGTTGCGTGCGTGCGTGCGTGCGTGCGTGCGTGCGTGCGTGCGTGCGTGTGAGTATATTCGATACCGAGGATGAACATAGAACATATTTTTTCAAATTTGGTCATATAGGTTTTGCTGTTATTTTTAACTGACTTCCAAAAGGGAAGGTTCTCAACTTGGTCGGTATTTTATTTTTTATGTATGTACACCGATTACTCTGAAATTTATGATCCGATTTACGTGATTCTGTTTTAATTCGACGCGGAATAGTTGCCATTTGATCCCCTAAAAATGTAATATACTTTGGCCCAGTAGTTTTTATTTTATGAACATTTTTTATGACAAAAAAATCCGATTCCGTTCCATATATACACAAATTACTCTGAAATTTATGATCCGATTTACGTGATTCTTTTTTAGTTCGACGCGGAATAGTTGCCATTTGGTCCCCTTAAAATTTTAATATATTTTGGCCCCGTAGTTTTCATTTTATGATTTTCTTTTCAGTTCCCGTTTCTTGGAACCTATATTTTTTAAGGCGTGAAGCACCTTTCGTCGGTGCAAAGCAAAACATAAAAATTACTATATTTTGAAAATTACTAAGCACCGACTTTAAGATTTTTTAGATAATATATATTAATAATAATAGCTTTAGAAATAAGTTATTTTATACATTTTAGTTTTTTAGTTTTTGAAGTTAGTTTTTTTAAACGAAGTTTTTATTTTTTATGTACAATGTAGTACTAATACTACATTGTACAAAAACCAACTTCAAAAATGGGCATAGATAATTTTCATCCCAGGAGTTAGGATAGTTTGCGATATAAAATGTAGTGAACATTGCGGGAGCAAATAGCACTAATATAAAATTTTTATACAATGTAACCTGTATTAATGCTTGCTCTTTAAACAAGCGGCACACATCTCAACCACCAGGTTGATCTATATTGAATGCAATTCGGCCATAAACTTATGTAATTTTATTATTCAGAGGCACAACTCTATTTACCCACCCTTTGCTCAGAAGATTGGAGATATGGTCCCAGTAAAATGCATCGCAGTCTACCAATACTCACTTTGGAACCCGCACTGCCTCACTACAATTGGTTATTTACTATAGCTATTTTTCTTAAAAACTATATAGTTGAAACCTGACTAAAAGTATATTTTATATGTTGCTATCTAAGTATGAAGACAAATCGTGAAATAAAATAAAGTTAAGCATGGGGAAGATAAAATGTTAATGAACTTGAATAAACGAATTGAGGGAGTCGATCTCGTCGATCGTTTATGTTTTTTTTATTGGATGAGTTCAGCAGGCAGGCAGATAGCCCACTTGATGGAAAGCGGTTACCATCGCCTATGGACATTTTTAACACCAAAATTGCTACAAATGCGCTGCTGTTCTCTTAATGGAGACTGAAACCTTGTCACTAATGCCGGAACACAACTCAAGGTTGTTGTGGCGACATACTTTAGACCAGTGGTGGTAGCCATCCAGTCGGGAGAATGCCCTACCTGGTCTGGCTGTGGGTTATTTTGTCGCTTCTTACACGACAGGCCGCCCGGCCGCAGGAAATTGTATTCTTTCTCCGTTCCTGCACGGATAGGACGGGTTATGTTCGATTTAACTAAAAATGTTATAAACAATAAGAGTTATAACCCCACAAACAATGGAAGTCAAGGGAATCTTAGTCCATACAGCTAATTCTGATGTGTATAATAAGTCTTCGTATTGCTCAGCTGAATTGTAGATCTTCAGCTGACGCCAGTCAACGGAGTTCTAGTAAAAGTCGAAAGGCTACATTTGACTATATAGTTCACGTTTGTCATAAAAACGCATACTTACTATTCAAAAAATTATTAGTATCCTACAACTATAGTTCATCTTAGAGTAATTAAAAAAAATTTGGACTACAAAACTGCACAGTACTACGTCCTCTTTCAGTTCCCGTCAAAGAAATAATTATAATAAATCTTTATTAGCCCGTAGTATTTTACAATTTGACAAAAGAAGAGACGCATAATAGAAAGGTGATTAGGAAACAGTAATGATGTGTTGTTTTCTTAAGGTTTTGCGATATACACAATAAAACTACGTTTAAACGGTTTATTTTTATACGACCTGAGCACCGACAAAAAAAATCACACCTGCCTAAACGTTTTATTACCTTTGCGGCATTTGGACTTCTTTTGTTTACTTTGCGTTTAAAAATTGTAATTAGAACAACCCATTGTGTATTGTAATCTTTATGACTATCTCATTAGCCAGGTGTGATTCTTGGAAATTGAGTCCACGTGGCCGAGTATTGTGTCGAGACATATCGCATTTGTACAATATATAGCAATGGCCCAACGGAGGGTTAAGGCAGTCAAGCGATAACCACAAGCGTGGAAAGACGTCTGTACTTTCGATAATCTATATAGTGACGGACTTTACGCGTGTTATTATATTTGTAACTGTGTTATACGTGTTTGTGTAGTTCTAATAAATTCTATAATAATTCTAACGGCATTTTAATTCGAATCCTGCAACACGTAACAATACATTACCTTATATATCTTTCATCACTTTCAATTGTGTCGAAGCTACTTAGTATGAAACTAAGTATCCTGCTATTCTATTTTATTTATTACATTATTTATATTACTAACTTATTAACTATGCTATCACAAATTCTATGCTATTTATATACTTGTTAATACAACGCTTGCATTCTTCCATAATCAAACCATGCGTAATTAGAACTTTAAACATCGTTTTGACGAACTTATTTTGCTGCTGTGAGTAATACCTACGCGGTACAGAGAAGTTAAACAAATACTAATAATTATAACACCTAAATTTGTGCGAGCTTTCGAAGAACGCAGACGGAAGTGTGAGTCACAAAGCAGATGTCGTCAAAACACCAATCATTCAAAAATAACGAGCGGCGACAAGGTCGATGCATACGAGCCAATAGTGCTCATTGCGTTTGTACCAGCACTGTTGCGACAAAGAAAAGTTATTTGTGAATCTCCTTAGAAAATTGAGAAGTACAAAATTGTATTTCAAATTTTTATAAACTAGTGGTCGCCCGTGGTTGAAATTCGACCGTGGTAATTAATTTAATAATAAATAATTACAGATTTCGCCAAGGCTGCACTGCTAATGTGACTTGAACAATAACCAAAAGAGTATATATGCGTGTGTGTGTCAAATACATGGTAGTGTGTGTAATGTTTTTTTATTGATTTAATGTATTTTTTATGCATAATTTAAAAAAAAAATACAATTCTTCTAATTCTATTCTAATTCTAATTCTCTTTCTCTATATAAACTATAAGTGTGCGAAATTTCATTCTCTTCTGTCCGCGCAATTTTCGTAAAATGGGGTACAAAGCTTTTGCTTTACGTATTGTTACAAATCAGCTATCGACAAAAACAAAATTTACCTGCTATCTAAAACAAAACACATTTTATTACCTGCCGGCATTTAAGCTAATTGTAACTCTTTTATGACCGTCTTCTTTTGTTTACTTTGTGTTTAAAATTTGTGATTAGAAAACAGCCCAATGTTTTATTGTATTCTTTTTTAAGATTAAGCCGGCTTAGATACGGAGAAATTGCATTTGTGCAGTATAAAACGATGACCTAATGGAGGGCGAGGCAGTGGAGCGATAACCACGAGAGAAGCGAGATGTGTGACTACAATCGGGAATCTATAAAGTGACGGACTTTGCGCGTTTCATTGAATTACGACCCTCTGCATTACGTTTGGACTTGTTGTGTTTGGTTATATTTGTACCTATGTTATACGTGTTTGTATAGATCTAATAAACTCTATAGTAATTCTAATGGCATTTTAATTCGAGTCTTACGACGCGTAAGAGTATTAATATATAGACAAAACGACGTACGTTGGTAAATAAAACACATGAAAAAGCTGTAGCTATTTAGATATTTTTTAATCAAAACGAGGAAGTTCTTATTCGTCTGTATGTGTGTTACACGATTACTCCGTCACTTGTGTGCCGTGTTTAATTTTTTTTCTTTATTCGTAAATATGTATATACTTCCGAGGTGGTCCCATGATCACCAAGTCACGACCTGATGAGTAGATCCCAAGGAAGTCGAGAGTAACCCTTATTAATAACGCCGAGCCTCGATATTATTCGAAAAGAAAGCTTGTATACACGTGCCAGTATTACATTTTCTACAGTTTTTTTTTTATCTGCCTGTCTAAATTTGTCTATCATTGTAATTTTTCTCGGCAACTTCTCGGTCTAAATGTATGAAATATTGCATAGTTTTTACCTTGTTTGTAATTTATTATACACAGTCAAAAGGAGAGTTTATTTTTATACCTATTTTTTCAAGCATCTGAGTGGTGTGTAATCCCTTAATGTGAACTCAGACAGGACAAGGCTGGCGAGTCACCTCGGTTAAAATATTTCTGAAATATATTGCTCTCCAAATCCTGCGATTCCATTTATCTATTAAATCATTATCATCATTCTATAAATAATTCGTTGCGACATTAATTTTCTTCTTCATATATTCAGACCAGTGGAGTGGAACACACTTCCGGAATCTGTTTTCTCCAAACCTACAACCTGGGTGTTTTCAAGTCTCGTGTGAATAAGTACTTTCTAGGTAAGCGTGCTTGATCTTAGACCATATCTCCGCCCAAATCGAGCGAGATCATGGTCAAACACGAACCTATAGGGGATTAAAAAAAACCATTGCCAGGCATACTTTCTTACATGAAGTCAAGTCATTATTAAATGAATAGAAATTACATACAATCGGGTTATTCCCAAATCCATGAAGTATGAACCCTTAATAAGTACAATTATCTTATCAAACTTACTTTTATACCTAAATTTAGAATATAAATGTAATGAATCTTAAGTTGCCTATCGAGAATTCTGAAATATCAGCATTAATTTTCTACGAAGCCTCTGTAAAGCAAATGTGGTTAGCTTTCAATTAACGTTTTAAACCTTAAATGTAACTAGGTAATTAACCCGATCTCTGTATAGCTTAAACAAACTCTCAGTAAACACGGTCGTCACAGAAACGAGTAAACGTCAGTGTTCCAAGTCATATAAAATAAAGATTTTTTTAAATTTGTATTGATTTCAAAGGTTAAAACGGTTCAGGGTGGTGTTACCATTTTTTGTAATTATTGTTACAACTTAGGCTTCGACAAAGACAAATTCCACGTACAGTCTGTAAAAGCACATTTTATTACCTGACGACATTGTAATTAATCCTTTTATGATCGTCTTCTTTTGTTCACTTATTTATTGGCATACGTTTCTAATTATTGTGGAGAACAGCCTATCGTTCTATTTACTCGCCTACGGCTGCTTGCAGGCTGCTTCAATTGCCAGGTGTTGCGGATTACTAATTACAAGCAAGTTCTAGGAAATTGTGTCCACGTTGCCGGGCGGGCACAGTTGCATTGGTGAAGTATAAAACGACGGCCTGATTGAGAGAGAACCGATCAAGGCGTGACGTGTGTACATTCGGGAATCTAATATTGACGGACGTTGCGCGTTTCATGGGATTACGACCTTCTCTGCGTTACGTTTGGATTTGTTGCGGTCGATTATATTTGTGCCTGTGTTATACATGTTTGTATAGTTCTAATAAACTCTATAATAATTCTAACGGCATTTTAATTCGAGTCCCGCAAACTCGTAACATTGAGTTCAGTTATTTTGAATGTGTAGGCTTACGCCGGGCGAATGACACCGAGAATAACACAATAATAATGCCTGAAATATTATAATCAAAGTTTATTACACTGGAATTACTACAATTACAATTTTCAATATAGCACTCTAATATACAGAAATATTAGGAGAACTCCAAGAGTTCCATCCACGCCTGTCTGATGTCAACCAGCAATTTGCCATCAAAGAATACTGCGATTATATCAAGCAGTAATAATCGATCATAATATATTCGCTCCTTGGCTAAGACTGCTCCACACTATTCGTGTAGACTGTCCTTATGGACTACTGGTATGGTGGTGGTGGTCTGTCCCTCCTCTGCCCGAACACCGCGTATTTCTGAAAAGGTACTCGTTGCGCGCCGTAGTAACTCCATCCGGCAATGCTTTAGCGCCACTATAGTTTCATTTCCTTCATAAAGCTAACTTCCGCCATCCGTATTAACTTCCAACTTCCGATTACTCCGGTTAAACGCTTCTACGTTGACATCGGGTTATACGACTTCCAATTACTACATGGAAGAATACTTCATCCGGTTATTGACTACTTCCATCATATGAATAGAACAGAATAGAATAGAATCTATTTTCTTGCATAACATTAAGATACAATTCAAGAAGTTTAAGTACAGAAAATGAATTAAAAATCATTTTTTTTATGCACGAGTCCAGCAGACAAGCAGCTGCAATAATGTAAGATATTGACGGTAGCCGAATGTGTCTTATTTATAGCGTTAGAAATAACTACGTTTTAAGGTGGCGACTGACCTGTAACATTTCGTCTTAACGTAACGTTACGTTACGACGAAATGTTACAGGTCAGTACAGCGAACCGATCCGCTCGCTGCGAGCGCCGCGTGCTCCACCCGGTTGTCGGTATTTTCGCGAACACCTTTGAGTGTTACGTTACGCCTTAATTTTAGGCCAGTGCAGCCCCTAGCGTCGTTGCGAGCGCATGTGTCAATCGGGTATCACAGTTTCGAAGCGAATTGACGAGCGTTGAAGATGGAACGGGACCAGGATAAAAATCTGTTGTTCATTGAAAAATATAAAGAAATGCCTATTTTATGGGATCTCTCTCATGCACAACATTATCCGACATTTTGATTACGAAAAGACGGAGCGCAGTCGAGCATAGTGCTCGCCACGAGCTAGGGGAATAAGTCAGTCAGGTAATGCCGTAACGTCGCACGCCTCGAATGTACGTTACGGCCAAATGCTCATGTCAGTCGCCAGCTTTAGAATAGCCACATTAGTGTATATAAAAGCGTTATTTATAGTTATTTCAAGATTTGTCAAATAAATAAGTTCCATGATTTTGGTTCATGACCAACTAAAACTGTTTAAACAAACAAACAGAGTTGAAGTAACACAGTAATTCTATTTTCAACAAAATCAATAAAACAGGAGAGACGGCTTATTTCTACGCCAAAGAATTCTAAGAAATAATAAGTGTGAAAATTTATAATACATTGCGTGCTAATCGCAGTCCACTGCAGGACGTAGGCCTCCCCAAGTCAGCGTCACTTATCCCGGTCCTCCGACATCCCCTTCCAGCGCTTACCGGCGACCTTAAGCAGGTCGTCACACCATCAGACTGGAGGGTGTCCAAGACTACGTTTTAACTGAATAAAAGGTAGGTAGGTATAGTATTATAATAACAACATAAACGCCTCATTGCTGGTCTCAGGCCTCCCATGTAGGAGAACGGACAGTATACCCGCCGTGCTTATCCAAGGCGGATTGGCGAGTTCGACCCATTGTTTTCTTTCATCGTTAGCACGTGGTATTTGTAACAACATGCACATTAGGTTTGGAAGCTACCTAAGCGGTGTATGATTTTCGTACAGGATTCGAACACTCGCTCTTTCAGTTAGGGACGCGAGTGTGCTAACCGCTAATCCCTTATTTACCTACATTATGCCAACTTCTATGGCGGGAATAAAAAAACCGCTAGAGAAATGGGCAGCGGGAATATGTAAATACCACATTATTCCTACTATTATTGCTACCGCTGTCGTTGTCCTACGCCCGCCCCGTTTTCAGTTTTCTTGCGAAGGTCAAAGGAAGAGCAGCATAAGCGCAATTAGCTGTTTATATACTAATCTTATACTTACTTAGATACTGCTCACTTATCGCGGAATTCTTGGAGATTAATGGCAAGATCCTACATCTAAATTATTCGACATTACTAGTATAGAACTTATGTCAAATTTTAACCGAATAAGGCAAATGAATGATTAGTAAAATATAGGAAGCGGTCATTAATAGGAACAACGTTCTATTACAATGTTCAATGTACATTTCAACAAGCTATCAAAAAAGGTATTCAATCATAACGTTTTAAGCTATACAAGGCTTAACCAACTATACGAGTATATGCTCGCGTGGAAACTAAAAGTTCCTGTTCTACTGCTTATAAATCTTAGTAATAACTATAACGAAAATCAGTTGTAAAAACGTAAGTCATGACATAAAGCAACTTATCTATCCTCAACTGATGGCGATTTGAGACACATATCGTTTGTAGTTTTTATGTTGAGCTGTATATATATTTTAGATTTATAATTTTATTGTTCTTTTAGATTATGTTTTATTATTACATAATATTATTGTAAATTATACACATCACTCACCTTAAATACGTCTTACATAAGGGCGATTCTCCTTGTTGGTGGGCGATTGTCTAACGCGTATCATTGGTCGCAACTAGATTTTTTAAATTAGAGCTAGGCTATTCATATTTGACTACAATTAACGGATTAGCACTCATTGTTGTTTTCAGCAAAGCAATTACAACGGAGAGATTCATAAAAAGCTATAATTTTTAAAGAAACCCTGATTGCGGCGAATAACACCGATAAACAACAACAACAATCTCTGTCCCTATATATTCGGAAAGGAAGAAAGAAGTCGTCGTCCCTTTCTTTAGCCACTTGATACGGATGATTCAATTCAGAAGCTAATATTACATTTATTTCATGCATCAATCCGCCACAATTTGTAACAAAACACAATCTAGAGCAAGGGCATATAAATCTATAATAAAAATCTATTCATTTAATCAGAAATAGAGCATCAGATACTATAGAGCAGGGATGCCGAACCAATGGCACGCGAGTCATTGAGGGCACGTGACACAATATTTTGGGCACGCCAGTGATCGCGAAGTTCACTATGAAGAATTATTATTATACTATTACGAACGAACGACAAAGAAACCGTTTGATAGATAGTTCAGTACAGCATGCATTCTAATAAAATAAACACCTTACAATCCTAGTATAAGTTATTTGTCTTCTAATCTGCAACAACAGAAGTCTCACTAATGTTACTTTAAATTGAATTACGCCTATACCTTAAATATTTACTATTTATAAATACATTGCAAAATATATTTTTTTTATACTAAACAAATGGTTTTGAGTTATTAGTATTAATACTTTCCCAATAACGCGTAGTTATATATGCGGTCGTCTAGAAAATGTTTAGTCGCA